>OY978220.1:27161635-28631635 GCA_963854785.1 Vaccinium vitis-idaea | reverse complement strand
AAAGGGATCGATCGGCTTCTTACTCGGGCATCTCCGAAAATCAGATCTATAATGGTCTGATCAATCGGCTTGCAATCCGATTGATCGGAATAACAACTCTATAAATATATTACGGTTTTGGATCTAGGGTAAGCAATAAGTCGGCTAAGAAAAGAAAAAGAAAACCGTGCTTTTGCTGGTTCTTCAAGACAATAACACCAAGAGGGTTGATTGTGTATCTCGAAGCACTTTGTTCATGGATTGTTAATCAAAGCTTCAAGAGGTTTTTACATCTTCGTTCAAGTTCAATTTTCCGGTGGATTTCCGGAAGAACATTTGGAAGGCTCGAGGATTCGAGGCGGTGGCAATCAAACACTGGGTGTGGTGAACGAGGAGTCGACAATCGATCTTAGGTCAATTGCGAGGAGTCTCAATTGTGAGTAAGGTCAATTGTAACCGCACAATGATTTTTATAGTGTTTGATTCCTTCCCGTGGTTTTTGCCCATATAGGGGTTTTCCACGTATATTTTCTGTGTTCATCGCTGCTCTCTAATTCTTAGTTATTTGTTTTTGATTGACTGTTAACAAATTGAGAATTTCATTTATGATTACTCAAAAAATTATTTTGAAATTATTGAACAGCTTGGATTATTTGTGTGGGATCCTTTAGTAGGTCCCACACGCTATCAATACGAAATATGTACTCTATGGGTTTGTACTAGGGGTGCACAAACAACGGGCCGAGTCGGGTTTGGGCCGGGCTTATACTAGATAATAACGAGATTTGTGGATGCCCAAGCTTGACCCATTCATAATCGGGCTTCATTTAATATGCTCAGGCCCGACCTAATTGAAATTTTAATTTCCCAAGCCCGTCTAACAAGCCCATTTATTTTTCTAACTCATGGTATCACAAACATAAATTAAATAATCATAAGATCAAGAAAACCTACACCCAAAAGATTAAGGAGATTCAACAAGAAGGATAGTAAAAAACTGTAAAAAAGAAAAGAGGTGATTTTGAAGAGCAGAAAAAAATGATCGTACTCTTGAATAAGAGATGAAGAGATCTTACTAGCTAAGAGATGAGTAGATGCTCCTTTTCATCAAAATAAAACAAACCTTAAGCAACTAGATTCCCGCTGTATATTTATCATTCTATATTAAAAGGAAATCCTCCGTTTGGCTTTCGCTTCTATTTTCAGTTCCAATTTTGCCCCTCTTTTGGCCTTTTGCGTCCAAGGGGGACTCACCACCATGAGGTTCTTTTAATCCAATTGCTTCACGTTTCTTTTTTTATTTTTGGCACAGCTGGCCCAAGACCAAGGGGGACTCACCGCCATAGTATCCAATTACAGACCAAGGGGGACTCACCGCCACAGTATCCAATTACTTACTTCCCATTTCTCTCAACTTTTTGCACAGCTGGCCCAAAAAATCACAACCTAAAAATTTTCAGTCATAAGTACATAATCTTAGCCTAAAAATCTCTCTCACGTTTTTTTTGTCCTTATCTATGTGTGATTTTATTGGGCATTAGTGATAGGTTAGTCTTTGAAATCTTCTTGTTGTTCTTTTTAAGTTTTGGGCATTAGTATGTATATTGCCTATTGTTTGCTTGAACGGTTTGGCCTACGGAGAAGAGTTGAGTTGCTAATGAGTTGTGTTTTTTCATTCTTTTGGCCTTTTGTGTGTTTTGTGGTCCTATTTTGTTCTCTTGTTTTGGTCTTTTAGTCATTCACGAAAACATTGAATGAAGCAAAAGAGTTTTTTGGAATATGGGTATGACTCATGCTCTTATTTACTCAAACAAGACAAAACATCTAATGAAGCAAAAGAGTTGTGTGGAACAAGTTAACAATATCTCTAAGCCATTAATTGGTTCCTCTCATTTAAAATAAACTGCAATTTCAAATAGAAAAACTCATGATTAATTGGTTTCTCCCATTTCTTTTTACCATTTTGTGTTTGGTTAAACTGTATTCTCGTAATTCCCTTGGTATTCAATGGTTGTTTGTGATTGTGGCCTGTCGTTTTGTACAGGCCGCTATTGGATAATTGGTTGGTTTTGAGAGTGAGCGAATTGAACACTCAATTTAGGAGTATTTGTTTCTGTGGACCTCGGAGCATCCACGTGCTACACTGGATATTGTTCAGACATACACACCACATGCATAGAATTTATATGTATACGCATAAAGAGAGAAATTTAGAGAGAGGGAAAATAAAGAGAAAAGTCCGAAGAACAAAGTACCTTGACGCTGGAGGACTTCGATGGCGGTTCCATCCCTTCCGGCGTGGTCAATAAAGAGATAAACGCTTTGAGAGAGAGAGAGAGAGAGAGAGAGAGAGAGAGAGAGAGAGAGAGAGAGAGAGAGAGAGAGAGAGATACACGGTCGATTTATGACCAGTGTGGTCGATTAGACTATCAGAGCTTTTGTTGCTTCCAAAGGTCCAAGAATGCTTAAACTTTTGTTGCGTCCACGCCAAAAGGAAACAAGAAGATATCGGCAACTAACAAACAAAAGCATCAGACATGCAAAGAAATATATTTTGGACAATGGACTGGGCTGTGTAACTTTTGCATTTTAAGTGGCTTAGTTTTTGTCCCACAAGAAATACGGAAAATCTATGGGTACCGGCCCATAGAGAATGCACAGATCATCCTCGGGGACCCACATTTGGGTCCCACACGAGTGATCTGAACCGTTCATTCTTCTTAGAACATTTTTTCGAGTGGGCCCACAAAATTTCAGCTCAATCGGACGGTTAGAAGTGGTCGAACCAAAGTCCCACCGTTTCAATCCAAAAGTGGGTCCCCGAACACGATTTGTGCATTTTCTGTGCACTTGTATCTGTACGTGTAGCAATGTCCCAAGAAATATATTTTGGACTAAGCTCCAGGATTTTCTTTTCCGCTTTATCGTCCTTAGCTTTAGTTTTCAATATCCTCCATCCGTCCCTTTTTAAATGATCTATGTGGGAATACGTGCAATTTCAAACCCCTAAAAAACACATTTCTCTATATAACCTTTTAATTTGTTTTATACCAAATTAAAGTGTTCATTGAGTACTTTAATTTGGTGCCAAAAAATTTAGAAACGTTATACGCAAGTACATTTTTAAGCATCCGCAAAAATACACGTTTCTCAAGTGGACCACTTAAAAAGGGACGGAGGGAGTAGTTTATTTGTGGTGCACGACTTGTAATTGCCATTACTAACAGTATCATTGTTTTATTCAGCTCTTTTCTAGCTATTAGCTTCAATCGCTCACAAAGTTATTCAATGCCTTTTGGTACTGTTGTTCCTAGCAAGTCATATTCTGCACAATTGAGTGACCATTGTTTCCTCTCTCTATCTGTGAGTGATTATAACATGTGCTTTGTGTTATCGGTGCTGAATAATTTGTTCAAATCATATAGGAAATGTGGTGCTAGAATTTGTAAATGATCAAAGCAATTGCTACTGAAATTTCACCTATAATTCTGAGTAAATGAAAACTAGAGTTTCATATCTGGAGAGTGATAATGTCGGTTTGTCAGATGAGAAAGTTATATTTGTGGACATAAGTTATTTTGTTTGGTTTAAAATCGCAAAGCAGTGGAAAGGCAAAGGGTGAGATCAATGGAACCGGGGGCCCTGTAGTGAGGGCAATCACTACAGGGTGTAGTGAGCAACAGTAGTCGTTGGATTCGGCAATCAATGGTTCAGATTAAAAATGAAACTCTTCCATGTAAGAGTAGCGAGTTTGATTGCCGAATCCAACGGCCACTGTTGCTCACTAAACCCTGTAGTGAGTTTGACTCACTACAGGGCCCCCTATTCCGAGATCAATGGTGAGTTTGATGATGATTTATGTTGTACCTCAGTTATTTTTGGAACTGCAACTACTATTTTTTCACTTATTTTTGGTTCATAAAATCTTTTCATTTATGCTTTTTTCTACCTTCCTTGAACCCTAGTTAAGAGCCACATCTTATTCCGGGCTTGTTGATCGTTCCAGGGTTCAATAGTTTTCTGAGGGTTACCTATATTGGGACTCTACAATAAGGACTGCATTATTTGTTCATTATATAATCCTGTTTCTTTTAGTTGCAAATTTAATTTTGGTTTTATTTCTAGGTGTGACTGATTTTGAAGAATCATATAAACCACAATGGAGCTGTTGGGTTCTTTTTACACAGGAGAGATCAATAGCAGGGTCGTTGATATGCGGAGCACATGCCTTTCAGCACATGCAATTGTTCTTTACTCAGTTTCACATTCAATTATCGTTGCACGATTGAAAGTGGTATTTTTATTTTCCCTGAATCATCTAATTATTATTATTTTTTTGGGAAATTACGTTTAAATATTCAATGCATAGAATATTGCTGATTAACTCTTTATTTGTTGTTGTTGGTTTCTTTCAACTTTTCTTCAACAAATCGCATGAACTACATTAGTATTATTACATACACTCATCCTAGACTGAATGAAAATAGCCACTGCGGACCAAAGAAATTTGTAAGTAAAAAAATCATAGAGCCACATTTCCCTGAAAAACATCACTAGCACAAACAAAAAATAATAATAATAAAGTACAAAAGCACGAGCACGAGATTTTGTGTGTGCACGGAGGCATCAAACTAGTAGTATTACAAGGAAATTATTATTTAAGTTAGGCTGGGTTGGGCCTCAGAAGAACTTCTCAAACCCGGTCCAATTAGTAAATGGGCTTAAAATGTAAACTCAGCTCGGCCCTATGAGCCAAAATATTTTTCCTAAACCCTAAAAAAATCGAACTGAATTGGGCGGGCTACCGGGCCGGTGTGCACCCCTAGTTGTTACCCATAGCATCTTCTGATTACTGTGGCCCATTGAACTTCGAGAATATCGAGTAGTACTATTCGTACAAAAGTTTATATAGAGATTTCGTGCAAATCAATTGTGTTGGGCCTACTCCGAATTCTACATAATAAAAAATGGATAAACTGTAGATATTTACTAGTATTCCGGGTACTAGTAAATAATATTTTGACAAACATAAAGAGCTCCAATCATATTCAGGGTGTGGGCCCAACACAACTAATCTGTACTTAAACTTGTGTATGCTTATATTTATCCGAAAATATCAAAGTTTTTTATCATCAAATACTCCCGGAGGTCCAAAAAAATGTCCAAAAATGCTATTCACATATCTCATAAAAATATCTATATATTTTTATTTATAATGATTTGTATATGCAATATGAATTTTGTTTAATAGATCTCACTTATTTTTATTGAACAAAATTTTTAAAATCACAAAAAGTATTATAAATTATCAAATAAAGAATTTTTTTTAAGATGTGTAATCTTTATTTTTTTGGACATCCTTTTGGGACGGAGATGGAGAGTATGAAAGTTCAGTATTGTAAATTATCAAATACAATTTGGATTCTTCGATTGTGAGCCGTCATCCAAGTGAAAAGATTCCCCATAAAAAGTAGTAAAGGTTAATGATGTGGTTTTCTCTAATTAACTAACCGCACTTTAATAAAATAATCTTAAAAATAATAAAATCGTTTTCTTTCCCTCCAGCAATCCAGGGCTCCTCTCTCTAGCTATTGTGGTAACCTCCGCCCAGATCACCAATAATAAACTACTCTCTGCTCACGCTCTCAAAAATGGCGATGAGATTATGGGACCACTATGTAGAAGAGGCACTTTCGAAGTTGGAATCCCTCAAACTCCTCCGATCTCTCAGACCCATTCACCTCCCAAGCGATGAAAGACAAAGACCCATTGAATTTGAGTTAAAGAATGGTCTAAATTTAGATGGGTTCGAGGTGTTCGACGGATTGCGGCAATGGGATAGGGCGTCGGTGGAAGTAGAGATAGCTGAGAGCACGTTTCAGAGATGGGTCAGAGACGTCCCCAGTTCTGGTACGCTTCTTTGTACTCCAATTCCTATTGAGGATTCGTAGTTGTTTTTGTTGGGTTTTTGTTTGCTGTTTGGGAATGTTGTAAGTTGAATTTGGCACATTTTATGCGTTTTATCATTTTGTTTTGTATGTTACGCCATACATGCAATGGCTCAGGGGCTGCCCAGTATAAGAGCCCTCTGGATTGTGAGAAAGGGTGAGATAAGAAATGGGCGCCTTTCTGTGAGATTTGGTGAGAGATGGGAAGAAGCCAATAAAAAAAATTCATTTTTGTACTTTTCTCCGTATCAAAATACTCAATTAAAACCAGTGATTTGGCAAGAAAGTCAAACTCTTTATTTTCTTTTGTTATCAAATCCCTCAATTTGAAGGGCCTGTAAGAGTTTAAATACAATGTGAAATTTTTTGATCTAGTGTACTTTAATGTTTACTGAAAATTATAGTATTTGCATTTTGGGATGTAAAATTACTTCTGAAGAATACCTAGCCTCTAGCGTCTAGAACTCTAGTAATTTACGTTTAAATGTGAAGTACAATACCATTGACAGAGCTCAATGGACTGAATGAATTGATGGCCAACCCTAATTAATTGGGACTTAGGTTTGGTAATCAATGTTATAGAGGATCAATTGTAACAAAAAGGGTACTTGACTACAAAACATTATTTTAGGAAGCTTTTCGTTTACCTAAATGAGGTTTTTTGATCATTTGAAGTGTACTGATTCTACTGAAAAGCCAAAGTTTGCAGTAAAACTGAGGCCTTTCAAAATATGAAGCCGTGGGCTCTAGTCCTAATGGCCTAGTGCTTGGGCCGCCCCGGCAATGGCTTTCATTTAATTACAATTTTTTTAAGATGAGTACGCTGTGGTGTACTTATATTTCCAACCATACATCTGTATCAAACACATATATGTCTCACATAAGAATGTCATTTGTGAACATCCTGTACTCTAGTTTTTCGCCATTTTGATTTGTTTAATGGGGTAGGAGATGATGCTGACTGTGGCAACCAAGAAATTGAGAATGAAGCAGGGCCTTGCTATAACCAGAAGTTCAGAAAACTACTTTTATTTTCTGGAAATGACTATTTGGGCTTAAGTACACATCCCACGGTTTCGAAGGCTGCTGCAAAGGTGTATTTAACTGTTAATCATTATTTTCTCTCTTTTATTTATATGACCATCTTATTGTCTTCATAAAAATGCAATCGGTGTCTTCTCTGCAGGTGAAATAAAATTCCATCAGAGGAGTTGAAATGTCTGATATCTCTTGACATTTCAAACCGTTAAGCTTCCTGAGTTGTGTTCAATCCTTCTATTGTAGGCAGCCTTAGCACATGGAATGGGACCAAAGGGATCTGCGTTGATCTGTGGGTATACCAACTACCATAGACTCCTTGAGTCATGCTTGGCAGACTTGAAAAATAAAGAGGTATCGGGTTCATACTTCATGTGTTATGTTTTCGTTGTTCCTTGGTTTAGGTTCTTCTAAGTTGAGTTATGGTGTTATACTGTGGTGAAGGCCATGGATAGCACCCTGTGCTACTCTCTTGAACATTCTTGTTGCGTAAGGCTGTTACACTCGACACACAAGCTGCCTTGTTGGTGATCTGTGCGGCCCACTATCCTATTGGGGTTTTGACTTGTGGAGAAAATCGGTGTTGATCATTATGGCCCAATTATCATATGCCCTTATTGAGAATGTTATTCCAATGTACGCCAAGTGCAGAAGCCACCAAAAGAGTTTAAGATGAAAAGGTTTGCGCTTCAGGCATATGCTACAAATAGAGTTGAAGTTCAAATTGAAGTGCCATCATAACTGCCTTGCACCATCATCACCAATAGATTTTAATTGTACAAATGATTGATATAGAAACCTGGCAATAATAGTCTTATTCATTGGAGTTCACTTAAATCCGTTTTTTTCCGCTTGATTTTATGTACTGAAGAGCTGATCCATTGTTTATTCCATCAATGCTATAGGATTGTCTTCTTTGTCCTACCGGTTTTGCAGCAAATATGGCCTTGATGACAACCTTAGGAAGCGTTGGTGCCCTTTTAGCCACAGGGGGAAAACCTTTGAAGGATGAAAGGGTTGCCATATTTTCTGATGCACTGAACCATGCTTCAATAATAGACGGCATCCGGCTCGCTGAACGACAAGGAAATGCTGAGGCATTTGTCTATAGACACTGTGACATGTCTCACCTGGATGCTTTACTGTAGGGTTATTTTTTTTTACTGCTCTGCTCTTTCTCCTTCCTCTAAATTGGTTGTTCTCTCCTGTCTGCACCTCATGGGTTTAGAACTTCTGTTTTGGCAGATTAAGTTGCACAGTGAAGAAGAAAGTCGTTGTCACTGATAGGTTGGTTGCATTTTCTTACACAAATACGATTTCTGTTGAAATATCAGTATCCTATGTTTTCAAGGCTGCCCATACCCCCAATGATCGGGGACTAGATGAGTTCTGTTATTGTTGTTGTTGTATGTTTTCAAGGCTGAACATATTGAAATATATATTTCTGAGGGTTTTAATGTTCACACTGTTGCTTTTATGCAGAAATATGATGATTGTACTAAATTGGCAATATGTTGGGGTTGAGCTGTATTTCTGGCTGTGTTTCTTGCTAGATTTGTCAAAATAAAATATCAAATTTTCTTAAAAGAAAAAAATATATCATTTATTCTTTTGCTGAGGAGCAGCTTTTCAAAAACTAAGTGGTCAGGCAACTTTTCTAACCAACATGGCACACTTGAGGCAAGAATTAGGTCCTGCGATTTTAACGTTTTGTTAGAAGTTAAGATATTGAACATCAGAAAAATGAGTAAATAATCAGATGCTAATTGTCTCCTGGGAATCACAAGCTTGCGTAGTATGTGAGTGTCAGTTGTACCCATGTGGTTAGTCTAATATTCAGGCACTGCTTCAGTTGTAGTATGGTATTCAAAAGAGATGAAGGGACAGTCTTTTATGGATGTTCTATTCTATCTCTGAGTGATATGTTGCACGGTATTTGCTGTCACTCTGTCATCTGTAATTAGGATGTCATATTGTCATGTACTCTATTGTCCATCCCCTGTTCTTTTTCCAATTTTTCAGAATTTCTTGTCTGAGCAATTGCTTCAGTCTGTGTATGTCTATGTTTTGATGAAGGGAGAGGAACTTATATCTTTTGTTTTACCAGCTTGTTTAGTATGGATGGGGATTTTGCGCCAATGAGTGAGCTTGCAAAGCTTCGGAAGAGTCATGGATTTTTATTGGTTATTGATGATGTAAGTTGATTGAATCTTTGGTTACCATAAAACAATGGTTTGCCGCGAGTGTCCTGGGATGGGACTGTATGAAGCTTCTTGGCAATCTCTTGCATGGTCCGGTGCCTGGAAATGTAGTACTTGCATAGTTTATCTACCTTTTTATATTGCCAAAACCATAAAAGTACAAATTTGGGAAAAAAAGGTTTTATATCTCACTCTTTTTTAGATTTATTGCACACAGAGATCTTCTCCATCTAGTATTCCTTGCTTATTTAGTTGCCCTGTTTACCACATGCAAACAGCTAGTTTATCCTTTTCTCCCACGTTGATATGAAATACCATTTTCTAGTCCAACGGCTATGGGGCTCACTATGGTGGTGGCCCTTCCCAGAATGTAACAGGTTCATAGAGAATTTTACTAATTGAGATTCCCTTTTCTTTTTTTTTAAACAGCTACTAATTAAGATTCCTGGCACTTTCTGCTTTTGTTTCCTTAGTAGTTTGCTCTCTATCATTAAGAGCTACTCTCACTCTGGACTCTGGGGTTCTTTCTCAGGCTCACGGAACATTTGTTTGTGGCAACAACGGTGGGGGTGTGGCCGAGGAGTTCAATTGTGAAAGTGATGTTGACATCTGCATAGGTACCTTGAGTAAGGCTGCAGGTTGCCATGGTGGATTCATAGCATGCAGGTAATCCTATGGATGTGCCTCTCTTATCCCCTATGAATCTTGTTTTGATGTCACTAAGCTGCTATGTACTGTAGTTTATAATGAGTGCGGCATAGACTCCAATTACTATCCTCATTTCACCTTGGCTTTTTTCATCTTTTTACTGGTTTAAAGTTGAACTCAGACAGCAATCATAACTCCTCACTTAGAAAAATTTATATGTTTACCAACTCATAGTTTGGAAATTGCAGCTTCCCGATATGGAGCTTAAGTTCTAAGTCTTCCACGCTCCTGGATGAACAGTTTTATGGCCTTCTCTTATTAAGGCCATAGTGAACTTTAACATCCAAGAGGAAACAAATGCATCTTTTTATTGCTACTTCATTCTCATGAACATGGTTGATTCAAACATAGGTGCAATGTTTCTTTTTATCTGCAGTTCAATATGTAATGTCTTCAGTCATCCTTTAGCAAAAATGGAAAAGAAAAGAAAACTTTCTATATTGAATTTGTTCTTGAGAAATGTTTGAACGTCTTTTTCTGTTGTATCAGCAAGAGGTGGAAGCAACTCATACAATCCAGGGGTCGCTCATTTATATTTTCGACTTCTACACCAGTGCCCATTGCTGCTGCTGCACATGGTAAATAGAGAACTCGACTCTGGGTTCCATTTATAGGTTAATTAGTTAATAGTATATTTTTTATGGGGCAGGGGGGCATAATTGCCCAGTCTAATGCATGGGTTTAGGAAGTTCCATCTTGCTTGTATTTTGTTTGCTGTGCAGAGGCATGGGGAATGACACATGCAGACATGACAAAGTAGATAAAAACATAAAACAAAAAGTAGATAAAGAAACACTATTATGGTTTCTGATGTAAGATGAAGGATTATGCGCATTGCTCTTTGTTTCATTTTAACAAGACTACGTACCAGATGACTTTCACATTGCACTGCACTTGAAATGCTTTTGATCTTTGCACTTTCTATGGCATATCTCTGTTTTATTCATATAGGAGTATCTAGGTTATCATGGGGAAAAAAAGGAAAGAAGACATGGCATGACGGCCCTTTGTCCAACGTGGTTATTGGCTTTGCATTTTTTTTTTTTGGGGCTCAGTTTCTGGTTTAACAAAACAAGTATAACTCAACAGCTGCTGTTATTGTGGCAAAAAAGGAGACATGGCGAAGAAGGGCTATTTGGAACCGTGTGCGGGACTTCCAAGTTCTCACTGGACTCCCAGTTACAAGTCATATCATTTCTCTTGTTGTAGGGAGTGAAGAGAAGGCACTGCAAGCTAGCTGGTCTATTTCTCTCCTCCTGCACATGTGGATATTTTTATAGTTTGCAACCATAGTCTATTCCTAACTGTCTCAATCATCGTGGGCCAGGCATCTGCTGCAATCTGGGTTCCATGTAACTGCAATTAGACCCCCAACTGTTCCTCCTAATTCATGCAGGTGTGTTGGATTAGGATACATACTCTTTGGTTTTGGCATCTTGTTAATCCTCCATAATTAGTAGTGTCTTTTTCTTCATTCTTATGCATGGTATGGACTGGTATTTCATGCTCACTCTCCTGGAGCCACAGGAATGTAAATCGGGTCATATGTACCTTTGCTTTCGTACTAAATTTTGTGTTGGAGTTGAAGAATTGCCAGCAATAAACGTTCCAAATTATTTATGATATTGTTAAGCTTTTTCTTGACGTTTTCATGGAGGAATACTTTCATTCATTTACACTTTGATGCATGCCTTTGCATGCATTGATCTTTATGCCATTCAGGTTGAGGGTGACTCTGAGCGCAGCGCACACGCTGAATGATTTGAAGAAGCTCACAGCAGCACTATCCGAATGCATCAACTTCAGAGATATGCGCATCCAAAGCACAAATGGATGCGCAAGGCTATAGTTATTCATCCTCGAGGATTCTACATTTAAAGGCTCATTGCAGGAAGATTTGAACTGCGTAGTCATATTGTTTGAGCAAGAATTGCAGTCTTTTAGGGGGAGCTAGGCAATACAAACAAGTGACTTGGTTGAAGTGATTAGAGATCATCAACATCGTATATTCAGTTGCCGTTCAGTTAGCTGATTTAGAAGGTAACCAGTCGTTGATTTGTTGATGGAAAGCAGTAAATTCTCTCTTAAGTAGAAGGGGCTTCTAATTCTAAACCATTTGATGAGGATATTGTTTGAGCCTCTGCCATTTATTGCAGCTGAATTCCATCTGTAATGATGTGTCTTTATTTTAATCAATGAAGCGACAATTAGCTTATCAACTGAGGAATGTTAGGTAATTGGAATTAAACCTATCTCATACAGCCCTTCGAATGTGCCCAGTTAACACAATAAGCAAGAGTGCTCAATGATTATTTGTTGTGTAAGTTATTTTCATTTAAACAAGTTTATGCAGGGTTTATTTCCTTGTGTCGGACCGCTTTTCCACTGTCTCTCCTAAAACCAATTGGTGTTAAGAAAGATTTCAATTAAGTCATAGGGCTATGAATCCCGTAGCCTCTTGCGCGAAGAAGTGGTGTTCTGTTTTTAGAGCGGTTGTAGAAAGTGGCATTGTGTAACCAAATCCATGGGGACACTCCGGGCCCAACACCTAGTATAAAATTGCTCTTTCCAATTTCCAAAGAAATCAAACACAAGAAAAGTAACACCGTATGAACAAAAAAAAAAAACCGCTGAATAGCATTAGCTGAAATTATGTTTATAAATCATTTCCATTTCATTAACTATTTTGGGTTGCCTTTATTACCCAAAAATGAGGCAACACAAAAATAGGAATAATTCCTAATTTCTCGGCTCTTTCTTGCATGCCAACTGAACCTGTATATCTACCCATAACAGTATCTCTCGTGAACATCATACAGCTAAACTAAAAACATGTCATAGTGTCATCCAACAAGAACATCCGTTCAAACAAAAAAGACAAGTCTCTCACATGGATTTTGCCTAAACCCAAGTTTAATTATCCACGGGTAGAGTCATTAGGAACAGAGGTGGGAGTAGCCAAAGCCAGCCATGTCCCCTCTCTCTTCTGCAAGCTTGAGCTGGCTGATGGGGAGGAGTAGAATCGGGTCCCAAAAAATCCGTCCTCATGGTGCGAGGGGAAGTCGTTGAGGTTGATGAGAGTAGTAGCGGTCTTTTTGTTGGTACTGATGGTGGTAGTGGGGGCAGTAGTAGAGGCATTACTGGTTTCCCCAGCTGAAGATACAGTGACCTTAAAACCTTGTCTCTTGGCTAATGGCTTAACGGGGTAGGCTCGGTGGTGGTGGTGGTGGTGGTAAGGAAGTTGGCAAGGAGCGGGCGCGGTGGAGGAAGAAACTGTGGGTGGGGTTGGGACCATTAAAAGATCTTCAACATGTACCTTGACCTGAGATGAGGCCATGTTTGGCCAAAGGAAAGTACCCTGGGGCTTGCAGATTCTGAACCCACTCTTCAGCCTTTGCATCTTTGCTGCTTTTTCCTCTCCTGGGACTGTACGTTCTGCTTCTTTCTCTTTTGTGTTTGCCTTCCCCTGATCACCCCTGCCCTCCTCCTGTTCCTGTGGTACTAATAGTGGTTTGCCTACTTTCTTTTTCTCCTTTTCATCACAACTTTCTGTGGATATCATCAATGCTGAGTCTGACTGTATGTCTTCTTTCACCTTTGACTTTAACTTCCCTATCTCTTCCTGCAACCATTACCATGCACAACATGCCATATGCATATCAGCATCTTCATTGTTATGATCCATGCTTGCATGATGTTTTGACATTTCATGTATGGTAAGTGTAATTTGAAAGTGTCCCCTCATATCAACATGCAGGAGATCTGTGTTTGTGTTGCCCCCATAAATGAAAGTGCAAACTTGCTAATGCACTTTAAAAGTAGTTGTCATTACTTACCATTTACGGCCCATTTGTCAAGTGGGGAAGGACGGGGGAATAGAGGGATAAGCTAATCCGGGTCCACCTTTATCCAGTGCTTGGTTCACATTTTGTAACCGGATTGTTAAGATCCCTACAGGGGTCTTAGCTTATCCCACCCCACCCCCAAGGATAAGCAAAAATGTATATTTCTAGAGCAACAATTATCACCAAAATCGAAATATAGGGGAAACAGTTCGGAAAACGATTTACAGATCCTTCCTGCGTGTGCTTAATGCATCAGGCACCATTATGGTAACTCATTCCAGAAAGCCCAAAACATGAAATAAGTCGTTCAGAACATGATCTAAGGGGAATTGGAAAGGAACAAAGGTAGAGATGTTGCCAATTGTTTAGATACCTCAATTCTGCTCACATATCTTGAGACAGCCATCACTTTTTCCATATGCTTCTCCTATTAAAGCAAACCACAACACAGTGTCAATGGAAGATTCACTAAGATCAACTGAAATAAATAGAAATGAAACAAAAGAAATTCCTTATTCATTCGCTACGTACCAATGTGATCAATGGATTGGTAACAGCAGTTCCTCGAGTTTCCTGCTGCTGCTTTTTTGATAACTCCTCCATTTCCCTGTTCAACAAACAAGAAGTTCAAAGACAACTGACATAACATTCATCATCTTTCAATATCTACTTAGGGTACATGAAAATTTGTGGCACTTACCTTCTTAGTTTGGCAATTTCTTCCTCCATGTGTTTCTTGGATACTAACTCCTCCATATCCCTGTTTGCTCAACCATGGAAATCAATTCAAAACAGACCCAAATACAGATTTCGAAAACAGGACTTAGGAGTTCTGGTTTCATAATTGACCTTTCTAATTTTGTGGTCTCGTCCTTCAATAGCTTCATCTCCTCGGCACATACAGGATCCTGGCTAGGACAATCGCCAATCTTCCAACCTGGTGGTGGGATCCAATAAGGATCTTGAACTTCAGCCTCCCTTCTTATATCAACAAGATCAGCACTCTCCAACCAATACTCCATTGCCCCTTCTGCATTGTGCCGCCGCCGGAAGCGCTCAGCCCCACCTGGTGCTACCTTCCCCGCCAAGTGCTTCAGAAGGTGGTCCAGCAGACCCGTGTCCCCAATTCGCTTGCGAGCCTCCGATCTTAGTTCTGGGCGCAGAATCGGGTTCTTATAAACAGCACCCTTTGCCTTCATCACCTCCAAAAGATTTTTCTCAGCCACCTTGTACCTTCTCACACATAACAATTCAACAATTAGGATGCATAAATAAATTTGTAAAGAGCTTAAGTTGACAATGAAATCAGATTTTTCAGTTTTTACCTCTTAGCAGACCACCTGCCTATTTTCTTACAGTTCTTCCTAGACATAATGATCTGGGTTTGCTTGTCAAGTTTTGCTTTCTTCCCCTTTTGAACGAGCCTTGAGCTATGCCTCTTTCCATTGCCATTCTTCTTTGTATCAATGGTTTCTTCAGTCACAGCTTCTTCTTCATCATTTTCTTCTACAGCTTCTTCCTCTTCTTCTTCATATTCTTCTACAGCTTCTTCTTCGTCTTCATCTTCTTCCTCTTCATCCTCTTCTTCATTGGTTTCTGTATGCCTGTTTATAAACTTGACCTGGCGTCGTACGCCCCATCGCGCCAATCCGTTGAATTGTAGCTCCGATAAACATGATCTTGCCTTATTCGAAATTACAAAATTCCCCAATTCCCCATCGGAGATCCAGAAGCCCTCTGAGTGCTTGTTCTCGGAAAATTCTCGAGATGGGACTTGTCGAAAAAGCACTTCCTCGGCGAGCTTTGATCCCATAACGAAACTCTCGTCCAGTTCAGGACACATCTGTTTGATTCTATTGCTGAAGTACCTTTGAAGCGATTGATTGCTCGGAAATCTCACTGAAACATTCAATTCGGTCTTCTCACTGACCTGAAAATGACGGAGAGAAAAACAACCCAATCAAAAAGTTGCGAACAACATACAACATAAAATTGCTAGGATAAACAATTGCATACAGAAAACCATATGTATTGAATTGAATTGAATGACTAATTTAATTGAGAATTGGTTACCATGACAATCCGGGTGGACCTGAGTTGAAGTGGGGTTCTGGGTGGGAGCTTGGTATGATCAATCTCGTAAACTGAACCCAGTTCTATGTGCTCTTTGGTGGTATCTGTGAATGGCCAAACCCAACACATTAGACATTCATGTGATTTCGTTGACAGCTTTTTCTCAGTTACCGTATATATTTGGAGAGACGAAGGTAAACTAATTCAAAGTGGAAGGATACATATATATAGATCAGAGAAAAAAAGGGTTAAGTACGAAGACCTCTGTTACTGTCGGTGTAGAGGGTACAGTCTGATGTGGGGAGTAGTTGTCTGGCCAAAGCTGGTGTTTCTCCGCCGCCCACGGTGCCCTGTTCCTGCCTTTTCAAGTACATCATCTCTCTCTCTCTCTCTCTCTCTAAATGGAACAGAATATGCACGCAGACATACAAATGCAGAAGGATCACGGCCTCTCAACCTAGAGAGAGAGAGAGAGAGAGAGTATAGGGACGATGCATGCTTCCTCCGTTGATGCGGTTGAAATCATGATCAGAAGAAGGGCGCAGTGTAATTAATATATTGCGTTGTCTGTTTGTGACTACATAAAAGCGCTGAGAGTGTTGCGGAGAATAAAATGCAGAGCGCGTGAGTTGAGATTTGCACTCTCTTTTTTCTCACAAAGAACAAGCACTGGAAGGCGCGTGTGGAGTCTTGAGAGTGTGCGTACAATCGAGATCTGAGTAACAGAACAAATGAGCCTGTTTGTTGATACGATGCATGCGCGGGAATGACAATTAGAGAGAGAGAGAGAGAGAGAGAGAGAAAGGGGTCCCCGCGAATTTAATGAGAGAGACAGTCTCTTCTTTTTATTTTTGCATCTCTAATTTTGATGTAATGTTAGCAGCAGTGATCATCAGAGAGCAAAGCCAATGCAATTGTCAAAATGGCTATAGCCATTGCTATATTTTGGCACTAAAAAGTTGGTTTTGGTGCTAAAATAGAACCCAGATTCCGGTCATCTTTGTTGGAATAAAGGTCGTCTTTGTTCCGGTGATGGCGTGGGATTCCGGTCATCTTTGTTCGGCCACTTTCCGGCCACTTTCAGGTATGTCCGGCCCACCCGTTTTCTGGTATTTGGCAGTTGGAGTAGTGAGGTGGCAAGGATGGCTATAGCCATGCTTGGTTCTAAATATAGGACCAAGTACCAAGTATAGCTTTGTGCTATTTTAGAACCAAATATAGCATTACACTGGATTTGGATTTTTTGAGTTTGGTATCAAATTTTGAGTATAGAACCAAGTAGAGTTCTTGCATTGGATTTGCTCTGACCGTTTAAAAATACTTTAGATGGTTCAAATCATGCTATTTTGGGCAATTTCCGAGTATTGTTTCCTTTGTTTTAGTGTTTGCCCATCCAATATTTGTGTTATGTACTTTGTTTTAAATACTCACAAAGGAAAAAAGAAAGAAAGAAAGGAAATTGTGCTATTTTAAATACTCAAAAAAATTGAACCAGCCTATTGGTACCGACCGGCGTCGGGGACTTCCTTATGGGTCGTAAATGATCTGAAATGGGGTGGTTTTAGATTGAGTTAATAGGGCCGTCTAATTGCATCAATTCCCGCGTCGGCCCACTTTGAATTTTATTTTTGAGATGGATGAACAATTTGGATTGATCGTTGGGATCCACAAGTGGGTCACCGACGTTTGTACATGGTTGGTACCCTTTGTATTTCCGTAGGTAAATACCCGATTGGTTTGCTTATTCACCCCATCATGAAGGCATAACGGTTCTAAGAGAATGGATTAGCTACAATTGATGAAGAATCATGCAATTGGACACAAAACACCTCAGTATTTATTAGTTCCTTTCAACCTCGATCCTTCTTCAAGTTTCTATCCATTCGTGCACCTCCTAATTTGACAACAGCTGTTTTTCTTTTAATACATACTAGAAAGTAATTTTGCTAATATTTTCCAGAGCTAGGGATGGTTTTATCCATAATCTCAACATCATCCACTGCTGAACCACGCTAGTTAACAGAAAGAATGGAATCCTCCCTACTCATGACGTGATTGATGTTCCGGATGAATTTCAAAAAGTGAACGATTTCGATTATCAAATTGAGTCGAAAAAAAGACCCAAAAAAAGACCAAACAGGACTATCCTCATTCTCTTGGGAACTAAGAGGATCCCTCTAATGAAATGCAGCTGCTTTACAAATCCATGCAGCTGCTTTACAAATCCATGCCATCGAGCTATCCAAGTATTGCAAATGAAATATCAAAACAATAAACAAAATGCACAAGAGAAAAATTAAAACCACCACATGAACCATCATTTTATTTTTGCACAATAGTTCTCATATGAACACATTATCTGGAGCAGATATCTCCCTTGCACGAATTAAATTTCCCACATCAGTCAAGTACAGAAAACTTGAAAAACAGATGTCCACAATAAGATCTAACAACTCCAGCCAATACCTCCATTCACAAAGAAAAGCACCGAAGTTGGACATAGAAGACTCACTGCTCAAATATTCCGTCGGGTATCAGCACAACAGAACCGGATGTTTTCCGACTCTCAAGGTCTTCATGCGCCTGTGCTGCGTGAGACAAAGGATACTTGTGGTTTACGCGGACTCGCAAGACACCGGAGCCAATATTAGCAAAGACCTCTCCAGCAGCTTCTAGAAGCTCATCCCTGCTGGCAGTGTATGAAAAAAGGGAAGCCCTTGTCAAGAACAGCGATTTCGCAGCAAGTGCTGTCAGAGGGAGGGGGTCTGTCATGCCAGACGATTGCCCAAAACTCACCATGTATCCACGAGGTTTGAGGCACTCTAAGGATCCCTGGACAAGAAAAATTTGCCATTAAAGACTACTAACAAGGCGACTTAGGTGTGGTAGGGATTGTTTTAAAAGGCAGTTTTTTTGGCTACTTAATACCAGGAAGCTCACCTGTTAGCCTTCTTAATTTTTGCTCGAAAACAAGAAAAACAGCCAAAATAGCCCAAACAACTTACCTGAAGGTCAGCTTTTTTCAACTTCATCAAAAACTTGGAAAGGAGAAAAGTTTAGCTAAAATGGCCCAAAGCTAAGCCAAAAGCCCGTTTTTTCCACTCAGTATTTTTAATCAGAACCCAAACAAAGCTTTAGTTTGAGGATGACTTCTATTGCACCTCAAACAATACAGGACACATTAACAGTATAAGAGCAAACTCATGTACTGAAAACACCACTTAGAATACATCCATCCGATGTTGTGTCGCAAACCATTGCATTCAATGCTTACTATTATCAGCGAATATGTTGCAAGTTTGTATTAGAGGTTATGAATATTATAATTGAATACTCATTACCTGAAAGGTGTCTTTTCCAATAGAATCATAGACAACATCTACCCCTTTTCCTGATGTTATCTCGTTGACCCGGGACACAAAATCCTCGTCCTTGTACATTATCACGTGGTGGCATCCATCTTCTTTGGCTTGAGCCGCCTTTTCTGTGGTTGAGACGGTTCCAATGACAGTGGCACCAAGGGCATTTGCCCACTGGCATAAGAGAGATCCAACTCCGCCAGCTGCCGCTTGAACAAGGACAGTGTGTCCAGGTTCAACCTGTAATTAGAAGCAATAGAGTCATATCCTACACAAGATGATTATAAAGCTTCTTCTTCTTCTTTCCTTTTTTTTTTTTTTAATGACGAAGATAGAACAATGAGTAATGTGACATGGGCTATCCCATATTGATGGATATGCACCTATGCCACAACTTTGCAACCATAATACTCTTAATATGCCAGGTCTGCCTCTGTGTGTATGCGTGTCTGCATAAGGCATTGTATGTAAAAGAAATACTCATTACCATTGGTGGAAAGTGGAAGCTCTAATGCCAGAATGGTCTTTGCTTGCTTGCAATGATAAAACATTCTCACAAGCAGATGACTCTTATTTGTGTTTCACATATATAAATATACGAGAGAGAGAGAGAGAGAGAGAGAGAGAGAGAGAGAGAGAGAGAGATGACTCTTATTTGTGCTTCACATATATAAATATACGAGAGAGAGAGAGAGAGAGAGAGAGAGAGAGAGAGAGAGAGAGAGAGAGAGATGACTCTTATTTGTGTTTCCCATATATAAATATACGAGAGAGAGAGAGAGAGAGAGAGAGAGAGAGAGAGAGAGAGAGAGAGATTACAGCTTGGGGATTATTTAAGGGGAGAGAGAGATATTTACAGCTTGGGGATTATTTAAGGAGAGGCAATAATGAAGATGGAAAAAATACTACGATTACGGTGTGTCTATTTTTTCTTTACGTGGAAAAAGTGATGTAGGCACATTGTGGAGTCCAACTAGCAGTACCCTACATACTGTTTTATTACTTTCCAGATATTGCTAGTGCTTCCTGAAAATAAAATATGATAACCCGTGTTTTCACGATATCTCAAAATTTCAAAGATATGAAGTGTAAGTTACCTTGAAGCAACGGCGAACTAGCATATGAACTGTCATTCCCTTGAGGATGACAGATGCTGCTACAATTGGATCCAAGGATGGCGGAAGAGGTACCACTCTATCGGCTGGTAGGATCTGCTCCTCAGTGTATGAACCCATTGGATTACCAGCATAAGCCACAACATCTCCAACTTTTCTACCGGTTAGTCCAGGGCCCACAGCTGTCACCACACCAGCTGCCTCTACACCTGCAATTGAAAATTGAAGATATAGAGTAACAAATCCTCAAGTAAACCAAACCTTGAATCAACAGGTACTGTAAAATAAAACATCTTATATGGTCACAGTAATAGAACATAAATTCAACGTAAACAACGAGTTTCTACGTCATCATGAAGGTGATGACACAGAAGGACTTGTTCCAAACAAAAAAGGGTTTAGGTTCTTAAGTATTGGCAGGAACTGAATGTGCTAAACGCGACCAGTCCCACCAAGATTAATGCAGATCAAAGGTAAAAGGTTTTAGAACATCAAAGGACCAGATGCAGAATATTCAACCAAATGAAAAATTGTCAAATTCTGAAGAGACATAGACAAGCAACACATTCTTTTGATCTCTCTTATCAAGAGATCAAGAGAATCAAGCATCTAATGCTTTGCAGATGAGATTGAACTCCGACCTTGATTGCCCGAGCTGCCACTGATATAAATATCTTAATAATAACAATATGCAATAGAATTTGAATGGAAGTTTTGAAGTTTACTCATGCAAAAACATCCACTTATGACTTGAGTCTTTATACAAGACCTAATTTTTGGCAAAGGCCAAAAGGTCCATCAATGGGGTTGCAACTTGCAAGACAGGTATTATTACCATGACAACGCATTTCAATTGCTAAATTCTACTCACAAAAAAATCCTACGAAAAGGGATCCTTCTCATGCTGAGTCCTTATCATCTGATTTATTTTACGTGTTTCTATTTGTGCTTTTCCATTATTATTTTTCACACAGAATCAAAGATTATCATCATGGGCAAATTTCTCCAGTAATAGAATATCTACTACAATAGAAAGTATACATTATTCTATTTCTATACAACCAGCCAACAACAGGGGTTGTCAATTGACTCAACTCCATTAACGAACTGATATTTGCCAATAGTTGATTCAAGAAATCATGTTTCATACACATGCCTACACGGTATTTTGTCATACAGATATGAAGACAAACCTGGAGTAAAGGGTATCGTGGAGGCCTTATAAACTCCTTTGCGGAAGTAGACATCGATGAAGTTAAGCCCAATAGCCTTGTTTTTCACTCGGATTTCACCCTCCTTAGGTTCTCCTATTTCCACATCTTCCCACTTCAGCACCTATCATCATGGACTTTTTATCTTAGTATTCACCATAAGGATTGTTTGATTTGGAAGTACTTAAAAAATGTCCAAATTGTAATTGGCGTCTATAAACCACATTTATGGGCGTGCCACACAAACCACACTGCAATTGGAACATAATGTAAAACTTCTTATTGTTCACAATTTCACATGTAAATAGCAATGACGGAGATTGCATAGCAGAGTCCATGATAGTCAAATCGGCAGTAGAAACCCTTGCCTATAGAGATTAGAGACCAACGCCTTACGTTTAACAGTTATTCTGACCCTAACCACTAAACTAGCACAAATCCTATAGAGTATTGCAAATAGGATGTCAAACAATTAAGCCATCCTAAATTAACCCCCACACAAATGGCCTTCAGCCTCATATGTTTATCCTCAGTAACATGCACCAAACACGATAACTAATAGCTGATCATGAATATATAACTGGCCTACGCAGTCAACTCGCCCAAAACTTACGGCAACTTAAGGTTCTCAAAATATTAATAACGGACGATGCTGCCAACATAGTTGAGCAGTCATTGCTGCAAATCCAATTCTGAAACATACACGAACTTGACACAATCGCTAAACTAAAGTTGATATAAATTGGACAAAATCAGTACTGGGAAATCAAGAAATTAGCCTAAAAGGACTGACAGGAACACTAACCCTTGTAAAGAACATTTCAAAAGAACACTTCACTAGATATACATAAGTAGTTGTTGCAAATATGAAACCAGTACATGAAACAGGGAGTGACCCTCCGGCCCACTAAGTTTTCTGAACCCTAATGGCTTTGACACCACCAGTCCTCTGTAATCAAGAAATTAGCTAAAAAAAGTAATTCTTTTCTTTTTGATCGGAAAATGACTAACAAAAACACCAACCCTAAAGCGCAATAAATAATCTAGATTGCTAGCAATTGACACAACCAATCAGTACTTGGGTAATGAACAAAATTGGCCAAAAAAAGACTCACAATCACACCAACCCTTCCACAAGAAAAACTTCAAAATTCAACTCATAAATTTTGGCTGCAGAAATGACATTAGAGTACGAGAGAAGGGAGAGAGATAGACCTCAGGGCCACCAAGTTCATGAACCCTAATGGCTTTGACCATTGTTGCTGCTTCTGGTGCTGATATAGAGATTGCTCTGGCTATTGCTTTGACAGTCAATCTGGGTATTATGAAGGGAAAGGTATGATCTTTGGTGTGGGTATTGCTGGGTATTTGTAGTTGTAGATTTGAAGAGGTGCCCCGGTGATGGCCAGAGACAAATGGGCTCGCTGGAAGTAGTGGTAATTTAGGGTGGTGATAATGATGGTTCAATTTTAATCTCAATAAACCCATTTTAATAAATCAAAATTAAATTGGTAGCACAAAGGGATTCTTGGAAGGTCGTGAAAGGTCTATTGGGAGAGAAAAGAGTGTGATCTCATCGCTTACGCTTCAAGCCTTCAACCCCCCTTTCCAACGTCGGATTAAAAGAAATTTGGCACTTGTTGAACGTTGTTAATTGTTAATCTAACTATTAATGATCACAGGTGTGATGTTTCGGTAAAACCACAGGGACAGATGGCTGTGCACAGATTGTGCACAGATGAGTTTCGGGGACCCATTTTTGTGTAAGTGGTTGATCCAATAACTCCCCGTTTCATTCAAAATTGTTTTAAAAAAATGTTTTCAATATGGCGTTAGAATTTTTTTTTTTTTTTTTTGATAAACGAATTTTATATTTTACTTTGGTCGATCGTTAAATCACTGCTCCATTGACCATAGCCGCGGACTTGGGGCAAAGTCTTGCAGGCTGGGACTTCCTAAAAACCCTCAATTTTTGGGACCCTGCTGGGGTACAGAGGGCTTGGTACAGAAAATGTACCGAGTCCTCTCGGGGACCCATTTTTGGGTCCCACACGAGTGATCCGAACCGTTCATTGTTCTTAGAACATTTTTCCGAGGGGCCCCACCAAAAATCAGCTCGATCGGACGGTTAAAAGTGCTTGAACCAAAGTCCCACCGTTTTGAATCGGATCACTCGTGTGGGACCCAAAAGTGGGTCCCCGAGAGGGCTCGGTACATTTTCTGTACCAAGTCCTCTGTACCCGTAGGATTATCACAATTTTTGGGGCTTCCAAGTATTAGAACTGTTTTTTTTTTTTTTTTTTCCAGCCCCCCCACAAGTTAAGTTTTAGGAGTTGTTAGAGCATCCTCATCAGGCTCACAAAAAACAATAACAAATTTAACCACAAAAACACCTTTTACAATTTAACAAGTCACTTTATCAAAAATTAAAAAAATCAGACTCTATATCCACACTTTACTATATTAAACTATTCCCCTCAAATATATATATATAAAAAAAAAAAAACATTTCCCCTATATTATTGATCTCCCAGCCTTGGGAGGAGTAGTTGTCAGTGAAGTACAACCACTTTTTTCCGTAAAGTGCTATTCTCCTCCAATAATGATACAGGCACATACTATCTCCCACACCCTGTGCATTGTTCACGCGGGCCCCCACGTGTAGCCCACCCACTTTACACCGAAATTTATAAATAATAAAAAAAAAAAACGAAATTTTTGAAATCGTTTACAAGCTGGGTTCTCCATTTTGGCGGGGACATTTCATTAGATCTGAAAAGCGAGAGAGCGCACGAGAGAGAGAGGCGATTTCCGTTGGTCCAAGTCCAACCCCGGCCACCATCATCGACCTAACGACGTCCACCACTAACTACTCCACCACGACGACCCGTAATCGAAGAAAACGCACCTGATTTGGCAGGAATCTGATTGTACCCCAATTGGGAATCTGGTGAGGAATAACCGGGAGAAGAACAAGCGAAGGAGTTCGGAATCTGGTGAGAATTTGTCACCGAATGTTCGATTTTTTACTGTTTTTTTTAATGAGAATCTGAAATATGTATCGAATTGGTTCTCCTTCTCTGGATTATAGTTCAATCGTTAGGTTGATGCTTTGGTTGGCATGGCAAGTTTTATTAGCCTGTATGATTTTTGAGTTTCTTAGTTTTCTGCGAAACTACAGACTTTGTTGTTCTCTCATGGGCACTTGAGCATTTATGCTCAGCAATATAGAATACTTCTTTAGGGAAAGTTGAACTAATTTAATTTCATACTTGGATTTTGATGGACGAGCAAATAACTTTCATCACTGATAGTTTGCTCAGACAAAGGTTCAGATAGAGCTTATGTATCTCAAAAGTGATGGTGTTAGTGGTGGTTGAACCTCTATTTCAAGTGTGTATACTTCATCGTAACACCGGATTGAAATTAAAAATAAGCTTGTGTATATACTTATAGCACATTACAGCCAATTCCGAACTATATTGTTGATGATTGCTATCATTCATTAGAATTGTTAGTTTTTCATCTGTAGTGTTGTTGCAATTTACAAGTAACTATGGGAGAGTTTTGAAGGAATATATAGCTTGGTATGTGGTATTGCACAGAGTTTAATTTGGCAACGAACAATAATGTGCTTCTTGATAGCTACTTTCATGGACAGGAACTGTAGTTTCATAATCCATGTTTTTTGTCACTATTTTTATATTCCTTATATGATGCTCAATAGTTGTTTATTTTTAATGTGCAGGTGATGTTTCAATTACCATCACCATCGTCTTTGACATCGCCAGAGTCTGTTCCGTCGGTGATGTGTCCTATATCTTCCGAAATTGGAAGGGACGAAGAAGTGGAAGAGGTATGGAGTGGAGACAACGGAGAAGAAGAAGAGGTTATGAATGGTTCTCCAATAAAGGAGGGTGGCGATGGTATAGCGGCAATTGAGAATTCTAAAGATACAGTTGAAGAACCGAAGATGGGAATGAAATTCGATAGCCCCAACAATACTTATTTGTATTACTCAAAATTTGCGAAAGAAAAGGGGTTTGCAGTGGCTAAAAGATCTTCGGAAAAGGGAAAAGATGGAGTCTTGAGGCATGTAATTTTTTAATGCAGCAAAGGTGGAAAGGCAAGGCATAGAGGAAACAACCTTGCCAAGCCACGTCCACAGTAAAAAACGGAATGTCCGGCTCACCTTAATCTTTGTTTAACCCAGGAGGGAAAGTGGAGGGTAAGTCGGGTTATCGTGGAGCACAATCATGAACAAAGTCCGGGGAAGTCAAGATTTTTTAAGAGCAATAGGGTGCTTGATTCAACTGTGAAAATGATTCTTGTATTGAATGACAAAGCTGGGATCAGGTTGAATAAGAGTATTGACTCGCTTCAAATTGAAGTTGGTGGACCTGATAAGGTTCCATATTTGCCGAGGGATTGCCGGAATTTTTTGGATAAGGTTCGACGTTTACAACTTACGGAAGGAGAAGCTGAGGCAATGAATCAATATTTCATGAGAATGAAAGCTGACAACGGAGACTTCTTTTCTGCAATGGATTTGAATGAAGAGGGTCGACTAAGGAATGTTATCTGGGTTGACGCAAGGAGTAGGACAGTTTTTAAGGAGTTTGGTGACGTTGTGACATTTGACACAACATACCTCGTCAACAAGTATGACATGCCTTTTGCTCCTTTCGTAGGTGTCAATCATCATGGTAGCTCGGTATTATTGGGATGTGGACTTATCTCCCATGAAGATACGGAGTCATTTTCGTGGCTATTTAAGAATTGGTTGACATGCATGTCAGGTCGTGCTCCTAATGCAATTATTACCGATCAATGCCAAGCCATGAGGAATGCTATAGAGAATATATTCCCCAATACCCGACATCGATGGTGCATATGGCATATTATGAAGAAGGTGCTGGAAAAGTTGAAAGGGTACGAAGCTTATGAAAAAATTAGTTACCGTTTTCGCTCCACAGTGTATGATTCACTGACACAAGATGATCCCTACTTCCTTCCTAGAAATTAAGCAGCAAAGGCATAAATTAGGGTTTTCGAATTAGGGTTTTTCAATTCTGAATCGTCAAATTATTAATGCAAAAACAGAAACACACGCTCACAAGGTATAGGGTTTTCGAATTCTGCAAACTGAGAGAGAGAGAGAGAGAGAGAGAGAGAGAGAGAGAGAGAGGGAGAGACCTTAGTCGTACGATTTCTTCGAATGGCCGTCGTCGACTGGTGGTGGACTGGCTTCTTCTTCTCTTACTCGAGGGGTCGCGGTATGGAGTGAGGCCGGAGTTGGACTCGCCGGTGAAGGGCAGTCGACGGTGGGTGAAGGGTAGTCGACGGTGGGTCGCGATGCCATCTTGATCTTCTCTTCCTCTCCTCTCTCTCTCTCTCTCTCTCTCTCTCAAACGTTCTGCGAAAATGGCGCTGGTATAGTCGATTTGGGGATTTTGAAAATTTCAGTTTTTTTTCTGGGGTCAAGTGGGGTGGGGCCCACGTGAATAGTGCGTGTGAACAGTGGCAGGGAGTGGCTGAGTGTGGCAAATGGGGAGTGACTGTATCATTATTCATTCTCCTCCCTCTCTCGCTCCTGTTCCGCTCTCCCTCTCTCTCTCCTGTTCCGCTTTCCCCATGACCCCACACGAGAAAACAATATAAAAAACATTTGGTGCGTGAACAGTGCCTACTCAAATTTAAGTAGGCACTGTAGCAAAAATAATTTGAAGAGGAAGAATAGAGAGCCTGATTTTTTGGGGTTTTGAGGGGTTTGGCTCCCTACTTTAACTCAAAAGTTAAAATAAGAAGCCAAATAAGGATGCCCTTATACTTGGTTAGGGAAAAAAAATGCAAAAAAACTACAACCCAATTTACTTAGGGCCCTATTAAGTTTTAGTAATTTTTTTTATACGATATATATTAGCGGAGGTTAGTGGGGAAGTTAGTTAGTGGGTTAAGCAAATGAATTGGGGTTGATCTCCCCCTTGACAGGGAAGGGGTACAAACAGATGGACTATAAGTCACATATGCAGAATTGTAATTTGGAAGCTCATTTTTTGGTGTTTTCAACGATCAAAGGAAAAAAAAAAACAATTAGATTTTTAAAACCCATTTAGAAAAAAACAATTCTCACTCTCTCTGTGCACCCTATGTAACACACAAATTCGTGTCCTGCAATAAAGACAAGAAAACGATGCACAAAATAATATTTTTATTGATTTGAATTGAATGCGAGGGATACAATTCTCTAATAAATGTTCTTTCAATAAAGACAAGAACAAAATCCTCTGATTCGATCTCCGAAATTGATGGTGCAACCTAACAGCTATAGAAGCTTGTCGTAGGATTGAACCGGTTTGTAGTTCTTTCAGATCTTCGAGTTGAGAAGCTTGATCGAGGGCTTGAACAGCTTTATCTCGGACAAACGATGAATTTGAGGCGCGATCTTTGCTAGCTGACGTGTAGATCTCTGATTGAAGTTGCAACCCAACGGCTGTAGAAGCTTGTTGTGGGATTGAAACTGTTGATGATTTCTTCAACTTCTTGAGTCGAAAAGCTTGAAAGAGCGAAGCTTGATCGAGGGCTTGAACGGCTTTATCTTGAACAAACGATGAATTTGAGGCGCGATCTTTGCTAGCTGATGCGTAGACCTTTGCTGTTGTAGATGAACCGGCACGTAGCTTTGGGCGCTTGTTGATTCTCCACAAGAGCTTGAGGGATTTGAGAAGAACTTGAGAAGCCTTGAGAAATGCTTGAGAGCGCTCTCCAGTTTCCTTGCCTCAAGATGCCCCCCTTCTTCTTAATGAGAGCCTCTATTTATAGGCTCAAGAAGAGGGGTCTTTAATTTGGAAGGTCTCATTTGATTGATTTTATTTCCGAATAAGAGTAAATTGGCCTCTTAATATGGAAATAAATCAGGTCAAATATATACATATATATTATTCTTGATTGATTCTTTCCATAAGAGTAAATTGGCATCTCTTTATGGAAATAAATTGTGTCAAGATATATATTTATATATATATGTATATAAAAACACATATTTATAAATATTTTTCTGGCCCCAAGATAATTTGGTTGGGCATGCGTTCATGGGTTGGCCCAATTTGATGGTTAGTCTGGCCAATTGAGTGGGCCCACCTTCTTTTGGTCTAGCCCACATCTTTTGAACCCACACTTTGCCGAGCCCAATAATTATTTGCAGGCTTTTGACCAATTTTGACTTTGATTAACTAAGAATATTTATTTCATCTCAATTAATCGGACGGCGATTAAGCCATGACGAAATTTTAGTGTCTACAAATTGCCCCCACTTCGAGGCTCAGGCGAATGCTTGCTTGCGAGCGTTGAAAGTGAGACTTGAAGTAGCTTGAATTTTTTCGGTATATGTGAATTTGCCAATCCACATACGTGAGTGAAATGTAATCCAATTTATTTTCCATTTGCAATGCTCCCAAGATAGCTTAACTTCATTCATGAAGCTAATCCGTTTGAGTGTATCCACGGAGTTTGGTCCACTTAAGCATTGAATTTGAGTGATGAGCACAAAATTCGGCTAGTCAGCTCCCCACATAATTAACAAAATGGTGAAACTAAGATTTCGTGATAATGGCAACTTCTCACCATGGTCACCATTTGCATGACTGAACTTCCCACAATGAGCAATTTCAAAATCAGCCAAAGATGTCATCTTCCAAAACCAATATTTGATTTTTTTTTTTTTTGGTGACAGAACTTCCCATAATGAGAGCAATTTCCCACGCACTATACTTTCTTTGCAAACAAAGATTCCAGTTTCAAGGGAAATGCAACTTCCCTTTTCCTTCTTTTTTTTTTTTTTTGGTTTGGTATTTCCAAAAGATGGTCAAATCCCAAGCTCATAAGAGGATCACGTATTTTTTCTCGCAATCACCTTTGTTTGGCAACTAAACTCCCTCATGGAAGGGGAGACTGATTCGAATCACAGATTTATTTGCCATGTGCATTCGTACACCCAAAACGGCAAGAATGAAACTCATCACAGATTTATTTTCCATTTACAAACGAAATCAAGAATTGACCTTCCTTTGCTATTGCTTCTTTGATTGGAGATTTAAATAATTTCCTTTGCAATTTCACCCTTCATCCGCTATATATTCCGATCATGCAGTATGTTAGGCTTCACACTTCTGATCACCAACCTAGCCGACCTCTTTCATCCACTGCCCCACGCTAGCGTCGTCCAGAAAGTTAAGAAACAAAGAAGTCTTGGGTTTCGACAAGAGCTTTGTGAGTAAGACTTCTTACTACTCTTCACTTATGTCAAATCTTTTCACTATTCTTGACTTCCTTAACTTCCAGCACGTGTGATAACATGGTTCTTACTTGTGTAGTCTGCAAAAAAGCATGATCCCTTTTTTTTTTTTTTTGCCGCTTTTTTTTTTGATGCGATAAAGATGCCAAAGATTGAGATTATGTCTACACAGTATACGTGTGCATGTATATATATTTTGTTTCAGAGTCAAATGCAAGTTCTGTCATGCGATACTTGATCAAGCAAAGGACCTCATTTTGTTGAAGCCTCCTTGTCTTTCGTGGTAACAATAATATATTGAAACCCAAATGCCTAGAAGGTCTACGCTGCGTTAGTGTGACCAAACTGATTGCTTGTTTAGACCGCTACCCATGTTACACTTGATTTTTTTGTTCTCAGCAATACAAAAAGTGGTTTGGCCCATCGGAATTTAAGTTGCCAACCTCGAGTTGTCAGCCCTCTTATTAACTTTTGAGTATTGAATTTCTTTTTCCTTTTTTTTTTGTTGCTTCAGCCGTCAAATTGGGCTTCCCCAGTTTTTTTTTTCAAAGGAGTGCTCATTTTACTGCAGAGGCTTTACTCGTCAGGTAACTTCCCCATCTCTTCTTGTTGATCTATTTGATATTCCCTGTATTTTGCTTTCTTTTCAGGGACTTGTTAAAAATAGTGATTGATATGAGATGAAGGGAGAGCTCGCCGTGCCCATTTATTTTGGGTGAGACTTTATAAGGTGGGATCTGCATTCTGCACATACCGTCCTTGCGTTGTCTCGACACGACTTATGTGACGCTGCTCATTTTGGAAGAGCCTTCAAACGGTGGGAGGGCCGCTGTGTCTTGCACATGCTGTCCCTAAGTTACCTTGGCTCCACATATGCAATGCTACTCGCCTCGGGAGAGACTTCAAACGGTGGAAGGGCCGCTGTGCTTGCACATGCCGTCCCTAAGTTACATCGGCTCCACATATGCAATGCTACTCGCCTCGAGAGAGACTTCAAACGGGGGGAGGGCCGCTGTGCTTGCACATGCCGTCCCTAAGTAGCCTCGACTCCACTTATGCCACGCCGCTCACTTCAGGAGAGACTTCAAACGGTGGGAGGGTCGTTGTGCTTTGTGCATGTCGTCCTTACGTTGGTTCGCTCCGCTTCTCGCTGTTGGTGAAGACTTCACAACGGTTGGAGAGCCTCTGGACTTTGTGCTCGTCGCCCCTATGTTGCCGTCGACGCCGCTCTTTTGGGAGAGGCTTCGAACGATGGGAGGACCTCTGCGCTTTTGTGCACGCCATCCATATGTTGCCGTCGACGCCGCTCTTTTGGGAGAGACTTCGAACGATGGGAAGACCTCCGCACGTCTGCTCTAGAGGCTTCAAACTGTTGGAAGACCTCCGCTCGTCATCCCTATGTTGCCGTCGACGCCGCTCTTTTGGGAGAGACTTCGAACAGTTGGAAGATCTCAATGCTTTTGTGCACATCGTCCATATGTTGTCGTCGACGCCGCTCTTTTGGGAGAGACTTCGAACGATGGGAGGACCTCTGCGCTTTTGTGCACGCCATCCATATGTTGTCGTCGATGCCGCTCTTTTGGGAGAGACTTCGAATGGTTGGACGATCTCAATGCTTTTGTTCATGCCTTCCCTACGCTGCCTCGACGACGCTCCCCATCACTTGAGGGGATTAGAGACTATAGAAGAGCTTCTACGATTCTGTGCATGCTGCTACTCCTCATCACTTGAAGAGATCTGCTAACATGGAAGAGCTTTTGTGCTTTGTCGCCACTCATCCTCATTTGATGAGATTTGATGTCACAAAAGAGCCTATGTGATTTGTTGCACACCGCCACTCCGTGTTTGAAGATTTGATGACGGCCTCGTTGACTTGTGCATGCCGCCAAGAGGAACTCTTCAACGACGAAGTTCAAAGAACTTTTTTTTTTTTTTTTGTTAATTTGTTTTGACTTTTTTTTTTTTGTTTTTGTTTTTTTTTTTTTTTTTTGCAGATAGTTTAGGCTCATATCAAGGAGTGTGTTTCTTTTGACTGTCTTCAAGGAATGATAGAGGGAACTTGCTCCTTCTTCACACCTTCCACTTGAGATTCATTTGATTTAGTTAAGACGATGGTACGCCTTTTGACTTTGAGTGGACCGTCGTGACAAACTTCCACTGATGTTATGCGCTTCATGCGAGACGGGATCAAGCTTCGAGTCTCTTCATCTTCTTTTGTTGAGTCAACCATGGTTTCTTCCACCTTTCGTTTCTTGTGTTCTGTTTTGGATTTTGCTCGTGTATCTTTAAGACGAGAGAAGGCATACCTTCGTGGCTTGGAGATTACTTCCTTGTTTTCTAGGTTAGCCTTGCCTAATCTCTCAAAAACTGAAGTGCGAACAGTAGGAGCTTCAATCCGATCAAAGGCTGAAACTCGAGGTGTGGAACTTTGACTTGTGTCATCCTCTTCATTGGCGGAAATCATGTAAACTATTTGAATACAGTCGTTGTTCAAGTGCCCTTCGAGAATGAAGTCATGTAGGGTGATTGGTGTGGGAAAACTCTTCTCAATCAGTTTCTCCTTCTTATCGTTGACTTTGTCACTTGTAGTGAATTGAGGAGAGTTCTTCTTCACTTGCCATTTCTCGACTTGATGAGGATGATTCTTGTGCTTGTTTCCTATCGACTTCTTTGGGGGGATTGGGATCCACTCCTTGTCATTCTTTGCACCTGGCGCTCCTTTAAGGTGAGGATGAGTAGGTACACCTTTACTTGAGCTTTGGATTGCTATCGGGTTGAATAAACCAAATCGTATGGTTTTGAAAATTGCCCCCAGCGCTGGAGTCGTTGCAGATTCAGCAATCTTTATTTTAGAGCTCGAAGTTGGGCCTTCGACTGTAATGACTGTGTGGTTGGAGTCTGCAACTTCATCAACGTCTAGTACGATCTTTTTCTTCCTTGCTAGGTCTGCAATTAGCTCTTTCAACACGAAGCACTTCTCAGTGGAATGACTGACAATCCGATGGTAATGGCAATACCTTGGATCATGAACCTTCCCCATTTCTTCGGGACGTTTGCATTCTGGTAGTTGAATGACATTCTTTTCGAGCAGATCTTCCAACATACTCAGCACGTCAGAATCAGGAAAAGGATACCTCTTTTCTTGTAGCTCCTTCAAAGTTAGGCGTTTATCCCTAGGGTGTTCTTCCTTCTTCTTATCTTTTCTCGGTATCTTAACTGGGACCATGCTAACTGCCAATGACTCTTCAGTAGAGCCGCCAGATGACTTATCGCTTTTTGTCCCATTCTTGTACTTATTGTGCTCAACTGTGGAAGGATTCCTGCCACCGTGATTCGCTATGCTGATCTCCATGTCATGTGCGCGGGTAGCCAATTCTTCAAATGTTCGTGGTTTTATCCCTTGAAGAATGTAGAGAAGACCCCAATGCATGCCATTCATGCACATCTCGACGGCAGAGAGTTCTGAGAGTCGATCTTTGCAGTCTAAGCTTACAGCACGCCAACGATTGATGTAGTCGACCACAGGCTCGTCTTTCCATTGCTTAGTGTTGGTTAGCTCCGTCATGCTAACAGTGCGGCGAGTGTTGTAGAAGCGATTAAGGAACTCGCGCTCCATCTGCTCCCAACTGTCAATCAACTCTGGCTCTAGGTCTGTGTACCATTCGAAAGCGTTTCCCTTGAGAGAACGAACGAATTGTTTGACAAGAAGATCCCCTTCCGTCCCAGCATTGTTGCATGTTTCGACGAAGTGGGCAATGTGTTGCTTTGGGTTTCCCTTTCCGTCAAATTGTTGAAACTTTGGGGGCTGGTAACCAACAGGCATTCTAAAGTAGTCGATACGCTTTGTGTAAGGTTTCGAATACATATAGCTACTGTGTGATGGCCCACCATATTGTGCTCTAATTGTATTCGTTATCATGTCGTGGAGTTGTTGGACAGACAACAAAGCGATAGAGGTGGGTTGGGCATTTTCTCTAATCTCTAGTGCTGCAGAAGTTGCATGATTGAACTTAGCACAACCTCCAGGATTTGATGATGAGACACGATTTGTGTCAACTTGATGCTTGGGCTTTATGCCTTGATCGCCTATTATGAGTTTTCCATTTTGGTCGCCAATTATGACTCCTTGCGGTGTGAAGCCTGGTGGATGTGAAGCATTTTGGCTAGTATCTCCCACATTTTGGGCTTCGAATTTGTTCATAAGTGAAGCAATCTGGAGATCTTTCTCTTCCACTGTTTTGGTGAGCTTTTCAATGGCGCGCGCCATTGTTGCCAACTGTTCCTCCACTGTCGCAGCGTCAGTGGTCATGGCTTGCATAGCCACAGAGTAAGATGATTCTGAACGACTTGGCGAATCTGAGCGCTTTGGTGAAGAAGGCGAGGATCCAGAATGCGAACCTGTGCTAGAGTTTGCATCAGAAACTAAGCGGGATGGGTGGGGTGACAAACTCCCTGAGACAGAATTTTCAGCATTGGAAGGAAGCTTTTGGGAGCCCTCTTCGTTCTTTTTCTTTGTCGGAAGCGTGGCGACGGGTTGGTACTTGCTTGACAGCACTTTTGGCACAACCCCTTTACTTCCTGGAATGGTTGTTGCCTTTACCTTGCTGCGCGTCATCGGGCCAGTGGAGGTACTGTTGCTGTTTGTGGCAACAGTGACGTTCTTGGTGGCCTTCTTGTTGATCGAAGCAGTCTGAATCTTCTTCGGCGCCATTTGTGTAAAACTTGACTTTAGGAGAAAGAGATGAGAGGTAGAGTGGTCCCACTGGGCGTGCCAAATTTGTAACACACAAATTCGTGTCCTGCAATAAAGACAAGAAAACGATGCACAAAATAATATTTTTATTGATTTGAATTGAATGCGAGGGATACAATTCTCTAATAAATGTTCTTTCAATAAAGACAAGAACAAAATCCTCTGATTCGATCTCCGAAATTGATGGTGCAACCTAACAGCTATAGAAGCTTGTCGTAGGATTGAACCGGTTTGTAGTTCTTTCAGATCTTCGAGTTGAGAAGCTTGATCGAGGGCTTGAACAGCTTTATCTCGGACAAACGATGAATTTGAGGCGCGATCTTTGCTAGCTGACGTGTAGATCTCTGATTGAAGTTGCAACCCAATGGCTGTAGAAGCTTGTTGTGGGATTGAAACTGTTGATGATTTCTTCAACTTCTTGAGTCGAAAAGCTTGAAAGAGCGAAGCTTGATCGAGGGCTTGAACGGCTTTATCTTGAACAAACGATGAATTTGAGGCGCGATCTTTGCTAGCTGATGCGTAGACCTTTGCTGTTGTAGATGAACCGGCACGTAGCTTTGGGCGCTTGTTGATTCTCCACAAGAGCTTGAGGGATTTGAGAAGAACTTGAGAAGCCTTGAGAAATGCTTGAGAGCGCTCTCCAGTTTCCTTGCCTCAAGATGCCCCCCTTCTTCCTAATGAGAGCCTCTATTTATAGGCTCAAGAAGAGGGGTCTTTAATTTGGAAGGTCTCATTTGATTGATTTTATTTCCGAATAAGAGTAAATTGGCCTCTTAATATGGAAATAAATCAGGTCAAATATATACATATATATTATTCTTGATTGATTCTTTCCATAAGAGTAAATTGGCATCTCTTTATGGAAATAAATTGTGTCAAGATATATATTTATATATATATGTATATAAAAACACATATTTATAAATATTTTTCTGGCCCCAAGATAATTTGGTTGGGCATGCGTTCATGGGTTGACCCAATTTGATGGTTAGTCTGGCCAATTGAGTGGGCCCACCTTCTTTTGGTCTAGCCCACATCTTTTGAACCCACACTTTGCCGAGCCCAATAATTATTTGCAGGCTTTTGACCAATTTTGACTTTGATTAACTAAGAATATTTATTTCATCTCAATTAATTGGACGGCGATTAAGCCATGACGAAATTTTAGTGTCTACACCCTATAACAAATTTTTTTTGGCAACTTATCTCTCTTGAAATTATAGTGCACATTTAAATGTAAATGACCTCAAATTGATACTAATTTGGTTGGGGTCTCGAAAAACTCAAGGCCGGCCCTGATTGACCAAATTAGTCACCATTTGTGTACCATGCAAGCAAGTCATGGAGGTCACGCAAACGCAATGGGCAAACTCACGGAAGCGGGGGCCTTATAGTGAGCCAAACTCATCTTGGTAAAATAGTTAAAATGTTCTTTCCACTAGTTTTGTTGCGGTTGCCCCTACAATTACAAATGGGGGATAAGCATTACCTGCTCATAGCTAGGTTAGGGCTAAACTGCTCATGTAATAAATTTTTCTTCCCTTTTATGAATTGTATTATCATTGGATTAATTGTCAACCACACTATCCAATTTAATGCACCTTTCTTTTAATTTTCTTAGAGATAGAATTCATAGAGCGTCATTTTTCAATGACGCCCAAAAATTTAAGAGCCGACCCTGTATATACTGACGGCCCATCTCTAGGCTAGTCACTGACTCACCGTATATACATGGTTCCAAATCAGTTTGGAAGTTGGAACACAAATTTCTCATCATTGAAACTCCATAAGAGTATGTTGCATCATTCAACTTTATTGCTTCCAAACACACACACACACACCTATATATGGTGCCATAATACAAGCAAACCACAATTATGAACTACTAGTTCAAGTTTATTTCAAGGGTGTGTTTGGCATCACTGAGGCTCAGGACTAGTAATGATACAAAAGCGAGGACGGATAAGATGCACCGGGCTGCCACCCGACTGGGATGACGTTGTTCGCTACCTGGAACTGTTCGCCGTTGCCCATTCGGATAGAAAACGGAGCTTTTAATGGCAACCCACCGGAATCGAGCGCCCAAGAAAACTCAGTTGCCCCAGTATCGCGCATAGCTTTCCATGTTGGAGTATTATCATTAATGGATGGTGCCTCCTTTAGATCAACAGCCAAAAAACTACACTGAGAAAATTTGGTTCGGATGTCCACCGCGAAGTAGTACGGGTTAGATAACGGGTCAATATGGAATCGAATGATCCGGTCGGGAGCACTAGCAACACAAGAACGTACGATTAGCCTTGGGTTAATTTTGCCTACATAAATCATCTAAGAGTGCTTCTAATTAATACTCCTAAAAATTAAGAAAAAGGAATGGGTATGGTTTACAATAAAAAACTGGAAAGAAAAATGTATATCATGCTTCATAAGCATTTGATTACAATTACTCACAAAACCAATAGTCAAATTTTTGGATCGTAAATTACTCCTTCCGTCCCAAAAATTTTGTCCGGTTCGTAGAACGAGGTCTTGAAAATAATACAAAATTTTCAAGAAAAATTCAATATTTTTTAAACAAGTTACTAGATATCGACGAGTACTTTTAATTTATTGAAAAACTTCGAAAATTTTCTCTTAAAAGACTTATTATTTTTAGGTACTCGTTTTGTGGACCAGACAAAAATTTTGGGACGGAGGGAGTATTTGTTTAGGAACGCCCAGTAGTTTTATTTATTTATTTATTTATTTAAAAAAAAAACACACTGGAAAGTTGTATAAAATTTTGATGTCGCTAGAACTGCCTTACCATGTTGCATTGGTCGGTGACAATTCGATAGCCGAAGTTGATACACCGAAGCCAAAGAAAGCTAGTAGGAGTAGTAAACAAGAGACACAGAGAGGTGACCAAGGATATGAAGTAGCCATTAATTACTTGTTTCAGAAAATGTTGTAAATTCTCTTTGAATATCTAAATTCCGCATTTTCACTCCTATTTATAGAGTGAATCATTCAGGGGCGGACACATGGGGTGCCGGTTGCCTGGCTGTACCACTCCAAATATTCTCACATGTTGTGCAACTTTTTTAGGTTAATTTAGAAAAAAAATTATGGGATTGAGCCCTGCAATTTTCATGGGTGGAATTTTTTTTTCTTAAAACTGCTACATATGTGTGGTAATTAAACAATAACTAAAATGTACCAAAAAAAAATTAAACAATAACTAAAAATTTAAAGTTATCAACCATTCTTTGCTTTTTGTTATCAATGTAGAAATATATTGGATTCAAGCCCCTTCTTTGTACAAATCCTACGTTTGGCGCCAAAAGCATTTGCATAATGTTGGCCGGGCTCAAGATGAGGCAAGTCACATGACATTATGAAAAGTTCGTAGGTAAGTAACATGTGAAATGATCATTATTTGTTTCTTTGAAGGACAAAAAAGTTAGAAATTAAATGACCAATTTCAGGAATTGAGACTAAAAATCTAATTCTCACCCAAACAAATATCATAATACAAACACAAATATTCAATCGATCATCTAGCCAGGTGTGTGTATTGTATAGGGAGAGAGATGCAACTCACCTCATGTGTCCCTTAAAGCGGTCCCCGCGAATTTTATTACAGATACACTCTCTTTTTTAGAGTATTTTTTTTTGAAGCGCATTACAGACACAATCCCTTCCTTATTTTCCCTCTATGATTTTGATGTAATGTTATTAGCAGCAAACACTGGCGACGCCACTCTATTGTGAGTGGGGTCAGCCAACCCAACGCGAAAAAAAAAATTACTACTGTTATATGTAATTTTTTTTTTAAATTTATAAATGAATCCACTAAATTTGGTAGTGACATCATTGGATAACTCCCAAGAGTTCACAAAAATTGTTTCTGTGTGACTTGTTTGAATCCTAGTTGTTTTGTTCTTTTGATAAAGAGAGGTTGATTTGTTTTTCTAGGTTGAGTTTTAAATGTGATTTTTGTTAGAACAAGATTTTTAGTTGCCATTGAAAGCTTCGATAGTTCCTAAGTAATCAGGGTAGGCTCATGGCATAAGCCAATGAAGCCACTGCTTCAAGCCCTAAAAAAATGTATGAAAATGGGGCAGTCCCCAAATATGTAGGCCTCAAATGTCAAGGTTGTGGTCAAAATAGCATAATTTCCTTTCGGGAAGTGTTATTGGAACTCATATTTTCTCTATTAGCACTCCCTATTTTGTCTTTATTAGGTAAACTTATTATTGCACTTTATATATAAAGATAAAAAAAGGGGTGCCAATATAAAAAGGGGAGTGCCAATATCAATTCCCTTTCCTTTCCGAAAGGCTTTGATTTCTTGGAGCAGAAGTTTAGGCCTACACCAAGAAAATGGCTAAGCATTCAGAAATGATGGACCAAGCGCAGATGAGACCAGCCAATCGCTCTATCCAAGTTTCAAAATTAATTTATTATAATTTTATTTTTTATTTTAAATTGTATAAGTTCATCCGCCCAATATTTTCACATAATCTATATCTAAGTTATTTATTTATAGAAACATCCAGATTGGATGCGTCTACTATAGAAATTGTAGCACAGCTTCAATATGTTGCCTTTTGAAAGATGGACAAGATTGTATACATTTAAAGTTCTATATGATTTTCTATTTTTATTTTGTATCTGTGTAGGTTGATAAAAAATATCTATGATAATTGTTTTGTATCTAGTACTTACGCAATTTATACTCACAGAAATTAACATTATGTTCCATGCGTTATTTACTTTGTTTTAGTGTTCGCCCACCCAATCTTTAAATTCGTCGTTGTAGGTAAACGCCCGTTTGGTTTGCTCATTCACCCCATCATGAAGGAATATCAGTTAGCTAGGGGAAGCAGGCATAACGGTTCTAAGAGACGATGTTTAGCCACCATTGATGAAGAATCATGCATTTGGACAACAAACAACCCAGTATTTAGTTCCTGTCAACCTTGATCCTTCTTCAATTTTCTGTCCATTCGTGTCGGGTTAGAATTTTTTCAACCTTAACCTGATCTGTTTAGCTTTTCGTGTTATTGTGTCACGTCATATTCGTGTTTCATTTCGGGATCGGTGTTACTGTGTCCTTTCATAAATTCCCGTGTTGTATCGTGTTCGGGTCGTGTCATGTTGTGTCGTGTTTGTGTCAGAATTCTCTCAACCCTAACCCGACCTGTTTAGCTTTTCTTGTTATCGTGTCGCGTCATATTCATGTTCCGTGCCAAAAATAGCCAAGCATGACCTGCTAACTTCGAGTCGGGTTTGTGCAGTGGTGGCTCCAGGAATTTTTCTAAAGGTGTTCATAAATTCTTATGGTCTACTACTATAAACCACAACTTATTATAGACAAAAAAAAAATTCCATTAATATCGACAATGCCGCCCAAAAGAAACGGATAAAGACATAAAGTATATTACAATTGCCCTCGACGAGTTTTCATATTTTGAAACCGTTGCATAATTATCTCATTATCAACGATATCAAATATATCACTCTCAATATAAGTAACTAAGCAATCATTCATCCACTGATCTCCCATTCGATTGCGCAAATTGCTCTTTATATACTTCATCGCTGAAAAACTCCTTTCAACCGATGCAGTGGCGACAGGAAGAGTCAACACCAATGTCACAAGCAAATAGATCAATTTATATATGACATGCTTATCTGTCTCCACCAACTTTTCAGCAAGTTCTCCAATCCCTTTAAGCCCAACAAATCTTGTATCAGATTTCATATCTACAATGAAATTTTGAAGTTGAATGTCCAATGTCATTAAGTCCACCTTAGAAAAGTCAGACGGGTAGAGTTCTGCGAGACGGACTAACTTTTTCCTATCAAATGCTAAAAATGCATTTTTAGGATTCAAGCAAGCCATGTAGAGTAGCACATATAAAATTACAAATCTATAATCTAAATTACCTAATCACTTAAATAACAAGGAATAGATAATAGATTAAGAGAGTTAGAGAGAGTTAATGGTCTTACTTTTTAGGGCAAAGCTTGATAAGTGTGTAGAGACAAACAAACTCCCAATATTCAATGAATATATCCAAATTCTAGCATCTCATCTTGACTGGTAGCTGAACATTGAAGGAATTGAAAAATCAATTATCTACGTTCATTTATTCATAAAAAACTAAACAAAACCTAGGGTTGATTACAATACATTAATACATTATCACATTACCTATGAGAGAGAGAGAGAGAGAGAGAGAGAGAGAGAGAGAGAGAGAGAGAGAGAGAGAGAGAGAGAGAGAGAGAGAGAGAGAGAGAGAGAGAGAGTGGGCTTGGAGACTTGGAACTTGGAACTTGGAAGAGGCAAAGGGGTAAGGGATCGCTGCCTTGCCTAGTTGCTTCATTCGGTCGGACTGCTCGAAGTCCAAAGTCGCACCAGTGGTCCAGACTCCAGAGAAGAAAGTTTATTTATGGCTTTTGCAAGTGAAAAGTCGACTGATCCCTTTGTTTGGGTATGAGGTTTGCCTTTAGTCCCTTTGTTTGGTTATGAGGTTTGCATTTAGTCGGTTAGTCCCTTTGTTTGGGTATCAGATTTACATTTATTTCCTTTGTTTGGGTTTCAATTTGAATTGAACTTGGACTTTTTTTTTATTGGCCCAAGTGTTCAATACTTGGGCTTTTTTTTGGGCAGGATTTTCAATTTATTGGGACGTGGGTGTTCAATTTTAATTTTGGTAGGGTGTTCAACAATAGACTATCCAAAAATTTCTACATGTATTCTAAGGATTTTTTTTTTTTGGGTGGTCATGTGACCATTGAAGCCTTAGTGTGCTGCCGCCCCGGGGTTTGTGTCGTGTCAGAAATTCCCATCCCTAACTAATAGGATCCCTCTAATGAAATGCAGCTGCTTTACGAATCCATGCCATCGATCTATCCAAGTATTGCAAATAAAATATCAAAACAATCAACAAATCCACAAGAGAAAAATTAAAACCACCACATGAACCATCATTTTATTTTTGCACAATAGTTCTCATATGAACACGTTATCTGGAGCAGATATCTGCCTTGCACGAATTAAATTTTCCACATCACTCATAAAGCAAGTGCAGAAAACTTGAAAAACAGATGTTCACAATAAGATCTTACAACTCCAGCCAATACGTACATACACAAAGAAAAGCACCGAAGTTGGACGTAGAAGATTCACTGCTCAATTATTGCGTCGGGTATCAGCACAACAGAACCGGACGTTTTCCGATTCTCAAGGTCTACATGCGCCTGTGCTGCCCGAGACAAAGGATACTTGTGGTTTACGCGGACTCGCAACACACCGGAGCCAATATTAGCAAAGATCTCTTCAGCAGCTTCTAGAAGCTCATCCCTGTTGGCAGTGTATACAAAAATGTCCGCCGTTGCCAAGACCAGCGATTTCGGAAGAAGTGCTGTCAGAGGGAGGGGGTCTGGCATACCGGACGCCATCCCATAAATCACCATGTATCCACGAGGTTTGAGGCACTCCAAGGATCCCTGGACAAGATAAATCCACCAATAAGGACTACTAACTAGGCGACTTAGGTGTGGTAGGGATTGTTTTAGAAGGCAGTTTTTTTGGCCACTTAATATATACCAGGAAGATCACCTGTTAGCCTTCTCTATTTTAGCTCGAAACAAGAAAAACAGCCAAAATAGCCCAAACAACTTACCTTAAGGTAATTAAATCCTCCCCCCACCCCCCCCAAAAAAAAAAAAAAAATCTTACCTGAAGGTCAGCTTTTTTCGCTTCATCAAAAACTTGGAAAGGAAAAAAGCTAAAATAGCCCAAATAGCGCAGCCGAAGGCCAGTTTTTTTCACTTAATATTTTTAACCAGAACCCGAAGAAAGCTTTAGTTTGAGGATGACTTTCATTGCACCTCAAACAATACAGGACACAGAAGAGCAAACTCATGTACTGAAAACACCACTTAGAATGCATCCATCCGAAAGTTTTGTAGCAAACCATTGACTTTAATGCTTACTATTATCAGCGAATATGTTGCAAGTTTGTATTAGAGGTTATGAATATTATAATAGAATACTCATTACCAGAACGGTGTCTTTTCCAACAGCGTCATAGACAACATCTACCCCTTTTCCCGATGTTATCTCGTTGACCCGGGACACAAAATCCTCTTCCTTGTAGATTATTACATGGTGGCATCCATCTTCTTTGGCTTGAGCTGCCTTTTCTGTGGTTGAGACGGTTCCAATGACAGTGACACCAAGGGCATTTGCCCACTGGCATAAGAGAGATCCAACTCCACCAGCTGCCGCATGAACAAGGATAGTGTGTCCAGGTTCAACCTATAATTAGAAGCAATAGAGTCATATCCTACACAAGATGAATATAAAAGCTTCATTGTTTTTTTGATCATGCCGACAAATATGACAACTAATGACAAAGATAGAACAATGAGTAATGTGACATGGGCAATCCCACATTAACGGATATGCACCTATGTCACTACAAGTCCGCAACCATAATACTCTAAATATGACAGGTCTGCCCTTAGTTGCAGGAACCTCCTATGTGGGTGGCAAATCCACCTTAGAACCTCGCTCCTGCGCTCCTAAGTCAAGACTCTCCTAGAACCTCACTCCCATTGAGAAAGGAACCCGCTCCCAACTAGGATAGAACCTCTTAGGCATGTAAATCCCAAAAGAAACAAAACAAAAGATAACAAACAAGAGAAAAGACAAAGTAATTATATGATATTAGAAAAATATTAACTTAAAATTTGCTCAATTACTTTATACAACCATAATATTACTTAGTTAGTTAGTTAATAAGACAATCTTTGCAATTGACATGAATGACGCATACTAATATTTACTTGCATTACATATTTATATTTTCATGTATTATTCCTAAAGGCCGCCCCTCCCGAAAGAGGAGCTCCTAAAATCCTTTGCCCCCGAATCTCGCTCCCGCCCCGTCTTCGTGCAACTAAGATATGGAGAACAGTTGAAATCTCGTATTAAAAGTATAATTTTATGTTTTGCAATCTAAGAGGCAGAATAATATTTTCTTTTTGACATTTAACTATACTAAAGACATAAAAATATTTAATCAATTTTCCCTAAATGCTCCTGATGGCGCTCCCACACTTCTATGATCATCCGCTCCCCTGCTCCCGCTCACTCCTGCTTTGTGCAACTAAGGTTCTGCCTTTGTGTGCATGAGTGTGTAAGCATGTGTGCGTGAGGGATTGTATGCAAAAGAAAGTAGTCATTACCATTGGTGGAACGTGGAAGCTCTAATGCCAGAATGATTTTTGCTTACTTGCAATGCCAAAACATTCTCACAAGCATCAAAGATGTGTCTTATTTGTGTTTCACATACACAACTACGTGAGAGAGAGAGAGAGAGTGAGAGAGAGAGAGAGAGAGAGAGAGAGAGAGAGAGAGAGAGAGAGAGAGAGAGAGAGAGAGAGAGAGAGAGAGAGAGAGAGATTACAGCTTGGGGGTTATTTAGGAGAGGCAATGATGAAGATGGAAAAAATACCACAACTAGGGGGTGTGTATTTTTTCTTTTCATGGAAAGAGTGAGTGTAGGCACATTGTGGTGTCCAAGTAGCATTACCCTACATACTATTTTATAACTTTCCAGATATAGCTAGCGCTTCATGAAAATAAAACATGATACCCATGTTTTCACGATATGCCAAATTTTCTACAGTCTGAAGTGTAAGAGAAGAGTTTAAGGTACCTTAAAGCAACGACGAATCAGCATATGAGCTGTCATTCCCTTGAAGATGACAGATGCTGCAACAATTGGATCCACGAATGGCGGAACAGGTACCACTCTCTCGGCTGGTAGGATCTGCTCCTCAGCATAGCAACCCAATAGATTACCAACATAAGCCACTACATCTCCAACTTTTATACTAGTTAGTCCTGGGCCCACAGCTGTCACCACGCCAACTGCCTCTACACCTGCAATTGAAAATTGAAGGTATTGAGTGACAAATCCTCAACTAAATCAAACCTTGAAGCAACAGGTACTGGTAAAATAAAACGTCACATATGGTCACAGTGATAGAAATGAATTCCATGTAAACAAGTTTCTGTGGCATAATGAAGGTGATGCACAAAAGGACTTGTTCCAAACAAAAAAGGGTTTAGATTCTTAAGTCTTGGCAGGAACTGAATGTGCTAAATGAGACCAGTCCCACCAAGATTAATACAGATCAAACGTAAAAGGTTTTAGGACATCAAAGGACCAGATCCAAAAAATTCAACCAAATGATACATTCTGAAGAGACATAGACAAGCAATACATTCTCTTGATCTCTATTCTCAAGAGATCAAGGGAATCAAGCATCTAACGCTTTGCAGATGAGATTGAAGTCCAACCTTGATTGCCCCGAGCTGCCACCGATATAAATATCTAAATAATTACAATATTTGAATGGAAGTTTCGAAGTTTACTCATGCAAAAACTTCCACTTATGACTCGAGTCCATATAGAAGATCTAATATCTGGCAAAAGCCAAAAAGTCCATCCCTGGGGTTGCAACTTGCAAGACAGGTATTACCATGATGACGCATTTCAATCGCTAAATTCTACACGCACAAAAAATCCTAAGAAAAGGAACTCTTTCATGCTGAGTCCGTATCATCTGCTTTATTTTACGTGTTTCTATTTTGATCTTTCTATTGTTATTTTTTCCACAAAGATTATCATCATGGGAAAATTTCTCTGGTAGCTAATAGAATATCTTCAACAATAGACCGTACACATTATTCTATTTCTATACAACCAGCCAACAACAGTGGTTGTCAATTGACTCAACTCCATAAGTGAACTGACATTTGCCAATAGTGGATGCAAGAAATCATGTTTCATACACATGCCTACCCAATATTGTCATAAAGATATGAAGACAAACCTGGAGTAAAGGGTATCGTGGAGGCCCCATAAGATCCTTTGCGTAAGTAGACATCGGTGAAGTTAAGCCCAATAGCCTTGTTTTTCACTAGGACCTCACCCTCCTTCGGCTCTCCTATGACCACGTCTTCCCACTTCAGCACCTATCATCATGTTGATTTGGAAGTAATTTAACAAGGTCCAAACTGTAATGGGCGTCTATAAACCAAACCACACTGAAAAAAGAACACGATGTAAAACTTCTTCTTGTCCACAATTTTACCGGACGACGGAGGTTGCATAGCTGAGTCCATGATAGTCAAATCGGCAGTAGGAACCCTTGAATATAGAGATTAGAGACCAACCCCTTATGTATAACATTTATTCCGAACCGGACTACTAAAAGAGCGCAAATCCTTTAGAGTATTGCAAATAGGATGTCAAACAATTAAGCCATCCTAAATCAACCCCACGCTGCCTCATATTTTTTATCCTCAGTAATATGCACCAAACCCGATAACGAATAGCTGATCATGAACATATAACTGGGCTACGCAATTCAAGGTTCTCAACTGATCAAAAAAAAAAATTCAAGGTTCTCAAAATATTAATAACGGACTATCCTGTCCTGCCAACATAAAGCTTAAAAAATGACACACAGTTGAGGAGTCGTCGACGCAAAACCAATTCTGAAATATACACGAGCTTGACACAATCGAGTCAAAAGTGGAGATGCTCCAATGACTTTGATACCATCATCAGTAGTACTGTACTGTGTAATCAAGAAATTAGCTAAAAAGATCAACTTTTTATTTTTTATTTTTTTTGATCGGAAAAAGACCGACAGTAACACCAAGCCTAAAGCGCAAGAAATAATCTAGATTGCTAGCAATTGAGACAACCAGCCAGTACTTGGGTAATGAAGAAAATTAGCCAAAAAAGACTCAAAATAACACCAACCCTTCCACCACAAGAAAAACTTCAAAATTCAACTCATAAATTTTGGCTGCAGAAATGACACTGGAATACGAGAGAGGGGGAGAGAGAGACGACCTCAGGGCCACCAAGTTCATGAACCCTAATAGCTTTGACCATTGCTGATCCTTCTGGTGGTACTGATATGGAGATTGCTCTGGCTATTGCTTTGACACTCAATCTGGGTATTATGAAGTGAAGGCTATGATTTTTGGTGTGGGTATTTGTAGATTTGAAGAGGTGCCACGGTAATGGCCAGAAACCAATGGGCTTTAGTGGAAATGGTAATGGGAGAGAAAAAAATCAGGATGGATAAAGATATGGGTACTGAGGCCATGGTACAGAAAATGTACCGATCGCGTTCGGGGAACCACCGTTCCAACCAAAAAATTTTTAGTTGGAACGGTGGAACTTTGGTTGGAGCACTTCCAACCGTCCGATTGAGCTGAAATTTTGTGAGGCCCCTCGCAAAAATGTTTTAAGAACAATGAACGGTTCAGATCACTCGTATGGGACCCAAAAGTGGGTCCCCGAACGCGATCGGTACGTTTGCTGTACCACGGCCTATGTACGCCCAGCACTGTCGGCAATGGAAGTGGGTATCTCACCGCTTCTTCAAACCAAGAGGAATTTGGCACTTGTACGTTGTGTGATCTCATCGCTTACGCTTCAAACCCCTTTCCAAACGTGGGAAATTTGGCACTTGTACATTGTTAATTGTTGAGTCAATATTGATGACCCCTCATGCCAAATGGAAATCAATCACCACCGAACTATTTTGCTTTTTAGATTATTTGTCTTTATTCACAAAACTTTAAATTTTGTTATCAATTTTATACATTTAAATTTATCTCGTCGAGATGAACTAAGAAACTATAAAAAATCGTCGAAAAACTAACAAATTCGAAAAAAATTTGAATAAGGACAAATAAAAAAACTAAACTGATTTTTTTTTACCCAAAGTACTCCTAAACCACTGCTTCCATTGACCATAGCATCGGCCCAAGGCAAGGCCGAGCAGGCAGCGTAATGGAAAAAAAAAAGCAGCTCCCCATAAGTTAAATACTTGTAGTTGTTATACTAGGTTCGAAAAAAAAAATATACAAAAACTACAACACAATTTACTTAGGGCCTATTTTAAGTTTTAAAATTTGAGCCCAATTACAATATTCTCCCCCCTAATGACACACATTAGCGGGGTTGGTGGACAAGTTAGTTAGTGGATTACACAACCAAAAGGGGTTTGATGTCTCTCCGCAGACTCGAAACCCAGATCTCCCCCTTAATTAATAGGGAAGGGGTAGGGTTTTAAGTCACATCTGCTCAATTGTAATTTTGAAGCTCAATTTTGGGTGTTTTCAACTATCAAAGGAAAAAACGATTCTCTCTCACACACACTGATCTCTCTCTGCATGCGCGCCCTTTAAAACAATTTTTTTTTTTTTTTTGCAATTTACTATCTCTCTTGAAATCATAGGTAACGGGGAAAGGTCAAAGGTGTTAAGCCATTATGTAAAAGTGTCCTACAATCACACATCTATTTTCCATTTACGAGGTTACAAAATATTACTCGAAATGTAAAAATAAATTAATAAATACTTAAAAATCCAGTGTGGGCACGGGCCCACACTGGTCTCCATTTCCCTTTGCCACTGTATATGTGGACTCACATATGTTCAACGCTTGTGTCTGAAAGGTGTTCCCTGCATTCTGTCTGTTACAACATAAGATTTCAATGGTGTTTTATAGCTTAATATACATTGTTGGACCCATTTTCTAACAACTTAAGCTTTTGGGAAAGTTAGTAACTTAACATCAGAGCTCTAGTTGTGAGAGGTCCAGAGCCGGCTCATACATTTCGGGGGCCTAAATCGAACTAATTAAACGAGGCCCACCCTATATTTTGCATACAAAAATTGGCCAATAAAGAGTCTTTATAAAAACTATTACAAAAGATTTACCATTACAAATGCAAAACTATAGTTATCCAAAAATATACAACCGCTACAATATTTCAAAATCTATCATTTGAACATTTGTCGTATCGCACTTTTAGCGGCAAACGTACTAATTAAGTCTTCATAATCAAACATCTTCACCATATCCTTCTCAATGGACAAATTGGGCCATTTTTTGTATGGATGGGCTATACAAAAATTGTATTGAGCCTAGTATATATATGTAGGGGTCATAACAAATTGGGGGCCCTAAAATTTTTGATTTTTTTGGGGGCCTAAATCCTAGGGTTCATAGGTTTTGTGTCTAAGCCGGTACTAGAGAGGCCTTGGGTACAAATCTCTTTGTTTGCATTTGTGTCATGTTTCATTCTGTTTCTTCCCTTCGTTTTCTTGTTTCGCTCTATTTACAAAAATTTACATCTCCATGTGTAAAAATGGCACGTGAGAGAGTGTGTTAGCTAGATAACTTGATATGCATTGTCGGGCCCATTTCTTAAAGTTTTGGAGCGGGTGATTTTATTTTATTTTTTTGATAACCGGATATCCAGGCCAGCTTACGCGCCCCTCAACTAATTCTGGAGTCCATAACGACCGGGCGTAATCCAAGAGTTTGCTGGCATAGAGATCTGTTGGTATTTAAAATCTCCCATACATATGGAGACCATTTCATTAATTTGGAGATAAAAAGCAGCTACATCTTGTAGCTTACTCACATTATTAACGGCAGTACGAACTCTTTACAATCACTTCCGCATTCCAAATCAGAGATAGTTAACCAAGGATTGATAAATTGCACCGGGCTGCCACCCGATAGGGATCACGTCGTTTGCCACGAGGATCGCACCAGTGTTGCCTGACGCCAACTGGATAGAAAACGGAGCTTGTAATGCCTGCCCGGATTCGAGCTTCCAAACAGCACCCCAAGACTGTTGCATGGGTTTCCAATCATGAGCAGCCTCCTTCAGATCAACACTTGCAAGATCACCATCCCCTTCTTGGAATTCAGGTGCTACCGCGAAGTAGAATGGGTTGGAACCCGGGTCAACCCGGAAGGCTATGGTAGTTCCTAAGTAATCACATGGAACACTGGAAGAAATACAAAATGTATTGACTCAGGCACCAAATGAAGTTCCACTTAGATCAAAATGTATTGACTCAGGCACGCAGGGGCCTCCAGGGCAAAGATCTGTTACAACCACTCTCACCGGATTCCCTGAACACGACGGATTCGTCGTACATTTCACCTATCAAGAGAAATTTTATATATATACTTGCATTCGAATTAACAAAGATTAGCTCCAACATTGAAGAATTAATTTGTGTTACAGTGAAGTCACGAGTGAATAATCTTGACTCAAATAACCTTCTATTTTTATTTTCTTAGTCAACGAGCGAAACTCAGTGTTACCAGAATAGTTAAATTAGCAAATTAGAAGAGGAGTTGAATTCGTAACCTATTTTCTTCTAGCATTTAAGTGCACCCCTGATGCCGTTACCGTTAGGCTGAAGGCTTCTGGGCTCGTCTTTTCACTTTCTTCGTCGGCTAATAAGCTCCTCGCGTAGTTAATTTAGGAAAGGGCTCCAAATAAGTTTTTAGGTCTTTTTATTTTTCTCTATGAACATTGCACTTTTGTTAAATGGAGACGGCCACGACTGTGTGACAAGCAATATAGTGCTATATGAACGACTGCAGGCTAGACCACTGCTAAAGATTGTCTGTACCCCAACATACAATAGGTGTGACCATTGCACCAAGTATTTGTTTACCTTAATTCTAACCTTCCATTGAAAAATAAAGAGATAAATCCATATATAGGTTGGTTTAACGCTTTTCACACATTCAATTTGGAACTTTGTTTTTTTGATAACTCATGTGTCCGGCTGGAGCCAACTAGCTTACACGCGTACACCTCGAAGTTAAGATTTATACTACCTGGTAACAAGCTCCACATCCCTTGTGTTCAATGGTGAGGGCCACCACTGTGGTCTGTGTGATAAGTAATATAGTGATACACGTGAATCCAAGGGGTTGGCAAAATAGTCTTGTCTTGCGATTTAGGAATTTGTTCCCACCTAAGATCTCAGATTCGTTTCACCTCCCAACAAATTCTTGGGGCCACTGGGAGTTATGCGTAGTCGTTACTTCTAGGACCCCGGAATTATTCGAGATGCGCGCAAGTTGGCCCGGACATCCTGTTATCAAAAAAAAAATTATAGTGCTATATGTCCGACACCATAGACGAATAATTTCTCCGTAAAAAATGTGTGACCATTGCACCAAGTATTTGTTTACCTTAATTTAACCTTCCATTGAAAGCATAAGATAAATCCATATATAGGTTGGTTTAACGCATATAGAATTCGGAACTTTTCTTTTTGATAACTCATGTGTCCGGCCGGAGCCAACTAGCTTACGCGCGTACACATCGACTATGTTAAGATTATACTACCTGGTAACAAGCTCCACATCCCTTGCCGGATTTGTAAAGCGATGGGCTTATTGCTGTAATAAGTGAATTGAAAGGCGGTTTCAACACTGCATCTCCATATCCACACGCTCCTCCTGCATGAATCATGCTACATATTAGTACGTAAGTCTGCGCGTAGAAATCAATCTCTCTCTCTCTCTTCTCCAGATTACCATCAGTCCCGCCGATTGAAAAAACGTACCATCGCTCCCAGCTCCATTAGGACTGCCATACCAAGTTGCACCAGCCGGTGCCCATTCGACAGCCATAGTTGACGAGTTCGTAACTTGGAGACAGAAGCAGAACTCATAGAAGCAAAAGAAAGTTAGTAAACATGAGACAAAGAGGTGTGACAAGTGATATGAACTAGTAGCCATTTTGGTTCCAAAAGCTAGTGTATTCATTTTCAAACCCTGTGGTATGGTTTTCGGACCGTTGTTACAAAGTTTCACAAGTATTTATAGAGTAAAACCATGCATGCATGAGTTCATATAGTTGCCCCAAAGCTAAGGCCAGTCACATGGATTAATTTCAGCTGAATGTTAGGTTATCAAAATTATGGAAAGTAATAAAATGCAAATTAATTACTCCCTCTGTCCCAAATTGTTGGTCTGGATTCCGATGCAATTTTTATTACAATAAATCCTTGTGTACGCACGCCCCGTCTGCAAAATGCACGGACGGTGCATCTTGACCGTCCGTGCATGTTTTCGACGGTCCGGATTTAAAAAAACACTCTTCCATGTAAGAGGTGGAAGAGTTTTTTAAAATCCATACCGTTGATTCCTGAAATGGATGGTCCAAACGTGTTCGTACACGTACGTACATGTGTGCGTACGTATGTGTAGCTGGGTTGAATCTTTTTTAATTGTTCATTTCTTCCAATCTATAACAATTTCTTATATGCAATATACATCTTATTTGATAGATATCAATAATAGATTGAAATATATGAACAGTTAAAAATTGTATTAGAATCTGAACAGGGCAAATGATTTGGGACAGAAGGAGTATGAATTACTTGGCATGACAAGTTGTGTGAAATGTTTTTTATTGTTAAAAAGTTAGTAGAGAAAATTAAGTGATTATCTGAATTAAATGCATGGATGAACTAGAGTTTGGCATAAATTAAATGACACATAGCAAAAGTTTATAGATAACATGTGAAATGTTTTTTTTAGTATTTTATATTTCTCTTTGCCGATAAAAAGAAGACATGGAATGTTGAGAATTTTACTATTACTCCCAAGTACAAGAAGTTTTCATCGTTCACAAAGGAAATTCCGTGAAAATTGTTTCACGAACAGAAAAGCCCAACGGAAAACATGTTAAGCTTTCGCTATGTTTTCATGGCTATGGATGTTTGGCGTTTACGTGCATCTCGATTAATTCATTCGAGACTAATCTCACCATACAAGTAGTAGACAGGACAAAGCTCGGTAAATATGAATTGACTTTACAAGAATTGATAGCACCTGAGATTTTAAGATAGAATAAATCTCGCTTTAATCATTAGGCCAGGATGGAGCCCAATTTAACATGGACTCAGAAAAAGCCCGTAAACAGAGAAACAGACGGATTTAATCTAGACCACATTGGGGAAATTCTGACGTAATACAGCTAAGCCTTGTTACATTGGGCCTTCGCGGGTCGGGCCCATCGTCCAATTCCTTCGACCAATTTACAGGCCGCTCCACTTTGTGGAGGGCCTGCACCGCAAGCTTCGGAAAAAATCCCAAATGCACCGCGCTCTCCACAAAAAGTGGAGACCCCATGTGACTTTTGAGCGGCGGAAAAGTCAGTTCGTGACGTCCCATCTCGTCTGTGCCCCAACCAGTCAGTTTTTTTTTTTACTTTTAATTTTAAAACCTCAAATCCTATGAAATTACCTAAACCCTAGGATACCCTATGAAAGTGCCTAAAATCCTAGGGTACCCTATGAAAGTGCCTAAACCACTAAAAATCCTATAATAGGAAAGTGCACTCTAAACCTAAACCCTATGGTACCCTATGAAAGTGCCTAAGTCCCCGTTTGATACGAGGTTTCATTTTGGAGGGATTGATAATGAGGTGGGATTGAGATTGGGATTGAGATTGATAATGTGATGGGATTATTAATGAGGAGATAAATCCTTCCCACATGTTTGTTTTGTACATGATTAGATCATGGGATTACTAATAACATGTTTGTTTTGCTTAGAATAGGATTGGGTAAAAATAATTTGTTTCCAATTCTACCCTTCCATTGAAACACCATTTTTATCACAGCAAAATCATGAAATGCCACCGGAGTTCAAGAACCATTTGACCGTTTATTACATATTCATTTGGAATCATTTTTTTTGTCACTTTTTTTTTCAAATGTCAAATGGAGGACAATATTTTTTTTCCCAGATTGAAGTGGGCTATGTTTGAAATGCACATTTTTTCTGTTACTCCCAGATAAAAGCATTCCTAATTGTGGCACTTTCCATTTTTCTATTCCAATAGTACATTGTGGGCAAAAGCAAAGTCTATATCAAGATTTGGAGCCAAATGAATAAAGGAAAAAAGCCAACATTAATATAACATAGTGGGATTTTTAATCATATATATATGCATCATACAAAAGGAGGCAGTCATAACATGCCACTTCAGATTTTAACCTTACCTATACAAAAGGAGTCATAACATGCCACCTGGGATTTTCACCTTACCCACACAAAAGGAGGCAGTCATTACATGTCACTTGGGATTTTTACCCATCATTAACATCCCCCGATAATATACAAAATGAGGCACATAACATGCCATAGGGGTGTTCAAAATTAGACAGCATATATCCAATATGCTGAGCGTAGCCTACTCAGTCAAAAGTATACCTGAAACCACTTCCACCTCTCATCATCATAGTTAGCAGGCACCGGTTCGGGATACTTAAGAAGGACATCTTGGAGTTTTAATATAGCCTTAAGAACTTGATTGAAATATTTACTCATGGTTTGACCACTCCTAGAGAAATCAAACTTAATGACACGGTTCTTTTTGTGGTCTGCAATCGTTTTCAAAAACATACCAACCTTCTCCTCCAACACAACATACTTCGAATCAGTCAATCCAACACCTCTGACTAGTGTACAAAGAATATTGAATGTACGTATATCCACTCGAAGTTGTTCATGACAATTTGTATCGTTATTTCTGAACAACCTATTTAAATGGACCAATTGGGTTTGAAAGGGATGTGGTGACCTTTCTACCTGTAACCTCTCTACACTCCGTTGTAAGGCAGCGTGCATAACCACGACATACAAAGCACATGCATAGTTGATGGCGGACATAAGTTGTTGAAGGGCTATGAATGCATGAATGAGATCCATTTGGCTATTGTCCATCTATAAGAAAAGCATATGGATAAAATGAATCAATAAGTTGAAAACCTAAAAAAAAAAATGATTAATGGGAACTTCAAAACCAAATTACTAGCTGGTTAATAACCAGTTATCTGTAGAGTTTTAAAACCAATTTACTATGGTTTTAAATAGTTTTTGCAATTGAAAACCATAGACCAGTAGTTGAGTACTACATTATGAAATTCTTTCCATAACTAAAACCAGAAAATTGCAAGCAAATGAACAACACAAAATGGGATGGATCTTAACTGGGGGGTAGCAACTCTGATTTCAGAAGAAAAAAAAATGAAATTGGGTAGCAACTTTTTTGTTTTTTGTTTACTCGGCACAACCACATATAGCTGAACATCTGAAACTCTTGATATATATACCCAACCTGCAATTTTCTTCATAAACCACCACAGATTGCCCCATGATTTTCAACAATAAAAAAAAGACAAAAAAATTAAAGCCTCAGTAGTACTTGAGTAACAGCAAAAACTCATCCACCAAATAGATCGGTAAAGAATCGCAGCTCGGAAAAGAAAGACTCGAGATTTAACAATCGCAGCCCCCGCCAAAAAAAAGAAGAAGAAAATAGCAGGGAAATAATTAAGTAGAGAAGGGAAGAGTACCGTTGGTCATCGAGAAAAGAAGTCGCTGGAGTGTGCTTGATTTGCGCCGGCGAGCCCAGAGAAATTCGATCGCCAAGTCTCTCTCTATGCGCCGCTCTCTGGAGAAAAAGATGAAGTGGTGTATTGTGTAGGGTTTTTCACGATATATACTGCAAGGCATTTGTGCGAAAAAATAGAAAGGGTGAGGTCAAATATGTCATCATCTTCTCAATCCCTTGGGACAGGATTGGGAATACCAACCCCCCCTTGGGTTGCTGAAGCCGGCCATTTTGGGGGTTTCAAAATCCCAAAGGACTATTAATCCCAAACCTAAAAAACAAACCAAACAACAATTTAAAGGGCCCACCACCTTAACAATCCTAATCCCACCCCTGAAACCTGGTAACAAACATGGCCTAAAATCCTAGGGTACCCTATGAAAGTGCCTAAACTACTAAAACCTTATAATAGGAAAGTACACCCTAAGTGTCTAAACCCAAAAAAGAGTGATTGACCTTAATGGAGTTAGTGGTAATTAAAAGAATGATTGGAGTTAGTGGTAATAAATATTCGTTTTTTGTACCGGCCCGTGATAGGCTAAATTCCTAAAAGACCCCCTCATCTATACTCATTTTCCCAACTGACCCCCTAACCTCTAAAAGCGTTCAAACTCACCCCCTCATCTATCACCGTTAGCCATACAGACCCCTTCTGTTACAAACCCGTTTGTACTTACGAGATTTGCACATTTTTTTTTTTTTTTTACTTACGAGATTTGCACATTTTTTAGACCAAAATGCCCTTCAACAGCACTGTAACAGCTGTAAACCTTCTCTACTCTAAACTTCATCTCTCTCATTCTCTCTCTTCTTCAGCCGATTGGAACTCTGCTCCTTTCTCTCTCTCTCTCTAACAAGTTTCGCATATCTTCCTAAATGAAATGTGGGCAATGGAGATCGAAGAGATCGAATTAGTGCTCGAGAAGATCTGGGACCTGCACGACAAGCTCACCGACGCAATCCACTCGAGCTGGGTTTGACGAAAACAGAGCCAAATCATCTAAATCGCGACCCACTTGATTTTCGAGCTTGAAACTTGTTGATTAGGGTTCAAAATCTACTGGGTTATGGTCGAAATGCTTTGAATCTCGCAAAGCAATGCTCGAATCTGGGTTTTAGGTTTTAACTTGGTGTTTATGGAGGTAGATTGGAAGTTTCTATTAATGAGTGGGTTTTGCTCGCATAGGGCTATCATAATACTCCTATTAATCCCAATTGGGTTTTCAATTCTGAAAGAGAAAGAAGAAAGAGAGAGTGTATTTGTTTCCTTTTTAAACATGAACACTCTGATTTTGAAATAAAAAACAAATTCACTAAATTTTATTTTTGAAAATAGAAATTTTTTGTAAACAAACACACTAAAAAAAAAAAGAAAGAAAGAAAGAGGGGATGACTATGGATGATTTTCATAGATGAGGGGGTGAGTGTGGCTGTTTTTAAGGAGTATTATAGTCATTTGACGTAATTCCGTTAACGGAGTAAGGGGTGTTTTACATTTCGCATAGATGAGGGGGTGAGTTTGGACGCTTTTAAAGGTTAGGGGTCAGTTGGGAAAATGAGTATAGATGAGGGGGTCTTCTAGGAATTTAGCCCCTATAATAAAACCTTTCTTCAATATAGATCCCTTTTGGGCTTTTTCTCCACATCAAAAGGAAAAAAAAAAAAAAAGTTACTATTGTTCTTCCTAATTTAATATTTTACATTTATTGTTTTAAATATTTTCTCATATAATTTCCCCAACAACTATGTCCTATGTTTTCGGTGTGAATGAAGTTGGACATTTGGAGGGTCTCACGAGGCAACCGAAAGGTCCCCTCCAGATTTCATTGAATCTGGACATTGGGTGTTTTGTTTGGTGCGGCTGGTTAATTTCACCCCTGATAGCAATATTCATTTCAAGCAATTTTGTGTATTGATTTCCTGCAAGCAACTTTGGTCCCATTTGGTTATATATTGAGGCATCCCGTTTTTGTGCCAAATTACCAATGACCTGAAATTCGGTTTCTTTACAACAAATTTTGATATTGGTTCATTGTGTGAGACAGAGGGGGAAGAGTTCTTCCCCCAAGGCGGTTGTCAGTAGTGTTTCGCATCCGTGGTCTGACTATTTTATCTTGGGAAACAAATGCCCGTGCAGCCTGCAACACCCTCGGTAGGTGGCTAATCTGTTTTGAGGAAACTGTTATTCACAGGACTTGGTTCATTTTGAGTTATTCCATTTCCGTTTCGGTAATCAGTATTTCTGTTCATATAATCTGTAATTCTATTTATTGTGTCAAAATGAAATTGTTCTCTAAATATGCCGATAGAATTGTATTTTTCCCAACAACAATTTCTCCAACTTGTTGGTTCAAAAGTCGATGTCCTAACAGTATCACCATACTATATACCTTTGATTTGAGTCATTTATAATTGGACAACAGAAGCTTCCCACTCAATTATCCAACCCCACATGCTACTCTAAAAGATCCAAGCAATATTATTGATCTCTAGCGGTCAGTTTGGACTGCTCTGTTTCCCTCTCATTTTAATTCATCTTTGAACTCTTTGCGTGTGTGTTTGAATTGTGAATGAAAATTGAACGAATTAGACTAATTGCGAAGAAATATCCTTTGAGCCTAATTTTCTCTAAGATCACTCGAATAATTATTTTAAAATTATTTAACGGTTGGAATAGTTTGTGTGAGACCCGATGTGGGGCCCAGTAGGACTACATTTTGAGGAGACTTGACGTGCCCTCATTTTGGGGCATTTTTAAAAAAAATCTATTTTGGGTGAATGAGTAGCAGGGCCCACCCATGCTGTGTCTTTGGTGTCAACTCTAGTGTGTGCATAAACCCTTATAGAAAATGTTACAATACACACCTCTTATTTAGGTGTGTATGATACACACCCTATAAAAGTTGCGAATTTTTTTGTAAAAATTACGATTTTTTTATTTATAAAAGTTATGTAACACACCAAAATGCTACGAATCATAGAAAATGTTACGAATTATATTGCTGAAAAGTTACGAAAAATTAAAAAATGTTACGATTGCCGATTAGGTGGCACAATCTAGACCACACAATAGGTGCATACAAAACACCCAAATAAGGAATGTGTATTGTAGCCATTTTCTACCCTTATTCGCTATATTTGAAATTCTCTGTCCCCTGGTGTTACAATTTGTCCAACTTCTTGGTTCAAAAGTCTCTGTCCTACTAGTAATTTTTCATGCTTGATTCTATGTTATTGACTACAAAAGCTTCCCACTCAATGGTCCAACCAATATTGATCTCTTGCGGTCAAGTTGGACTGCTCTCACTTACCCAAAAAAAAAAAAAAGTTGAACTGATATGGGGCCCCACATGACCACATTTTGAGGAGACTTGATTTACCCACTCAATGGTCCAACCAATATTAGACTAATTGTGAAAAAATATCTGTTGAGCCTAATTTTCTCTAAGATCACTCGAATAATTATTTTAAAATTATTTAACGGTTTGGATTGTTTGTGTGGGACCTGATATGGGGCCCCACATGACCACATTTTGAGGAGACTTGATTTACCCTCGTTTTGGGGCAATTTTTATTTTTGGTTGAGTTAGTAGCGGGGCCATCCATGCTGTCTTTGGTGTCAATTCTAGCGTGTTCATAGAGAGTCTCTGTCCCCTGGTGTTGCAATTTGTCCAACTTCTTGGTTCAAAAGTCTGTATTATTGACTCGAAAAGCTTCCCAGTTCCCACTCTATGGTCCAACCAATATTGATCTCTTGCGGTCAAGTTGGACTGCTCTGTCTCCCTCTCATTTTCATCGTTGAAGTCTCTCTGATCTCTCTCAGACAATCACACACAGAGAGAGAGAGAGAGAGAGAGAGAGAGAATGGAGGAAGCTGGTATGGCAGTGGGAATGGGAACAGGGAGTGATCAAGGTGCAGCAAGGGAATACACTGGGAAGTTGACTTCATTTGTAGTGTTGTCTTGCATGATGGCTGCCATGGGAGGAGTTATTTTGGGCTACAATATTGGAAGTTCAGGTCTCTCAAAATCTTTCTTAACCACAATCGCTTTTGTTTCATAGCATTTGTTTTTGTTTTTCTACCATTCACTTCTTCTTTAGGACTATAAATGGATTATGTGACAATTAAATTGCGTATAGGTGAAATTTTCGGTGGCACATAATAAATTGCAATATTCAGTTGTGAGCAAAATTTTTATTTTTGTCAAACGGTATGAAGAGGAATACAAGCGTGAATTACATCAAATTTAAAAAAAAAAGTCCATAATCACTAATAACTCCATTAAGGGGAAAGTTCATAATCACAGCTCAACCCAACTAATAACTCAATTAAGGGAAAATTCCATAATCACTATAAGCTCAACCCAACTAATAGCTCCATTAAGGGCAGAAATAATTAAACCAACAAGTACAAACAAAGTCTACAATTACTATAAGTCCAATCAAACTAATAGCTTGATTAAGGAGAGAAATAACCCATAGGGTTTTATGGACTTCCATCTTGCCTCCGCGGGGTTCCTCGCTCTCTGATATTTAGGCATTTTGTGTGTAGATTATTGGTCCATCTCGGTAAGATGAATCTAGAAAGTGAAAAAAATTATGATCAAGATTTTAAAAAAGGTCATTGAAGATGAAAATAATTCAATTTATTTTTGTAGATTATTGGATTATTTTTGTCTTTATTCACAAATATTTTAGTTCGGTTAATAATTTTTTACTTTTTGGTTTCCTCTCATCGAAACGAATTAATAATTCAAAAGAATCAATGCAAAACTAACAAATGCAAAACACTTTTATGCAGATGGCAATCGATGGCATGCTTGTCATCCAAGCTACGAACATGCAAATGTTAGATATTATTCAATGATTTAAAAATGATTTTTGACTTACCGCGGCATCGGTACTTTGTACCGTACGTGCCGGTCTAGCTACCTTTACCGGGAATCGTGTATTTTACTCGGTAAGGCTGTTTCTGATTTTTGATGATCCGTCGTCTCTTTCTTGCGAGCATCGTCGATGTCATCGATTTGTATTGATAAATATGAGTGGAGTAAAATCCGGTTCCTACAATTTCAATGTGCACATTTTTCAAACCTTTCTCAAGCATGATAGTCAGTTCATGGTAGATGCCCTAGAATTATGTTTTCGGGTGTTGTACATACCCAGAATTGTCCCAAACAGTGTGTGTGTGTGGGTCAATTTGGGTACCCAATTCTGGGTACATAGCATTTTTGTTCTGTTTCCAGGCTTGAGTTGCAGTTTGAGTTTCCCATAGAAATATATAATATTCTGCCATGTCTTCTTTAAATTTTAAGAATAATGTGATTGGATAAAAGTGAAATACTCCCTCCGTCCCAATTTAAATGCTCTATACGGTTATGTGTGTTTTTTTAGAGCTCTTATAGTTTTCATTCTATAATGTATTTTATATGCAATATGGATCTTATTTGATAGACCTCAATTAGTTCTATTAGACAAAATTTTTAAAAACTTTGAAAACCTTACCCATAAAAAGATATAGGCGTTTGAAAATGGCACGGATATATGTAGGGAGCATTTAAAATGGGACAGAGGGAGTACCTCTCGTGTCCCAGAAAACATCAAATCGTGAACCTGCCAAGAGAGACTTGGTTTTCCCGAGAACAGGAGGCGACTATGATCGACAGATAATCAAATTGGCATTTTTTGTAGCTCTTTCAAAGTACTTTTTGGGGCCTGGAGATTGAAATCAAAATATTTACACATAAATTACGGCCACAGTTTGCAAACCGTAACGTAAAGTATGAGGCACCATATATATACAATGGATCCAAAAGGGACAAATCCTTATACTCTCCAAAGTCCCTATTTATTAGGAGAACCTAAAGTTAGTCAAATAAGGAAGTTGCCAAATTCAAGACACTTTCCTAACAAGACATATTTTCATAACATCACCCAACACTAAGCGTTAATTTTGTGGCAGTTGTTACCAATTGAAAGAATATTACTAGCTCAGAGAATTGAAAAAGATAAAGTAGGAACTGGCAAGGGCTATTTTTAACATGTTCTAGTTGACAAGGACATAATTTTGAAATTGTATAGGTGGAGTGACTTCAATGGAGCCATTTCTCAAGAAATTCTTCCCAGAGGTATATAACAAAATGAAAGAAGACACTGAGATAAGCAACTACTGCAAATTTGACAGCCAGTTGTTGACTTCATTCACATCTTCCCTCTATGTGGCTGGCCTAATTGCTTCCTTCTTTGCCTCATCAGTCACTCAAGCCTTTGGACGCAAATCCTCGATCTTCGTCGGAGGAGCTGCATTTCTTATAGGGGCAGCACTCAGTGGTGTAGCTATTAATGTCTACATGCTTATCTTTGGCCGTGTCTTGCTCGGTGTTGGTGTTGGGTTTGTAACCCAGGTATGTATACCGATCGATTTTTGATTGTTTTTCTTTCTAGCATGTCCTACTTCCTGTTTCAACTCTCTTGCGAAACAAAATTACTGAAAAGTTAAGTACGCTCACTTATGTCAATTCCTTGTGAAAGCAGTTTAAAGTATCTAATTATTCGGTTTCGGGCTTTTTAAGGAGTAGAAAGTATTTAACCCCGTCATCTTATTTCTGAGATGCCAACTTATTTCTGAGATGCCAACTTATTTCTGAGATGCCAACATTTGACAAGTGTAACAAAAATACGAAGCGATCTGAAGGAATTATAGCCTTTTTCCAGAGGAAAGTAATCAACTTGTAATGTTGTAGTTATTTAGGAAATTGTTTCCGACTCACACATCTAGGAAAAAATTTAGACACAGATATATCTAAAATTGATTATTGTGTAGATTCCACATTCTTCACAATGGATCCATTTGTATAAAGACGACAACATGCTCTTAGTAATTTAACATGTGATACTACTTTGCTTATTTCAGTCAGTACCACTATATCTCTCAGAAATGGCTCCACCCAAATATAGAGGAGCAATAACCATTGGCTTCCAATTCAGTGTCAATATTGGTGGTCTCTTAGCAAACCTCATCAATTACGGCACCGAAAAAATCAAAGGCGGATGGGGTTGGAGAATCTCCTTAGCCATGGGAGCGGTCCCTGCTTCGATCCTAACTCTTGGCGCCGTCTTCCTACCTGAAACACCCAACAGCTTAATCCAACGAAATACCGATCCCCAAGCGGCCAAATCAATGCTACAACGAATTAGAGGCACCCAAGATGTCCAATCGGAACTAGATGACCTTATCAAAGCCAGAGAAATGTCAAAAACAATTAAACACCCATTCAAAAAAATTGTTCAAAGAAAGTACATGTCTCATTTAGTCATGGCAACAATTGTATCCTTTTTCCGACAAGTTGCCGGAATCAACATGATTACATTTTATGCTCCCGTTGTTTTTCGGACTATGGGTATAGGTGAAAGCGCTTCGCTTATGTCTGCGATTGGAATAGGAGTGGTTTCTATCATATCTTCTTTCATATCCATGTTGATAGTTGATAAGCTTGGGAGAAGAATTTTACTTATGGCAGGGGGAATTCAGATGTTGGTGTCAGAGGTAATGATTGGAGTGGTATTAGCAACTCAATTAGGGGACCATGGTGGGGTGAACAAAGAGTATGCCGTTTTGGTCCTGATTTTGATATATGTTTATGCTGCGGGGTTTGAGTGGTCCTGGGCTCCATTGGGTTGGTTGATTCCGAGTGAGATTTTTCCGTTGGAGATACGGTCAGCGGGACATAGTATTAACGCGGCTGCGAGTTTGTTGTTCGCTTTTGTTGACGCTCAAACTTTTTTGGCTATGTTATGTCATTTTAAGGCTGGGATTTTCTTATTTTCTGGAGGATGGGTGGTGCTGATGACGGTGTTTATTTACTTATTTTTGCCAGAGACTAAGAATGTGCCGATTGAGCAGATGGATAGAATACTGTGGAGGGAACACTGGTTGTGAAAAAAAAGTTGCGGGACATGACGACGAAGTGACTGTCCGTGCATGCCTGGCTACTTTGGATTTATGCTCCCGTGATATTGATTGGAATAATGATAGTGACACAAATTTTGTGCCACAACCCCACTCACATGGGATGTGGGGCCCATGTGGGACCCACACCCATGTGAGTGGGGTTGTGGTTGGTTGTGGCACAAAGTTTGTGTCACGATCATTTTTGTATTGATCAGCATCATGCTCAAAACACTGGTAAACTTAAGAAACATTTCTTTTTTTAGCAAAAACAAAGGATTTCAACTGAGCAATAGATCCATTTTGACTCTCCCCCACACGTTCATTTTCTCCAATTGATTTTATTTTAATATCTAGTGAAATATTTATATTTATATATTTCAGGATGCAAGGTACGTAATTTTGTTTTTTCGGCTAATACAATTTATCCTGAACCAAAAATTGGGTCTTCGTTCACGCCTACCACGTAACAAAGTTTGGATAGCACCCTATCTCTCTCACTCTCTCTTTTGTGTGTATATATGTTTGTGTGTGTGACAGAGAGAGAGAGAGAGAGAGAGAGGGAGTGAGGGAGAGATATATTCCCTCCGTCCGCGTTTGTTGGTTCATTTTCGACATTTGTGTCATGTTTTAACTTGTCTATATCTTTCAATTTGTAATAGGTTTCATGATTTTGAAAATTCGTATTACAGAACTAATTGAGATTTATCAAATAAGATTCATATTACATATTTTTAGATATTCGTATTAAAAGATATGTACAATTTTTTTTTCAAAAAGTTGGAAATAGTGAAATTGGACCAACAAACACGGACGGAGAAAGTGAAGATTCAAACATTTGTTTCCGAAATGAATAAGATAATTCAAATTGCAATATGGGTCTCTTTTAGGTAAAAAAGGACTCGGTTAGTAGACCTCACAACCTCTATGTCTCTCATCTCCCCTGCAAAATGAAATGGTCAACAAATAGGCCCTTTTGAAGTATGAATTGCCTAAGGAAACGGAACAACAAATGATTACGTTCGGATGGAACAGTTATTTTGTATAAACGAATAGATTAGGCAATTTTGAACATGCATGTTTTATGTGATATCGCACTGAATATCATAGTTTGGGAAAATGCTACAATACACATCCCTTATTTGTGTGTACGATACACACCCCTATATCTGTTGGGATTCTCCCATGTGAGGGAGAGGTGCGCAAAGCACCGGATCACTCCCCCCACCTATTTATACATATGTATGGAGTGAGTGGGGTGTGTGTGCACATATTGTGTGTGATAGAGAGAGTGAGAGAGAGTTGTGAGCTCCCTCCTTTAGGAGGGAGGGTGCTGCTCCTCGGAGGCCTGTCGGAGCACACGATGAGCGGAGGGGTGAGGCTGAGCGCACGGGATGCCGGTTTATGGCTCCCAGAGAGGTTTTTTCATGTATTGTTGTATATTGCGTATATATATATATATATACACATACAGAGTTTTTCCTCATATATATGGTGTGCTTGTGTGGCGCAGGATGATCCCAACAAGTGGTATCAGAGCGGGGTTGAAGAAGGGAGTCGCCGGAAAACGCCATTGAAGCTCACGGATCAAGATTGGAAAAAACGAAGGTGCTTGGAAATCTTGCTCACGGGGTTTTGCTCCTCTCGTCGAGAGGAGTCCAACGGTGTAAAGCTCGTCGTGTGGGGTAACCGGAGTTGGTCAGAATCGCGTTTTGAAAGGCGGCGGCGAGAGGCGGAGGCACCGTGGTTTAGCGGTCGTACCTACAGTGATCAGGTTGAAGGTTTGAGCATAGGGTTTTGTAGCTCTTGAAGAGACGGTCACGGGGATAGGTGGATCGTCGCCAGAAGACGCCGGAGGAGGCCGCACGCGCCGGTTGAAGGCGGCGAGTAGATCTCACTCTCGGACGTGTGCCGCATGCGCAGAACAGTGTAGAAGACGACTAGTCAGCGCCATGCGGCGCTTAGTCGCGCATAGTCGGATGCCACGCGGCTGCCACGTCTGACAGTCAACGTCCACGTCAGCCGGTCAATGCTGACGTGGCGACACGTCAGCAAAAGGGTCAGGTAAAGGTTCATTTCAGTCAAAGAGGTCAGGGGTCAGGGTTAAACCGGTCTAGACCGGCGGGTCAGCGGATTTTCAGACCGGGTTTAGTCCGGTTCGGACCGAAATAGGTCCAGGGGGTAGACCAGAACGTTATTATTGACCGGTTCAGCGGTTTTTTGACCGGTTCTGGATCCAACCGCGCGCTCCGTTTTTCGTGTTGAGGCTCGGGAATAGTTGTTATTGCTTGTTTTGAGCCGGAATTGGTGTTCAGAGGTGTTTTGGGTTGTGAGGAGGCTTGTTCCTAGCTAATTGGATTGTTCTGGATTCATTGCTGGGCTCGGATTTGGGTGATTCGAGTCAAATTTTGCGGGTCTGGGCACAGCGGGAGAAATCGGGGAGAAATTTGGGTGATTCGAGTCAAATTTAACTCCGAATTTTGGAGTGCATGGATGCTCGTCTGGTAGTGACACAGGCGCTTACTGGAGCGATAGATCGACGAGATCCGATGGGAGTCCAGGGGGTGCTAGGAAAGCCGGGAATGGAACGTGGATGAACCAGGAGGCAGGAGTAGACCCGGGAGAGCTGACGGAGAATGGCGGAAGTGGCAGATAGGTGGCGTGAAAGGTGAGCAGAGTTGGAGGATTCACACCGGGGATTGGACGGACGTTGTAGAGATCGGAGGTTGACCGGGGCAATCGGGAGATTGCAGATTCGTGGCGGTTGAGCCGTGTTGATCAGTTGGAGAGCTAGTGAGTAAGGATACATCCTTTCGAGTGTTGCATTCCAGTTTGGGGGGTGTGGATACATTCGATTGGTTAATGACACAGGCGCTTGCTAGCGGGACAGATCGAAGATGGTCAGCAGTGATCGGAGGCAGTCTAGTTCAATCGAGTTTGAAGACCTATCATCCGGAGATGTAGTTTTGATTCGGGCTACAGGAGGAGCTGATCGGATGGTGATTTCCGGTCTAACGGATGAGGGCTACCGTACAGGCTTGTGGGAGTGCAGTGACAGCTGGAGCTGATGTCAGGCACGATCAGGCAGTATGGATGTTTTATGACGTGGACAGGATGAGCAGCAGTTGCAGGGACACACTAGGATAGGCACGGGAGTACGAGGAGTCGCGACCTGAGACGTACATGTGTGCCGAGTACCGAATTGGGTAGTGTGTGGTATTGTCTGCAGACGGCGGGCAACTGGTTGCTGTGGGATGTTCACGGGAGCTCTAGACAGAGGGATTGAGACGGTATACAGATGATCGATCGGGTGAGTCTCTTTCTTCTGTGTTATTGTGACTAGATTCTTTCCGGGATATGCGGCCGCATGGTGTGGCGAGAGGGAGTCACAGATTGTGTCTTGTGATTCGGCACGGGCGTTCGGGGTTTGACGGACGCGGATTGTTGCATCTCGGTTGGAGATGTGGGTCATCCAGGTTTCGAGTAGGCATTCCGGGGTTGTTCTGTAGGAGAGGCCAGGTGGTCGGATAGCAGATACAGGTTTCGGGGGTGCAGTTCTACGTTCTTGTGGATGATGGGTTCAGGAGCATCCAGATGGGGGTGCGGGCACACCTGTCAGGGGGTGCGGGATTATGATCAACCGCGGAGACCTGGCTTGCAATGATACATTCATTCGAGTGAGTACCCAGTTGGGGTGCGGTGTAGCTCGTCTGGGGATGACACAGGCGCTTGTCAGAGCGGTAGATCAGGTTTAGCCACGGAGATCTAGCAGGATTGGATGATGTCCCGGATTCACGAGTTGTGTATCCCGGTTTGGGGGTGCGGTGGAGCTCGGTGAGGGACGCGATGTTAGAGAGGGAGTCAGTCTCTTCGCAGGTGGTGTGTGAGATCATCTGGCGGGTTGAGCCTCTAGTGTGAGCAGAGGGGGGCTGCGGATATTCTCTTGACAAGATAGATGTTAGAGTGGCAGATAGATTGCAGCCGAACAGCGCTGCAGATTCAGCGATCGCCTCACATGTGAGAGGGGGTGATTGTTGGGATTCTCCCATGTGAGGGAGAGGTGGGCAAAGCACCGGATCACTCCCCCCACCTATTTATACATATGTATGGAGTGAGTGGGGTAGTGTGTGTGCACATATTGTGTATGACAGAGAGAGTGAGAGAGAGTTGTGAGCTCCCTCATTCGGGAGGGAGGGTGCTCCTCCTTGGAGGCCTGTTGGAACACACGGTGAGCGGAGGGGTGAGGCTGAGCGCACGGGATGCCGGTTTGTGGCTCCCGGAGAGGTTTTTTCATTTATTGTTGTATATTGCGTATATATATACACAAACGGAGTTTTCCCTCATATATCTGGTGTGCTTGTGTGCGTTGTGTGGCCTGGGACGATCCCAACAATATCACCCCTATAAAAGTTACGAATTTTTTATAAAAGTTTCGATATTTTTTTATAAAAGTTACGAGACACACCAAAATATTACAAATTATATTGTTGAAAGTTACGAAAAACTAAAAAATGTTACGATTGCCGATGAAGTGGCAAAATCTGGACCATACAATAGGTGCATATGATACAGCCAAATAAGGGGTGTGTATTATAGCTATTTCCCGTAGTTTATGTCCCATTGGGCTTTGTGTATGTTCAATCAAATCTAATTTACTGGTATGTTGGGCGATCATGGCAATCCTGTGGTTCCAAGGAGTCTTGGATTTGTGGTTTCCAATGCAAAAGAGAATGTAAGTAATAACATCTTGTTGGTTTATAAAATTCTCAAATTGGGTTTCATTTTCGGTTGTCAAAAATGTTGGGATTAATGCCCTCAGAACCAATTAATTTGTTATTTATTATTTTTGGTTATTAATTAGAGCTTCATTGTTATAAAATGTTTTATTTCATACGTTGGATATAATTCATGAGATGAATAATTGGTTCATGAGATGAATATAAAAGTCCTAAATTATATTGAATATGATTTATGTATGTGAATGTGATTTCCATACGGGAGATATAAATCATAATTGCTTGTAATTTAAATAATTCACAGTTGCTAATAGAAATGACTATCTATTAGGTCAACTGCAACATGATTAACTTCTATGAGATAGAATGATTCATCTCAATCATTGAAGTGAAAGACTTCAAGTTAATATGTTGGTGTATTCGATATACATTGAAGGACCACTATAAGAGTCACACTATTTTAACGACTGTCAATATTAGTGTGAATTTTATTTGCTAATTGTAATTCACCCTTAATCCTGAGAAAGTTAATGAACTCAAGTTTCTATCCTATGTCACTTTGATTCACCAATGAGTGAGGTCTTACTTGATCAACACCTCGGTGAGTTGGGTGATTTATGTTAGGACTGTGAGAACATTATTTTCAAGATGGAATTCACTCTCTATTTTATTATAGAGTATAATGTCCCCTTGAGTTAGTTCACTGGATTAGTCTTTGGAATCTAGTACTAGTCATTTTAATGAAAAGTTCATTAGAATGTTTTTCTAGACTAAAAGTGAGTGAACTAGTATTCAACGGAATTAAAATATAAGTATGCTTTGGTTTGACAGTAATTTATTATGACCAATTGCTGCTTATGGACATTGCATAGTGAAGGGGTTTGATATTATGGTATTAGCATTTAACGGGTTATAATATATTAATTCTTGAGGCCTAGAGTTCAGCCATAATTATATAGTGGAATTAATTGTGGTTTAATTGGGCCACCACTCATAGAGATGAGAGAGAGTAGCCCAATTTTAGCTAGTCCACAAGAAGCCCATAGGTCCCAACCCTAGCCCTAATATTAGAGATAATATTCAATTTATTTTTAATTTGAATTATTGGCCAAGTTATCCTCCTCTATATATTCGTCTCTTTCTCTCTTGGAAGAGATATAACAAAAAAGTTGAGAGAGGAAATAGGGAGGAAAAATCTAGGGTTCCCACAAACCCTTTGGCTATTAATCTCTTGGGTCATAGGGTTGAAGATCTTTGGTGTGCAGGAGGCTCCAGTTCTTTGAACTACAAAGGTAGAACCCTAATCCTTGTTTATGAAACTCTACGTGTATGTAAGAAGTAGATCCGAAACAATTTTTGAAACCGTATTTTTCCGCAATGGTTTTTCCGAAACCAACAAAAAACTGATTTGTGGAGTTTTGGGGAAGTGGTCTTAAATTATCTAAGTTCCTTGTTTTTTTTTTTGGGTCCAATTAAATCATCGATGTTTCAAGGTGCTCAATATATTCTCATGATGACTAGGTGGATGAAAAATTGGGGGAAGTTGTAAAAATATAGCCAATTTTTTGAGAAGTCCAAAAAAGGAAACAGACCCAACAAATTGGGACGGGGAGTATTAATTTGACTTTCGCTCCCTTTTCTCCTAGGAATTAGATTACGCTATAATTTTAGATTCCCGGAGCTAATGGAGGTGGATTTAGAAACAAGTAATCATATTTCCATTCAATTACTACCCAAACGTGAGAATCTTAAGAGTTATGGAATCATATTCTCATTTCTCCTTAAAATGACTATCATCCGAGCACAGCCTTAGCAATATGATAACGCAGTAGGGGAGGAAAGTGTGAGGAAGCTTCTCAGTGTATTTTATGTAGCTATTTGACGCAAATGCCCTTGAAGGTAAACCTAGAAGCCTTTCGATTGGAGGGCATGATTGGAAAAATTGGCCAAATGTGGCAAGCCGTCTAATTGAAGGCAGTGGTTCTTTTATTATAGGTAGGTATAAGATATTGAGGGATCTCGTTTTTGTACCAATCACCTGAAGTTCGGATTCCTTACAAATAATTCTGATATTCGTTTTCATTTTGTTAAAGAGAAGCACAAGAACTCGGCTCACCAAGGCAGTTGTCGGTGGTGTTATGCATCCATGGTCTAGCTGTTTTAACTATTCCAACTATGAACTACCTAACTAATGCTGGTATGCAGACTTGTGATCTGCTGTGCTAAGGACATGTATCATTGATACACTTATCATGTGATTCACGGGACTCGGCTCATTTTGAGTTATTCCATTTTTGTTTCGGTAATCTGTATTTCTGTTCATGTAATTTATAATTCTGTTTATTGTGTCAAGGAAATGGTTCTCTCAATACACCAATAGTATCGTATTTTCCCAACAACAATTTCTCCAACTTCTTGGGTCAACTGCCTCTGCCCTTAGGGATGGAGTCAGAGGGGAGGCAGTAGAGGCGGTTGCCCTTGCAAGAAGAAAAAAAAAAAACACCACTAGTATTCTATAGAATTTTTTTGGGTATATAGTATATACCATTGCTACTCATTTATAGACCACAAAAGTTTCCCACTCAATTATCCAACCCCACATGCTACTCTAAAGGTCCAAAGAATATTAATGATCTCTAGCGGTCAGTTTGGACTGCTCTGTCTCCCTCTCGATCATTTTAATTCATCTTTCAAACTCTCTCTCTCTCTGTGCATTTGTCTCTAGCTAGGAAGGAGAGAGAGAGAGGGGGAGGAAGCTGGTATGGCAGTGGGAATAAGAGCAGGGAGTGATCAAGGTGCACCAGGGGAATACAATGGGAAGTTGACTTCATTTGTAGTGCTGTCTTGCATGATGGCTGCCATGGGTGGAGTTATTTTAGGCTACGATGTTGGAATTTCAGGTTTCTCAAATCTTTTCTTAACAACAATCGCTTCTGTTTTATAGTATTTGTTTTTTGGTTTCTACCATTCACTTCTTATTTAGGACTATAAAGGAATTATGGGACAATTAGATTGCGTAAAGTCGAATTTTTCAGTGGCACAAAATAAATTGCAATATTCAATTGTGATTTTTTGTTGGCAAAATTTTTTATTTTTGTGAAACAGTATGAAGAGGAATACAAGTATGAATTACATCAAATTGAAAGCAAAGTCCACAATCAGTATAAAAGTTCAACCCAACTAATAACTCCATTAAAGGGAGAAATAAACCAACAAGTAGAAACAAAGTCTACAATTACTATAAAGTCTACAAAAGTTCAACCCAACTAATAACTCCATTAAAGGGAGAAATAAACCAACAAGTAGGAACAAAGTCTACAAAATACCTAAAAGTCCAATAAACTAATAGCCGCATTAAGAAGAGCAATAACCCATGGGGTTTGTGGACTTCCAAAAAAAAACAAAAAATGCGGGTTTATCCCCTCTGATATTTAGGTATTTTGCCCGTCAGTTAAACGTACTCCAAGGGCAACGAGCGAGAGTGGATTCACAATGAACACATGGAGAGATTGCAAAGATGAGAGTGGATTCACAATGAACACATGGAGAGATTGCAAAGATTTGTCTATACACGTCAGTCTCAGTGAAGCACCAAACGATATTCATGGCCAAATCTCTGGCGGAATCCGAAAGAGAGCACAGAGTACCGTAGTGGGACTCAAAGAGAAAACCAAAAAAGCCAATATCAAAAATATAATTACTACAGACAACTTATTGATATTACGACAATAAACACGAAAAATATAATTACTGCAGACAACTTATTGAAAGAAAAACTACTAGCGCAGAGAAATGAACAAGATAAAGTAGGAATTGGCAAGGGCAATTTTGAATATGTTATAGTTGACAAGGACATAATTTTGAAATTGTGTAGGTGGAGTGATTTCAATGGAGCCATTTCTCAAGAAATTCTTCCCAGGGGTCTATACCAAAGTGGAAGAAGACATTAAGATAAGCAACTACTGCAAATTTGACAGCCAGTCGTTGACGTCATTCACATCCTCCCTCTATGCGGCTGGCCTAATTGCTTCCTTCTTTGCCTCATCAGTCACTCAAGCCTACGGGCGCAAACCCTCAATCATCCCTCGGAGGAGCTGCATTTCTTGTAGGGGCAGCACTTAGCAGTGTAGCTTTTAATGTCTACATGCTTATCTTTGGTCGTGTCTTGCTCGGTGTTGGTGTTGGCTTTGTAAACCAGGTACGTACGTATACCAATCAGTTTTTTTTATTGTTTACTTAAAAGTTAAAAGACACTCACTTTTCTCATTTCAATGTGAAAGCAGTATATAAAATATCTGAATATTCGGTTCCTGAACTTCATAATAGTCATGTCTTGGTTTTCTTTAAATCTTTCTAACAATTCAACAAAATTCCTGCGCCAAACAATTTTGTGTTTTTTTTTTCTTGTATAACATGTGTAGTTGAGCTAGCACTTAGGAAATATTGTTAACTTTTTGGCTCGTTAAACATCTAACCTAACGAGTTTTTCCAGGCTTTTTAAGTAGAAAGGATTTACCCCATCATCTTATTTCCGGGATGCCAACATTTGAAAAGTGTAACAAAAATACGAAGCAATCTGAAGAATTAAGTCTTTTTCCAGAGGAAAGTAATCAACTTATAACGTTGCAGTTCGTTATTTAGAAAATTGTTTCCGACACACACATCCAGGAAAAAGTTTAGACATAGATACATTCACAATTGATTATTAACATGTGATACTGCTTTGCTTATTTTCAGTCAGTGCCACTATATCTCTCAGAAATGGCTCCACCTAGGGCTGTAAACGAGCCGAATCGAGCTGAGCTTTAAAATGTTCAGGTTCGTTCATTAAGTTTTTAAATGAACTCGAGCCGAGCTCGAACTCAATGAAAATTTGATGAGCCGAGTTCGAGCCGAGCTTGCCGAGGTTTGAGTCGAACTTGAACTTGTTCACGAGCCTTAGTGAGTAAAAAATACTAGATATTTATGATCTCATACAAGTCTAGAACTACAAATAAATTTTTTATTTTGTACATAAAGAAGCCTATCCATTTATAAAACTGCTACACATGTGTGGTAATTAAACAATAACTAAAAATTTAAAGTTATCAACCATTCTTTGCTTTTTGTTATCAATGTAGAAATATCAGGTTCGAGCCCCTTCTTTGTACAAATCCTACGTTCGGCGCCAAAAGCATTTGCATAATGTTGGCCGGGCTCAAGATGAGGCAAGTCACATGACATTATGAAAAGTTCGTAGGTAAGTAACATGTGAAATGATCATTATTTGTTTCTTTGAAGGACAAAAAAGTTAGAAATTAAATGACCAATTTAAGGAATTGAGACTAAAAATCTAATTCTCACCCCTACAAATATCATAATACAAACACAAATATTCAATCGATCATCTAGCCAGGTGTGTGTATTGTATAGGGTGAGAGATGCAACTCACCTCATGTGTCCCTTAAAGCGGTCCCCGCGAATTTTGTTACAGATACAGTCTCTTTTTTAGAGTATTTTTTTTTGAAGCGCATTATAGATACAATCCCTTCCTTATTTTCCCTCTATGATTTTGATGTAATGTTATTAGCAGCAAACACTGGCGACGCCACTCTATTGAGAGTGGGGTCAAACAACCCAACGTGAAAAAAAAAAATACTATTGTTATATTTAATTTCTTTTAAAATTTATAAATGAATCCACTAAATTTGGTAGTGACATCACTAGACAACTCCCAAGAGTTCACAAAAATTGTTTCTTTGTGTGACTTGTTTGAATCCTAGTTGTTTTGTTCTTTTGATAAAGAGAGGTTGATTTGTTTTCTAGGTTGAGTTTTAAATGTGATTTTTCTTAGAACAAGATTTTTAGTTGCCATTGAAGGCTTCGATAGTTCCTAAGTAATCAGGGTAGGCTCATGGCATAAGCCAATGAAGCCACCGCTTCGAGCCCTAAAAAAATGTATGAAAATGGGGCAGCCTCGAAATATGTAGGCCTCAAATGTCAAGGTCGTGGTCAAAATAGCATAATTTCCTTTCGGGAAGTGTTATTGGAACTCATCTTTTCTCTATTAGCACTCCCTATTTTGTCTTTATTAGGTAAACTTATTCTTGCACTTTATATATGAAAGAGATAAAAAAAAAAAAAGGGGTGCCAATAAAAAGGGGAGTGCCAATATCAATTCCCTTTCCTTTGGCTTTGATTTCTTGGAGCAGAAGTTTAGGCCTACACCAGGAAAATGACTAAGCATTCAGAAATGATGGATCAAGCGCAGATGAGACCAGCCAATCGCTCTATCCAAGTTTCAAAATTAAATTATTATAATTTTATTTTAAATTGTATAAGTTCATCCGCCCAATATTTTCAGATAATCTAAACATGTGCATATCTAAGTTATTTATTTATAGAAACATCCTCAGATTGGATGCGTCTACTATAGAAATTGTAGCATAGCTTCAATATGTTGCCTTTTGAAACGATAATTATATGGGTACAGAACCCATTGCACAGAAAATGCACAGATCGAGTTCGGGGACCCACTTTTGGGTCCCACACGAACAATCCGAGCCGTTCATTCATCTTAAAATTAAATTCCGAAGGCCCCCGTCAAAATTCAACTCAATTGGACGTCTTGAAGTGCTTCATCTAAGAGCACCCCGTTAATTTCATAAAAAAAGTTTTTGATTGAAACGGGGGCTCTTAGATCAAGCACTTCAAGACGTCCGATTGAGCTGAATTTTGATGGGGCCTTTCGGAATTTAATTTTAAGATGGATGAACGGCTCGGATTGTTCGTGTGGGACCCAAAATTGGGTTCCCGAGCTCGATCTGTGCATTTTCTTTGCAATGGGTTCTGTACCCATAGTCTGGAACCTTTTGAAAGATGGACAAGATTGTATACATTTAAAGTTCTATATGATTTTCTATTTTTATTTTGTATCTGTGTAGGTTGATAAAAAAATGTCTATGATAATTGTTTGGTATCTAGTACTTGTTAGAATAGTGCGTATTGTCCCACATTGCTTATCTAAGTTGTGTAACGTGTTGCTTAACTATATAAATAATATTCTCGCGTGTTAGGGTTAATTAACACCCTACACTTCTTTCTCTCTCTCTCTCTCTCAAACAACATGGTATCAGAGCGTGATACGAATCCATCTTAGATCCACCTAACCCTAACACATCACCCACCACTGTAGCAGAGCGTGATACGAATCCATCCATCTTAGATCTTCATCTCAGTTTATTAATGCCTATTTCGCTCATTTATTGGTGTTCTCCATCAGTTGTAGTTGGTGAAAAAAAAAAAAAAGTGCTTGGGTTGTTGGTGTATGCTAATCAATAGTATCGGTAGTAGTTTGGGGCATGTTTTGCTCAGCAGTTTGGTGGAAGTTGTTGAGTCATTGATCTGTTCATTGGTGGTTAGTGATTGGTGGTTATTGAGTTCATACAGTGGTCAAGAGACGAAGTTGAGTAGTTTGTTGATTGATCGGAGGTTCTGATTGGTTGGCCTTGACTTGATACTATTGAAATTATTGGGCTTTCCTCTTTTGATGATATTTGTTTGTTTCGGTGATTTGTTAGCTGCAGACTCTATGGCTGATTTTCAGTTTATGGTGGTTGTGGTTGAGACCTAATAGTTGTTCCGTCGATTGTTCGGTTGTTCCGTTACTGTATGGTTGGTTGATTGTTGATCTATCTAGTTCTATCTTGGCTATTCAGTGTGTTTACGATGGACCCCGGTACTGGTTCCAAATCTATTTTTGGTTATGGTCGTTTTGCTGGTCCTTCATCCAGCCATGGTTGTGGTCGCATGTCAGGGGGAGGTAGTTCTCGTCGTGGCAGTTCTGATTATGGTACTCGACAATGTACCTATTGTAGGGGTACAAATCATATAGTTGAGTATTGTTATGATGTTCATGGTTTTCCCCAAGCTCAACCGGTTGGTATATCTGAGGATGCTAGACAGTTTACTCATTCTTCTGCCAACAGTAGGGTGACTATCTCAGCAGAGGAGTATCAACAGTACCAACGCCTACTGTCACTTCAGACAAATTCTTCCATTGCTACGTTATCTCAGACAGGTTCCTCCATTGCTTGCATAGCGTCTTCTCATTCTTCTAATCATTGGGTTATTGATTCTGGTGCATCTGATCATATGACTGGTACTCCTTCCATTCTCTCCGGTCGTCAGTCTCTTGGTAAACCATCTCGCGTTACCTTAGCTGATGGTTCTACTACCAATGTTACTGGTTTGGGTTTTGTTCATGTTACTTCCTCTCTTACTTTGGACTCCGTACTGCAAGTTCCTCCTTTTCCATCAAATCTTATGTCTGTTAGTAAACTTACCAAGTCGTTGAATTGCTCAGTCACATTCTTCCCTAATGGTTGTGTGTTTCAGGATCTCAAGACGGGGAGGAAGATTGGTGGCGGTGTTGAACGTGGTGGCCTGTATTACTTTACCAATGATGTTCACCCTAGCTCTATTGCTCTTCAGTCATCAGTGTCACCATATCAACATCATTGTCGTCTTGGTCATCCATCACTTGAGAACCTTGAAAAGCTAGTGCCCTCATGTAGCCGTGTGGATGCTTTGCCATGTGAAGTCTGTGAGTTTAGCAAACATCATAGAGTGTCATTTTATCCTAGGGTTAAGAATCGTGCGTCACGTCCTTTTGAGTTAGTTCATTCTGATATTTGGGGTCCAATGCATGTTCCTAATATTTTTGGCTTTCAGTATTATGTTATTTTTGTTGATGATTTTTCTCGCATTACCTACCTTTATCTCATGAAAAAAAGGTCCGAATTATCTTCCATTTTTACATCATTTTATATGGAAATTAAAACCCAGTTTGATACTTGCATTTGCATATTTCGTTCTGATAATGCCCGTGAATATTTTAAAAATACTCTTTCTCAGTTCTTTGATGATCACGGTATTATCCACCAGTCCTCTTGTGCTCGGACCCCACAACAAAATGGAGTTGCCGAACGCAAGATTCGACATTTATCAGAAGTTATGCGTGCAATGTTATTTCAAATGCAAGTTCCTAAGTCTTATTGGAGTGATGCAGTTCTTTCTGCTTGTTATTTGATTAATCGTATGCCCTCTACTGTTCTTAAAGGTCAAATACCCCATGAGGTATTGTTTCCCGGTCGTCCCCTTCATTCATTACCCCTTCGGATTTTTGGGTGCACGTGTTATGTTCATGCTCTGGATCCTGACCAGAGCAAACTTGACCCTCGTTCCATTAAGTGCATTTTTCTTGGTTACTCACGGACTCAGAAAGGGTATAAGTGTTATTCTCCATCTTTACGTCGTCATTTTGTGTGTGCTGATGTCACATTTAATGAGTCACTCCCGTTTTATTCAGAGCCTGCTAATCCAAATGATCGGTTTGCATCTGAATCTGTGTTTCCCATAGTTGCCCCGTCAGATACTGGTCTTCCTCCACCAAAACCTTTGCAGGTATATGTTCGTCGTCCTAAAGTTCCACCAGTACCATCTCAACCAGTGTCATCTCAGCCTAAGCCACCAGTGCCACCAGTGCCACCAGTGCCATCTCAACCTGAGCCATCTGAGCAAACAGGCCCACCTTCGCCCACCGCTCCGTCTTCTCCTCCGTTGCGGGATCCAGCTGATCTTGATCGTCCTATCGCCCATCGTAAAGGTATTCGGTCATGCACTATACATCCTATTGCTCAGTTTGTTTCATATAACCATCTGTCACCATCCCTTCGTGCTTTTACTACTTCGGTTTCTTCCGTTTTTGTTCCTAACACTGTTTAGGAGGCCTTATCTGTGTCTGAGTGGCGGAAAGCAATGGAGGATGAGATGTCTTCTCTTCATCATAATGGCACTTGGGAGTTGGTTTCTCTTCCTGCTAGTAAAACTATTGTTGGTTGTCGTTGGGTATTCACTGTCAAGTATCATCCAGATGGGACTATTGAGCGGTATAAGGCCCGCCTTGTGGCCAAAGGCTATACGCAGACATATGGGGTTGATTATTCAGAGACTTTTTCCCCAATTGCCAAGATCAACTCTGTTCGGATTCTTATTTCTCTTGCTACTAATCTAGGTTGGCCTTTATTTCAATTGGATGTCAAGAATGCCTTCTTACATGGTGATCTGCTCGAGGAGGTCTATATGGAGCAACCTCCTGGGTTTGTTGCTCAGGGGGAGCGTTCTCGAGTTTGTCGTCTTCGCAAAGCTTTATATGGTCTGAAGCAATCCCCTCGAGCTTGGTTTGGTCGGTTTAGTGATGCTGTGCTGCAGTTTGGTATGCGTCGATCCCATTCGGATCACTCTGTTTTCTCTCTTCAGTCAGAGCGTGGGAAAATCGTATTGATTGTGTATGTCGATGATATCATTATTACTGGAGATGATCAGAAAGGTATTGATGAGTTGAAGCAGTTTTTACAGCGACAGTTCCATACTAAAGATTTGGGTAAACTACGGTATTTTTTGGGTATTGAGGTAGCAAGATCCAAGGATAGAATTAGATTGTCCCAACGGAAGTATGCATTGAATATTCTAGAGGAGACGGGTTTATTGGGAGCAAACCTGTGGAGACCCCAATGGATCCTAATGTGAAACTTTGTGTTGATCAGGGGGAGATATTTCCTCATTACACGTCCTGATATCTTTTTCGCTGTAAGTGTGGTGAGTCAGTTTATGTCAGCTCCTCGTCTTCCACATTGGGAAGCTTGTCTTCGTATTGTGAAATATCTTAAGGCTCATCCTGGACGTGGTTTGTTTTATCGGACTAATGGTCATTTGCGTGTTGAAGCATTTACCGACGCTGATTGGGCAGGATCACCATCTGATAGACGGTCCACTACTGGGTACTGTACTTTTGTTGGAGGCAATTTAGTCACATGGAAAAGCAAGAAACAAACGGTGGTCGCAAGTCTAGCGCAGAAGCAGAGTATCGAGCCATGGCACACACATCTTGTGAGATTGTGTGGTTGAGAGCTTTACTCAAGGAGTTAGGTTTTGATGTGGAGTTACCTATTCCTATGTATTGTGATAATCAAGCGGCGATTCATATTGCTTCAAATCCAGTATTCCATGAGAGAACAAAACATATTGAAGTTGATTGTCACATTGTTCGTGAGAAGATAGAAGATGATGTGTTATTGTAGACACCCCGATTTTGAACCCGAGATGCGCTCGAGCATTCCCGATGATGAAACGGACCAATCGTGACCCGAAACTTGTGAAAATGGCTTGAACTTGATTAAAATTAACCAAACATCACCAAATAACCCAAACTAAACCAAGCATTGTCAAACCAAGTCAAACCATCAATTTGCCACCAAGAGCCTTGAGCGCTCAAGCTTGAGGCCTTGAGCGCTCAAACCCCTGAAAACCACCTTGAGCGCTCAAGCCTACGGCTTTGAGTGCTCAACTCTGATCCAGTCAGGAATCCACAGAGCATCTAATCATGAGATTTTCTGCATGGGAGCGTCTGGGGTGATCTCCTACGATCTTAATACGTATACTACACCCTAAATCTACTCCTAAATCTACCCCTAACCCATCCCAAATACAAAACCCACTCACTCTCTCTCTACACTTCCCTCCCACTCTTTCTATTTAAACCAGCCATCACCTCTGGTTTGGGGGGTTACGACCTAACACACTCCAGCTCTCTCTCTCTCTCTCTCTCTCAACTCCAGAAAATCAACCTCTCTCTCTCTCTCTACAAAACCACCTATTCATCCCTTAAACCATTGGCCAAAACCACCTTTTCACAGTTACAATTGAGGTTGAGCGCTCAAGCCTCAAGCCTTGAGCGCTCAAACTCAATTCTGAGCAGTTTCAGTTCTGCTAGCTTCTGTGTTCTTCCTTGGTATTGATCATCATTAAATAGTTAGATATACTCATGTAACTCTCAAAACAGTTTATTTCTACCTCAAAATCACTTGCATGAGTATAGATTAATTATTTTATAATGATCAAGCATCAAAATCTTTGAAAATCTTGTATTTGAGTGCAAAGCAGCAACTGTCCAGTTTCATAAACCTTAATTTTATGTATTTATGGTCCTGAGAAAGTAATAAAAATTCATTTTCAAGTTAGAAACCAGAAAGCCACATTATGGTTTGAGCGCTCAAGGTTATACGTTTGAGCGCTCAAACTGTTCTTGGCTCATTTGCTGGTTGTTGGTGTTTTCGATGATGGATCATGGTTTAGCTTATCTCTGGTGTGTGTGAGTTGTTATCCCTGTGTTTATGATCTGAATCCCTCTCCTTCTTCCATCTTTAAGTGTTTTCTTTGTTATTTTGTGATGACCTTTGATCGTTTCACCATTCTTTGAGAAATCAAAACTTTCTGTTTTAATCTGTTTATTTATGAAAAGTGTTTACCAATGATTGATCTCGCAAAGAATGAGAAGTGAAGTTGTAAAAAGGGTCAAGATCACAGAAACCAGAAACTGGTTTGAACGCTCAATCAATGAGCCTTGAGCGCTCAATCTGGTTTGGAAGGTTGAGCGCTCGAACCACTACCCTTGAGCGCTCAACCTCCATTCTGGGATCCAGATTGTAAGCCAGTTTATTAAGCTTCATGTCCGTGATTTCTTGAGCTGTTGTGCAGTTTCTGTTGTGTTCACTTCTGTAAATATCTGTAGTGTTTTCCTTTATCGTTGTCATCATCACCCATGTAGATCACGTGCATGAGCATACACCGTAGAATCGTATCTCTTGTATATATTGTTGTTATGTGATTCCCACCCCCGATTCCCTATTTTCGTGGATAGAATTAAATTTCAAACATTTTAAAAATCCCACAAAATGTCGAGTAGAGACCGGTTCACGGACCGGGCGAGAGGGGTGCCGTAAAACCCTTCCCCTCTCGTAACCAAACCCCCGAATCCGAGAAATCTTTGGTTCCGCCATGATCAGTGAAATCTTTTTCAAATGGGCAAACGAGTCATATTTTTATCGGTTTCTCGGGTTCGGACCTCAAATCCGGGTGGCGACTCTAACAATCACAATCTTTTCAAATGATAAACCGCACCATCTACGTGGGCCGTCCACAGTTATCTACTCCGTTTGTTTCTACAGGAGCTCAGTTGGCTGATATCTTCACCAAACCGTTGTTTAAACCGCGTTTAGAGTTTTTATGTAACAAGCTGGGATTTTGTGATATTTATTCTCCAGCTTGAGGGGGAGTGTTAGAATAGTGCGTATTGTCCCACATTGCTTATCTAAGTTGTGTAACGTGTTGCTTAACTATATAAATAATACTCTCGCGTGTTAGGGTTAATTAACACCCTACACTTCTTTCTCTCTCTCCCTCTCTCTCAAACAACAGTACTTACGCAATTTATACTCACAGAAATTAACATTACGTTCCATGCGTTATTTACTTTGTTTAAGTTTTCGCCCACCCAATCTTTAAATTCGTCGTTGTAGGTAAACGCCCGTTTGGTTTGTTCATTCACCCCATCATAAGGAGTAGCAGTTAGCTAGGGGAAACAGGCATAACGGTTCAAAGACACAATGGATTAGCCACCATTGATGAAGAATCATGCATTTGGACAACAAACAACCCAGTATTTAGTTCCTGTCAACCTTGATCCTACTTCAATTTTCTGTCCATTCGTGTCGGGTTAGAATTTTTTCAACCTTAACCTGATCTGTTTAGCTTTTCGTGTTATCGTGTCACGTCATATTCGTGTTTTGTTTCGTGATCGGTGTTACTGTGTCCTTTCATAAATTCCCGTGTTGTATCGTGTTTGGGTCGCGTCATGTTGTCTCGTGTTTGTGTCAGAATTCTCTCAACCCTAACCCGACCTGTTTAGCTTTTTGCGTTATCGTGTCGTGTCATATTCATGTTCCATGTCAAAAATAGCCAAGCCTGACCTGCTAACTTCGAGTCGGGTTTGTGTCGTGTCAGAAATTCCCACCCCTAACTAATAGGATCCCTCTAATGAAATGCAGCTGCTTTACGAATCCATGCCATCGATCTATCCAAGTATTGCAAATAAAATATCAAAACAATCAACAAATCGACAAGTGAAAAATTAAAACCACCACATGAACCATCATTTTATTTTTGCACAATAGTTCTCAAATGAACACGTTATCTGGAGCAGATATCTGCCTTGCACGAATTAAATTTCCCACATCACTCATAAAGCAAGTGCAGAAAACTTGAAAAACAGATGTCCACAATAAGATCTTACAACTCCAGCCAATACGTACATACACAAAGAAAAGCACCGAAGTTGGACGTAGAAGACTCACTACTCAATTATTGCGTCCGGTATCAGCACAACAGAACCGGACGTTTTCCGACTCTCAAGGTCTACATGCGCCTGTGCTACCTGAGACAAAGGATACTTGTGGTTTACGCGGACTCGCAACACACCGGAGCCAATATTAGCAAAGATCTCTTCAGCAGCTTCTAGAAGCTCATCCCTGTTGGCAGTGTATACAAAAATGTCAGCCGTTGCCAAGACCAGCGATTTCGGAAGAAGTGCTGTCAGAGGGAGGGGGTCTGGCATACCGGACGCCATCCCATAAATCACCATGTATCCACGAGGTTTGAGGCACTCCAAGGATCCCTGGACAAGATAAATCCACCAATAAGGACTACTAACTAGGCGACTTAGGTGTGGTAGGGATTGTTTTAGAAGGCAGTTTTTTTGGCCACTTAATACCAGGAAGATCACCTGTTAGCCTTCTCTATTTTAGCTCGAAACAAGAAAAACAGCCAAAATAGCCCAAACAACTTACCTGAAGGTAATTAAATCCTCCCCCCACCCACCCCCAAAAAAAAAAAAAATCTTACCTGAAGGTCAGCTTTTTTCGCTTCATCAAAAACTTGGAAAGGAAAAAAGCTAAAATAGCCCAAACAGCGCAGCCGAAGGCCAGTTTTTTTCATTAATATTTTTAACCAGAACCCGAAGAAAGCTTTAGTTTGAGGATGACTTTCATTGCACCTCAAACAATACAGGACACAGAAGAGCAAACTCATGTATTGAAAGTTTTGTAGCAAACCATTGACTTTAATGCTTACTATTATCAGCGAATATGTTGCAAGTTTGTATTAGAGGTTATGAATATTATAATAGAATACTCATTACCAGAACGGTGTCTTTTCCAACTGCGTCATAGACAACATCTACCCCTTTTCCTGATGTTATCTCGTTGACCCGGGACACAAAATCCTCTTCCTTGTAGATTATTATATGGTGGCATCCATCTTCTTTGGCTTGAGCTGCCTTTTCTGTGGTGGAGACGGTTCCAATGACAATGACACCAAGGGCATTTGCCCACTGGCATAAGAGAGATCCAACTCCACCAGCTGCCGCATGAACAAGGATGATGTGTCCAGGTTCAACCTGTAATTAGAAGCAATAGAGTCATATCCTACACAAGATGAATATAAAAGCTTCATTGTTTTTTTTATCATGCCGACAAATATGACAACTAATGACAAAGATAGAACAATGAGTAATGTGACATGGGCAATCCCACATTAACGGATATGCACCTATGTCACTACAAGTCCGCAACCATAATACTCTAAATATGACAGGTCTGCCCTTAATTGCAGGAACCTCCTATATGGGTTGCAAATCCACCTTAGAACCTCGCTCGTGCGCTCCTAAGTCAAGACTCTCCTAGAACCTCACTCCCATTGAGAAAGGAACCCGCTCCCAACTAGGATAGAACCTCTTAGGCATGTAAATCCCAAAAGAAACAAAACAAAAGATAACAAACAAGAGAAAAGACAAAGTAATTATATGATATTAGAAAAATATTAACTTAAAATTTGCTCAATTACTTTATACAACCATAATATTACTTAGTTAGTTAGTTAATAAGACAATCTTTGCAATTGACATGAATGACGCATACTAATATTTACTTGCATTACATATTTATATTTTCATGTATTATTCCTAAAGGCCCCCCCTCCCGAAAGAGGAGCTCCTAAAATCCTTTGCCCCCGAATCTTGCTCCCGCCCCGGCTTCGTGCAACTAAGATATGGAGAACAGTTGAAATCTCGTATTAAAAGTATAATTTTATGTTTTGCAATCTAAGAGGCAGAATAATATTTTCTTTTTGACATTTAACTATACTAAAGACATAAAAATATTTAATCAATTTTCCCTAAACGCTCCTGATGGCGCTCCCACACTTCTATGATCATCCGCTCCCCTGCTCCCGCTCACTCCTGCTTCGTGCAACTAAGGTTCTGCCTTTGTGTGCATGAGTGTGTAAGCATGTGTGCGTGAGGGATTGTATGCAAAAGAAAGTACTCATTACCATTGGTGAAACGTGGAAGCTCTAATGCCAGAATGATGTTTGCTTACTTGCAATGCCAAAACATTCTCACAAGCATCAAAGATGTGTCTTATTTGTGTTTCACATACACAACTACATGAGAGAGAGAGAGAGAGAGAGAGAGATTACAGCTTGGGGGTTATTTGAGGAGAGGCAATGATGAAGATGGAAAAAATACCACAACTAGGGGGTGTGTATTTTTTCTTTTCATGGAAAGAGTGAGTGTATGCACATTGTGGTGTCCAAGTAGCATTACCCTACATACTGTTTTATAACTTTCCAGATATAGCTAGCGCTTCATGAAAATAAAACATGATACCCCATGTTTTCTGTTTTCACGATATGCCAAATTTTCTACAGTCTGAAGTGTAAGAGAAGAGTTTAAGGTACCTTAAAGCAACGGCGAAGCAGCATATGAGCTGTCATTCCCTTGAAGATGACAGATGCTGCAACAATTGGATCCACGGATGGCGGAACAGGTACTACTCTCTCGGCTGGTAGGATCTGCTCCTCAGCATAGCAACCCAATAGATTACCAACATAAGCCACTACATCTCCAACTTTTATACTAGTTAGTCCTGGGCCCACAGCTGTCACCACGCCAACTGCCTCTACACCTGCAATTGAAAATTGAAGGTATTGAGTGACAAATCCTCAACTAAATCAAACCTTGAAGCAACAGGTACTGGTAAAATAAAACGTCACATATGGTCACAGTGATAGAAATGAATTCCATGTAAACAAGTTTCTGTGGCATAATGAAGGTGATACACAGAAGGACTTGTTCCAAACAAAAAAGGGTTTAGATTCTTAAGTCTTGGCAGGAACTGAATGTGCTAAATGAGACCAGTCCCACCAAGATTAATACAGATCAAACGTAAAAGGTTTTAGGACATCAAAGGACCAGATCCAGAAAATTCAACCAAATGATACATTCTGAAGAGACATAGACAAGCAATACATTCTCTTGATCTCTATTCTCAGGAGATCAAGGGAATCAAGCATCTAACGCTTTGCAGATGAGATTGAAGTCCAACCTTGATTGCCCCGAGCTGCCACCGATATAATGACGCAGTGGAATTCACGAGAAACTAGTTGCGTACTAGTTCAAACGATAATAGGTCTCGAATCCACGAGTGTTCTTGAATCCACAAGAGAAAGAGAATAACTCTGATTTATAATTGATTAAAAGTTAAATATGCCCATAGGCTACATCCCTATTTATGCTAGTAGTAGGCCTAACTAATATGGTAATACTTGGCCACCAAGAGTATAACTTGGTGTAGGGACCAAGCAAAACAAAATAAGGAAATAAAACTCTAGAAAACTAGAAAATAGGAAACTAGAATTATGCTAAACAGGCAGCACTAAATCAGATTTGCTACTACTAATAAAAGTTCCAAAATATAATATTCCTGCGATCTTGTCCTGCATCAATCTCCTTTTCTTCAAAGGAACTCGTCCTCGAGTTCTCGTTGGAAATCTGCCATCTTCCATTCCAAAAGAAAAGATACTTGGAATACTTCAACCTCTTGATTCCCTTCAAAAAATGTTTCAGACCAAAAATTACTTGCAATGATATCTTCTCGGCATGCTTCAATTGATTGATAAGATCCACCATATGAATATTAAGAATCCAATCATACCGTTGCACTCCAAGAAAATCAACAAAGCCAACTTGACTTTGTGGGTACTCTTGATCTTGTTTCATCTTGGTATTGGTTGACACATCAACAATTGGCTCATTGAGACAGGCTGGCTTGACCATAGAGTCATCAGATGAATTAGCAACATCAATTTCTTCCATTGAAAAATCAATTGGGTCGTCAAGAACTTGATCACCAACATCCATATCAATTTTCTGCTTCTCACCCAAATTCGTGTCGATTTGCTCTTCATTAACTTCAGTCACGATATTCCCGTTGCCGTTATTGCTGATATCAACTTGCTCTTTACCATCAACTTGAATTACCTCTTCTTTAACAGAATCTTCAACAACATCGGCAGATGTGTGAATTGTATGTTGTTGCTTTGACCCATATTTTTCTTCTAAAAGTTGCTCATAATTCCATGGTAAAAATCTCTCCATCATAAGTCTTTTGATTCTTGACCATGCGCGAATACGACGCTTTCCCAATCGTTCTCTCTTATCTTGCATATCTACCCACCATCGTAGCGCTCGTCCCGTAAGTTTTGCCAGCAAATATTTCCACCTTATTTCAGATGGCATTCTCACATACTCAAAGAAATCATCAATATCTAAAATCCAATCTAAAATATCTTCAAAATACTCATAACCACTTAATTTACGCAAATTATCATAAGACCTGAAATCGGGTTCTGATTCCTCATTATCAGCACAGTTAGTTGGGTGTCTCCCAACTACAATCTGGGTACCGGGCTGGCGTTGGGCAAATCCCACCTCGCATTCCCGAACCTGGTTAAGAGGACGGCGTTGGGCAACTCCCACCGCACGATCTTCTTCAACCCTTACTGCTCCTTGGTTTAGGCGAAGAGTGAGCGGTCGCAACCCTGCTTGTTCTTCCACCATCTTCCTCGGATTAGCAAACCTTTGAGCAACGCCAAAGGGTGTGTCATCTACTTTGTTTGGTGACATCGAGCCAGGAAAAATCTTGCTCTGATACCACTTGACGCAGCGGAATTCACGAGAAACTAGTTGCGTACTAGTTCAAACGATAATAGGTCTCGAATCCACGAGTGTTCTTGAATCCACAAGAGAAAGAGAATAACTCTGATTTATAATTGATTAAAAGTTAAATATGCCCATAGGCTACATCCCTATTTATGCTAGTAGTAGGCCTAACTAATATGGTAATACTTGGCCACCAAGAGTATAACTTGGTGTAGGGACCAAGCAAAACAAAATAAGGAAATAAAACTCTAGAAAACTAGAAAATAGGAAACTAGAATTATGCTAAACAGGCAGCACTAAATCAGATTTGCTACTACTAATAAAAGTTCCAAAATATAATATTCCTGCGATCTTGTCCTGCATCATATAAATGTCTAAATAATAACAATATTTGAATGGAAGTTTCGAAGTTTACTCATGCAAAAACTTCCACTTATGACTCGAGTCGATATAGAAGATCTAATATTTGGCAAAGGCCAAAAAGTCCATCCCTGGGGTTGCAACTTGCAAGACAGGTATTACCATGATGACGCATTTCAATCGCTAAATTCTACACGCACAAAAAATCCTAAGAAAAGGAACTCTTTCATGCTGAGTCCGTATCTTTTGCTTTATTTTACGTGTTTCTATTTTGATCTTTCTATTGTTATTTTTTCCACAAAGATTATCATCATGGGAAAATTTCTCTGGTAGCTAATAGAATATCTTCAACAATAGACCGTACACATTATTCTATTTCTATACAACCAGCCAACAACAGTGGTTGTCAATTGACTCAACTCCATAAGTGAACTGACATTTGCCAATAGTGGATGCAAGAAATCATGTTTCATACACATGCCTACCCAATATTGTCATAAAGATATGAAGACAAACCTGGAGTAAAGGGTATCGTGGAGGCCCCATAAGATCCTTTGCGTAAGTAGACATCGGTGAAGTTAAGCCCAATAGCCTTGTTTTTCACTAGGACCTCACCCTCCTTCGGCTCTCCTATGACCACGTCTTCCCACTTCAGCACCTATCATCATGTTGATTTGGAAGTAATTTAACAAGGTCCAAACTGTAATGGGCGTCTATAAACCAAACCACACTGAAAAAAGAACACGATGTAAAACTTCTTCTTGTCCACAATTTTACCGGACGACGGAGGTTGCATAGCTGAGTCCATGATAGTCAAATCGGCAGTAGGAACCCTTGAATATAGAGATTAGAGACCAACCCCTTATGTATAACATTTATTCCGAACCGGACTACTAAAAGAGCGCAAATCCTTTAGAGTATTGCAAATAGGATGTCAAACAATTAAGCCATCCTAAATCAACCCCACGCTGCCTCATATTTTTTATCCTCAGTAATATGCACCAAACCCGATAACGAATAGCTGATCATGAACATATAACTGGGCTACGCAATTCAAGGTTCTCAAAATATTAATAACGGACTATCCTATCCTGCCAACATAAAGCTTCAAAAATGACACATAGTTGAGGAGTCGTCGACGCAAAACCAATTCTGAAATATACACGAGCTTGACACAATCGATAAACTAAAGATATAAATTGGACAAAATCAGTACCGGGAAATCAAGAAATTAGACTAACAGGACTGACAGGCACACTAAGGCCTTGTTTGGTAACACTTCCTGTTCTCTATTTTCTAATTGTTGAACACCAATTTCTGTTTTCCCTAAGAAAGAAGTTAAAACTAAAAACATGTTTGTGTCAATCTATTTTTAAAAAATAAAGAAAGTCAGGTTTCACAGATTAGTCTATTTTCATCATTTTGGAGTGTGAATATCAAGATTCCCCCAATATCGAACAAAATACAGACAAAAAATGTTTATTTATAAATATCACCATTACAAATCAGATCAATTTTGTGGATAACATATTAGACTATTCGAGCAACCCCAACAGATTTGGTAAAAATTTAGCAAAAAGCATATTCTTTTTATACATATTATACATAGATACATGTGTGGGTATATCATTGGAGAGAAAAGGAAGAAGAGCAGGATCGATTTCTTCCCTTCCAACTACCACCAATACCGAGATAAACAACGGAGCAACTCGTCCGACGAGATCGCCTTTGGTCGCTGCTTTGTTGGGGAAAATATATGGAATAGGAATTTCTGATAGAATAATAATTCTAAATGATATGCATCAAACAAAATTAAGGAAATTAGATAAATAGAGAAAGGATTAGAATAGCCTGTGGGGTGGTCGAGGCACGCGAATCGCGCTCTCCTTAGGAAAGATACACCCCCTTCTGCACGGGGTTGAACGGTGCTCCTTCCCCAAGATACAACGACCTACGAGCCTCCTTCTGTGCAGCGAAGTTAACTCACGAACCAAGTTGTTTCCCGACACTCAAAATAATAGAGGATAATAATCTCAAATGAAGAGTTAAAAATCAACAGAAGATAGGTCGGGTACAAAAGCACTGTTTTGAATATGAGGAGGTGAATATTTTAGTGTATATAGGTCTGATGTGTTCTATTTTCATAGTAATAGCCGGACAATTTATATAGGCAGTAAAACTAACTTTAGTTGATAGGAATGAGAGTAAACTCAACTAACTATAGTTGATAGGGATAAGAGTAAACTCCTATTACTTAGGAGAAAATCGAGGAGACCAAGTCTCACAACTAATCCCACATAATCTTCATATATACTACGGGATTACTACATAAAATACATATAAATATAAAATATTTTTTAACAAAAAGTGTAAAATATTAAATTAAAACAACACTTATCACGCCCAGAAACACCCAAAATTAGTCGTCAATTGCTGCTCCAAATCCTAAACCCAGATGACATTAAACCCATATCATGGGTTGAGATCCATGTTATTGGTGATAGATTGAGCAAGAAATATGGCAATGATAGCACGCAAAAGCAAATAGGGGAAGATCCAAAACCCATACAAAGGTGTTTATGGAAAATTACTGTGGGCACTGTATCGCGCGTTTTGGCGGCCGGTTCTGGTTTTTTTTACGAGTGAAAGTGAAGTTTTCCCACTTCCACAAATTTTAAAAATAGGAGAGCAATTTTGTTTACCCTCTTTTACAAAACCCTCCATCTTATTAGTTGAAACGTGTGGGCTCCACCGTAAAGTGACGGTTATGCTTACCAAAAAATGTATTGCAAAGGTAAGTATGACATCACTTTGTAGTGAGATCCACACCATTAGAAAGGGTGAACAAAATTGCAAGTGGAAGTAAAAATAGAATTGGTAAGTCAAACTAGTGCACCAAACAATATTCCTTCTTTAAATTTTGAAAATTCTGAAAATAAAAATAAAAAATAAAAGTAAAAGTGTTACCAAACAAGGTCTAATGCTTCTAAAGAACATTTCAAAAGTCTTTTAGGCTCACAGTAACACCATCCCTTTTACTAATAGTAAAACTTAAGATTATGAGTAGCTGTTGCAAATACGAAAACAATATACATGAAACAGGGGGAGACCCTCCAGCCCACAAGTCTCCTGAACACGCATCTCCACTCTTGACTCAATTTTTTACCCTAATTTCAGTAAAATTTTGAGTAAAAACTTGATTTGATATGGAACACTCCAATTGGCAAAACGAATATAGGTATAAATTTGAGTAAATGCTTTATTAATGGCACAATTGTAAATTTGAGTGGGAAAAAATAGCCTTAAAAATTTGAGTAAAGATTTGGTTCAAACCAAATTTGGTGAAAATTTTGAGTAACCTCAAATTTGGTAATGGGTTTGAGTAAGTAGTGGAGTGATGTTTTTGTTGATTTTTACTCAAATTTGAGTTTGAGTGTGAAATTGAGTCAAAAGTGGAGATGCTCCAATGACTTTGATACCATCATCAGTAGTACTGTACTGTGTAATCAAGAAATTAGCTAAAAAGATCAACTTTTTATTTTTTATTTTTTTTGATCGGAAAAAGACCGACAGTAACACCAAGCCTAAAGCGCAAGAAATAATCTAGATTGCTAGCAATTGAGACAACCAGCCAGTACTTGGGTAATGAAGAAAATTAGCCAAAAAAGACTCAAAATAACACCAACCCTTCCACCACAAGAAAAACTTCAAAATTCAACTCATAAATTTTGGCTGCAGAAATGACACTGGAATACGAGAGAGGGGGAGAGAGAGACGACCTCAGGGCCACCAAGTTCATGAACCCTAATAGCTTTGACCATTGCTGATCCTTCTGGTGGTACTGATATGGAGATTGCTCTGGCTATTGCTTTGACACTCAATCTGGGTATTATGAAGTGAAGGCTATGATTTTTGGTGTGGGTATTTGTAGATTTGAAGAGGTGCCACGGTAATGGCCAGAAACCAATGGGTTTTAGTGGAAGTGGTAATGGGAGAGAAAAAAATCAGGATGGATAAAGATATGGGTACAGAGGCCATGGTACAGAAAATGTACCGATCGCTTTCGGGGAACCACCGTTCCAACCAAAAAAAATTTAGTTGGAACGGTGGGACTTTGGTTGGAGCACTTCCAACCGTCCGATTGAGCTGAAATTTTGTAAGGCCCATCGCAAAAATGTTTTAAGAACAATGAACGATTCGGATCACTCGTATGGGACCCAAAGTGGGTCCCCAAACACGATCGGTACGTTTTCTGTACCAGGCCTCTGTACGCCCAGCACTGTCGGCAATGGAAGTGGGTATCTCATCGCTTACGCTTCAAACCCCTTTCCAAACGTGGGAAATTTGAAGTGGAAGTGGGAAAAAAATAATGGAAGCGGGTATCTCACCGCTTCTTCAAACCAAGAGGAATTTGACACTTGTACATTGTTAATTGTTGAGTCAATATTGATGACCCCTCATGCCAAATGGAAATCAATCACCACCGAACTATTTTGCTTTTTAGATTATTTGTCTTTATTCACAAAACTTAAATTTTGTTATCAATTTTATACATTTAAATTTATTTCGTCGAGATGAATTAAGAAACTATAAAAAATCGACGAAAAACTAACAAATTCGAAAAAAATTTGAATAAGGACAAATAAAAAAAACTAAACTGATTTTTTTTTACCCAAAGTACCCCTAAACCACTGCTTCCATTGACCATAGCATCGGCCCAAGGCAAGGCCGAGCAGGCAGCGTAATGGAAAAAAAAAGCAGCTCCCCATAAGTTAAATACTTGTAGTTGTTATACTAGGTTCGGAAAAAAAAAAATACAAAAACTACAACACAATTTACTTAGGGCCTATTTTAAGTTTTAAAATTTGAGCCCAATTACAATATTTTCCCCCCTAATGACACACATTAGCGGGGTTGGTGGACAAGTTAGTTAGTAAATTAAACAACCAAAAGGGGTTTGATGTCTCTCCACAAACTCGAAACCCAGATCTCCCCCTTAATTAATAGGGAAGGGGTAGGGTTTTAAGTCACATCTGCTCAATTGTAATTTTGAAGCTCAATTTTGGGTGTTTTCAACTATCAAAGGAAAAAACGATTCTCTCACACACACACTGATCTCTCTCTGCGCGCCCCTTAAAACAAATTTTTTTTTTTTTTTTTTGCAATTTACTATCTCTCTTGAAATCATAGGTAACGGGGAAAGGTCAAAGGTGTTAAGCCACTATGTAAAAGTGTCCTACAATCACACATCTATTTTCCATTTACGAGGTTACAAAATATTACTCGAAATGTAAAAAATAAATTAATAAATACTTAAAAATCCAGTGTGGGCACGGGCCCACACTGGTCTCCATTTCCCTTTGCCACTGTATATGTGGACTCACATATGTTCAACGCTTGTGTCTGAAAGGTGTTCCCTGCATTCTGTTTGTTACAACATAAGATTTCAATGGTGTTTTATAGCTTAATATACATTGTTGGACCCATTTTCTAACAACTTAAGCTTTTGGGAGAGTTAGTAACTTAACATCAGAGCTCTAGTTGTGAGAGGTCCAGAGCCGGCTCATACATTTCGGGGGCCTAAATCGAACTAATTAAACGAGGCCCACCCTATATTTTGCATACAAAAATTGGCCAATAAAGAGTCTTTATAAAAACTATTACAAAAGATTTACCATTACAAATGCAAAACTATAGTTATCAAAAAATATACAACCGCTACAATATTTCAAAATCTATCATTTGAACATTTGTCGTATCGCACTTTTAGCGGCAAACATACTAATTAAGTCTTCATAATCAAGCATCTTCACCATATCCTTCTCAATGGACAAATTGGGCCATTTTTTTGTATGGATGGGCTATACAAAAATTGTATTGAGCCTAGTATATATATGTAGGGGTCATAACAAATTGGGGGCCCTAAAATTTTTGATTTTTTTGGGGGCCTAAATCCTAGGGTTCATACGTTTTGTGTCTAAGCCGGTACTAGAGAGGTCTTGGGATCAAATCTCTTTGTTTGCATTTGTGTCATGTTTCATTCTGTTTCTTCCTTTCGTTTTCTTGTTTTGCTCTATTTATAAAAATTTACATCTCCATGTGTAAAATGGCACGTGAGAGAGTCTGTTAGATAACTTGATAAGCATTGTCGGGCCCATTTCTTAAAGTTTTGGAGCGGGTGGGTTTTTTTTTTTTTTTTTGATAACCGGATGTCCGGGCCAACTTACGCTCCCCTCGACTAATTCTAGAGCCCTTAACAACCGGGCGTAATCCAAGAGTTTGCTGGCATAGGGATCGGTTGGTATTTAAAATCTCCCATACATATGGAGACCATTTCATTAATTTGGAGATAAAAAGCAGCTACATCTTGTAGCTTACATTATTAACGGCAGTACGAACTCTTTACAATCACTTCCGAATTCCAAATCAGAGATAGTTAACCAAGGATTGATAAATTGCACCGGGATGCCACCCGATAGGGATCACGTCGTTTGCCACGAGGATCGCACCAGTGTTGCCCGACGTCAACCGGATAGAAAACGGAGCTTGTAATGCCTGCCCGGATTCGAGCTTCCAAACAGCACCCCAAGACTGTTGCATGGGTTTCCAATCATGAGCAGCCTCCTTCAGATCAACACTTGCAAGATCACCATCCCCTTGTTGGAATTCTGGTGCTACCGCGAAGTAGAATGGGTTGGAACCCGGGTCAACCCGGAAGGCTATGGTAGTTCCTAAGTAATCACATGGAACACTGGAAGAAATACAAAAGCAGGCCTTAATTATAAGGTGAACGTGTAGTTAAGTACTCCAACTATGAAGGGAAAATTTCAAAATACCCTCTAACTTTGATAATGGAAGGAAAGTTTAGGAGTAAAATTAATTATTTTAAACGTTTGGGAGTCTATTAGACATTGAGGTCTAAGTTTGAGGGGTATTTTGAAATTTTTCTTACTATTAATATCACATAAGCATTTAACAAAATCAAAACATCCAAATGAGCAAAAACTGTTAGTAATTTGACAGATTGAGACGGTAGGGGTCTATTTGATAACGGAAGGAAAGTTTAGGAGTTATATTGATTTTTGTAAGTGTTTGGGAGTCTATTAGACATTCCGGTCTAAATTTGAGGGGTATTTTGAAAATTTCCCTACTATTAATGAAAGGGGTAGTTTCCATTTAAAATGATTTTTTTTTCCTTTTATTGGTATTTCTTTTATGAGATTTTATTGATCTTTTAATGTATTTATTATGTGCATGTCATACATTATGTACTCAATCTTTTTAGTTTTTGAACTTTCTATACGTGAAAAGTACTTGCCGTGCATGTTCAATCTGCAGGACTCCCGCACCACGAAGCTTGTCTTCTTCACCGGGTTTTGCCAAGACACCAAATGAAGTTCCACTTAGATCAAAATGTATTGACTCTGGCACGCAGGGGCCTCCAGGGCAAAGATCTGTTACAACCACTCTCACCGGATTCCCTGAACACGACGGATTCGTCGTACATTTCACCTAGTTATATATCAAGAGAAATTTTATATATATACTTGCATTCGAATTAACAAAGATTAGCTCCAACATTGAAGAATTAATTTGTGTTACAGTGAAGTCACGAGTGAATAATCTTGACTCAAATAACCTTCTATTTTTATTTTCTTAGTCAACGAGCGAAACTCAGTGTTACCAGAATAGTTAAATTAGCAAATTAGAAGAGGAGTTGAATTCGTAACCTATTTTCTTCTAGCATTTAAGTGCACCCCTGATGCTGTTACCGTTAGGCTGAAGGCTTCTTGGCTCGTCTTTTCACTTTCTTCGTCAACTAATAAGCTCCTCGCTTAGTTAATTTAGGAAAGGGCTCTAAATAAGTTTTTAGGTCTTTTTATTTTTCTCTATGAACATTGCACTTTTGTTAAATGGAGACGGCCACGACTGTGTGACAAGCAATATAGTGCTATATGAACGACAGTATAGCCAAATGATTTCTAACTCCATAAAATATTAAGAAATCGGATGCAAACAGACGTGCGTAATGGAAAAACGGAAAAAAAAACGAGATACAAGATATATGTGAAAAACCTCAACGTGAGGAAAAATCACGGGAGCCACCAGTCCACTATGAATAAAAAATAAGAGTACAAGTTTTTTCGCAATTTCTCTAAAATCTGCGTTTTCTCTCATCTCTCTCTGTTTTTCTCTGAAAACTGATAACCCTAATTATTAGCAAATTGCGAAATAGGTAGATTGGGTCATATGACCGAAATTAAACACGAGGTATCGTACGTTGTCCCTGTGGGGGCTCCGCCCCTTCCACCCTCGGGCTAGACCACTGCTAAAGATTGTCTGTACCCCAACATAAAACAAGTGTGACCATTGCACCAAGTATTTGTTTACCTTAATTCTAACCTTCCATTGAAAGCATAAGAGATAAATCCATATATAGGTTGGTTTAACGCTTTTCACACATTCAATTTGGAACTTTGTTTTTTTGATAACCCATGTGTCCGGCTGGAGCCAACTAGCTTACGCGTGAATCCAAGGGGTTGGCAAGCTCCACATCCCTTGTGTTCAATGGTGAGGGCCACCACTGTGGTCTGTGTGATAAGTAATATAGTGATACACGTGAATCCAAGGGGTTGGCAAAATAGTCTTGTCTTGCGATTTAGGAATTTGTTCCCACCTAAGATCTCAGATTCGTTTCGCCTCCCAACAAATTCTTGGGGCCACTGGGAGTTATGCATAGTCGTTACTTCCAGGACCCCGGAATTAGTCGAGATGCGCGCAAGTTGGCCCGGACATCCTGTTATCAAAAAAAAAAATTTATAGTGCTATATGTCCGACAGCATAGACGAATAATTTCTCCGTAAAAAATGTGTGACCATTGCACCAAGTATTTGTTTACCTTAATTTGTAACCTTCCATTGAAAGCATAAGATAAATCCATATATAGGTTGGTTTAACGCATATAGAATTCAGAACTTTTCTTTTTGATGACTCATGTGTCCGGCCAGAGCCAACTAGCTTACGCGCGTACACCTCGACTATGTTAAGATTATACTACCTGGTAACAAGCTCCACATCCCTTGCCGGATTTGTAAAGCGATGGGCTTATTGCTGTAATAAGTGAATTGAAAGGCGGTTTCAACACTGCATCTCCATATCCACAAGCTCCTCCTGCATGAATCATGCTACATATTAGTACGTAAGTCTGCGCGTAGAAATCAATCTCTCTCTCTCTCTCAAGATTACCATCAGTCCCGCCGATTGAAAAAACGTACCATCGCTCCCAGCTCCATTAGGACTGCCATACCAAGTCGCACCAGCCGGTGCCCATTCGACAGCCATAGTTGACGAGTTCGTAACTTGGAGACAGAAGCAGAACTCATAGAAGCAAAAGAAAGTTAGTAAAAATGAGACAAAGAGGTGTGACAAGTGATATGAACTAGTAGCCATTTTGGTTCCAAAAGCTAGTGTATTCATTTTCAAACCCTGTGGTATGGTTTTCGGACCGTTGTTACAAGGTTTCACAAGTATTTATAGAGTAAAACCATGCATGCATGAGTTCATATAGTTGCCCCAAAGCTAAGGCCAGTCACATGGATTAATTTCAGCTGAATGTTAGGTTATCAAAATTATGGAAAGTAATAAAATGCAAATTAATTACTCCCTCTGTCCCAAATTGTTGGTCCGGATTCCGATGCAATTTTTTACTACAATAAATCCTTGTGTACGCACGCCCCGTCCGCAAAATGCACGGACGGTGCATCTTGACCGTCCGTGCATGTTTTCGACGGTCCGGATTTAAAAAAACACTCTTCCATGTAAGAGGTGGAAGAGTTTTTTAAAATCCATACCGTTGATTCCTGAAATGGATGGTCCAGGCGTGTTCGTGCACGTACGTATACGTGTGCGTACGTACGTGTAGCTGGGTTGAATCTTTTTTAATTGTTCATATCTTCCAATCTATAACAATTTCTTATATGCAATATACATCTTATTTGATAGATATCAATAATAGATTGAAAGATATGAACAGTTAAAAATTGTATTAGAATCTGAACAGGACAAACGATTTGGGACAGAAGGAGTATGTATTACTTGGCATGACAAGCTGTGTGAAATGTTTTTTATTGTTAAAAAGTTAGTAGAGAAAATTAAGTGATTATCTGAATTAAATGCATGGATGAACTAGAGTTTGGCATAAATTAAATGACACATAGCAAAAGTTTATAGATAACATGTGAAATGTTTTTTTTTAGTATTTTATATTTCTCTTTGCCGATAAAAAGAAGACATGTGGAATGTTGAGAATTTTACTATTACTCCCAAGTACAAGAAGTTTTCATCGTTCACAAAGGAAATTCCGTGAAAATGGTTTCACGCACAGAAAAGCCCAATGGAAAACATGTTAAGCTTTTGCTATGTTTTCATGGCCATGGATGTTTGGCGTTTACATGCATCTCGATTAATTCATTCGAGACTAATCTCACCATACAAGTAGTAGACGGGACAAAGCTCGGTAAATATGAATTGACTTTACAAGAATTGATAGCACCTGAGATTTTAAGATAGAATAAATCTCGCTTTAATCATTAGGCCAGGATGGAGCCCAATTTAACATGAACTCAGAAAAAGCCCGTAAACAGAGAAACAGACGGATTTAATCTAGACCACATTGGGGAAATTCTGACGTAATACAGCTATGCCTTGTTACATTGGGCCTTCGCGGGTCTGGCCCATCGTCCAATTTCTTCGACCAATTTACAGGCCGCTCCACTTTGTGGAGGGCCTGCACCGCAAGCTTCGGAAAAAATCCCAAATGCACCGCGCTCTCCACTTTTGTGGAGACCCCATGTGACTTTTGAGCGGCGGAAAAGTCAGTCCATGACGTCCCATCTCGTTTGTGTCCCCCAACCAGTCAGTTTTTTTTTTTTTACTTTTAATTTTAAAACCTCAAATCCTATGAAATTACCTAAACCCTAGGATACCCTATGAAAGTGCCTAAAATCCTAGAGTACCCTATGAAAGTGCCTAAACCACTAAAAATCCTATAATAGGAAAGTGCATCCTAAACTTAAATCCTAGGGTACCCTATGAAAGTGTCTAAGGCCCCGTTTGGTACGAGGTTTCATTTTGGAGGGATTGGTAATGAGGTGGGATTGGGATTGGGATTGGGATTGGGATTGATAATGTGATGAGATTATTAATGAGGAGAAAAATCATTCCCACATGTTTGTTTTGTACATGATTAGATCATGGGATTACTAATAACATGTTTGTTTTGTTTAGAATAGGATTGGGTAAAAATAATTTGTTTCCAATTCTACCCTTCCACTGAAACACCATTTTTATCACAGCAAAATCATGAAATGCCACCGGAGTTCAAGAACCATTTAGACCGTTTATTACATATTCATTTGGAATCATTTTTTTTGTCACTTTTTTTTTTTCAAATGTCAAATGGAGGACAATATTTTTTTTCCCAGATTGAAGTGGGCTATGTTTGAAATGCACATTTTTTCTGTTACTCCCAGATAAAAGCATTCCTAATTGTGGCACTTTCCATTTTTCTATTCCAATAGTACATTGTGGGCAAAAGCAAAGTCTATATCAAGATTTGGAGCCAAATGAATAAAGGAAAAAAGCCAACATTAATATAACATAGTGGGATTCTTAATCATATATATATGCATCATACAAAAGGAGGTAGTCATAACATGCCACTTCAGATTTTTACCTTACCTATACAAAAGGAGTCATAACATGCCACCTGGGATTTTCACCTTACCCACACAAAAGGAGACAGTCATTACATGTCACTTGGAATTTTTACCCATCATTAACATCCCCTGATAATATACAAAATGAGGCACATAACATGCCATAGGGGTGTTCAAAATTAGACAACATATATCCAATATGTTGAACGTAGCCTACTCAGTCAAAAGTATACCTGAAACTACTTCCACCTCTCATCATCACAGTTAGCAGGCACCGGTTCGAGATGCTTAAGAAGGACATCTTGGAGTTTTAATATAGCCTTAAGAACTTGATTGAAATATTTACTCACGGTTTGACCACTCCTAGAGAAATCAAACTTAATGACACGATTCTTTTTGTGGTCTGCAATCGTTTTAAAAAACATACCAACCTTCTCCTCCAACACAACATACTTCGAATCAGACAATCCAACACCTCTGACTAGTGTACAAAGAATATTGAATGTACGTATATCCACTCGAAGTTGTTCATGACAATTTGTATCGTTATTTCTGAACAACCTATTTAAATGGACCAATTGGGTTTGAAATGGATGTGGTGACCTTTCTACCTGTAACCTCTCTACACTCCGTTGTAAGGCAGCGTGCATAACCACGACATACAAAGCACATGCATAGTTGATGGCAGACATAAGTTGTTGAAGGGCTATGTGTCACGCCCTCAAATTTAATAAACCAAATATACAAAATATCCACGTGGAACAAGTCAAAAGTCTTACAATTTCTCTTTGAATAGTCAAAGTCGACAAATACATTCTCACCAATACGAATAAACGGATTCTAACTACTAGCGACCATAACCCGAATGCATAAGTACAATGTTTAAAAGTTATTACATTGCCAAATAGTAAAAAAGATAAGCTATAGAAGTTACAAAACCATCTTTCAAAAAATATAACACAAGGATGGGAAAATAACTTCATGCATGTTTAAGCTCCATGAAAATGTCACTAGACAAGCATCCAACTTCATGCTCCATGCCGTGTACCTGAAAATTGATAGGTTGAGCTCACTAGCCCAGTAGGAAAACTATTCTACCAGCGCTAGGTGTATAGACATGATACATGCATAATGAGTGAGTATGGGATGGGCACGACCAATGTATAAGGCTAAAAATGAACGGAAGGCTATAATTCGACCACAAAGTAACCAAAGTGTATCCAAGTGTCCAAAATGTGTCAAAGTGTCCCAAAATAGCCTTAAGTATCCAACCAAATCCAAGTAGTTACCAAAATCCTCATTTTCGCATACTGAAAGTCAATTTTCGCCAAATACGCCAAAGTTAATCCAAATACATCAAAATCGACTTTTCATAAGGAAATATTCATCAATTTTATTAGGGAAATATCCCTTTGCCGGATTTCGTGGGCTCCGTGCACCCCTGCCGGATTTCATGGGCTCCGTGCACCCCTGCCGGATTTCGCGGGCTCCGTGCACCCATGGCTAGGAACACCAAACGGGTGATCCCTAGAGTTCATTTTATCCAATAACATCAATTCAAAACCATTTGTCTTTCAAAAGTTCCCAAAAATTCCATTTATTCCAAAAGTTCACCGTGTTCGCCAAAAAGCATCAACCGACGCGTGTTTAATTCATAAAACTAAGAAATTTGTTAAATCACGTGTCCAAGGGTCAAATTTGTAAATTTAAGGTGAATTCGGTATTCAAAATGATGGTACGGGTCAAATACACGAAGAAATAGACGTTCGGGGACCAAACGGGCATCAAATGGTGGCCAAAAACCACCCCCAAAACAGGGGACAGCCACTGGAAAACAGGGGCAGCAGCACTAGGGTCTAACTATAGAGAGAGGAGAGAAGATCAAAACCCTAAGGCGATTCATGGCGATTTAGGTCTATCCCCCGTTCTTGTGCCGCCTTCACCGGCTGCCGATGCCGGCAAGCCCTTTTCCACCATATCCATCTTATTCTTCTCGGATCTCTTCCCCAGTATACACTTGCATTTTTCTCCCCCAAATTCCAAAACCCTAGCTTTTAAAACCTTTTGCCTCCAACAAATCATCGCTGTTAAGTCTGCGGGTAGGATGCGGGATTAAACCACTGACATAAAAATGTGGGATGCTTCATACACAGCTACAGGGAGATGGGAGAATTGGACGCCTGTGATAAATAACAAATGGAAGCATAACAGAGGTAACAAGCTTACAACGTTGTTTATTGATAATCTTCCCGATGATTTAAGCTCTGTTTGGGTTCGTAATTTGTTCTCAAAGTTTGGAAGAGTTAGGGATTTATTCATACCAAGAAAAAAAAGCAAAATCACAGGTTTGCGATTTGGTTTTGTGCGATTTGCGAGAAGAGATGAAGCGATTTCGGCAATTGCAAAAGCAAATGGTTTGTGGATTTGGGGTAACAAGCTAGTGGTCAAGTTAGCAAGATTTGAAGCTAATAGTGGGGATTGGCAGGGGAAATATATGACTGTGTCAGTAAACAAAAAAAGGAATAATCAACATATGGGAATGCATGCTTATCCTCCTAGTTACAACAATGTGTCTGGGCATAATGGAGCAGTCAAGGGAAAGTATGGAAGGTATTCATGGAGAAATAGAAGAAAGAAAGAAGACATCTGGATGGGGAAGCAAAATAATGTCAAGAAAATTTGGAGGAAAAAGGATGGATCAACTTCAAATGCATCTCAAACCAAGTCTTATTTGGAAGCTCTGAAAGCTAACTCATGGAGAAAACCAAATCAACCAATTCATTTGAAGGAGCTGGGAAATGAATGGCTAACTCGGAGTGTCGTTGCAAAACTATCACCTGTTAGGTCCATGGTATTGGTTCAAGATCAACTCAGAGGTTTGGGCTATGCTGATATTCAGGTGAGGGTTATGGGTGATGATTCAATTATACTTACTTTCTCAAGCTCAGATGTAAGAGACTCAATGTTTAATGGAGGGCAAATGGCGTGGTTAAAAGATTGGTTTTTAGAAACTTATAAATGGGAAGTGTCCACGATTAAACCAAGGAATTGCAGATTAATATGGTTAAACTGCTATGGACTCCCAATTCAACTGTGGAATGTTCATAATTTTATCAAGATTGGACAGTATTGGGGTGATGTTATTCAGGTCAGTGATGATACAATTAAAGATTTATCATTTGCTGTTGGTAAGGTTTTGGTTTCCACATCCATCATGGAGGGCATAAACGATGTCATTGAGGTAGAATGCAAGGGAAGCATTTATAAAATCAGAGTTATGGAGGAACAACTGGTTGTCAACACTTTTCTGAAAGCAGATTGCAGTTGCAATGGATGTCTTATTCAGATACCCTCATCTTCAAATAAGGTGGAGGAACAAAAGGAAAATAATGAGGTTGAGCTGAATGGAGTTATAAAAGATAATATAGAAATGGAATTGGAGGCTAATTCAGCTGATGCGGCTAATCCAGTTGGATTAGAGAACTCAGTTGAGCCTATGGATGTGGTGGAAGATTCATTTGAATCAAAAGATGAACAGTCAAGGGTGGAGGATTCTGGTGATGTTAATGAATTTCTTGTAGTGGACAACACAATAAAGGAGAAGTTGGAGCCTATCAATAATGATTGCAGGCAATTGATTATTGTCAATGAAACTTCTAATAACTCAGTGGGGCACTCTTCTACAGGGTGTGGAAGAGTCGGCATGAATAGGAAATATCCTAAATTAGTTATGTGTCAACAATTGGAATCAAGTCTTAGAGATAACCGGATTTACATCCAAAAGGCCCTCTCTAACTATAGCAGCAACAATGAATCGAGCTGGAGTGTTGAAGCCTTCAATAGAGAAGTTCTGAAGTCTAAGGAGAGAACAACTTCTAATTCAAAGGTGAAGGAGATTGCTAAGCACAAAAGAAAACAGAAACCTATTGAGGAAATTTTGGGTATTCCTTTTACTGGGAAGTCCAAAAAAGGTGGCAAGAAAAATAAACAGAAGAAGTCTGTGGTATTCAGAGCAGCAATTGCTGAAGCAGCCTTATCAGTATCCTCAGAAGGCATCAACAATAGGAACAGAATTTTATTGAATGAAGCTGAAGCTGTGTTAGCAGTCACAAAGATGCTGGGTGAAGATTATTCAGGGGATGATGAGGAGGTTATAAGTAAAATCATGCTTATGGAGGAACGGGATGAAGAAAGGGCTGCAAAATTGAATGATGACCTCCTAATTGCTTGAAGATATGGAGGAAGTTTAGCTAATGAGTGCTCTGATGTGTGTATGGTCCATGTGAAGTGATGGATAGGAGAAAATTATGGGATTATTTGAAAAGCCTTAAAGATCAATTTTCCCGAATTGTGGTGTTTAGGGGTGATTTAAACGAAATCAGGAGTATTAATGAAAGGCTTATGCAAAGGATTTCATGTTGAGGTGGATATGGGTGTTGTTTGGGAGGTGTAGACACCCCAATTTTGAACCCGAGATACGCTCGTGCATCTCCGATGATGAAATGGATCAATCATAATTAATTACCTGGAACTTGAGAGAATGACTTGAATTTGATCAAAACCAACCAAGCACCACCCAAACAATCAAAATGTGCCAAACCAACCCAAGCACTGCCAAATCAAGTCAAGCCAGCAAACTACCATCCATAGCCTTGAGCGCTCAAGCCCATGGCTTTGAGCGCTCAAACCCCTGAGGAGCACCTTGAGCGCTCAAGCCCACGGCTTTGAGCGCTCAACTTCGGTCCAGTCAGCAACTTGCAGAGTATCTCATCATGAGATTTCCTGCATGGGAGCGTCTGTGAATGATCTTATACGATCTCCATGTGTATAATACACTCCACCAACTCCAAAAATACACCAAAAATACTCCCAAATACCTAAACCCACTTCCTCTCTCTCCTCTTTTCTCTCCCACTCACTCTATAAAAGCCACCCACTACCCCTGGTTTTGAGGACGAGCTCTGATACTCCTTACCTTTGGTTTCCACCAGAAAACCACTCCTCTCTCTCTCTCTCTACAAAACCATTCTTTTACCATAAAAACCACCTACAATGCCATTGATCAAACCCAGAAATTCGACCCTTGATCATTGATCAACCACTTACATTGTTCAATTCGTCCAGAATACAAGCCAAAAACATCCATAATCAACCTCTCAAAGCCCAGAATCAAGCTCAAGTCACAAACATCTTCCAAAAGGTAGTAAAAACATGTGATGAACTCACTGTTTTGATCCTTCTGAGGAAGGCTAGTGAGTTTAAGCAAGTTCTCTATACTTGCATTGAACTCACAAAGGCCTGAAAGTTGCTTAAAAACCTTTTTCCAAATCTGCAGTTACAACAGGTTTGAGCGCTCAAGCCTCTGGCCTTGAGCGCTCAAGCCCAGTTCTGAACAGGCCTCTGTTTTGCTAACTTCTGAGCTTTCTTTTGGTTTTGATCATTGTCTAAAAGTTAATTTCGTTTATGTAACACTCGAAGCAGTTTATTTCCACACCAAAACTACATGCATGAATGTAAATTAACTATTTCATAGTGATCAAACATCAAAAACTTCAAATTTCTCATATTTGACTGCAAAACAGTGGCTGTCTGTCCTTTTGAAACTTTATTTTATGTCTTTGGTGGTCCTGAGGAAGTATTGAAATCAGTTTAAAGGTCAAAAAGCAGAAAGCCATGTTATGGCTTGAGCGCTCAAGGTCAGATCTTTGAGCGCTCAAGCTGTTCTTGGTTTATTTGCAGTTTTCCAGCAATTCTGATGATGACTTATGATTTAATTCCTTGTTGGTGTCATCAGTGTAGTATTTGTGATCTGAACCCCTCTCTCTTGCAGAATTGGTTTGAGCGCTCAATCCATGAGCCTTGAGCGCTCAAACTGGTTCTAAAGCAAGTTTGTTTTAAGCATTTTCTGGTGATTTCTAAAGAGAGGTGATACTTGTGTGATGTTTCTGTAGTGGTTTGAGGTCTTAAAGTATCATCAAATGTTAAAAACCAGCAAGGAAAATGTTCGGGTGGAATGAGGGTTGAGTGCTCAAGTCATCACCCTTGAGCGCTCAATCCCCATTCTGGAATCCAGATTGCAAATAGTTTGATAAGTCTCATGTTCATAATTTCTTGAGTTATTGTACGATTTCTGTTGTAATTTACTTCTGTGAACATTTGTAGTTTCATGTTCATCATCCATGTAGATCGCGCGCACAAGCATCCACAGTAAAATCGCATCTCTTGCATATTTTGTTATTATGTGATTCCCGTCCCCGATTCCTAATTATGTGAATAAATTAAAATTCAAACATTTTTAAAATCCCACAAAATATCAAGTAGAGACCGGTTCACGGACCGGGCGAGAGGGGTGCCGTAAAACCCTTCCCCTCTCGTAACCAAACCCCCGAATCCGAGAAATCTTTGGTTCCGTCAGGACTAGTGAAATCTTTTTCTATGGGCAACGAGTCATATTTTTATCGGTTTCTCGGGTTCGGACCTCAAATCCGGGTGGCGACTCTATCGATCACAATCTTTTCGAACAATCTCGGTGGGCCGTCCACAAGCTGGCGACTCCGCTGGGGATCTTGGTTAATATATATTTTATTTAATTACACTTGTGCAATTTTTGTTGCACTTGTGTAATTTTATTGAAATATGTGTTAATTAAAGCGGGTTTAATTCGAAAAATATTTTGTGGGATTTTTCAAATGTTTGAAATTTAATTTTTTTTTTTGCATTACATTTGCATTGTTCTTAACCCCGCTGGCGTGTTTTGGCAATCCTGCCCGGCTTGCCGGTGACAGGGAATCCCGAAATGCCCAGCAGCTCTCGACCGTGATAAATCACATTGTCACTATCGTTTTTAACGGTAGGAGACGATTTTGATTTTGAGTCCAGGGTACCCTCAGTGACCAAAACCGGCCTTTGCATATAATTAACCATAGAACCCCACGTTTAGCAATCCACCTGTGTGTTAGGTTTACGTGCTCCATTTTGTTACATGCTATGTGTTACCGCTTTTTCTCGCCATGCCATGTTGCATTCATACATTCGCATTGTATATAGTCACTGCGAGCGTCGTTTGTATAGGTTTTCTGTGTACACATCCCATTTGGTTTTAATGCCTTTACAGTTAGTAGAAGGTTGCCTTGGCCCGATGATGAATCGTGCATCCCATATGCGCGTTGTTTTTGCGAGATAGCCTTTAGGACGGCCGGACGTGGGAAAATTTGGATCATCGAATTCCTAAACACTGATCTAAACAGGTTTAAGGGACCTTGGCCCGAGGAGGGTCAATCGCCCTTAGGCATCTGATCTTAGATCATTGTCGGAAGTTGTATGGACCAGAATTTCCCAAATCCGACCATCCGATATCAAGGACTTATTACTCAAAAAGAAAACTTGAGGATTGAGGCAATCTTCCAAAATTGTCAATTTTTAGTCTAGGAGACTTAAAATCCACGGAGTTTGAGATACCTCCGGTGTTGGTCGTGCCCGAACGGCCACCGTGATTTGAACTAGCCTTAAGATCATTGATATCTGGATTACAACATCCAAATTGCTTTGTCTCGGATGATCAAGAAAAGTGATTGGCTCTGATTCCAACAAAGTTCGGAGTTTAACCTGCCGAGTAATGGTCTACCCGGGGTGTTGGAAAATCTTCTGTGCAATGATCTTAAGTGAGATTCCGATCCGGTAGACTAACCCTAAGATTTGTACATGTAGTCTAGGAGACTTAAAATCCACGGAGTATGAGATACCTCCGGTGTTGGTCGTGCCCGAACGGCCACCCGTGTTTCGGACTAGCCTTAGAATCGATTGTAACTGGATGGCAACATCTCATTGCTTTGTCTCGGATGGTTAAGAAAAGTGCTACGGCGTCAACATTTAGGCTTAGGTTGAAACGCCGTACTCACCGAGTAATGACTTACCCGTGGTGTTGATACAATCTGCTGTGCAAACGATTCTAAGTGAGTTCCGAAACCGGTAGACTAATTCCTAAGGCTAGAAATAAGACTAACTTCGTGAGTTAAGTTGTGGCGAGACGATAGTGAGCATTCATAATTCATTCATTTTGTGCATAGTAGACACATCGAGTACACATCTGAGTCCGGTTTTTGCTTTATAATCAGCTCTTGAATCATTGGGCCTGCAAAGAAGAAGAAGACCTTACCTGTTTGGACTCGACCTCCTGGACAAAGATTGTCTAGATCTTTATCACCAAAGGCTGAGACAAGTATGGCAGAAGAACAGGGACAAGACCCCCCAAATGAGTTTGAACGACTGAGGAAGGAAATGCATGATGAGAGGGTCCGAAATGACACCCGAATCGCTCAACTGATGGCGATTATGGTAAACATCCAGGGTCGACTTCCCCCACCACAGCAGCGAGTACATGATGATGAAGCTCGGGATCAGGAGATTCCCAATGATGAACATCTGGAACAGCCTCCTCCCCCTGAAAATCCTCAGCTGGCTGAAATGCTAGCTAAAATACTTAAGCTGGAAGAATCTGTGGCTAAAAGTGAAAAGCGAGCCATTACCGGCTTTGACATGAACAAACTCTGCATCTTCCCAGGCGCAAAGCTTCCCAAGAGGTTCAAGCATGTAGACTTCGAGAAGTTTGACGGGACTGGGGACCCGAGAGGACACATTCAGGCATATGTAAGCTCCCTCTCGTTACAAGAAGTTGATGAGCCTGCCATGGCACAAATGTTTCATGAAACTCTCACAGGGCCTGCACTCCAGTGGCTCTTATCCCTTGACATTTCAAAGAGACAAACTTGGGAAGAGATGGTGGCTGCTTTCATTAAGCAGTATGAGTATAATGTTCAACTCAAAGTCACCACTCGAGAGCTTGAAAGCATCAAGATGAAAGAAAGGGAATCTTTCGCAGATTTTGTGAAAAGATGGAGAGCAAAGGCCGCGCAAATGACCGATCGTCCCAGTGATAAGGACCAAATGCGCATCATAACCAAGAACCTTCAACCTGATTTGGCTCAGTACATGGTCATGGCCCAAGCACATAACTTTGAAACCTACTTTGAGATGGGTCTGTCGATTGAAGAAGCTCTACAAAGCGGGATGCTAAAGAAAGGAGACTCATTCCCCAAACCAAAGCGAAACTACATTGGGAACACATCTTCCCTGTATGCAAACCCCAGTTACACAGCCGGTACCTCATCCAACACCATGAATCACCAATCCCATAAAGCCGAACCCATAAACGCCATCTTATCTCAACCAATCCAATCAATTCAACCGCCGCAAAATCAAAGAGGACGGCGTATCTTCACCCCTCTTCCCCTACCTTTACCTATTGTTTTCGAATAACTCGTACAACAGGGAAAAATCAAACCTCTTCAGCCAACTCCACCTCCACAAAATCCCCCGCCAACATATAACCCAAACGCCTTCTGTATATTTCACCAGACACCCGGTCATCCCACTGAAAGATGCCAGCGCCTGCGTCATGAGATTCAAGATCTCATTGACAACAAACAAATCCGAGATCCCACTGAAAAGCCCAATATCCTCACAAACCCTCTACCAACCCACAAAAGGAATGCTGACATAGGTCAAATTACCTTTAGCTCCACTCCAAGATCCACTCCGTTTGACCCAAGCCAGTTCATCCTACCCGAAACAGACCCCAAGCCCGTTGTGCCAATACCTGTTGAGCACGAGGTATGCTTTCTAGACATCCACTTGGACCCCACTGTGTGGCAAGAATGGGGTGATTTGATAATGGTTATGGAAGCTCGGGAGTATGAGCAGATGGTGGCCAACAATGTGGCAAATGAAGAAGTTTGGCCGCATAATGAACAACTTAATGAAGGACTTCCATTTGGTGCAATGATTAACCTACTTTGGGATCCGATGTTTGAGGATCCACTGGATGGATTTGCGCTTCCCAACCTATTTGAACCATTGCCTATGCTACAAGATCAACAACCTGTGGAAGAAGGACAAGGACAAAATTGGCAAGAAGAGAATGGGGCACCCGATGGTGCACAAGAAGATGAATGGGACCCCACACCTAATGAATGGCAGCTCATGGACCCTAACGACCCTCTGGATGGATCCACACTTCCCATGTTCTTCGAAGAAGCATATTTTCCAATGCCACCACTATGGGAGGGACGCCCTGATTTTTCCATGATGAGTGAGTACGCAATAAATCGAATGACGGAAGGGATAGAGTTCACACCTTATGACTACATAGTTGATGAAAACCTTCCGGTACCCCGAGTGCAAGTCCCGGAGGACTGCAACATCATGGTTTTAAATGGAGGTCTACCCGATGTTTGGGGACAGCAAATGGAAGAAAATGTTGTAGCAAATATGTGGGCCAATCAGAATGAAGGCATAGCACCGCTGTGGGTCGGAAACAATGAGGTTTGGGCTGTTAACGAGGCCGCCATGGAAAATGGAGATGTTTGGAGTGAAGCAACTGTGGAAGGAATTACCAAGGGTTTGGAAGGAGCCAGTATTGCAAAGGGAAAGAGAAAGGCGGAAGGGGATCTTGTCGATTTCTACACGGACTACACTGATTTATGGGGAGATGACATCGACTCGGTTCTTCATCTTCTTCGGAGTGGTCGGTTTTATCAACCACCTTAGAGGTTCACCGGAAACACTTCCAACCCACCACCAAATACTACAAACCAGCCACAAAACAACCCAGCTCCACAAAACAACCCAACTCCACAAAATAACCCAACTCCACAAAATAACCTAGCCACACCAAACAACCTTAGTGACCCAATCGCTAACCCAGCTGATTTCCAAAATCTCTTTAACCCAACAACCAACCAATCCCAAGCTACCTCTACGGCCAACAGTCGTGTTCCTCGTCCGAAGCCTCTGCCAACCAACGAAGAAAATCCCATCCAGAAACAACTTGAGAAAACTCCAGCCGCTCTTACCATTTGGGGATTGCTTATGAGCTCCAGTGAGCATCGTCAGAAGCTTGCTCAAAGATTATCTTGCATGGAAATTGCGCCTGATATCACCCCTGAGGCCATGATGGCTGCCATTGTCACCAAGCCTACCATTGCCACTAAGCCGACTAAACATGTTGTAACCTTTACCGAAGCTGACCTGCCACTCGAGGGAACTGACCACAATAAGCCTTTGCATGTCACCATGAAGTGCATGGGGAAATGGATCCCGGTTGTATTAATAGACAATGGGTCAGCACTCAATGTATGCCCTCTTCGAACGGCTTTATGTTTGGGACTTAAACCAAAGGATTTCACGCCATCTAGTCTCACTGTTCGGGCTTATGATAACACCCGTCGCAATGTGCTTGGGACTGTTGAAATGGAGATTGCTGCAGAGGGGTTTAAATCAACAGTTGAGTTTCATGTGCTTGAGATTCCAGCTTCGTTCAATTTGTTGTTGGGACGTCCTTGGATGCATCGATCTGATATCATGGCAGTTCCATCCACCTTGCATCAAAAGGTTTTGCTTGGTTTGGAAGGTGGGACAGTTGCTCCCTACGGGGACACAGGCATTCGCCCTCATGCTGAAGACAATGCTCCCTTGTTAGAAATTATGCATGATGAGAATGATGTTCAGCTTGGGGGCTTTGCTTTCGATACGTCCGGTGGTGTGTTTACGCTTCGTATTGATGATGATTTTTCAATCAGCACCACAGCTCTCGAGATGATGAGAAGAATGTCTTATCTGCCAGGCACGGGCTTGGGACGAACTCACCAGGGGGTGGCTCAGTTTCCAGAATTTCCTTCTCAGCGAGGCCGTTTCGGGTTGGGATACGAACCTACACTGAAAGAGATGCAAAGGGGGAAGACCAATGGAGCAAGTAGCAGTGCAAACCGTCGGATTCGCTTTGTTGGAGAAGGGTCGAATGCACCCTATCGCTCCAGCCTGAGCCGTTTGTAAATGAAATAAGTGGAAAGGTGCACCCTGGGTTCGAAATCTTTGCTAACGATGCTTGGGACAGCGAAGATGAACATGAAAAGGTCGAGAAATTGGTGAAAGACCTTAAAGCAGATTGGATGGAGGCTTTGGATGGTGGGGTCTTGATGTCAATGTTCGACGAGGTCAGTCTGACAGGTAAGGATGAAGAAGAGCCAGCTGTGATGATGCTCGGACAGGAGGCCCTCGATGATCCCAGTGTGCTGATAGTGGATGCAGTCGGTGAATACAAGAATTGCACTTTCACTCCTGTTGTAAAATTTACTAATGCATTCACTAAGTTAGAGTTCGAGTCTGAGTCAGGGTTTGAATTTGGCTGTGAGTCGGAGTTTGTGCCTCTTGGCCCTCCACGTCGTCATTTCTATTTCGAGTTTGAGTCTGATGCCATGTACTGTGCCCCAGAGGGCTTTGTTAATGAAATAAATGGTGATTTCGCTTATTTTGCTGTTCCCGAAATAAATTGTGTTGACCCTGACAATGATGAGACTGAGTTCGAAGGAGAAATACCCAAAGAACTCAAGTCTCTAATCGAAAGGGAAAATGAAAGGCATGCTCAGCCAATAAAAGAAGAAGTTATTTCAGTTAAATTGAGGGATGAGGAGAATCCTCGCATGGTTCAAATCGGTTCCGGGCTATCTACTGAGGAACAAGAATTACTCGTCAATTTACTCAAAGAATTTGAAGATGTCTTTGCTTGGTCCCACGCAGATATGCCCGGAATCGATCCTGAAATTGTGCAACATCGAATTCCCCTGTATCCTGATGCAAAACCGGTAAAACAGAAATTGAGAAAAATCAGGCCAGATTGGGTTGAAAAAGTCAAAGAGGAAGTCACCAAGCAATTCAATGCCGGCTTTTTGATGGTAACTGAATATCCACAGTGGGTTGCAAATATTGTGCCGGTACCCAAGAAAGATGGAAAAGTCAGGGTATGTGTAGATTTCAGGGATTTAAACAAGGCCAGTCCGAAAGACGATTTTCCCTTACCGCACATTGATGTATTGGTAGACAACACGGCAGGACACGCGCTGCTATCATTTATGGATGGTTTTTCGGGATACAATCAGATTTTGATGGCACCAGAAGATCGAGAGAAAACGACCTTCACCACTGAATGGGGGACGTTCTGTTATCGGGTCATGCCGTTTGGATTAAAAAACGCGGGGTCGACTTACCAACGGGCTGCAACAACTTTGTTGCATGATATGATGCATAGAGAAGTTGAGGTATATGTGGATGACATGATTGTAAAAGCCAAGGAAAGGGAAGGACATCTCCCGGCGTTATGCAAGTTCTTTGAAAGGATACGGAAGTATCGGATGTGTCTCAATCCACAGAAGTGCACATTTGGAGTCACCGCAGGGAAAATGTTGGGGTTTATGATCACTACCCGAGGGATTGAAGTTGATCCAACGAAGATCAAGGCGATATTAGAAATGGAGCCACCAAAGACAGAAAAAGAGGTTCGAAGTTTTCTTGGGAAAATTCAGTTCATCAGCAGATTCATCGCCAAGTTGACTTCAACTTGCGAGCCGATGTTTCATTTGCTCAAGAAAGGAGTACTGTTCAAATGGGATGACAGGTGCCAAAAAGCATTCGAATCAATTCGGCAGTATCTTCAAAGTCCCCCAGTACTGATGCCGCAGACACCTGGAAAGCCGCTGATTCTGTATTTATCAGTAACACAGTCTGCAATGGGTTGCATGTTGGCACAGGAAGGTGAAACAGGTATCGAGAAGGCAGTGTATTATCTAAGTAAGAAAATGGTCGGAGCCGAAGAAAGATACACCTCTTTGGAGAAGACTTGTTGGGCTCTTGTATGGGCCTCTAAAAAGCTTAGGCATTACATGTTAGCTTATTCGGTAGTGTTGATTTCTCGGATGGACCCTCTCAAATATCTGTTCGAGAAACCGGCACTCATTGGAAAGTTGGCACGGTGGTTGCTCTTATTGGCCGAGTTTGAACTCAAGTATGTAACGCGAAAATCGGTGAAAGGCAGGGCTGTGGCAGAATTCTTGGCAGATCATCCAATTGAAGGACCAGAAGATACGGAATTCCAATTTCCCGACGAACACGTTATGACAGTAACAGAGGATGTTTGGAAATTGTACTTCGATGGAGCTGCAAATCAGAGAGGATTCGGGATCGGCATACTATTGGTCTCACCAGAAGGGCCGGACATTCCCCTATCTTTCAAATTAAATTTCGAAGTTACCAATAATCAAGCAGAGTATGAAGCGTGCATTGTTGGAATGGAGGCTGCTTTTGAAATTGGGGTTAAGAAGTTGGAAGTGGTCGGAGATTCGAATCTGGTAGTTTCTCAAGCCAATGGTGATTGGAAAGTGCGAGAGGAAAAGTTGAAACCGTACCACAAAGACCTCGATGACCTGATCCATCGATTCGAGCAAGTTACTTTTACACATATCCCGAGAATGAAGAACCAGTTTGCCGACGCTCTTGCTACCTTGGCATCCATGGTAGAATTGCCCGTGGGAGTGAGAATGAGACCAATCATGATTGAGCAAAGGAATAGGCCAGCATACGAGTATGTGATGAATGTTGGCGAAATTGACGATGGCCTGCCTTGGTACCATGATATCTGGAATTTGGTTGAGAAAGGAGAATATCCAGAAGGAGCAAACAAGAAAGATCGAATAGCATTACAAAGGTTAGCTTCACAATACATCCTCTGCGGTGGAAGGTTATACAAAAGGTCGTATTGTGGCATGCATAAGTTGTGCATCTATGGTGATGACACGAAAAGGGTGATGGAGGAAATTCACGAAGGAATCTGCGGTCCTCACATGAGTGGATTAATGATGGCAAAGAAGATTCTGAGGCAGGGGTATTTTTGGTCAACCTTGGAAACAGATTGCGTGCAGTATGTGCGGAGATGCCATAAGTGTCAGGTCCACGCTAACCTCATGCATGTGCCGCCATCTGAACTTCATACAATGGCAACGCCTTGGCCTTTCTCAGTATGGGGGATAGATGTGATTGGGAAAATCACGCCACCAGCATCGAACGGACACAAGTTTATATTGGTGGCAATTGATTATTTCACGAAGTGGGTAGAGTCGGCCTCTTACGCTACATTGACCGCAGTACAAGTGGCTCATTTCATTAAGCAAAACATCATCTACCGATATGGGGTTCCTAATGCCTTCGTGTCAGACAATGGTGTGCATTTCAAAGGAAGAGCAGCAGAAGTGCTTGAGGAATTCAATGTTCAGGTTCACAAGTCAACAGTATACAGACCACAAACCAATGGGGCAGTAGAAGCAGCAAACAAGTCAATCAAGAACATCTTGGAGAAAACCATCGAGTCATCCAGGGATTGGCATGAGAAGCTACCATTAGCATTATGGGGGTACCGCACTTCGATCCGAACTCCAACAGGGGCAACGCCCTATTCACTGGTTTATGGAATGGAAGCAGTACTTCCTATTGAGCTCGAAGTACCATCCCTGAGGGTGATGATAGAAAGTGAGATTAACGAAGCCGATTGGTTGAGCGACAGGTTCGCAGAGCTAATGTTGTTTGATGAAAGGAGGTTGCGGGCATTGTATCATATTCAGGGATATCAGAGAAGAATTGCCCGCGCATTCAACAAAAAGGTGAAGTCCAGGGATCTGATTGAAGGGGATATGGTGGTGAAGGAAATTCGGGCACCGATATTCGATCCGCGGGGAAAATTCAGGCCAAAATGGGCAGGACCATACATCATCAAGACTATTCTCGACGGTGGAGCAGCAGTGATCCTTGATTTGGATGGTAACGAGTTCAGCAATCTTGTCAACTTGGACCAACTCAAGCGATATTACCCCTGAGAGATGCTCGTTGGGCGGAAAATCGCAAGGGCGAACCGACCCAAGCAAAAATTAGAGCAAGCCTGCTAGTCTGAAAACCCACACTGGGCAGTCTAGGCAAAATTTAAGGCGAAAATTCAAAAGAAGCTCGCTAGACCGAAAACCTGAAAAGGCGGTGCCAGGCAAAACTTAGAGCACAAAAATGAGAGTGTTAATACCCGAGTGAACCTTTCCCTGAACTACGCCATGACCTGATTCCTTGAAAAAGGATACGTAGGCAACCCTATCTTGGGGTTCGGTCTAAATCTGATGAGTTGGCCCGCAGTTTTGCAATATTCGAAGGAGATAGCATATGGAACTAGATGAACCAAGAGGGGGAAACCCTTCATTGTTCAATTTTATTCAAATCACTTCTTCGATTACATAAGCTGAGCATAAAAAAAATATATATATATATATATATATATAAATAACACCATTTATTTTGGGAAACAGCCTAGTGAGTCGGAAAGAAAGTTGCGCTAATTTCTTCAGCGTATGGCTCTCATCTGCATCCTCATCCAATCTCTGTAGTGTCCATTCAAATGAATAGTTGGGTAGGGATCAGGAGCCCAAACAACCCTGTGCCTCCAAGAAGTACGATAGCGCTCAAGAACGGAATGTTTGAATGTGGGAAGGATGAAAGTAGCAGGAACTGTATACTCCACTTCTTGGCGAATGCAGTATTGACGGAGAATACGCTGTGGAAAATAATATGCATAACCTTGCAGTTCCGCTAAAATCACCCACGTGTCTCCCATGTGATTGGCCGTCATATCTGGCAAAGGCAACCAATGGCACCTCCAAGTGATGTGATCCTCTTCCAATGACCTGAAGAAGTCGACCCATTCATCTTCATCAGGCTCGTCATGCACAAATGGCCTACTCACCCAAGTCCGGGGCTCGTAAACCCAATCACCTGCTGGCTCCCTCAAAAGCCCAACCTTGTCACACAACCATATCTACAAAACCAAAACACCCGAAGTCAAAGTCAAAACCAAAGCCAAACAACCAAAAATCCCCCAAAATTCCCAAAAACCCAAAGCATCCAAACCAAATAAACCAAACCTGAAGCAAAAGCGGACTCCCAGCAAGTGTATCTGTTCTCCCAGCCTTAACCGTATCCAAGCCCATGATTGTTTCAGCCAAAACCAAAGGAACCACATCCCGCCGTTGTTCGATCTGAGCAGCAACACCGACAATGGCAGAACTGGGATGGCCATCACCGGGGACCAACAAGTATAATGCCAAGAGGCACATGCAAAGTGCAAACATGCGCCTGTTCTGAATGGTAAAATCTAAAAGATCGCCTGTTGGGCTGTAATCCGCAAAAAGACGGAGGATGTTGAGAGTCTCGTTGCGAATCAAAAAGCGCGCAGCACCATTCCCAAGGCCAAGCTTCCTGCTGAGAATGTCGGCATGATTTTGACGGATGGGCGGTATGACGGGTTCGGCGAAAGCATTACCGCCAAGATACGCTTGAAATTCTTCGATGGTCGGGCAAAGTTCTTGCATGCCGAAGCGGAACACATGGAGCTCTGAATCCTAACAGCGAACAGCGGCACGTAAGATGTCCTGGCGAATAGGAAAAGTGTGGAGGTGGCGAAGGGCATTAAGGCCAAGACCCCGAAAGTTGAACCAATCGATGTTTTCAAGGCTAGCAATCCAAGTGTTGATAACGGAAGGGTCAAGGGTGGCCATGGAAAAACAATAGAAGATTGATGAAGAAATATGTGGAGTAAGAAATGAGAATTGATGAAATGGTGTGTGGGAAAAGCTTGATCATGAATGGTATTTATAGGGGACTTGTGAGGAACCTTACAAATTTGCCATGCAACATTGGAAATCAAAGATTACATTTTCAAGATGGTCAATTGCATGTTTTCAAAGTATTTGTGTTTGAAAATTTGAAAGTGCATTGGAAATGCATGGCATTTTGTGGGGAAAATGTGAAAAGACCTTGGGAAGGTGATGTTCAAAGCTTGAAAGGTGTTATAGCAGAGCAACAAGACATTTGGGGCAGAGGAAACCATGCAAAAGAGTCCAAAAATGCATTGGGAAACAACACCACAAACCAGCCCAGCACAGACATTGAGCGCTCAAGGCCAGAGAGTTGAGCGCTCAAACCCCTCCAGACCACCTTGAGCGCTCAAGGTAGTGAGCTTGAGCGCTCAATCCCCATTGAGCGCTCAAGGCCTGCAGAAACTGCAGCAGACAGCAGCAGCTGCATTTTGGCCTGTTTGATGCCCGAAACCTCTTCCAAGCTTCTTAAACCTCATTTAACACCCAAGCCAAGTTTCAATGAGCATTCGTGACTTCACGGAACGTCCCGTACCCCGAGTTATCAAGCCGATACGTGTACGGATACGAGATACAAGCTTAAAATGGCCATTCAAATGTTCAAATCTATTTCCAAGTCTTGCTAGCTATATCCAATCATCAAGACACGTGTCGGAAGGCACTTATGACTTGTCGGAACATTTCCCGGGGCAATTCTTCAAAGATTCAAGGTTTTGAGGTCCCGACGGCTTATTCAAGCAATGAAATGGCGGCCATCACCATGTCGAAAATGGTTTTAGAAGTTTTCTTGATGAATGGTCACGATCCCAGGGGCATTTATGTCATTGTTGACTTGGTCAAGGTGGTAACATGGCAATTCATTACATACGAAAAGGCTCATGAAGCATTTTACTTTCAAATTTGCCTTATGAACATCAAATTCCGTTCTAAGGTCACTTTGTATAGATTGTTATTGATTGCTTATATGCGGGAAGTGTGTCAAGTTGTGCGGCATGTAAATACATCTTCCGGTTGTACATGAAATTCAAATAATCATGTTTCGTCCAAATTCTCGAACATGTTAGCTTTTCTTAAAGGTTGAATTTTAAAACTTTATACTCGGATGTTTGAATTCAAGAGTTTGGTGGATAAATCGCGTACATTCTACAACAGGTTTGTTCGTTTGTACATCAAAACAGCAAGTAATACAACGAACAATAAAAGTGCAAATCATGTACATAAACTGAACTAAATCCATGCAAGGCAAAACATCGAGTCTGTGCAGGGCACACAACGCCCAATAAAGAAATCCGCAACTGGGGCACGCAGGCCCAATCCATCTATCTACTGGGGCACGCAGGCCCAATCAAAAAGAAAAGATAAAAAGCAAAAACAAGACTCTAAGCTACTCTATATTTACTGTGTACTACTCCGCCTCATCCATCGTCTCGTCCGAGCTCTCAGTCTCGTCCCCCTGTCGCTGCTCCAGTCGCTCCTGCCGGGAAGAGGGATAGTTAGCGTCATCAACGCTATCATCGCTCGAGCTCGTGGTCTCAACTATCCCCCCAGGTGCTACCTCCACCCTCTGACGGGTCGATCTCCGTGGCCTCACCTCCGCGGGCTTTGAACGCCCAAGCCGCACAGTTGTGTCTCCAGGACCATCAGCTCCGTCATGTGTCCTCTTTCTGATCACGGGCGGCTGCAACATCAAGCAAACAAGGAAAAGAATCAGCACATGGTATAGTCAAGAAATTGAAAGCACAAGGAAGGTAAATTGCATACCGGTGCGACTCTCAGTCGAGAAGGACCAGGAGCAGCAGGAGGTACTGGCTCGCCCTCCCGACGGATAGTGACCTCCTCTCCAGCTATGAGGCGGCGAATCAGGACGCGCAGTCCTCGGTTCTGCTCATACAAAGTCTGTACCGCCTCATGTGAAACCTGCAAGCACATCAAAATTTGAGTCATCAGTACATTTGGGCATTCATAATTCACAAATTGAAAGAATGAAGTGTTTCTTACCGGTGCTGCAAGCCGCGGGAAGTCTGCTGGAGGCCTTGGGATGTCTATGTCCCCTATCTCACCCCCGGCAGAGGTGACACGCACCCACCACCTAGCCCCCGCTATCTCCTGAGATGAGGTACCAGTACCCTCACCTCCTGCTACCCCGCCAGCTGAGGCACGCGCCTTCGCGGCCTTCTCCCTCTCCATCCTCTCCATCCACTCCGCCGCTCTCAAGGGACCGGCCAGGTACCGGCTCCGGTAGTCAATATAGCTCAAAGCAGGGCGCAGATACTGGCGCAAGTTCAGGTCGGGCGTCGTGTAGCGCTCAATCTCCGCCAGCGTATATCGAGACGTCATCAGCACCCGCGGAGGGAGGCGTCCTGGCACCTGTGGTTTATCGGCCCGTATCGACTGGCGCAGCACCCTGTCACCAAGGTACCAGAACCAGCCGTACTGGCACTCAAGTAGGACCCTCCCTCTCGTGAGCTCCCTGCTCCGAGCCAGGTAAGGCTCGTCAATGGCATCCCATACTTCCCAGCGAACCTGCAAGAGTTGTTAAGAGCATCAGTAATCGAATGTGAAATAGATCAAAAGCAAATTGAATACATGAGACAGAGTTCGATATCTACCAGAGAAGCAGCAAGTCTGTCAAGTGAAGCACGGAGAACGTGGATGTTTCCCCGTGCTGTGCCGCCGTAGCGGAAGCCTTCACCCCAGCACAATGCCCGGGGGATGACGTTCGGATCCTGGTGCCGTGTCTCAGGGGGGTGTAACCCCAACACCTCGTAAGCCCAGAGCTGCAATGAAAACAACGAATCAGTCAGTCAGTGTGAACTTTGGTAATCAAGTGCGAGTATTGAAATGCATGCAATTAAATTTGAAACTAAGAGTTTTGAGTTTTACCTCCCAGACGCTCCACAGTCCTGAAATGCCTGTCCCTTTCCGCCTTGAGACAGCATTCATGAACGCGTAGCAGCTTCCCAGCGCTGCCCCACCCCAGTCATATCTCGCCGCCCTGGCGAAATCTCTCAAACCTCCGAGATAGGAGAGGTGCACCCTGTTACGCCTGTTTGGGTACAGTGATGCCCCAAACAAGTATAACAAGTAGCACCTCGCCTTCCGTGCTGCATCCTCCTCATCGGTCGGCTCGCCCAATCCCTTCGTCTTGAATTGGCCATATGTGGCCGTCTCCCCCTCCTTGTTGGGCACGAAACCCAAGAACCACCTCAGCGCTGCATCATCCCTGCCAATCCCCGAGTCAAAAGGGATCGGGTCTCCTCCTACCTGCAGCCCCGTGATCGCCGAGAAGTTCAGCGGCGTCATCGTCGCCTCTCCGAAGGTAAGGTGAAAAGAACTCGTAGAGTCCCTCCACCTCTCGGCCAGTGTTGTCACCACAGCATGGTCATGCTGTGTGCCTGTGAGAGTCGGGATGAACCTCCCAAACCCGGCCAGATCCACCAGAGCCCTCACAGAGGCATGCAGCTGCTGGTATACCTCCCAACTTGAGCCCATGCCTCCATGAGCCTTCAAGCGCAAGTCACTCTGCACACAATCAAACAGACAGTCAAGCAATTAGATGTCAGTCCGATCTCTCATTCAAATCCAGTCATCAACAAGCAGTAATTCAATCATTCAATGCAAATCAGGATTATTAATTGCTAAAGTGCGTGAAAACAATGAAGCAAGGAAGTAAAAGCAAGTGTACCGTCAAGCAGTCCGTCGAAAGGTGGACCTCGGGGTCCAGTAGCACCTCCTCTCCAAAGTACAACTCCCGTTGGGGAGTGTAAGCATCTGAAGCGGAAGGCACAAAGAGGTGCACTGGTGGAGCGTAAGTCGCCGCATCGAAAGCTGGCCTCCCTCTCCTCAGCCACTGTCTAGCAGCCTGGACCACCGTCACTCTCCGTCCAGCTGCCCTCTCCTCCTCCTCAGCCTGAGTCCTCGCCTCCTCTGCCGCCTCCTCTGTCTCGAACTCCTCGCAGAAGGCCCTCGCCGCCTCGTCCTCAGCGGCGGCCTCCCGTGGCATCGCCACCTCTCTCTCTCTGCTCTCAACTACAGCCTCCCTCGCTGCATCTAGGATCCCCGGGGCATCTGCTGCGGCCGCCATCACCACCTCCGGTGGCGCGTGCTCAAGATAGTCCTCCCGAGAAATCCCAACCGGACCCTGATCCGCCGGCCTACTACTCTGACCCCGAGTCAGTGACTCCCCACCAATCACCACTGCCTTCCCCCTATCTACTCCGCTAGGCTGCTGGCGAGGTCTCGGCTCTATCCTCCAGCGATCAACCCTAGTCCTGGTGACCCCGCTCGTACCTTCCGCCCTATCTCCGCCATTACCACCGCTCGTCCCCCTCTCCTCAACTGTCTCCTCACTACCATCGCTGTCCACGTCATGGACCTCCACCATCTCCATCCCCTCTCCCCTCTCCTCTACCCTCTCCGGCGCCGGGGCACCATCACCACCACCATCACCACCACCATCACCACCATCATCACCATCACCACCATCACCACCCTCACCATCACCACCATCACCACCATCATCACCACCACCACCACCACCATCACTACCCTCACCATCACCATCATCACCACCCTCACCGTCACCACCACCTAAACCACTACCCCCACTGCCGCCTTCTCTCTCCCTCTCTCCTTCATCGTGTCCTCCTCTCTCAACCGTCTCCATGGCCGTAGATGGCGGCGCGGCCTCTGATGGCCCCTCAACCGCCGGGCCAGGGCCTTGAGCGCTCAAGCTCAGTGGTGGCAAAACCTCAGCACTACCATTGCCCTCCCTCGACGTCGGCGAGTCCACCGGAGCATGAGATTCGTCGGGATTCTCCATGTAAATTGATCAAGACCTCAAAATCGAGCCCTAATTGAATTAGAATCTGACCGAAATCGACCGAAATCGTACGGGAAACCCTAGGAATTGGGGGTTTTCGATTTTGCAGAAATTTAAGTGAAGAAACGAATGGGTTTGGTTCGGAATCGCGAGAGGAGTATGAGGGTTTGATTTCGGAAAAGTTTTGGAACGTTGTGAAGGTTGATCGGAGTAAAAACGGATTTAAACGGACGTTATGTTTCTGAACCGTCGTCCCCGATCAGGGGTCTAAGCGCTCAAGCTGGCCCTTTTGAGCGCTGGAGGGTCAACGTTTGAGGTTGAGCGCTCAAGGCTTCAGGTTTGAGCGCTCAAGGTAGGGTTGAGCGCTCAAGGGGGAGGACCCTGAGCGCTCAAACCCAATCCTGGCATGATTCTTGGCTTCTTTTGCAAGCTTTGCAGGGGCATTTTGGGCATCCCTTATGATTTGTTAGTATACTTTGGACTTGTTGGTCCCAATCAACTGAACGCGTAATGATCCAAGGATCTAAATCTCGGTAACTGGTCGAGCTAGACCATGTTAATCAATCAAGATGTGTTGTGTATCATGTTTTCGCGTTAGCGTATGCGCGAAGTGTTTTGACTGCGGTCTGAGAGCTTTATGCTCATTTAAATCATTTTCTGAGGGCCACGTGCTCGTTTAAATCATAGTTCACCAATCATGTTTTCGCGTTAGCGTATGCGCGAAGTGTTTTGACTACGGTCTGAGGGCCACGTGCTCGTTTACATCATCATTTTTGAAGGCCACGTGCTCGTCTAAAATCATGTCTAGCAATCATGTTCCAAGTCAATCTCCTTAATCATCCGAGTTTTTGCTGATTACTTAACTGTCGTGCCGCTAAAACCATCACATTTATGTGTTTGGTTCAATAGCGTATCGATTGTCTCGTTGCTCAGTAGACAATCATCTTATCATTGGTTATCTTGTTGCTCAAGGGATAGCCCCATTAAAATTAGCCTCCCCGTTGTTCAGAGGGTAGCTACACAATCACAATCACAATCACAATCACAATCACAATCACAATCACAATCACAATCACAATTATTTGCTTCATTCGCTAAGGCGTTTCACGACCCGGGAAGGCTCGTCGATTCGCGTTGTATCATTTGTCCTGAGGGACCAAACTTTTTGATCAATCGTCCTGAGGGACAGGAGGACCCGTTGCATTTGTTTGCATATGCCCCCAGGAACTACGCCGGTCTGATCCCTACAATGGGGTACGTAGGCAGCCTGAATGGCACGACCGATTGATTTTTAATGTTTCCTTTTGGCAGTTTGAGATGTATTACGGATAGCGAGTTGGGTTGTCTATATCTTGGACGTTACTCATACCAAATCAATGGCATCGAGTCTCATCCAAGAGGGGCAACTGTAGACACCCCAATTTTGAACCCGAGATACGCTCGTGCATCTCCGATGATGAAATGGATCAATCATAATTACCTGGAACTTGAGAGAATGACTTGAATTTGATCAAAACCAACCAAGCACCACCCAAACAATCAAAATGTGCCAAACCAACCCAAGCACTGCCAAATCAAGTCAAGCCAGCAAACTACCATCCATAGCCTTGAGCGCTCAAGCCCATGGCTTTGAGCGCTCAAACCCCTGAGGAGCACCTTGAGCGCTCAAGCCCACGGCTTTGAGCGCTCAACTTCGGTCCAGTCAGCAACTTGCAGAGTATCTCATCATGAGATTTCCTGCATGGGAGCGTCTGTGAATGATCTTATACGATCTCCATGTGTATAATACACTCCACCAACTCCAAAAATACACCAAAAATACTCCCAAATACCTAAACCCACTTCCTCTCTCTCCTCTCTTCTCTCCCACTCACTCTATAAAAGCCACCCACTACCCCTGGTTTTGAGGACGAGCTCTGATACTCCTTACCTTTGGTTTCCACCAGAAAACCACTCCTCTCTCTCTCTCTCTACAAAACCATTCTTTTACCATAAAAACCACCTACAATGCCATTGATCAAACCCAGAAATTCGACCCTTGATCATTGATCAACCACCTACATTGTTCAATTCGTCCAGAATACAAGCCAAAAACATCCATAATCAACCTCTCAAAGCCCAGAATCAAGCTCAAGTCACAAACATCTTCCAAAAGGTAGTAAAAACATGTGATGAACTCACTATTTTGATCCTTCTGAGGAAGGCTAGTGAGTTTAAGCAAGTTCTCTATACTTGCATTGAACTCACAAAGGCCTGAAAGTTGCTTAAAAACCTTTTTCCAAATCTGCAGTTACAACAGGTTTGAGCGCTCAAGCCTCTGGCCTTGAGCGCTCAAGCCCAGTTCTGAACAGGCCTCTGTTTTGCTAACTTCTGAGCTTTCTTTTGGTTTTGATCATTGTCTAAAAGTTAATTTCGTTTATGTAACACTCGAAGCAGTTTATTTCCACACCAAAACTACATGCATGAATGTAAATTAACTATTTCATAGTGATCAAACATCAAAAACTTCAAATTTCTCATATTTGACTGCAAAACAGTGGCTGTCTGTCCTTTTGAAACTTTATTTTATGTCTTTGGTGGTCCTGAGGAAGTATTGAAATCAGTTTAAAGGTCAAAAAGCAGAAAGCCATGTTATGGCTTGAGCGCTCAAGGTCAGATCTTTGAGCGCTCAAGCTGTTCTTGGTTTATTTGCAGTTTTCCAGCAATTCTGATGATGACTTATGATTTAATTCCTTGTTGGTGTCATCAGTGTACACTACAACAAATATGGCTTTTTATAGCATTATTTGATAGCATGCTTTTAGGAATGCTATAATAGAGGAGAAATTATAGCCTTCCACCAAAAGAATCACGCGGAACACTTTCATCACCAGGCAACAATAACGTTCTCCCCAATTTTTTTGGCAACAATAACGTTCTTTCCAATTTTTAGGCGCCAAGTATTGGCTCCCCAAAATAACTCGTACTTGGCGCCCCAAAATAACACGCGCCTTGTGAAAATCTGAAACCCTCCTCTTCCTCTCACGAACAAAGAACCCAATCCCTCTCTCTCTCTCTCTCTCTCAAACTAAACAAAACCCAGCCAAACCTAGCCACCGCCGTTCGAGATGCTCTCCTCTTTGTCTCTCCCTTTCTTTCTGGAACTAACCAAACCCAGCCACCTCTGTTCGAGGTACATCTCTCTCCCTAAAAAAAATTAGGGGGTTTCTTTGTTTTTTTTCATAGAAATTAGGGCTTGTACTTGTTTGGATGTTGATGATAAAAAAAAATTAGGGGTTTTTCCCCTGAAATTAGGGCTTGTAATTGTTTGGTTGTTGATGAACATATTTAGCACAATGTTTATGGTGTTATATTCACAGATGCCTTCACGAATTCTTAACCTGAAGTTGTTGAGAAGGGAGGTGGCCCTAGGTTCTAGTTCTGTTTCGATTGATCTGTTGTTTATCGTCCTTGGGTAAGCACTCTCCATATAGAGATCTGCTTTCGGTCTCTCTTCCTCGTATTTTTCACCCTTTTCATCTTCGGTTATGGTTAGAGCTTGTTGTCATTACTGTAGGGCTTGTATATAAATTAGGTTCAATTAGTACTTCTGACGTATAATACTAATTTTCATCTCCGTTGGGTGCTCTTTTAATTCTCTTTCTGCCAATTGGCAGCCTATAGCATGGAAAATCATAGGGTAGATAATGGGTTTACAAGTCTTAAGTTTGATTATATAAAGGATCTTTCTACTGTCCGGACAATAAAAACACATTATGACCGGTCATTATGTGTTTATGACCGGTCATAATGCCTTTTTAAAGGTACAGATAACCTGCAAAAAGACATTATGACCGGTAATAAACACATTATGACCGGTCATAATGTGTCTTATTGTCCGCCCAATGGGCGGACAGTAAATTTTGCCTTATATAAATACACTTTGTTGCATTGCATTCTAAGTTAATTGGTGCTTTCGAGTTTCATATTTGCATTTTGCATTGAAGAATAGTTGCCCTGAAGTTCCAACTCTTGTGCTCTTTTTTTGGTTAAACGTTGCTTGCTTGTAGCAAATGTAATTTTCACTCTGTAGCAAATGCATTTTTCACTCTCCAAAGTGGGGAATATTTTTGTAATGGTGAATTGTTGTTTCTTCATTGAAAGATTTTGGCTTTACAAGTTTTTGTTATGCCTCTTTTTCTTCATCGTATCATTGGCTTGTTCTATTTGTCAAACACGTTAGATTGTGCATGTCAAGTACTTTTATCTAGATTTGGTGGTCCATTGTTCGGATTAGTAGTAGTGTTAGATTATGGGACCCCGAGCCACACAATTAAGAACTCATAGAGCATTTTCTCCCACTTCATAGGCTATGCTATTTGCAAACTCCAGCAGCTAGGGTCCTGTTTTCAGCACTTTAGGCACTTTACAGAGTTAATTCCAGCCTCTAAACTTTATTTGAGCAAGTGGGATTTTGTAACCAACATGTAGTGCCGGTTTCCAATGTATAACACTTAATATTTTGCACCTAAATACACAATTTCAGCACTTGTACTGTATTTCCAGCAATTTTTTTTTTCTTTCAGTTTTGGCGACTCTAAGTTGCAGTTTTAGTCCCGAATTAACATATGAAGCAGTTAAATTGAGTTCCATACTAAACAAGACTAGGTGTTCACAAAGAATTTATTTATTGTAATCCATACAAATAAGGTTTGCTCTTAATGTACCATAAATGTTTATGTGCAGGCACGAGGGAAAGGATGTATAAAACCCAAAAAAGAAACTGTTGGAGAACTTCTCGGCAGTATGTTCTAACTCTCTAAACCTGGATGTTATCGTCAGTTCATTTGTAGGCATATATTACTGATTTGAATTCTCTGATCCTTTTATCTCTTTAGTACCGGTAATTTTCTTAGGGAAGTTCTTAGTCTGGTAGGAGCTAAAGTTTACCTTCTCTTTTATTAGGTCTTCCTTCTCTGTATACACACACATGTTAAGACTTGGCTAGGGGTGATTATTGAAACATACTCTTAAATCCTATACAGTACCCAGGCTAACCAATAGTCTGTTGATTGATAACTAATGTGACCGCTAAACCTGCCTATGTTCTTATTTATCACAAGTCATAACCATTTTTTTTAACATCATGTGGGATTGCACGTAGCTGTCTATTAGTAAGTCCAAAAAACCAAATGACAGTGTTAAATGTGTTAGTCTATACTTTGTAATTCATCTACAGATGTGTGATCTAAACTCTGGTACTAAGTACATAAAACATAACAAACATAAACACTATTAGCCCATTAGTCTTATCTTATTGATGTTCATGATTTTTTGAGGTGTATTGATTAAGATTTTTTGTTTTTGCAGTGTACAAAATGAACAAGAGAAGAGAAGCTTATTGCAAAGGACTATTTTTTTATTGCGTTGTACCGTAGCGTAGATTGTTTATTAGTAGGCACATGCACATTTCTGTTTACTAAGTTATCTCGGGGGACACCCTAGGTTTTTAAGATGTTCTTTGGATATATATCAAACTTAGTGTCTTGCTCTTTGTTACATAATTTTTGTACTTGGATCTTTTGATACAAGTAATGTTGGATACATTGTATCAATTGTCTCGGTTTTATGATATTGGATACAGAGGCTTGGTATTAACTATTGGGTTTGAATTAAATTTATCAATAAAATACAGTGCAACAAAAAATAATGCAACATCATAATGCTATCAAAAGTGTGCATTCATAGCATTCACAAAATGCTTCAAAATGTTTTTTTTTTCCACGTTAAATTGTAGCAGGCATCAAATGCTATAATAGGCTTCCATGTTATAGCTTGCGGAGAATGCTATAGAAGAGCACTATATTGTAGCAAGCAGAAAATGCTATAATAGCTACCCCATACAATAGCATTCCAAGAATGCTATGGAAAGTTTGGACTTTTAATGGCGTGGGATAGAACAGCATTCCTCAGAATGCTATCTATTACTTTCCATAGCATTCACCGCCTGCTATGGAAAGTGATTTTTCTTGTAGTGGTAGTATTTGTGATCTGAACCCCTCTCTCTTGCAGAATTGGTTTGAGCGCTCAATCCATGAGCCTTGAGCGCTCAAACTGGTTCTAAAGCAAGTTTGTTTTAAGCATTTTCTGGTGATTTCTAAAGAGAGGTGATACTTGTGTGATGTTTCTGTAGTGGTTTGAGGTCTTAAAGTATCATCAAATGTTAAAAACCAGCAAGGAAAATGTTCGGGTGGAATGAGGGTTGAGTGCTCAAGTCATCACCCTTGAGCGCTCAATCCCCATTCTGGAATCCAGATTGCAAATAGTTTGATAAGTCTCATGTTCATAATTTCTTGAGTTATTGTACGATTTCTGTTGTAATTTACTTCTGTGAACATTTGTAGTTTCATGTTCATCATCCATGTAGATCGCGCGCACAAGCATCCACAGTAAAATCGCATCTCTTGCATATTTTGTTATTATGTGATTCCCGTCCCCGATTCCTAATTATGTGAATAAATTAAAATTCAAACATTTTTAAAATCCCACAAAATATCAAGTAGAGACCGGTTCACGGACCGGGCGAGAGGGGTGCCGTAAAACCCTTCCCCTCTCGTAACCAAACCCCCGAATCCGAGAAATCTTTGGTTCCGTCAGGACTAGTGAAATCTTTTTCTATGGGCAACGAGTCATATTTTTATCGGTTTCTCGGGTTCGGACCTCAAATCCGGGTGGCGACTCTATCGATCACAATCTTTTCGAACAATCTCGGTGGGCCGTCCACAGGAGGCTTGGGATGGGGTTTGTGTCTTCATTGGTGTGTGGGGCTGCTCTCTTGGTGTTCCTTTTTTGTGCCCGTTGTTGAGGTTTTCTGCATTTTGCTTCTGTGGGTTTGGGGTCTTGTGCCTTCTTTTGGGTGTTGTATCTAGTGGGGTGTTTTAATCTATCGGTGTCTGGGTTTGTTCCTGGGTTGAGGGGTCTTAGATTTTTTCTTTGGGGTTGTGTTTCTGGTGGCTCCTTTGGTCGGGTGGCGCGTTTTGCTATTCTGGTGTCTGGTTTTTCTTTCCTCGGTTGGGGGTTCCTTCTTTTTCTCTTTTGGGGTGTGGTGTCGTTGGGTCTTTGCCTTCGGTTTGTTTAGGTTTTCGTCTGGTGTTGTCTTGCAGCTGCACCATCATTTTGTTTATTTTTGCTCTAGAGTGTAGGCTTGCAGTTCTTTCATTGTTATCTTACCTGGGAACTGGTTTTCCAGACTAAGAACAGTTCGAGATGATTTACTTCTGGGATTTCATATGAAGGTGTTCATTTGCTGTGATACTCTATGATGGTGGCTGTACTCAGTCATTCATGCGAGGTGTTTTTGTCCTGTTATTATGCTCTGAGTTGAGGTGAAGAATTTTGGTTTTCTCTTCAGATTAACACAACATTTTTGAGGAATCACTCTCTTTCTTGCTAGATTTGAAATGCTGTTTCACCATTATATTTGCTTATTCATGCTGGCGGATGGATTATTGAATTGGGAACTGGATTTTCCGGGCCATTATCGGCAGATGAAATTCTGAATGGAGATCTAGTTTTTTTGGACTTTATGGGCCATTACCAACATGTGCTATCCTACTTCTGGGATCAACTATCAAGGTGTTTATTGGGGTGATACTATTCCTCCATGTGAGGTGTTTTTGTTTGGATGTTTTGCTATGGAAATCTTCTCTCGTCCTCGTTCCAGCATCTGTTTCTTGGATGAAGTTTTGCAAGTGGATTCATGATTTGGCATTGGAGAATGTTTCTTGGAAGAAGTTTTGCAGGTGGATTCATGATTTGGCTTTTGAGAATTTTGTGCTATCTATGAAAATAAGAAAGTACCCCTCATTTGGAAACAATGGCATTTTCAAAATTTTGAAATTCTAATCACATCAAAATCTCATCCCCCCACTTTTAGTACAAAATCGAAAAACGGCACATTTTTCTCCAAAGAAAATGGGTGAAAGATGACTTTGCTTTACAAAAAAATAACTTCCGATTATACCGTTGTGATTAGAAAATCCAAGGAACAATTACCGGGACTTTTTATCCACCAAATCGAAACTTCTCCAAAAAGAGATTTTTTTTTTATACGGGTCTTTACACTATGAATGCATGAATGAGATCCATTTGGCTATTGTCCATCTATAAGAAAAGATTAATGGGAACTTCAAAACCAAATTACTAGCTGGTTAATAACCAGTTATCTATAGAGTTTTAAAACCAAATTACTATGGTTTTAAATAGTTTTTGCAATTGAAAACCATAGACCAGTAGTTGAGTACTATATTATGAAATTCTTTCCATAACTAAAACCAGAAAATTGCAAGCAAATGAACAACACAAAATGGGATGGATCTTAACTGGGGGTAGCAACTCTGATTTCAGAAAAAAAATAAAACTGGGTAGCAACTTTTTTGTTTTTTGTTTAATCGGCACAACCACATATAGCTGAACATCCGAAACTCTTGATATATATACCCAACCTGCAATTTTCTTCATAAACCACCACAGATTGTCCCATGATTTTCAACAATAAAAAAAAGACAAAAAAATTAAAGCCTCAGTAGTACTTGAGTAACAGCAAAAACTCATCCACCAAATAGATCGGTAAAGAATCGCAGCTCGGAAAAGAAAGACCCGAGATTTAACAATCGCAGCCCCGCCAAAAAAAACAAGAAGAAAATAGCAGGGAAATAATTAAGTAGAGAAGGGAAGAGTACCGTTGGTCATCGAGTAAAGAAGTCGCCGGAGTGTGCTTGATTTGCGCCGGCGAGCCCAGAGAAATTCGATCGCCAAGTCTCTCTCTATGCGCCGCTCTCTGGAGAAAAAGATGAAGTGGTGTATTGTGTAGGGTTTTTCACGATATATACTGCAAGGCATTTGTGCGAAAAAATAGAAAGGGTGAGGTCAAATATGTCATCATCTTCTCAATCCCTTGGGACAGGATTGGGAATACCAACCCCCCCTTGGGTTGCTGAAGCCGGCCATTTTGGGGGTTCAAAATCCCAAAGGACTATTAATCCCAAACCTAAAAAACAAACCAAACAACAATTTAAAGGGCCCACCACCTTAACAATCCTAATCCCACCCCTGAAACCTGGTAACAAACATGGCCTAAAATCCTAGGGTACCCTATGAAAGTGCCTAAACTACTAAAACCCTATAATATGAAAGTGAACCCTAAGTGTCTAAACCCAAAAAAGAGTGATTGACCTTAATGGAGTTAGTGGTAGTTAAAAAGAATGATTCGAGTTAGTGGTAATAAATATTCATTTTTTGTACCGGCCCGTAATAGGCTAAATTCCTAAAAGACCCCCTCATCTATACTCATTTTCCCAATTGACCCCCTAACCTCTAAAAGCGTCCAAACTCACCCCCTCATCTATCACCGTTAGCCATACAGACCCCTTCTGTTACAAACCCGTTTGTACTTACGAGATTTGCACATTTTTTAGACCAAAATGCCCTTCAACAGCACTGTAATAGCTGTAAACCTTCTCTACTCTAAACTTCATCTCTCTCATTCTCTCTCTTCTTCAGCCGATTGGAACTCTGCTCCTCTCTCTCTCTCTCTCTAACAAGTTTCGCATATCATCCTAAATGAAATGTTGACAATGGAGATCGAAGAGATCGAATTAGTGCTCGAGAAGATCTGGGACCTGCACGACAAGCTCACCGACGCAATCCACTCGAGCTGGGTTTGACGAAAACAGAGCCAAATCATCTAAATCGCGACCCACTTGATTTTCAAGCTTGAAACTTGTTGATTAAGGTTCAAAATTTACTGGGTTATGGTCGAAATGCTTTGAATCTCGCAAAGCAATGCTCGAATATGGGTTTTAGGTTTTAACTTGGTGTTTATGGAGGTGGATTGGAAGTTTCTATTAATGAGTGGGTTTTGCTCGCATAGGGCTGTCATAATACTCCTATTAATCCCAATTGGGTTTTCAATTCTGAAAGAGAAAGAAGAAAGAGAGAGTGTATTTGTGTCCTTTTTAAACATGAACACTCTGATTTTGAAATAAAAAACAAATTCACTAAATTTTATTTTTGAAAATAGAAATTGTTTGTAAACAAACACACTAAAAAAAAAAAGAAAGAAAGAGAGAGGGGTGACTGTGGATGATTTTCATAGATGAGGGGGTGAGTGTGGCTGTTTTTTAAGGGGTATTATAGTCATTTGACGTAATTCCGTTAACGGAGTAAGGGGTGTTTTACATTTCGCATAGATGAGGGGGTGAGTTTGGACGCTTTTAAAGGTTAGGGGGTCATTTGGGAAAATGAGTATAGATGAGGGGGTCTCCTAGGAATTTAGCCCCTATAATAAAACCTTTCTTCAATATAGATCCCTTTTGGGCTTTTTCTCCACATCAAAAGGAAAAAAAAATAAAAAGTTACTATTGTTCTTCCTAATTTAATATTTTACATTTATTGTTTTAAATATTTTCTCATATAATTTCCCCAACAACTATGTCCTATGTTTTCGGTGTGAATGAAGTTGGACATTTGGAGGGTCTCACGAGGCAACCGAAAGGTCCCTCCAGATTTCATCGAATCTGGACATTGGGTGTTTTGTTTGGTGCGGCTGGTTAATTTCACCCCTGATAGCAATATTCATTTCAAGCAGTTTTGTGTATTGATTTCCTGCAAGCAACTTTGGTCCCATTTGGTTATATATTGAGGCATCCCGTTTTTGTGCCAAATTACCAATGACCTGAAATTCGGTTTCTTTACAACAAATTTTGATATTCGTTCATTGTGTGAGACAGAGGGGGAAGAGTTCTTCCCCCAAGGCAACCGGTTGTCAGTAGTGTTTCGCATCCGTGGTCTGACTATTTTATCTTGGGAAACAAATGCCCGTGCAGCCTGCAACACCCTCGGTAGGTTTAGAGGAAACTGTTATTCACAGGACTTGGTTCATTTTGAGTTATTCCATTTCCGTTTCGGTAATCAGTATTTCTGTTCATATAATCTGTAATTCTATTTATTGTGTCAAAATGAAATTGTTCTCTAAATATGCCGATAGAATTGTATTTTTCCCAACAACAATTTCTCCAACTTGTTGGTTCAAAAGTCGATGTCCTAACAGTATCACCATACTATATAGCTTTGATTTGAGTCATTTATAAATGGACAACAGAAGCTTCCCACTCAATTATCCAACCCCACATGCTACTCTAAAAGATCCAAGCAATATTATTGATCTCTAGCGGTCAGTTTGGACTGCTCTGTTTCCCTCTCATTTTAATTCATCTTTGAACTCTTTGCGTGTGTGTTTGAATTGTGAATGAAAATTGAACGAATTAGACTAATTGCGAAGAAATATCCGTTGAGCCTAATTTTCTCTAAGATCAGTCGAATAATTATTTTAAAATTATTTAACGGTTGGAATAGTTTGTGTGAGACCCGATGTGGGGCCCAGTAGGACTACATTTTGAGGAGACTTGACTTGCCCTCATTTTGGGGCATTTTAAAAAAAAATCTATTTTGGGTGAATGAGTAGCAGGGCCCACCCATGCTGTGTCTTTGGTGTCAACTCTAGTGTGTGCATAAACCCTTATAGAAAATGTTACAATACACACCCCTTATTTAGGTGTGTATGATACACACCCTATAAAAGTTGCAAATTTTTTTGTAAAAATTACGATTTTTTTTATTTATAAAAGTTATGTAACACACCAAAATACTACGAATCATAGAAAATGTTACGAATCATATTGCTGAAAAGTTACGAAAAATTAAAAAATGTTACGATTGCCGATGAAGTGGCACAATCTAGACCATACAATAGGTGCATACAAAACACCCAAATAAGGAATGTGTATTGTAGCCATTTTCTACCCTTATTCGCTATATTTGAAATTCTCTGTCCCGTGTTACAATTTGTCCAACTTCTTGGTTCAAAAGTCTCTGTCCGACTAGTAATTTTTCATGCTTGATTCTATGTTATTGACTACAAAAGCTTCCCACTCAATGGTCCAACCAATATTGATCTCTTGCGGTCAAGTTGGACTGCTCTGTCTCCCTCTCATTTTCATCTTTGAAGTCTCTCTGATCTCTCTCAGACAATCACACACAGAGAGAGAGAGAGAGAGAGAGAGAGAGAGAGAGAGAGAGAGAGAGAGAGAGAGAGAGAGAGAGAGAGAATGGAGGAAGCTGGTATGGCAGTGGGAATGGGAACAGGGAGTGATCAAGGTGCAGCAAGGGAATACAATGGGAAGTAGACTTCATTTGTAGTGTTGTCTTGCATGATGGCTGCCATGGGAGGAGTTATTTTGGGCTACAATATTGGAAGTTCAGGTCTCTCAAAATCTTTCTTAACCACAATCGCTTTTGTTTCATAGCATTTGTTTTTGTTTTTCTACCATTCACTTCTTATTTAGGACTATAAATGGATTATGTGACAATTAAATTGCGTATAGGTGAAATTTTCGGTGGCACATAATAAATTGCATATTCAGTTGTGAGCAAAATTTTTATTTTTGTCAAACGGTATGAAGAGGAATACAAGCGTGAATTACATCAAATTTAAAAAAAAAGTCCAAAATCACTAATAACTCCATTAAGGGGAAAGTTCATAATCACAGCTCAACCCAACTAATAACTCCATTAAGGGAAAAGTCCATAATCACTATAAGCTCAACCCAACTAATAGCTCCATTAAGGGGAGAAATAGTTAAACCAACAAGTACAAACAAAGTCTACAATTACTATAAGTCCAATCAAACTAATAGCTTGATTAAGGAGAGAAATAACCCATAGGGTTTTATGGACTTCCATCTTGCCTCCGCGGGGTTCCTCGCTCTATGATATTTAGGCATTTTGCTCGTTAGTTAATAAAATAATCTCATTTAAAAAAAAAAACCAAAAGGGGAGAAATAACCCAACAAATACAAGGGAAATAACACCCACATGCAGGTGGGGATATTCGAACTCCTAACTTCTTAGTGAGATACATGAGTTCTGACCGACTGAGTTACCCCAACTTCTTATTGTTTGTAGAATATGACATGGAATTCGTTGTTCATCGAGAACTTGAGGCAATTGACAATATTTGTTGTCCCTTCCAAAAGTTGGTGCTTCGGCAAAATAATCTGAGACTTATTATTATTTTTTCTTTATTCAGATTTTTTCCGCATTTGTTGGTTTTGCGTCAATTTTTTTTTTTGTAGATTATTGGTCCGTCTCGATAAGATGAATCTAGAAAGTGAAAAAAATTATGATCAAGATTTTAAAAAAGTCATTGAAGATGAAAATAATTCAATTTATTTTTGTAGATTATTGGATTTTTTTTGTCTTTATTCACAAATATTTTAGTTTTGTTAATAATTTTTTACTTTTTGGATTCATCTCATCGAAACGAATTAATAATTCAAAAGAATCAACGTAAAACTAACAAATGCAAAACACTTTCATGCAGATGGCAATCGATGGCATGCTTGTCATCCAAGCTACGCACATGCAAATGTTAGATATTATTCAATGATTTAAAAATGATTTTTGACTTACCGCGGCATCGGTACTTTGTACCGTACGTGCCGGTCTAGCTACCTTTACCGGGAATCGTGTATTTTACTCGGTAAGGCTGTTTCTGATTTTTGATGATCCGTCGTCTCTTTCTTGCGAGCATCGTCGATGTCATCGATTTTTTTGATAAATATGAGTGGAGTAAAATCCGGTGCCTACAATTTCAATGTGCACATTTTTCAAACCTTTCTCAAGCATGATAGTCAGTTCATGGTAGATGCCCTAGAATTATGTTTCCGGGTGTTGATACTTACCCAGAATTTTGTACCTAGAATTGTCCCAAACAGTGTGTGTGTGGGTCAATTTGGGTACCCAATTCTGGGTACTTAGCATTTTTGTTCTGTTTCCAGGCTTGAGTTGCAGTTGAGTTTCCCATAGAAATATATAATATTCTGCCATGTCTTCTTTAAATTTTAAGAATAATGTGATTGGATAAAAGTGAAATACTCCCTCCGTCCCAATTTAAATTCTCCATACAGTTATGCGTGTTTTTTTAGAACTCTTATAGTTTTCATTCTATAATGTATTTTATATGCAATATGGATCTTATTTGATAGATCTCAATTAGTTCTATTAGACAAATTTTTTAAAAACTTTGAAAACCTTACCCATAAAAAGATATAGGCATTTGAAAATGGCACGGATATATGTAGGGAGCATTTAAAATGGGACAGAGGGAGTACCTCTCGTGTCCCAGAAAACATCAAATCGTGAACCTGCCAATAGAGACTTGGTTTTCCTGAGAACAGGAGGCGACTATGATCCACAGATAATCAAAATGGCATTTTTTTGTAGCTCTTTCAAAGTACTTTTTGGGGCCTGGAGATTGAAATCAAAATATTTACACATAAATTACGGCCACAGTTTGCAAACCGTAACATAAAGTATGAGGCACCATATATATATACAATGGATCCAAAAGGGACAAATCCTTATACTCTCCAAAGTCCCTATTTATTAGGAGAACCTAAAGTTAGTCAAATAAGGAAGTTGCCAAATTCAAGACAATTTCCTAACAAGAGATATTTTCATAACATCACCCAACACTAAGCGTTAATTTTGTGGCAGTTGTTACCTATTGAAAGAATATTACTAGCTCAGAGAATTGAAAAAGATAAAGTAGGAACTGGCAAGGGCTATTTTTAACATGTTCTAGTTGACAAGGACATAATTTTGAAATTGTATAGGTGGAGTGACTTCAATGGAGCCATTTCTCAAGAAATTCTTCCCAGAGGTCTATAACAAAATGAAAGAAGACACTGAGATAAGCAACTACTGCAAATTTGACAGCCAGTTGTTGACTTCATTCACATCCTCCCTCTATGTGGCTGGCCTAAATTGCTTCCTTCTTTGCCTCATCAGTCACTCAAGCCTTTGGACGCAAATCCTCGATCTTCGTCAGAGGAGCTGCATTTCTTATAGGGGCAGCACTCAGTGGTGTAGCTATGAATGTCTACATGCTTATCTTTGGCCGTGTCTTGCTCGGTGTTGGTGTTGGATTTGTAACCCAGGTATGTATACCAATCGGTTTTTGATTGTTTTTCTTTCTAGCAGGTCCTACTTCCTATTTCAACTCTCTTGCGAAACAAAATTACTGAAAAGTTAAGTACGCTCACTTATGTCAATTCCTTGTGAAAGCAGTTTAAAGTATCTGATTATTCGGTTTCGGGCTTTTTAAGGAGTAGAAAGTATTTAACCCCGTCATCTTATTTCTGAGATGCCAACTTATTTCTAAGATGCCAACATTTGACAAGTGTAACAAAAATACGAAGTGATCTGAAGGAATTAGCCTTTTTCCAGAGGAAAGTAATCAACTTGTAATGTTGTAGTTATTTAGGAAATTGTTTCCGACTCACACATCTAGGAAAAAATTTAGACACAGATATATCTAAAATTGATTATTGTGTAGATTCCACATTCTTCACAATGGATCCATTTGTATCAAGACGGCAACATGCTCTTAGTAATTTAACATGTGATACTGCTTTGCTTATTTCAGTCAGTACCACTATATCTCTCAGAAATGGCTCCACCCAAATATAGAGGAGCAATAACCATTGGCTTCCAATTCAGTGTCAATATTGGAGGTCTCTTAGCAAACCTCATCAATTACGGCACCGAAGGCGGATGGGGTTGGAGAATCTCCTTAGCCATGGGAGCGGTCCCTGCTTCGATCCTAACTCTTGGCGCCGTCTTCCTACCTGAAACACCCAACAGCTTAATCCAACGAAATATCGATCCCCAAGCGGCCAAATCAATGCTACAACGAATTAGAGGCACCCAAGATGTCCAATCGGAACTAGATGACCTTATCAAAGCCAGAGAAATGTCAAAAACAGTTAAACACCCATTCAAAAAAATTGTTCAAAGAAAGTACATGTCTCATTTAGTCATGGCAACAATTATATCCTTTTTCCGACAAGTTGCCGGAATCAACATGATTACATTTTATGCTCCCGTTGTTTTTCGGACTACGGGCATAGGTGAAAGCGCTTCGCTTATGTCTGCGATTGGAATAGGAGTGGTTTCTATCATATCTTCGTTCATATCCATGTTGATAGTTGATAAGCTTGGGAGAAGAATTTTACTTATGGCAGGGGGAATTCAGATGTTGGTGTCAGAGGTAATGACGGGAGTGGTATTAACAACTCAGTTAAACTCAGTTAGGGGACCATGGTGGGGTGAACAAAGAGTATGCCGTTTTGGTCCTGATTTTGATATATGTTTATGCTGCGGGGTTTGAGTGGTCGTGGGCTCCATTGGGTTGGTTGATTCCGAGTGAGATTTTTCTGTTGGAGATACGGTCAGCGGGACATAGTATTAACGCGGCTGCGAGTTTGTTGTTCGCTTTTGTTTACGCTCAAACTTTTTTGGCTATGTTATGTCATTTTAAGGCTGGGATTTTCTTATTTTCTGGAGGATGGGTGGTGCTGATGACGGTGTTTATTTACTTATTTTTGCCGGAGACTAAGAATGTGCCGATTGAGCAGATGGATAGAATATTGTGGAGGGAACACTGGTTGTGAAAAAAAAGTTGCGGGACATGATGACGAAGTGACTGTCCGTGCATGCCTGGCTACTTTGGATTTATGCTCCCGTGATATTGATTGGAATAATGATAGTGACACAAATTTTGTGCCACAACCAACCACAACCCCACTCACATTGGGTGTGGGGTTGTGGTTGGTTGTGGCACAAAGTTTGTGTCACAATCATTTTTGTATTGATCAGCATCATGCTCAAAACACTGGTAAACTTAAGAAACATTTCTTTTTTTAGCGAAAACAAAGGATTTCAACTGAGCAATAGATCCATTTTGACTCTCCCCCACACGTTCATTTTTTCCAATTGATTTTATTTTAATATCTAGTGAAATATTTATATTTATATATTTCAGGATGCAAGGTACGTAATTTTGTTTTTTCGGCTAATACAATTTATCCTGAACCTAAAATTGGGTCTTCGTTCACGCCTACCACGTAACAAAGTTTGGATAGCACCCTATCTCTCTCACTCTCTCTTTTGTGTGTATATATGTTTGTGTGTGTGATAGAGAGAGAGAGAGAGAGAGGGAGTGAGGGAGAGATATATTCCCTCCGTCCGCGTTTGTTGGTCCATTTTCGACATTTGTGTCATGTTTTAACTTGTCTATATCTTTCAATTTGTAATAGGTTTCATGATTTTAAAAATTCGTATTACAGAACTAATTTAGATTTATCAAATAAGATTCATATTACATATTTTTAGATATTCGTATTAAAAGATATGTACAATTTTTTTTCAAAAAGTGGGAACTAGTGAAATTGGACTAACAAACACGGACGGAGAAAGTGAAGATTCAAACATTTGTTTCCGAAATGAATAAGATAATTCAAATTGCAATATGGGTCTCTTTTAGGTAAAAAAGGACTCGGTTAGTAGACCTCACAACCTCTATGTCTCTCATCTCCCCTGCAAAATGAAATGGTCAACAAATAGGCCCTTTTGAAGTATGAATTGCCTAAGGAAACGGAACAACAAATGATTACGTTCGGATGGAACAGTTATTTTGTATAAACGAATAGATTAGGCAATTTTGAACATGCACGTTTTCTGTGATATCGCACTGAATATCGTAGTTTGGGAAATTGCTACAATACACATCCCTTATTTGTGTGTACGATACACACCCCTATATCTGTTGGGATTCTCCCATGTGAGGGAGAGGTGCGCAAAGCACCGGATCACTCCCCCCACCTATTTATACATATGTATGGAGTGAGTGGGGTGTGTGTGCACATATTGTGTGTGATAGAGAGAGTGAGAGAGAGTTGTGAGCTCCTTCCTTCAGGACTCCTTCAGGAGGGAGGGTGCTGCTCCTCGGAGGCCTGTCGGAGCACACGGTGAGCGGAGGGTGAGGCTGAGCGCACGGGATGCCGGTTTATGGCTCTCGGAGAGGTTTTTTCATGTATTGTTGTATATTGCGTATATATATACACATACGGAGTTTTTCCTCATATATCTGGTGTGCTTGTGTGCGTTGTGTGGCCTGGGACGTTGTAGAGATGGGAGATTGCAAATTCGCGGCGGTTGAGCCATGTTGATCAGTTGGAGAGCTAGTGAGTAAGGATACATCCTTTCGAGTGTTGCATTCCAGTTTGGGGGGTGTGGATACATTCGATTGGTTAATGACACAGGCGCTTGCTAGCGGGACAGATCGGAGATGGTCAGCAGTGATCGGAGGTAGTCTAGTTCAATCGAGTTTGAAGACCTATCATCCGGAGATGTAGTTTTGATTCGGGCTACAGGAGGAGCAGATCGGATGGTGATTTCCGGTGTAACGGATGAGGGCTACCGTATAGGCTTGTGGGAGTGCAGTGACAGCTGGAGCTGATGTCAGACACGGTCAAGCAGTATGGATGTTTTATGACGTGGACAGGATGAGCAGCAGTTGCAGGGACACACTAGGATAGGCACGGGAGTACAAGGAGTCGCGACTTGAGACGTACATGTGTGCCGAGTACCGAATTGGGTAGTGTGTGGTATTGTCTGCAGACGGCGGGCAACTGGTTGCTGTGGGATGTTCACGGGAGCTCTAGACAGAGGGATTGAGAAGGTATACAGATGATCGATCGGGTGAGTCTCTTTCTTCTGTGTTATTGTGACTAGATTCTTTCCGGGATATGTGGCCGCATGGTATGGAGAGAGGGAGTCACAGATTGTGTCTTGTGATTGTGCACGGGCGTTCGGGGTTTGACAGACGCAGATTGTTGCATCTCGATTGGAGATGTGGGTCATCCAGGTTTCGAGTAGGCATTCCGGAGTTGTTCTGCAAGAGAGGCTAGGTGGTCGGATAACAGATACAGGTTTCGGGGGTGCAGTTCTACGTTCTTGTGGATGATGGGTTCAGGAGCATCCACATGGGGATGCGAGCACTCCGGTCAGGGGGTGTGGGCACACCTGTCAGGGGGTGCGGGATTATGATCAACCGCGGAGACCTGGCTTGCAAGGATACATTCATTTGAGTGAGTACCCGGTTGGGGTGCGGTGTAGCTCGTCTGGGGATGACACAGGCGCTTGTCAGAGCGGTAGATCAGGTTTAGCCACGGAGATCTAGCAGGATTGGATGATGTCCCGGATTCACGAGTTGTGTATCCCGGTTTGGGGGTGCGGTGGAGCTCGGTGAGGGACGCGATGCCAGAGAGGGAGTCAGTCTCTTCGCAGGTGGTGTGTGAGATCATCTGGCGGATTGAGCCTCTGGTGTGAGCAGAGGGGAGCTGCAGATATTCTCTTGACAGGATAGATGTTAGAGTGGCAGATAGATTGCAGCCGAATAGCGCTGCGGATTCAGCGATCGCCTCACATGTGAGAGGGGGTGATTGTTGGGATTCTCCCATGTGAGGGAGAGGTGCGCAAAGCACCGGATCACTCCCCCCACCTATTTATACATATGTATGGAGTGAGTGGGGTGTGTGTGCACATATTGTGTGTGACAGAGAGAGTGAGAGAGAGTTGTGAGCTCCCTCCTTCGGGAGGGAGGGTGCTCGTCCTTGGAGGCCTGTCGGAACACACGGTGAGCGGAAGGGTGAGGCTGAGCGCACTGGATGCCGGTTTGTGGCTCCTGGAGAGGTTTTTTCATTTATTGTTGTATATTGCGTATATATATACTCATACGGAGTTTTCCCTCATATATTTGGTGTGCTTGTGTGCGTTGTGTGGCCCGGGACGATCCCAACAATATCACCCCTATAAAAGTTACGAATTTTTTATAAAAGTTTCGATATTTTTTATAAAAGTTACGAGACACACCAAAATATTACAAATTATATTGCTGAAAGTTACGAAAAACTAAAAAATGTTACGAATGCCGATGAAGTGGCACAATCTGGACCATACAATAGGTGCATATGATACACCCAAATAAGGGGTGTGTATTATAGCTATTTCCCGTAGTTTATGTCCATGGGCTTTGTGTATGTTCAATCAAATCTAATTGACTGGTATGTTGGGCGATCATGGCAATCCTGTGGTTCCTAGGAGTCTTGGATTTGTGGTTTCCAATGCAAAAGAGAATGTAAGTAATAACATCTTGTTGGTTTATAAAATTCTCAAATTGGGTTTCATTTTCGGTTGTCAAAAACTGATTTGTGGAGTTTTGGGGAAGTGGTCTTAAATTATCTAAGTTCCTTGTTTTTTTTTTGGTCCAATTAAATCATCGATGTTTCAAGGTGCTCAATATATTCTCATGATGACTAGGTGGATGAAAAATTGGGGGAAGTTGTAAAAATATAGCCAATTTTTTGAGAAGTCCAATAAAGGAAACAGACCCAACAAATTGGGACGGGGAGTATTAATTTGACTTTCGATCCCTTTTCTCCTAGGAATTAGATTACGCTATAATTTTAGATTCCCGGAGCTAATGGAGGTGGATTTAGAAACAAGTAATCATATTTCCATTCAATTACTACCCAAACGTGAGAATCTTAAGAGTTATGGAATCATATTCTCATTTCTCCTTAAAATGACTCATCCAAGCACAGCCTTAGCAATATGATAACGCAGTAGGGGAGGAAAGTGTGAGGAAGCCTCTCAGTGTATTTTATGTAGCTATTTGACGCAAATGCCCTTGAAGGTAAACCTAGAAGCCTTTCGATTGGAGGGCATGATTGGAAAAATTGGCCAAATGTGGCAAGCCGTCTAATTGAAGGCAGTGGTTCTTTTATTATAGGTAGGTATAAGATAATGAGGGATCTCGTTTTTGTACCAATCACCTGAAATTCGGATTCCTTACAAATAATTCTGATATTCGTTTTCATTTTGTTAAAGAGAAGCACAAGAACTCGGCTCACCAAGGCAGTTGTCGGTGGTGTTATGCATCCATGGTCTAGCTGTTTAATCTTGTGAGACAAACGCCAGTGTAACTTGCAACATTTTTGGTTGGTGGCAAATATGTTTTAATGAAACTATGATGAGTGTAAACTTTATATCCAACTCTAAACCAATTGACAATGAGTGAGGAGATCCAAATGTTATAATATCTCTCATTCTATACCCAAACAATATGGGAAAACTAACCTAACACCCTCCCTCACGTCCGGTCACATTCATGTTTGTCACGTGTAGCCATTTTTTGAGGTGTGAGCTTAATTTAATTTTTATTATAAAATTTTGGGATGGAATGGACCCGCTCTTCTAGAAACCAGTTATTCATTTCATTACTTTTCAATTACACCGAGTCACCAACACTCCTTTATATCCACCACGTAACTAATAGTAGTACAAAAAGTCATTATGACTAACAAATTAAATTATTACAACCGCTTAACTATTCCAACTATGAACTACCTAACTAATGCTGGTATGCAGACTTGTGATCTGCTGTGCTAAGGACATGTATCATTGATACACTTATCATGTGATTCACGGGACTCGGCTCATTTTGAGTTATTCCATTTTTGTTTCGGTAATCTGTATTTCTGTTCATGTAATTTATAATTCTGTTTATTGTGTCAAGGAAATGGTTCTCTCAATATACCGATAGTATCGTATTTTCCCAACAACAATTTCTCCAACTTCTTGGGTCAACTGCCTCTGCCCTTAGGGATGGAATCAGAGGGGAGGCAGTAGAGGCGGTTGCCCTTGCAAGAAGAAAAAAAAAAAACACCACTAGTATTCTATAGAATTTTTTTGGGTATATAGCATTGCTACTCATTTATAGACCACAAAAGTTTCCCACTCAATTATCCAACCTAGGGGTGTCCACGGATCGGATACGGATCCGATCCAATCCGCTCAAAGCGGATTATGGTTTTTAAGATCCGAAACCGAACCGAACATTCACGGATCAGATCGGATCGGATCGAGTTGGATCGGGCGGATTTGATAGATTAAAGAAGGATTATTGAGCGGATCCAATCCGGATCCGGAACCGTCAAATAAGAAATTCTCGATCCGGAACCGGACCGAACATTCACGGATGGATCAACGGATGGTTCGGATCGGTTCGGATTGGTCGGATTGGCGAATCGGATGATCCGCTGGAGAGCCCTAATCCAACCCCACATGCTACTCTAAAGGTCCAAGGAATATTAATGATCTCTAGCGGTCAGTTTGGACTGCTCTGTCTCCCTCTCATTTTAATTCATCTTTGAACTCTCTCTCTCTCTCTCTCTTTGTGCATTTGTCTCTAGCTAGGAAGGAGAGAGAGAGAGGGGGAGGAAGCTGGTATGGCAGTGGGAATAAGAGCAGGGAGTGATCAAGGTGCAGCAGGGGAATACAATGGGAAGTTGACTTCATTTGTAGTGCTGTCTTGCATGATGGCTGCCATGGGTGGAGTTATTTTAAGCTACGATGTTGGAATTTCAGGTCTCTCAAACCTTTTCTTAACCACAATCGCTTCTGTTTTATAGTATTTGTTTTTTGGTTTCTACCATTCACTTCTTATTTAGGACTATAAAGGAATTATGGGACAATTAGATTGCGTAAAGTTGAATTTTTCAGTGGCACAAAATAAATTTCAATATTCAATTGTGATTTTTTGTTGGCAAATTTTTTTATTTTTGTCAAACAGTATGAAGAGGAATACAAGTATGAATTACATCAAATTGAAAGCAAAGTCCACAATCAGTATAAAAGTTCAACCCAACTAATAACTCCATTAAAGGGAGAAATAAACCAACAAGTAGAAACAAAGTCTACAATTACTATGGGGTGTTTGGAAGCCTACTTTTCGGCTTTTCATTTTTAACTTTTTGGCTTTTTAGCTTTTTGGATTATGGTCAAAATGTGTTTTGAATTTGTGAAGAGTGTTTGGGAGAAATGTGTAGAATACATTTTGCAACAGGAGTAGTGTTTGGGAGAATAATGATGAAAATGAGTTATGGAATAATTTTTTACCATTTTGCCCTTGTTTTATTTATTATGGTATTAGAAATGTGTATAAATATTGTTTTTAGGAAGTTTTTTAAAGTCATATTGGGAAATATTTTGTAAACCTTTCCCGTCCAATTTTGATTTTTCTTTTTTTGTTGAAAAATATTCTTTGCTCTTTCCTTTGCTTTTTGTTAATTGAAAATCTCCCATACTTTGATATTTTGGTAATTAATAAAAAAAATGTAAAATGAATATAATTGCCAAAAAAATAAAAAGAGTTGGTCCAAAAAATGTTGAAAATTTACACAAATTAATAACATCCGTATGTGGCTACAACGTGGCGTGATCTAGGGCCTTAAATTTAGCAATACTCGACATTAGAATACTGGGTAGGAGCCAAGCCCTCTCTCTGTGTTCGAGTTTTTATCCCCAAAATTGAATTCGACAATGCATACATATGATTTATTCTGCATCCATTTACTACTTTGAATTTAGTAATTGGAAACCTAAAATTCAGAGCATGAGGTTTATGTTGTTGGTTGTCACAAACCCAGAAAGAGTGCTTGTGAAACTCTAATCAAGGATCAATGTTTGCCCTTTATTCCAAACAATCGATGATGAGGTGAAGATCTGAACGATTTCCGAGGACGAACAGATCTGCGAGGAGAACCGATGTAGATTGAAGAATCATATTTTGGCTTCTCTCTCTCTCTCTCTCTCTCTCTCTTCTCTCTCTCTCTCTCTCTCTCTCTCTCTCTCTCTCTCTCTCTCTCTCTCTCTCTCTCTCTCTGTGTTGTGGTGAAGAAAACAGGGAAGGGGAAGAAGATAAGGTTGATCAAGAAAGGGGACGAGAGATGGGTAAAGTCGTAAGACTTTTGTGGTAAAAAAATGAGAAGTAGAAGTAGAAGTGAAAAAGCTCCTCCTGAGCTCATTTTGGCTTCTGTCCTCAATTGTGAAATTCTGGGAATGAGTTTTGCCAAAATGGGTTTTGGGTGTTGTTGGCCAAACACCCAAAATGAAAAAAAGAGAAGTTGAAACTGAGATAAGTTGTCGCCCAAGCATGCTCTATAAAGTCTACAAAAGTTCAACCCAACTAATAACTCCATTAAAGGGAGAAATAAACCAACAAGTAGAAACAAAGTCTACAAAATACCTAAAAGTCCAATAAACTAATAGCCGCATTAAGAAGAGCAATAACCCATGGGGTTTGTGGACTTCCAAAAAAAAAAAACACGGGTTTATCCCCTCTGATATTTAGGTATTTTACCCGTCAGTTAAACATACTCCAAAGGCAACGAGTGAGAGTGGATTCACAATGAACACATGGAGAGATTGCAAAGATTCGGCTATACACGTCAATCTCAGTGAAGCATCAAACGATATTCATGGCCAAATCTCTGGCGGAACCCGAAAGAGAGCACAAAGTACCGTAGTGGAACTCAAAGAGAAAACCAAAAAAGCCAATATCAAAAATATAATTACTACAGACAACTTATTGATATTACGTCAATAAACACCAAAAATATAATTACTGCAGACAACTTATTGAAAGAAAAACTACTAGCGCAGAGAAATGAACAAGATAAAGTAGGAATTGGCAAGGGCAATTTTGAATATGTTATAGTTGACAAGGACATAATTTTGAAATTGTGTAGGTGGAGTGATTTCAATGGAGCCATTTCTCAAGAAATTCTTCCCAGGGGTCTATACCAAAGTGGAAGAAGACACTAAGATAAGCAACTACTGCAAATTTGACAGCCAGTCGTTGACATCATTCACATCCTCCCTCTATGCGGCTGGCCTAATTGCTTCCTTCTTTGCCTCATCAGTCACTCAAGCCTACGGGCGCAAACGCTCAATCATCCTCGGAGGAGCTGCATTTCTTGTAGGGGCAGCACTTAGCAGTGTAGCTTTTAATGTCTACATGCTTATCTTTGGCCGTGTCTTGCTCGGTGTTGGTGTTGGCTTTGTAAACCACGTACGTATGTATACCAATCAGTTTTTTTTATTGTTTACTTAAAAGTTAAAAGACACTCACTTTTCTCATTTCAATGTGAAAGCAGTATATAAAATATCTGATTATTCGGTTCTTGAACTTCATAATAGTCATATCTTGGTTTTCTTTAAAACTTTCTAACAATTCAACAAAATTCCTGCGCCAAACAATTTTGTGTTTTTTTTTCTTGTATAACATGTGTAGTTGAGCTAGCACTTAGGAAATGTTGTTAACTTTTTGGCTCGTTAAACATCTAACCTAACGAGTTTTTCCAGGCATTTTAAGTAGAAATGATTTACCCCATCATCTTATTTCCGGGATGCCAACATTTGAAAAGTGTAACAAAAATACGAAGCAATCTGAAGAATTAAGTCTTTTTCCAGAGGAAAGTAATCAACTTATAACGTTGCAGTTCGTTATTTAGAAAATTGTTTCCGACACACACATCCAGGAAAAAGTTTAGACATAGATACATTCACAATTGATTATTAACATGTGATACTGCTTTGCTTATTTTCAGTCAGTGCCACTATATCTCTCAGAAATGGCTCCACCTAGGGCTGTAAACGAGCCGAATCTAGCCGAGCTTTAAAATGTTCAAGTTCGTTCATTAAGTTTTTAAATGAACTCGAGCCGAGCTCGAACTCAATGAAAATTTGAAGAGCCGAGCTTGCCGAGGTTTGAGTCGAACTTGAACTTGTTCACGAGCCTTAGCGAGTAAAAAATACTAGATATTTATGATCTCATACAAGTCTAGAACTACAAATAATTTTTTTATTTTGTACATAAAGAAGCCTATCCATATATAAAACTGCTACATATGTGTGGTAATTAAACAATAACTAAAAATTTAAAGTTATCAACCATTCTTTGCTTTTTGTTATCAATGTAGAAATATATCGGGTTCGAGCCCCTTCTTTGTACAAATCCTACGTTCGGCGCCAAAAGCATTTGCATAATGTTGGCCGGTCTCAAGATGAGGCAAGTCACATGACATTATGAAAATTTCGTAGGTAAGTAACATGTGAAATGATCATTATTTGTTTCTTTGAAGGACAAAAAAGTTAGAAATTAAATGACCAATTTCAGGAATTGAGACTAAAAATCTAATTCTCACCCCTACAAATATCATAATACAAACACAAATATTCAATCGATCATCTAGCCAGGTGTGTGTATTGTATAGGGTGAGAGATGCAACTCACCTCATGTGTCCCTTAAAGCGGTCCCCGCGAATTTTATTACAGATACAGTCTCTTTTTTAGAGTATTTTTTTTTAAGCGCATTACAAACACAATCCCTTCCTTATTTTCCCTCTATGATTTTGATGTAATGTTATTAGCAGCAAACACTGGCGACACCACTCTATTGAGAGTGGGGTCAGCCAACCCAACGCGGAAAAAAAAATTACTACTGTTATATTTAATTTCTTTTAAAATTTATAAATGAATCCACTAAATTTGGTAGTGACATCACTGGATAACTCCCAAGAGTTCACAAAAATTGTTTCTTTGTGTGACTTGTTTGAATCCTAGTTGTTTTGTTCTTTTGATAAAGAGAGGTTGATTTGTTTTTCTAGGTTGAGTTTTAAATGTGATTTTTCGTAGAACAAGATTTTTAGTTGCCATTGAAGGCTTCGATAGTTCCTAAGTAATCAGGGTAGGCTCATGGCATAAGCCAATGAAGCCACCGCTTCGAGCCCTAAAAAAATGTATGAAAATGGGGCAGCCCCCAAATATGTAGGCCTCAAATGTCAAGGTCGTGGTCAAAATAGCATAATTTCCTTTCGGGAAGTGTTATTGGAACTCTTCTTTTCTCTATTAGCACTCCCTATTTTGTTTTTATTAGGTAAACTTATTCTTGCACTTTATATATAAAAGATAAAAAAAAGGGGTGCCAATATAAAAAGGGGAGTGCCAATATCAATTCCCTTTCCTTTGGCTTTGATTTCTTGGAGCAGAAGTTTAGGCCTACACCAGGAAAATGGCTAAGCATTCAGAAATGATGGACCAAGCGCAGATGAGACCAGCCAATCGCTCTATCCAAGTTTCAAAATTAAATTATTATAATTTTATTTTAAATTGTATAAGTTCATCCGCCCAATATTTTCACATAATCTAAACATGTGCTTATCTAAGTTATTTATTTATAGAAACATCCTCAGATTGGATGCGTCTACAATAGAAATTGTAGCACAGCTTCAATATGTTGCCTTTTGAAACGGTAATTATATGGGTACAGAACCCATTGCATAGAAAATGCACAGATTGAGTTCTGGGACCCACTTTTGGGTCCCACATGAACAATCCGAGCCGTTCATTCATCTTAAAATTAAATTCCGAAGGCCCCCATCAAAATTCAACTCAATTGGACGTCTTGAAGTGCTTCATCTAAGAGCACCCCGTTTTATAAAAAAAGTTTTTGATTGAAACGGGGGCTCTTAGATCAAGCACTTCAAGACGTCCGATTGAGCTGAATTTTGATGGGGCCTTTCGGAATTTAATTTTAAGATGGATGAACGGCTCGGATTGTTCGTGTGGGACCCAAAAGTGGGTTCCCGAGCTCGATCTTTGCATTTTATGTGCAATAGGTTCTGTACCCATAGTGTGGTCCCTTTTGAAAGATGGACAAGATTGTATACATTTAAAGTTCTATATGATTTTCTATTTTTATTTTGTATCTGTGTAGGTTGATAAAAAAAGTCTATGATAATTGTTTGGTATCTAGTACTTACGCAATTTATACTCACAGAAATTAACATTACGTTCCATCTGCAGTGATTAATAAAATTTCTTGATTATCAAAAAAAAAAAAAAAAAAAAAAAAAAAAACATTACGTTCCACGCGTTATTTACTTTGTTTAAGTGTTCGCCCACCCAATCTTTAAATTCGTCGTTGTAGGTAAACGACCGTTTGGTTTGCTCATTCACCCCATCATGAAGGAGTAGCAGTTAGCTAGGGGAAGCAGGCATAACGGTTCTAAGAGACGATGTTTAGCCACCATTGATGAAGAATCATGCATTTGGACAACAAACAACCCAGTATATAGTTCCTGCCAACCTTGATCATTCTTCAATTTTCTGTCCATTCGTATCGGGTTAGAATTTTTTCAACCTTAACCTGATATGTTTAGCTTTTCGTGTTATCGTGTCACGTCATATTCGTGTTTTGTTTCGTGATCAGTGTTACTGTGTCCTTTCATAAATTCCCGTGTTGTATCGTGTTTGGGTCATGTCATGTTGTCTCGTGTTTGTGTCAGAATTCTCTCAACCCTAACCCGACCTGTTTAGCTTTTTGTGTTATCGTGTCGTGTCATATTCATGTTCCATGTCAAAAATAGCCAGGCCTGACCTGCTAACTTCGAGTCGGGTTTGTGTGGTGTCAGAAATTCCCACCCCTAACTAATAGGATCCCTCTAATGAAATGCAGCTGCTTTACGAATCCATGCCATCGATCTATCCAAGTATTGCAAATAAAATATCAAAACAATCAACAAATCCACAAGCGAAAAATTAAAACCACCACATGAACCATCATTTTATTTTTGTACAATAGTTCTCATATGAACACGTTATCTGGAGCAGATATCTGCCTTGCACGAATTAAATTTCCCACATCACTCATAAAGCAAGTGCAGAAAACTTGAAAAACAGATGTTCACAATAAGATCTTACAACTCCAGGCAATACGTACATACACAAAGAAAAGCACCGAAGTTGGACGTAGAAGACTCACTGCTCAATTATTGCGTCGGGTATCAGCACAACAGAACCGGACGTTTTCCGACTCTCAAGGTCTACATGCGCCTGTGCTGCCTGAGACAAAGGATACTTGTGGTTTACGCGGACTCGCAACACACCGGAGCCAATATTAGCAAAGACCTCTTCAGCAGCTTCTAGAAGCTCATCCCTGTTGGCAGTATATACAAAAAGGCCAGCCCTTGTCAAGAACAGCGATTTCGGAACAAGTGCTGTCAGAGGGAGGGGGTCTGGCATACCGGACGCCTGCCCATAACTCACCATGTATCCACGAGGTTTGAGGCACTCCAAGGATCTCTGGACAAGATAAATCCACCAATAAGGACTACTAACTAGGAAACTTAGCTGTGGTAGGGATTGTTTTGGAAGGCAGTTTTTTTGGCCACTTAATACCAGGAACTGGAAGATCACCTGTTAGCCTTCTCTATTTTAGCTCGAAATAAGAAAAACAGCCAAAATAGCCCAAAAATAAAATAAAACTTACCTGAATGTCAGTTTTTTTCACTTAATATTTTTAACCAGAACCCGAAGAAAGCTTTAGTTTGAGGATGACTTTCATTGCACCTCAAACAACACAGGACACATTAACAAGATAAGAGCGAACTCATGTACTGAAAACACCACTTAGAATGCATCCATCCGAAAGTTTTGTAGCAAACCATTGACTTAAATGCTTACTATTATCAGCGAATATGTTGCAAGTTTGTATTAGAGGTTATGAATATTATAATAGAATACTCATTACCAGAAAGGTGTCTTTTCCAACAGCGTCATAGACAACATCTACCCCTTTTCCTGATGTTATCTCGTTGACCCGGGACACAAAATCCTCTTCCTTGTAGATTATTACATGATGGCATCCATCTTCTTTGGCTTGAGCTGCCTTTTCTGTGGTTGAGACGGTTCCAATGACAGTGACACCAAGGGCATTTGCCCACTGGCATAAGAGAGATCCAACTCCACCAGCTGCCGCATGAACAAGGATAGTGTGTCCAGGTTCAACCTGTAATTAGAAGCAATAGAGTCATATCCTACACAAGATGAATATAAAAGCTTCATTGTTTTTTTATCATGCCGACAAATATGACAACTAATGACAAAGATAGAACAATGAGTAATGTGACATGGGCAATCCCACATTAATGGATAAGCACCTATGTCACTAAATATGCCAGGTCTGCCCTTAGTTGCAGGAACCTCGATCCTATGTGGGTGGCGAATCCACCTTAGAACCTCACTCCCGCGCTCCTAAGTCAAGACTCTCCTAGAACCTCACTCCCATTGAGAAAGGAACCCGCTCCCAACTAGGATAGAACCTCTTAGGCATGTAAATCCCAAAAGAAACAAAACAAAAGATACCAAGCAAGAGAAAAGACAAAGTAATGATATGATATTAGAAAAATATTAACTTAAAATTTGCTCAATTACTTTATACAACCATAATATTACTTAGTTACTAAGACAATCTTTGCAATTGACATGAATGACGCATACTAATATTTACTTGCATTACATATTTATATTTTCATGTATTATTCCTAAAGGACCCCCTTCCGAAAGAGGAGCTCCTAAAATCCTTAGCCCCCGAATCTCGCTCCCGCCCCGGCTTCGTGCAACTAAGATATAGAGAACAGTTGGAATCTCGTATTAAAAGTATAAATAATTTTATGTTTTGCAATCTAAGAGGTAGAATAATATTTTCTTTTTGACATTTAACTATACTAAAGACATAAAAATATTTAATCAATTTTCCCTAAATGCTCCTGACGGCGCTCCCACACTTCTATGATCATCCGTTCCCCTGCTCCCGCTTCGTGCAACTAAGGATCTGCCTTTGTGTGTATGAGTGTGTAAGCACGTGTGCGTGAGGGATTGTATGCAAAAGAAAGTACTCATTACCATTGGTGGAACGAGGAAGCTCTAATGCCAGAATGATGTTTGCTTACTTGCAATGCCAAAACATTCTCACAAGCATCAAAGATGTGTCTTATTTGTGTTTCACATACACAACTACATGAGAGAGAGAGATTACAGCTTGGGGATTATTTGAGGAAAGGCAATGATGAAGATGGAAAAAATACCACAATTAGGGGGTGTGTATTTTTTCTTTTCATGGAAAGAGTGAGCATAGGCACATTGTGGTGGCCAAGTAGCATTACCAGGGGTCGAGCCAGCCATGGGCTGGGATGGGCCCTGGCCCCCCCGCAGTTTGAAAAATGCACTGAAAAAAAATTAAAATTTTGATATAAATTAAATTTTTTTTTGCTATTTTCAGCACAGGGTTACTCGTTTGCAATTAAAATAAATGTTTCCAACAAAATTTGAACCAAATTGTTATAGCCCTAACAAAACAAAACAAGTATGGCCCACTTATAAAAACCCATATATAATAAACATATAAGGATAATAGTTGTCTGACATTACGTTCAATGTGGAAACACTGAAAAATTGAAGAGAATTAGACGACTTCTTTGCATACAGCTTTCATCATAAATATGCTGTGCATTTTTGACAGCGTTAGATGAAAATATTAGAGCCGCCCTTGAACTCGCCCCCCCCCCCCCCCCGGATTCTCAATCCTGGCTCCGCCACTGAGCATTACCCTACATACTGTTTTATATCTTTCCAGATATAGCTAGCGCTTCATGAAAATAAAACATGAGACCCCGTGTTTTCACGATATGTCAAATTTTCTACAGTCTGAAGTGTAAGAGAAGAGTGTAAGGTACCTTAAAGCAACAACGAAGCAGCATATGAGCTGTCATTCCCTTGAGGATGACAGATGCTGCAACAATTGGATCCACGGATGGCGGAACAGGTACCACTCTCTCGGCTGGTAGGATCTGCTCCTCAGCATAGCAACCCAATAGATTACCAACATAAGCCACTACATCTCCAACTTTTATACCAGTAAGTCCTGGGCCCACAGCTGTCACAACGCCAGCTGCCTCTACACCTGCAATTGAAAATTGAAGATATTGAGCGACAAATCCTCAACTAAATCAAACCTTGAAGCAACAGGTACTGGTAAAATAAAACGTCATATATGGTCACAGTGATAGAAATGAATTCCATGTAAACAAGTTTCTATGGCATAATGAAGGTGATACACAGAAGGACTTGTTCCAAACAAAAAAGGGTTTAGATTCTTAAGTCTTGGCAGGAACTGAATGTGCTAAATGAGACCAGTCCCACCAAGATTAATACAGATCAAACGTAAAAGGTTTTAGGACATCAAAGGACCAGATCTAGAAAATTCAACCAAATGATACATTCTGAAGAGACATAGACAAGCAATACATTCTCTTGATCTCTCTTCTCAAGAGATCAAGAGAATCAAGCATCTAACGCTTTGCAGATGAGATTGAACTCCAACCTTGATTGCCCCGAGCTGCCACTGATATAAATGTCTTAATAATAACAATATTTGAATGGAAGTTTCGAAGTTTACTCATGCAAAAACTTCCACTTATGACGCGAGTCCATATAGAAGACCTAATATCTGGCAAAGGGCAAAAAGTCCATCCCTGGGGTTGCAACTTGCAAGGCAGGTTTGCCATGATGACGCAGTTCAATTGCTAAATTCTACACGCACAAAAAGTCCTAAGAAAAGGAACTCTTTCATGCTGAGTCCTTATCTTCTGCTTTATTTTACGTGTTTCTATTTTGTTCTTTCTATTGTTATTTTTTCCACAAAGATTATCATCATGGGCAAATTTCTCTAGTAGCTAATAGAATATCTTCAACAATAGAAAGTACACATTATTCTATTTCTATACAACCAGCCAACAACAGTGGTTGTCAATTGACTCAACTCCAAAAGTGAACTGACATTTGCCAATAGTTGATGCAAGAAATCATGTTTCATACACATGCCTACCCAATATTGTCATACAGATATGAAGACAAACCTGGAGTAAAGGGTATCGTGGAGGCCTTATGAGATCCTTCGCGGAACTGGATATCGATGAAGTTAAGCCCAATAGCCTTATTTTTCACTAGGACCTCACCCTCCTTCGGCTCTCCTATTACCACGTCTTCCCACTTCAGCACCTATCATCATGTTGATTTGGAAGTAATTTAACAAGGTCCAAACTGTAATGGGCGTCTATAAACCACATTTATGGGCGTTCCACACAAACCACATTGAAAAAAGAACATAATGTAAAACTTCTTCTTGTCCACAATTTTACAGGACGACGGAGGTTCCATAGCTGAGTCCATGATAGTCAAATCGGCAGTAGAAACCCTTGAATATAGAGATTAGAGACCAACCCCTTATGTATAACATTTATTCGGAACCGGACTACTAAAAGAGCGCAAATCCTTTAGAGTATTGCAAATAGGATGTCAAACAATTAAGCCATCCTAAAATCAACCCCACGCTGCCTCATATTTTTATCCTCAGTAATATGCACCAAACCCGATAACGTCAGTAATATGCACCAAACCCGATAACGAATAGCTGATCATGAACATATAACTGGGCTACGCAATTCAAGGTTCTCAAAATATTAATAACGGACTATCCTGCCAACATAAAGCTTAAAAAATGACACACAGTTGAGGAGTCGTCGACGCAAAACCAATTCTGAAATATACACGAGCTTGACACAATCGATAAACTAAAGATATAAATTGGACAAAATCAGTACCGTGAAATCAAGAAATTAGACTAACAGGACTGACAGGCACACTAAGGCCTTGTTTAGTAACACTTCCTGTTTTCTATTTTCTGGTTTCTAATTGTTGAACACCAATTTCTGTTTTCCCTAAGAAAAAAGTTAAAACTAAAAACATGTTTGTGTCAATCTATTTTTAAAAAAATAAAGAAAGTCAGGTTTCACAGATTAGTCTATTTTTCATCATTTTGGAGTGTGAATATCAAGATTCCCCCAATATCGAACAAAATACAGACAAAAAATGTTTGTTTATAAATATCACCATTACAAATCAGATCAATTTTGTGGATAACATATTAGACTATTCGAGCAACCCCACAGATTTGGTAAAAATTTAGCAAAGAGCATATTCTTTTTATACATATTATACATAGATACATGTGTGGGTATATCATTGGAGAGAAAAGGAAGAAGAACAGGATCGATTTCTTCCCTTCCAACTACCACCAATACCGAGATAAACAACGGACCAACTCGTCCGGCGAGATCGCCTTTGGTCGCTGCTTATCACGCCCAGAAACACCCAAAATTAGTCGTCAATTGCTGCTCCAAATCCTAAACCCATATGACATTAAACCCATATCATGGGTTGAGATCCATGTTATTGGTGATAGATTGAGCAAGAAATATGGCAATGATAGCACGCAGAAGCAAATAGGGGAAGAATCCAAAACCCATACAAAGTGTTTATGGAAAATTACAGTGTATGTTCTAACAAACATACTTACATGAGAACAGAAAAGGAATGAGACATCCGAGTCATCCACTTGTCCACCGCAAACTGACGGGATAAGAAAAGGGGAGAGAGAGAGAGAGAGGAGATGACGTACTCCTCAAAAACGCTCCTTCCAGGTTTCGAACTTGCGCCAACGCTGGGTTAATGGGCACTGTAGCGCGCGTTTTGGCAGCCGGTTTTGGATTTTTTAGGAGTGAAAGTGAAGTTTTCCCACTTCCATTAATTTTAAAAATAGGAGAGCAATTTTGTTTCGGGTGAACAAAACTCTCCCTCTTATTAGTTGAAACGTGTGGACCCCACCGTAAAGTAACGTTATGCTTATCAAAAAATGTATTGCAAAGGTAAGCATGACATCACTTTGTAATGAGATTCATGCCATTAAGGAGGGTGAACAAAATTGCAAGTGGCAGTAAAAATAGAATTGGTAAATGGAACTAGTGCATCAAACAATATTCCTTCTTTAAATTTTGAAAATTCTGAAAATAAAAACAAAAAATAAAGGTAAAAGTGTTACCAAACAAGGTCTAATGCTTCTAAAGAACATTTCAAAGAATAATGATGCATACACAAACTTTGTGCCACAACCAGGCCCGGCCCTGTGGGCAGACTGGGGAGGCTCGGGCCTGGGGCCCCCCGGTTTTTGGGGCCCCTTCTCGTAGAAAAAAAAAATTATATATATAAAAAAAAAAAAAAATTATATATAAAAAAAAAAAAAATTATATATATATATGAAGGGCCTCAAATTGAGAATAGGGTTGGGGCCTCGCGAAACACAGGGCCGGGCCTAGCCACAACCCCACTCAACTCCACTCACATTGGGTGTGGGGCCTGCATGTGGGGCCCATGTGAGTGGGGTTGTGGTTAGTTGTAGCACAAAGTTTGTGTTACAATCATTTTTGCATTTCGAAAGTCTATTAGGCTCACGATAACACCATCCCTTTTACTAATAAAACTTAGATTATGAGTAGCTGTTGCAAATACGAAAACAGTATACAAGAAACAGGGGGAGACCCTCCAGCCCACAAATCTTCTGAACACGCATCTCCACTCTTGACTCAATTTTTTACTCAAATTTGAGTAAAAACTTGATTTGATATGGAACACTCCAATTGCCAAAAGCGAATATAGGTATAAATTTGAGTAAATGCTTCATTAATGGCACAATTGTAAATTTGAGAGGGAAAAATAGTCTTAAAAATTTGAGTAAACTCAAATTTGGTAATGGGTTTGAGTAAGAAGTGGAGTGATGTTTTTGTTGATTTTTACTAAAATTTGAGTTTGAGTGTGAAATTGAGTCAAAAGTGGAGATGATCTAATGGCTTTGACACCATCAGTAGTATTGTACTGTGTAATCAAGAAATTAGCTAAAAAGATCTAACTTTATTTAATTTTTATTTATTTATTTTTTGATCGGAAAAAGACCGACAGTAACACCAACCCCGCAAGAAATAACCTGTAGATTGCTAGCAATTGAGACAACCAGCCAGTACTTGGGTAATGAAGAAAATTAGCCAAAAAAGACTCAAAATAACACCAACCCTCCCACAAGAAAAACTTCAAAATTCAACTCATAAATTTTGGCTGCAGAAATGACATTGGAATACGAGAGAGGGGGAGAGAGAGACGACCTCAGGGCCTCCAAGTTCATGAACCCTAATAGCTTTGACCATTGCTGATGCTTCTGATGCTGATATGGAGATTGCTCTGGCTATTGCTTTGACAGTCGATCTGGGTATTATGAGGTGAAGGCTATGATTTTTGGTGTGGGTATTTGTAGATTGAAGAGGTGCCACGGTAATGGCCAGAGACCAATGGGCTTTAGTGGAAGTGGTAATGGGAGAGAAAAAAAATAATGGAAGTGGGTATCTCACCGCTTCTTCAAACCAAGAGGAATTTGGCACTTGTACGTTGCGTGATCTCATCGCTTACGCTTCAAACCCCTTTCCAAACGTGGGAAATTTGGCACTTGTACATTGTTAATTGTTGAGTCGATATTGATGACCCCTCATGCCAAATGGAAATCAATCACCACCGAGCTATTTTACTTTCTAGATTATTTTTGTCTTTATTCACAAAACTTTAACTTTTGTTATCAATTTTATACATTCTAGATTTCTAGATTTCTCTCGTCGAGATGAACTAAGAAACTATAAAAAATCGATGAAAAACTAAAAAATTCGAAAAAAATTTGAATAAGGACAAATAAAAAACTAAACTTGTTTTTTTTTTTTTTACCCAACGTACCCCTAAATCCCTGCTTCCATTGACCATAGCAGCGGCCCAAGGCAAGGCCTAGCAGGCGGCGTTATCGAAAAAAAAAGCAGCTCCCCATAAGTTAAATACTTGTAGTTGTTAGAGCATCTCCACTCTTGAACCAAATATTTCACCAAATTTAAATTTGAGTAAAAATCACATAAAAACCCACTCCACTCCTTCACCAAATCCTTCACCAAATTTGCTCAAATTTTTCACCAAATTTGCTCAACACCAAATCCTTCACCAAATTTGCAACCTCTCTTTTTGTTCAAATGAGTGTACTATTTGCTCTTGTTTCATTGTTTCGGTAGATGAGGAAGGTGAGGAAGATGAGAAATTTGTTCACTGTTTTCACTGGAGGCAAAATGAAAAAAAAAATTTGTTTTTACAAAATGGTGGGAAAGTTTTGGAGCCAAAATGAAAAAAAAAAACTGTTTTTGACAAAATTTTAACTAGAATTTGGTAAAAATGGTGGTTTCCCATTGAAAGGGTTGGTATCAAATCAAGTTTTTGACCAAATTTTTCCTCAAATTTGAGTAAAAATTTGGTCCAAGAGTGGAGATGCTCTTATACTAGGTTAGGAAAAAAAACGTACAAAAACTACAACATAATTTACTTAGGGCCTATTTTAAGTTTTAAAATTTGAGCCCAATTACAATTTTTTTCCCCTAACGATACACATTAGCGGGGGTTGGTGGAAAAGTTAGTTAGTGGGTTAAACAACCAAAAGGGGTTCTACTCCCTCCGTCCCAATTTAATAGTCCCTTTTGGGAGTTCGTGTCACTTTTCAATTGATTATATCTTGTAATTTACATTGCTTTACGTGATTTTGAAAATATTGTCTTATAGAATTAATTGAGATCTATCAAACAAGATCAATATTGAATTTGAAATTCATTACCGATTTAAAGTTATAAGTAGTTTTTTATCCGGTTAGAATAGAACGAGAGACTATTAAATTGGGACGGAGGTAGTATGTAACAGGGAAGGGGTACAACCAAATGGGTTATAAGTCACATCTGCTCAATTATAATTTTGAAGCTCAATTTTGGGTTTTTTCAACTATCAAAGGAAAAAAAAGATTCTCTCACACATACACTGATCTCTCTCTCTCTGTGAGCGTGCCCCTTAAAACAATTTTTTTTTTTTTTGGCAATTTATCTCTCTTGAAATCATAGGTAATGGGGAAAGGTCAAAGGTGTTAAGCCACTATGTAAAAGTGTCCTAGAATCACACATCTATTTTCCATTTACAAGGTTACAAAATATTACTCGAAATATAAAAAATAAATTAATAAATACTTCAAAAATCCAGTGTGGGCACGGGCCCACCTGGTCTCCATTTCCCACTGCCACTGTATATGTTGACTCACATATGTTCAATGCTTGTGTCTGAAAGGTGTTCCTTGCATTCTGTCTGTTACATCATAAGATTTCGTTGGTGTTTTATAGCTTAATATACATTGTTGGGTCTATTTTCTAACAGCTTAATTGTAACGGCCCGATTTTTATTAATCCTATTAATAGGCTTTTAATCTTTTTTTTTTATTATTCGCAAAACAAAAGATATTTATAATTTGAAATTATCCTTAACTATATAGTGTAAATATAGAGATAATCTTGTAGTGTATCTACTTGTGATTTAATTTGAAAAGAATCCTATCTCTTCTCCCCACTTTCCTAGTCTCCCTAAACTTCTCTACCGATTCCTATCCTAATTGATTCTTATTCTTAAGTCAATTGAAGTCCCTAAATCTCTCCCTCACGTTCTCGGCAATTCTCTCTTCCACAGGTAATCAATATTTTTTCTTCTTCTTCTTTCTTCATTTCTTTCCTTTGGCTCTCTTTCATTTTCTCTCACAAAGGAAAAAAATAATAATAATAATAATCCTTTGGATTATATCTCCTCCACCATTGGTAAATTCCTCTCTTTTTCTCGCGGAGTATATTTTCTTTTACTCACGTGGATATTTAATTGCCTTTGTACAGATTTCTCCTCGAAGTTGTGATTTTTCGATCCTACCGTTTCGCTAGCGTGCTAAGTTTGTCGGAGGAGAGGTAGGACACCTTTAACCTAACTTTTACTTTAGTATATATATTTTTTGTATAGTTGTGTGTACGTGGAAATAAGTAATTTAAATTGTTGGAAGTCGGATCATTATCGTATGGGTAGTAGAAGTAAACAAGTGATGATGTCGGAAAATAGAGATTTTGTGCACAGTTTCGTTTCTGCTATTTTTCGATTATTTCTGTTCAGTTTCAGAGAAAACTCAAAACAGTAAGGTTGTAGATCTCGAAAAATTAATTGGAGTCCATGTAGAACTCGTCTTAATCCGAGTTACGTAGAATTTAGTATGATTTTTCGAAGTTTCTGCTGTAGTGGAAAAACGAGACAGAACACGATTTACTTTTAAAACCCGTTTTCAACATCTTAATGAAGGAATTGGAACTCGAGTAAAACACATTATCTGTTCGTAATGTGAAGTATAATATCCCTGTAGAAATTCGTGATTTTTAGGGTTAATTTACTATTTTTAACAAATCGAGGAAGTTGCCCGTTTTACATGTCGTATTAAGTTTTTCTTTAACCTTGTGATTATTTTATTGTTATGTGAGACTTATGTGAACAATGACCCACGTGATGCATGAATTCACTTATTAAGCACATTTGATCGAAACGTTTTGTGTGTAAGGACGAATGAATATAATCGCGATATTTGGGGTTGGGACGCGTCTGGTATGGGTCCTGAGCCATGCGCAGTTTATACGTTTAGGTAGCTTTGCTGTGTGATCGGGCGCCAGAAGTATACTGTGGGTGGGAGCCGATGCCGGATGGAGATTGATCAATGTGTGATCAATCGTGAGCCTTGCACAGTATACCCCGAGGTGGCTTTGCTGTGTGATCGAGCACCTGAGGTATATTGTGAATGGAGGCCGGTGATGGAAAGTATTTGTCGGAAATGAGAATAGTGGAATTTTGAGAATCGATGTGCTGAGTAATGATGATAAAAATCTGAGTATTTCATTCAAATAAAAATTCAGTTATGTGTGTATTTGTTGCATGAATATCTTTAGTAAATGGGTGGTTTAGAGCGCCCTACTGAGTGTAATTTTACCACTCACTGTGCTACTTTTTGTGGCTCTGGCGTCCCCAACGCCAGGTACAGAAGGAGATGAGAAGCCGTCTGCTGATTTCAAGGCGATGGAGCAGTTAGATGAGAATCAGGTGGCGGACCCATGGCTTTATCAGTAGAATTTAGCTAGATGGCTCTGTCATTCATTTCAGTTGGATTTTAAATAAATGTTTAAGTTTTTCAGACAATGTCGAATACAATTTATTTCAGTTGTAATAAGTTAGTTTACTTTTAGTTTTCGCTAAAAAAAAAATTATTATCAAGTGTGTAGGATAGGGTTCTTGATTAATAAAATAAAATTCACTTGGAGAGGCTAACAATAACTAATAATTGAACAGGAATAGGAGAGTGTGTGAAGGGGTGAAGGATTAAGCCAAATATACAGAAAGAGAAGGCAGCAATGTTCAGTTCATTCCCCTTTGAATCGTCGTCGTCCTCGAATCACAGTTCTAAAAGAAAGGTGATCTCGCGAGTACTAGCAAGAACAATGTTCTTGATTCCAGGGCTCTGAGTTACCTTTTTTTCTCTAGAATTTCCGTGCTTTGAGGATGAATTCGAATCTCTGTCGAACTTGTGAACGAGTGTCCTATATTTATAGGGCTCTGCACCCAATCATGGGGCTGCAGACATTTCCCCAATAATACGATGACACGTGCTCTCTCCGTATACCTGGGCGACGTGGGTGATGTCACTGGCCGTTAGGAAGCTTCCATTAGGCTATTCCAGTGCATCGTTTCCCTCGCAGCGACCCCTAATCCTTCAAAGCCACCAATCCACTTGTATCTCCCCTGTTCCTGCGGTGTTGGGCCTGGTCGCGAGCCTTTTGGCTCGCGCTAAGACCAAGTTCGAGCTCGTATCAACTTCCCTACCGCTGCCTTTTGGTCAGGTACCGTTGCGAGTTTGATTCACGTATTCGTGTAGGTGTTAACTCTTCCCCGTCGCGTCAACTGAGGATCTCGCGAGGGGTGATCTTCCTTTTAAAAGTGCTTCCCTTATACAGGGCACCCCTTACTTTGGGTATCTTTACTTCTGCTATCTTCTTTCCGCGAGGTCGTCTTTCCCGCGGTGAGACTCCTCCTTAATTAACCCAGAATCGTTGACTAATGACGTGTCTTGTTGAGACTTTTCGAACCACGTGGCTAGCTATTATAGGTTGGTCAATTGCCTCGTCACCCTACGCGCTGACCTTTCCTACATATGCCCGTCATGCGAGCGTGATTCCGCGGCGCGTGGTGTTCAACACGTTGTATCGCGCGCGTGCGACGTCAGCAGAGTCCGTCGTTTTAGCGTTTCCCTCGAAAAGGTAACTGTTCCCAACTTCGAAGTTGCAGGTCGATTGGACTGCTGGTGTCGTTTCAACCGCTTGTGTACCGTTGATGACAGAGGGGCTAGACCTATAAATACCCCAACGGAGAGAGGATAGGCCCTTTTACACTTCTGAAATTACTTCTATCTTGCGTTCTTTTCTCTGAGAACCTTCTCAACATTACTTCCATTCCTCGAAGCCCTTTTTGAAACCCTAGTTCGTCTTTCTAAGTTTAACTATGGCTCGACCGAGAAGGCATGAGTCCGACACTGAGGCTCTTTTGGCGAAAACCTCACTTCCTCCTGCTAGTGAATGGAGAAGGGCTCCATACCTGAAGTCTGAAGATGATGTTTTCTGGGCAAACGTCCAGAATTACGTCCCATTCCGTGGCGACCCCAATGCCCAGTATCTTTTGCTTTCTTATGAGATTGGTGCCTCTGAGGCAAATATGATTGATCCTTCCTCATTGGTGAGGCTGAGGATCGAGAGGGGAGATTTCCCATTCTCTCAAGTTCAGTACAAGGCCAATATTCAACCCCCCCCAGGGATTGGGGCAACTAGGTGTCTACGATCCTTGACAGCTTGGAGTACAGGATAACCCTAGACAAGGTGGGTTTACTGAAGACCGTGCGCCTTTCTCAATATCTCGTCGTGAGTCGCCCTCAGCGCGATCTTGATTTCGCGGTGTCTTGATGGAGCCCAACTAGCCATACATTCGTATTCCCCTTCGGAGAGGCTGGTCCAACTCTTCTCGACACATAAACCCTAATGGGCCTTCCCACCCGTGGCGAGTATCATTACCACCCTACTAAGTGCTCTTCAGATGTTGCGACGGTGACAGAGTTCATAGAGAATGAATTCAAGGCGGCCGGCGAGTATGGTTCTCGTTATGACAACGCGGGGAAGCCCCGAGCTCCTCCGAAGGCCAATAAGACAACTTGGGGCTCCTGGCAACGATACTGGTTTCGCGACGTTGCCCCTGTCGAAGTGGATGGGAAGCTCGCGATGACGATGAGCTCTTATCATGGAGGTCCGTTATCCTTGGCGACCTTTCTGGTTCAGTTCCTGTCTCTCTTTCTTTTCCCTGATCTTCCTCATGAGGGACCTCGCCGTGAGATGATCCCTCTCGCGGCCACCCTCGCGTCAGGGAAGAAGCTCCCTCTAGGTCCCATGTTCTTGGGGCATTTCTATCACCAGCTGGATCGCACCGTTCAAGACTTCGAGCGATTGATGGGGAGGTACGAGATTACTTCGATGGTCCACATTTCTTTCTTGCTTGGTTTCTTTTATGAATATTTCCCCAAAGTTGCTCCTCCTCCCCACGAGCTCCCTCCTTTGAAGGCCATTGAGGAGAGGAACGCTGCTGGCGAGATTATCCGCGATGGCAAAGGCATGCCCATCCTGTGATTGAGCGAGAGGGAGCCAAGGATCATGAGATGGAGCAAGACCTCTTCTGGGCACCTGTTCGAGGATTGGTGCGACGATATAACCTCCTTTCACCCGCGTCCTTATACAAAAAATGTTGAGGGTGCACTGTGCCCTTCTGTCTTTTTGGAAGACACTATCGTGGACTTTCAGAGCAAGAGTATCCGGTCTCATAAGCTGGATTTCCTCGCATGGGTCACCCCCAGCTATCTTCCAACCCTGTCCGTTGAGGGTCCCATCACGGTGCTATATAGAGCTGACAGGCTTCAATTACAATTTGGGTACGACCAAGGCGTCCCTCGCGAGCCTCCTTCCCCACCCAAAGACTTCTACAGCGGGATCCGCCGATTCCTGAAGACGTTTAGTCAAGAGCGCGCCGCGAACTATGGGGGAGATAGGATCATCCCCAGCTCTACACGCAAAGCAGCCTTCACTCCAGGAAACAGGGTATATTGGGCGAGAAATCTACAATCTTTCATGGATTTCGTTCAAACCCCAGCGGTGGTGCCTGATGCGGACCTCATTTCGAAAAAAGATTTGACCCTGCGGACTTTCAAACCAGGGAAGGACCCTGATTGGCGTGGTCCCCAATCCTGTTGGGTAAAGGGCACCATGGTTCCCCTGGACGTGATCAATGCCATCCCCGTTCAGAGGATCCACCCCGCAAACCAAAAGATTGCTCCTACACCGAGGTACGTTATCGCGAAGGATGCGGGGAGGGCAAAGGATAAAAGGAAAGTGAAGGATATTTCTCCCCTTCAGCTAGAGCCCGCTCCGAAGAGGGCAAGGGTGAGATTTTGTCCCCTTTGTTCTTATATACATATCCTGCGTCTACTTACGCCTTATTGACTTGCCCCTTTTTTTTTTTAGGATCCTTCGCGGCGGAGAGGTCGAGCGATAATAGAGCCTTCTTTCTCAATTGCGGAGCCCCTGTCTCAAACTGAGCCATTGGCTCGAATTGATCAAGGTGACATTCCCAACTGTTATACACATGTTTTTGCAATTTTCACCTCTGTTTTGTGTATACAAGATTTGTGTGCTGTCTTTCAGGTGAGAAGGCTCAACCATCAAAAACTACTACCGACGCTGAGGAAGATGTGCCTCTCGCGAACTCTCCCGCTCACAACGTGGACCAATCAGCTTCTTCCCATGTTCCCCCCTCGTTGGGGGCTGGGGCTGCAAAAGAGTCTGCGTCTGAGAAGAAGGGGAGTGCCTCGACTCTCGCTGAGGGACAAGGTCGAGGTGCCCCAAACGTCGACGAATTCAATGCCATGGACATCGCTAGTACCATCGCGAAGGAGATCGTGCAGGAGGTTGGTGGTCCAGGTGATAAACCGGAGGGCCTGGAGAGAGTAGAGGAGGCTGAAGGTTTTGAGGAAGGGACCGCATCCATGAACGCAGAGCCCGCAGAGGAAATTGAGTCCCCAGCGAGCTCCCCTGGGGCTGATCCTCTCCCTCTAAACCAAAGTCCTGTTGAGGGTGGCTCAGCTCCGAGAAAGAAGAAGAAGAAATTAAGAAAAAAGATAGCCAAACCCTCCTCTCCTTCTTCGCGAGATAGAACTCCGTCGCCTCCTCGCGACGAAGATGTAGTGCACATTCCTTCTTCAATAGATAAGAGCACACTGGGTTCTAAGTCCGTCCCTGAAGCAGTCGTTAGTGAGAGCTCAGACATGGACGATCTTGGTGGAAGCGGCGAGGAGAGTGAAGAGGTCTCGGGAGGCTCCAAAGGTAAGTGCAGCAGTGACATTTTTGCAGGGATGGAGGACATCTTTCATCTTCCTTATTTTACCCCTTCTAAATTGTTAATGCCAAGCCACTCTTCTAACTCAGAGCCCGCTCGCGAAGGTGATGATCAGGGAAAATAGCTTTTGGGCAAAAAGGCCTCAGGAGGTGATGATCAGGGAGAGGAGCTACCAGGGAAACACGGGGACTTAGGTCATTCCCAAGCTGAAGCTGAAGCATCAGGCCCTGGACTTCCCCAACACTCTCTGTTTTCTGATACACAGGGCAGCTCTCGATGGAATGTCAAAGCGTCCAATGCCCTAGTCCTTCGCGTTCTGGAGAAGCAGTTCCCCTCCACCTTTGCAAACTTCTCTGCCAGTCGTCTCGTGGGCGGATCGCTCCTCAACGTTCTCGGCGAGATGGTGCTATCTTTGCAGGAGACAAGGGTGAGGGACTTTTCTGATGAAAAGTATGAGGACCTTACCTCTTCGATCGAAGATATGGAAAGGTTTGGCTTTGACCTCCAATGGCTTCGCGATCATCTGGGAAAGGTTCGTACCACGAAGATGCTATTCGCGAGCCTCTTCAAAGTTCAGGCCATTGAAGCTCAAATTGCTGAAGCAAAGGAGGCACGTGAGAAGTATAAGCAATTGCTCGCTGAGGCTGAGGAGAAGGTTACTGTCCTGGAAGCAAGTCACGAAGCGTTGGTCTGGAACCATCAAGCTTTGGAGGCTCATCCAAAGACCACACTAAGTGACGTAGAACCTGTTCTCCCACTATCTGATTCGCTCTCTCAAGAACTCCTGAAGTAGTTTTTTAGTTTTTTTTTTTTTGAGACAAACTTTGTATCTATGATCTTGATATCAATGAAATACCTCAGCATTTTGTCTGTGCATTCATTGTTGTTACTACTTGTCGTATGGTCGCGAAGGGTAGCAAACGGCAAATTTTCTTTTATATGCCTTTTATTTGCTTTGTGTTTCCCTCTTTATTCGCGATACTTCAAAAGTTATTATTGAAACTCATTCCCTTCGAAGGGCTCTAGCACTCAATTGTGCCAAGGATTCCTTGAGGGTATTTCCAGCTTTAAAGTTAGTCATTCCAAAGAGGTATTTTACTTTGGTTCCCATTCATTTGTGGGGAATGGCTGTCGCGAGGGTCTTCCAACAATTTAGTTAGTATTTCAAAGGAAGAAATTTCCTTGGTCCCAATTTATTTCGCAACATTTAAAGGCCTTGAGCGCGAGTGAGTACAATATCTTGTACCTTTCTTCACTTCGCGGGGGGTGAAATTCCCCCTCGTGCTGACACGAGTTTGTGCCACAAGGTCACCGTCATGGGTGCCCATTTTATTCTATCATTTTCCTCTATTTCTATCATGCTCAGATAATTAACGAAACACACTTTCGAAACAAAGGGATAGCTTTTTTCATTCATAACTTCAATTGGTATAAACTTACCCAAGGGGCACATCAAATTGACATCCCAGTGGTTACATCTGATTGTGAACAAGTAATCAAAAGACAAGAATTAAAAGGGTAACTTGAAGTTTGCTCATATTATGGGTAAAATTTCTTGATGTACTTCGCATTGATTGGCCCTGTGAGGAATCAGTCACTAACTCTCGCGAGCCTATAGTGCCCACTTTCGGCAGCTTTAGATTCTGCATGACTCCAGGGACTAATTTCCATACTAGGCTTCCCACCTTGAATTCTCTCGCGAGTTTACCTTAATTTGTAACCTTCCATTGAAAGCATAAGATAAATCCATATATAGGTTGGTTTAACGCATATAGAATTCGGAACTTTTCTTTTTGATAACTCATGTGTCTGGCTGGAGCCAACTAGCTTACGCGTGTACACCTCGACTATGTTAAGATTATACTACCTGGTAACAAGCTCCACATCCCTTGCCGGATTTGTAAAGCGATGGGCTTATTGCTGTAATAAGTGAATTGAAAGGCGGTTTCAACACTGCATCTCCATATCCACACGCTCCTCCTGCATGAATCATGCTACATATTAGTACGTAAGTATGCGCGTAGAAATCAATCTCTCTCTCTCTCTCCAGATTACCATCAGTCCCGCCGATTGAAAAAACGTACCATCGCTCCCAGCTCCATTAGGACTGCCATACCAAGTCGCACCGGCTGGTGCCCATTCGACAGCCATAGTTGACGAGTTCGTAACTTGGAGAGAGAAGCAGAACTCATAGAAGCAAAAGAAAGTTAGTAAACATGAGACAAAGAGGTGTGACAAGTGATATGAACTAGTAGCCATTTTGGTTCCACAAACTAGTGTATTAATTTTGAAACCCCTTGTGATATGGTTTTCGGACCGTTGTTACAAATTTGCACAAGTATTTATAGAGTAAAACCATGCATGCATTAGTTCATATTATTGCCCCAAAGATAAGGCCAGTCACATGGATTAATTTCAACTGAATGTTAGGTTATCAAAATTATGGAAGTTATAAAATGCAAATTAATTACTCCCTCTATCACTACAAGAAAAGTGATAATCTGTGAGGAAATCCTGGTGAGGAAAATAAAATTCGTCTCCAATTATGTCTTTTTTGTGAGGAAAATCATATTTCGTTGCTAATTTATAGGGAAAGCAAATTTAAGGTGAGGAATTTTTTTTTTCTCGCTAAAATTACTAAATGGGCGAGGAAAATTATCATTTTGTCTCTAAAAGAGTGGACAAACCAAAGTTTAGGCGAGGAAATAATAATTTTCCTCGCTAATATTCTCCCTCCATACCATCTCCGGGCGCGCGAAACCTTGAAATCTGTTGGACGACGAAATCATTCCTCACTAAAAAGCTCACCTTGGGCGAGGAAAATTTTTCCTCGTTCATTTGTATGGAGTGAAATTTATTTTTACAATATTTTACTTGGCCGAATTGGACGAGGAAATGATTTCCTCGTTGATTTGTATGGAGCGAAATTTCTTTTTTACATTATTTTACTTGGCCGAATTGGATGACGAAATAATTCCTCACTAACGAATTCATATTGGGCGAGGAAATGGTTTCCTCACTAATTAAGTGCAACAAAATCTATCTACCGTGATGAAAAATAGTGAGGAAATTTTATTTCCTCGCGAAAGCCAGTTAATGGCGAGGAAAATATTATTTTGTCGCAAAATTGTAATGAGGTGATCAAAATAGGCGAGGAAATTTTACTTTTCCTCGCCATAAGACCCATAATGGCGAGGAAATATTTTGTCGGTTTAGCTTCCAAAATTTAACCGGGAAACTTGAACTGTTCGCAAAAAAAATCTGCTGGGTTGGCGGGACACCAATCACTTGTAAACACCAACAACAGGGCGTCTGAGAAACACTTAAAGCATAGATGTGGATCAAAGTCACTTTCAGTTAGGGTTGCCGCTGCGGTGCGTTTCACATTATATCTTTAGTATTAAACTATGAACATTTATTTATATCTTCAATTTTATTACACTATGAACATGCTTAATTAACTTATTTGTTGATGCAATATTATATTAGATGACAGATGGTGTCGTGCCTCCATTGAAAGAAATATACCAATCAACCCACTATAATAAAGACACAAATGAGTGGATCTCTCCAGGATGCAAGGATAAGTTTGTACGTGTATCAACTACTTTGTTGTGTACTTGTGTTTGCTAATTTATTACAACTTGAATCTACTAAACTTCTCGTACTTAAATTATTCAATTTACTTTAAAATGACAGGATGAGATGGAAAAAATAGAGGCTGAACATAACTCGCAAGAAGGTGCAGTCCCGATGACGCAAGAAGATCTATCTATTAAGGTATTCAAGAAAAGGTCGGGTTATCTCAAGGGACTTGGCATGAGGCCTTCCTCCTCTGTTAGGACCTATTTGAACAGTTATGAGTATGTAACAAACCTCGAGAAAAAGGTTCAAGAGCGGGATGAGATAATTCAGGAGCATGTTGAGAAAATTGAAGCAGCAAACGCCACAATAGTCGAGCTAGTGGAGGCTAAAGAGCAAGCAAATGCCACGATAGCCGATTTAGTGGAGGCAAAAGAGCAACAAGGGAGGACTTTGGCTAGTGTTTTGGAGTTTCTTAAACAACAAGGGTACACTGGAGTATCTTAGAGTGTTGGCCTGTGAAGCTCATGATTCAAGTAGGCTGGTAAGTTGGTTCCTTCTTCAACCTAATTGCAGAAGTCCTGTTACTTTCTGTTATAGCAATGATTACAAATCCTGAAAATTCTGCTATGATTAGGAGTATAAAGAAAGAATATATACCCACACACACAACGCGCGGACGTTCACACACACGCAAATAGCAGCAGTAAGAATTAGAGAATCAATGAACTATATGGTGTTAGATTGTACATGCTTTGAAGTGATAAATTTGTCCACAAGCTTAGAATCTGGAAAAACAGAAAGGCCCCCATAAAAAGGTTTCCGACAACTAGGTATAAAGCATAATGTCAAGTATCTTTCCTATTGTGTCTTTCGTTGTTCTGATGGAGAGAGAAACTAGAAACCTGAGGTTGATTGGTCCGTGAGGACCTTGACGGTACCCAGTACAAGTCTGGAGTCACCATGGTCGCACCCACGGGAGGTTGCTATCACGAGTAACCTCATCCTCCACACTTTTTGCTTAGAAAAAAGGGGGAAAAAAGGACTAATGAGAATATTCAATGGAAAGTTGGAAACACAGTAGACTAAGGTGCTTTGTGACAGAAAAGGCCACACATGAAGCATGCTAGAAGTAGTTGGTCAAAACTTTGTTATTTGGTTTTGACTTCTTGAGCAAGAGTCACACCAAAGTTTCCAAGGTAGTGAAACAGGTTGAAAACATTGATCCGTGAAACAGGTTGAAAACATTGATAAGTGATGATTAAAAGCATTTCAAATGACAAACTCAAACCCAGCCACAAGTTGATTTGGGACTGTAACCCATTGGCAGTACTCTGGTCTTTATGGATTATGAGAAACAAAAACCATTTTGAGGATGTTCCTCTTGACTGGGTTGAAGTGTTAGATTTAATCAAACTAAGGACTGCATTTTGTGCTCATGTGTATGTAAACTTGAGAATGGAAAGAGATCAGCTTTTCCCTTTGATCTTTGTTGAACATTTACAAATCAGTGCATCTTGCATTCATAGTACATTAGTACAGGAGTTAATATTGTTGGTTATAATTGATGTTTGTTCTTTTATAAGTTAGCAATTATACGAGCACAGGGGACCAAGGGGAATGCTAACTGTATACTAAAGTATCTTATAACAAAAGGGCCCTTTGGAGTTCTGTTTATAACAGTAGGATCTATAAAGAAAATGGTCAAGTGAAAGGATTGGATTCCCTCGAAATCCGTTTGGACAAGCTACTAGCAATCTAGAGTTTTAAGTCTCTACTAGCAATTTAGAGCAGCCATTTTCCACTCTCTTTTTCTCTTCCTCCTCAGCTTTTTAATCCTCCCCTACAATGAAGTTGTGACACTCCCTCTGGAAATACCCTAGACACCCCAAACCAAGAGAGAACCAAAGTCCAAAGCTTCCATGTCATCAGAAGTGAACAAGTACGTAGATGTGCCCTGAATCTGCATGCAAGTACAAAATTCATTAAAAACGATTCTAAGTCTTCGTGTTAGATTAACCATGAGGGTGTGTAATGACTACCTGAATATCTTACTGATGATTAGATCTTGGTTGTGGGCTTGGCTCTTTCCTATGGCCTCTCCCTGAATATCTTACTGATGATTAGATCTTGGCTGTGGTCTAAATGAACTCTCTATTTTGTAATCTTGTTTGATGTTTTGCAGATTAAATAGGCAGAAGGTTGGATAGCGGGAAAGATGAAAGTATATGGTTTTCATTGGAGACTTCTTTTTTGGATATATCAATATGTGACGACCTGTTCTTTTTTTTTTTTTTTTAATGAAGTTTGAGTCTTCTTTTTGGATGATGCATAGGATAAGAACATGATATGGTCTAGTTTGATTGTTTTTGACCTTTTGTCTTTGGAACACGGATGTATTAGATCCTATGGTGGATGACTAATTGGTGTAGAATACTAATTATTCTGAAGGTTTATAAATGTATGTTAGTTATTTTGGTGAAATGTAATGTAATACAGGGTTTTTGTTTGATATCTATTGAATCCAAAAAAGAACAGGATTGCATTCTCAAAGGAATGTTAGACAATTTATTTTGTCACCTATACTCCTCATATATATTCTTTAGGTGACAAATTTTTTTCTCACTAAAGAGGTTTCTCTGAGAAGCTTTCTAACGATGAAAGTTTTTCATCTTTGATAGGCTTTAAAGTACAATCATAGGTGACGAAAAGAGCTTCCTCGCCTATGTAATTTTTGTAATATTTAAATTAAATTACTTGCCGACGAAAAGTTTCCTCGCCTATGTAATTTTCCTAATATTTAAATTAATTTACTTGCCGACGAAAAGTTTCCTCGCCTATGTAATTTTCGTAATATTTAAATTAAATTACTTGCTGACGAAAGGTTTCCTCGCCTATGTAATTTTCCAGGATCGATTTCCATTATCATTGGCGAGGAAATTGATGAATTGCCGACAAAAAATCATCGCTATAGGAGACGAAATATTTCCTCGTCAAAACTCAATATAGAAGAGGAAATTATTTCGTCGCCAAAAACTCAATATAGGCGAGGAAATAAGAATTTCCTCGCTATGTGACCTTCTGCGACAACCCTTTGTCGACAAAACTAGTGACAAAATATTTTCCTCGCCTATACCATTGGCGAGGAAAAGTGTGCCATTTATGACGATTTTCATTCCTCACAAATTATGATTTTTCTTGTAGTGTATCCCAAATTGTTGGTCCGGATTCCCATGCAATTTTTTACTACAATAAATCCTTGTGTACGCACGCCTTGTACGCAAAATGCACGGACGGTGCATCTTGACCGTCCGTGCATGTTTTCGACGGTCCAGATTTAAAAAAAACTCTTCCATGTAAGAGGTGGAAGAGTTTTTTAAAATCCATACCGTTGATTCCTGAAATGGATGGTCCAGATGTGTTCGTGCACGTACGTACACGTGTGCGTACGTACGTGTAGCTGGGTTGAATCTTTTTTAATTGTTCATATCTTCCAATCTATAACAATTTTTTATATGCAATATACATCTTATTTGATAGATATCAATAATAGATTGAAAGATATGAACAGTTAAAAATTGTATTAGAATTTGAACAGGACAAACGATTTGGGACAGAAAGAGTATGTATTACTTGGCATGACAAGCTGTGTGAAATGTTTTTTATTGTTAAAAAGTTAGTAGAGAAAATTAAGTGATTATCTGAATTAAATGCATGGATGAACTAGAGTTTGGCATAAATTAAATGACACATAGCAAAAGTTTATAGATAACATGTGAAATGTTTTTTTTAGTATTTTATAGTATTTCTCTTTGCCGATATCTCTTTGCCGATAAAAAGAAGACATGTGGAATGTTGAGAATTTTACTATTACTCCCAAGTACAAGAAGTTTTCATCGTTCACAAAGGAAATTCCGTGAAAATGGTTTCACGAACAGAAAAGCCAAATGGAAAACATGTTAAGCTTTTGCTATGTTTTCATGGCTATGGATGTTTGGCGTTTACGTGCCTCTCGATTAATTCATTCGAGACTAATCTCACCATACAAGTAGTAGACGGGACAAAGCTCGGTAAATATGAATTAACTTTACAAGAATTGATAGCACCTGAGATTTTAAGAGAGAATAAATCTCGCTTTAATCATTAGGCCAGGATGGAGCCCAATTTAACATGGACTCAGAAAAAGCCCGTAAACAAAGAAACAAACGGATTTAATCTAGACCACATTGGGGAAATTCTGACGTAATACAACTAAGCCTTGTTACATTGGGCCTTCATGGGTCGGGCCCATCGTCCAATTTCTTCTTGAGCAATTTACAGGCCGCTCCACTTTGTGGAGGGCCTGCACCGCAAGCTCCGGAAAAAATCTCAAATATGCACCGCGCTCTCCACTTTTGTGGAGACCCCATGTGACTTTTGAGCGGCGGAAAAGTCAGTCCGTGACATCCCATCCCGTCTGTCCCCCAACCAGTCAGGTTTTTTTTTTTTTTTTTACTTTTAATTTTAAAACCTCAAATCCTATGAAATTACCTAAACCCTAAGGTACCCTATGAAAGTGCCTAAAATCCTAGGGTACCCTATGAAAGTGCCTAAACCACTAAAAACCCTATAATAGGAAAGTGCACCCTAAACCTAAACCCTAGGGTACCCTATGAAAGTGACTAAAATCCTAGGGTACCCTATGAAAGTTCCTAAAATCCTAGGATACCCTATGAAAGTATCTAAACTACTAAAACCCTATAATAGGAAAGTGCACCCTAAGTGCCTAAACCCTGTAATAAATATTTGGTTTTTATACCGGCCCGTAATAAAACCTTTCTTCAATATAGATCCCTTTTGGGCTTTTTCTCCATATCAAAAGGAAAAAAAAAAGTTACTATGTCCTATGTTTTCGGTGTGAATGAAGTTGGACACGAGGCAACCAAAAGGTCCCCTCCAGATTTCATCGAATCTGGAATCTGGACATTGGGTGTTTTGTTTTGTGCGGCTGGTTAATTTCACCCCTGATAGCAATATTCATTTCAATCAGTTTTGTGTATTGATTTCCTGCAAGCAACTTTTGGTCCCATTTGGTTATCTATTGAGGCATCCCGTTTTTGTGCCAAATTACCAATGACCTGAAATTCGGTTTCTTTACAACAAATTTTGATATTCGTTCATTGTGTGAGACAGAGGCGGAAGAGTTCTTCCCCCAAGGCGGTTGTCAGTAGTGTTTAGAATCCGTGGTCTGACTATTTTATCTTGGGAAACAAGTACCCGTGCAACCTGCAACACTCTCGGTAGGCGGCTAATCTGTTTTGAGGAGACTGTTATTCACGAGACTCGGTTCATTGTGAGTTATTCTATTTCCGTTTCGATAATCTGTATTTCTGTTCATATAATCTGTTATTCTATTTATTGTGTCAAAATGAAATTGTTCTCTAAATATGCCGATAGTATTGTATTTTTCCCAACAACAATTTCTCCAACTTGTTGGTTCAAAAGTCGATGTCCTAACAGTATCACCATACTATATAGCTTTGATTTGAGTCATTTATAATTGGACAACAGAAGCTTCCCACTCAATTATCCAACCCCACATGCTACTCTAAAAGTTCCAAGCAATATTATTGATCGATCTCTAGCGGTCAGTTTGGACTGCTCTGGCTCCCTCTCATTTTAATTCATCTTGAACTCTGTGTGTGTTTGAATCGTGAATGAAAATTGAACGAATTAGATTAATTGCGAAGAAATATCCGTTGAGCCTACTTGTCTCCAAGATTACTCGAATAATTATTTTTAAATTATTTAACTGTTGGAATAGTTTGTGTGGGACTCGATGTGGGTCCCAGCAGGACCACGAGGAGACTTGACTTGCCCTCATTTTGGGGCATTTTTAAAAAAAATCTATTTTGGGTGAATGAGTAGCAGGGCCCACCCATTCTGTGTCTTTGGTGTCAACTCTAATGTGTGCATAAACCCTTATAGAAAATGCTACAATACACACCCCTTATTTAGGCGTATATGATACACACCCTATAAAAGTTGCGAATTTTTTTGTAAAAATTACGATTTTTTTTTTATTTATAAAAGTTATGTAACACACCAAAATGTTACGAAGCATAGAAAATATTACGAATCATATTTCTGAAAAGTTACGAAAAATTTAAAAATGTTACGATTGCCGATGAGGTGACACAATCTAGACCATATAATAGGTGCAGGGCCGGCCCAGGCCCAAGGCCCACAAGGCCTGGGCCTAGGACACCCCAAAAATGGGTACTATTTGGGGCACCCCAACATTTTATAGAAATGGGCTTGAGTAGAACACTTTTTTGATCCAAATAACGAAAATAATCCATTATAAGTTACAAAAAAGCCCAACCATTGTAGTCCAATATTAAAAAAAGCCCAAAATGGAAAATAAAAGAAGGCCCATTTGGTTTGAAGTACAAATTTACCAGAACATGCCATTAATAATTAAGTCCCTCCATTTCTTTTTATATCCCTTCTCTTAACCTCTCCTTCTTCTGTTTCCGATGTGGGACAAAGATAAGGCAGACCCTTTGACCAGACCTTCCTTCTTGTTCCTACTCCTTAGTATTTGGCTACTCCAGATCTTAATGCTACTAACAAGAGCCACCTACACCAACTCTTTCAATGTGCATTTTGCTTTTCTTTGTCTTCTTGTTGTCCTCCTCTCTTTTTGGTTAAAATGAGTCTAGATAACATGACTGTCTGATACAAATATTTATTGTTATATCTATTTCATCTCCACCTGGGTTCACTATGAGAAATTGTAATTTTGGTTTTTGAGGATGGAAATGGTCATACACTTTCTTTAATTAACCCCAGTTGCTTGTATAGATGCCCTCAAACAAGGATGAAGTTTTTTTTTTTTTTTCATGTAAAAATTGTTAAGTTTAAAGGGCACAAAATTTAGAACTTGCCTTGGGCACTCAAAAGTGTTGGGCCGGCCTTGAATAGGTGCATACAGAACACCCAAATAAGGAGTGTGTATTGTAGCCATTTCCTACCCTTATTTGCTATATTTGAAAGTCTCTGTCCCGTGGTGGTACAATTTGTCCAACTTCCTGGTTCAAAAGTCTCTGTTCAACTAGTAATTTTTCATGCTTGATTCTGAGTTATTGACTACAAAAGCTTCCCACTCAATGGTCCAACCAATATTGATCTCTAGCGGTCAAGTTGGACTGCTCTGTCTCCCTCTCATTTTCATCTTTGAGGTCTCTCTGATCTCTCTCTCAGACAATCACACACACACACACAGAGAGATACATAGAGAGAGAGAGAGAGAGAGAGAGAGAGAGAGAGAGAGAATGGAGGAAGCTGGTATGGCAGTGGGAATGGGAACAGGGAGTGATCAAGGAGCAGCAGGGGAATACAATGGGAAGTTGACTTCATTTGTAGTGTTGTCTTGCATGATGGCTGCCATGGGAGGAGTTATTCTGGGCTACAATATTGGAATTTCAGGTCTCTCAAAATCTTTCTTAACCACAATGTTTCATAGCATTTGTTTTTGTTTTTCTGCCATTCACTTCTTCTTTAGGATAAATGGATTATGGGACAATTAAATTGCGTATAGGTGAAATTTTCGGTGGCACATAATAAATTGCAATATTCAGGTGTGAGCAAAAAAATTATTTTTGTCAAACGGTATGAAGAGCAATACAAGCGTGAATTACATCAAATTGAAAACAAAGTCCACAATCACTATAAGCTCAACCCAACTAATAACTCCATTAAGGGGAAAGTTCATAATATAAGCTCAACCCAACTAATAACTCCATTAAGGGGAAAGTTCATAATCACAGCTCAACCCAACTAATAACTCCATTAAGGGGAAAGTTCATAATCACAGCTCAACCCAACTAATAACTTCATTAAGGGAAAAGCCCATAATCACTATAAGCTCAACCCAACTAATAGCTCCATTAGAGCATCCTCATAGGCTCAACAAAAATTGGGCCAAATTTAACCTCAAAAACACCTTTTTATAAATTAACAAGTCACTTTTTCAAAAACTCACAAAATCAGACTCTCTATTCAGGAAGTCAGGAGAGAGAATTGTTTAACCTGTGAATAGTGCCTCAAAGGATTTACCGAGTTACTGTAGCAAAGTTATAACTTTTGCAGATTTACAAAAAAATTGTTGAGTTTGATTTTGGGGGGTTTTTTTCCCCTTTCACTCAACAACTTAGTCATCAGGGGGATTTGCCTCCCCTGATGAGGATGCTCTTAAGGGGAGAAATAATTAAACCAACAAGTAGAAACAAAGTCTACAATTACTATAAGTCCAATCAAACTAATATCTTCATTAAGGAGAGAAATAACCCATAGGGTTTTATGGACATCCATCTTGCCTCCGCGGGGTTGCTCGCTCTCTGATATTTATGCATTTTGCTTGTTAGTTAATAAAATCATCTCATTTAAAAAAAAACAAAACAAAACAAAAAGGGGAGAGAAATAACCCAACAAATACAAGGGAAATAACATCCACATGCAGGTGGAGAGATTCAAACTCCTAACTTTTTAGTGAGATACATGAGTTCTGACCGACTGAGCTAGCCCTAATTGCTTTATTGTTTGTAGAATTTGACATGGAATTCGTAGTTCACCGAGAATTTGAGGCAATTGACAATATTTGTTGTCCCTTCCAAAAGTTGGTGCTTCGGCAAAATAATCTGAGACATATTTTTTTTCTTTTTCAGATTTTTTTTCGCATTTGTTGGTTTGGCGTCAATTTTTTGTGTGGATTATTGGTCCGTCTTGATAAGATGAATCTAGAAAGTGAAAAAAATTGTGATCAAAATTAAAAAAAGTTCACTGAAGACAAAAATAGTTCAATTTATTTTTGTAGATTATTGGATTATTTTTGTCTTTATTCACAAATTTTTTAGTTTGGTTAATAATTTTTTACTTTTTGAATTCCTCTCATCGAAACGAATTAATAATTCAAAAGAATCGATGCAAAACTAACAAATGCAAAACACTTTCATGCAAATGGCAATCGATGGCATGCTTGTCATCCAAGCTATGCACATGCAAATGTTAGATATTATTTGATGATTTAAAAATGATTTTTGACTTACCGCGGCATCGGTACTTTGTACCGTACATGCCGGTCTAGCTACCTTTACCGGGAATCGTGTATTCTACTCAGTAAGGCTGTTTTCTGATTTTTGATGATTTGTCGTCTCTTTTCTGTGAGCATCGACGTCATCGATTTATTTTGATAAATAGGAGTGGAGTAAAATCTGGTGCCTACAATTTCAATGTGCACATTTTTGAAACCCTTCTCAAGGATGATATCCGGGGTGGGTGCTATGCAGTAGATGTTGTGCGCCGTGTTGTGCGGCAAAACTACGTCGTTTTGCTTGATTTTGTGCACACCTCCAAAGCTTCTAAGGACCTTGTTTGGAGAAAGAAAAAACCACTACAAAATGCCAAAACCCAAAGTGCCTAAGCCCTAAACACGAATTGTCTAAACCCATTATATCCTACCCTAAAGAGCCTAAATCCCCTAAAATTGAACCCCAAAATTAACTCTCCGAACAGGACCCTTGGATGTACCAAGAAATATGAGCAAAACGACGTAGTTTTACCGCACAACACCTACCGCACAGCGCCTCCCCCGATTCCCAGTTTTCATGGTAGATGCCCTAGAATTCTGTTTCCAGGCTTGAGTTGTAGTTGAGTTTCCCATAGAAATATATAGGCCTTGTTCGTTTAGTAGTTTTAGTTTTGGAAAAAAAATGTAATGAGTGGAGAGAGATAGAAAGAGAAATGAGTGTAATGATTACAAAACAAAACTAAAACTACTCCTTTGGCTAAATCCAAAAAACTCGTTTTTGGTTTTTTTCGTTTTGTCCTTATTCAAATTTTTTTTGCATTTGTTAGTTTTCAGTCTATTTTTTTTGGTTTCTTAGCTTGTCTCCATTAGAGGAATCTAAAAAGTATAAAATAATTGACCAAACTTAAAGTTTTGTGAATAAAGACGAAAAACAATCCAAAAACTTTATTCACAAAACTTTAAGTTTGGCTAATAATTTTATACTTTTAGATTCCTCTCGTCGAGACAAGCCAAGAAACCACAAAAAATCGACCAAAAACTAACAAATACAAAATTTTTTGAGTAAAAACAAAACGAAAAAAACCAAAAAATCAATTTTTTGGATTTATATGAAACGAACAAGGCAATAATATTCTGCCATGTCTTCTTTAAATTTTAAGAATAATTGATTTGGTAAATGTGCAATACTTCTCTTGTGTCCCAGAAAATTCAAATCGCGAACCTGTGCCAACAGAAACTTGGTTTTCCCAAGAATAGGAGGTGACTATGATTGACATTTAAGGGAAAATTTCAAAAAAGCCCCTAACCTTTGACCCGTTTATCACATCAACACCGGACCTTTTAAAAACGTCAACTAAACCCCCGAGCTTGACACTCCGTTATCAATTTTCCCCCTCATTCAATTTTCCGTCCAATTGATAACGGCGAGTCCTACATGGACACATGTGGGACCCGATGCCCATTAGTTGGCCTCCACGTGGAGATGATAGTACTTAAAAAAAACCCTGACCTTTGGACCAAATGTCAAATAAACACCTGAATTTCAAAAAACGTCAATTAAATACCTCACCTTGACACTCCGTAATCAATTTCCCCCCTCAGTCCATTTTTCGTCCATTGCTTAGCGGAGACTCCCGAAATTACGTCGTTTTGTAGGTTTGTCATGGGCTTCCAAATTTGTTTGTTGCACGTTGTTTGTTGAGCCGATTTCGGAGTCTCACACAAATGATCTGGACTGTTCAATAATTTTAAGATAATTATTTGAGTGGTCATAGAAAAAATCGGGCCCATCGGATATTAATAAGTAATTGATCTAATTAGTTTAATTTTTCATTCAGAATGAGAACCCTATCATATGAAAGAATTTTGAAAAAAGACACAATTGTGCGCTCGGTATCCCCTTGATCTAAACCGTAGATATCATAGCGCTCGTTGAGATTAGCATTCACTTAAAATTATCTTGATCAGACATCGTTTTGTATCAAAACAGTTCTTAATTTTATTAATGTCCGATCAAGATAATTTTATTAGAGAATGATCTTGTCAACAAGCAGATATCTACGGTTCAGATCAAGGGGATAACGAGCACACATTTGCATAACTTTTTTGAAAATTCTTTCAAATTATAGGGTCCAGATTCTAAATGAATTAGATCACTCACTTATTAATATCTGATGGGCATCATTTTTTACAAAACCACTTAATTAATTATTTTAAAATTATTGAATGGTTCAGATTGTTTGTGTGGGACCCTGAAGTTGGCTCCACAGACAACATGTAACGAACAAATTTGGAGGCCCATGACAAACGCACAAAACGACGTCGTTTTGGGAGTCTTCATTAAGTTGGACGAAAAATGGACTGAGGGGGGGAATTGATTACGGAGTGTCAAGGTGAGAGGTTTAATTGACATTTTATGAAGTTCAGGTGTTTACGGGACATTTGGTCCAAAGGATAGGGGTTTTTTTAAGTAGTGTCATGTCCACATGGAGACCAACTAATGGGAAGGGGGGTCCCACAAGTGTCCACGTAGGACTCGCCGTTATCAATTGGACGGAAAATCGAATGAGGGGGCAAATTGATAACGGAATGTGAAGCTCGGGGGTTTAGTTGATGTTTTTAAAAGGTCCAGTGTTGATGTGATAAACAGGTCAAAGGTCAGGGGTTTCTTTGAAATTTTCCCGACATTTAATCAAAATGGCATTTTTTGCAGCTTTTTCAAAAGCACTTTTTGGTGGCCTGGAGATTGAAATCAAAACATGTACACATAAATTACGGCCACGGCTTACAAACCGTAACATAAAGTATGAGGCACCATATATATATATATAGAGAGAGAGAATGGACCCAAAAGGGACAAATCCTTATACTCTCCAAAGTCCCTATTTATAAGGAGAATCTAAAGTTAGTCAAATAAGGAAGTTGCCAAATTCAAGACACTTTCCTAACAACAGAGATTTTCATGCCTCAACCTAAATAATTAGATTTTGGTGTTTATTGGCGTAATATCACCCAACACTAATAAGTGTTAATTTTGTGGCAGATCTTACCTATTGAAAGAAAATTACTAGCTCAGAGAATTAAAAAAGATAAAGTAGGAACTGGCAAGGGCTATTTTTAACATGTTCTAGATGACAAGGACATAATTTTGAAATTGTATAGGTGGAGTGACTTCAATGGAGCCATTTCTCAAGAAATTCTTCCCAGAGGTCGATAACAAAATGAAAGAAGACACTGAGATAAGCAACTACTGCAAATTTGACAGCCAGTTGTTGACTTCATTCACATCTTCCCTCTATGTGGCTGGCCTAATAGCTTCCTTCTTTGCCTCATCAGTCACTCAAGCCTTTGGGCGCAAATCCTCAATCTTTGTCGGAGTAGCTGGATTTCTTGTAGGGGCCGCACTCAGTAGTGTAGCTATTAATGTCTACATGCTTATCTTTGGCCGTGTCTTTCTTGGTGTTGGTGTTGGCTTTGTAAACCAGGTATGTATATAATTTAGCTTTTGATTGTTTTTCTTTCTAGCAAGTCCTGCTTCCTATTTCAACTGTCTTGCAAAACAAAATTACTGAAAAGTTAAAAACGCTCACTTATCTTATTTTCGTGTGAAAGCAGTTTAAAGTATCTGATTATTCGGTTTCAGGCTTTTTAAGGAGTAGAAAGTAATTACCCTATCATCTTATTTCTAAGATGCTAACATTTGACAAGTGTGACAAAAATACAAAGTGATCTGAAGGAATTATAGCCTGTTTCCAGAGGAAAGTAATCAACTTGTAATGATGTAGTTATTTAAAAAATTGCTTTCAACACACACATCTAGGAAAAAATTTAGACACAGATATATCTAAAATTGATTATTGTGTAGATTCCACATTCTTCACAATGGATCCATCTGTATCAAGACGGCAACATGCTCTTTAGTAATTTAACATGTGATACTGCTTTTGCTTATTTCAGTCAGTGCCATTATATCTCTCAGAATTGGCTCCACCCAAATACAGAGGAGCAATAACCAATGGCTTCCAATTCAGTGTCAATATTGGAGGTCTCTCAGCAAACCTCATCAATTACAGCACCGAAAAGATCAAAGGCGGATGGGGTTGGAGAATCTCCTTAGCCATGGGAGCGGTCCCTGCTTCGATCCTAACTCTTGGTGCTCTCTTCCTACCTGAAACACCCAACAGCTTAATCCAACGAAATACCGATCCCCAAGCGGCCAAATCAATGCTACAACGAATTAGAGGCACCCAAGATGTCCAATCGGAACTAGATGACCTTATCAAAGCCAGAGAAATGTCAAAAACAGTTAAACACCCATTCAAAAAAATTGTTCAAAAGAAGTACATGTCTCATTTAGTCATGGCAACAATTATATCGTTTTTCCGACAAGTTGCCGGAATCAACGTGATTGCATTTTATGCTCCCGTTGTTTTTCGAACTATGGGTATAGGCGAAAGCGCTTCGCTTATGTCTGCGATTGGAATAGGACTGGTTTCTATCATATCGTCGTTCATATCTATGTTGATAGTTGATAAACTTGGGAGAAGAATTTTACTTATGGCGGGGGGAATTCAGATGTTGGTGTCAGAGGTAATGATTGGAGTGGTATTAGCAACTCAGTTAGGGGACCATGGTGGGGTGAACAAAGAGTATGCCGTTTTGGTCTTGATTTTGATATTTGTTTATGCTCCAGGGTTTGAGTTGTCGTGGGGTCCGTTGGGGTGGTTGATTCCGAGTGAGATTTTTCCGTTAGAGATACGGTCAGCAGGACATAGTATTAATGTGGCTGCGAGTTTGTTGTTCGCTTCTGTTGATGCTCAAACTTTTTTGGCTATGTTATGCCATTTTAAGGCTGGGATTTTCTTCTTTTCTGGAGGATGGGTGGTGCTGATGACGGTGTTTATTTACTTATTTTTGCCAGAGACTAAGAATGTGCCGATTGAGCAGATGGATAGAGTACTGTGGAGGGAACACTGGTTGTGAAAAAAAAGTTGCGGGACATGATGACGAAGTGACTGTCCATGCATGCCTCCCTACTTTGGATTTATGCTCCCGTGATATTGATCAGCATCATGCTCACAACACTGGTAAACTTAAGAAACATTTCTTCTTTTTTTTAGCGAAAACAAAGGATTTCAACTGAACAATAGATCCATTTTGACTCTCCCCCACACGTTCATTTTTCCCAATTGCTTTTAATATCTAGTGTAATATTTATATTTATTTATTTCAGGATGCAAGGTACGTAATTTTGTTTTTTCGGCTAATACAATTTATCCTGAACCTAAAATTGGGTCTTCGTTCACGCCTACCACGTAACAAAGTTTGGATAGCACCCTATCTCTCTCACTCTCTATTTTGTGTGTATACTTGCGAATGCTCGTGCCTGAAGGCACGGCTCGAACAACCATCACATGCAATATCTAAACCTGTATACAATAACTCCAACAATTAGCACATGTAAGTCAATACTGGACTCACGAACACAGGTGTTGGTGACATGTTGCTCGGCATGGATAACAACCCCAATCTTTCATTCTTTTAGAGTTTGTACCTACGGGAACTACCAACGATTATACAAACCACATTAAATACCATCAACTATAATCCAAACTAATACCATATTGATCCATACAATAATGTAGTCATACCCACACAAAAATGTAAGGAGGGAAAAAAAAGATGATAAACGTAAGTCGAGTTCTGCAAAAAGATCATGTGATTCTCGTTCACCAAAAATAATTGTCTCCTGTAGACACCCCGATTTTGACCCGAGAAACTTATCAAGCAACCTCGATGATGAAAATGCCTGATAAGAGCACGCGAGGCTTGATTGTGAACTTGGAAACCCCACCAAAACCTCTTCAAAATAAACTCAAGCCTACACCACCTTCTAGTACATTCAAAACCCTCTTTTTTGATATATAATATGTCCCAATCCATTCTGAAATGAGGGAGATGTGCCCATTTTACCAAAACAACTTATTTTCCCGACCTTCTGAGGGTAAAATGGTCATAGATTTTGATGTACAAATCATCTTGGGTTCAAACCACTTGGGTTAGAAAGTAGACTTGACAAGCTTTCCAACGCTTCAAACCATGCACAAAACGGAGTTTGGTAGAACCCGGAATGCCCCCGCAAAGTTTGGAATTTTGTTCTGTCTCCAAGTCCAGGCGCCTGGATTGGATGATTCCAGGCGCCCACATTGAATCCAGGCGCCTGATTTGATCAATATGTGTGCCTGGATTCACTCCAGATACTTGTTGTCCAAGGTCAAGTGGGTGGGGAGGAGCGTCTTGAAGATCATTTCTGGGATTTTTTGCAAAAGTATAATGGAGGGGAGATGATGGCCTATGATGCCCCTCTAAGCTTCACCCCTAAGAGGTCCTAGTGACCTTTTTGAACCTTTTCTAGCCTATAAATACACCTCTTTCTCACTCATTTGGAAAGAGATCAGTTCTCCCCTCTCTCTCATGTTGCTATTCTGCTAAAAATATACCAGAAAACTCACCTCCAGTTAGCTTCTCCTCTATTTCATCATTTCCACCTTCAAAACACACCTTTCTCATCACATATTCTCTTGAATTTTTACCATCTCCGTCCAAATATCTACCAAGAAACTCACAATCAGCCCATATAGTTCCAGAAAATTGATCCTCAAGTTCATCCAATCACCAAACATCATCTAAACTTGATCCAAAAAAGTTCATCCATCAAGTTCTCAAGGTAGTTCATCTACCAAAGTGTTCAAAAAGACCCTGAGGGGACTCTACCAGGTTCTTGCTAGTCTTCTATACTAGTGGAGGACTTGGGAGAGGTTCAAGTTTCACAAGAGAAAGAAATTCATTTTGTGCATCAGTGTCAAATCCAGACGCCTGGATCTGGTCAATGCAGGCGCCTGGATTCACTTCCCCTTTGTTGTACTTTGCTGCTTTATTCACTCTTCTTTGAATATTTGAGGCATTAGAAGGTCATTTGTGCATGCATTCATCACTAGATGGTAATGATAATCACATTAAGGCATGAAAAATGACATTTAGAAAGTAAAATCATGATTAAATTGGAGTTTTATGGTGAGATTAGGGATCATATGGCATTCCTTGTTGGTTTCAAATAGCACCAGAATGTTACAATCAAATAAAGAAAATGTATTGTGAGCATATGAATATATCACACGACTTCTCAAGGCATCTCATGGTTTAGACCCATCATATTTTCTTTCTTTCCTCTTTCATAGTCATTAGTAGACTTCTAAGTCCATCTTATGCATGACAATGTTTGATGCATGCCTTAGATCAGTTTGGTATTTTCATTTTATCTATCAAAGCATGTTAGAATCATGAGTTTCTAAGCCCTCATCATATTATAGGGTTGTTTTTGAAGTCCATTTCAATAAATAAATAAATAAAAACATTAAACATCATTCAGAGCATGTGAGAGTAAGCTAGGAGCATTGAATCTGTTGTGCATTGTGAGACCTGGAATGTTGAAGTTGTTGTCAGATCTGCTTTCCAGGCGCCTGGATTTGCCTAATCCAGGTGCCCAGATTACCATCCAGGTGTGGCAAGTATGATGTTTGTGATCAGTTTCTGGAACATCTCAGAGCAGCTTAAGTGTGATTTAGTCAAGTTTCAGTGTCTCACGCATATAGATCATTCACCTATGGCATTTTGCACAAGTATCCACATACATTTCATTAATTTTCTTGATGCATTTATGTATTCTCTCATGAACTGATGATTAAAATTTGTTTAAACGACATTTTCAAAATCCCTTAAACATTTAGTAGAGACCGGTGGTCACACCGGGCGTGAGGGGTGCTTTAAATTCCTTCCCCTCGCGTAACCCAGCTCCCGGACCCGAGAAATCTCAATAAAAGCACACCGGTAATATGTTTTCCATACCAAGGGCAAAAGAGTCATTTTTCAATTGGTTTCTCGGGTATGGTCCTCAAACCCGGGTGGCGACTCCATCCAATCAATTGAAATCGTTTTCCAAACAAACATCGTTTTCGTGGACAATTCCTGCGGGGTGTTCACATCTTCATCACTTTTTATCTGACTTGAAATGGCTTTTTTTTTTAAGAATGGTCCCCAATCTATTTGAGAATTGTCAATTTCATCCCAAAATATAAAAAAAAAAAACGCATCTATTGCATCCCAACCTCTGTAATCCACGTTTAATTGGTCCCCAACCCACACACCGTTAATAGTCACCATCTAAATGAGGGGCATTCTTGTAAAACCACTTCAGTTCTCTCTCTCCCCTTCCTCTCCCCCACCACCGTCGTCCTCTTCCCCTCTCTCTCTCTCCTAACCTTGGTCCCCAACTCCAGGGCTTTTCGGCGAAGTACTACAATTTGGCAAACATATTGCCAAACTACTCCTCTTTTAAAACTATTTGTAAAAATACTCTTTAGCGCGATTTGGAATTGCGCTAATTATAAAACGCGAACGGGAATTGCGCTAACAGTGCCCATGTGGCACCCGAAGTCCACATAGGTGTTTAGCGCGATTACAAATTGCGTTACCCAAAGGTTAAAAAAAACTAAATAGTGTCTCCCTTCTTCGAGCTCCTCCACCGCAAGACAGCTGCCCTTGATGCCAGATTCTACTTCAAAGCCATCAGGCACTTCTCCAAAATTTCTACATCACTGGTGAGAGCATGGAGGCTGTTGAAAACTCACCATTCCTTGAGAAGCTGAAAAAAAAGGGTAAAGGGTAGGAGGTCCTCTACATGATTGATGCCATTGACGAGTACGCAGTGGGTCAATTGAGGGAGTTTGAGGGCAAGAAGCTAGTTTCTGCAGCAAAGGAAGGTTTGAAGCTGGAGGAGAGTGAAGACGAGAAGAAGAAACAGGAATCTTTGAAGGAGAAGTTCGAGGGCGCCGCCACGGCACCTTCAGCTGCTAGGTATCGTCACTCTTGCTGGGGTTAAGAATTTTTTTCGTTTTCTCTCTGAAGGGAGGAGTTTCAAAGAGGAGTCAGTTCAGGGCTTTTTTTTTTTTAAGAGTTTGGTAGCGCAATTTCAGATTGCGCTAAACTACGGTAGCGCAATTTTCAATTGCGCTAAACACCTACGTGGATTTCGGGTGCCACATGGGCATTGTTAGCGCAATTTCAGTTCATGTTTTATAGTTAGCGCACTTCCAAATCGCATTAAAGAGTATTTTTACAAATAGTTTCAAAAGAGGAGTAGTTTGGTAATATGTTTGCTAATTTGCAGTACTTCGCCGAAAATTCCCCAACTCCATCTCACCAAAAACCCAAATGCTCAAAACCCATCTAGAACTCCCCCACTACCAACCTGAACCGTGCGGTTCAAAATTCCCCCACCACCGTCCTCTTCCCTGACTACACCCAAATGCTGGCTAATTTCAAAATCCACGATTTACTACCCGCAAAACCCCATCCGATCGAGCTCTATTTTCCAATCGAGATTCCATATATGTCTGGGCCAGGATTTATTCGGTTGTTTGCTTGTAGAGCAGCACAACCCATTTCAATTCCCAATTTATCTCCGACGACACGAACGAAGCCCACCTCTTCTACCACCCCTTCTTGCCTCAATCTCATTATTTATGGCCCAAGAACCTCACTTTGCCGCCGCCGATCGAAACTCAGCTTCTCCACTAAGCCGTACCGCTTCTCCAGTACGCCGGCTTGGGGTTAGAACCCTCTTTCTCTCTTGGTGTCTCCTCTCTCTCCTTGGATTTTTCCCAAACCCAACCCAACCCAACCCAAATCAAATTAACCAATTGAAGTCGCCGTCTTGGGTTGATTGTGTCGTCGCCGTTTGGGTTTTGAATCCTCAAATCACCTCTTTATCCAAACCAAACCCACTGGCGCCGTCAAAGTTGTCGTTCGAACCCCCGTCCAAGTCTTGCCCTCTCTCCTCTGAGGCCGCCTGCTGCAGTAACAAACCGTGAACGGCATATGCATGTACCCATTCCCTGTAAAATCAAACCCAACCACTGTCTGCGTCGGCGCCATAGCGAACATTCCCCCCGGCGGGGACAGTGCCTATGCCAGTAGCGGCGACGTGAGGGCTTGGCGTGGCAGTAGACAGTGCCTATTCTGTCCCTTTATTTTTTTTCAAAAATTTGAGGCAAACACAAATAAACCACAATAGTATTCTAAGTTGAGTTTTAAATATACGAATTCAAGAACAAAGCAATCTTCACTTATGCTTGTCCGATGGAACTGATGAGAATGAACGGTTCAGATTGTTCATTGTGGACTAAAAAATAGGTCTCCGAAGCCGATTGATACATGGACGGTGCATGGGGGTCGGTACCCCTATCAGAAGAAAACATAGGATTGAAAGGCAGAATCAATTGTCGTTTTCAAAACTCCGTAAGCCGAGGTATGAAATTTATGGTTGAGCACTTGGAATACTTAAAAAAGACGCAAGGAAATTAAATCAACTGAGAATCGTAGGTGTAAGTCGAGGTCCTCGGCACCCATTACTTAAGCCATTACCAAGGAAAAGCTAATTCAAAATGAGAGTCTTATCTTGGAGAGAAATATGCCGACTAAAAAGGAGAAGTGGGACTGTGGGGTTTGGGTTCATGAGCAGGAACGGTTGGAGTGTGTAAAGCAATCTTGGCCCTTGTTTTAAAGATAAACTCCTTAGATCTTGAGTGAAACCAATCTCAGCCGTTAGTCTAAGAAAAATTAAATCCAAGAGTTCAAAATATAGGAAGTTCAAAAACTGAGCTTCCTTATTATATACTAGATATGTTTGTGTGTGTGATAGAGAGAGAGAGAGAGGGAGTGAGGGAGAGATATACTCCCTCAGTCTGTGTTTGTTGATCCATTTTCGACATTTGTGCCATGTTTTAACTTGTCTATATCTTTCAATTTATAATAGGTTTCATGATTTTGAAAATTCGTATTACAGAACTAATTGAGATCTATCAAATAAGATTCATATTACATATTTTTAGATATTCGTATTACACATGTCCAATTTTTTTTTAAAAAGTGTAAAATAGTAAAAAGTGGACTAACAAACACGGACGGAGAAAGTGAAGATTCAAAAATTTGTTTCCGTAATGAATAAGATAATTCACATTGCAATATGGGTCTCTTTTAGGTAAAACAGGACTCGGTTAGCAGACCTCACAACCTCTATGCCTCTCATCTCCCCTGCAAAATGAAATGGTCAACAAATAGGTCCTTTTGAAGTATGAATTGCCTAAGGAAACGGAACAACAGTATGATTACGTTCGGATGGAACAGTTATTTTGCATAAACGAATAGATTAGGCAATTTTGAACATGGACGTTTTCTGTGATATCGCACTGAATATCGTAGTTTGGGACAAAAGGCTACAATATACATCCCTTATTTGGGTGTGTATCGTACACACCCCTATAAAAGTTACGATGTTTTTTTTTATAAAAGTTACGAGACACACCAAAATGTTACGAATCATAGAAAATGTTACGAATCATATTGCTGAAAGTTACGAAAAACTAAAAAATGTTACGATTGCCGATGAAATGGCACAATCTGGACCATACAATAAGTGCATATGGTACACCCAAATAAGGAGTGTGTATTGTAGCAATTTCCCGTAGTAGTTTATGTCCATGGGCTTTGGTATGTTTAATCAAATCTAATTGTATGTTGGGCGATCATGGCAATCCTGTGGTTCCAAGGAGTCTTGGATTTGTGGTTGGCAAAAGAGAATGTAAGTAATAACATCTTGTTGGTTTATAAAATTCTCAAATTGGGTTTCATTTTCGGTTGTCAAAAATTGATTTGTGGAGTTTTGGGGAAGTGGTCTTAAATCATCGATGTTTCAAGGTGCTCAATATATTCTCATGATGACTAGGTGGATGAAAAATTGGGGGAAGTTGTAATATAACCAGCTTTCTTCACCCTTTTGTAAAGATATAGCCAATTTTTTGAGAAGTCCAAAAAAGGAAACAGACCCAGCAAATTGGGACGGGGGAGTATTAATTTGACTTTCGATCCCTTTTCTCCTAGGAATTAGATTACTGTTAACACCGAGGAAACCACAAGCGCCTACTGTGGTTTGTGAGCTGGGCGTGCCAGGACTGTACGTCACAGTCCGAATGTGATAGAGGCCTTCGAGACCTTTTCTGACTTCGTTCTTGCGATTGCGTGAAACCCTCAAAGGGTAGAGTTGCGAATAGTTCGTGGTTTGCCTTACGTGTGAGGACTTAGAATTTTCCCAACCGTTGTGGAAAATTAAGAGCAACGAGATAAAAATAAAACCAACTTTTATACAATAGAGTCAATAACAAGGGCTAAACTCGGGTTAGGCTTGTTAAAAGACTAGAAAATAAAAGACTCAATTGTGTTGGAGGCTTCAACGAGGTTGAATGGCTGCAACGGGTTGAGAAATTTGAGTTTAAGTCGAGAGACTTGAGTTTGATTATCCGTGAGGTTGATGGCTGTGGAACCCTTCTTAAACCTTCAAAACTAGTATTTATAGGCTCATGGTGTTCAACCACCATTATGTCGAGATGATGCCAAGTGTCCCAAGCATTTTCCCGCCTTAATTTGGTGCTGCCATGTGTCCTAAGCTACCAATTTTCCTTCTATCATGGCAGTTATTGGCGGTTACTAAAGGTCATGGCCCTATTTCCGTGGGGAAAGGCCTGGTGACCCATTAACAGGCCTCCTATTTTTAGGCTAGTGGGTTCATGGGCTTTCAAGTGGAGTCACGGCTTGATGCCACGTGGCATAACCGCTTCCCTCATTATTTGCTAACAAGCTTTCTTATTTTCTTTTCTTAATTCTTCTGACTAGAGGTTGGGGCACACGCGATGCGTGTGCAAGTCGAACCTTGATGAAATTTTTAAAAAAAAACCGTATGGGGACACACTATCGCGTGTACCTGGCCTCTAGCAACCAGTAAAATGTATGCCTGGAAAATAATTAAACTTGTGTAAAGCATCCATTTTCTCTTACATAGGGGTTGGGCACACGCGATGTGTGTGCAAGTCGAATTTTAAAAACTATATCTCCAAGATAGGATGTTTAAAATAGTCATTCTATGTTATTTCTTAGATGTGTATTGGTAACCATCAATCAGTCGAATGAACCCATAAGAGCAAGACGAATTTAAAGAACTGTATCTCCAACACAGGATGTTTAAAACAATCATTCCATGATATTTGTCAAATGCTTATTGGTAACCATCAATCATTTGAATGAACCCATAAGATTTAAGCAAAAGAGTTATCGAAGAACAAATGCGAATTCCAAATTACTATCGTCTAAAAAAAAGAAGCATGCAAGAAGCCCTAAAATTACCAGAACAGGGAGGGAGTCGTAATGAATCCCAAACTCTTAACATAATGGAAAATATTTGAGCAAATTAAGTCTGTAATCTTGAATTAGTGGTATAGTTTGTCTCGGAAGAAACGAAAGAAAGGAATAGCACCTCGAAGTTGCACATATGGAAGATTCCAACATGACCATACACCATAGTAAACCCACTAAATCGTTGCCAACAATCTTTGAATTAGAATTTGGTGATAGAGAGGAGAATTGGTTCCTGAACCAAATTTCACGTGGAACGGTTTGTTCACTAAAGAAGTGGAGCAGTTTGTTTTTTTCTCCACAGAGTAAGCGTTTTTCTTTTCTTTTTTCTTTCTTTGCCCCTCCTATTATTGAACTTAATGGGGAGTCAAGGTTAGAATGATTGTAAATAGTTATTTTTTGAGGGATAGTAACGGAAATAAATTTTGTGAGCCAGCCTCAATAACTGATCCACACCAAAATGCTGCTCCCCCTTTATATATTAGAATAGATAATTAAATTCCTCTTTTTTAAGGAAAGATAAGGATAAACGGTTTTCATCTTTTCACACATGGTTTTAATCCCATAACCGTTTTATCATTCGAATAGGACCTCCAAAATGTACCCTCGAGGCCTCAATTCGTAATATGGGCTCTACTTCTTGTTGAAAGAAACAAAAACCTCCTTCTCTCGGGTCATACGGGCCTCGTGGGCTGAAATCATCACAGGCCTCCTTACTCTTCAGCCCTAAGGACCTCATTTCAGCCCTTTGAACCCAGCCATTAACTTGTGCTAAATTTGGGTGTAAACAATTACGCTATAATTTTAGGTTCCCGGAGCTAATGGAGGTGGATTTAGAGACAAGTAATCATATTTCTATTCAATTACTACCCAAACGGGAGAATCTTAAGAGTTATGGAATTATATTCTCATTTCTCCTAAAAATGACTATCATCCAAGCACAGCCATAGCATGCAATATGATAACGCAGTAGGGGAGGAAAGTGTGATGAAGCTTCTCAGTGTATTTTATGTAGCTATTTGACGCAAATGCCCTTGAAGGTAAACCTAGAAGCCTTTCAATTGGAGGGCATGATTGAAAAAATTGGACAAATGTGGCAAGCCGTCTAATTGAAGGCAGTGGTGCTTTTATTATAGGTAGGTATAGGATAGTGAGGCATCTCGTCTTTGTACCAATCACTTGAAATTCGGATTCCTTCCAAATAATTCTGATATTCGTTCATTTTGTGGAAGAGAAGCACAATAACTTCGTTCACCAAGGCGGTTATCGGTGGTGTTATACATCCGTGGTCTAGCTAAACAATCTTGTGGGACAAACACCAGTGTAACTTGCAACATTTTTGATAGGCGGCGAATTTGTTTTAAAGAAACCGTGATAAGTGTAAACTTTATATCCAACTCCAAATCAATTGGGCAATGGGTGGGGAGGTCCAAATGTTATAATATATCTCATTCTATACCCAAACAATATGGGAAAACTAATCTAACACCCTCCCTCACGTCCGATCACATTCAGGTTTGTCACGTGTAGCCCTTTTTTGAGGTGTGAGCTTAATATAATTTTATTATAAATTTTTTAGATGGAATGGACCCACTCTTCTAGAAACCAGTTATTCATTTCATTACTTTTCAATTACACCGAGTCACTGACACTCCTTTGGCTAAATCCAAAAAATTGGTTTTTTTGGATTATGATAAAAAAAAACCGGTTTTTTGGATTATTTTTCGTATTTATTCACAAAACTTTAAGTTTGGTTAATAATTTTATACTTTTTAGATTTTTATCGTCGAGACAAGCCAAGAAACCACAAAAATCGACGGAAAACTAATAAATACAAAAAAAATTGAATAAGGACAAAATCAAAAAAACCAAAAAACTAGTGTTTTGGATTTAGCCAAAGGAGAGGTATATCCACCACTTAACTAATAGTAGTACACAAAGTCATTATGACTTACAAAGCAATTACGGTACAACCGCTTAATTATTCCAACTATGAACTACCTAACTAATGCTGATATGCAGACGTGTGATCTACTGTGCTAAGGACATGTTATCATTGATACACTTATCAGGTGATTCACGGGACTCGGCTCATTTTGAGTTATTCCATTTCGGTAATCTGTATTTCTGTTCATGTAATTTATAATTCTGTTTATTGTATCAATGAAATGGTTCTATCAATATAGTATCGTATTTTCCCAACAATTTCACCAACTTCTTGGGTCAACTGCCTCTGTCCTCAGGGATGGAGTCCGAGGGGAGGCAATATGGGCTGTCGCCCCTGCAAGGGGAAAAAAAAAAAACACCAGTTGTATTCTATAGAATTTTTTTTTTCTTTGAATTATATAAGCTCACCCTTGCAAAGTATTTTGAAAAAAATTCCCTCCTGCATAGTGAAATTACTGGGTTCTGTCACTGTCAGTCCTAACAGCATCATCCCACTCATTTATCAGAAATGCTAAGTGCACAAAAATAGTACCCAGAAAGCGGGAATGAGTGGCTCAGATTGAAGTACAAGTGCATCTCAGCCATTCATTCCCATTTTCTAAGTAAATTTTGGGTATTTTTTTCTGTGTATACAGCATCGCTACTCATTTATAGGCCACAAAAGTTTCCCACTCAATTATCGAACCCCACATGCTACTCTAAAGGTCCAAAGAATATTAATGATCTCTAGCGGTCAGTTTGGACTTCTCTGTCTCCCTCTCGATCATTTTAATTCATCTTTGAACTCTCTCGCTCTCTCTCTCTGTGCATTTGTCTCTTGGAGAGAGAGAGGGGGGGAGGAAGCTGGTATGGAAGTGGGAATAGGAGCAGGGAGTGATCAAGGTGCAGCGGGGGAAAACAATGGGAAGTTGACTTCATTTGTAGTGCTGTCTTGCATGATGGCTGCCATGGGAGGAGTTATTTTAGGCTACGATATTGGAATTTCAGGTCTCTCAAAACTTTCTTAACCACAATCGCTTCTGTTTTATAGTAGTATTTGTTTTTTGGTTTCTACCATTCACTTCTTCTTCAGGACTATACATGAATTATGGGACAATTAGATTGCGTAAAGGTGAGTTTTTCAGTGGCACAAAATAAATTGCAATATTCAGTTGTGATTTTTTGTTGGCAAATTTTTTTATTTTTGTCAAACAGTATGTATGGGAATACAAGTATGAATTACATTAAATTGAAAGCAAAGTCCACAATCAGTATAAGTTCAACCCAACTAATAACTCCATTAAAAGCTTATTTACCTTTTTAGTCCCCAAAATATTAGCGAGTGCCCAATTTCGTCACCAATCTAAACATTTATCCAATTTCATCCCCAATGTTTAAAATTCGTGTCAATTTGGTCCCCACTCCTAACACTGTTCATCTAGTCTGTTAAAATGAAGCACCAAACGATATTCATGGCCAAACCTCTGGCGGAACCCGAAAGAGAGCACAAAGTACCGTAGTGGAACTCAAAGAGAAAACCAAAAAAGCCAATATCAAAAATATAATTACTATAGACAACTTATTGATATTACGACAATAAACACCAAAAATATAATTACTGCAGACAACTTATTGAAAGAAAAACTGCTAGCGCAGAGAATTGAACAAGATAAAGTAGGAATTGGCAAGGGCAATTTTGAATATGTTATAGTTGACAAGGACATAATTTTGAAATTGTGTAGGTGGAGTGATTTCAATGGAGCCATTTCTCAAGAAATTCTTCCCAGGGGTCTATACCAAAGTGGAAGAAGACACTAAGATAAGCAACTACTGCAAATTTGATAGTCAGTTGTTGACGTCATTCACATCCTCCCTCTATGCAGCTGGCCTAATTGCTTCCTTCTTTGCCTCATCGGTCACTCAAGCCTACGGGCGCAAACCCTCAATCATCCTCGGAGGAGCTGCATTTCTTGTAGGGGCAGCACTTAGCGGTGTAGCTTTTAATGTCTACATGCTTATCTTTGGCCGTGTCTTGCTTGGTGTTGGTGTTGGCTTTGTAAACCAGGTACGTACCTACGTATACCAATCGGTTTTTTTATTGTTTACTTAAAAGTTAAAGGTTAAATTTCACGGAGACCCTCTCATCTATTCAATTTTCCACGGAGACCCCCTAATGTTTAAAAGCGTCCATAAAGACTCCCTCATTTATGCGAGATGGAAAAAACCTCTTACTCCGTTAACAAAAATATTAAAATTACACCCTTGTAAGATTTCTCTAAGTCCAAAACACAAACTCTTCTCTCTCTCTCTCTCGACTTTGTCTCTCTCAAACTGGTTCCCCCTCTCTCCCAACGATTCACAAGCTGAATCCTCAGCAACGACCGGATCTTCACCCACTACCTCCAAACATGTTCCTTCTTCTCTCAATTCCTTCAACGAGAATAGCAACAACAATGTCAATCGATTTCCAAAAATCCCCAATCCAATTCCTGTAATTCCAACTATCCATTTGCCAATGGAATCCGAACTCAAAGACCTGAAACCCGACCCTATCAACGACGGCGGCTCCACCAAGGACGAACGTCCCCTCCTCAAAGCCGATGCATCCTCCATCCCACAACCACCAGTCTCCACCGCGACCATCGATGAGATGGAGAATAAGTATGCTGCTACGTGTACGGAAATCACGTTTCCTACTCTGCTTCCGGTTCGGGTGGCGGTGGTGATGACGATACTCACCACTCAATCTCGATGGAGGTCACTTTTTTTTTGTCATTAATTTACCCACCACTCAATCTCGGTGGAGGTTTTGCATGGAATCGTTACGGCAACAAAAAGAGTCTGTTCATCATAATAAAAAAGGGACCAATTAGAATCCTTGAAATTAAACAACTAATTTGATTTAACAAGTGAACTTAAAGCTACAGTAATTTTTATTGCATAAATACATTCACAATTGATTATTTGTAGATTCCACATTCTTCACAGTGGATCCACATGTATCAAGACGGTAACATGCTCTTAATTTTAACATGCGATACTACTTGCTTATTTTCAGTCAGTGCCACTATATCTCTCAGAAATGGCTCCACCCAAATACAGAGGAGCAATCAACAATGGGTTCCATTTTAGTGCCAATATTGGAGCTTTCACAGCAAAACTCATCAACTACGGCACCGAAAAGATCAAAGGTGGATGGGGTTGGAGAATCTCCTTAGCCATGGGAGCAGTCCCTGCTTCGATCCTAACTCTTGGCGCCTTCTTCCTGCCTGAAACACCCCACAGCTTAATCCAACGAAATACCGATCCCCAAGCAGCCAAATCAATGCTACAACGAATCAGAGGCACCCAAGACGTGCAATTGGAACTGGATGACCTCATCAAAGCCAGAGAAATCTCGAAAACCATTAAACACCCATTCAAAAAAATTGTTCAGAAAAAGTACAGGTCTCACTTAGTCATGGCAATACTTATAATCTTTTTCCGACAAGTCACTGGAATCACCGTGATTTTTTATTATGGTCCCGTTGTTTTTCGGACTATGGGTATCGGTGAATGTGCTTCGCTGATGTCTGCACTTTTACTGGCAGTGGTTGCTATCATATCGTCCTTCATATACATGTTGATAGTTGATAAGCTTGGGAGAAGAATTTTACTTATGGCTGGGGGAATTCAGATGTTGGTGACACAAGTAATGATCGGGGTGGTATTAGCAACTCAGCTAACAGACAATGGTGGGGTGAACAAAGGATATGCCATTTTGATCCTCGTTTTGATATGTGCTTGTTTTGCTGGGTTCTCGTGGTCATGGTGTCCATTGGGGTGGTTGATACCAAGCGAGATTTTTCCGTTGGAGATACGGTCAGCAGGGCAGAGTATTAGTGTGGCTGCGTATTTCTTATTCGATTTTGTTGATTCTCAGACTTTTTTGGTTATGTTATGCCATTTTAAGTCCGGGATTTTCTTCTTTTCTGGAGGATGGGTAGTGCTGATGACGGTGTTTGTTTATTTGTTTTTGCCGGAGACTAAGAACGTGCCGATTGAGCAGATGGATAGAGTGTGGAGGGAACATTGGTTGTGAAAAAAAGTTGTGGGGCACGAATACGAAGCAAGTAAAATGAGGGAATAAGTAATTACCCAAAAAAAAATGAGGGAATAAGAACCAAGACCAAATACTTCAAATAAAGCCAACAGCCCAATGTAATCTTGTTTGATGGCTGGTTTGGTGCAAGTATGGTAGAGTGAAAACAAATACACCCATTGTCTATTATTTTTCAGTGTGTCTTACAATTTTCGTATTAAAAAACAAAGTACTTTCGTACTTTTTGTTTTTCAATTTCTAAGCACCAAATTAAAGAATTTAATAAGACACACTCTCTCTCTTGCCGAGTGTTTGGGAGTGTGATTGTCTCCGTCAGAGAGAAAGAGCTTGGAGGAAGCTGGTATGGCAGTGGGAATAGCAATAGGGAGTGATCAAGGTGCAACAGGGGAATACAATGGGATGATTACTTTATTTGTAGTAATATCCTGCATGATGCTGCCATGTGAGGAGTTATCTCTGCATTGCTACATAAGCAAAAAAATTACCCAGAAAGTACCCAGAAACTACAATCAGTGGCTCAAATTCACTCCTGAATGAATTTGGGTCATTGATTACATTTTTCTGGGTAGATTTTCGGTGTACTAAGCTTTTTCCAGAGTTACATTGGCTACGATATTGATATTTCAGGTTTCTGTACTCCTCTTTCTTCAACCCCCTTTTGCTTTATTGTCTTCAAGAATCAACAGACATGAATGGCTTAAGAGACTAATTCTAGAGTGGGAAAACTATTTATTTATTTTATTCTTTTCAGAATTTAACACCACCTAACAAGTTATATAGGCCTTAAAAGCCTTTTAATTAATCAATATTGTTGAATAACTTGTGTTCAGGTTTTTGTCTCTGATTGACATAGTGGCTATTTCATTGTAGTAAGAAAAGGAGTCCAAAATGGGTCAACTCTACAAAAAGTACTAGATAAAGAGTCAAGTTAGGAGAATTTCGGTGCCCATTAAGCACTCGTTAGTTTATGTACGCGGGCCATATTTTGTTTGTAATTGGGTCAACAAAAAGTGTATTTTGAGCCTTTGGGTTACGTGTTGTTTAGATGGGTCAATGTTATCAACCAATCCTCCATACAAATATACTAGCGTAAAACCGGTGTTATGCACGGGGTCGTGAATAACATAAAGTAAAATAACAATAATTAACCGATGTGTTGTCGAAAATATAATAAATCTTTTGTGTATGTATTCATTTGGTTAAAAAGGCATTGTCCGGTACTAATTTATTAAAAATAAGAGAAGAAAATAGCACAAAAATAAAAATTATATCAATTACTCCTACCCTCTAAATTGTTATTTTTTAAATGAATTTATTAAATATACATTGGGATTGACATATGTTAGCTACACTTTATTTTTATAGCAAACAAAAGTATATGTCATTATCACAAACTAAAGCATACATTGGACACTACCGGTCTGACAAAAATACAAAACAATAAAAAAAATAAAACCCAAAACCAAAAAACTACTCAACTTCGATCATCAGATTGTGCTCCCACCACAATATCACAACTGGATTTGAAACAAAATGACTCCTTTATTTGGTAGAAAGTGATTATGGACTGTTGATCAAATTGGTTAACGTGGGTTTTGGCCAAAATGGCGCAGCTAATCTTTTCAATTTGGAATCTAATACGTTTGGAAAATTTTAAATCTACTAATAAGGAAAAAATTAGCAAAGAAGGGGTAATTTGCTTAGTTTAATAACGGATCTTCGAAACCTGCATGTGAGATTCGAAATTGAATCTTCCTTTACGGTTTTCCCAATCTCCTATCAATTGGAAACAATTAAGGTAAATACATGAATTATGCTACCCCTTTTCTGAATTATATTACCTATTTATGAATAAAGATTAGGACTGCTAATATGATTATGTCACATGCTCCACTAAAAATCCTATACGACAAACCAATCACTACACACGCCACTTGGCGCATCCACGTTCCTCCTCACGAAAACCCATCCTGCAATACTATATTAGATTAGTGCTTCTCAAGCCTCCAAACCCTCAATCTTTAATTCTTAGAATTTTATTTTATTTTTGTTTTGAAAAATTGATTATGAGAGAACGCGGGGGAGGGTTAAGAGAGAGAGATACAGAGGGTGTTCTTTATTTTATATAAAGAAACAAATAAAAATCACACTTTTTATTTGTTGGGGTTTGTTTACCTACATTTGCCACAACTATGAATTAATTTGAATTCATTTTACTCGCACTTCAAATTTGTTATCGATTAAGATTGTACCTTTTTTTTATTCTTATTTGTCTGTGTATCGAACGAGCACAACACATATAAATGCTATGTAAGAAATCTCTAGAATACAAAAAGAGAGAAATCAAACTTGGTTCAAAAGTCAAACTTTTATGAGTCTTTCTTCGACAACGACATGGTATAGGAGTTTATCATGCAAATAGGACACAAACTAATTTCTTAATGCCAAGAAGACAAATTAGCCCAACATTACAAAAATACCCTTGCTAGCCCATGAAAGTGCCTAAATACCCAAAATCATATGAAAATGTCTAAACCCCCGAACCTTATGAAAGTACCTAAACCCTCAAAACCGTATGAAAGTGCCAAAACCCCCAAAACGTATGAAAGTGCCTAAACTTCTAAAACCCTATGAAACCGTATGATACCTTTAGTGCCTAAACCCACTATACTCTACCCCAAAGAGCCTAAATCCTCTAAAATTGAACCCCCAAAATTGAACTCACTCCGAAAGACAAATAAAAAAATTGTTGGTGGCCAAGCACTGAAGCAAGCAACCCAAAGACATGTATTAATAGGAGTGACTTCATTTTCTTCATTATCACAGCTCTAAACATGACGATTCAGAAAAAGAAAAAGAAAAAGAAAGATAGTGAACAGGAAATAAACAAGTAGCTGAATAGGCAGCGGAAATGGCTTGGGATCCTCTGTCCCAGTCTCTCTGTCCCCATCTTCTGTCTCGTACCCTCATATTTTGACACTTGTCCAAACTTAATCTCAGCCCTTCAATCTGTGTCTCTCACTTTGCACTTCTATCTCCGGCAAAATCCCCATGTCCAAGTCCATCACAGCCTTCGCCGTCGACAAACAAAGCCTATCCAGCGCCACCCGTTCTGACCCACTTTTTTTCCACTCCAACGTCACTCCTGTCCCATAGCTTCCTGTGTTTTCCTCCCCTTCTTATACCTTCTCAATTCTCTGTTTACAAACTAGAGGTTTGAATAAAAAAATTACCCAATCCTAGTTTCTAATCAATGGATGCTGGTTTGAAATCAACAGCAGACGCACACTAAAAAATTGGAGAATCAAAGAATGATGGGTTTATAAAACTTTGTATCTCCTTGTAAATAAACAAATCGCAAAACCCAATCCTTGTGATTTGAAAGTCAGATCAAAACTGGGGATAAAATTTAAATGCCAACTCTGATTTGTGGGGTGCTAAACTTGGATGAATGATTGGTGATGAGACTTTCGCCGGCAAAATGGTTCTGGTTTAGTTTGGTTCACTGCCGGAAGTGGGAAGTGTGTGTGAGGGAGAGAGAGAGAGGGTGTGTGATTCAAGGGCTGAGATTAAATTGGGACAGGTGTCAAAATAAGAGGTTGTGGGACAGAAGATGGGGACAGAGAGGCTGGGACAGAGGATCCCACGCCAGCGGAAATACTGATTCAAGTTTTGTAGTCCACCGAGTAATCTCTTTTTCTTCTGGGTTTGAAGAGTTAACCTGTTTCTTTGTTCTACAATTCTCTCTCTCTCTCTCTCTCTCTCTCTCTCCCTTTACGGGTATTATCCTTGCTCTCTCTCCTCTCACTTCGGTCCGAAATTTCCTTCCCCAAGTCACCTGGGCTGCGGGGCACCACCAAATCAGCCATGGGCCCCACGCAAATGATCCGAACCATTAAATAATTTTAATATAATTATTCAAGTGATCTTGGAGAAAATCAGATCCATCAAAAATTTATATACGCAATTGATATAATTCATTCGATTTTCATTCATAATTCAGGATCCTACAATACAAAATAATTTTCAAGAAAAGTTGTACAAGTTTTCGCTTGGTAACTCATTGATCTGAATCATAGGTGTCATACAACTCATTTGAGAAGAGCATTTTGCAAAAAAAATTATCTCAATCACACATCGATAAGTATCAAAACACTAAAAATATGAATTATTTTGATACCTATCGATGTCCGACTAAGACTTTTTTATTTATTGAATGCTCTTTTTAAGAAATCCTACGACACGTACAGTTCAGATCAAGGGATTACCTAGTGCACAATTGTATAACTTTTCTTGATGATTCTTTCTAATTATAGAATCCCGAATTGTGAATGAAAATTGAACAAATTAGACTAATTGTGAAAAAATATCTGTTGAGCCTAATTTTCTCTAAGATCACTCGAATAATTATTTTAAAATTATTTAACGGTTTGGATAGTTTGTGTGGGACCTGATATGGGGCCCCACATGACCACATTTTGAGGAGACTTGATTTACCCTCGTTTTGGGGCAATTTTTTTTTTTGGTTGAGTTAGTAGCGGGGCCATCCATGCTGTCTTTGGTGTCAATTCTAGCGTGTTCATAGAGAGTCTCTGTCCCCTGGTGTTGCAATTTGTCCAACTTCTTGGTTCAAAAGTCTGTATTATTGACTCGAAAAGCTTCCCAGTTCCCACTCTATGGTCCAACCAATATTGATCTCTTGCGGTCAAGTTGGACTGCTCTGTCTCCCTCTCATTTTCAACTTTGAAGTCTCTCTGATCTCTCTCTCAGACAATCACACACACACACACAGAGAGAGAGAGAGAGAGAGAGAGAGAGAGAGAGAGAGAGAGAGAGAGAGAATGGAGGAAGCTGGTATGGCAGTGAGAATGGGAACAGGGAGTGATCAAGGAGCAGCAGGGGAATACAATGGGAAGTTGACTTCATTTGTAGTGTTGTCTTGCATGATGGCTTCCATGGGAGGATTTCTTTACGGCTACGATGCTGGAATTTCAGGTCTCTCAAAATCTTTCTTAACCACAATTGCTTCTGTTTTATAGTATTTGTTTTGTTTACTACCATCCACTTCTTCTTTGGGACTATAAATGGATTATCGGGACAATTAAATTGCGTAAAAAGGTGAAATTTTCAGTGGCATATAATAAATTGCAATATTCATGAGTTTGTGATTATTGTTTGTCAAATTTTTATTTCTGTCAAACAGAATGAGGAGGAATACAAGTATGAATTACGTGAAATTGGAACAAAGTCTACAATAACTATAAGTCTGATCAAACAAATAGCCTCATTAAGGATAGAAATAACTAATGGGATTTTATGGACTTCCATCTTGCCTCCATGGGGTTCCTCGCTATCTGACATTTAGGCATTTTGCCCATCCGTTACTAAATCATCTCATTTTAAAAAAATATATATACAAAAAGGGGAGAAATAACCCAACAATAGAAGGGAAATTTTAAACTTCTAATTAACCTCTTAGTGAGATACATGAGTCCTAACCAACTTCCCTAATTGCTTTATTGTTTGAAGAATTTGACATGGTTCCTTGTTTACCGGGAACTTGACGCAATGGACAATATTTTTTTCCCCAAAATTATGATAAAAATTTAAAAAAGAAAAAGTTCACCAAAGACTAAAATAACCCAATTTTTTTAGGATTATTGGATTTTTATTGTCTTTTATTCACAAAAAATTTAGTTTGGTTAATATTTTTTTACTTGAGATTCCTCTGGTCGAGACGAACCAATAATTCAAAAAAAAAAAAATCGATGCAAAACTAACAAATACAAAAAAATTTGAATAAAAACAAAACATAAACTAGTTTATTTATTTTTCCAAAGAACTGGTGTTTTGGTTTCTTAGTTACTCCCTCCGTCCCTTTTTAAGTGTTGACATTTTCATTTTGGGCTGTCTCTTAATAAATGTGTGTTTTGAAAAGTTAATGGGTAAAAGTTTGGAAAATTATCATTTTGCCCTTTTGAAAAGTTAGTGGGTAAAAAGTTAATAGGTAAAGGTGGAAGACAATTTTGGAAAATGGAGGTAAAAGTTGATGTAGAAAGTGAAAAAGTTGTTGTGAAAGGTGTAATGATGATGTTTCTTTAATAAGTTGGATTAACAAAGTAACACATTTAAAAAGGGAAGGAGGGAGTAATTTTTTTTCACATTTGTTAGTTTTGCGTTCATGTTTTGTGGATTATTAGCTTTTCTCGATGAATGGAATCTAGAAAGTAAAATCTTTTGATCAAAATCTGAAAAAAAATTACTAAACACAAAAATAATCCAAAACAGACATGTTTATTGGATTATTTTAGTATTTATTCATTAAAAAATTCAGTTTGGTTCATAATTTTCTGCTTATTAAATTTCTCTTGTCGAGATGAAGCAATAATCTACAAAAAAAAATAAACTAAAAATTAACAAAAGCAAATTTTTTTGAATAAGGACAAAAAAATAATCCATTTTTGCCAAAAAATAAAAAAAATTAAGAAATGAATTTTTTTTTCCGAATAAGGCAAAAAAAAATCCATTTTTGCCAAGACACTATTTTTGGTATTTTTTTTTATTTCGGTATTTTTTTTTCTTTTCTAAATTTTAGATACATTCATGTTTTGTATTTTGGGCCTTCTCGGCGAGAGGAGTGTAACAGGTAGTTATGACTTAAAGGGAAAAAATTTCAGAAAAGAGGAAAAAAAAAAAAACTAGTTTTTATTTATTATTTTTTTTTTTTATAGTGTTATCTTATATGAACTTATTTCAATTTACCCTAGATCGGTGGCGAATCTGTTTTGAGGGGACCATTATTTACAGGATTAGGTTCATTTTGAGTTATTCCATTTCTGTTTCGATAATTTGTATTTCTGTTCATATAATCTGTAATTCATTCCTTTTATTGTGTCAATGAAATTGTTCTCTGAATATGCCGATAGTATCTTAATTTTCGGAAAATTAGTCTAAGGACAAATTTGGGGCTTCAAATAGTGTTTAATCCAGTTTAACTTATTTGAATACTACCAATACATTGATAGGAAATTTTTGAGGGCGCAAGGACAATACTAGACAAAAATACCCTTAATGAAACCCACACTCACGCGCACCATGTGGAGGAATTTTCAAACCGAAAGCTACAGCATTGAAAGCGACATTACAAACAGTATGCCAGCCGTTGGTACTTTTCTTTCATGCCCGACATGTGGTCCCCTTTGATGTGACTGAAAGCGACATGTGGTCTTGGCTCACTTCTTTTCCCCGTCACTCTCTCTCTCTCTCTCTCTCATGCGTGGGTTTTGGGTGGGTGGGACAAAATTAATTTCTCTCTATTCAATTTTGGGGGAGGGTTCAATTTTAGGAGGTTTAGGCTCTTTGGGGTAGGGTATAGTGGGTTTAGACATTTTGGGTTTAGGCACTTCAGGTGCACTTTTCATTATAGGGTTTTAGCTGTTTAGGCACTTTCATAGGGTACCCTAGTATTTTAGACACTTTCATAGGGTACCCTAGGGTTTAGGTTTAGGGTGCACTTTCCAATTATAGGGTTTTAGTGGTTTAGGCATTTTTATAGGATACCCTAGGGTTTCAGGCACTTTCATAGGGTACCCTATGGTCTTAGGCACTTTCATAGGGTACCCCAGGGTTTAGGTTTAGGCACTTTCATTAGGTTTGGGGGTTTAGGCACTTTCATTGGCTAGTGGGGGCATTTTTGGAATGTGTAGGTAATTTATCCTTTTGGCATTAAGGAAAAAGTTGATGTCCTTATTGAAGTAAAGACCCCTTTACTATGTCCTTCCCAAAAACGGACCCCTTAATTTTTTCCCAACAACAATTTCTCCCACTTCTTGGTTCAAAAGTCTTTGTCCTAACAGTATCATCATATTTTAGCTTTGATTTGTTATGTTTGATTCTAATTTTTTTTTTAAACAATACCAGTGATATTATGACTCTTAACGAAAGAGTAAATCAAGATGACGACTCGTCCTTTAACAAAGGACCTAGTAACCAAAACGGCACCAAAGAGCAGTTATCTCGCCAAACACTCTTCCAAAATTGTCAGAGGGCAAACGAGCTTCAACAATACACCGATAGCTGCAGTCTCCTCAATCTCTCGCAAAAACCAACTTTGTTCTCCTTCCCCAACAAAACCGGGTATAATCAATGTTGAACTATAGTAAAACATGCATCTTCACACGCCGTAGACCGAAGCTAATTTCTTTTCCCATTAAACTTTCCAACTTCGTATTGAGCCGTCATATTGTAATAAAAAATGATTAACAAAACAAGACACATTGAAATAAACAAAAGCTAAGGATGAAATCCTAAGTTCTGCCACTAGTTTGGTATAACAACCACAGAGTAGAGATTAAACAAACCGACAAGTCAACAAGCGATAAAAATAAGGATACAAAGATTTACGTGGTTTCGCTCAAGCACAAAACTTAAACGTACTACAAGGGCGAAAAGCGAGAGTGGATTCACAACGAAAAAGAAGAGATTACACAAATCTGGTTATACACATCACGCTTCACGAAGGACCAAATGATATTTAGGGCCAAATCTCTGGCGGAACCCAAAAGGGAGCACAACCCCTAGTGGATCTCAAAGAGAAAACCAAAAAAACTAATATCAAGCCCCCAACACAAAAGGATCTCAAGTCTCCACATTTATACCCAAAGCAAACTCTCCAAAATAGTAGCCAAAGGAGCTTCACCATACACAATGGTCCCAAAAGGGACACCCCATAATATTCTCCAACGTCCCTATTTTTAAGAAAACACTAAAGTTAGTCAAATAAGGAAGTTGTCAAATTCAAGACACTTTCCTAATTAACAAGGGAGATTTTCACGCCTCATCAGCCTAAATAAGTTCTTTGTAGTAATTATATTTTTGGTTTTCATTGTCGTAATATCACCAACACTAACTGTAAGTTTTTGGCAGTTGTTGAGAATATAAATAATTAAGTTGCCCCTCTTTCAAATAGCTTAAGCTTTTAGATGAGTTGGTTTTGGTGGTTAACAATCTAATATGGTTTCAGAGGAGGTAATAGATCATGTGCTCGAACCTCACTTCCATCCATATGACTAAAATTTACACGTGTTTAGCTTGCTCATGGAGGAGAGCCTGGCTGCATGTGTAGGGCGTGTTTTTTTTTTTTTTTTTTGGGAAACTGGATGTACGGGCTAGCTGGACCCTAAAGGTAATGATCGGGAATAACCCCACTGGCTCTAGGAGAATATAAATAAATAACGTGTCCCACTTTCTAACAACTTAACCTTTTAGATGAGTTTGGTGGTTAACAATCTAATAGTTGATACTTATTGAAAGAAAAACTAGCTAATAGCTCAGAGAATTGAAAACGATAAAGTAGGAATCGGCAAGGGCAATTTTGAACATGTTCTAGTTGACAAGGACACAATTTTGAAATTTTGTAGGTGGAGTGACTTCAATGGAGCCATTTGTCAAGAAATTCTTCCCAGAGGTCTATACCGAAATAAAAGAAGACACTAAGATAAGTGACTACTGCAAATTTGACAGCCAGTTACTGACTTTATTCACATCATCCCCCAATGCAGCTGGCCTAATTGCTTCCTTCTTTGCCTCATCAGTCACTCAAGCCTTTGGGCGCAAACCCTCAATCCTCGTCGGAGGAGCTGCATTTCTTGTAGGGGCAGCACTCGGTGGTGTAGCTTTTAATGTCTACATGCTTTTCTTTGGCCGTGTCTTGGTCGGTGTTGGTGTTGGCTTTGTTAGCCAGGTACGTATGCCAATCGGTTTTTTATTGTTTTTCTTTGTATAACGCCCTGCTTCCAGTTTAAAGTGTCTCGCGAAATAAAATTACTGAAAAGCTAAAAGACGCTCACTTTTCTCATTTTTGTGTGAAAGCAGCTTAAAGTATCCGATTATTTAGTTCCTGATAACTTCATAATAGTCATAAGGTTTTCTTTAAAACTTTCTAAAACAATTCAACAAATTTATTGCACCAAATAAATTTTGTGTTTTTTTGGTATAACATGTGCAGTTGAGCTAACACTTAGGAACTGTCGTTCAATTTTTGTCTAGTTAAGCATCTAACCTAAGGTTTCCCAGGCTTTTTAAGTAGAAAGTATTTACCCCATCAATTTCTTATTTCTGGGATGCCAAAATTTGAAAAGTGTAACAAAAAAAAGAAGCGATTTGAAGGAATTATAGCTTTTTTCCAGAGAAAGTAATCAGCTTGTAATGTTGCAGTTATTTAGGAAATTGTTCCCACATCCTGGAAAAAGTTTAGACACAGATATATTCAAAATTGATTATTGTGTAGATTCCACGTTATTCACAATTTATACCCGCGTGCTACAACATACTCTTTAATTTAATACGCTTTGTTTATTGTTAGTCAGTGCCACTATATCTCTCAGAAATGGCTCCACCCAAATACAGAGGAGCAATCAACAATGGGTTCTATTTTAGTGTCACTACTGGAGGTGTTTCAGCATGCCTCATCAACTACGGTACCGAAAAGATAAAAGGCGGATGGGGTTGGAGAATTTCCTTAGCCATGGCAGCAGTACCTGCTTCGATCCTAACTTTTGGCGCCCTCTTCCTGCCTGAAACACCCCACAGCTTAATCCAACGAAATATTGATCCCCAAGCAGCCAAATCAATGCTACAACGAATCAGAGGCACCCAAGACGTGCAATTGGAACTAGATGACCTTATCAAAGCTAGAGAAATCTCAAAAACCATTAAACACCCATTCAAAAAAATTGTTCAGAAAAAGTACAGGTCTCATTTAGTCATGGCAATACTTATAATCTTTTTCCGACAAGTCACTGGAATCAACGTGATTTTTTATTATGGTCCCGTTGTTTTTCGGACTATGGGTATAGGTGAATGTGCTTCGCTGATGTCTGCACTTGTACTGGGAATGGTTGCTATCATGTCGACGTTCATATCCATGTTTCTAGTTGATAAGCTTGGGAGAAGAATTTTACTTATGGTGGGGGGAATTCAGATGCTGGTGTCGCAAGTAATGATCGGAGTGGTATTAGCATCTCAGTCAGCGGACAATGGTGGGCTGAACAAAGGGTATGTCATTTTGGTCCTGGTTTTGATGTGTGTTTACTATGCGGGGTTCACGTGGTCGTGGAGTTCGTTGGGGTGGTTGATTCCAAGCGAGATTTTTCCATTGGAGGTACGGTCGGCAGGGCAGAGTATTCATGTGGCTGCGTATTTGTTAGTCTTTTTTGTTGATTCTCAGACTTTTTTGGCAAGGTTATGCCATTTCAAGTTTGGGATTTTCTTCTTTTCTGGAGGATGGGTGGTGCTGATGACGGTGTTTGTTTACTTGTTTTTGCCGGAGACTAAGAATGTGCCGATTGGGCAGATGGATAGAGTGTGGAGGGAACATTGGTTGTAACAAAAGTCATTATTATTAACCTCAATGGAACATTTCCGAAGAAATTCTTCCCACATGTTTATACCAGAATGAAAGAAGTCACCAAAATTAGAAACTACTGCAAATTTGACAGTCAATTGTTGACCTCTTTCATATCCTCCCTCAATGTAGCTGGTGCATTTCTTCCTCCTTTGCTTCATAAGTCACCAAAGCGTTTGGGCTGCATTCCTAGCAGGGGCAGCTTTGATGGCGGGGCTTTTGATCTTTGGCATTGTCTTGCTCAATTTTTGTGCTTGCTTGGCAAACCAACTATTTATTACAGTCCGTTCGAATTGTTTTCTTTTTCTCAGTTTCTATTTATTGTTGCGGTGTCTTGGGAACAAAAAAAAAAAAGGCTTTCTGTTCTCATTCCCATGCGAAATCAGTTCTAAAAAAATTTGAAACATTGATCCTGAATTTCCTAATGGTCATGTCTAGGTTTTCTGAAAAAGCTTTCCAAAACAGTTCAATTTTTTTTTTGCACCAAACACACTTTGAGTATTCTCTGGTATAACATGTGCAGTTGAGCTAGAACTTAGGAACTATTGTTCACTTCTTCATTCAGCCTAACATCCGATTTATAATTTTTCTGGCTTTTTAAGTGGAAAGTGTTAGACCCATTATATAAATCATGAGGTGCCAATATGGAAGAAGAAATTCGGGTGATTGAAAAGGACAACTTGGGAGCTGGTGGAGAGACTTGAAGTAAAAGAAGTGGTTGGTGTGAAGTGATCTACAAGACAAAGCTTAACCCAGATAGTTCCATTCAAAACAACAAAGTAAGAGTACTTGTTGCGAAGGGCTATTTTCAACATGGAATTGATTATCATGAAATGTTTCCACTAGTGGCTTGGCTTGATATAATTAGAGCACTCGTTGCTTTGGCGGCTAAAAAAGGGTTGTGTTTATACCAACTTTATGTATCCACATTGTTGATCGGTGCCTTGGAGGAAAGAGTTGTACGTTGATTAACCTCAAAGTTTAGTAGAAGGTAGTGAATGGCCTAAAACAAGCACCCGTGCATGGTATATATAGTTAGATTGACACTTACTTCAATAATAAAGGCTTTAAAATGAGCAAAAGTGAGGAAACCTTCGACATCAAAAAGCAAGGTAATACCGGTATTCTTATTGTTTCTCTTTATGTTCATGATCTTGTTTTTATCGGTAATAATAAAAAGATACTTGAAGAATTTAAAATAGATATGACGAACAAGTGATTGGGGATTATTGCATTATTTCTTGGGATTTAAATTTTTCAAAATGAAGATGGTATTTTTATTAACCAAAAGAAGTATGCCCAGTGGCGGATAGAGGAATTTCGTTCAGAGGGAGTCACCTTTCGAGTACATGGCCGGCCCTCAGATTTCAGGGCCCAGGGTGCCCAATCTTAAATATGGATCTTCAATAAATTGTTATAACATTGTTGTGTTTTGAATGAGATCATGTAATAGTCACAAAATAAAAACTTGCTAAGAGTGTGAAAAAAAAAAAAAGCGTTCTATAATTACACTTATAAACGAAGTATAAAAAATGTCCATATAATTTTAAAAATAAGGATGTTCACCATTTATTACGGAGAATGATTTTGACACTCCACCTTTTTATAATGATACTCAAAAATTGTCTTTTAGTACGTTTGTCAGTGGATAATATTTGCATTAAAAGATAAATTTTAGCTAGCCATTATAAAAATTAAAGTGCCAAAATCATTAGCCAATACTTATTGAATTATTAAATAATACTGGAAATGAAAGTTTTAATGGAGTAAGTTACACCAAGAGGAATTTTATTTCAACTCCAAACTCCGTTTGTTTGGTATGGGAGCATTTAAAACATTAAAAACAAAGTAAAGCTGTAGGGGGCAGGATTGGAACCCGTGACCTCTATGCCTAAGAGCTGGTTACTTACCAACTGAACTACAAATCAATTCAGTAAAATTGGTAAAATATCTAATAATTATTCCAAAGTCAAGGGGGTCACTTGACCCCCTGCGCGTCAAGTAAATCCGCCCCTGAGTATGCCAATACTCTTCTTGAGAAGTTCAAAGTGGTGAATTGCAAATTGGTTGCTACACCTTTGGTAGTGAATGAAAAATTGACAAAAGAGTTGGAAGCAAAAAAGTTGATGCTTGCATCTCTTCGAAGCTAGGTTGGAAGCTTGTTGTATTTGACAAAAGCTAGTATGCGCGCATGTGCCTTTTTCGTTTGAATTCCTTGTTAGATCGTTTGTGCCCCCTTGTTCAATGCTAGTATTTCCGAAGTCCAAAAAAAAAAAAAAAAAGGAATGCTTTTGTGGTTTTTTTTTTTTAGATTTTTACATTACAAATTTTAAAATGTTACAACTTTCATCACAAACTTTAAAATGTATGTCCCTTTTATATATATATATATATATATATATATATATATATATATATATATATATATAGGCAAATTTTCTAGTAAAGACCTCCCGTAAATAAGAAAAAATGTAATTTTTTCACGTTAAAAATTGTTTTTGGGAAATCCGAACCGTCCAATTTGTTCAAAAGGTGTTTTCAAGGGTCCTCGCGAAAAATCTTCAGAAAGAAATATTAGGAAGGGCTTGATCCAACCAGTTTTTCGCAAAAATTGTATATTTACAGTAACAGTTGTGAGCCGTTGGATCCCATGAAGGGCATAGGATCCAACGGACCACAACTGTTTTCCCACACTTTTTTTGTGAGGGAGCCCTCACAGGACTTCTTATATATATATGATCTCCTTCCAATAAGGGATCCTTCATTTTAAATTTCATGCGAACCTAGCCATTTTTTCACTTTCCGAACTGAATTTCAACGATCCAAACTATTAGATGTGTTCAAAATGCGTTTTTAAGGTCCAATGCGAGGATTCGTGAAAAAAAAAATACCCGAAAGGGCTTCATCCGATCAGTTTTGTTAAAAACGCAATAACGGTTCGGATCGTCGAAATTTGGTCAGGAAGCATGAGGTACTCACATTGGTCCGCATATAAAGGTCCTTATTAGAAGTTTCTTGTACACACACACACACACACACACACACACACTCTTGTAAACCATTCAATGAGATCTATCAAACAAGAGACATGTCACATATTGAATATAAACTTAATTATGTGTAAAAAAAAGAAAATAATTCTTGTAGAGGGTGAATTCTGCATTTTGGGGTGTGTGGGTTGGTATTTTGAGGTGTGTGGCTTGGTATTAGAGCATCATCATCAGGCTCAACAAAAATTGAGCCAAATTTAACCTCAAAAACACCTTTTATAAATTAACAAGTCACTTTTTAAAAAACTCACAAAATCAGACTCTCTATTCAGGAAGTCAGGAGAGTGAATTGCTTTAACCCAACAGTGCCTCAAAGGATTTACCGAGTTACTGTAGCAAAGTTATAACTTTTGCATATTTACAAAAAGTTTGTTGAGTCTAATTTTGGGGTGTTTTTTTTTTCCCTTTTCACTCAACAACTTAGCCATCAGGGGGATTTGCCTCCCCTGATGAGGATGCTCTTATGGGGTGTATGAATTATGTATTTTAGGGGGTGAATTGTGACGAATTCACACCTGCCAAATGAAAATGTCGTAACTTTTGGTGTGTAAATAACATTCTTTTAATTTGACAGATTGATCTCATAGTTGAGGTATCATTTATTTTTATTTTTTTCAAAAATAGTACAAAAAAAGTTGAAATTTTTTGTCATAAATGCACTATTTCTAAGGAACCTTTACAATCAAACATCTATGACATTATTTTTAATATTGACTTAACAAAAAGACCAAATACATCCACTCTCTCTTTATTTTGGACATAAATACCCATATCTTGCACATAAAAAAATAAAAAATGCAAACTCTCTCTCTCTCTCTCACTCTCTGTCCTCTTTCTTTCCCAAACTTGGGCGAACCCTCCCCCACCCAGATTTCTTCCAATTTACATATCTAGTAGCTTTCCAAAAGCATCTCTCCTTGAGGAAATGACCGGAGCTTATGTACCGCTGCCGCCGATTGGTAAATCGGCCGCAACCGGAGAATCTGCGGCGATGTAGATTATCTCCTAGATTGAGAGCAACATTGGAAGGATAGGGAGGGATTAGAGCTTGGACGGCGACAAACGAGGACAAATGCGGCAGTTTGTTAGAGTTGTATTTCATGTTTTTGAAGTGTTGAATAATCGTTAAGGTCATGCTGAACATCATGGGTGTAAAGTTTTAAGATTTGTGAGATTTCACTAACTTTTTGATTAGTGAGATTTCATAAAAAAAAATGAATAAATAAATAAAATAAAAACTTTATCATTTTACTAGTTGACTAGTTTGTTGATAGTTGACTAGTTGATTGATTTTTTGAATTTTCTATACGAAATTATAACTTTAGATATTAATGAAATCTCACTACTGTTTTGGGTCGCGATAAGTGGTCGGCCGGAGGTGGGGTGGTCGTCGGCGGGAGGTAGGACTTGGTTTTCTTGAATTTTCTATACGAAATTAGAACTTTTAAAAATTAGTGAAATGTCACTAATTTTTAAGGTCGCCGGAAGTGGTCGGCCGGAGCTGGGGTGGTGGTCGGCCGGGAGGCAGGAGTTGATTTTTTTGAATTTCGGTACGAAATTAGAACTTTTATAAATTAGTGACATTTCACTAAATTAGTGACACACACACACACACACGGGGGATCACATCTAGGATCCTGGATTTGATCTTCCGTTCCAGCTCACTTTTTCTAATCAAATTTTCTTGATCCGAGCGGTCCAATGTGTTTAAAACATGTTTTTTAGGGTCCTAACGAGAAATCATAAAAAAAAGTTGACCAGGAATGGCTTCACCCCATCAGTTTTTCATAAAGCTATACATATGCGGTTTGTATGGAAAAATGATTGGATGAAAAACTTCCCGGTCATTTTTTTTATGATTTCTTGTGTCAACACTTAAAAATACGTGTCAAGCATATTGGACGGTTCAGATCAGGAAAATTTGATCGGGAAATGTGAGTCTGAACGAATCCTGAACGAAAGGATCTTGGATGAGATCTGGACTGTGGACATATATATGTGCTTGTACACGTGTGCCAATTCAATAAGGGTGGAGGGAGAAAGAAAAGGTAATTATTAGGAGTTATTATTTAGTTGTTTTGAAATAATGCTCCACTACGAATGCAAAATGTCAATTTGTCTATGAAATCCATAAAAAGAAAAAAAGTATTGGATCCCGCTATATTAACCATAGTACATGAGCTGGGACAGTACAAGGTAATGTTAACTGTATTCGAAAATTTCTCTTACTATTAAAAGTAGGAAGCACGACGGGCTGGCCTCCCCATTATTTTATGTAGGTTTTATTACGGGCCACTCCACTTTGAGAGCCTTATACTCCGCGCGCTCCAACTTAGTACCAAAAAAGAACAGATAACTCCGCAACCCAATTTTCTTTCGAAAATATCCCCAAAGCAACAACGAAGACCAATCTTCTCTTCCTCCATTCTGATTCCCGCTTTCCAAGAATTGTCGGTCCTCAGTTTTAAGGTTTTAATGTGCCCATCTCTCTCTCCCTTCTTGTTTTTTTTTTATATTTATTATTCTTTAAGATGTAAATTTTTATTCTACACGTCGGATTTTAGTGTACACTAACCGTAAAATTATGTGTAAAAAATAGCTTACATTTTTAGTTGTAAAATTTACATTGTGAACTGCAAATTGGCACTGTTAATGGTGTATTATGTTTAAATAAAAAATAAGTTACACTGTTAATTACAAAATTTACACCGTTAATTGTACATTTTTGTGTAGACTATACATTTTGATTGCATTTTGTGTACACTATACATTTTGAGTACATATTGTACATTGTTGTGCATTTTTGTGTAGAGAATTGTGATCTTATAGTGTGTCAAATCTGTATTAATTGTTAACAGTTTTTTAATAATTAATTCTGTAATTTTAAATTCTACATTATAAATTCCAAGTGCCTAAATGTATAGTCTAAATTCTAAATATACGGTCCAAATTCTACATTTTAAATGTACATTCTAAATTCTAAATATACGATCCTAACTCTAAATTTTAAATGTACGATCTAAATTCTAAAATTTGAATTTTACTTGGTGTTGGTGTACGGTCCAAAGTTAAGTTCCTAAATGTACGATACTTGGTGTTAGTGTATGGTCCAAAGTGCGTAAATATACGGTCTAAATTGCCTTAATTTTGGCTGCTGTTTGCTTTGTAAATTTTAAATACACAGACAAAAATTTGAATTTTAAATTCTAAATTCTAAATGTACAGTCTAATTTCTAAATGTACAATCTAAATTCTAAATGTACGGTCTAATTTCTAAATGTATATTCTAAATTCTAAATATACGGTCTAATTTCTAAATGTACAATCTAAATTCTAAATGTACGATCTAATTTCTAAATGTATAACCTAAATTCTAAATGTACGTTCTAAATTCTACATTATAAATTCAAAAGTACCTAAATGTATAGTTTAAATTCCAAATGTACGGTCCTAATTCTAAATTCTAAATGTACGGTCCTAATTCTAAATTCTAAATGTACAGTCCAATTTCTATATGTACAATCTCAATTCTAAATGTACGTTGTAAATTTTACATTATTTATAAATTCAAAAGTACCTAAATGTACGGTCCTAATTGTAAATGTACAGTCCAAAGTGCCTAAAAGTATGATCCTCGGTATTGCTGTACGATCCAAAGTGCCTAAATGTACTTAACCTACGGTCTAGATGTCCAAAGTGCCAAAGTGACCTATTGAAAAGCAAAAATCATATGTGCAAGGAAGATTTGCAGGGAACCACGCAGGGAAGGTCCTACGGGGCCCAGTACGGATCCCGAACGGTTGATTTGAGCCGCTCAAAAATTTTAAAAACACATTTGAGTGGGCTTACGAGAAACCAGCTCCGTCCGATATGTGTGGATGCTTGATCCAAACTTTTATTTTTGAATGGCTCAGATCAAAATAGGAAAAATGAAAGTTTGGATCAAGCATCTAAACATATTGGATGGAGCTGGTTTTTAGTGGGCCCACTCGAAATGTGTTTCTAAAATTCTTGAGCGGCTCAGATTAGTCGTTCGGAATCCGTACTGGGCCCCGCAGGGCCTTCCCTGCGTGATTCCCTGCAAATCTTTTCCCTGCATATAATAAAAAATGATATGTGCAAGGAAGATTTGCAGGGAACCACGCAGGGAAGGTCCTACGGGGCTCAGTACGGATCTCGAATGGCTGATCTGAGCCGCTCAAAAATTTAAAAAACACATTTCGAGTGGACTTGCGAGAAAACAGCTTCGTCCGATATGTGTGGATGCTTGATCCAAACTTTTATTTTTGAATGGCTCAGATCAAAATAGGAAAAATGACCTAAATTCAAAGTGTGTAAACCCGAAAATGATGAGACTATAATCCCTCCGTTCCAAAATAATCATCTACTACCAAAAGTCGTGCTATTTTTTCAAATAAAAAAATGAAGTACTTTTGTGCATCATTTTTTTGAATTTTTTAGCACCAAATTAAAGTATTCGACTGATTTGAAAAATGGAAAAAGAGAGAAAGTGAGACTATTATTTAGGAACAAATGGAGTATTAATTACACCAAGCAGCACTAAGGTAATCTATTCAACAATGATAGGTGTACAACAAAAGTCTCCAACATGGCTCCAACACACTCACATGGTGTGTGGATCCCACACACAATTGAGTGTGTAGTGTGTGTGGCCAACAATGATAGAGGTATACGTTTTGTATTGACTTTCAGTGGGGTGATAAAGGACACGTGTCTAGGCAATGTACATGGTGTTGGACGTGTTAATGATCCACTTGTTTGACAACACTTGCTAAAATAATTACCCAAAAAAACACTTGCTAAAATGCTATACACGTGTGTGAGGGAGAGATAATTTGGTCAGAATTTGTCAAGCGGGAGTTAGGTGTGCATTTTTGGGGCGGCTTGGAGTCAACGGGAAATCAACTCCAAAAAATGGAGCGGCTGGTAAATTGCCCTTTTATGTATGTGAGCTATGTTTTGTTTGTAATTGGGTCAGCGAAAAGTATATTTTGGGCCTCTGGGTTATGTGTTTTTTTTTTTTTTTTTGGATAATTCAGATTGGGTTATGTGTTGTTTAGATGGGTCCTACTGTAAAAAAAAAATTGGGCAATGTTATCAATTAATCTTAACCAATAAATCAATATTCTATAAAAATGTATTGGTGCTTCTCAAGCCTCCAAACCTCTGATCCGGGGTCTCTGTAGCATCCATCCCAACGTCTATTTTAGCAATCTATGGTTCGGATTTAAAATAAAACTCTTCCATGGAAGAGAAAAATCTTACCCAGAAGAGTTTTATTTTAGATCTGGACCAATAAAGCCACTTGTGGATGACTGGGATGGGCGCTACATGGAGAGAGAGAGAGAGAGAGAGAGATTACATGGGGAGCAGCGGAAATCCACTTTGAGTGAGATTTTTGGGGAGTGGGGAGTTGGGGTTTATTATTTAAAGAAGCAAATAAAAATCACCCTTTTTTGTTGTGGTTTGTCACCTACATTTTCCACAATTATGAATTATTTTGAATTGATTTTGTTTGCACTTCAAATTTGTTATCGACTGAAAGATTGTACCCATTCGATGCACGTGAACTATTACAATCCCATTTTTTTTTTCATTCGTGTTTGTCCGTGCATCGAACAATACTTATATAAGTAGATAAATGCCATGTAAGAAATCTCTAGAATACAAATGAGAAAAGTACATCTTGGTTCAAAAGTCTCTGTCTCCTGCTGTTATAATTTGTCCAACTTCTTGGTTCAAGAGTCGTAGTTGTAACAGTATCATCACATTTTAGCTTTGATTTATTATGCTTGATTCTGTGTTTATTGACCACAAAAGCTTCCCACTCAATGGTCCAACCACTATTGATCTCCAGCGGTCAAGTTGGACTGCTCTGTCGCCCTCTGATTGTCATCTTTGAAGTCTCTCTGATCCATCTGTGAGACAATCAGGGAGAGAGAGAGACAGAGAGAGAGAGAGAGAGAGAGAGAGAGAGAGAGAGAGAGAGAATGGAGGAAGCTGGTATGGCAGTGGGACTAGGAACAGGGAGTGATCAAGGTGCAGCAGGGGAATACAATGGGAAGTTGACTTCATTTGTAGTGTTATCTTGCATGATGGCTTCCATGGGAGGATTTCTTTTCGGCTACGATATTGGAATTTTAGGTTTCTCTACTCTTTCTTCAACACAATCGCTTCTGTTTTTTATAATATATATATATTTTTTGTTTTCTGCCATTCACTTCTTTTCGAAGAATATTAATGGAGTGAGGCACCTATGAGTTCAATATAATAAATTTCACCAGTTTTCAATATTCAGTTCTAAAGAGAACTATTACACTGCATTATATAGGTAGGAACCACCTCTGGATCTCACAAACGATCGAAGTTGTTCAATCTGTTTAAAATTTGTTTTATCAGTTTTTGAAAAAAATCAATCCCTTACCAATATCCGTATGAGCTTATTTTTTTGGAAAGGACCTTTTAAGACAAAAATTTTAAACATATTGAACGGCTTCAATCATTAGTGTGGGACCTTGAATAGATCTCACACAACATGGTGTATACCAAATTTGTACCTCTAGTTTGGCTTGTTTGCAAAATTTGACATAGTTTCTTGTTAACTGAGAAAAAGATGCAATTGGCAAATTTTGCTGGCTTATTTTTTCCTTCTCTTTAGCGTATTACTTGATATTGTTATGCAAGATAGGTGTTATGTTTTTGGCAGTTCTTGCCTATTGAAAGAAAAAGTACGGGCTCAGGGATTTGACAAAAGAAGAAGTAGGAATTGGAAAGGGATATTTTGATCATGTTCTAGTTGGCAAGACTTAATTTGGAAATTTTGTTAGGTGGAGTAACTTCAATGGAGCCATTTCTTAACAAATTTTTCCCAGAGGTCTATACCAAAATGAAAGAAGACACAAACATTGGCAACTACTGCAAATTTGACAACCAATTGTTGATCTCATTCACATCTTCCCTCTATGTGGCTGGCCTAATTGCTTCCTTCTTTGCCTCATCAGTCACTCAAGCCTCTGGGCGCAAACCCTCAATCTTCATCGGAGGAGCTGCATTTCTTGTAGGGGCAGCCCTCAGTGGTGCAGCTTTTAATGTCTACATGCTTATCTTTGGCCGTGTCTTCCTCGGTGTTGGTGTTGGCTTTGTAAACCAGGTATGTATACCGATTTTTTTTTTTTATTGTTTTCCTTTTAGCAGATCTTGCTTCCTGTTTCAACTGTCTTGCAAAACAAAATTACTGAAAAGTTTTTAAAGACGCTCACTTTTCTCATTTCCGTGTGAAACTGTTTAAAGTATCTGATTATTCAGTTCCTGAACTTATAATAGTCATATCTAGATTTTCTTTAAAACTCTCTTAAACAATTCAACAAAATCCTTGCACAGAACAAATTTTGTATTTTTTGTGGTAGAAGATGAGCAGTTGATCTAGCAATTAGGAACTGTTGTTCAATTTTTGGCTAGTTAAACATCTAACCTATCGAGTTTTTCCAGGCTTTTTGAGTAGAAAGTATTTACCCCATCATCTTATTTCTGGGATGCCAACATTTGAAAAGTGTAACAAAAATACGAAGCGATTTGAAGGAATTATAGCCTTTTTTCAGTGGAAAATAATCAGCTTGTAATGTTGCAGTTATTTAGGAAATTTTTCGCACATCCAAGAAAAAGTTTAGACACAGATATATTCAAAATTGATTATTGTGTAGGTTCCCCAATGTTCACAGTGGGCCCACATGTTTCAAGACGGTAGAATGCTATTTACTTTAACATGTGATACTGCTTTGTTTATTTTCAGTCAGTGCCATTATATCTCTCAGAAATGTCTCCTCCCAAATACAGAGGAGCAATCAACAATGGTTTCATTTTCAGCGTCAATATCGGAGCTGTCTCAGCAAACCTCATCAACTACGTCACCAAAAAGATCGCAGGCGGATGGTGTTGGAGAATCTCCTTAGGCATGGCAGCAGTCCCTGCTTCAATTCTAACTCTTGGGGCCCTCTTCCTGCCTGAAACACCCCATAGCTTGATCCAACTAAATATTGATCCCCAAGTGGCCAAATCAATGCTGCAGCGAATTAGAGGCACCCAAGACGTCCAATCGGAACTAAATGACCTTATCAAAGCCAGAGAAATCTCAAAAAGTGTTAAACATCCATTCAAAAAAATTGTTCAAAAAAAGTACAGGTCTCATTTAGTCATGGCAATACTTATAATTTTTTTCCGACAAGTTAGTGGAATTGACGTGATTTTGTTTTATGGTCCCGTTATTTTTCAGACTATGGGTATAGGTGAAAGTGCTTCGCTTATGTCTGCGATTGTACTTGGAGTGGTTGCTGTCATGTCGTCGTTCATATCCATGTTGATAGTTGATAAGCTTGGGAGAAGAATTCTACTTATGGCGGGGGGAATTCAGATGTTGGTGTCACAATTAATGATCGGAGTGGTATTAGCAATTCAGTCAGCGGACAATGGTGGGGTGAACGAAGGGTATGCTGTTTTGGTGCTAGTTTTGATATGTGTTTGTTTTGCGGGGTACGAGTGGTCATGGAGTCCGTTGAGGTGGTTGATTCCGAGCGAGATTTTTCCGTTGGAGATACGGTCAGAGGGTTTGAGTATTATTGCGGCTGCAAATTTGTTGTTCACTTTTGTTGACACTCAAACTTTTTTGGCTATGTTATGCCGTTTTAAGTCTGGGATTTTTTTCTTTTCTGGTGGATGGGTGGTGCTGATGACGGTGTTTGTTTACTTATTTTTGCCGGAGACTAAGAATGTGCCGATTGAGCAGATGGATAGAGTAATGTGGAGGGAACACTGGTTGTGAAGAAAAAGTTGCGGGACACGATTATGAAGTGAGTAAAATGCGGGAATAAGAACCAAGACCAATGTTTTCTTGTTTAATTGCTGGTTTGGTGCAAATACTGTAGATTGCTAAGAAAAATACCTACCAAGGCTTTATATATACTCCTTAGAAAAATAGGTGCAATTTTTGTATCAAAAAATAAAATATTTCTGTACTTGATTTTTTCAATTTCTTTGCATCAATTTAAAGAGCTCAACGAGAGCTATCATTTGGTTCAACGAAATGGAAAAAGTTATGCACGAAGATACTTAAATTTTTTGATACACATGCTACACAAAATGTTACATGTCAATAAAATATTGGGACACTAGTGACCGTCGGTTCCTGAGAAGTCCCACCCGGACCGATGGGTCCCAGGAGGCTTTCTGCTCGGCAATCTTGGTCATCCCCTTTGCCGAGCCTAACCGCTCCAGAGTTGATGGACATCAAATGATTCAACAGTTGACGACCACCTTGCCAGTAGGGGTTTGGTACAAGGCATGCCTGGTGTATCGTTAATGGTGTTAGTCAACGGGCCAACAGGATTTACCTGTAGGACCACGTGGTTGACCGAGAAGTCCTCCCAAACCAATTAACTTAAGGTGTACCAGGCATGACGTCAACCGAAGCATTGGGTTTTCCCAAAACATTTTGACCCCACCACATGGAGTGTCAAGTACGAATGACGCGAGTGAGGTACATGAGGGACTTGGTTGGTAAGTCACCCTTTGCCTATAAAAGGGGAACTCACCAACCTCCCTCTAGATCCCTCTCCAAGCATTCAATATGCACATAAACTCTCTCTCTCTCTCTCTCTCTCTCTCTCTCTAAAACTCTCTAGTTAACTTTATCTTTTCTGGTCACTTACTTGACTGTCGGAGTGCCTCCCCGATCCACCACCGTCTGGGTTAGGCACTTACGCGAGTGTTCAGCGTGTAGGCCAACACTCAGGGTTCAAGCCAGGTTCAGCCATCTCACTACCTCTCCGTACGAATCCAAAAGGACCAAATGGGTAACTCCGAAGAAGCGCCTCCCATGCAGATTCAGTTAAAGTTTTAGCATATTTTCTAGGCTTGAGCACGTCCCTTTCCATTTTCTGAAGCCAACATTCAAGGCCAGGGACGGACCCAGGGGTGCAAGGGGGTGTTTGGTCCAATTGTCTTTCTATTTGTCGTACACTTTCGAATTTTTTAATAAAAGTACTAAAGTGTGGTCCCTGAAAATCAGGCCAAATTGGTAATCCTAAGTCCGCGGCTCAAAGCAATACAATTATAACATCTCAAATAACAACTGCATTCCAAGGGAACACCTTGATGGGAAATAAGCATCTCTCCTTCTGTCTCGGCTCAATGTGATCCTACTCGTCCAAATTTGAGGCCCTTGATCATTATGCTAATTTAACATGGACCCAAAGAAAACCCGAAAACTGAGAAACAGACGGATCTAGACGACATTAGATTGGGCCTTGGCGGGTCAGGCCCACAGTTCAATTTCTTCAATTTAGTTACAATTTCTCCAACTTCTTGGATCAAAAGTCTCTGTACTAACAGCATCATCATATTTTAGTTTTGGTTTGTCATGTTTGATTCTCCTCTATTTTGTTAGGGTCGATAGTGAAGCCTTAAACAAGACTACAAAGCTTTCCAACTCAATTATTCAACACCCACATGCTACTCAAAAGGTCCAAGTAATAGTGAGACTTTTTTGTTTTTATCCCACAACCACTGTATGGTTGCTAGCTGATCCCTAGCAGTCAAGTTGGACTGCTCTGTCTCCCTCTCATTTTTAGCTTTGAAGTTCCATTCTCTTTCTCTCTCCATATAGAGATAGAGAAAGATTGTCTGTGTGTGCGCGCGCGCGTGAGAGAGAGAGAGAGGGAGAGAGAGAGCTTACAGGAAGCTGGTATGGCAGCAGGAATAGCAATAGGGAGTGATCAAGGAGCAGCAGGGGAATACAATGGGAGGATGACTTTATTTGTGGTGTTATCTTGCATGATGGCTGCCATGGGAGGTGTTATTTTTGGCTACGATATTGGAATTTCAGGTCTCTACTGGTCTTTCTTTAACCCCCTTCACTTTTAGTATTTGCTTTCTTCTCTACTTGTATGGACTGAGGGATGTTTGGAAGCCGATTATTTTTGTAAATTTATGGATTGCCGATTGTTGATTATAGAACTTTGGATTATAATGATAATTCTTTAAAATGTTTGGATGACTGAAAATGTTTTTTAAGTTTAAGTATAATTAGAGTTCGAAAAGTTTCTTTCAAAAGTCATTCTTGAAATTCTGCACTCTCTTTTTGATCTCAGATAATTTATTGTAGTAGAATCTATTCCCCAATTAGGTCCCAAACAGCAAGAGTTCGTAAATGAAAAATGCAAGGTGAGTTAATGTGGCTTCCAAACAGGACCTAACTCAGAAAAATACGTTTATTTAATCGCTTAATAATTGACTGACACCAAACAAGTTAGGCCTCAAAGCCTTTTAACGACAGATTTGTTGAATAGTCCACATGTTTTATCCTCTGTTTGGCATAGGCTATTTTAGAATAGTCTTTCCTATTTTGATTAGCAGACTCTCTCACATGGTTCGGAGACCATTTAGAGCACGGGTGCACTACAGGGGTGTAGCACTGTTTACTCAATAATCAATGTCCGGATTTATAGAAAAAAAAAGCTCTCCCCGTGAAGAGAGACTACTCGTCCTGAGAAAGTCTTTTAACAAAATCTAACTATTGAAAATACTTGTGGACGGCTGAGATACTACACTACACAGGTGTAGTGCACCTCACTACAGGTTCCCGGATCCCTCTCACATACATATACACTCGCATACACGAATTCAGTAGATGATTTATGATCTGTCAAAGTATTAGTCAGTCCATTAAGAAGGTTCACTCAAGTTATCAAAAGAATTAGGGAAAAGTACTTCACATACATCCCCTGTGGATTGACCTATGTACGGATACACCCCCTAATGTTCAATTTATTGCACATAACTACCCTATCGTGGAATTTGCACACTGTTATGCTTTCCATCCTTACTTTGATGTAAGGACAGCAGGCCTACTGTTCCCTTAATGTGGGTTTCATGCGGTCCAAATATATAGATCCGAACTGTTCATATTGTAGAGCTTGAGGAGTACTACATCCTTACCAAATTCAAATTAATTGGACAATGGAAAACCTGTGGTTTCATGAAGGATAATTTTCAATTTAAATTTAACTTTTGGATAATGTTCTCCGAATACTGAATTATCGATGCCCGATTGACATGTTGTTTACTAGGATAGACTACTCTTTGATTAATACACTATGAACAGCTCGAATTAAATTCTTAGTAAATTGGCAAGATTATAGAAACAAAATGAAGACATTTATGTTAACTTTTCTAAATATGTCAAATTAGACGGAATAGAAACAAAATGAAGACATTTATGTTAACTTTTCTAAATATGTCAAATTAGACGGAATTGAAACAAAATGAAGACATTTATGTTAACTTTTCTAAATATGTCAAATTAGGCGGAATTGGGTGCAAAAGCAATCATCCTCAAAGTACACGGTTCAACGTTTGGGAGTGTATCCGCACACAGGGCAAACCACATTGTGTGTAGTGAAGTTTGCCAAAAAAAAAAATAGCAGAACAAAATGGGAAGGTGATGCTTAGGGGTTTATTTGCTGTGAAAGGGATAAAACTAATTATTTCTGACTGCAACTGTTTTTCAATTTTCTTTCCCAATAAATATCATAAAACTCGACTGAAGCACATGCGTTCAATGTCTAGGGCTACTAAACGAACCAAATAGCTTGAGCTATGTTCGAGCTTGGCTCGACTTTTGGCTCATTCACACTAGTTCAAACAAAGTATATGCCAAACTCAATCACTTTTCACTGTTCGTTTATAAATTCAAGCCAAGTTTGCATACATGGATGTTTGGCTTGACAAACTCGTGAATAGGGGTTGTTCCACAAATATTAAAAAAAAGGGATAAATCAACAAATATCCCCAATATTTATGTGAGATATTCACCTCTATTTTCATCTTTTTCACCAATCATTCAATAATTTTGCAACCAGATTCGGAACTTCTTAAGTGAGATGTAGAAATCTAGGGCTTCATCAAACCCTATAAAATCTTTCATGGAATAATTCATAGGGTATACAAGTTATTTCCCCCAACCTTTGTCATTTTGGAACGTCGTGAGCTTAAACTTAGGCTAGATAGCTCGAAATTTAACGAGCTTAACACAGGTTTGAATGCTCGACATTGATTTGCATATTTCTTGAGCCAAGTCAATCTTATGACGACTACAAAATTTTAAAGGCAAGCCGAACTTGAACAATTAGTCTTCAAAAAAAATCAAGCTTGATCCGAGTTTGAACATGTGTGTTTGGCTTGATTAGCACCCCTATATATCTATGTCAGGAAGAGAAGCCATAAGTTGGGAAGCAGGGTCCCTGTAGTGAGGGGACCTCACTTTACGCTCTAGCGCCCATCTGAGCTGTTCATCTCGACAATCAATGGTTTAGATTCGCAAAAGCATTTTTACCGGTAATAGTTAACAAACATATCTGAACTAGGGAGATGACGGTCGAATGAGAGCACTACACAATGTAGTTCCCGGGGGCACTACAGGAACTCTCTCTTCCCATATCTTGTTGGCATACATGGGTACGTAATACCATTACATGGTCAGACAATGCTTTTAAAGTTGACAATTATATTGTGATATGGAAGTGAAATTTTGAAGGTGGAGTAACCTCAATGGAGCCATTTTTGAAGAAGTTCTTCCCAGAAGTATACACAAAGATGAGAGAAGACACCAAGATTAGCAACTACTGTAAATTTGACAGCCAGTTGTTGACCTCATTCACATCCTCCCTCTATGTGGCTGGCCTAATTGCTTCCTTCTTTGCCTCATCAGTCACTAAAGCCTTTGGGCGCAAACCCTCGATCCTTTTCGGAGGAGCTGCATTCCTCGCAGGGGCAGCCCTCGGTGGTGCAGCTTTTGACGTCTACATGCTAATCTTTGGCCGCATCTTGCTCGGTGTTGGTGTTGGCTTTGCAAACCAGGTATATATTACAATATGTTGTGGATTGTTTTCCATTTTCTCAATTTTTGTTTTCTGTTTATGCAGTCTCGCGAAACAAAACTAGTGAAAAGTGTAAAAACGCTCATTGTTCTCATTTCCGTGCGAAAGCAGTTCCAAAAATTTGAATTAAAATTCCGTTCTGAATTCCATAGTGGTATTACCATGTTGTAATGTTGTATTTAGTTTAGAAACATGCTCGACGCACGGCACCCATGTCTTTCAGGGACAGATGTATTGTTCGCAGTTTAACATGTGGTAATGCCATGCTTATTTTCAGTCAGTGCCACTGTATCTCTCAGAAATGGCTCCACCAAGACACAGGGGAGCAATCAACAACGGATTCCAATTCAGCGTCGGCATTGGTGCTCTCTCAGCGAACCTCATCAACTACGGCACCCAAAAGATCAAAGGCGGATGGGGTTGGAGAATCTCCTTAGCCATGGCAGCAGTCCCTGCTTTGATCCTAACACTCGGCGCTCTGTTCCTCCCCGAAACACCCAACAGCTTAATCCAAAGAAAAGACAATAACCAAAAAGCCAAATCGATGTTACAACAAATCAGGGGCACCCAAGACGTCCAATTGGAGCTAGATGATCTCATTAAAGCTAGCGAAATCTCGAAAACCATCAAACACCCATTTAAAAAAATCATGGAGAAAAAATACAGGCCTCAGTTAGTCATGGCAATAGCTATACCCTTTCTCCAACAAGTCACCGGAATCAATGTGATTGCATTTTATGCTCCCGTTGTTTTTCGAACTATGGGGATAGGCGAAAGCGCGTCGCTGATGTCTGCGGTTGTAACGGGAGTGGTTGGTACCGGCTCGACATTCATATCCATGTTGATTGTTGATAAGCTTGGACGGAGGGTTCTGCTTATGGTTGGGGGAATTCAAATGTTGGTGTCACAAGTAATGATCGGAGGGGTATTAGCATCTCAGTTGGGGGACCATGGTGGGGTAAGCAAAGGGTATGCCGTTTTAGTTTTGATTTTGATCTGTGTTTATGTTGCGGGTTTTGGGTGGTCGTGGGGTCCGCTGGGGTGGTTGATTCCAAGCGAGATTTTCCCGTTGGAGATACGGTCAGCAGGCCAGAGTATTAATGTGGCTGTGAATTTTTTCTTCACCTTTGTTGTTGCTCAGACTTTTTTGGCTATGCTTTGCCATTTTAAGTCTGGGATTTTCTTCTTTTTTGGAGGGTGGGTGGTGGTGATGACGGTGTTTGTATACTTGTTTTTGCCGGAGACGAAGAATGTGCCAATTGAGCAAATGGATAGAGTGTGGCGGGAACATTGGTTTTGGAAAAAAGTTGTGGGGGAGGAGCAGGAAGTGAGTGAACTGGGGAATAAGAACCAAGACAAATAAAGTGTTCTAATAAAATCACTACTCCAATGTTTTCTTGTTTACATAGCCATTTGTGACCTAGGGAGTGATGGTGAAACTCATCAGCATTTAGTAAAATAAGGGTTAGGAGTATATGTTTTCAACATAATTGTTGATCGGATTTCAATGCAATTTTTAATTCTTATCTTTCAATATATAGCGTATATTATGTGATATATGGATCTTATTTGATAGAGTTCAATTAGTTCTATTATACAAAGTTTAAAAAAAAAATTAAATGATATGAACAATTTAAAAATTGTATCGAAATCCGAACATGAACAACAATTTAGGACAGATGGAGTGAGACGAAAATTCTGTTTAGGCGTGAGAATTCAAATGAAATGCAAATCCCTCCCAAACGAAATGAAAGACGAGAGAGAAATGAGATTGGGTCCATTAGCAAACATAAGCATCCCCGAATCTGAACCTAGGAATTGGCCTAATAGTCAACCCTTAAGGTTTAGGGATTTGCTCTCTTCGAAGGTCTTAGGTTTGAAATTTCTTAGGTACTATCAACTTTGGCTGCTATCAACTTTTTTGGAGTCAGCCCGTACAAAATTTTGCTCTGACTTTAATTGGGCTCTCCGCAAGTAAATGGCGAAATTGAACCCCAAAATCAGTCGAGGTGTGCATAAATTAGCGCTGACTCCTGAGTTGCTAAAAGACGTGGTACTCAAATGTGATACAAAAATACTATAATCACACACAAGTACACAAACAAATACAAATACTCAGAAGGCATGTCAGTAGCAAAGTTGAATATGATAACCCAGATATGGTTACCATGGCATTACTACCCTGTAAATACCAGTTAAAGCCTTGAATTGGGCCATCGAAGTACAGCTCCATGGTTCAATTTCTTCAATTTAAGACATTTCTCCAACTTCTTGGTTCAAAGTCTGTGTCCTAACAGGATTCGGAGTCCCGCAGGCACTATAGAATTGTAGCCCCCTAACAACTGTGCCGTTTTGCTAAATGTGCCCCCTCCTTATATGTTATATCTCTAACACGTTGCGTGCAAGAAGCAGGAAATAATTTTTCCACACGAGGTGCACTAATGATATACAAGATCCACAAGCAAAAAGCCTAACACTTGTAAGCCCAGTTCCCAAACTTAAATTTTACCAAGGAAATGGACTCCATCAGCTGATCGAAATAATTGGGGAACAAATTAGGAATCAGAAATTGGGGAAAAGTAAATCTATATCTATGCCCGGTAGAACTGTTTCGTGCGAAGGGAATGCGAAACTTCGATTCACTACTCGACAGAAAGCAATTAAGAAAAAGGGTTCTCTTGCTTTTATCCTCTAAACTATTCACATTTTTTCTATTTCGTCTCCAAGCTAGAAAACCACCTATTTCGTCTCCAATTTTTTTTATTGCAACCCATTTCGTCCAGTCATCGTTAACGGCATCCATTTCTTGGACGGATAACCGTGTACACCCACATAGCTGTGTGCACAACGCTCTATGGGGCCCACTTCGAGGTCCCACACACAATCTGAGATATTTATTATTCTAAAAATATTAACATCTTTAAGTGTTTGATCCAATCTTCCAATTTTTTATAACGATGATTTTGTCCCACACACAATCTGAGATATTTATTATTCTAAAAATATTAACATTTCTAAGTGCTTGATCCAATCTTTTAATTTTCGATAGCGATGATTTTGTCCGTTTCCACTAGCTTCTGAAAACAGGAAGATCGACTGACTCTCCTTTTTGTTTTCAAAGGAAAATTATTTCCTACTTCGTTCAAGGTGTAAGAGATACAAGGAGGGGGCCCATTTTGCAAATCGGCCAAATTTCGGGACTATAATTCTGTAATGTCTAGCCTCACTGCAGGGACTCCGAATTCGTGAATCTGTCCAGCATCATCATAGTTTAGTTTTGTATTTTATTAGGATTGATATTAAGTCATAACAAGACTACAAAAGCTTCCCACTCAATTATTAAACCCCACATGCTACTCTAAAGGTCCAAGCAATAATGAGACATTTTTGCGTTCAAAGTCAAACACGGCACAACCACAATATGGGTGGTGATCTCTTGCGGTCAAGTTGGGCTTCTCGGTCTCCCTCTCCTTTTCATATTTGAAGTCTCTCTCTCTCTCTCTCTCTCATCTCTTGCGGTCAAGTTAGGCTTGTCGGTCTCCCTCTCCTTTTCATATTTGAAGTCTCTCTCTCTCTCTCTCTCTCTCTCTCTCTCTCTCTCTCATCTCTTGCGGTCAAGTTAGGCTTGTCGGTCTCCCTCTCCTTTTCATATTTGAAGTCTCTCTCTCTCTCTCTCTCTCTCTCTCTCTCTCTCTCTCTCCGTGCACTTGTGTGTGATTGTCTCTCTGGGCTGGGTAATGGCAGAGGCAACAATAGGAATAGGGAGCGCAGGTGCAGCAGGGGAATACAATGGGAAGTTGACTAGATATGTAGTGTTATCTTGCACGATGGCTGCCATGGGAGGAGTTATTTTCGGCTATGATTTTGGAATTTCAGGTCTCTCTACTCTTTCTTGATCAACTGCTCCTGTTTTTTGGTACTATTTGTTTTCTTTTTCTGTTACCCCTGCACTTTTTTGGGATACCACTCATACCAGTACCTAAGGGTCATCATCGGGCCGGGCCGGCCCAGCCCGTGAACTTTCAGCCAAAGCCCGCCCACGGGCCGGGCTATGCGGACTTTTTCTTTTTAGCGGACCGGGCGGGCCGGGCTATCTCTCAAAAGTTGAAGCCCAGGCCCGCCCACGGGCTTATCCTAGTCGGGCGGGCGGGCTAGTCTTCGAGCGGGCTGCGCTGGGCTATTTGGACGGGCCAAATGCCCTTTTTTTATTTTTTATTTTTGTTACAGCTGAACCTTTTGGAGCCTTTTTTTTTTAAATTACAATTGAACCTTGTCTAGCCTACCATATGTTGTAACAATAATACACCATGAGCAGTTGTTAGTTACCCATGCAACAAATGAATGGTCAATCAATGCATATGTTCAGACCTTCTCAAAATTTTAATGCATATGTTTAGTTTTTTTATTAAAACTTTACTGTGAGATATATACACATAGTTACACACATATGTCCAACTGTGTATTATTTTTTTTATTTTGGTACATTTGTATTATATATTTTTTTTGGTACATTATATAATATCTTATGTACATTAACCGTGCAATAATGCATTACAAGTGTACCGGGCTACGGGCGGGCTAGAATCTCGGGCCGGCGGGCGGGTTGTAGCTAAAATTTTTAGGCCCAAGCCCGGCCCATGAAAAAGTCGGGCTGGGCTAGCCCGCCCATTTGGAGGGCTCGGGCTCAGGTAAAGCCCGACGGGCCTTGCGGGCTTCGGGCGGGCCCCGGGCCAGTGGGCCAAATGATGAGGCTTACCAGTACCACTATATCCATGTCTTCCCATAAATTGAAAAAAAAAAAATTAGTAATATTTTTTGTACAATTATGTTAGCCTAAGTTTTTGTGAACTGGATTATCTGCTAAAGGGCCAAACCATAGGAGGTAATCCATACTTTTCCTATATTTGTTTTTGTTTTATGCCATTCAGTTTGTCTTTAGGAATACTAGGTGGGATGCCTCGTGCGGAGCACAAGGACCATGCCCATTTGGTTGTCAATTGGAGATCGTAGGTCTTATATATAGTGTACATTCAACTACCATGGAGGATGATGCGACCTAAAGATAATGCCTCAATCGATTATTTTGTCGAGAGTACGTCATACTACCTGCATGGATCTTCATATATAGGGGTTGGATATAATCATATTTTCCTATGCTTAAAAGCACTAGGCACTAGTACTACTGTAGCAAACGCAAACAAAGAGCGTACCTATCAACATAGATTAGGATATTAGGAGATGACATTAATCCCATGGCATTTCTTGTTGTAGCTCCTTATTCCTATTCTAATGAAGTATCATCAACAGTTTTAACATCTAAAAAACTTGGTACCAAAATCACAAGCCATTATCATCTCTGCATATATTCAATTCCTACAATTCAGGGAAGAATCCATCCTTGAAAACATATAAATCACAAATCCTTTTCCAACATACCTAATACAACAATTTAATAGCACACCATTTCCAGTCATTATAAGGCTAATATGTCCTAACTGGATTTACTTTCTGTTTGCGGTAATCAAAGAGAGCCCATATGCTAAATGTAGACTTTAAAACAATCAAATTACCAACCTTTCTTGAGGCCAGGACAAACCTCTTCTTACAAGAAAATAACAAAATATCTAACTCCAACTTCGTTCCCTTATCAGTCCAAACAAAATGCATAATCAGTAGTTTTTCAGTCTTTTGGTCCCCGTGGATCTACACAACCATCCTAAAACATAAAAAATCAAACTCCGAAAGTCGGTTAAGCACCATAAAAAACAAGCTACGCTCGTACACCGAGGAATACTTTTCCTTCTCTGAAAAAAGGTACCAGACGCACCCCTAGAATTTTTTTTTTGATCGAAAAAATAAATATTATAAATGAAACTCGATAAGGGTACATCGAGAAGGGGGAGAGGACATCCAACCGAGGTTGAATGAAAGAAAAAAAACCAAAACAAAGAACCACAAAAAAACAGCCAAACAACCACCAAAAACCGAAGCCTCCAAAACCAAAACAAACCCCCAAAAAACCACAAGACGCCAGCCGAAACCTCCAAAAAACAAAACAGACCCCAAAAAGCCACGCGACGCTAGCCCAACAAACCACAACCAAAGGAACGACAAAACCCAGAAAAACTAAAGCAAAACCTTGGCACATCGAGAAACCACCACAACCCACCAACAAGAAACTAAAGAAGAACACAAACACGCAAAAGAAAACCAACCAAAACTAAGCCAAAGAGAGTTTTTTTGAGGTCAGCTTCAATCATCTCCTTTAAGATTGCCTCATCCCCGGAAGAAGGTGAACATCAAGGATTTTCTCCGTGACTTTAGAGGCTAAGATTTGTTCTTTCACCCCTAGAATTACTCTGAAAATTGTTAACTGCCATTTCCTGTACATAAGAGCGTCTGTCCATGCATACTAACGCACAGAGAAGACAAGGGGTTTTCAAATTCCTTATTATAGAATCTAAAATCTTGTCCAAAAGTACCTTAAAGCTTGGTATGACAAACATGCTGGCCATTACCAAATCCTGGCTTTGATAGATAATCCTCCAAGTAAAGCAAAGTGCAATGGGAGCCATTGGATTGAGGTTCATTGACCCCATAATGAGAAGTGTTTGTTGTGCTGGAAGCCTTGCCATGGGTAGGTGGGGCCTACCATCTTCACAATGTTAGCCATGGATACATGACTAGGGACTCCTGACCAGGAAGGTTCATACTCCGAAACCTGTACGGATGACATAAGATAACCTACGCCTATTTTTGTTGCCCTATATTTTGTTCTTTTTTTTTTGAAAGGCAAAAGAAATTTTATTAAACTTTGAATAAGCTACAAAGACTAAAAGGACAGGGGATGATGACATCATATCCTAAAGCGAAGCTAAGAACAATCCTATGCCCACCCCAGACCCAAACCTCAATTGGCAAGACGCCAACCAAAGACACCCCAAAAGGCCGAAGCCCAACAACCAAGAGGCCTAACAATGCCCAGATAAAACCAATGAAACCCTCAAAGGAGCAACCAGCCATTACAACGCTCCACGGCCACAAGAAAAGAGACAGTCCGCTGCCACCACCGTCGCCGGAACCCAGGGAACAAGCCTCTGTTGCTGCCCCAGAGAAACGGATCGAAAAGTCTCCCACCACGGACACGCGAAGACCATGAAGCCGAAGTCCAAGCACCTGATGGGCTGGACCAAACCCAAAGAGTTTGACCCAACCCAAAATCACCCAATGGCCCTTAGCCCAAATATGGCATGTACAGCCCAAAACATGTTAATCTTACAACCTAAACCCTACACCAACAACCCAGCAGCCACCTCCATCATCCAAATCACGCCAAAAGCAACGAGATCCCCACGCCATTGCCGCAGCCAAAAACCCAAAAGCTCCACCACATACCTAGAAGATAGCAAGAGCTATCGCAGCCGTTGAAGAAACCAGACAGAGAACAGTAACCAGCGGGAATAACCGCAGCAGCCGCCTCCTGGAAACCAAGAAACCCCAAACACCAGCCGCCATCCATCACTAGCCCTTAGGCCCGAAACCGGCACCATCCAACAATGAAGCCGGCATGAGAGACGCAAGATCCGACATGCCGTTAGGCAAGAACAACAACTCTCAACAGAGCAGCCATGGCCGGGACCAAAACATATGCAAGGGGGAGGGAGGAGAAACGACTAGGATGACAAAACAGCAAGACGGAGGGAAGGAGAGAGGGAGACGGAGGGATGAGGAGGAGTAGGGAAAGGAGGAAAGGGCCCGGGGGGAGGAGTCGGATGCGGCTGAGAACCCTAAAACTTCAAAGGTAGAGAGAGAGAGAGGGAGCTCTACAGCTTAAATTATTTCCCCTATATTTTGTTCTTACAGTATCACTGCGAGAGAAACCAGGTTTGGGGGTTATAATAAGTGCTGAAGTCAGAAGATAGACAAACAGATTGCAACCCATGCTTCAAATAAAAGGCTTAAGATCTTTTAAAATAATAGTGCATGCAACTCCTTCACAGAGAATGTAATCATATAATACTAATCTGCTGAAAAAAGTTGCTTATTTAGAAAAGAAAAGAGAAAGAATATGTTGGGAACTCTGAATTATTTAGCACATCTTCTTTAGCATGTAAAATGTTTACAATCAAGACTGTTGCTTAATGAATCAATCCTCCAAGTGCATAAAGCAGCATCATTTTATCACTTTTTTCATTTTTATGTGCCTTTGCAAGAAATGTATCTTGAACAATTGTATGCAAGAAAATGTCAAAACCATCATGTAATTCTGCAACAGTCCCACTAAGAACTCAAAACACTGCACGAAGAAGGTTAATTTTGGCAGCATCAAATTCGTTGACCATTTGTATCAGAATAAGAAGGATGATTAAGAGCACTCAATTGGAAACATAACTTCATTTTTATCATGTTACCAAAATATATTCTTCTATGAGATCAGATGCGCCTTCCAATGACATCATAGAAGGAGAGTTGGACAGAGTTAATGATATGGCCCGAATCTACTCCTTCTTGGTGGTAAGAAGGTCATACTCAGAGCAATTCCCTTCATTGCCTTATCACCACCGTTCAAACTCTCACACATAGTCTTCTGCTTGCTTACAAGTTCAATATCTACTGACTAATCAAATTGTCTATAAGCATTTACAAAATGCAAATACATATAAAAAGTTGGCATCAAATTAATATTGAAAAAAGTGGGACTATCAAGAAATGAGAAGGCTCCAATTGGCCGAACTACAATAGCCAATCATCGAACTGAAATGTTATGCCCTCTAATGTTTAATTGAAATTACGACCACAAAAGAAGAAATATGTTACAGAAATGTGCTCACACACATGAACTACAAGAAAGCTAGGTGATGGTGCTGTTTACCCTACCAAGAGAAACCACTACAACTCTTACACAAATAGATTGGTGTTTTTACCCATGCTATTCAAACCAAAACAAGTGGAAATTATTTTCCCTTTCAATTTCATCTTCCTACTTTTTTTGCTTTCAACATTGCATGAAAGGCAAAAAATGAAGAGACCAACTACAGAATGCCATGATTATAGTATACTTTGGAGTTATTGGTCTTAAATCTTTCCATTCTCATTCTTCTAAGATTTTCTACTTTCCCAATTCAAGATTATAAATTCAGCAAAGAATCATTGCAGACCCAAGCTTCATTACTGATACAGAAACTATAATCATGAAAATACCCCAACCCTTTTATCTTTTGTACCGTCTATTTTAGGAAACACGTTTCAACTTTCAAACAACCAAAACCTAGGGAGAAAAAATGAGGCAACAGTTACCGAACGGTGGATGTTTGAGGCTGCTTTATTGGGGGGCTAGGCTCAAACCCCATTCAATCGAATTTCCCTCTTCAAATATGTTCCCCCCTGCATCAAAAAGAACAAAAAGAATTAGGAGAATACTGCAGTAAGTAAAGAACAACAAAGGGAAACACGTGGTGCCTCCAAAACCCTCTTAAATGTCTTCATACATGGAGGCTTAGGTTATAGACAATTGGTTTATAACAATATCAATTCAAACAATCAAAGAAAAGTAGTCATACCTCATCAAATCACAGAAAACAGAAAACATTGCTCACAAAATTCATTGACTTCTCAACTTGTACATAAATTGGGAGGTACCATGATGATGATACAGGTTACCCATTTTGTACAAACATAATTCACCAGAAAAAAAAATGGAGTGATTCCTTAAAGGTGAAATTTCCAGTGGCACACAATAAATGGATAATTTAGATTGCTTAAAGGTGAAATTGCACCTTTAAACAATCTAAGTTGGCACACATAGCTAGTCAATGCTGACGTGGTGACACCTGGATGAATACTGAGCATATCAAGTGGTTCAGAGTGATTTGATCGGTTTTCGGCAGGTTCATACCGGTTTTGACCGGATCAGTGAGGGTTCTGACCAGTTCTTGGTGGTTTAGACCGGCTCAGATGGTGTAATGCTCAATTCATGGTGTTGATTATCTATCAATGCTTAGACGGTGTAATGCCTGATCGAGGAGGATCGAATGCGATTAGGGTCAATCGATAGTTGTTGGGTTTAGTCATAGGCAAACCAGGGTGATCCGATGGAGTTCACGGGATGCTGGGAAGGGCCAGAAATGGAATAATGATGAACAAGGAGGTAGGAGGAGACCCAGGAAAGATTAAGAGAGTGGCGGAGGTCTAAGAAGGAGATGACGAGGGCAGACATTGCACGATTGCTACCAACCAAAGAGGATTGATAGACTCGACATAGTCCGGAGGTTGATCGAGGCAGCCTAGGTGATTGTGGAGATGGTCAACAGTGATCGAAGGCGGTTTGGGTCAATCGGGTGACAAAGACCTATCATCGGGAGATGCAGTTATGATTCGGGTTGTGCATGGAGGAGGATGGCAACCTATATAGGTTTGTGGAGAGTACTAACTTATGGAGCTAATGTTAGGTATAGTAGTATGACTGATTTGTGAAGATGGACATGATAAACAACAATTGTAGATGGACACAGGAAAGGCACAGGAGTACAAGGAGTCATGACCTAGATATACAGGTGTGTCAAATATCGAATTGGATTGTGTACGATATTTCTGATAAGACAATGAGTAATTGGTTGTTGAGGGATGTTCACGGAAGCTCCAAAAAGAAAAAAATGAGACAGTGTCAAGATGATCGATCCTAGGTTCTCTTCCTTTTTGTTTTAATGATGATTTTCTTTCTAGTTATGTGGCCACGTGATGAGGAGAAATAGTGTCAATAGATAGTGTCTTGATGATTGGGCACGATCATTCCAAGATTGGTGGATGTTGATAATTGCATCCCGGGGTGATGAAGGTGCTTAGGCACATAGGAGCGCAAGTAGAAATGGATTTTGTTGCAAATTCATCCAAGTTTGAATGTGATGAGGCATTCCGATGTTCTTTCAGAGATTGGTGAAGGATGTTGAGTAGGTCCAGCTTCGTCGAGTTCCGCAAATACTGTTTCAGAGTTACTGTTTAGGGGGTGCACACTACGTTGTTCTTGTTGATGGCATACCACAGGCACTTCGGTTAGGGGGTGCAGAATATCAGCGAGAAAGTTGGGAGCCATGGAGAGTTAGCATATCACAAAGACGTTCCAGAGTTTATCACGGTTTGGGAGTGCAATGAAGTTCGACAGAGAGACAGAACATCAGCCTCTTCCCAAGCGGTGTGTGAGGCCATTTGGTGGAATGAGCCTTTGGTGTAAGCATAGGAATGCTACAATGATTCTCGTGACGGATACATGCTAGAGTGGCATAAGATGTTTGGCTTTCCCACTTGGTCGAAGGGGGTGATTGTTGGACCATAGGTCCACTGTTCTTCCCAAGTGGGAGATGTCCAGATGCAATGGATTATTTCTTGTGTTGTCGGCAACTACCCTACGCGTTCACCAACTACACTATGCGGTGAGCCTTTATGTTTTTTTTTTTTTTTTTTGTATATGTATCAGATGAGAGAGAAAGAGAGGTTGTGGTGTAGCAATATAACTAAGAGAGGGTGAGATTCGAGAGAGGGAGAGCTAGAGATGCTCTTCCGGAGGTTTTTTATGTTTATATTTCATTGTATATATAACGGAGTTTTCCTTGAAATTATTAAATGTGTTGTTTGATTGGTAATCCAAGGGTCCCAACACTTACCTATTGAAAGCAAAATTACTTGCTCAGATTTGAAAAGGATGAAGTAGGAATTGGCAATTGCAATTTTGATCATGTTCTAGTTCACAACTCACAAGGACCTTTTTTTGAAATTGTGTAGGTGGAGTGACTTCAATGGAGCCATTTCTCAAGAAATTCTTCCCAGAGGTCTATACCATAATGAAAGAAGACACTAAGATAAGCAACTACTGCAAATTTAACAACCAATTGTTGATTTCATTCATATCCTCCCTCTATGTGGCTGGCCTAATTGCTTGCTTCTTTGCCTCGTTAGTCACTCAAGCCTTTGGGCGCAAACCCTCAATCCTCATCGGAGGAGCTGCATTTCTTGTAGGGGCAGCACTCAGTGGTGTAGCTTTTAATGTCTACATGCTTATCTTTGGACGTGTCTTGCTCGGTGTTGGTGTTGGCTTTGTAAACCAGGTATGTAAACCAATCGGTTTTTTATTGTTTTTCTTTTTCTCGGGTTCCGTTTTCTATTAATGTTTTCTCCTGTAACAAAATTAGGGAAAAGTTAAAAAACACTCACTTTTCTCCTTTCCATGTGAAAGCAGTTTAAAATATTTGAAAATCGGGTTCCTGAATTTTCTAGTGGTCATGTCTAGGTTTTTCTAATACTTTCCAAAACAATTCAACAAAATTCTTGAACCAAACAAATATTGTGTTATTTCTAGTATAGCATGTGTAGTTAAGCTAGCACTAGGGAACTATTGTCCACTTTTGGCTAGCTTCAGGTTTGACCTAAATGGTTTTTCCAGGCAAGGGCGGAGGAAAAGAGTGGCAAGTGGGGTCACTTGACCACATTAGGTACCAAAATACCCCTAGCTGGAATAGGTACATAATTTAGTACTTTGCTATTTGACCCCACAAATATCATACATTCACCCATAGACTACTTGGAAATTATAATTTTGCCCTTTTCATTCCATACTCTCTGTCCAAAATATTAAAAAACAAGAAATAAGAAGAAAAACCAAGGTTTAAGGGTCCAACTTCTTTCTATAACTCTCATTGTCGATCCTCTCTCTTAAAGTTGAACACACTTTTGCCAAATTTCAGAATAAGAGAATACGAGTAGATTGATAATCATCGTTCAACTAATATTTTAAGCAGGTGGAAATCATTCATAGATAACCTCGAGTAGAGTGATAATTTTGTGTCGTGATTCCACCATTTCCCATCATAAATGAGTTTATTGTATAACTTTCTCAAATTACAAAAATTAGAGTCGGCGGTATGAATAGATATTCACTTTTTGCTTCGCATCACAGTAGAGTTATTTCTTTCTTAGTATGAAAGATGAAAATACGAACTTTACGTACTCAAACTACTTGACCCAGCCACTATTACTTCTAGCTCCACCCCTGTTTCCAGCCCTTTCAGTTGACAGTATATACCCCCTCATCTAATTCCGGGATGCGAACATTTGAAAATGTGAATGAAAAACGAAGCTTATCTGAAGAAAATATAGCCATTTTCAAGAGGAAAGTAATCAACCAGTGATGTTGCATGTAGTTTAGGACATACATGCAGACAAAAGTTTATACACAGATATATTCAAAATTCAGAATTGATCATTGTGATTCCACATGCTTCCCACTGGACTCACGTGCACCAAGACGGTCTCTTTAGTTTAATATGATATGGTACTGCTATGTTTATTTTCAGTCAGTGCCACTATATCTCTCAGAAATGGCTCCACCCAAATATAGAGGAGCAATAAACAGTGGCTTCCAATTCAATGTCAGTATCGGATTCCTCTCAGCAAACCTGATCAACTACCGCACCGAAAAGATCAAAGGCGGATGGGGTTGGAGAATCTCCTTAGCCTCGGCAATTGTCCCAGCTTCAATCCTGACTCTTGGTGCCCTCTTCTTGCCTGAAACACCCAACAGCTTAATCCAACGAAATAACCATCCCCACGCGGCAAAATCAATGCTACAACGAATCAGAGGCACCCAAGACATTCAATCAGAACTAGATGACCTTATCAAAGCCGGAGAAATCTCGAAAACCATTAAACGCCCGTTCAAAAATATTGTTCAGAAAAAGTACAGGTCTCATTTAGTCATGGCAATAATTATACCGTTTTTCCAACAAGCTGCCGGAATTAGGGCCATTGTGTTTTATGGTCCTGTGGTTTTTCGGAGTATGGGAATAGGCGAAAGTTCTTCCCTGATGGCTGCAGTTGTAATAGGAGTGGTTGGTACCGGATCGACGTTCATATTTATGTTGATAGTTGATAAGCTTGGAAGAAGAGTTTTACTAATGGCGGGGGGAATTCAGATGGTGGTGTCACAAGTATTGATTGGAGTGGTATTAGCAACTCAGTTAGGGGACCATGGTGGGGTGAGCAAAGGGTATGCCATTTTGGTCTTAGTTTTGATATGTGTTTATGTTGCGGGGTTTGAGTGGTCGTGGGGTCCGTTGGGGTGGTTGATCCCGAGCGAGATTTTTCCGTTGGAGATACGGTCAGCGGGGCAGAGTATTAATGTTGCTGTGAATTTGTTTTTCAATGTTGTTGGTACTCAGACTTTTTTGGCTATGTTATGCCATTTTAAGTCTGGGATTTTCTTCTTTTCTGGAGGATGGGTGGTGTTTATGACGGTGTTTGTCTACTTGTTTTTGCCGGAGACTAATAATATGCCGATTGAGCAGATGGATAAAGTACTATGGAGGGAACACTGGTTGTGAAAAAGAAGTTGAGGGACACGATTATGAAGTGAATAAAATGCTGGAATAAGAACCAAGACCAAATAAAATTTTCAAATGAAGTCAATACTCCAATATTTTGTTGTTTAATTGCTGGTTTGGTGCAAATACTCTAGAGTCCAAAGAAACATATATCATAGTCTAAGAACATATAAATCTCAGTTCCTTTGAGTTAGTATCAGAGGCCTTCTGCCACTGTTGTTTGCATACCAATTTCACAATTTGGGACATTGGGAGTGGCAGTGAAACTCATCAGCATTTAGTAAAAGCGGATATGCACTTAGCATTTGTCATATTTGAAAAAGGATAACTGTCATAGCATATTGGAATCGAATCTGAAAGCGAGTGGATTGAAACAATAATAAAGCCTAGTCTAGTGGAGCAACGTTGATTGGAAGCCAAAGTTGATGCTGTAAAGGGTCAGGAACCATACCGAAAGCAAACCACCACCCCAAACGACACAAGGAAAACAAGGCCTCAGTTTGCAATGGCAGTGACCAGACCATTCTTCCCGCAAGTTAGGGCATTTGTCATCGGTCTTCATACTCGTTCTTTTGCAGATTATGTAACAAGGTGACAGTAACTCGTTCATGCCAAAGGTTGTGATGAAAATTGTGGGCACCGTCGAAAACCCTTTATCCAATTGACAAACTTGGCTGGATAGATCTACTTTCCATTGGTGTTATTCAATACAGTGTCAAAAATGATGGCTGGAAGCCTAGAAGTGGCAGCTCTGCTTGTGGACCTTAGCCGATCGGGCAGAGGCTATGCTTTTGTGGTCCTGATTTTTGTCTGCATCGATAGGCCAAGTTTTGGCTAAATAAGTTAATTGACTTTTTGTGTTTTTTTTTTGTTTTTGTCGTCATTAAGAAAAGTTGAAAATTATGAGCCAAACTTATTTTTTTTTAATAAAGTAAAAAATAAGTTAAAAAGTTGCCTTTTTTTGTTTTTATTCAGAAAAAATTGGGTTTCGATCATAACGATTTACTTTTTCCATTCCTCTAGTCAAGAATAACCAAAAAAATAAAAAAAATTTGATGCAAAACTAATAAATGCAATTTTTTAATAAAGACAAAAAAATTAAGTCGATTAACCACCTAGCACAAGCTACAAAATAGCTTGGGTTTTTGAAGATCTCTTAACTTCTCCAAGTGCAAAGGTAGGCCCTCAAATCTGAGCAAATGGCTAAAAACACGGCATCAAAATCCTGCTACACATTCCGAAATATCCTCAAAGCAGCAGCCGCCATATCCAGGGACGGAGCCAGGATTATTGCATAGAGGGGGGCAGGCTATGTATGTGAAGGAGGGGCAGAGCTACATAATTTGATGATATATATATTTTTCCAATGTAATAATTGGATTTTTTCAAATTGTAGCAGGGGCGACAACCACTACTAGCCACCCCTGGCTCCATTCTTGGCCGTAGCTAATTATGAACTCGGTGATGGAAATCTTACCTAGATTGGCGGGTACATGTCCACTCAACTTCCTGAAAAAACTCAAAAGGACATCTATGCACACCACATCTCCCCAGTAGTGTCCCTCAAATGTGAGAAGAGAATGAACAAGCAAAATATAACAACTGGCTATGACAATATTCACCTTTTCTGCACAACACAAGATATTCGATACAACTCCCTGACCATGCATTACATGTCTAGCGGATAATCTGTCCTATACACTTTTTTTTTTTGTTTTTATGTTAGCGGAGTTTGATTCTGTTAATGCAAAAATTATTTCATTAGAAAAGGAAGCACAGAAGACTACAAATCTTTTTGCTCAATTATTCAATCCCACATGCTCGTTAAAGTCAAACAAATGGGTAATGTTTTCGTGGCATGAATATCTTACAGTGACTATCCTGATGCTGATGTCTGGCAGCCATATTGGACTGTTCTATCGCCCAGTGATGTACAGCTTTTGAATTCTCTCTCTCTCTCTCTCTCTCTCTCTCTCTCTCTCTCTCTCTCTCTCTCTCTCTCTCTCTCTCTCTCTCTGTGACTGGTGTGAGGCAAGGAGAGTGAATTTGGTGGAAACCATGGCAGCGGGAATGGTAATAAAGAACAAAGGTGGGGAGTACAATGGGAGGATGACCTTATTTGTTATGTTATCCTGCATGATAGCTGCCACGGGAGGAGTTATTTTCGGATACGACATTGGTATTTCAGGTCTCTCTCTCTCTCTCTCTCTCTCTCTCTCTCACAGCAAATGCCGAATATATTAGCCACAATCAAGTGAAAGGATTCTCCATAAAAAGCGAATTTTGTAAACTCCCATAGTAGCTTATAGAATTTGAAAATCATTAAGGGAGAAGGAAGCAGTGATCAGATTATTGATGACTCCTAATTCACCATAGCCAAATTATTTTCCGATCCCAGAGAGTGAATAGAAATACAAGCTGATCCGATATGTTTCCCTCATTAGCTTGGTTTCATAAAGAGTAACTTGATTTCAAATACACCATGGGATTACTTACGAGTTTGGCTCGGGTTTTAAATGAATTTTTTTATTTCTTTTGGCGGATGGGGTTATATTTAGAAATGTTCTTTAAAATTTGGTTGCTATTTGTTTGCTATATTATTAAGAATGGAAGTAAATGTGAAGGTGGAGTGACTTCCTTTGAGCCATTCCTAAAGAAATTCTTCCCAGAGGTGTACACTAAAATGAAAGAAGACACCAAGACAAGCAACTACTGCAAATTTGAGAGCCAGTTGTTGACCTCATTCACATCCTCCCTGTACATCGCCGGCCTAATGGCTTCCTTCTTTGCCTCATCAATCACTAAAGCATTTGGGCGCAAACCCTCAATCCTTTTAGGAGGAGCTGCATTTTTGACAGGCGCAGCCTTCGGTGGCGCAGCTGTTAATGTCTTGATGCTAATTTGTGGCCGTGTCTTGCTTGGTGTTGGCGTTGGCTTTGCAAATCAGGTATATAGCTAGAAAGCGAAATGAATTGACATAAAATTCCTTAAAGCTTCTGTGATACAGCTAATTAGGCTTGTTTTGTAGTCAGTCCCACTTTATCTTTCAGAGATGGCTCCACCGAGGTATAGAGGTGGAATCAACAATGGCTTCCAGTTCTGCGTTGGCATTGGTGTTCTTTCAGCAAACCTTCTGAACTATGGAACCGAAAAGATCAAGGGTGGATGGGGTTGGAGATTGTCCCTTGCAATGGCAGCAGTCCCTGCTTCAATTTTAACTATAGGATCCCTATTCCTCCCAGAGACGCCCAACAGTCTGATTCAGCGAATGTCTGATCATCAAAAGGCCAAGGAAATGCTACAACGAATAAGAGGCACCGAGAACGTCCAAGCAGAGCTAGATGATCTCATCAAAGCAAGTGAAACATCAAAAACCATCAAACACGCATTCAAGAATATCATAAAACGAAAATATAGGCCACATCTAGTCATGGCAATATAGCTATACCATTCTTTCAACAGGTTACTGGAATTAATGTTATTTCATTCTACGCTCCAGTGCTTTTTCGGACCATAGGTCTAAGTGAAAGTGAATCACTCCTTTCAGCAGCAGTTGTGACAGGGGGTGTGGGTATGACCTCAACCCTCATGTCAATGTTGATAGTCGATAAAATTGGGAGGAGAGTTCTGCTTATGGTTGGGGGAGTACAAATGCTAGTTTCACAGATAATCGTCGGAAGCATAATGGAAGCTCAGTTAGGGGATCATGGAGGGATGAGTAAAGGGTACGCTATTGTGGTCTTAATCTTTATCTGTATCTATGTTGCCGGGTTTGGTTGGTCATGGGGACCATTGGGATGGTTAATTCCCAGTGAAATTTTTCCACTGGAGATACGGTCAGCCAGGCAAAGTATCAATGTGGCAGTGAACTTTTTCTTCACTTTCGTTGTTGCTCAAACTTTTCTGGCCATGTTGTGCCATTTCAGATCCAGCATTTTCTTCTTTTTTGGGGGATGGGCGGTGGTGATGACCGTGTTTGTGTACCTGTTCTTGCCAGAGACTAAGAATGTGCCAATTGAGCAGATGGATATAGTGTGGAGGCAGCACTGGTTTTGGAAAAGATTTGTTGGGGAGGAGTATGACGTGACCGAAATATTGGGAAAACAAAGTGATGTGGATAGTAGATAAACTCATCACTTCATTGTTTTTGAGTTAGCTGCTGCTTTGATTCAATTTCTTGTATAGTCCTGAATCTGTGTATAGGAATTTCAGGGTAATGGAAGGGAAGTGTTATGTGATTCTGCTGTGGTGGAATTGGTTTTTTTTGAAGAATACGTACGTATCAGGAAACAACTTTCAACAATGCAAAAGAGATCCAACTGTAATACCAAAATGTGATCATGTATCATTACAAAAATTTGGTAGTCATGAAGGTTATTGTTTGTAGATCATATCGAATATCTTTGTTGACTACAAAATTTCGTAATAGTTGAGTTTGCAAGTTATAATTTGTAAAGTTCCTCAAATTTCAGATTTCTCGTGATCAAAATATGAAAATTTTCATTAAGATGAAGCAAATTCCATGGAATTTCTCATTATTGATATTCTTGCCACATCAATCAGTTGTATTTTTCTCCGCATCAATTACCACATAATCTTTATCTCCTAGTTCTCTCTAGGGCATTGTCATAGAACCCTGAGGATTTAAAACTAGTGAAGAGTAGTGGAAGACTCTAGTTGCTGCTCTATCTGCAATGAAAAGATTTACAGAAATTTCATATTCAAACTAGTGAAGAGTAGTGGAGGGCTCTAGTAACTGCTTTATCTGCGTGAAAGGTTTACAGAGATTTCATGCATAGTGCAAACTTTTTGTTGCTAGGTTGTTACAACTTTGACGAACGTTAACCCCAAAAGTTTTGGCCAAGCAGTGCGGTTATGTGAAAACAATAAATACTCTTTTTATGAGGTCGCATGTTTCATTTTCACGGTGGCTAAACATTTCATATTCTATTTGTCGTGCTTGGAAAACATTCCATATTATAAGAGGAGGTTTACCCGGTTCTGGTGCACCCAAGTAAGCCTGGACGTTCAGTTATAAAAAAAAAAAAAGTTTGACGAATGTATAGGAATGGCAATGTGGCAGATCGGTTCGGGTATTGGCATATCCGTACTCGATCCTCGAAACCGAAAGTGTAACAACCCATCGTTAATAAAAAAAATAGAACGATAAAAAGAAAACGAGAATATAAAAAGAGGATTAACATGGTGGGTGGCCGAGCACTTACTATTAGGATTTAGAAAGTCTATTTTTGGGTGATTTAAAGCGTATAAAAAATTGTATGTATACTTTATTTGTATGTGTCAATTTTTCAACTCTGTTAACAGTGGCCCGACACGAAAAATGAGGCACGAGGCAAAAGAGTCTGAGGGAGCAAATAAAGGTAATCCGGAAAATGTGTGAGTTGGCATCCTATCATAGGCCGAGTTAATCACCATAAAACTATCATAAATATTATTTGATATTGCTAGATTTTGTCTATCTTGCCATAGATTACGTGAGACGTACCTGGACTTAGAGACAATACAAGATTGTAGTAGATATTGACTAGATACCAAAAGATTATAGATTTTATAGAATCACAGGGGATTTTATGAAGATAATTATGGATATGGCTAGATATTGGTGGATTTTATTGGAGAATTTTAGATGATAGGACTTTTACTATAAATTGGCATATGCCTAACACTTCCCACTCCACGTACACAGCACACAGCACACACACATCACACCAAAGGAAAAAGAGGAGAAAATCATGCAGCAGAATTCACGAGAAACTAGTTAGCGCGCGTACTAGTTCAAACGATGATCGGTCTCGAATCCTCGAGAGTTCTTGAATCCACAAGAAGAAAGAGAATAACTCTGATTTGTTTATTGAATAAAAGCTGCTGAATAATAGATATTACATGCCCTTTTATAGGGAACCCCTAGCAAATGCTACTAAAAAATAAAATATCCCGGAAATTGGGGAAACTCCCAAAATTGAAAACTAGAAAGAAAAATAAGAAATTTCCAATTGGAAACAACATAAACGGAATTACATGCTAAGAATAATTCGTAATATAAATATTATGTAAAATAGCAAAATAACTAAATTGAAAGCCTAAACAAAGGAATTTAGCCGAAATCCACCATCTATCACGATTTAGGGTGGTGAGTATTGACTGCAACGCGATTCTGCTTCAGCACACCAAATTTGGGACTATTCCGGGCTCTTCGATAATTGCCGAATTTGGCAATTTTCAATTAAAAGTTGTTTGGGCCTCCTAGGCTTCGACCGGTCCAACTGATAATAAAACCGAGCCGCTACTTCTTCCGCGTCAGAAAAGGGATAGAAAGAGGGAGAGAGAAAGGATTAAGGAAAAGAAGAAAAAAGAATTAACGAGGCACCCAAGGTCAATCAATTATAGTCTTACAGCGATATTTCTCATCTTGCTAGGTCTAATACTGTGACGACATGTATAAATACTAGTGTTGATTGCGCACGAAGCGCGTACAAAAAAATAACGAATTTTTCATAGGGCTGAACAAAAAAACCGAAGAACTGAACCGAACCGAATTCAAGAATTGGACCAAGCCGGTTGTTTTTTCGGTTTTTAAAATGTTTCGGTTCGGTTCGGTTCTTAGAATTAATTTTTCTTTGAAACCGGTTCGGAACCGGTTATACATATATTTAATATAATATATATTATTACTAAAAAAAGGAGGGGCGTGGGAATCGAACCCCTTACTAATCGTGGAAGAATCCTCACACCCGAACCGGAACAGAACCGACCTCTAAACAACCGGTTTCAGTTCCATGTTCTATCCGAACCGGTTTTTTCCGGTTCACTCAAAATCACCACTGAACCAAACCGAACCGGTTACACCCCTAATTTTTCATATCTTTTCACACCAAATTGAAGATCTCAATTGGTAGTTTAATTTGGTGCAAAAAATCAAGAAATTATGAGTGACTGTACTTTATTTTTTTGCCGAAAATTGCAAACCAACAAGCCAGAAATGTAAATACTTTCGTGCACAATTTTTCAAATTTTTTCGATTGAACAAAAAATTACGCATGGTAGTTCTTTATTTTATGAGCTCAAGAAAATTGCAAAACTCACTCGTAACTGATTTGGTGAAGGGCAATGTAGTAATATTATCCCAGCAACGTAAAAGACTTTCATAAACAATTTTTCAAAAAAATTTTCAGCATTGACTTAAAGATTTCTATTAGTAGTTTAATTTGGTGCAAAAAATAAAAAAATATGCACAGAATTAATTTGAAAAAAAGTAAAAACCAATTTTTTAAAGGGTAGTTTGGGAAAATTGCCGTACCAAATGATACTCGCTCTTTATATATAGATAGGATATTGAATTTCTTAAAAAAATTTATCAAATTAAAGATCTCTATTAGTCAATTAAATTGGTGCCAAAAAAATAAAGAAATTATGCTCGGAAGTACTTTATTTTTTATTCGAAGGAAATTGCAAAGCAGAATAACATAATGGCTCTTATTCATGTCCTTCCTCTATCTGATAAAATTAGTCCACTACCCAAAAATGTGCCTTTTTCTGACCAAAAAATTATATACTTTCACATCGAATTAAAGATCTCTATTAGCAGTTTAATTTGGTGCACGAAAAAAAATTATGTGTGGTAATACTTTATTTTTGGATCTGAAGGAAATTGCAAAGTAAACAAATTAATTTGCGAAGGGTAATTTCATATATATGGAACAAATGAATAGATATTGAAACACGTGTAGGGTGCTATATCTTCTAAATGAATAATGGGCCATTTAGTAAAATTGTCGCGCCAACCAAACCGTCTCTTTATATATAGTAGGGATTTTGGGCTAAGTTAATTATTATTAGTTGGGAATTAAGGAGATTTCTTGTACCAAAAATTCGTAATAATACTGACCTTAAAAAGCAGCAATTTTAAGAAGTCAAGTCCGCTGATATTCGGCAATTTTTCCACCCTAGCTCCCAAACTTGAAATACTACGAGTTTTTATTCTTAGATATCTCTATATGTATTTGATCTTTGGTTAAAATCTCATAATTTTACTCGGAGTACATAAATTCCTAAAAAACATACACCGAGATATTGTTGTAAATTTTGCAAGGTTGCCATGTCCGTCTCACCTTACGAGAACAGCTATATCTCAGCCTAGAAAACTCAAAAACACAATCCGGTTGCTTTGTAAGAAAATAGACACATAGATCTACAAAAGTTCCGTTCAAAAAAAAAAAAGATCTACAAAAGTATGTAAGCCATGTTCCCTAACTATTTTGTATGGAATGAAGTGGGAAAAAAATCTATTTCCGGAATTTACTGCGAGCTTTTCGGTTTGATTGTTATCTGTTTAACAATTCTTACCAAGCTTAGTAAATTATCAAATTTTAATCTGATGCCCCTATTTAGTGTCTAGGTTGGTGGTAAAAATCTTGTGGCAAACGAATTAACAGAAAAATTCCATAAATTCATAGAGCGTAGCGCGTTGAATTTCAAAATGCATTAACGTGCAGTTACTGCAAATTAATTCAATCTGTGATGAAGGTCTTGTTCTTGTTAGGAACCAATAACATAACTATAATTTAAAGTATTTCTAACTGTTAATATGTGATTCTAGGACCCCGTACGGTACGTTAGATTTCGGATGCCAAAATGTGAGATATGAATTATTCCCGTTACATGAGTTTTTCATAAAATTTATGTTTTCAGCTTACTAAAATGTTTATTTTAATATATGAAATTCTTTTGTAGCAAATATACCATGGAATTATGATATTTTGCAGTTTATGAAAATAGCATTAACGATACATCCGGACGATGTCCCTAAATTTGGAGGACGTTACAGATACCAGTGGGAACGGTGTTACAAGGGCGGAATGGAAAGGGGCACAACCATGTGTCCAATTGAATTGATCAATTCACTTTATGCGCATTGGGGGTCGCTCCCTCATAGTTAGCAGCAATCGTCGAATGGTATATCGTATATGTTTATGGCATGTTATGTTATATACAAGCGTGTTTGTGAATTTTGATTACAGTTGAAGCCATAAAAAACTGATCATGCCATGATTTTGATTCATTGACAAAAAGTTCTTTTCTTTAAATTCTATGGTAGATCATGTAACTCTGATAATTCATAATCTCACACAAGCAGTGGCTTATGTAATTGGAATCTTTCCTTTTCAGGAAATCATAATTAGAAGGATGTGTTGAATACCGATATCATTAAGCTTGTGGTCGTGTAATGAATAAGGAAAAGATGTATCCAACATTACCGTTAGCATAATGAATAAAGGACTCTAATAATTTATGTTGCTTTTGTATGCGTTATATCATAAATATATTTCTGTTCAGCGAAAAAAAAAAGGGTATCGATAGAGGCCTTTGGTGAGACAAACTCACTGGTCGGTCACGATATTTAAATCCGTTGGATTTGAATCGTGACAAAAAGGCTACCCATATCCTCCCCAAAACCCAAATGGGTAGAGGAGGACTGAACCAAACGGCTTTCGAGTAATCCTCGAACCAATTGGGTAACCGAGTTGGAGATGGAAAATTTGAACACAGTCACACAGAGATGGGAAAATTTAAAAAACCATGAAAAATTCATATGCAAAGATTATAAAAAAAAAAAAAAAATGATACAAATGAAACCTTGTTGTAATAGAACTTGATCATAAGGAGTAATTCAGAATTTACTAGGTAAATCCCACGGTTCGCACTTATTAAGATCAACTTCTTCGATTGCAAGTGCACTGAAGCTGCCGTTCATCAACTTTGGTGTGAGGTAATGGATGAGAAATGATTTCCTCGTCGGTGGGGTGGATTCTAAAACCCCACATTCTGCAATATTATTGAAGAACGTCTTTCCATGGCTACTAACCTTGCCGGGTTGGTCAAACTATGAGTGAGAAAGAGACGCACACACTAGGGCCTGATTTGACTAAATTGAAAAAACTGGTTTTTGATTTTTTTCGTTTTGTCCTTATTCCAAAAAAATTTGCATTTGTTAGTTTTCGGTCGATTTTTTGTGGTTTCTTGGCTTGTCTCGACGAGGGGAATCTAAAAAGTATAAAATTGTTAGTCAAACTTAAAGTTTTGTGAATAAAGAAGAAAAATAATCCAAAAAACTGGTTTATTTTCGGTTTTATTCAAAAAATTATTACTTTTCACCATAATTTTATACTCTTTGGATTCGTCTCGACGAGATAAATCCAGAAACCACAAAATCTTGACGCAAAACTAACAAATGTAAAAAAAAAAAATTGAATAAGGACAAAATGGAAAAAACCAAAAAAATAATTTTTTCAATTTAGCCAAATCAGGTCTAAATCTGATCGCCTCAGTGGAGGTGCTGCTCTGGACACCAAATGAGGAATGAGTCAACCGAACCCTAAAACTGGTTATGTAAGAATATATATAAAGGGGTAATTTTGTAATTATACTGTTTCGGTCATCGGCTGAAATCACACCTGAACCGAACCCATTCGTTATTTCGTTTATCCTACGTTCAGACTATCAGTGCACTCGCAGGGAATATTTCGGTTATGATTGGTGGAAAAAGGAAAGTCAAATGGCTATATCACATTTCGTATTACATAATTACTTTTGGGCCTTGAAGTCATTTCTCTGCGACCTAGTCTTCCCCTTTCTCAAACGAAGTACACACTCAATTTCTCCACCGTAGTTCCATGGCTCAATTCAACCCTGCAATACTCCGCTATGTGCTAAGTCTCAACCCTCCACTTCAAAAGGTGATTTGTTATCTGACGCTGCTACTGAGTATCGTCCCTTTGTTTGCTCCCTTAATTATTTGACTCTCACGAGAATTGATATTGCTTATCTTCTGCATCATGTGGGTCAATTCATGAGTCAACCCCACCCAACCACTTGCTGTCGAACGCATTTTGCGATATCTTAAAGGCACAGTGGACTATCGGTCTTTATTTTAGACCTTCCTCGGGTAAATTGCATGCCTTCTCAAAAGCTGATTGGGATGGCTGCCTGGCACAAGATGTTCCACAATGGGATTTTGTATCTACATGGGCGGTAATCATGTAGCCGACCCCAAGTAATTAGGACATAAGGCTAGGTTTGGTTTAGTTAGGTTTGGTTATGGGCAGTAATTTGATTTCTTGGAGTGCGAATAAGCAACCAAACGCACATCACTCTAGTATTGAGTCTGAATGTCGCTCCCTATCACATGTATGTACAAAGACTGTATGAGTTCCCCATCTACTTCAAGAGCTACACTTGCCCATTAACACACCTATCACATTGTATTGTGAGTATCTTAGCACCATATATATGGCTTCTAATCCTGTTTTCCATGCTCGGACAAAGTAAATTGACCTTGACTACCACTTTGTTCGTGAGCGTGTCACCTCAGGCAATTATCATGTTCAGTTTGTTTCCTCGATTGATCGGATCATTGGCCATTTCACAAAAGGACCCCACACGCAAAGATTTGAGCTTCTAAGATCCAAACTCATCCATCGAAGACCTTCGAGTTTGCAATGGAGTGTTAGAACCATTTGACTTATTTTATCGCATTTGGCAATGTTGGGATTTTAGCGGAAGCAAACCAAAGCCGAGATTCGATTAGAAAATAATTCACACTGACAACAAATAAATGACGATGAAAAAGAACTCGAGAGAAGAACACACAAGAATTTACGTGGTTCGGCCAAAACCAGCCTAGTCCACGGGAGAGATCCGTTCTTTACTATATGAGAATAATTAGTACAAAATGCCCCGGGCTAAATAACATAACCCACTTTTGTACACCCACTCTCACCACCCAAAGAACAATTTACAATAGGATAAAAAACACCCTATTTTCTCTCACCACAAGCATGCAAAGCTTGTATTTTTTCCTCTTCTTGCTCTACCCTCTGCCAACAAGCAGAACCTTAAATAGAATTCTTGGTAACCCTTGGAATGAAAGTCACGCCTAAAACTCCTACATGTGCCCTTATCCAGAGAGAAGATTTGATAACTACAAATCCACATGCAACATTAAAGGCTTTGACAAAAGAGGCCAAAAGATAAAGACTATGTCCAAATCAAACACATGTTCCATGCAGCCAACCCATTCCCTTGGCCACCATCCGAATTGCTATGGTCCCACTTCCCAAGCATATGAGCCAAAAGATCAACAGGCAATAGTTCCTCTAATTGCGTATCTTATGGTCTTACTCTTACCCATGCTATTTGGTGTTGAACTCTTATTTGTACATTAAACTTGGTGTTGAACTTTTATTTCATGTTTATTCTTAATTGCCGAAGTCATTACAGCTATTTACTTTATCCGAGTGCAATTATTACATGTAATACATTGCTCTAAATTATAAAAAACATAGCGCTATATTTTATAAGTTTTGCAGATTCGACGTATATATCGTATCATACCATTTCACATGCTTCTTAGAACACATGTGATATTCCTTGATGTAATTGCAGACCGTCAAGCTTGACATTCGGCATGTAATGAGCGATTTGATTTTCCATTCCTTATTGTTCAGTCTCGGTGACTGTATAAGTCAATTCTCCTTGAGAGATGAAATATACAGAATAGTTTTCTTACAATGAGTCAGTTAGGCTGTGATGCCATGTAAAATTCTGAAGTGCTTATTGTCTTATCCATCTTTGATCACTGTATCTACAGAAATCCCTGTATCTACATGATTATTGGGCCGGACGCAAGGCAGAATATATAATTGGTGTTAATATCTTCGTTCAAAGATATGGCTGACTGTGTGCTTCCGTAGTAATAAGAAATCCCTTGACGTTTGTGAAAATAAGAAATCCATTGACATGTGAAATGGTCCATTTTTTATTGTCGCTTTGGCATACAAAAATGTTGACCCAGCATTCTCTCTCTCTCTCTCTCTCTCTCTCTCTAAATATATGTTCATGTGTATGCATGAGATTATGTGTGACGGAGACGAAGAGGGGGAGCAAGAGAAGCAACTTTGAGGAAGCTGGTATGGCTGGGGGAATAGCAATAGGGAATGATCAAGGTGCAACAGGGGAATACAATGGGAGGATGACTTTATTTGTAGTGTTATCTTGCATGATGGCTGCCATGGGAGGAGTTATCTTCGGCTACGATATTGGTATTTCAGGTCTCTCTACTATTCTTTGTTCAACCTCCTTTAATTAAATTTCCTTTCTTCTCTTCTTGATAAGAAGAATCATAAAGGTGTTAGGGACCACTGCAACTTTGCCGAATGAGAATAGTAAAACTAACGTTGCAGAATTTAGCAAGGTTCCTTTATTTTATCCGGCTCTTTGTGTTTCTCTGTTAAATATTTTGCTCGCCCCTGATAGTGAATACTTTAATTTGGACACATAAATCAGAAGATGAATCAATATCTGCCAAAAACACAAGTAAGAATGAAAACATAAGTGGCAAAATTGAAGTGACCAAGGATTCTCTAGGAACCTTATATATTTTCCACACTTATCCACATTGGAGAAAGACCACATGGGGCATTGTGATGCCTGAGTTCTAGTCGTACGACTAACAATGCAGCTTCTCCAATTTCCATATCCTTCTACTGATAGTAAAAACATCAAGAGAATTTGGGAAAGAAGAAGAAGAAGAAGAACAAAGTAGGCAAGGAATTTGATCAGGTTGTTGTTATTGACATCTAATATTTTACATCTAAACCATTCATAAGATAGCAATATCATAGCTCTTAGTTTAGAAAGGTATACATAAGAGTTCCATTACACAGTACATTGCTTTGATGAGACTGGTCAAAATTTTTTGCTGACATGAGAAAATTAAAATTGTGAAGGTGGAGTGAGTTCCATGGAGCCAGTTCTGAAGAAATTCTTTCCAGAAGTGTACAATAAGATGACAGAAGACACCAAGATTAGTAACTACTGCAAATTTAACAGTGAATTATTGACTTCATTCACATCCTTCCTCTATGTGGCTGGCCTTATTACTTCCTTCTTTGCGTCATCAGTCACCGAAGCCTTTGAACGCAAACCCTCGATCCTCATCGGAGCATCCGCATCCCTCGCAGGGGCAGCCCTCGGTGGTGCAGCTTTCAATGTCGAGATGCTAATCTTTGGCCGCGTCCTGCTTGGTGTTGGTCTTGGCTTTGCAAACCAGGTATTACAGTCTGTTTGGACTTCTTTTTCACTTTGTCAATTTTTAAGGGTTAATTACTCTGGGAACTTGAGTTTGGCAGAGCACATAGGATAAAACCTGTCCTTAGCATAGCGTTACAATTAGATCATAATTATGTCTAAGTAGCCAATAATAACCATAGTCTAATTATTACATCATTGTGGTTGTTGACTGTTGGTAGTTTGTAATTTTCATTGTTTTGTTAGTTGCAGCTGTTTGGTTAGGTGTTATAGCTCATGTAGGTTTGATTTATTAAGGGTTTTATGCTATACAGATACATGTATTACCTTACATATGCGTCTGTGTATAATATACACACATGTTGGATAAAGTAAAACACAGACGCGTTTTTAAAACATATCTTTATCTTTCTAAAATATAATATACACACATGTTGGATAAAATAATACGCAAAAGCGTTTTTAAAACGTATCTTTATCTTTTTAAAAACTCAAGATGCAATACATGATTGACTGAATGTATAAAAAGAAAGTCATTTCTCATCTCATCTTCTTCACCTCAAGCATAACACTAACCATCATCGCCCAACCCTCTCTCTCTCTCTCTCTCTCTCTCTCTCTTCATTTTCCTTTTCGTGTCTTCTACTTCGATTGATGCACCAAAATCTGTGCACTCAAAATTTTCATTCAATTTTCTGAAGTCATAATTTTGATTTTCAGCTAATTATTGTAAAGTCTACATTCAATGAAAGACTCTTTAAATCCTACAAATATTTTACTAATTATCCAGGAGAAAGATTAAATTTTTCCCTTACAAATATGAACATTGACAATAGCTTTTCATCTTTAGTAAGAACTGCTAAATTTACAAGCATTCATAGTTGTCAAATCGCGAATCGAATCGAGAATCGGATTGACCTTTTTTCGAATCGTGAATCGAATCGAATCGTGAATCGTAACGATTCGGTATAAGTTTAAAAAATATTTGAAAAATGTGTCTATGCACTTGCATAATAAAGATACATTATAAAATCGACAAATTTAAGCTTAAATCAGTATTGAAGTTTTTTTCTACCATAAATTGATGATTACATGGTCTAATAGGAAAGAGTAGCTATTTGTACATGAAACTAAATACTATAATAAAATGGGTATATGCATATAGATCTAAATATTCATTGTAAAAATAAAAGCTTGGCCTTACAACAAATAACAATAAAAATTTGTAGCCTAATAGGTACAAAACTAGTTCATATGGCAAAATTAAGATAAAACCGTTAAAGTGAATTCACAATAGTAGAATGCAATAATTGCGAGAAACCTCTATTCACTTATAGATTCGTATCGTTTTTGCATGAATCGTGAATCGAATCACGAATCGAATCGTGAATCGTATGATTCACTACCGATTCTAGATAAATCTTGATTCACCTATAGATTTGTATCGTTTTTACTTGAATCGTGAATCGAATCGTGAATCGTGCAGTTCTGACAACTATGCAAGCATTAGTTAACTGCAAAATTTTGCAGTTATTTTCTTTCAAAAAACAACCAGACAATTTTTCCCTTCCAAGCTTGATTGAATACCGGCAAAGAAACGTTTCGTACCGGTGTGTCATCGATGTGTCGCCATGTAAACTGTATTGATGTTTTATTTAGATATAAAAAAGCGTAAATTTCACTTACCTCCCCTGAGGTTTCTGACAAATATAGATACCTCCCTTACAATTTTCTGAAATTCCACTGCCCTCCCATACTTTTGAAACTAATTGTCAGATTCTCCCCTTCCGTTACTTTATGGCTACCGGTGTTAACTTTTTGCGTGAAATGACCGTAGTATTCTTAGTATATATTCCTCACCCTAAAAAAAAAAATTCTAAACAAAAGAGAATTGTTTTCAAAAAATATTCAAAAAATAATTTTTTCAAAGGGAAAAAAAACTAATTTTGAAAAGAATATTTTTAACACAATTTTTTGAAAAAAAAAAACTGTTTAAAAACCTATTTTCAAAACTTTATTTTTTTAAAATAAAAAATTTCCAAAAGCTATTTTTTCAAATTAGTTTAATTTTTTTATAAAAAAACTGTTTAAAAAACTCTTTCCAAAACTTTTTTCAAAATTAGTTTTTTTCCCTTTAAAAAACTATTTTAAAAAAAAAAAATTAAAAATTAGTTTTTTTCTGAAAAAAAAAATCGCTTCGATACTTTTTGTTTAAAAGCTGTTTATTAAAAATGAAAAACGGTTTAATTTTTTTGAAAATTTCTTTTAACTCTATTTTTTTTAAATGGTTTTTTTAAGTGGAAAATATATGGTACTAAGAGTACTACGGTCCTTTCATGCAAAAAGTTAACACCATTAGCTTTAAAGTAACTGTAGGGGGAATCTGACAGTTAGTTTCAAAAGTAAGGGAGGGTAGTGGAATTTCAGAAAGTGTAGGGGAGGTCTCTGTATTTGTCAGTAACCTCAGAGGAAGTAAGTGAATTTATATACCAGTTTTGTTAATGATATCGGTTATGGTAAGTTTAACATACTTTTTCTCATTTTTCGTTTACTTATCTTTTATGAATATCAAGAATTTATCATAACCTCGCGCTACCGATTGCACTTTCTTTATGCACCAATCATTTGACTGACTTTACCAATTTTATACTTTACATGCATGATTAATTTATTAGTGATAAATTCACAAAACTGATCAGTCTATTAGTGTTTGTGTTTATTCGTAGTGAGTGAGTTTCCAGTAACCTTTGGTGGTGCTACTGCAAAAAAATATTCTTGCATCATGTTTCTTTAAACATTTTCTTTTTGTTGAGAGAGCTGTAAGTATTGTTGATGTTTAGTGCCATCAAATATTTAAATTTTGAATTTGAGATGTAAAAATTGATCAACAATATGAAAAACAATTGAGTATGTTATTGAGTTTTTGCGTTAAGGTTTTAGAGAGAGAAAGGAAAAAGATAAAGAAAAGCATTGATTGCCCTAATTATAGGAGATCGAAGAGTTTAGTACTCCAATATTTTGACTAATTGAAATCGAGTAGTACTTATTAAGGGTATTCTGGAAATATTTTGATTTAGAAAAGTTCTTAAAAAGTTATCGTTTTGGGTTTGATATATTTATATTGTTTCCCTAAATTAAGAGCTAGCTGCAAATGCTTCTTTTTTTTATTTTGCCTTTCTTTTTTTGTAAAAAAAAATAAAAAATAAAAAATTCTATACGACAGAATGACTTTTCAAAGGCATCCGTTTAAAAAAAATGACAATTCATCATGTTGACTGTGCCGTACAATTTGAACCGCTTAGATAATCTAACACATGATCATTTCATTCCATTTATCTTAAAAAAATAGTCGAAAAAGGAGATTTTGTTTTATTGGAGCGTATAGTTGTTGAAATACCAACACAATGGGAATGATATTCCAATTTAACGAATCAAGTGGATTTTCTTCGCGGATGATTCACTTACGAAGCCCAAGAGTCTACATTCCATGATGTACGCATAGAATAAGCGTTCGTGTCCTTAAAATATGTCTCAACATAGTTCACAAAACAAGTTTTCTGCCTATTCGAAACATAAAATGGAAACCGAAAGCAATACCTATGTCCTTTACTCTTTTGCCTTCATTTTCTAGTCTTTTTAGCTGAAATTGATTTTAAAAGCCAAACGTCTTGATCAGTATGTATATAAACTAATGCATAACACTAGTCCATGTTAACGCTGCATCTACTCAAGTTTGATACTGGCCTGTTTGCTTGCAGTCAGTCCCACTATATCTCTCAGAAATGGCTCCACCAAAACACAGAGGAGCAATCAATAATGGATTCCAACTCAGCGTCGGCATCGGCATTCTCTCAACAAACCTCATCAACTACGGCACCGAAAAGATCAAAGGAGGATGGGGTTGGAGAATCTCCTTAGCCATGGTAGCAGTCCCCGCTTCGATCCTAACTCTGGGCGCCCTCTTCCTGCCTGAAACGCCCAACAGCTTAATCCAACGAAATACCGATCCCCAAGCGGCCAGATCAATTCTACAACGAATTAGAGGCACCCAAGACGTCGAATTGGAACTAGAAGACCTCATGAAACCTAGCGAAATTTCGAAAACCATCAAACACCCATTCAGAAAAATTCTTCAGAAAGAATACAGGCCTCAGTTAGTCATGGCAATAGTTATACCCTTTTTCCAACAGGTCACTGGATTTAACGTGATTGCCTTTTACTCTCCCGTTATTTTTCGGACTATGGGTATAGGCCAAAGTGCTTCACTGATGTCGGCGGTTATGACCGGAGTGATGGCTACCGCATCAACTGGGATATCCATGATGATAGTCGATAAGCTTGGGAGAAGAGTTCTGCTTATTGTTGGAGGAATTCAATTATTGGTGTCAAATGTGATGATCAGAGGGTTATTAGCAACTCATTTAGGGTCCCATGGTGGGGTGAGCAAAGGGTATGCCATTCTGGTTTCGATTTTGATATGTGTTTACGTTGCGGGTTTCGGGTGTTCATGGGGTCCCTTGGGATGGTTGATTCCTAGCGAGATTTTCCCAGTAGAGATACGGTCGGCGGGGCTGAGTATTACTGTGGCTGTGAATTTTGTCTTCACTTTTGTTATTGCTCAGACTTTTTTGGCTATGCTATGCCATTTTAAGTCAGGGATTTTCTTCTTTTTTGGAGGATGGGTGGTGGTGATGACGGTGTTTGTTTACTTGTTTTTGTTGGAGACTAAGAATGTGCCGATTGAGCAGATGAATAGAGTGTGGAGGGAACATTGGTTTTGGAAATAAGGTTTGCAGCAGGAGTATGAAGTGAGTTAAATGGGGGAATAAAGACCCAAGAACAAATAAAATTTTCTAATAAAGTCACTACTCCAATATTTTTTCTTGTTTGGTTAGGTGCAAATACTCTCGAGTCCAAAGAAATAGGCTTATCATACTATCATAGTCTAAGAAGAACATACAAATCTTAAATTCTTCTAAGGATGTATCAGAGGCCTTTTACTGGTGTTGTTTACATAGCCATTTGTGACTTAGGGAGTGATGGTAAAACTCATCAGCTTTCCTAGTAGTTACTTTTCTTAGTGTCTTCTTTCATTTTAGTGTACACCTCTGCAAATAATTTCTTTAGGAGTTCTTCTTTCAATCAGCATTTGATTCACTTAAGGAGTGATGGTGAAACTCATCTGCATTTGGAGAATTTCTTTAAGCGAATTTGACAACCAGTTGTTGATCTCATTCACATCCTCCCTCTATGTTGCCAGCCTAACAGCGTCCTTCTTTGCCTCATCAATCACTAAAGCATTTGGGCACAAATCCTCAATCCTTTTAGGAGGAGACACATTTTTTATAGATGCAGCTGTCAATGTCTTCACGCTAATTTGCGGCCGTGTCTTGCTTGGTGTTGGGTTGGCTTTGCGAATCAGGAATATGTCTAAAAAGCAAATTGAATTGGCATAAAAGTCCAAAAAGCTCAAGTGATACTGCTAATTAAGCTTGTTTTGCAGTCTCCCAATTTATCTTTCAGGAATGGCTCACCAAGATACAAAGGTGCAATCAACAATGGCTTCCAGTTCTGCATGGGCATTGGTGTTCTTTTAGCAAACCTCCTTAACTCTGGAACTGGGTGCGAGTATTTTTATAGGAAAACAAAGTGAGATTCTTTGTTGCGGATCCATTTACATTGCGTAGTTTTAGCTAGACATAAGCATACTTGGTTGTCCTTAATGCTCGTAAACCATGGACCATATTCTTTTTATAATTCTGGCTGGTTGTCGAATAAGCTTACGCATATCTCAACCAATCAATGGAATCAATTTCACTATCTAGTAGGAAGAACCCGATTAAAGCTAGAGAAATACTTTGTAATTTTGTATGGACTGGCTCCACAAGAGTTGATAAGACTATGAAGTTTTGAAACTGAACACACACACACAGGATAGAGCAAATCTCTAAGTTGGACATCCACACAAGGTGAAACCTTTGTGGGGTTATAAACCATGGACCACAAATTCAGCACTTTCTATTACTGTTACGAGTCTGGAGTTACCAAATTTTCTTTATTTCAGAACATTTTTCCTACCTTTGATTGGCGTCGATTATATATTATGTCCTGAGTTAAAGAAGTTTATTCTTCTAAGAACCTTTTCCTTATCTTTGACTTATTCTTAGTTGCTAAAAACTCAGTTTTCTGGGCAAAATAGCAGAGACTCTCACCCCATTTATCGTGGGGTATGTTTAGTCATCAAGATGATTATTTCAGCTTCACTATTATTTTGGTTCAAAGAACTCATTGTCCAGATTTTGCTTTCCTTAGTTTGAGTCTAATCCTGTTTGGTTCTGCTAGTAAATAACTAAGTATCAAGTCTTTGATAGTGAAACTAATAATTGAAACCCAAAAAGCTACAAGCCTACAACTATAAATCTTCCAAATTAATTATTAAGCCCCACATGCTGCCTAAAATTTCCACTAGCTGACATTTCCACCATTAATATCCCACTTTATCCGGGTCCATACACTGATGGCGATCTAACGTAGTTAAGTGGTGGGATCTATCTCACACTCATTTACAGCTTTAAGGTCTTTCACCCTTTCCCTCTCTGTCTGTTACTGTGGGAGAAAGGGAGAGAAGATTGGTGAAAGCCATGGCAGTTGGAATGTCAATAACAAGTGAGGGTGGGGAATACAATGGCAGGATAACCTCTTTTGTTGTGTTGTCTTGCATGATGGCTGCAACAGGAGGAATTCTCTTTGGCTACGATATTGGAATTTCAGGTTTCTCTTGCAACAGGCCTACATTTCAGCTCTCTTCTCTACGTGAAGATCACAAATTACATGCTATTAGTTTCATTTTAAGTGCTTTTGCAGTTTTCCACCGTTACAATAGCTGTATTTAAGAATTGCTAGATTGATTATGTGAAAATGATGAAATAATTTTGTTAACTTCTGAGACTCTTATGTAAAGGTGGAGTGACATCCATGGAGCCATTTCTGAAGAGGTTCTTCCCAGAAGTATACTCAAAGATGAAAGAAGACACTAAGATAAGCAACTACTGCAAATATGACAGCCAACTGTTGACCTTATTCACATCCTCCCTGTATGTGGCTGGCCTTATTGCTTCCTTTTTTGCCTCATCGGTCACCATAGCCTTTGGACGCAAGCCATCAATTCTTGTTGGAGGGGTTGCTTTCCTAGCTGGTTCAGCCCTCGGTGGTGCAGCTTTCAATCTGTACACACTAATATTTGGCCGCTTCTTGCTTGGTGTTGGGGTTGGCTTTGCAAACCAGGTAAATTAGCTAATCTGCCCTGTCTATTCGATATCTATTTGATTAGAGGGAAGTGAAAAAGAAAGTCCCAATTGCTAGAACAGTCCTTTACCATTATGCCACTATATTCTAGCCCATCGTGTTATCATAAATTGTTGAATAATGAGTATTCGATACATATCCTACCAAGGGAGCAGAAATATAATGGCTGGATAACAAATGGGAATGATGAAACAACTAGTTTTTTTTTCTCTGTTCACCTCGATCATACATTTTGGTTTTACATTTCATATTCCTATCACTTATTGTGCAGTCAGTCCCGCTGTATCTCTCAGAAATGGCTCCATGCAGACATAGAGGAGCAATCAACAATGGTTTCCACTTCAGCCTAGGCATCGGCGTTCTCTCAGCTAACCTTATCAATTATGGCACAGAAAAAATCAAGGGCGGATGGGGTTGGAGAGTTTCCCTTGCCATGGGGGCAGTCCCCGCTGCAATCCTAACCCTAGGATCGCTTTTCCTTTCGGAGACACCCATCAGCCTAATTCAGCGGAGCGAAAATCATCAAAAGGCCAAGCTATTGCTACAACGAGTGAGAGGCACAGAAGACGTACAAACAGAACTTCTCGATCTGATAAAAGCAAGTGAAATGTCCAAAACCATCAAAAACCCATTTCGGAAAATACTAGAGACAAAATATAGGCCTCAATTTGTCATGGCAATAGCTATACCATTCTTCCAGCAAGTAACTGGGATTAATGTTATCGGCTTCTATGCTCCTGTCATTTTTCGAACTACAGGCTTAGGTGAGAGTGCCGCACTCATGTCAACAATTGCGACCGGGGTTGTGGGTCTTTGCGGAACCTTCATATCAATGTTGATAGTGGATAAATTTGGTCGAAGAGTTCTGCTTATGGTTGGGGGAATACAAATGTTCATATCCCAGATTATAGTTGGAAGTGTAATGGCAACCAAGCTTGGGAACCATGGCGGTTTGAGCAAAGTTTCTGGTTTTGTGATGCTAATTTTTATATGCACTTATGTCTTAGGGTTCTGCTTGTCGTGGGGTTCGTTGGGGTTTTTAATCCCGAGTGAGATTTTTCCGCTTGAGATACGATCAGCTGGGCAAAGTATCACTGTGGCAGTGAGCTTACTCTTCACTTTCATCATTGCTCAAACTTTTCTAGCCATGCTTTGCCACTTAAAGTCTGGAAGTTTCTTTTTTTTCGGGGGATGGATTGCTGTGATGACCGTGTTTGTTTACTTGTATTTGCCGGAGACTAAGAATGTGCCGATTGAACAGATGGATAGAGTGTGGAGGGAACACTGGTTTTGGAAAAGAATTGTTGGGGAAGAGCATGAAGTGAGCAAAATGGAGGAAAAAGAGTGAGAAATGGACAGTATGTAAAATGATCACCCAATTGTTTTGGGAATGAAGTAGCATCTTTCCAATGAAGTTATTACACTTCAAAAGAAGATATAGTCCTTTGTTTTTTGTGGCTTGAAGTCAATGATTTAATCCAAGTCATAGAAATATGAGATATAATAGTTTATATACGAAAATATCAGACATAGAATATACCTTGTACGTGGAGTGACCACGCATGATCAAGTCCTAATCATTAAAAGAAAAACTTTGTTTCTTGAATTATCAGCTTGTGGAGTGGCTTTCAGTTGGTCCCATATCTTCCATCACCAAGAGAAATCCAAGTTTTCTAGGAGACTAATTAGTGTTTATTACGTTCACGCCACTCCTAGGAAAAGTATTCACTCTCACAGGTACAAATTTGTCTTTTCTCGACGGTGAAGGTGCCCAAAATTATGAGTATCTCGACTAATCCATTCTCCGGTACGGTTATCCTGGCGATGCACAAGAAATTTCTTTCTTTTGACTTGTAGTCCGAAAATTGAACCTGATCAACTGTGTGAGGAGTACGTAATTACACCAACCAACCGGTCTAACGGGGTTTCTAACAAGTACTTTAAAGTTTAAATGCACCTTAACACATCCAAAGCGTTTATTCAAAAAAGAAGCACACCCTTTCCCTGCAATACGTCCAAGTTAATGATCAGGTGGCGGCTGCTAAAGCGGAAATATATAAGCACGTGTACGTTGGGGTGGTTGATCCCAGTCGAGATTTTCTTGTTTTTCACCATTGTTGGTAATCAGACTTTTTCAGCTGTGTTATGCCATTTTAAGTCTGGGATTTTCTTCTTTTCTGGACGATGGGTGGTGTTTATGACGGTGTTTGTTTACTTGTTTTTGCCGGAGACTAATAATGTGCCGATTGAGCATATGGATAGAGTATTGTGGAGGGAACACTGGTTGTGAAAAAAAAAGTTGTGGGACACGATTATGAAGCGAGTAAAATGCTGGAATAAGAACCAAGACCAAATAAAATTTTCAAATAAAGTCAATACTCCAATATTTTGTTGTTTAATCTCTGTTTACTACTGTTGTTTGCATACCAATTTCACAATTTGTGACATTGGGAGTGGGAGTGAAACTCATCAGCATTTAGTAAAACTAGGTGAGCTCCCCTACGTGCATCGCACGTCCGGTGACACCCGTTAGCTTAAAATCTATGGTGTATTTGTATCGTTTACTATCTATGAGATTATTATGATATAGGCCTACGATTGAACACAATGAATGGTACATGGGGAGGTCAGTTCTAGATAAGTGTTCTAATCAGTCTTATATTTGTTGGGTTTTCTGAGATATATATAGGAAGCAAACCAAAAATTGTAATCAATCAATGGCTCCGACGCGCACACTAAGGACACACATCAGCACCTCGATCAGTCGTACATTGCTTGTTGAGAGAGAGAGAGAGAGAGATCTTTTGGGTTTGTAACAACCGATTTGGAAGAGGACAAGCTGATCCTGAGGCTTCAAAACACACACACACACACAAAAAGTTGATCCTACTGTTTTTCATTTCATTTTTAGCATGAGTTGAGCTCTAAACAAAGTCATTGTGTCTCTTTCAATGAAAGTTCGATCTCAAACGCTGGTTTGGTAAATGGGTGAGGTGTTAAGCATTAGCACGTTATATGAGAGGATCACATATTCAAGTGAGGAAGTTCACATGAGAACTCAGCTATAGGAGCCAGGAATCAATCTAAATGTACCAATACCAACACAAATCCCTGCCTAATAAGTACCGGGAAGCTTGAATACAGAACTATACAACTGAAACTTAAATACAAAACTGCACAACTGAAAAAGAGGCACCAAGTGGAAATGACATTAGTATGTACGTAGTCGGATTCTGCATTGAAAACGCTAAAATCTTACTCATTATCTGTTTTTTTTTTTTTTACAAGGAGCAGGACTAACCATATCATCTTCTTCTATCCGTTTCATACCATGACTGGTTAAATTGCACCGAAACTGGGTGTTTAAAATCAAACCGGATAAACTATTTTCACCTGATTCAGAACCTGAGAAGGACCGATAAAAATGAGTTATTCGATGAAGAAACTAAGATATGAAAACATCAAAAGCAGCACCAACCCAGCAATATCAGCCAAAAAGTTGGGAAGCAATGCTTCTAAGCTAGAAATTAGAAACTACTAAAGCATAGGAAAATGAAACAAAGAAAAGAAGTGATGGGAGCTATTAAAAATATCAAAAAGCCACAGGTACCTGAGTTAGTTCCAACCGTTTTTATCCTCTACAAGGGGTTGACATCTTTCCAAATATTGCTTTCTCTTCAGTCCGAAACCATCACCTCTGGTAACTTCTTCCTCATTGTCAATATACCCTAAACCATACAAGCCTAAAAATAGTTAAAAACGATTTGTGCACATTTTCAGGAAAGTTCCTCTTTCCATTCAAGAGAACCTCAGATAGCAAAGCTTGAATTCGCTTCAGCCCTATTATCCATATCAATTCATAATATATCTGGACAGCAGGAAACTATTTTCGTATCAGTGCTATCGTTTATTCTGGAGAGACAGTGAGGATTCTGATTTGAATAGTCAAATACATGTACAACATGAATAAAGCATAATTGTCTGTCTACGGATTTGGTGACTTGCTTATTCCTCCATAATCCAAACTATGTAGTGGGATGCGACTTGTGAGTTGTGAGGTATAGCAAGAAATCATGGAAATAGGCAGAAACTAAACACCAGTGAAGTAAAATGCAGGAATCTGAAGATTCACCAATACATCTATCACCTCAGATCAGCGTGATTACCTGAGCCGTGGTCACCTTTTATGCCCTCCTTTAGCTTTTTACTCTTGAGAAAGTTTCCATCTTCAAGCTGTGGCCTGGTGTTTGTAGTGCAACTTGGAAGTTCAATTGCACAGCAAATCCCATTTTCTACATCTGCTTGTTCATGTGCTCCTAGAGAATCACAACATATTACTCCCACGATTATCAACAAATGTATGCGATACTAATAGGAAAACGCTTCCATACTCCCCCCCTATTTGGGGATACCATATCCCCCCAATCCAACGGTGGAGATGATGCCACGTAGGCAAATTTGACCCGGTCAACAGGTCATCAGAAAAATAAACCCCTGAGGGGTATAACCAAAACCACTATAGGGCATTACTGTTATGCCAAAGCATCGAGACCAAAACTTCAGTGGCATAACCTAATCCCATAAAGAACATAACATCAACCCCTAAACGGCATAACAAGGGGAAAAAAAACCCCTAAAAGGCATAACGAAGGAGGCATAACCGGATTATGGCATAACGTACAGACCTTAGGGGCATAACCGAAACACCTAAATGGAGTGAAAACCCCCAAAATGCCATAACAATAACCCCTACAAGGCATAACCAAAACCCCTAAAAGGCATAACATTTTAGAAGGGCATAAAAAAACCCGTATCTGGCATAACCCAAACCCCAAATAGGCAAAAAAATCCCCTAAATGGCATAACTTTGTCTAGAGAACCTCAAACTTGCATACCCTAAGCCCCAACTGGGCATAACCATTGCTGGACCCACCCCGGACCCACCCTGATTCTTTATAATCGATTTTTTTTTTTAGGTTAACTATGGTTAACATTTGGGTGTCAAATTAAGTGTTATTGATTTACTAATAATCGAATTTCAAACTTTTGCTGATCTCACGAAAATTGAACTATTTTAACAATCGATTGCGTTAATATTGTTGGTCTTGTTGATAAAATCAATTTTGTTAAAAGTTATATCTCAAATGCGATTATAAAACTCCTTCATTTGGGTATGAATTTATTATTTACATGTATTTTACAAGAGAGTTATCGTTCGATTAAACGTAAGTTCAAACCTGATGAACTTAATTTTTTGTACAAACTATGTACTCTGTATTGTGTGAAAGATAGACGGTTCGGATCGCCCAAAAAATACTCCGGTGGGTATGTTATGGTTTACAATCAAACTTTAATGCCTCGAGATGCATTAAACGTGAACCGATCTCATGGCTATCGATATCCGATGATCTCGAAAATTGGTGTCAATGGTATAAATACTGATATGTGAAATCCTAACGGTTCGGATCGACCGTTATAAATTTTTACTTGGTAACGACTTTGCAAATCTATACGTTCAATATAAGTGGTTATGAACTAAGTATATGCGTTGTAGTTTAATGTACATTGGCCATATGACTGCGAAACAATTGCGATAATCGAGACCGTTGAAATTGTTTGTCTTAGTGATCATAGTCCTGTCGTAAAAAAATTGGCTCGATCGGACTTAGAAACATACTTGATCGAGACCCAATTTCATGAAAAAAAGAGTTTTTTTGATCAAATAAGGGCGTAACAATATCCGATTAACTTAATTTTTGGTATGAATGATCTAATACACATAACGTTAAAGATAGATGATTCCGATTGCGAAAAAACTACATGTGGGGCCCAATTGACATATGACAATACTGCACTTTATGTAAGGCAAACTTAACCGGTTGAGATGACATTGTTTTTTATACCCGATCATCACATATTTCCGGTTCTCTCATGGAATGTGCATGACCTAAAACCTTATCGGTTCAGATTGGCCAAACTAAAAGTCAAACTATAACATTTTTTGACAATTGTTACATTATTACATTGTTATTTTACTACATGAGAAAATTACCCAAAAATTGAATAAAAGGCTAAGCCCTTTATTTTTCGCCCAAAAGAGAGAAAAAAAAACCCCTCCCTCCTTTTTCTTCGACGTCCAAAATTCCCCTCTCCTGACCTAATTCTTTCTTCACCTTTCATTCCTCACTTAACCATACGCATATCTCTCACCTCCGCGCCACCATCCACTCCACCATCGCCACCACCCACTGCCAGCACAACCATTGAAGTCCATCACCATCCAGTGCCGGCAAGGATGAATGATACATCGTTAGTCTGTCCGTTTGTCTCTCTCTCTCACGCTCACACGAAATCGCACTTCGTGATCTGTGAATAACCCGTGTTGTGCGTTTGTGGTCAAGGAAATCGATTGTGTGCTTCTCTCTCTCACTGCCACCACACTCAGTAGCATCTGGTAAGTCTCCTTCCTATCTCCCCCCAAATCAAAACCCTAACTTTGTATTTGTGAGCAGCATATATCACGGCCTCTACGTCCGCCGTCTACATCCCTAGCACCTCTTCTTCCTTCGTTTTCACATCAGCATCTGGTAATTCGTAGTAATCTCTGCCCTTCCCACAACCCATTATTTTCCCTTAATTGTTGCAAAAATATAAAGCTAGGGTTTTAAGCTTCGTGTATTAGCTTGTTTTAACAACTGGAAAGAGAAATAATAGCTGAAAATTGATGATAACCTAATCGTAAAAGAAAAACCAGTAAACATGGGCTTGTAGAATTTCATTATTGGTGAAGGTTGAGTGACATTTTTGTGGTAATTATTCATATGATGTGCTTGGAAAAGGCCCCTAGTTTGTACGGTGTGGTGAAATATATGACAAAGCTCGTAAGCAACTGCTCTACAATTGAGAACCAAGGGAAAGAAGGACAAGTGTCCCTTTACTTGTCCATGTTGTGGGGTGTCCAATGACTAGACTTTGTTTTTTTTTTGGCTGGGTGCATTCTTCTTGTTATGGGCTTTTAGGCCGTGAATCTTATAAATTCAGTGTAACTAGTTGGTGTTCTAGGTTAATACTAGAGTAACTAGACCAAGCTTATAAGTCTCATCCTCAACAAGTTGTCTTCACATTTTTGGGCAGTACGTGTATGAAGCCCAAATTTAATTTCATGCTGGACCTAGTCACAAATTAACCCTTGTTTGCTCATTTAAGACCATTTGCATGTGCATATTTTGTTATAGAGTATGTAAGTTGGTAGAAAAAGTGAACACCGGTTTTTCCTATAGCCCTTTTCTTCTTAGATTATTGGTTACGTGCGATGCTCTCATGTTTTTAACTGTTTGTCTTTCAGGTGTATTACAAGAAATGTCATCTTAACCGGTGATCTATTGTGTTCTTTTCTATCTTGTCTCTACGGTGAGGGTCCTTAAAGTTAGGCCTCATAGTATTTCCTTAAGAGCTGGTTTAAGGGTTAATTTGTGCTGATTGGGGTTTGGATTAATTAGTAAGAAATTTAGGTCTTCCGGTAGATAGATCTTATTGCTGGTGCATCCTTTCATGAGGTAAACTGTTATGTTCTCCCCCGTTTGTATTGTGTACTTATTGTTTTTGAGCAAGTATTTTTGGTTTTTTGATTTGGCATCCAATGAGTTTGGCCTTACTACCTACAACCCCCTTGTTTATAAGAAATGTTTTTTTGGCTCAGTGATTAATGTATATAGGACTTGGTTTGCAGCGAAGAGATCCAATTTATCAAGGTTTCATTAAGCAAAGCTAAGCTGACCATTTTTTGCGTAAGTTGTGGTTTTAAGCTTATCGTGAACAGTGGAATTCTTGACTTCATGCATTCAAAGGACTTCCATTCTAGTTTCTCCTTGTTAGCAACATTATCATTATCTATAACTGACGGTTGACTAATGTACTAATCTTTGTGCTCTATACGACAGAGAAATGTTGATACGGATCAAGTCTAGGCTGCTATCAAAGCTTAACAAGAGACCAACAGATTGATAACGTAAATGACTTGATGGCTATGTTAGCAAGCTGTGTGAACTCATAAGTTTATGAAGTACTAATATGATTTTATTTCCTGCAAATTTCAGGCACTCCTAGCCAAAGGTCGATTTTTCACACAGCCTCGTTAGATATGTCACATAACTAAGTTAGATATCTTTTAACCTTTTTTTTTTGTAATCTTTTTGGGTGAGAACTGAAAATTTTCACTTGAACTATTGACATAAGCAACTGCTCTACAATTGGGGAAAACCAAGGGAAAAATGAAAATGAGTGTAAAAAGTGCCGGAAAACGGTTTTTTGCTTGCTGAAAATTAGTGTGAAAGTGCAAAAAATTGACTTTTGGTTGCTGAAATTGGTTTTTGGATGCTGAAAATGAATGTCACGGTGTTAGGGTAAATAAAGGAGGCTTCAATTTGAACAAGTTAAGCAAACACGATGAGAACCTTCACAGGTGAACAATTACATGCTAAAATTTGACGTTGTTTGCTGAAAATGTGAATCTAGTTACTGAAATATGAGTCTTAGTTGCTAAAACTGAGATTTAGGTGGAAGAAAATTTGAATTTTGCTAAGCGAAAAATGAAAATGCTGAATTTTGGTGTTTCATTACTGCAAATTGGTGATTAGATCTACGGGGCCTTGTTAGAACATGAGGCCAAAGGCCACAATATCAGTGACTTTAGGGTTGAGCCTGAATTGTTGTACTGCATCATGTATGGATACCCAGTCATCACATCTGCTGATAGGGCCCATAATGGAATAAAATGTTGCAAGAATTTTTGGTGCTAGTAATTGTAAAGTTGGTTTGTATGAGCATGTTGAATTTTGTTATGTTAGGACAATGGTGTGAAAGATGTGGGAGTCAAGGGTTTTCTGAAGGAAGCAATTAGTCGAGCTATCCTGCTTGGTAGGGTTGCATCTCCAAGAGAGTGTTCTTTTTGTGTGCTAGTTAAGGTTGCTTGCAGAACTAACTGTGAAGAAGATGCAAGGCTTTGAAGTTAAGGAACTAACTTTCTTTAGTCTTTTTGGGTGAGAAGCATCTTCAATCGATTAGTTGCTCAATTGGCCTTAAAAATAGTTGATCAAGTAGTACACAATCGATTCGACAACCGATTGATAGTTTGGAAAAGAATTCTTGCTCAATAGCAGATGGAATTCTTGCTCAAGAACACATGCATAATTTCGTATTCTTCTTTCATATGTTTCTAGGAAATCTAGCCTGTCTTAGTTTTGACTAACACGAGCAGAAATTTCACCTAACAGAGCATGGACACTTGAATATTAACCTAAGCAACTGCTCGACAATTGGGAAAACCAAGGGAAAGGACAAGTGTCCCTTTTCTTGTCCATGTTGTGGGGTGTCCAATGACTAGTATATGAATTTGTTTGGCTGGGTGCATTCTTCTTGTTATGGGCTTCAGGCCGTGAATCTTATAAATTCAGTGCAACTAGTTGCTTGAGCATATGCATTTGAATGAGAAAAAAAGGTGGTGTTTAGTTTTGAGTTTTGTTTAGTTGCTTTGACAGATGTTCTTGCATATAGGATAGTGGGGTGGTGAGGGAAACATTCATCATCTAAACTGTTTCCATATGAAGCTAATTGTTGATATCCAATTGCTGAAATATGAGTCTTAGTTGCTGAAACTGATATCTAGGTACAAGAAATTGTCGAATTCGAACTGTTATTGGTAGAAGTGGATATTGTTTATTGTACTGGTATAACTATTCTTTTGTAATGCACAAAGTTGATAATATAATGTTTAATCGATTAGTCGCTCAATTGGCTTTAAAAATTATTTGACTGATAATGTCGAAGTAGTACACAATCGATTCAACAACCAATTGGTAGTTTGGAAACTGAAGTATTAAAACTTATTTAGCTTCATTTTCTAGCCATACTAAATGCAATTTGCTATCTTCATCCAATATTTAATGGATTCCATAATTTCTTGCAGATACGTGGTGCTATTCTAACCTAGCCCTTCTGACAAGCTAATGGTGAGAGTTGTGTTATATAGCTGATGCAGTCACAAGCTACATCAATGGCAGCCACTACAGTCTATAGTTATACTTTTGTTTTTTGCATCTTAATGGAAAGAAATTTTGGTTGAAATTTCTTGCACTCGTAAAGTTCTGCACTGCCTTCTCATATATGGAAGGCTAAACTTGAATTTTTCCAAACCACCCATGTTTTTGAAAAAAATTGCTTCAATTTTCTTTGATAGGTTGCAGCTTTTTTGGGGTATGGAAATACTATTAAATTGAGGAGAAGAAAAACTATATGTCGTGTCCGAGGTTCTGCATGGCACTCGTAGAACCTAATTTTAGAATCCATACACTTTGTAAAGCTAAAAACAAGGCATCATAAATTTGCAGCATATTTGAAATTTGAACAAAAACAACTTTGATGTCTAAACCCAGGTGTGCATGCTTAGACTAAAAGCAAAGAAAGGCGAGGCAAGGGCCAATTCCAAAGAAAGATGGTAATCCAAGTTACCATGTTCACAGGAGGATTTGGCTTTTACAAGACAGGCAAAAACCTAAATCATTATATAGATTCCGCTTCATACAAATAAAGCTGCAAAGTGCACATGAGATATCAAAATTAGGATTGCTCTCTCTCTCTCTCTCTCTCTCTCTCTCTCTCTCTCTCTCTCTCTCTCTCTCTCTCTCTCTCTCTCTCTCTCTCTCTCTCTCTCGATGAAGTCTCTATAATGGGCTATTTGATTTGAATAGATGTCCTTGACAAACTAGCTTCAAGCTCTTCTAACTTGTCCATTCCAGTTCATCGTCTTCGTTAGAAATAGGAACTGTACTTGTTGAAGTGCTTGGACCACCACCTGGATTATCCTGTGCCTGAAATTGAACATCATTACATATATCACACTGAGAGCACAATTCACAGAATTATCTCAAAAGTGAACATCTCAAAATTATCATCAGTCTCCAGCAAAATCATGGCATTTGTAGTTGTACCAAATATCAAACTCTGAGCACAATTCACAGATTTATTCAAGCACTAGGTGCACGGCCTCATGTCATGAACAAATATCGTGCCCGTTGGTTTCAATAATAAGAAGGTATTTACCAAATATATTCAAGTTTCTTCCGTCGCATATACGTACACTGTTTGCTGGAAGTTACTAATAACAACATTTTAAACTAAGTACTGACATCAAAAGATTTTAAACTGAACATTCAACGTGACATCAAAAGATTTCCCAGGAAGCAAATTGTTTACACCCAAAAATATGCTTCCGAGTTATTCTTAGTCACGGTGGTGATCATTTTTGTGGAAACAAATGATCTTTGACTAAAACGAGTTGGCAGGATGCAAATCCTACACCAAAAAATTGCTTCCATGTGACTTTGGTAGCTTGCAAAATATCCTTTCTTCGCAGAGCTAGTCATTTTTCGTGCCGAAAGAAACCCATCAACCTCATTCATCAGGAAAATTCTGGCCTCTGTAGACAAAAAAATATACACTCCAAAACATTTTTGTACAGTCTCGACAACACTACACTTCCTTTTTACAGCCTTAAACTTGTACATTAATTATATTTCCTCTGCAAGGGCATTAGGTAAGTTCACTGAACAAACTGAGAGCACAATTCATAGGTGTGGATATCATCCTTGAAACAAAAAAATTCGGCTACAAAGTTACAAACGGAACTTTGAAACACCATTTTTATCAGATTGACTAACCAATAGACACACTAAATGATCAGTTAGACAGTTAGGACAATTATAGTAATATAGTCAAAGTACTAAGAAATAGAGAGACTAAAACTCGTTGAACATTGTAATACATTGTGAGAGAACAAAAAGAGCATGACTACCTTCTGCTCAATAGCATTGGGTTCTTCTTCCCTATAGTACTTTTCGTAAGCCTCGACATCATCCATGAACAAGCTAGCATCTGAAAGGAACAACTTTACAAAATTAGGGCCCTATTTTGAGAGCAGCTTTACAAAATTACACCCCAAAATTTAAAGCATAATCATTCTGTTTTGTGCTTACAAAAACAACAAATCGTGAAGCGATACCAAGGGTTTGGTTCAATAATTATGAGACTTGAAAATCATCGAAGGGGAAACTGGGAAATAATGAAATGCGGGAAATCTCCAACTCAACAAAGATTCTTCAAACTCACTATTAAAGTGTGGTCAACAATCAATACAACAGGTAATATTTGATCACCTGATTTTCAATCTCTTCCTCAATAAGTAACTTTTTAGCCTCTTCCTCCAAAAGTATCTTCATTTGAGACTTCAACACATACCCTGGAGGCAGAACATGCCTGTAGTGACATTCTTTGCCGCCATTTGGGCAAACCCAAAACCAACCATATTATTTCTTCTCCACTGCATCAAGAAAACACTTGCAAACCTACACACTGATAGATAACAATCAATTTATACATAATATACAGGGGAAAAAACAGTTGAAGCAAGAGCTTACAGGCTAAAAATGTAGCAAAAGCTCAAGCAAACTAAAATGTTTTCAACAAACAGTAGATACAAGCCCACATTTTACAATATATTTGGACCACCCACACATCAAAATGTTGATTAGGGGTATTACCTTCAAAACAGCCCTCTTTTTCCATAAGTCTCCACGGAACAGCTATTACACCAACCATTTGTTTCCGCAAACTAAACCTTTGGATTTTCATCCTATACCAGAACGTTAGCTAACTTCACCAAACCATCTTAGCCTTATGATTTTCAAATTTTCCTGCCTCTAGTCTTAAAAACCATGTTGGATCATAGCAGGCCAACCTACACAGAGCCTTCTCTGGGCAATTAAGGTGTCGGATGCTATCAACTACAAAATGCCATGATATACACATTTTCTAACGTTTGCCCTGCAAGATGTGTGGTTTTTCTAACATGCTTATTCTAACTATGTTATGCACATTTTTGAAAGTACCCAAAATAAGAATAATATTGTTAGACATTTAGACGCATGATATAAGCCGTGTTCTCCAATTTTTGAGAGAAAAATTCATACGAATATAGAAAACCGAAGTGTAGCTTCTTTATGGGCAAGTAAAAACCAAAGAAACAACAGCCTCAATTTCAGATTGCATATATTCACCTGGTATCAAACCTAATTAAATATTTGGAGAACTAACTATACCTAATCGAATCTAACACAACCACCCTCAATCTATACTTTTAAAGCAAACCTGGAGATTAGGAAGCACAAAAACTAAATTTAAACCTCGAAATGAAAAAACAGAAACACAAACCCATATGACGAAAAACGAAAAATCAAGTGAATGGGGTACGATTTGGGAACACGTACCTACTCGATCGAAAGAAGAACCCGCAGTTATCTTCGGGTTGTTAGGGATCTGGAGCAGTAAAATCCACGAATAGAGGCTTTGGTTTTCTCGTAGAACTCTTTCTCGTCGACCCTTCCTCTTTCTTCTTCGTTGTCGAGGATCATCAACTGGATCTACGGTTCCGAGAAGCTCCATTTCTTCGGATGTGTGTGTGTTAGAGAGACAGAGAGAGAGAGAGAGAGAGAGAGAGAGAGAGAGGGAGAGAGGCGATTCGGGGCGAGACGATGGAGAGGCCAGGAAGGAAGTCGATCTGGATGGATGGAGGGAGAGACAAACAAAAACCCTAGTTCAGACGTGCAGTGAATTTTAAAGAGAAAAGGAAAATAAACCATGGTTAGCTTGGCTGGTTAGGTTTTTTTTTTTCCAGGAATCAGAGGTAACCGGTTGAGCAGGTACCCATTATTTTTTGTTATAAAATTGAATGGCCAAGATGAATTGATGAAGATCTAATGGCTGTTAATAGGGGGGATATGGTGTCCCCAAAAGGACAGGGGGATATGGAAGAGTCTCCCATACTAATATGGTATCAGAAGGTGGAGCGCAAACAGATAGTTTCCTATAAACAGGTAAACGCACATGAAAACTGCCAGTTATATCAAACTGATGCTACAACAACATTCCAGACAAATCTTAACAACCAAACTACGTAGAATTCTCTGATAAGAATAGTAACAAAAGAATCAATTTTTCTTAGCAGAGTTAGAACCAGCAAACAGTGACAGGAAACCCTCTTTTGAGTCACTATGAATAAATTGACATGATATTTGATGGGCAATTATACTCTATAGTAAATGCAAAAGTTTTCGCTAAGGCAGACCTAATCAAACACTAAAAGGAAAAAGATTGGGCCGTCATACCTATTGGACTGGCTGGAAATAAACACCAACAGCAAGTACCAAATAAAATTACTTGTTGTAGCAACATTTTTTTGCTCTCAGCTTTCGATTCAGTGATCCACTTAACCAACAAAAGAAACACAGATTGTCACAAACAAATACGACCAAAAGCATGGCTCCACTTGAAGGTACCTTACTTCAACACATGGAGCTACATATGTGATCTGAGCTCTAATATTTTGACGAGGCCCCACCACAATCAGAATCTGGCATACAAGTTTAAGTAATCAAACTCCCTCTCTTTTTTTCTCTCTTTCAATGGCTGATCATGGTCAAAATTAGGACCCAAAATTGATCCAATCCAAATACAATTTGACACATCACATTGAACTGGAATATGATCTCTAATTTCCTACCCAGTTAAGCACCTTGGGCACCTACCGCCAACCCCCAAACATTATTTTTAGAATTCAGGTTTCCAACCCCTTTGCAACTATACCTATCGAAAAAAGGTTATACCAGGAAAACAAGGAATTCTATAGGACGCAACATATGGCCCTTTGAAAGGATGCCCACAAAAGGTCCTCCACTCAAATACAATGGCGCTCAGAAGCGCCAAAAACATTGATGGCAGTATAAAGAAGACAATAGAAATTGTTAAACTTGAACTGTACAAAAGACCTCCCACGGAAAACTGCAAGGATATGAAACCTAAATAAATAACCGGACCGAAATCAAACTTGATCATCGCTCTAATTGGCACACGCACAACTAAATACAAATACATTCACCAAACCTCTGAATATAGCATATATAAATACATATGTAAAGATTTTTTAAGGAGGGAGGGAGGCGAACAAACCTAGTGAAATTAGAACTCACTCGTACCTTTGTATACATTGAACCACTGCAGCACGAGGATGCCTGACGGCGGTAGTCCGTGATGATGGTGGTACCTGGAGATGGGTTCTCCATGGTTGAGCAAGTTTGTTAATGGCATGAGACGTAAATAGGATGAAATCGAAGGCCAAAAAGAAAGGTGGAGGCCCTCGCCTCAAATTGCTCAAGGCCCTTATTCTTAAGCTTCGTGGATAGATGTAAAAAGTGGATATGCACTTAGCATTTGTCATATTTGGAAAAGGATAACTGTCATAGCAAATTGAAAGTCCGGCATTTTCTTCACTTTCATTGTATCAATGTGGCAGTGAACTTTTTCTTCACTTTCATTGTTGCTCAAACTTTTCTGGCCATGTTATGCCATTTCAAGTCCGGCATTTTCTTCTTTTTCGGGGGCTGGGCGGTGGTGAGGACGGTGTTTGTGTACCTGTTTTTGCCAGAGACTAAGAATGTGCCGGTTGAGTAGATGGATATAGTGTGGAGGGAGCATTGGTTTTGGAAGAGATTTGCTGGGGAGGAGTATGATGTGATCAAAATATGGGAAAACAAAGAGATGAGGATAGTAGATAAACTCATCACTTCATTTTTTGTGGAGTTAGCTGCTGCTTTGATTCAATTTCTTGTGTAGTCCTGAATCTGTGTAGAGGATTTTTGGGTTAATGGAATGGAAAGTGTTACGTGATTTATGCTCCGGCGGAATTGTTTCTTTTTGAAGAGTACGTATCTAGAAACAACTTTCAGATCCAACTACAATACCGAAATGTGATCATGTATCATTAAAAAATTTGATATTATGAAGGTTGTTGTTTGTAGATTGTATTGATTATCTTTGTTGACTACAAGATTTTGTAAAATCTAAGTTTACTAGTTATAATTTGTAAAGTTACTCAAATTTCAGACCTCAAGATCAAAATATGGAAATGTTCTGAGATGAACCAAATTCCACAATTGCTCATCATTTATACAATATTTTCTTTTTCCCTCTTAATGAAATGCTCTCTATAAATCATTACTCTTCATTCTATCTCAAGCCTTAGGATTCCTGTTTGGAGCTGCCACCTTCACCTCCTCTCTGACATCTTTGGAGACAAGTTTATAAAAAAACGTTGCAAAGGCTAATAGGTCTGAAGTGGGTGGCTCACAGACTCGGGATTTTCGCATTTAGGGATACGGACTATGACCGTGTAATTCAGATTCAAAGGAAGATAACCACTATTCAAAAAATTGAGAACAGAATTGCCAACATCCCTCCCAACTATATACCACAAGAATTGCCAACAGAATTGTCTCCGGGTGTGTCTTGCGGCCTCTCTGTCTTCGTACATCTCTTTACTTCACTGGCTTAAAATTTTTGTCATTACTTGATTTACTCAAACCTTGTGATAATTTCCAGATTAGCTGTCCTTGACTTCACTTGCGATCCATTTACGATGCGCAGTTTTAGCCACACATAAGTTTACTTGGTTGTCCTTAATGCGCGTAAACCATGGACCATTTTCTTTTTATAATTTTGGCTGGTAGTCGGAATAAGCTTACGCATATCTCAACCAATCAATGGAATCAATTTCACTCTCTACTAGAAAGAGCCTGATTAAAACAAGAGCAAAACTTTTTAAGTTTGTATGGACTGGCCCCACAAGAGTTAATATTACTAGGAAGTTTCAAACTGAGGGCTTGTTTGGATAGGGTCTTGGACATCCGGATGAGTAATCCCAGGCCCACTCTTAAGCCTTGGTTTGGGAGAGAAAAGGGCACTCGGATTATTTATACCCATCCAAAAATAATCTGGCCCAACCTCTTATTTATGGATAGGGTAAGCCTTGTCAATATTTAATCCGCTCGGATGACCCTCCCTAATCCCTACCAATCCACCTCAAACCCTCTAATTTATCATTATCCTCCCATTTCAACTACAAAACAAATTAAGCAATATTTTATCTCCCTTATTACCAAAATCTTCCAAATCAGGTACTATTTTTATCCACCCTTCATAAATGTCACATCAATGTCGGTCCACCCTCTACAAATAATACCCGTACTATCTTATTCCTTTGTTATTCTATCCACCAAAAACTCATCCCGCATTCAATCGAGCCATAAGAACCTTTTCCTAACTTTGATTTAGTCTTAGTTGCTAAAAACTCAGTTTTCTGGTCAAAGTAGCAGAGACTCTCACCCCATTTATCGTATCATGATAATTATTTCTACTTCAAAATTATTTTGGTTCAAAGAACTCATTGCCCGGATTTTGCTTTCCTTAGTTTGAGTCTAGTCCTGTTTGGTTCTGGTAGCAAATATCAAGCCTTTGATAGTGAAACTAAGGGCATCCTTATCAGCAGCACCAAATTTTTCACCAAATTTAACTTCAAAAACACCTTTTACAAATTTAGCAAGTTACTTATCCAAAATTCCCAAAATCAGACTCTATATCCAAATTTTACTAGAAAGGTTAGTGAATAGTAAGTTCACAAAGTTGAGGCGTTACTGTAGCAAAGCTACAAGTTTAACAAATTTGCAAAAGATTTGTTAAGCCTGATTTTGGAGGATTTTGCTGCATTTCACTCATCAAATTTAGCTTTTAAGGGATTTGATGAGTGAGATATTGATGCTCTAATAACTGAAACCCAGAAGGCTACAAGCCTACAACTACAAGTCTTCCAAATTAAATTATTCAGCCCCACATGCTGCCTAAAATTTCCAGTATCCGACATTCCACCATTAATATCCCACACTATCCGTGCCCACACACTGACGGCGATCTAACCTAGTCAAGTGGTGGGATTGCTCTATCTCCCACTCATTTACAGCTTTAAGGTCTTTCACTCTTTCCCTCTCTATCTGTTGCTGTGAGAGCAAGGGAGAGAAGATTGGTGAAAGCCATGGCTGTGGGAATGTCAATAACAAGCGAGGGTGGGGAATACAATGGCAGGATAACCTCTTTTGTTGTGTTGTCTTGCATGATGGCTGCAACAGGAGGAATTCTCTTCGGCTACGATATTGGAATTTCAGGTTTCTCTTGCTATAGGCCTACATTTCAGCTTTCTTCTCCACGTGAAGTACACGAATTACGTGCTATAAGTTTCATTTTAGTTCCACTGTGACAATAGTGTATTTAAGAATTGCTAGATTTATAATGATGAAAGTGATGAAACAATTTTGTTAACTTCTGAGACTCTTATGTAAAGGTGGAGTGACATCCATGGAGCCATTTCTGAAGAAATTCTTCCCAGAAGTATATTCAAAGATGAAAGAAGACACTAAGATAAGCAACTACTGCAAATATGACAACCAATTGTTGACCTTATTCACATCCTCCCTGTATGTGGCTGGCCTTATTGCTTCCTTTTTTGCCTCATCGGTCACCATAGCCTTTGGGCGCAAGCCATCAATTCTTGTTGGAGGGCTTGCTTTCCTGGCTGGTTCAGCCCTCGGTGGTGCAGCTTTCAATCTGTACACACTAATACTTGGCCGCTTCGTGCTTGGTGTTGGGGTTGCCTTTGCATACCAGGTAAATTAGCGAATCTTTCCCTTGTAGTCGATATTCAATTGGCGGGAAGTGAAAAAGAAAGTCCCAATTGCTAGAAGGGTCTTTTACCATGATGCCGCTATTGCTCTTGTATTCTAGTCCATCATATTATCATGAATTGTTGAATAATGATAGTATTTGATACCAATGCTACCAAGGAAGCAGAAATATGTAGGCTGGAAAACAACTGGGAATGATGAAACAACTACTAGTTATTTCTCTGCTCAGCTCGATTATACATTTGGTTTTACATTTCATATTCCTATTGCTTGTCGTGCAGTCAGTCCCGCTATATCTTTCAGAAATGGCTCCATTCAGACATAGAGGAGTAATCAACAATGGTTTCCAAGTCAGCCTAAACTTCGGCGTTCTCTCAGCTAACCTTATCAATTATGGCACCGAAAAAATCAAGGGTGGATGGGGTTGGAGAGTTTCCCTTGCCGTGGGGGCAGTCCCCGCGGCAATCATAACCCTAGGAGCACTTTTCCTTCCAGAGACACCCATCAGCCTAATTCAGCGGAACAAAAATCATCAAAAGGCCGAGCTAATGCTACAACGAGTGAGAGGCACCGAAGACGTACAAGCAGAACTTCACGATCTCATAAAAGCAAGCGAAATGTCCAAAACCATCAAAAACCCATTTTGGAAAATACTACTAGATAAGAAATATCGGCCTCAATTCGTCATGGCAATAGCTATACCATTCTTAACGCAAGTAACTGGGATTAATATTGTCGGCTTCTATGCTCCTGTCATTTTTCGAACTATAGGCCTAGGTGAAACTGCTGCACTCATTTCAACAATTGTGATCGGTGTTGTGGGTATTTGCGGAACCTTCGTATCAATGTTGATAGTGGATAAATTTGGTCGAAGAGTTCTGTTTATGGTTGGGGGAATACAAATGTTCATATCCCTGATTGTAGTTGGAAGTATAACGGCAACTCAGCTTGGGGACCATGGCGGTTTGAGCAAAGTGTATGGTTTTGTGGTGCTAATTTTTATATGCACTTATGTTTCAGGGTTCACCTTGTCGTGGGGTCCGTTGTCGGTTTTGGTCCCGAGTGAAATTTTCCCGCTGGAGATACGATCGGCCGGGCAAAGTATTAATGTGGCAGTGTGCTTTCTCTTCATTGTCGTCATTGCTCAAACTTTTCTGGCCATGCTTTGCCACTTCAAGTCTGGGAGTTTCTTCTTTTTCGGGGGATGGGTTGTTGTGATGACCGTGTTTATTTACCTGTTTTTGCCGGAGACTAAGAATGTACCGATTGAACAGATGGATAGAGTGTGGAGGGAACACTGGTATTGGAAAAGAATTGTTGGGGAAGAGCATGAAGTGAGCAAAAAGGAGGAAAAAGAATGAGACGTGGACAGTATATTAAATGATCACCCAATGAAGTTCTTACACTTCAAAAGAAGATAGTCCTTTGTTTTTTGTGGCTTGAAGTCAATGATTTAATCCAAGTCATAGAAATATGAGATATAATACTTTATGTACGAAAATATTGGACATAGAATATACCTTGTACGTGGAGTGACCATGCTCAAGTCCGAATCATTAAAAGAAAAACTTTATTTTATGTCTTGAATTATCAGCTTTTGGAATGGCTCTCATTTGGTCCCATATCTTCCATCACCAAGAGAAATCCAAGTTTTCCAGGAGACTAATTAGTGTTTATTACGTTCACGCTACTCCAAGGAAAAGTATGGAAAAAATTTTGTTCACCATCACCCAAAAAAGATGAACAAAACCCTTATCCTAAGGGTATGTTTGGTAACACTTCTGTTTTTCTGTTTTCTGTTTCTGTTTTCTAATTTTTGTTTTTCGTAAAAAGGAAGTGAAAACAAAAAATGTTTGTGTGAAATTATTTTCAAAAAAAAAAGTAAAAACATAATTATGAGTCGGTTGGAGGTGTGCCAGCGGGAGGCTGGAGGTGGTGGTGGGTGGTGGCGATGATGGTGGGTGGTGCGTAGTGGCTGGAGGTGGTGGTGGGGTGGTAGTGGTGGTGGTGGTCCGTGGTGGCTGGAGGTGGAGGTGGTGGTGGCTGGTGGCTTGTGGGTGGCGGGTGGTGGCGTTGATGGTGGGTGGTGGTGGTGCGTGGTAGGTGATGGAGGGTGGTGGTGGTGGCTGAAGGTGGTGGTGGTGCGTGGTGGTGGGTGGTGGGGTGATGGGTGGTGGGTGGTGGGTGCAGGTGGTGGGTGGTGGCTGGAGGTGGTGGTTGGGGTGGTGGGTGGTGGCTGGAGGTGGTGGTTGGGAGTGGGAAAACAAAAACAAAAAGTGAAAGTTGAGATTTTCAACTTCCCTAAAATTCATAAATAGTGGAAGTAAGAAGTATAATTTAAAAGTGGAAGTGACACACAAACAACATTCCTTCCTTTAAATTGTGAAAATTCTGAAAATAGAAACAAAAAACAGAAGTGCCACCGAACAAGGCCTAATTGGTTGAAATGGTGTGGGATTCACAAAAAAGGGTGTAGATTCCACCACAAAGTGATGTCATGTTTATCCAAAAGTATATTGATTCCGTGGACCTCACACAATTTCAACCAATCAGGGTGAGAGTTTTGTTCACCTCTTTTAGTAAGGGTGAATAAAATTAATTGAGATCTATCAAACAAGATTCATATTGAATATAAAAATTATTATAAATTAAAAGATATAGACAATTTTTTGAGACCTCTAAAAAAGGAAACAAACACAATAAATTGAGACAGAGAGAGTACTTTCTTTTGACTTATTGCCCGAAAATCGAACCCGATCAACTGTTGTGAGGAGTAATTCCACCAACAAACCAGTCTAACCAGTAATAATTTCACGCACCAACCAACCGGTCTAACGGTGTAGCAAGTACCTTAAATGCACCTTAACATATATATATCCAAAGCGTATATTCATAAAGAAGCAAACCCTTTCCCTCTAATACAAATGTTCATATCCCAGATTGTAGTTGGAACTTGGAAGTATAACGGCAACTCAGCTTGGGAACCATGGCGGTTTGAACAAAGTGTATTGTTTTGTGGTGCTAATTTTTATATGCACTTATGTTTCAGGGTTCACCTTGTCGTGGGGTCCGTTGGGTGTTTTAATCCCGAGTGAAATTTTCCCGCTGGAAATACGATCGGTCGGGCAAAGTATCAATGTGGCAGTGTGCTTTCTCTTCATTTTCATCATTGCTCAAACTTTTCTGGCCATGCTTTGCCACTTCAAGTCTGGGAGTTTCTTCTTTTTCGGGGGATGGGTTGCTGTGATGACCGTGTTTGTTTACCTATTTTTGTCAGAGACTAAGAATGTGCCGATTGAACAAATGGATAGAGTGTGGAGGGAACACTGGTTTTGGAAAAGAATTAATTGTTGGGGAAGAGCGTGAAGTGAGCATAATGGAGGAAAAAGAACGAGACGGAACGTGGACTGTATATAGCATCTTTCCAATGAAGCTCTTACACTGTAAAAAAATAAAAATAAAAAATAGTCCTTTGTTTCTGTGTGAGAATATACCTTGTACGTTGAGTGACCATCCTCAAGTCCTAATCATTAAAAGAAAAACTTTATTTTATTTCTTGAATTATCAGCTTGTGGAGTGTCTTTCAGTTGGTCCCATGTCTTACCATCACCAAGAGAAATCCAAGTTTTCCAGGAGACTAATTACGTTCACGCCACTCCTAGGAAAAGAATACCTACTCTCACAACTACAGTACAAATTTGTTTTTTAGCGACGGTCAAGGTGCCCGAACAAATTTATGGGGATATCAACTAATCCACTCTCTGGTACGGTTATCCAATCCACTCTCCGGTACGGTTATCCTGGCGATGCACAAGAAATTACTCTCTTCGTCCCAATTTGTTGTGTCTGTTTCTTCTTTGGGATCATCAAAAAATGGACTATATTTCATAATCTATAATGTTTTTTATGATTTCAAAATCTTTGTTTAACAAAATTAATTGATATTTATCAAACAAGATCTAAATTGAATTTAAAAAACCTTATAGATTAAAAGATATAGGCCATTTTTTGAGACCTCCATAAAATGAAACATACACAACAAGTCTGGGACAGAGGGAGTACTGATCAATTGTGTGTGACAAGTAATTCCACCAATCAACCGGTCTAACAGGGTTTCTAGGAAGAGTTTTTCTTTTTGACGGAACCTGACCCTTGTTTTTTTTGCACCAAAATTTAATTTTTGACATACGTATTAATGCCGGGTCAAGCTAATGTTTTGCATACATACACACCACTCTGCAGAACCTATAAGATTACCGGTTCTGATCATTGCAATGAAATACTGGTGAGGCCCCAAAGCGACTTCTGTAAATCCTCCATTTAAGTAGGCTCCGTGAAAAAGCCAAACTCAGCTAGCAAGTACTTTAAATGCACCTAAACATATGGAGTATCCAAAGCGTATATTCATAAAGAAGCACACCCTTTCCCTGTAATAAGTCCAAGTTCATGATCGGGTGGGGGCTGCTAGAGCGGAAATATATGAGCACGTGTATACAGTTGTAAAAGTAACAGAAAACTTTATATCACGAAATAAGCGATTTCCTTCGTCATATGAACAATATGAAGCCGTCCGTGGTCTGTGAATCGGACTCCCCTTTGTGCGAGAGCTTGATTGAAGAAGCCATGGCAGAGAAAACAGATACCGAGAGCAGAAGATCAGGGATTTACAGTGGAAGAATGACGTCGTTTGTGGTGGTGTCTTGTATGATGGCTGCTGTGGGAGGAGCTCTCTTTGGCTACGACATTGGAATTTCAGGTCATTCTTTACCACCGCTCTCCGTTTCATTTTTTATTTTTTATGACTCGCGGGGTATGGCCAATGAACTGATGAATCGGGCAATTGGGGTTCAATTCTACTGTCTACTTTTGCGGGTTCAATTAAAGCTTGGTAAATTTCCGTACAGACTAACCAAACAAAAAAAAAATGATATAAAGCAGCTAGGAGTAGAACCCATCACATCCAAAATGCGTCCATGACATAAAGCTAGTGTCCTGCAGTATTTAGCAGATAAAGTTACTAGCGGTCATCATTTGTTGGGAAATGTTGATGTGGGTGTTAGTGTGGGCTCCACAAACGGTTCGGGGTTTGATCGGAACATGATACTCATAGGACCCATCATGTGGATAATCCACGAAGAGATTTAGGTTAATTGGGCATCGGTAGCCACGTGATTGAAGCACATATGCTTGCACCTATATATCAAACTTAAACTAATCTTCTGTTACTTTTAAAACAAATATGATCCAATCAAGTCTGTGATCAACCCACAGGGCCTGGGTGGTGCCCACACTTACCCCCGTCACAACATCTACCTCTGACTCTTCATTTGTCATCATTTTACATGATACCTTTGCAGTAGTAGGCACCAAAAATATTGGGGACTCCCAAGTGATTTCAAATGTAGTTGATTATAGTAACTGTTGTAATTTGATCCAGACTTAGGATGTGTTGAGTCTAGATTCGATAGCTCGTATAAGTTTCGTTTCTGATCATCCTGTCTATAGCATTACTCCTATTCTTCTTGGGCTTGTTTGCAGCTATGTTACATGGGCTCGGGTACAAGTCTTGGGTGTTGGTAGGTTTCTAAGTGTAAAAATCATATCAAGTATTTGACATGGGTGTTTTAGTCATGATCCATGTAACATTGGCTTGGAGGGGAAAATGTTACATTACAAACTTTCTTCAATTTGTATGCTCACATTAATAATACAGTAATACTTCTTTTCCTGAACTTGTTCAGGTTAAAACTAAACAAATAACAGTTAATATTAGATCACATAGTTATAGGCTTTTCTAGCAGTTGTATTGACATATGCATGTGAATAGAAAGGTGGAGTGTCATCCATGGATACATTTCTGAAGAAATTCTACCCGGATGTGTACACGAAGATGGAAGACGACACCACTGTGAGCAACTACTGCAAATTTGACAGCCAATTGTTGACCTTGTTCACATCCTCCCTCTATATAGCTGGCTTCATTGCCTCCTTTGCCGCCTCATCATTTACTGGGACCTTTGGGCGCCGGCCATCAATCCTTTTTGGAGGAGCCACACATCTGGTGGGTGCACTCGTCGCTGGTGCAGCTTCTAATATATACCTCCTAATGGTAGGCCGCGTCTTGCTTGGAGTTGGCCTTGGATTTACAAACCAGGTACACATATGAGCTTCAGATTTTCAGTCGTGCCATGAACTTGTTAAGACCATTCCTTATTGCCTTTTGTGTGCGTTCAAGAAACTTTAGAACCTTGTGATTAAGTTTTGAAACAAACTTTAACAATTCTGAAAAGGTGAATTTAACAACTGAAAACGCGTTTTACTTGAATATTGGACATGATACTCTGTTTCAATGTCTATTTAGTTTGATAAATAAGTGAATTCTCAGTTACTAATATTCCTAAGTTATAGAAATCTATCTATATCATATTATGTTATTGGGCATGTGACATACCATGTCTCTATGCTTAGCCTGTATACTATAGAAGAGTCTCCAATCTGTTGAATTCCTAGCGTAACTTCAGTTTTCTCAAAAACAGTACGTGCTACTGTCCAAGAAGTAGGATCAAGAAACTCTCTCGAATTCAAGAATAAAAAAGAAAGTATTCATTTCGGTTCAAAATGTAGCACATCACACTAGACTCTGGCATCGTAGAAGGTTATATGTAAGAAGCCTTACCCGACCAGATTAAAAGTAGGCCGAAGGGAGAAAAAAAAACAAAAAAACAAAAACAAAAACAAAAAACAGCATTATTTTCTTCATCTGCATTTGATTAATATGTGCTTGTACTCCTGTTGTTCATTAGGCAGTTCCGCTATATCTCTCCGAAATGGCCCCAACCAGATACAGAGGAGCATTCAGCAATGGCTTCCAGCTATGTGTCAATATAGGGGCTCTATCAGCAAACCTTGTCAGCTACGGCACCGAAAAGATGGAAAGTGATTGGGGATGGCGAATCTGCCTAGCCACTGCGGGAGTTCCGGCTGCACTTCTAACTCTTGGAGCGCTCTTCCTCCAAGAAACACCCAACAGCATAATGCAGCGAACCGAAGACCACCAGAAGGCCAAATCAATCTTGGTAAAACTCAGAGGCACAGAAGACGTCAAAGATGAACTTGACGACCTCATAAATGCGAGCACCCTATCAAAAACTGTTACACACCCGTTCCTTAAAATGACCGAAAGAAAATACAGGCCTCAACTTGTCATGGCAATAGCCATTCCTTTTTTCCAGCAGGTGACCGGAATCAACGCCATTGCCTTCTATGCTCCTGAGCTCTTCAGAACAACAGGTCTAGGTGAAAGCGCTTCGCTATTGTCTGCAGTTGTGATACGGGTTGTAAATTTAACCTGTACCTTCATTTCAATGTTGATAGTGGATAAATTTGGGCGAAGACTCTTGTTCGCAGTAGGGGGGATTCAAATGGCGGTCTCACAAATAGCTGTTGGAAGCATAATGGCGACTCAGTTAGGGGATTACGGTGAGGTGAGCGAAGGTTATGCTTTGTCTCTGTTGGTTTTGATCTGTGTTTATGTTTCGGGGTACGGGTGGTCGTGGGGTCCCTTGGGATGGTTAGTTCCGAGCGAGATTTTTCCACTGGAGATACGGTCGGCAGGGCAGAGTATTAGGGTGGCCGTAAGCTTCCTTTTTACCATTATTATTGCTCAGACTTATCTTGCCATGCTTTGCCAGTTAAAGTCTGGGATTTTCTTCTGTTTCGGTGGATGGGTGGTGGCAATGACTGCATTTGTTTACCTGTTTTTGCCGGAGACTAAGAATGTGCCGATTGAACAAGTGGATAGAGTGTGGAGGGAACACTGGTTTTGGAAAAGAATTGTGGGGACAGAGAAGGTGAATGAGACAGGAGCATGAAAAAGCAACGGTAGCAGATGATTGGATCTTGGATTTGCTTTGGGCAATGCAGGATGATAGGAAAGGTTTCACTGATTGAATGGGTGAGATTTGAGGACTAGTTCATTTCCTCATGTGAGCTATTTCCTGCATTTTTCATGATGATAATAGAGTTGTGCTGTAATTAATTGTTAGTGAAGCTGTAGTCACGAGACATTATTATTATTAACCTCATGAATTTTTCGTAGAACCACCTGCTTTTTTCAGATTTGACATGGAAAGAAATGAAGTGGGAAATCAAAGCGAGTAAAATCCCTTACAGTGTAAACACAGAAAGGAAAAAATCAATAACATGTATAAATGTACTCCGTGTAAGTTCTTACTATGATATTTTTGATATTCTCGATATTTTCTGTATTCTCGATATTTTCGGTATTTTAGATGAAGCCTGTTTGCTTTCAACTAATGGTAATTAAAATGCATTTTTATTGGTCTACATGCGTTGTTGTGCTTGAAGATGTTGTAAAACATGAAGTATCATCCAAAAAATATTACTTGACTAATAATTTGGAAACTGGTATAGACAATGGTATCATAGTACTCCCTTCTTTCCTTTTTAAGTGTGTAATTCGTAATTTCAACTTATTAAGAAAGCATCATCATTACAATTTTCACTTCAATTTTTACATTCATTTCCCACTATTGCTTTTGATGGAGACATCATCATTAAACTTTAGTTTACTAACTTTTAAAAAATGAATCTATTTTTAAGGGCAAAATAGGAAATGTACCAATTTTTATCCACTAACTTTTCAACATCAACTTATTTAGGAACAACCCAAATTGAAACACACTACTCTTTTTAAGAAATGGAGGGAGTAACAAAGAACAATGAAATCAATTAAGGAGATCTCATCCTCTTTTTTTTCAGAACATAAAACATGACATAAAAATAATAGACACTGCAAAATTGGAAATGAAGTTACTTACTAGCAAAACTTCTATTAGAACAAGACTTTAAAAATGCTAAACCAATTTTAAAAAACCACAAGGAGAGGACGTTACTGATCCGTGTTAAACCCCAACCATTCCTTCACTTGAACAAAAAGCCTACCACCGATTAACATTAAAAAACTAAAAGATACAGAATAGATAAATTTCTTAGCTTTTCCTTTGGAAATCTTTGTCCAAAAATCTTGTGATATCAGAAGGAAGAGAGAAAATAGAAGCTAATAAATAAAAATGAAGTTAATAAATAATAAGTGCTACACCTTTAATGAATCGCCAGAGCTTCGGCTACAGAAGTTAGGTTTCAACTCTGAAATCACATGAAAGGAAAGAGCAAGATGAGAGTCGTGTGACAGAGAAATTAGGATTCAAGGAAAATATAATGGGACAGATAAAATCATTGTGAAATTGCCACGTAATTGAGGATTAAGGGGGAAAAAAACCTAAAAGAAAGCTACATAATTGCTCAAGATATAGAGTTTTCTTTGTTTCATGTTCTTGTTTTTCCCCTTTGAGAACTTGCAGTCCCATTAAAAACTAAATAACAAAGAGAGGCCTTTATCATTCCACTCCTGTCCTAACCCAACATTCCCATCAAAACTCCAGCGTGATGCATGTCTTACAAAGACATTGAAATTGTCAACTGAACGACGAAACAGCCAACCCATACAACAAATTCACTGCCTTTCCTTCCTCTGTAAGAGCAGCCACAGCCCTTACTCAAACCCAAACCCAAATTTGAAATCTGAGTAAAAACACCCAAAAACCTCCTCCAGTCTTTGAACCAAACCCATATCAAATTGAGTTTTACTCAGATTTTTCCTCAAATTAAGGGAGAACCAAACCTCTTACTCAAATTTCAAACGGCTATATTGCGGTGGTGTACTCGCCGGAAGAACTTCGACGTCGCCGGAAAGCGGTGGTTTCAGAGCTGGTGACGGTGGACGTTGGTGGTGTGGTGGTTGGCGGTCGTCGTTTCAGATCTGGTGGTTGGCGGTCGTCGTTTTAGAGCTGGTGACGGTGGACGTTGGTGGTGGTTTTGACGACGATGGTGGTTTCAGACGTTGGTAGTGGTGGTGGTCGTCGTCAAGGAGTGGTGGTGGTGGTCGTTGTCCAGATCTCGATCTGAGTTGCGGCGGCGGGCGGCAGAGGCAGGCGGCGAAAGAAGGTGGTCAGGGTTAGAAATTTGGGCAAGGACTAGAGGAGATGATACCAAATGGAGCTTTTACTAAAATTTTCACTCAAATTTGAGTAAAAAAAAAGATATAGGACTGGAGATGCTCTAAGCTCAATTCAAATTTGAAAATTTCTGAACCAATGAGTCATATTTGACACCAGCTAGCATTTTATCGAACGCGTGGGATGCAATGAAGCTTTTGTTTTCTTTCACAATTTGACTTAAAACAGAGAACCAAGAGAAGGAAACACAACGTTTTGAACCAAGCAAGCACGCGCACAAAGAGACTAACATATTCTTGACCCATAGAATCTGAATTCAAGGTAGCATTAAAATAAATAAACCCTTTCTCTACCTTCGAAATCCACCATATCTTATTCACTAAAAAAGGGGGGAAAACTAAGAATAACGTCACTAACACACACCAATATTTTCAGGGAAAAAATGCTGAAAGCCAAGGTATGAAATTTAGGATTTGGGGAGCCTGTCGTGTACTAGGTGCATGGCACCATGCTATGCACTCATCCGGTCATCCATTGTGAAAATTCACAGCTCAGATCGAATCAAACCCCATGTGAGAGCCATTGGTTGGATTTGATCTGAGCCGTGCTTTTTTGCAACGGCCGGCCGGATGGGATGCATAGCACGGTGCCATACACTTAGTGCACAGCAGGGACCCCTTGTCAAATTTATGATTGGTATATTTTATCGAACACTTGGAATGCTTAAAAAAGACATAAGGAAAACTGAATGGAGTAAGTGTTGGGAAATGAATCCCAGAACCCAGTAATAACATGTACAGATTAGACAACAAACATCATTGCAAACCTTACTATACGAAATTAGGGTTTACCTCTCATCCATAGATACGAACGCTGGTTGACTTGTTTCTTTTTAGAACTTGACAGACTTGATTATTATACGCAACAAACAATGTTCGATAGTACCTCACGATCTTCTGTCGTACTTCCTTATATCTCGATCACGTAGCTAGGCGTGGACTTCTACGTTGTCTCTTTGTTCTCTCTCTCACAACCTCTATTCTACTTTTTTGAATAACTGTGTGAGGCCTAGTAATATAAAGATATCCTGAGGAGAAATAAATCTGGGTGGTTCCTTGTGTAAATAAGAAAACCTAATCCACACCCGGATTCTAGTCTTATTTCACAAATTATAATTCACATCTCTAAAAAATTACAATTGCACTCCGGTCTTTTTCTCAATTATATTTCAAGCGCCATTTTATTAAATACTTATTAATCTCCCCACGTTAAGGTTAAAGATACACATTGATTAAATTAAATTAGTAACAATTATATTTAATCAACATTTTATAAAATACCTTAATACATACCACTTAACTTATTCGAGATATATATATATATATCGGGGCGGTTCCATGGACACAACGTATAACACAACATTTGACACAACGATAATCGAAGCCCCACACTTACAATTGGAGCCGTTCAAGTTGTTTAAAACATGTTTTTAAGATCACCTGTAGAAAATCAACTCATTTGGATATCGGTAAGGGCTTGATTGGTTCATTCAAATTTATCCTGTAAAATCTGACAGGAATAAACAAAATGAACTGATCCAGCCCTTACCGATATTCAAATGAGTTGATTTTTACAGGTAATCTTAAAAACATATTTTAAATAAATTAAACGGCTCCGATCATTCGCGTGGGGTTCACAAAAAAAAATTGTGTCAAATGTTGTGTTATTCGTCGTGTTAACGGAACCGCCCCCTATATATATATGTTGAATACAAATATCCACCTGCAGGGTTTGACATAATCGAAACTTATAAGCTTACTCAATGGGGTATCATCAATCCCTATCGGGACGTGGACTCATCAATAATTAATATCCATATAGATCATGCATATATTGTTGTGACCCAACTCACCAAAACTATTGACCCTAAAAAGGATCTCAGTTTATAATGAATCAAAGTAAATAACATTAAATGTATATATGTATTAATTATCTTTGGATTAAAAGCATAAGCATGCATAATAACCATAAGGTTTTAATTGTCTTATAATATCAGTATTAAGACAACTATCTTAATTAAAGCGGTCGTGTCAAATACACACAAAAAGTGTACTAGCAAAATGAATTGGAACTAGACCGTTCCCTATAGTCAAAACAGACCTACTATAATATTGTACTACAATTCTACTGATTGTGAATCAAAAACTTATATTCCATAAGAAATGATAATCCAATCTTCCGTGTGTAAGCCGTACTCTACACACTAGATCATCTACTATGTAGAATAAAAGATACATGCATAACATAAAATAATATCATGTAAACATTGCCCATAATAGATTCTCACCAAAAAAGGGATAAAACCAATTAATAATTAACTAATTAAATATTAATCTGTTACATAAAAGCATACTTTAGTACAAATTTCTAACAATAAGAACCGTAGGGACGTTACCAGAGAGAGTTACCTGAGTGTAATAATCCGAATTTTTTTATAAATAAAACTAGGATTTTTTTAAAATTTTAATTAGGATTATTTTTAAATTTTATTTTATGTGGATAATTATATTTAATATCATAATTTCATTTTAAACTATAGAGTACTTAATCTTGCATTTAGGATCCTAACTATCTATATTCTCTTCGTAGTTCGTACTTAACCCAAATTCTAAAACTCCTGTGTATATATGTTTGTTATACATATATATACCCTTAGTCACATGCATATCTATATACATATACACCCCATACTTATATATACACCAATTCCCATTCCCTCTTCTCCCACCTTACACTCCACCTGTCCACCACCCACCACTACCATTGCTACACTCCACCCCTAAACCCTCTAGAATGAGTGTGGCTTTGCACACCCCCCTGACACACTGCCCCCCGGCCCCACCCCACCCCCTCTCCCCAAATTACCCCCGGCGCCCCCCCCCCCCCCCCCCCCCCATTTCCGGCCCTTTTTTTTTTCTTTTTTGGTTTTTTATTTCCGGCCCTTTTTTTTTCTTTTTTTTTCAACTTTATTTATTTAATTACTCAAATTTTAATAATTTCATTTACTATTAACTTTATTTATTTAATTACTCATTTAATTTGGTTTATTCAAATTACATTTGCAAGTAAATTATTTTCTTAAATTTGCATTTAAATTTCACTTTATATTTAGAAACTTTATATTATTTTAATTAGTTAATTAAGTTGTCTTAACAATGAATACTCCCTTCGTCCGGATTTGTTGGTCCGTTTTGGGGATTCCAACTTTTTTTCCATTACTTTTTGTCCACTACTTTTTGTGTAACTTTTCCATATTTTAGCCTTTAACTTTTGAAAATGGACAAACATTTTCGGACTTGAAAAAGTATGTTTGTAGACCAACAAATCCGGACGGAGGGAGTAATAAATAAAAAACTTCTAAAAGTGAATAATAATATTACAATCACGTTTTAAAGTGAATAAATATTACAATCACGTTGACAAGTGGTCAGCCCTAATCAATATTGCCTCCAAATTGTGGTCCCGGCACGACATTCAGTACCTGGAACCACAAATCAAGACGTGTGTCATAACTTAAAGCCCATCCTTTAGCTTCATCCGATGCATTATTCCACCACCACATTGGGATGGGTGGTACAGGGTGATTGGGGCGCAAAAAAAGTTGTACAAAGTGATTGTTAATACGGGCAATAGCTATTTCTTTGCGCTGTCGGACTGGAACTGGACGGGATCTCAAGGGCAAGTGAGTAAAACAACCTCCAGCATTCGCGTCAAATGTGTGTAGTACAATGTTGTACTGTGATGCGATGACTACCCCCAAACTCATACAGTCCATCCATTTTGTATATAGAGCTGTAGGCATCCAACAGCTCAGTGACTCTAGTATCTCATCTGCCCTATTTTGTTCTAGATAAACCGCATTGTAGAGATATCTATTCTGAATAATTTCTTCGATAAGATCATGTCGTACTTGAGCCCAACCCTTTTCTTCTATAGACAAAAATAAGTTGTGCAATCTTCTTCAGTAGATTCACATGTTTTTTTTGACAAATACATTGACATGACGTGCAATCTTCTTCAGTAGATTCACATGTCTTTTTTGACAAATACATTGACATGACGTGCAATCTTCTTTAGTAGATTCACATGTCTTTTTTGACAAATACATTCACATGACGTGCAATCTTCTTCAGTAGATTCACATGTCTTGTAATTGAGAGACAACAAAGGCTGCACAATATCAAATTTGGAATAGTAAATTATCTGCAACGTTCAGAAGCTTTAAATGCAAAGCTCTATAGTCAAAATGTCAGAAGCTTTATTGACTAAGATGAAGACTTGTGGGCCACTAATATCTTCTCAAATTTGCTGGTGAAAAACACCCACATGGTCTTGTAATAACTTGTAGGCACTCCAAAGTCAATAAGAGAAGAAAATATTCAATTTTGTCATAAAAATAATCAAAATCAATTATTTCTAACATAAACAATATTAAATAAATAAAAGAAAGAATTAAAAGATATTAGAGAAACAAGATATTAAATAATTAAATAATTGGAAAAGTGAAACAACATATTAGAGCATTTTAAAAAGATAAAAGAGAAAAAAAATATTAATAAAAGCGATAAATAAATAATTAAATAAAAAATAAATTAAATTAAAGAACTGAATTAAATAAATAATTAAATGAATTAAATAATTAAATTAATTTATATAAAAAAATGAATTAATATACATAAAGTAATTAAAGGAAACAAAGTAATATAAATAAAGTAATATAAATGAATTAATATAAATAATATATTATATGGTAATTAAAGGACAAGAGGAGGGGTAAAACGGTAATTATACCGTGTCAGGCGCGTGGGGCCCAGGGTGGGGCGCACGTCAGTCGCCTGCGCATGCCTACGCAAAGCAATTTGCCTCTAGAATCAGAATCAGAATCAGAGCTCTACCCACCCTTGTCAGTTGTCACTCCCATCACCTCTCTCCATCAACCACTCACCTCCCCACATGGGTTTCACCCTCCAAACACTCCACTCCTCTCCCCTGTGTTTCCAGAGCATAAAAGGAGAGAGAGAAAAAGCTCTATAAGCTCCATATCCATGGAGGTTGAGAGAGAGAAATAGTGGGTTTCGAATTTTACTTCACACCCATCACTAATTCGAGCTACGCACCTCCTAACACATTTCCCGGCATCACCAAACCGTCCTCCACTCACCACAAACAATCCCCGAAGTACCCCGTCTCCGTCGTCTTCTCCGTGAACCCGAAAACTCCATAACCGTGTTCCTAGCTTTTCGGCCGGAATCGAGGTAGATAATCACTTCCCTACTTTCTCCTAACTTTATTAAGCGTGTGCGTATAAGTTTTTAATGTTGCGGAGTGGGAGAAATCGATTCGTGCGACACACGGCCGAAACCGTGGTGTTCTCTGTTTTTTTTCCCGGCCAAGACCAGTAAACCCGCGATGGTGGATCTAAAATTTTGTGTAAAACCTACACTTTAGTCCTCCTAGTTATCTAGTGTTATGCTTTAGCCTAAATGTTTTATATAACATATTAAATTAAGTCCCCAAGTTTATTAAAGATTATGTTATAGCCCAAAATAATAATAACAACGTTATGTTTGGTTACAATTAAGCCGCCAGGTTAATAAAGTCTATTTTTTTCAACTCATTGTCATAATACAAATTTAAAGTTAACAAATTTATTTTATTATATACACACTGTATACCTTCTTGTTAATAAATATGAGCAGTTAATAAATACTTATATTTTAATTCTAACTAATTATCGTTTAATCATCGATTAATTTTAAATTTTAAATTTTATATAGAGTAAAACAGTTTATTAAATCTAAGTTAATAAAGTACTAATAGTACAATAGAAGTTAGAATTTCAGAAGTTCTTAATTATGTTAGAACTTGCTGAGCATGTGTGGACGGCCCACCGAGATTGTTCGAAAAGATTGTGATCGATAGAGTCGCCACCTGGATTTGAGGTCCGAACCCGAGAAACCGATAAAAATATGACTCGTTTGCCCATTTTGAAAAAGATTTTACTAGTCCTGACGGAACCAAAGATTTCTCGGATTCGGGGGTTTGGTTACGAGAGGGGAAGGGTTTTACGGCACCCCTCTCGCCCGGTCCATGAACCGGTATCTACTCAATATTTTGTGGGATTTTAAAAATGTTTGAAACTTAATTTATTCACATAAATGGGGAATCGGGGACAAGAATCACATAATAACAAAATATACAAGGGATACGATTTTACAGTGGATGCTTGTGCGCGCGATCTACATGGATGATGAACATGAAACTACAAATGTTCACAGAAGTAAATCACAACAGAAATCATACAATAACTCAAGAAATTATGAACATGAGACTTATCATACTGCTTACAATCTGGATCCCAGAATGGGGATTGAGCGCTCAAGGGTGATGACTTGAGCGCTCAACCCTCATTCCACCCACACATTTTACTTGCTGGTTTTTAATGTTTGATGATGCTTTAAGACTTTGAACCACTACAGAAACATCACACAAGTATCACCTTACTCTAGAAATCACCAGAAAATGCTTAAAACATACTTGCTTTAGAACCAGTTTGAGCGCTCAAGGCTCATGGATTGAGCGCTCAAACCAATTTTGCAAGAGAGAGGGATTCAGATTGCAAACGCTGCACTGACGATTTATACATACCAACAAGGAATTAAATCATAATCCATCATCAGAATTGCTGGAAAATTGCAAATAAAGCCAAGAACAGCTTGAGCGCTCAAAGATCTGACCTTGAGCGCTCAAGCCATAACATGGCTTTCCAATTTTTGACCTTTAAACAGATTTCAATACTTCCTTAGGATCACCAAAGGCATAAAATAAAGTTTTAAAAGGTCAGACAGCCACTGTTTTGCAGTCAAATATAAGAAATTTGAAGATTTTGATGTTTGATCATCACAAAATGGTTAATTTACGTTCATGCATGTAGTTTTGTTGTGGAAATAAACTGTTTTGAGAGTTACATGAACGAAATTAACTCTTAAATAATGATCAAAACCAAAAGAAAGCTCAGAAGTTAGTAAAACAGAAGCTTGTTCAGAGTTGGGCTTGAGCGCTCAAGGCCAGAGGCTTGAGCGCTCAAACCTGTTGTAACTGCAAATTTGAAAATGGTTTCTGAGCAACTTTCAGACCTCTGTGAGTTCAATGCAAGTATAGAGAACTTGCTTAAACTCACTGGTCTTCCTCAGATGGGCCAAAACAGTGAATATATCACATATTTTTACTACCTTTAGGAAGATGTTTGTGATTTGAACTTGATTCTGGGCTTTGGGATGGTGATTGTGGATGTTTTTGGCTTATAATCTGGACGAATTGAACAATGTAAGTGGTTGATCGATGATCAAGAATCGAATTTCGGGGTTTGATGAGTGGTTTTGTAGGTGGTTTCAATGGTGGAAGAGTGGTTTTGTAGAGAGAGAGAGAGAAGAGTGGTTTTTCTGGTGGAATCCGAAGGTGAGGAGTGTGAGCATTCGTCCCTTAAAACCAGGGGTGTTGGCTGGTTTTTATAGAGTGAGTGGGAGGGAAGAGAGGAGAGAGAAGAAGTGGGTTTATGTATTTAGAAGTATTCTAGGTGTATTTTAGGACTTAGTGGGGTGTATTATACGTATAGAGATCGTATAAGATCAACCCCAGACGCTCCCATGCAGGAAATCTCATGATGAGATACTCTGCAAGTTGCTGACTGGACCAGAGTTGAGCGCTCAAAGCCGTGGGCTTGAGCGCTCAAGGTGCTCCTCAGGGGTTTGAGCGCTCAAGGCCATGGGCCTGAGCGCTCAAGGCTGTGGAAGGCAATTTGCTGGCTTGGCTTGGTTCAACAGTGCTTAGGTTGGTTTGGAACATTTTGATTGTTCAGGTGGTGTTTGGTTGATTTTGATCAAATTCAAATCATTCTTACAAGTTCCAGGTAATCGGTCCGTTTCATCATCGGGGATGCTCGAGCGTATCTCGGGTTCAAAATTGGGATGTCTACAGCATGATTACATTACGTGTTACTTTATCGCATATATCAATTGTTGTAACATTTCCGTAGTACCAAAAAAAATATATATATATATATCAATTGTTGTGTTCTTAGCCTGTCAAATTGTGTTACAATTATGAAATGTTGAAATTATGAAATTTGTGTTACAATTGTACATGTTAGTTCGAACATAGGTTGATGGGGTGGTTTTCGAGGTGAGGATCACATAGACACTATTAAGGGTGTGTTCCACTAACAAAAAACTATTTTTTCAAAAAACCGAGACAGGTCATCCTCTCATAATATCACATAAAAAATCATAAAAAATCAGTTTATTCTAAAAACACCCTTAGCGGAACACCCCCTAAGTAATGGAAACTCAAAAAATATAATTGAAATGATGTTAAGCCAGTAAAGGTCTAGTGTGTTGGGGACGGTGAAGGACCCCGAATACAGTATTTGGGGAACAGTAAAGGGCCACAAATACGATACAGTATCCAGTGTGTATGGAGGACATTAAAGGACTCTGGGTATAATGTCCGAGAAACGATAAAGGATCTCGGATATGGTACAGTACCCAATGTGTGTGGAGGACGGTAAAAGACTCTGGGTACAGTATTTGGAGAACGGTAAAGGGCCTCGAATATGGTACAATACCCAGTGTGCATGTATTTAGTATTGGAAAAACGTGTTAGTGATTATAGGAGGAAAGAACTTTGGGCAGAAGTTCTAAGAATATCACGTAGGTTAACGGCTAGTAAAAGAATGAATGACAAGTTACCCTTCATAACTTTTACATGTTATAAACTATTAAATTGCTAGTTGTAAAGTAAAGGGTTAGTAAGTTTGGGATTATATATTGAGTGTCGACTTATGGTGCTACGACCCACCACCTCCAGGTACCGAGGGAAATAAAGAACAGGAACAGCCTCATCTTGAAGAAGAATACCAAACGAAGAACGTCACTGCTCCTGAGGGAGAGTTTGTCGAGCCATGGGTGTCTTACTAGTAGAAGCTCTGTCACATTTCAAGCATTGTTATTTGAATTCCAAGAAGTGTAATCACATTTGGTGAAACACTAGTTATTTTGAATTAATGTAAGACTTCCACTGTTGACTTTGTTGTCTATTTTAATAAATTTGTTTTAAGGTTATACATTAGTTTGGAAAAGAATTTTTTAATGTATCCGAAAATTGGAGTGTTACACTGATAACACAAAGCAACCCCAAATGCAGCCGAACCTTTCTTCACAGCCGGCAGGAACTTTGCGAGATGAAAGTAGAATAGAACCATAGAGGTATTGAAGAACTGAAATCAGCAATTCGAAAACTCTTTTCTTGAGTTTTTTTCATGTTAAAGTAGTAGTTCTAGACGTGGGCAGTTCCTAAACATGGTATTTTTTTGTACGTGTGTTTATGGGTGTGTTCTCCAGAGTTGTACATGTAATGAAGGGAATAACAACCGACGGTGATTTGTGGGTGCTTTCCCATAGGCTAGTTAAAAGTAGTTCTTTTCCATTCTGAGCTCTTCCCTTGCTCTGAGTCCTTAGATGTTAATCCAAGGGTTGAAACTATAGGAAATTCAAAAACGGTCCTCTCTTATTATATAGATGTTGGAGCCAAATTTGGTACGAACTCTAAGGGTTTTGACGAGGTCCTGCAAAACAAGCCCAAAGACCGGTTGCTTTTCCGGCCAGAGACCCTCTGACGATCAAGTCAGTAATTTGAAGTGGAAGAAATTTTAGTAAGAAGGAGAGTGATTAGAGTTTGGAATACTTAACTTTTTTCCTATTGATTAAGGTCCCCCTTTATACCTGTACACCCTTAGCCGTCCGTTTGCTTTATTTTGGGAATGGTGTAGTTCTGAGCTTCAGGTAAATGAGAGTGGCGTGATGGATATCTGAAATGAAGATCCTGGGAGAGTGGGGAGAAGATACTCCACGTCAGAAGGGAGATCATGTCTGGTTAAAACTAGGGATACCATGTTGCTTGACTCCTAGCAACTAGGATAACATGTGCCCTACACAGCCCGAGCACGTGAGCCGAGCTGAACACGTGTCACACACACAGAGGTTGGCGAGAACGCGTAAAATTTGACTGCATTAGAATAAAAAATAATACGTACACAACGGGTCAACCCCCCTCCTCTTAACCCTCTTCTCTCTCTCTCTCTCTCTCTCTCTCTCTCTCTCTCTTCCCTCTCACCACCACCGACGACGACGACAACGACAATCGCCAAACCCCGCCAAACCCTTGCCCAAACAACCACCACCAGTCACCTCCTTTAAGCCACGCCAGAACCACACCAGTACAGAACCACTGTCACTTTTGGCCATTACCTTAGGTGAGGAAGGTCTGAAAGAAGAAAACGGTCACTTCGCTTACTCTCTCTACCTCTCAGGCACAGGTGGTAAATAACTTTTGGAAAATAAAAAGATTCCGATCTATCTACTGCCCACAGCTTAACGTTGCAACATTATCTGACTACCTCTCCGACGAGGGTTTATGTGATAACCCCTTATAGTCCCACATCGAAAGATGTAGGAAAATAGATATATAAGACAACTCGACCAGCTACTGTATAACTTGAGGTTAACATTTTGAGCTATGTGACAAGGCTAAGGGTTAACAGGTCAGCTGGGGCGGGTCGTTACAGGTGGTATCAGAGCATAACCCCTATCTACATTGTGGGAGCGACCTCTAGAATATGTATGAGCCGCCTCTTGAATCCCAGAGTTGGAGCAAAGTGCTACGCAGAACTAAGTGCTACATCATGGCCACTAGGGGCAAATTTCTGTGCCAATGCAACGAGGACATTGCATCATAAGATGGAAATATTGTGATTACCCCTTGTAGTCCCACATCGGAAGATGTAGGAAAATAGATGTGATATATAAGACAACTCAACCAACTACTGTATAACTTGAGGTCAACTTTTTGAGCCACGTGGTAGGCAAAGGGTTAGCAGGTCAGCTGGGGCAGATCATTACAGTTTAGCCACTAGTAGATCTGTTCCTAATGCCGCTGGAGAATATGTGGGTTCCGATTATGATTCCAGTCCAGTCACTACACATATCAGTCATTGACCTGTGGTTAAACAAAAAAGAGACTACTTCGAAAATTTGATGAAGTATTCATAGAGCTATTCATTAAATCATCTATACCCTTTACCCTTTCTGTGACTGGATTTTCCTTTTGTGTGTTTGATTCCCTATCTTTCTGAGTCCTTTTTTTCCCCAATCACTTACACATAAAGGTATACTGGTGTGGTTCTGTCACGGCTTAGATGTGGTGACTGGTGGTGGTTGTTTGGGCAGGGGTTTGGCGGTCGAAAGAGGAGGAGGAGGTGGTAGTGAGGGGGAGGAGAGAGAAAAGTTCAATTAATCCCCTCTCTGGTATGGTCAAAGGCAGGTGATCTTGGCGATACACAAGAAATTACTTTCTTTTGGCTTGAGCTTGAAAATCGAACCTGATCAACTGTGTGAGGAGTAATCCCACCAACCAAACGGTCTAATGGGCTTCCTGGCGAGTACTTTAAGGAAATGGGGTACCGTAGGGCGCCTCTGTAGTGCAGCATATGAGCCATTGAATTTATTTTCAACAATTCTGATTTTATTTCGGTACTTTATAGATCTGAGTTGTCCATTGCTAGAGATGAAATCCGAGAGCTGCTCTACAAGGCAATCAACGACTCGGAGCCGCATTAGAGGGACGTTTTAAAGGGGCGGCCTAAGGGTTTGGAGTGTTCTAAGCCTAGTCTAAAAATTGTGTCTTAAGAGTACAACATTTAAAATAATTTTTCCAGCAACAATCACAATACGAGAAAGCCAAAACAATATAAAGTTATACTAATCATTATATAATAATAGAAAAACCAAAACACAAAATCTCCAAATACATCTAACACGAGTATAACTTGAAATTTGAATATTACTCGTGTTGCATTTCTAGAAGCAAAAGTATCATATTGGGCCTTTTTATTTTTCATTTTGGGCTAGAAAAGATCCATACTCAAGCTCACGACTAAAAAAATCCTTAGGGTGCTCCCATTTTTGGGTGTTTTTTTGAAGGCCCTAGAGCCAGGCCTCTGGGGCTAGCCCTCGGCCTACAGCACCCGCCTTAACATATATTTGAAGCATTTTATTCGTAAAGAAGCATTTGATTTTAGTACTTTACAAATCTGAGCCGTCTATTGTCAGAGATGCAATCCGAGCCGTTTAATTGGCTAAATCAATGGCTGAGAGCCGCACTACAAGGTCGTTTTAGAGGGGGCGGCCTACGGCACCCACCTTAACATATATCCAAAGCATTTTATTCGTAAAGAAGCACACCGATCCCCCGTAATACCCCAAATCCGGTCATGATCGGCTGCTAAAGCGGAAATATGTGGGCATATGAAGCGGGAATATACAGGTGTAAGCTATATATAGAAAACTTTATCCCGAAATTAGCGGTTTTCTTCGGTAGATGCACACAATATGAAGCCGTCTGTGGTCTTTGACTAGGACTCCCCTTTGTGCAGAGGTTGGTTGAAGAAGCCATGGCAGAGAAAACAGATACAAAGACCAGAAGAGGGATATACAGTGGAAGAATGACGTCGTTTGTGTTGGTGTCTTGTATGGTGGCTGCCGTGGGTGGAGCTCTCTTCGGCTACGACATTGGAATTTCAGGTCATTCTCACCACCGCTCTTTTTTTTTATTTTATTTTATTTTTTTTAAAAAATTTGTATGGCCATAAGGCCATTGGCCAATGAACTGATTAAACTAAACGGAAGTTGATAGCTGTGCACGATTTGGGTCGTCCGTTGCTTGAATGGACGACCTAAATTTCAAACAAAGCGAACTTTTCACGCGAATAATTTGGTTTCAATCCGAACCGTTGAAAACATTTGTGGATGACTCAGATTGTGTACAACAGCAACCCCGGTTGTGTGGTTTCAATTAAAGCTGGACACGGGTAGGAGTCGAGCCAAACCCATCGCATCCAAAATCAGTCCGTGACATAAAGTCGTACCATCCATTTTGCAGATAAAGTCATTTCGGGAAGAAATTTTTCAGTGCCGGGAGGGTAACACGTTGTGCCCCTCGGCGCATCTAGGTCGTCCATTTTGGCTTTAGGCGGTCCGGATTTGGAGAGGGAAAAATGAGAGAAAGAGAAAAGAGAGTGAGGAGAGAGAGTGTTTTGATCTCAGCCGTCCAATACACTTTTGGACGGCCGAAATCAAAACACTCTCTCTCCTCATTCTCTCTTCTCTTTCTCTCATTTTTCCCTCTCCAAATCCGGACTGCCCAAAGCCAAAATGGACGGCCTAGATGCGCCGAGGGGTACCACGTCGTACCCTCCCTGCACTGAAAAATTTCTCATTTTGGGATATCATTTGTTGGGCCACATGGTTCGGTGGTTTGATAGGATATCATTTGGGATATCATTTATTTATAGGCAGTGGTGGAACAAGAATTGGACTTGGGGTGGCACTTAAAATGATTACTTTATTGTCACCTTCTCTTAAAAAACAAAAAAAACTACTCACACAACACTTTTACACAACACCCAAGCAGCACTCCTATGTGAGTGTGCTGTGTGGGTGTTGTGTAAAAGTGTTGTGTGTGTAGCATTGCTCAAAAACCTTAAAAAAATGGTTCGATTCTTCAAACCGATAAAATATAAAGGAGATATTTTTATATGAACAAATTCAAGGTTTTTCTAAAAATTAAGAGTACTCATTGATATTTATCTAATGGTCTCATTTTGTGAAATGGGAAATCTTTTTTGGAATGGAAAAGTATTTAATACCCACGAAGCACATATGTTCGAAGATTAATCATATATATAATAGCTCAAGAAATACATGGTGGAAGGCTGGACCCGGGGTGGCCCGTGTCACCTGGCTCCTCTTAATAGTTTCGTCCCTGTTCGTAGGACCCATCAAATGGGTACTCCACGTAGAGATTTAGTTTAATTGGACATCGGTAGCCGGGTGATTGAAGCACGTTTGCCTTCCACCTTATTACTAAACTTCAACTAGTCTCCCATCATTTTAAAGATATATATGATCTGATCATGTGGCTATCTCTGTTTAACCGTGCTGATTTTTTTCGTGAATTACCTAAAAACAAGTAGTACAAATTTGTCGGCTGCGATCAACCCGCCGGACCTGGGTGGGCCAACACTTACCCAAATTTGTCTTCATTTTACATGATACCTAGGCACCAAAATAATGGGCACTCCAAGTGTTTTCTTATGTTGTTGATCATAGTAACTGTTGTAGTTTGATCCAGACTTAGAATGTGCTAGTTCTATAACTCGTACAAGTTTGTTTTCTGAACATCATCATTTGCTGTCTATAGCATTACATCTAATCTTCTTGGGCTTGTTTCCTGCTATGTTACATGGGCTCGGGTATAAATCAGTTGTGGTTGGGTGTCTTAGTGTCAAAATCATATTGAGTCTAGGTTCGATAACTTGTATAAGTTTGGTTTCTGATCATCATTCTGTCTATATCATTACTCCTATTCTTTACATGGGCTAGGGTACAAGTGTCGGGTGTAGGTAGGTGTCTAAGTGTCAAAATCATATCGAGTATTTGACATGGGTGTTTTAGTCATCTAGAAGGATCCATGTAACATTTGCTTGGAGGGAAAAAATGTTACATAAGAAACTTTCTTCAAATTGTATCGTCTCATTAATAGTACAATAATACTTCTTTTCCTGGACTTGTTAAGGTTAAAACTAAACAAATAACAGTTGATATTAGATCACATACTTATAGGCTTTTCTAGCAGTTGTATTGACATATGCATGTGAATAGAAAGGTGGAGTGTCATCCATGGATACATTTCTGAAGAAATTCTACCCGGACGTGTACACAAAGATGAAAGAAGACACCACAGTGAGCAACTACTGCAAATTTGACAGCCAATTGTTGACCTTGTTCACATCCTCCCTCTATATAGCTGGCTTCATTGCCTCCTTCGCTGCCTCATCACTTACTGTGACCTTTGGGCGCCGGCCATCAATTCTTCTTGGAGGAGCCGCACATCTGGTGGGTGCACTCGTTGCTGGTGCAGCTTCTAATATTTACATCCTAATGTTAGGTCGCATCTTGCTCGGAGTTGGCCTTGGATTTACAAACCAGGTACGCATTTGAGCTTCTGACTCTCAGTCGTACCATCAACTTGTTAAGACCATCCCTCATTGCCTATTGTGTGCATTCAAAAAAACTTTAGTACCTTGTGATCACGTTTTGAAACATATGTTAACAATTCTGATAAGGTCAATTTAACAATTGAAAACGCGTTTAACTTGAATATTGGTCACGATACTCTGTTACAATGCCTATTTAGTTTCATAAATAAGTGAGTTCTCAGTTGCTAATATTCGTAAGTTATAAAAGTCCATGTATATCATATTATCGCATCATGTTTTAGGACATGTGACATTTGGGTTCGAACTGTAGCACATCGCACTAGACTCTGGCCTCGTACAAGTTTAGACCAGATTACAAGAAGGCCAAAGGGGATAGAAAAAAAAACAGCATTTTTTTCCTCATCTGCATTTGATTAACATGTGTTTGTTTGTTCATCAGGCAGTCCCGCTATATCTCTCAGAAATGGCCCCAACGAGATACAGAGGAGCATTCAGCAACGGCTTCCAGCTCTGTGTCAATATAGGGGCTCTATCAGCAAACCTTGTCAGCTACGGCACTGAAAAGATGAGAAGTGATTGGGGATGGCGAATCTCCCTAGCCACTGTGGGAATACCGGCTGCACTTCTAACTCTTGGAGCACTCTTCCTCCATGAAACACCCAACAGCATAATGCAGCGAACCGAAGACCACCAGAAGGCCAAATCAATCTTGGTAAAACTCAGAGGCACAGAAGACGTCCAAGACGAACTCAACGACCTCATAAACGCGAGCGCCGTATCAAAAACCGTTACACATCCGTTCCTTAAAATGACCGAAAGAAAATACAGGCCTCAACTTGTCATGGCAATAGCTATGCCGTTTTTCCAGCAGGTGACTGGAATCAACGCCGTTTCCTTCTATGCTCCTATGCTCTTCAGAACAACGGGTCTAGGCGAAAGCGCTTCGCTATTGTCTGCAGTTGTGATACGGGCCGTAAATTTAACCTGCACCTTTATTTCGATGTTGCTAGTGGATAAATTTGGGCGAAGAGTTCTGTTCACAGTAGGGGGGATTCAAATGGTGGTCTCACAAATAGCTGTTGGAAGCATGATGGCGACTCAGTTAGGGGATTACGGCGAGTTGAGCAAAGGTTATGCTTTGCCTTTATTGGTTATGATCTGTGTTTATGTTTCAGGGTACGGGTGGTCATGGGGTCCCTTGGGATGGTTAGTTCCGAGCGAGATTTTTCCACTGGAGATACGGTCAGCAGGGCAGAGTATTAGGGTGTCTTTGAACTTCCTCTTTACCATTATTTTTGCTCAGACTTTTCTGGCCATGCTTTGCCATTTAAAGTCTGGGTTTTTCCTCTTTTTCGGGGGATGGGTGGTGGTGATGACCATATTTGTTTACCTGTTTTTGCCGGAGACTAAGAATGTGCCGATTGAACAGGTGGATAAAGTGTGGAGGGAACACTGGTTTTGGAAGAGGATTGTGGGGAAAGAGAATGAGGTGAATGAGACAGGAGCATAAAAAAGTAACGGCCAAGTTGCGAATTTCTCCGGTAGCAGATGATTGGATCTTGGATTTGCTCTGGGCAATCCAGGTTGATAGGAAAGTTTTCACAGATTGAATGGGTGAGAATTGAGGACTAGTTCATTTCCTAATGTCAGCTATTTCCTGTATTTTTTATGATAATAGAGTGGAGCAATAATTGTTAATGACGCTGTAGTCACAAGACATTATTACCTCAGGAATTATATATATATATATATAGGAAGCCCTTCCAATAAGGGTCCCTTATCTAAGTTACCATGCGGACCTCATGTTTCCGAGCCAAATTTTGACGATCCGAACCGTTCAATGTTTTTAAAATGCATTTTTAAGGGCCCCCGCGAAGATTCGTCCAAAAAAAATACCCGGAAGGGCTTGATCCACACAGTTTTTGTTAAAAACGCTATATATAGCGTTTTTAACAAAAACTGTGTGGATCAAGCCCTTCCGGGTATTTTTTTTTGAAGATTTTCCGCGTGGACCTTGGAAAATGCATTTTAAAAACATTGACCGGTTCGGATCGTCAAAATTTGGTCCGGAAACACAAAAAAGGGGCAGGTCCGCACGGTTTTTTAAAATGAGGGACCCTTATTGGAAGTTGTTTGTATATATATATATATATACAATCCGGATCAGGTCAGGACGACCTGATATATGCTATATCCAAACTTTTGCTCTCAGCCGTTGGATCTCATCCAACGGCTCTGATAAAAGAGGAGAGTTCGCGGGTCAAAACGGTACCGGGTCCGGGTAATTTTACCTCGCGGGTCATGGGAGCCATTCCGGATCATTTGCTTTCGTTTCACGCTACTTTCAGACGAAGAGAGAGAGAGAGAGAGAGAGAGAGAGGCGATTCGCGAACTAGGAGGAAAACGAAATCGATGGAAGGGAAGAACAAATCGAAGGAGGAGAAGACGAAATTGACATCCCCAAGGTCTCTCTCTCTCTCTCTCATTTTTTGTTCGAATCAGTTACGATTTTTTGTGCAAAACCCTAGTTTTTTGTGCGATTTTTCCCCATTTTTTGTGCGATTTGGAACTCTCTCTTGAAACTAGGGTTCTGTTTGTGTGTTGATTTTGTGGAAGAAAGATGAAACTCTCTCTCCCTCTCTCTCTGTCTGTTTCGATTTGGATGGGTTAGGGTTTAGTTCGAAATTAAAAATTAGGGGTTTTTCCCCAAACAATTTGGGTTCTTAATCAAGGGTTCAGGTTCGAACAGATCTAGGGTTTCAAACTCGAACTATACTAGGGTTTCGTAAAGCTTTTTCTGGTTCGAAATTGAACAAAGCTCCATGTTTTGTGTTGAAATTTCGTTCTGTATGGTATATTGTATATTTTTATATTCAATCTACAATTTAGTTTTTTCAGATTTGTATTTTATCCGATTTAGCTTGGTATATTGTATTTTTTATACTCATGGGCTACTGATATTAGCAGGTGCAATTTGATAATCCCTTCAATATGCCGATGTGATTTGCAATTATCTGTGGGTATCATGCTAAAGGATTTTCTCCTTTTTCCTGAATTAACTTAGTGTTTGTCGAATTTTATTCGGTAATATTTGAAGTTTTTGAAGTGGGTACTGAATTTTGAACAAAAGAGACATGAACTTTGGTCTGGCTTTTACCTCTTTATCTGTTTGGCATTATCATACGATGTAGTTTCGTTGGGTACTTAAAAATTTCAGTGTTTTAGAGTGATGGATTCTTTTTTTTGAGCATCAAAAATACCAATTCCCCTTATCACTCACTTCTGCATTTGTTCATCTATCTGTGTGTAGATTTTGTTTCGATTTGCAATTTGATAATCCCTTCACTCTTAGTCCAGTGGAATTCCACTAAAACTTATGATGCAAAAATTTTCTTCTATAGTTCTGAACATGGATTTAACTATAGGTCCAGTCTAAAGGAGGCTATAGTGGATTGTTTCATGACATGCTAGTCTTGTTCAACTAACTCTATTTTTATACACCATGAGATCTGCCCAAAAATACAAATTACTCATTTGTCTGGCATGTAGTATTTGATTCAGACTAATGAAGTGATTAATGCTAGTGTTGGGGCTGATTGCGCAGGAAGCGATTATGGGACCATGGTGACTGCTCGTAAGGAATTGTATGAGGAATTTGTTTTGGATGAAGATGAACCAAAGGAAAGTGACGAGTAGACCGCCATGCGTGATTCGAGTGCTTGCCTGCGAAGGAAATGCCAAATTTTGCCCGAACTTGTGTTATGAACTTACTGTAATTTGGTTTTGTGACTAGCTTTAGGAAGTTCTATTGTAGCACATACAGTAGCTTTTCACATCCCTTGTAATTTGGTCTTTTTGACTGTATTTTTTGTAGTCTGGAAGTTGTGAATATATTTCTATTGTAGCACATGCATTTGATGAATGATGAGGCATTTCTTGGTGTTCCAATCTCTTCAATGGGAATCGAATTGAGTTTGATGCAATGAGGATTGATTTGTATTTGTTTATTGGTGATCAGGCTCTCTTTTCCTGCTGTAAAGATTATTTCTGCTGAGGGATTTTGGTCATATCCCCCCGGCTATGTGCAATTATATGCGAAGTAATAAACTTCTTTTAGGCCAACATCTAGGCAGGTAATAAGAAACATTTGGTTCAAGGCTTAGTTAAAAGGCGGTTAGAGGCCACAGCTTTCTCTGTTCACCAAATGTGGCATTGTGCATTACGGACCAGATAGCTAGATGCAGTGGTTGTGGACCAGAGAATCAAAATGAAACCATACACAAATCCACTCTTTCAAATCAATATCTTCATGCTTTAGTACGAATCCCATGTTCTTTTCAAATTTTATACACCTCAAACAACTCAAGTTCTTAAACCACAAGTACATCAATATCTTCTCCCAAACTAAGTAAGAAACTACAAAATTCAACAAGCTACTCGAACAAATTTCTTCATCTCTGCATGTCGTCCCCTTCCAAATCAAAACTTCTTGTTCCCCATTGCAATGAAATGCCTGTCTTCCATCTCCAAAACTAAGGCCATTTGCATGGGTACCTTCACAGTGTGTGTGATCTCATCTGGCATGGACGGTTTGGAGGCATCTGGTGATTCTTGAGCACTCTTTACAACAAAATCATAGTTGATTGAAGCCAGCTGAGACAAGTTCTGAGTGCAAAGGAAAATAATACACCATTAATCATTTGAAGGGGAAATAATACACAAGTTCTGAGAAATTGCTAAATGAGTACAGCACATCAAGGTTTGGAGCACATTAAGAAAAGCAAGTGACCTTGATTTATTGCTATGCAAAGAATCACAGGGAACATGATCTTCAATAGAGCAAAGCAAGCAAGTAGTAAAGTACATGGTAACATGAAATAAGTAACAAGTTACGACCAACTCGATGAGCATACACCAAACCGACAACAGAATCAACAGAGTATTTGGTAATTCAATAGGAAATTTCATTAAATGATGGTTAAAGCACAGCAAAAAGGATTGGAATAAATCAAATTGATCTAGTGTAACTAAAGTCAGGAACTAAATGCGAAAAATCTAGAGTTAAATAGAGTTAGTTGAACAACACTAGCATGTCATGAAACAATCCATGTTCAGAACTTTATGTAACTTAGTCTATGATGATTGCATTCGGTAAATCTAGCAGCATCATTGGCATGACAGCCCCTAAAGACAATTGCAAATCGAATAAAAAAACCAACAGCAGTCTTCAGAGTGAACCAACAGATAATTGCAAATCGAATAAAAAAAAACCCATAGATTCGTCTACCTATAGATTCGTCTACTACACACACAGATAATTGCAAATCGAATAAAAAAACCCATAGATTCGTCTACCTATATCGAACCAGAAACGAGAGAGAAAGAGTTCAGAGTTCGAAACCCTAGTTTCGAGTTCGAAATCGCACACAAAAACACAGAAAAAACTAGGGTTTACGAACAGTGACGTGACCAAAAAACCCTAGATTCAAACCAGAAACGAGAGAGAGAGAGAGAGAGACCTTGGATGTCGATTTTCTCTTCAGAGCATGGATCGATTTGGTTGTTCGTGAATCGCCGTGAATCGCCTCACCTGTTTCTCTCTCTTCGTTGGTACTCGTTTGACAGGGGAAGAAGAAGAATGACCCGTTTGCTTTGATATGGGTGACCCGCGAGCACATTTTACCCGGACCCGTGCATTTAGACCCGCGTGTTCCTCCTCTTTTATCAGAGCCGTTGGATGAGATCCAACGGCTGACGCGAAAAGTTCGGACCTAAGCTAAATCCGGCCGTCCTGACCTGATCCGGATTGTATATATATATATATATATATATATGGGCAAAATTTCTAGTCCACTCCTCCCGGAAACAAGAAAAAGTGTGGTTTTTTTGTTTTGCAAATTATTTTTGGAAAATCCGAGCCGTCCAATGTTTTCAGAAGGTGTTTTCAAGGGTCCACGCGGAAAATCTTCAAAAAAAAATACCGGGAAGGGCTTGATCCAAGCAGTTTTTCGCAAAAACTGTATTTATATATTTTTGCGAAAACTGCTTGGATCAAGCCCTTCCCGGTATTTTTTTTTGAAGATTTTCCGCGAGGGACCCTTGAAAACACCTTCTGAACACATTGGACGGCTCGGATCGTCAAAAAAAATTTTGGATCATGGAGGTCCGGAAACGGGAATCCCGTTTTAGAAGCTCTCCCTATATATATGAAATAGAACCATTTGTTTTTTACAGATTTGACAGTGAATGGAATAGAGTGGGAAATCAAAGCGAGTAAAATCCCTTTCAGTTTACCCAAAGAAAGGAAAAAGTCATTAACATGTACAGTTGAGTTTTTGCGACGATATTTTCGGTATTTTTGAACTATACAATGTCATATCAATTGATATATGTGAAAAGAATGATTTTTGAGAGAATACCAAAAATACCGGAGCCTCAATCACTCCTACAATGGAGTAGACTTTTCCTCCAACCGACTTACATATTCGGTCGAAGTCGAGCAGAAAGCTTCTAAACATTTTCATCTGTGAACAGTAGAGGAGCTACTGTTTTAGCCCGAGGAGTGTGACTAAATAGATACTAATAGGCCATGTTCGGTTTAGAGTTTAGTTTTAGTTTTGGTTTTGTTGACATTATCATTTTCCTCATTTCTCTCTCTATCTCTCTCCACTCATTACACCTGCTTACATCATCAAAACTAAACTAAACTACAAATCAAACACAACCAATATATTTTTATCCAAATGCATTCTATTACTACTACAAAATACGTCGCGTGCGATGCACGCGAGCTTGTGCCCAATACAAAATCGCACACGAACTGGTGCTCAAAAAAATTATGTGTTAGACCTTTAAGTCGTTAAATTACGTAACACAAAATGGAATTGATTAGTGGCTAGTGTGTTAATTACTAACATCTAAAAATTATCTTAAAAGCCTAAGAACTATGTGAAAAAAAAATTGTAATAAGACTTTTTGTTTGACTATAAGATATTTAGACCCTTCCCAAAAAAACTAATTACGATAAAATCAAATAGTAAAAAATATCACCGTTATTGAAGATGCAACGGTTAAATAGCAACCTCCCAAATTAATATTTTTTTCATGGCTTTGCACATCACATAAAATCTCCACTTTCTAGAAGAGATACAAAACATAAAACGTAAATTATCGTGTGCTTAGTTTTTTGAAGGGAACTGTGTGCTTTTTTTTTTTTGTCTTTAATAAAAAAAAAATTGCATTTGTTAGTTTTGCATCGATTTTTTATAGTTTATTGCTTCGTCTTGACAAGAGGAATCTAAAAAGTATAAAATTACGATCAAAATAAAAAAAGTTCACTAAAGAAAAAAATAATCCAATTTTTTTTTGTCTTTATTCACAAAAATATAAGTTTAGCTAATAATTTTATACTTTTTGGATTTCTCTCGTCGAGACGAACCAATAAACCGCAAAAAATCGAAACAACATTATCAAATGTGAATTTTTTTTTGAATAAAGACAAAAAAAAAAAAAAACCAATTTGGTTTTTTTAGCCAAAGCAACCCGAAGAACGTGGCTGAAGAGAAATTGTTCGGCTGGCTGATTGCTGGATGGGGGCGTGCAGTCAATACTGATGTTGTTTTCATTGATGATGGGCACTGAATAATTTTCCACAGAGAAGAGAGAGAGAGATAAAGAAATACTAGAGAGAGAGAGAGTCTAATAGTCAAACATTGTACCTATGGGGACCACAATATAATGTACAGCGTCATGTTCTCAGTTTTCATACTACCCACATGGAAAACAAATATTACTAGTACATCACATGCCTAAAGCAAAAGCTTTGATGAGGACAAAATGGTAATTGAAATTAAGACATAGTCCGATTGTAACTGAAATAAAGGCGAATCATTGTTTGATCGGATGCAATACTATTGTTCAATCCCAGGACGAAAATATTGTTCATGTGTACTCTCTTTTTATATAGGAGAGATTACGTAGAGCTTTTGTATTTCAGTATAATACATTTATATATTTAAATTATTTTATCATTCTGCATGAAAAATATAAGAATCATTTTGATCTGTTTCTTTAGGCTAGGAAAACACTCACATGCTTATTTTTTAGTTTATGAAAGAACTTGAGATGAGAATGTAAAATAATAGGGTTTTTCTAATCAAACCAAAATTATCAAAGTTATAAGAACCTATATATTGTTCTATTTATATCAATAATATTATTATTAAATTGTTTGAAATTTGGCCCCAATCCAACCCGCCATTATCAATGAATTAGGACAAGATTGATTTGAAGATCTATTAATGCTGAAATTTTTATTGCAGAGAAACAAGTATAATCTAAATGTTTTATTCGAACTAATTGAAGAACTTGAAAGAACAGAAAATCTTATCCAAAAAAAAAACAATATTAAGTTGTTATTGCTATAATTATGGATCATATTTTTTTGCATGAAGTAGCATCAATGGTTAATAGTTAGATACCACACATGAAGATGCCACTAGGACAAACCCCATTGGTAATTTATTTTTATTAATTAAGAGTGTCTGTAGTTTTTAACACACATATTAATTAATCTTTGAGGACTAATTTTACCATCCACTTATGAGATAGTGTCATAGTAAAATTACAATCCCTCCGTTCTAAAAGTGATCTTGATCTCAAAACGAAAACTTAAAAAGTAAAATTTTTGTTAAAATAATTTTGTAGTATTTTTTTATTGATAAATTGAAAAAACTCAATAATATCAAGTAAATTTTGGAAAAATAAATAAATTTTCATGAAAAAAATATGCGGTATTTTTTAATACTCATCTAATAACGGGACAATTTTTTTATTTTTACTTTGAAGACAGAACCACAATTATCTAGGCGTGATTATGAATGAACTCAACGACGAGGGGGGGGGGGGGGGATTTGGAAACAAAAGGAAAGAAAAAGGATGAGAAGGGTAACGAGCCCAACAGCGAAACATCCGCAGAGCCGTTATATCCGTTTGGAAGGCTCTAGAAGTGGGATCCACGCGAGCTTTCTACGCGTGATTCCTTTTTTAACTAGACACGTGGCTAACCCTGATTGGTTGTATGGAAAGTAATTGACTGGCTTGCTGCACAATCGTGCGTACGTTATTTTTTATTCCAATCTCCAACTGCGTGATGTCATCATGCGACTCTCGATTCTCTCTCTCTCTTCGACAAGAAGTGGAACGGAATAAAATCAATCTCTCTCTCTCTAAATCTATCTCTAAATCTCTCTCAATAGACTGACTTCACCATGTTACTTCTAGGGCTTTGATTGGATGCAACTTCTGAGGTAACCATCACCCACCCACACACTCTTTACGAAAACTAGGGTTTAGTAGCTGCCTATCTTTTCAGATGCTATGATTCTTTGGTTTTGTTGAACATTTCGCTTGGTTGGCGTGGAAATTAGATCGAATGATGGATTATTTGATTCCTCATGGAAAATATGCAGTTTGAGTGACACAGGTTGGTCTAATTGTCGTGCGAGGTTTTGTGTTGGTGGTTTGTTTTATATGAATGCTATTTTAGTTCTTTTCCTCAAAAAGGAGTATCGATTATAGGATTCTTGCAGTCTTGCTTGTTTCGTAAAGAATTCCTTGAAATTGCTCGTGGTGAATTGAGGAACATGTGATCCAATGATACAAGTCCTTTCTAAGTGTTTGATGATTTACCCTGTTTGATTGATTAGAGAGAAATAGAGAGGTTAGTTTTTTTCTTTCATTATTGTCGTCTTGGAAGGATGATAGGTACTCGGCCTAGCAAAATATCTGTATTAGTTTGACAGTGGAGTTCTTCGTGTTTGAGCTTCCAGACCAAAAATCAACATTTGGCTCCCCTACCCCGTCCCTCCCCCAAAACAAGATTAGGAAAAAGGAACAGAAAAAGAAAAAAAGACATAGCAGCCAACTAGAGCTGCCAGAAATTGGGCTGTGGTGGGTATTTTTTGAATACTGGCTGCAACTAGTACTAGTAAAACTAATGGTTTTCAACCATTCTGGAAATAGGACTGACTCAGAGTGTCTGTGCATCCGCTGAAGTACAAATCTCATTAAGTTGCTTTTGGAGTTATCTTGGTCTTGGGTGTCATTTCAATGCCTTCGGCTATCTCGCCCCCCGAGTGGCAAGAGAAGGCTAGTGGTTTTTTTTCATCTTCAGGTAATCTATGGGTAATCTTGTAAAATTTTCTTGTTAACCCGTATTTATTTTCATTCTCACTCCTGTGCGTATTTATGTTTTCAACTCAGGGGTGAAGCTTAAAGAAGCTGGGCAATCAGCGGGGACATTTGTTGGGGAGGTTGCAAAGGATGCAAAAGGGAATGTTGCTGATGTGGCAGGAAAAGTTGGTTCAATAGTCAAAAGTCGATGGGCTATCCTTCAGCAGCCATCTACAAAGCATGCTATGCAGGAGCGTCTTATTTCTGCAGCTGCTACCACTGGCATGATATTCAGGAAGGGATATTCAGGAACTAAAGATAAGGTCGTAGTTGGAAAGACGAAAGTTGAAGAGGTAATTCGGGATATGGAGTGAGTAGTGACTATTCGCTATAACTCCTTTTAGTGACAACTGACAATGAATATGTACACGTTATTTGTTTTCATGTTTAAGTAGTGGTATTTTGATGTTGATTTCATAATTTAGTAAAATGCACAACTTTTAGAGTATTGTTGTTTTTTACAATGCTAATAAGAACATAGACTTGCTGTTTGAGATGATGTTCTAAATATTTGATTGTGATATTGGTTCAGGTAGCAAAGAAAACTGCACAGAAAAGTAAGATTCTTTTAACGGATATTGAGCGATGGCAGAAGGTAAGTGGTTCCTATTTCTTTTGTCTTTTTTAATGCAGTTGCAAGCTTAAGAATTCTTATATTTTGCCTTTCTGATTTTGCAGGGTGTTGCAAGCACCGATGGTAAATTTCCACGACTGTGCCCGATTATAGTTATATCATTTATGTTTAAGGCTTCTATATGGGCCCTTTTTACCCTGGATTATCAATCTTAATTGGCAAGGAGGATTAAAAAAGTACCTAACAAAAAGATTCGAAGCGCCTAACTGTTAATGGTTCTCCGCTAATTTTTGTTTATTTATATCGCTCGAGGAAGCAAGTGATGCTTCATCTCTTGAAAGTGATGCCTTATCCTTGAAAGATTCCTGTCTTTTGCATTGCGTGATTTTCCCTTATCCTTGTCTTCAATCCTATAGGTTTTAACTTTAATCCTGCAAGATGTTTGGGCAACTCCAAATGCTGACACTGCTTGTGTCTTGTCTTACTAAATATTTTATCGAATACAAATTATAATGCGTATATCATGTTCCACCAGCTTATTTAGTAGGTTTATTCTTTTTCGGCTCTTGTCCTTAGTATTTGGAGTTCCAATTGAGGCTACTGTGCAGCGACAACAGTCCAGCAGGCCCATTCCCCACATTTTGGTCACGTGTGCAGATTATCTCATATTATCAGGTATTTGATTGAGACTGTATACGAACATAGTTTATTCCATCTTACTATTTGATATCATTGCTTGTAGTCACCTTCATGTTTTTCTGATCTAGGACTAAACTCACCAGAGTTGTTTAAGTCTGAAGGAGACAAGAAGGTTATCCAGCAGTTGGTGTCATTATACAACCAAGGTAAACATCTGATGGCATATTTTGGTTTTACGTAGTTTGTTTGGTTTATTTTTTTCTCAATTGGTGTTCTTATATTTTACAGATTCAAATGCATCACTGCCAGAGGGGTTAAACATAATTGATGTTGCTGCTCTTGCCAAGTGTTACCTTGCTAGTCTTCCTGAACCTCTGACAACGTTTGAGCTATCTAATGAAATCAGACGTTCCCGTTCAAGCATACCTGTGATGAGAAATATATTGAAGAAGCTTCCTACTGTTAACTATATGACTCTAGAATTGCTTACTGCACTACTGCTACGGGTTAGCCAGAAGTCACTTCTTAACAAGGCAGGCCACATCTGTCTCTCTGTGTGTGTGTGTGTGCGCGCGCGTGCACACACACATGCATTTTCAGTATATATCATTTGTTTTCTTAAATTATGTGTTTTGGGAGGCGTGTAAACCTCATAACTTGCCATGTGAGTAGTGGTGATGTAATTCACGTTGAATGTGCCTTGAGAAAAGGATTAACAAGGAGATATAGGTTGAGATGGTGAGAAATGACATGATTGATTGAGAGACCAGCCAAGTAATTGGATAAGGTTTGTTGAGTTGAGCGCACTGAACTGATTGTTTTTATGTTTCTCTTGTTGGCATTCAGGCAACGGGATTGCTTTGGTGATATTGGTATAAGTTGAATTCATTTACTTACTGAACATGGGAGTGAACCTTTATGTGTTGGAAATATCATTCATCGTGTTACACTGGACCTGAAGTGATAGCAATATTGCCATTATCTGAGTATGAAACCATTCTAATGGTTCCATGTAAATCCTTGTGTGAAGATGTATTGATTGGAGAAGTACAGGCCTTGACAACACTCAATCCATGATCAAGCTTTCCTAGATAGGCTCACTTTTTTACATAACTCCTTTTTTTGAGATCTAAGAACTGATTCTTTGTTGACTTACACATTAAACTTCTGTTATAAAATAGAAAAGGTTCCAGGTTTGTGAATTAGATGACACTTCCATAGGTTTATTGTCTCTCTGGTTGTGTTTACATTGTTATCATTTGGGGAGAATATTCCATGGTTAATTTCCTCCTTTAGGGCCATTCTATAGAAACACCATTTTGCATCCTTCACTAGTGGATTCTACTTCAGCTTAGTACTCTGGAATGTAAGCCTTTTCCTTTTCTATTTGTTTTTGGGGTTTAAGAATGAGCTATGGCCATTTGATCTGTCTATGTTATTTGAAAGTAGCTGCTCAACATTTGCATACAACATATCACTCATTATAAGTTAAAATCAAATAAGTGGGCTCAGTATTTCTTTTTGGTACAGATGGATACTCGAAGCCTTGCCATGGAAATGGCCCCTATCATTATGTGGCAGAAGGGACAGAGACCAGAATATTTTAGACAATTTTGGAATCAGCCATCTGAAATACTTGCCAAGAAGAAAATGGACCCGTCCCCTGACTTCAATGCTTGCGATATGCTTGATGGTTAGTAATCTGATTTCTGATCTATTTCACTCCACTGCATAGTAAACGAATCCTATCATTTTCATGAATATATTGCCAGACTGTTGAAGTTTTACCTGCTCCATGTTTTCTCTCTGTTAAACTATTTTTGTGGGTCAAACTTTTTTCCCTTCACATTCTTTGATTTTGTCCACTGATCTGTGGAAATACTGAGGAACATCTTCAACTAAAGATACTTATGTCCACGGAACATCTTGAACTAAAGATACTTATGTCCACTATCTAACGGGAATATATTGATTCTCAACTTTCTACTCTTTTCTTGTATCCTCTGGTATGTGCCTGCAGAAGATAGCGAAAGTGTAGATGCGTCCTCGCCCATTCCATTGGATGATGGTTTACCCATTGACTTCACCGCCATCGAGGCTGTTCAGTGCTTAATCGAACACCACAATGCGATTTTCACCGATGCCAACGAGACTGTCTGGGATATCAAAAAATGAGACCGTCTAAAGATGACTTCAAATTTCCTGCTTCTTATACTGCATGGGGACATAGAATTGGACTATGTAACCAATACTTTTACAGAATGGATTTCCAAATTTTCTTGTGGTGGTTTGTTACCTAGCGTCGTATGTACAGTTCTTTGACAGTTTTGTGGGATTTTATAGGAGTTACATCAGCATTAGAGTAGTTTGTATCAGAATAATTGATCTTTTTCTTCCACCTTTGTTGCTTGAGAATATTGATTAGATATTGGAATTTGGTTGTTTGGGATGAGCCTATAGAAGTTTCTGCACAAGAACTCTTAACTGAAAATCTCTGTATTCTACTCTCCCCCTCTGAACAAAGGCCAAAGAGTTTGACCATTAACTGGCCTTCCTCCGTCGATGCTGCTGAATGCAAATGAATCATCTTCTTCCTCTATTTGGGTGCTGTGCATCCCATGCACAGCACCGTGCTGTGCAGCCATGACGCGGCTGCGCCGGCACCTTTCCGATGATCGGAGATGTTCACCGTGTAGACCTCGTCGAGTGCTACAAGTTCACAAAAAATCAACTCGATTGGATATCTTTAAGTACGTCATTGGAACACAAATACTTTGAAAACAAATGGAACACAAATGGACACAAACACTAGATCAAAACCACTTTTTCATGTTGTTTGTGTTCCGATGAGGCACTAAAAGATATCCGATCATGTTGATTTTTGTCACACTTGTAGTACTCGACGAGGTCTACACAGTGAACGTCTCCGATTGTCAAAAAAATGCCGGCGCGCCGCCGCCGTGGGGCTGCACAGCACGGTGCTGCTGTGCATGGGGATGCACAACACCCCAGGTTCCGCAAATTTGTAGTCCTACGATATGCCAAAGCCAATGTTATCCCATGACCCAAATAGGTCTTTTTTGGGGGAAAAATTTAGTTATTTATGAAAGGAAAAATTAGCCATAAACACATCAAAATTGTTTGAATTGAGTGGAAGGACGCACATATTTTCGTTTTAGGAGAATTACTTTTGCAGCTCTGCCTCCTCCATTTCACCGTGTGCACCCACCTCTCTCTCTCTCTCTCTCTCTCTCTCTCTCACACACACACATCACAAATCAAAATCCAATAAAAAAACCCACAAAATCCACAAACCAGTGATGATTTCATGATGGAAAACAACTGAAAATCCCCAAATCAATTTTACAGACGAGTTGAAAGTTTTGAGGAGAGAAATTGGAGATCCGCCGGAGATAGAGAGAGAAGGGAACGTGTGAAATTAGCACTTTTAGAAATTAGTCAAATGTCACTAATTTTTTGGGCCGCCAGAAGTGGTCGGCCGGAGTTGGGGGTAGTGCTGGCAGGAGATAGAGTTGATTTTTTTGAAGTTTTTGTACAAATTAGAACTTTTAAAAATTAATGAAATGTCACTAATTTTTTGGGTCGCTAGAAGGGTGAGGTGGGGTGGTGGTCGGCTAGAAGGCAAGAATTGATTTTTTTGAATTTTTTGTACGAAATTAGAATTTTTGAAAATTAGTGAAATGTCACTAATTTTTTGGGTCGCCGAAAGTGGTCGGCTGGAGATGGGGTGGTGGTCGGCTAGGAGGCAAGAGTTGGTTTTTTTGAATTTTCTATGAAATTATAATTTTTAAAAATGAGTGAAATTTCACTAATTTTTTGGGCCGCCGGAAGTGGTTGGCTGGAGGTGGGGTAGTGGTCGACGGGAGGTAAAAGTTGATTTTTTTGAATTTTCTGTATGAAATTAGAACTTTTAAAAATTAGTGAAATCTCACTAATTTTTTGTGTCGCCGGAATTAGTGGTCGACCAGAGGTGGGATGGTGGACGACCCGGAGGTAGGAGTTGATTTTTTTTTTCAATTTTTGGTACGAAATTAGAAGTTTTAAAAATTAGTGACATTTCACTAAAAAATTTTTTGTCTTTATATTTGATTGCAAAAGTTTATTATCCTTCCCTTTAGTCAAATGCTTAGCCGAATATCTAGGCTAGATGGTAAGAATATCAAACAAAACATAGTAATAAGGTAAAATCTCCAACTTAATGGTCGATACAGCTTCCCAACAAGTGATAAATGCTACTCCCTCTGTCCCTTTTTAAGTGATCCACTTGGGAAATGTGTATTTTTTTGGACGTTTAAAAATGTACTTTTGTATAACTTTTTAAAAAAAATTTTGCACCAAATTAAAGTACTCAATGAGCACTTTAATTTGGTTTAAAACAAATTAAAAAGTTATATAGAGAAATATGTTTTTTTAGGGGTTTGAAATTGCACGTATTCCCATATGGATCATTTAAAAAGGGACAGAGGGAGTACTAGTAGAGACGGAAGTTGCCTCAATACTAAACCCTTCCTCCCTTTTTCCTCTACTCTTTCTAATTTCCTTCCATTTTTGCCCTCGTAGAGAGGGAAGTAGAGAGTGTTGTTGGAATCCATAGGTACAATAGTGAATAGGCAAAATAAAGATTGTACTCTTTTTTTTTTTTGTACTTTTGAGTAGGAAAAGTAGAGAGTGCTTTTGGAGATTGTCTAAATAACCAGTGATGGTCTAAATAACCGATGATGGAAGATACTATAGATTGATATCTGTAGACACCCCAATTTTGGAACCCGAGATACGCTCGTGCATCTCCGATGATGAAATGGATCAATCATAATTACCTCGAACTTGTGAGAATGACTTGAATTTGATCAAAACCAACCCAAACACCACCCAAACAATCAAAATGTGCCAAACCAAACCAAACCAAACACTGCCAAATCAAGCCAAGCCAGCAAACTGCCATCCATAGCCTTGAGCGCTCAAGCCCATGGCTTTGAGCGCTCAAATTCCTGAGGAGCACCTTGAGCGCTCAAGCCCACGGCTTTGAGCGCTCAACTTCGGTCCAGTCAGCAACTTGCAGAGTATCTCATCATGAGATTTCCTGCATGGGAGCGTCTGTGAATGATCTTATACGATCTCCATGTGTATAATACACTCCACCAACTCCAAAAATACACAAAAAATACTCCCAAATACCTAAACCCACTTCCTCTCTCTCCTCTCTTCTCTCCCACTCACTCTATAAAAGCCACCCACTACCCCTGGTTTTGAGGACGAATTCTGCTACTCCTCACCTTCGGTTTCTATCAGAAAACCACTCTTCTCTCTCTCTCTCTACAAAACCATTCATTTACCATCAAAACCACCTACAATACCATTCATCAAACCCAGAAATTCGACCCTTGATCATCGATCAACCACCTACATTGTTCAATTCGTCCAGAATACAAGCCAAAAACATCCACAATCAACCTCTAAAAGCCCAGAATCAAGCTCAAATCACAAACATCTTCCAAAAGGTAGTAAAACATGTGATGAACTCACTGTTTTGATCCTTCTGAGGAAGGCTAGTGAGTTCAAGTAAGTTCTCTATACTTGCATTGAACTCACAAAGGTCTGAAAGTTGCTCAAAAACCATTTTCAAATTTGCAGTTACAACAGGTTTGAGCGCTCAAGCCTCTGGACTTGAGCGCTCAAGCCCAGTTTTGAACAAGCCTCTGTTTTGCTAACTTCTGAGCCTTCTTTTGGTTTTGATCATTATCTAAAAGTTAATTGCGTTCATGTAGCTTTCAAAACAGTTTATTTCCATACCAAAACTACATGCATGAATGCAAATTAATCATTTTATAATGATCTAACATAAAAAATTTCAAAATACTTATATTCAACTGTAAAACAGTGGCTGTCAAACCTTTTGAAACTTCATTTTATGCCTTTGGTGATCTTGAGGAGGCATTGAAATCTGTTTAAAGGTCAAAAATTGGAAAGCCATGTTATGGTTTGAGCGCTCAAGGTCAGATCTTTGAGCGCTCAAGCTGTTCTTGGTATATTTGTAGTTTTCCAGCAATTCTGATGATGACTTATGATTTAATTCCTTGTTGGTGTCATCAGTGTATCATTTGTGATCTGAACCCCTCTCTCTTGCAGAATTGGTTTGAGCGCTCAATCCATGAGCCTTGAGCGCTCAAACTGGTTCTAAAGCAAGTTTGTTTTAAACATTTTCTGGTGATTTCTAAAGAGAGGTGATGCTTGTGCGATGTTTCTGTAGTGGTTTGAAGTCTCAAAGTATCATCAAATGTTAAAAACCAGCAAGGAAAATGTGTGGGTGGAATGAGGGTTGAGCGCTCAAGTCATCACCCTTGAGCGCTCAATCCCCATTCTGGGTTCCAGATTGCAAACAGTATGATAAGTCTCATGATCATAGTTTCTTGGGTTATTGTACGATTTCTGTTGTAATTTACTTCTGTGAACATTTGTAGTTTCGTGTTCATCGTCCATGTAGATCGCGTGCACAAGCATCCACTGTAAAATCGCATCCCTTGTATATTTTGTTATTATTTGATTCCTGTCCCCGATTCCCCATTTATGTGAATAAATTAAATATCAAACATTTTTAAAATCCCACAAAATGTTGAGTAGAGACCGGTTCATGGACCGGGCGAGAGGGGTGCCGTAAAACCCTTCCCCTCTCGTAACCAAACCCCCGAATCCGAGAAATCTTTGGTTCCGTCAGGACTAGTAAAATCTTTTTCTATGGGCAACGAGTCATATTTTTATCGGTTTCTCGGGTTCGGACCTCAAATCCGAGTGGCGACTCTAACAATCACAATCTTTTTCGAGCAATCTCGGTGGGCCGTCCACAATATCTTTTGAATATGTTTTATTACTACATTCGTCCATGTTTGCTTATCCATTTTTTTTACTGTTCCACACCAATTGAAAAATTATGCATATCTTTCACTACCAATTTCTAAAATATGCAATATGAATTTCATATTATAGATCTCGATTAGTTCTATTATACGAAATTTTCAAAATCATAAAACTAATTATCAATTGAAACATATAAACAATTTCAAACATGACAGGAATGTAAAAAATGGACCAAGAAATACAGATGGAGGGAGTAGTAAAATCAAACGCTATAGGGTAAAGCCTGCCCACATCTTTGCAACTACTCGAGAAACTTGGTGTATGTACATGTGGCAATTTTCAATCCAACCCATGAACCTGCCCATATCGTCCCACTTATTACACAACTCAATTTGCCCATATTATATATATTTCGAATTTATATGAGTCGACTCATAATAACCCATATTTATATGGATTTAAATTGTAAAGACCCAGATTTTCACGAAAATCTTTTTGAATTAAGTTGGGAATTTTGTGAAAATTACATTTTAAAGTTAGAAAAGTGGGTTAGTGTGAGACCTAGTTTAGTATGGGCTTTATTGTAACACATAAGAACTTGGAGGGGTGTGTGTGTTTGCCCTTTAATTATACCAAGTGAGGAGAGAGAAAATCACTTTTCTCCCTCCCCACTGTAGCCGGCCCACCTTCTCTCTCTCTCTCTCTAAATTTTTTTCCACCCCACTCCCAAATTCACCTTCCACACTCAAATTATTCGTAGATCCACCCTTGTACATACTTTCTCACACCATTTGAAGTCTGGGTCTCATTTGCATTCTCTTGGAAGGGTGATTTTGGGTTGGGGCTTGAGTTGGAGAGCTAGGGTTTGCTTGGATCTTGATTTGAGCTAAATCTTTGAGGTAGGGGTTATTTTCTACTCGATCTCTAAGTGATTGTGTAGTGTTTTGATACATATCTGTGGCTAATTTTATGTTTTCATTGCTTGGGTTGAGATCCCCTACACTTCGTGAAAATCTGTCAAAAGCTGTTTTTCGCCAGAATCTGCCCCATCCGTCCGAACTGGAATCAAGCCGTCCAGACGGGATTTCTAGTAACCAATTGATGTGCTGATTATTGATTTCAGACTTCGTTTGACCCTCCCTTAGCCTCTGTTTGAGTTATTCGATCGAGTACTTGAAATGCCCATCGTTTATACTTCGTCACTTGATGGAAACACTCGTTCCTATTCCATTGCTTATGTAGTTTGTTGTTCCTCTAATTAGATGACTATATTGTGTATCCCCGTGTACATGACACGTGATAACGCAACACAATGGGCAATAGATATATTTTTGAATGAAATGGAATACTCCTAGTGTTTTGAAACGGACACTTGATGGACACGTGATACTTTGAAAAAAGGAATGTCACCATTAGGTGTAACCCTAGGCATGGATTACGAGGCCCGTGAATCTCGGCAGGGGTTACGAGGCCCAAACATCTTGGTAGAGGGCTACAAGGTCTTAGGGAGATGTCCCGAATGCTCGGCAAGAGTTATGAGACCCCAAAATACTCGGCAGGGGTTACGGGAAAAATTTTCAGTTTTGAAAATATTGATAACAATGCCTTGAAATGAAAGATGGAATTGAATGATAAGTGTGCATGGACACTTGAGATTTTACAAGGAGGATTTTACGAAGGAAATGATGATTGGTGAAAACAATGACACTTGATCGCACACTTAGCTTGTATTTCAATGTTGCTCAATTGTTGGTTGGCTTATCTGTCTCATGCTCATTCATTCATATGCATTAATTTAGAGTTTGTAGAGGAATTTCTACTCGGCTAATGTAACTCACCCTAACAATTTCAGGTACCCAACACGGAACATGAGTTGATTGGCGTGCGATGCATATACATGGATTGAAAAGTATATAATGAGTTATTTGATCATCTTTTGTAAACTTTTTTTAGGAAGATGTATTTGTAACTCAATTCACTTCCCTTTGACTTTGGACAAGTGTAATAACTTTAACTATTTGGAACATATTTTTTTACGGGATACGTGTATCCTATTTAGACTTGTTATCCGTTATGAACGTTGGATGTTGTGAGATGACTTGTGAATGTTTATGCATGGAATTGTGGAATTATTCTATTAAAAAATATTGGGAAATTTATTGAAATGGTCCCTCTAGTTTAACCCCAGTCTCAATTTTGTCCCCCACCTTTCAATTTCACTCTTACGACCCCTGTAGTTTCAATTTTGGTCGAATTGAGCCCAAAAGTTAACTTCCGTTAGTAAAGTTAACGGAAATCCCAATTTTGGGGTTTTTAAGGGGTAAAATAGACATTTTGCCCTCCCTCTTACCCAATAACAAACTCTATCTCCTCCTACTCCTTTTTTACCATCTGCAAATCTCAAAAAAAAAGAAAAGAAAACAAAACAAAAATTCACTGAAGGGGTCGTTAGGACAAAATTCACAAAAATTCACCAAAATTGGGATTTCCGTCAACTTTATTAACGGAAGTTAACTTTTGGACTCAATTCGACCAAAATTGAAATTACAGGGGTCGTTAGAGTGAAATTGAAAGGTGGGGAACGAAATCGAGTCTGGGGTTAAACTAGAGGGACCATTTCGATAAATTTCCCAAAAATATTTATGTTAAAAATTGAGAGCGTGAAACAAATGGGTTGAAAATGAGAAAGTTAACCAAAATGGGTTTAAATTGGTTAAATGGCCAATATATTCTATCCAACGTATAATGAAGGGTGATTCTATTAACAACCCCATATTTTCTCCATGTAACCCATTTTCTCCATTTAACTCACACCTAAAATTTCCCCTAACCAATTTACTCTATACAACCCACAAAATACACGTAAACTACCCAAAATACCCTTACCCATAAAAAATCCCTAAATCTAACTTCCCTCCCATACACCGATCGTCTCCCTCTCTCTACGCTATTTTGTCGTCTCTCTCTCTACCTTCTGCCATAGCCACCCATAGCCACCGACGACGTCAACGAGAGCCACCGTCAATCCTCCACTCCGGTAAGTTTCTCCTCTCTTCTCTGTCTCCTTCGTCCGCTACTCTCTCTCTCTCCGTGTGATATATGTCTATATATACACTTATATGTGTATATAAGTGTATATTTTTTACTAAAATTTGAGGACTCTCTCTCTCTATGTGTATAGTTTGATTAATCTGAGGATGTTCGTGATCTCCATGAACAATGTGAGTTGTCTATTAATTTGGGTTGGGGTTTTGACTAAAATCACATTGTCTGTCAATTTTCGACTAAATTGTTCATGTTTTCATACTTTGAATGTTGAAATACACACCAAATTTCAACAACAACATGTTGATTTACATTGAAGGTTGAATTTACTTGGTTTGGTAATTGGATATTTTCGACATCCCCATGTCGAAATATATTCCTCTATTCAGGTTGTTAATGTCGAACCAAATTCTTGTGAAATTTGTGGAGAAATTGGACATCGTCTATGTTTGACATTATCCTGTCGAAATTTATGTTTATTTTCGACATCCCCATGTTGAAATTTATTCCTCTATTCAGCTTATTAATGTCGAACCAAATACTTGTGAAATTTGAGGGGAAATTGGACATTGTCTATGTTCGACATCATCCTGTCAAAATTTATGTCTATATTCAATTTTGGAATGTTGAAGTAAACTTGTGGTCACATAATTGTTGTTTTCGACATTCTCATGTCGAAATATATATATGTTTTCAGCTTCTTAATGTCGAAATTTGTGAATTCTACATTAACCAGAGACAAATTTGTTGAAAGGTGGCATCCGGAGACAAATTCCTTCCACTTTGACTTCGGAGAGATGGGACCTACACTTGACAATGTTGAGCAGTTGCTTGGGATCCCTACTTGTGGGTTGGCTGTGCAGCAGGAGGATGAGAGGGATGCTAAGACTCTTCTAAGGGATTTGCTTGATGTGTCGGAGAACGGAACGAAGCGAAGAACGCACTTGCGGAGGCAAAAAGGGGGCAAGCAGTGACATTTGATTGGTTTGCAGCTGTATTTTAGTGACTTGCGTCACAGCGACACGGACGAGAGGGTCACATATTGTTCTCGGGCTTACCTATTAGTCATGTGTTAGATTTAGCGTTATTATGTTGGTGGATGTTGGGTACTTTAGCATTATTATTAGTCATGTGGTAGATTTAACAGTGGTTGATTCGGTATGTGTTTTTTGTTGTTAGTTTTTCTTACATAAATGACTAAACAATTAAAAAAAAAAGATTTGTTCACATAAATTTCAACAATGAAAATGTTACAAGCTGGAGTACTTTACATTATCGACACTGAAAAATAAAATAATATAGAGGCTATCATTCATTAGGCAGGGAGTAATGACTCAACCCGTGACTAGTCTCTCTCTCTCTCTCTCATTAACTGACATGACAACTCATTCACGAATGCAACATTAAAATGGTAATGTGACAACTCATGAAGTCACGAGTTGGCATGAATTGCCGTTGACGACTTTCACGGTCCAACCATCTAACTCCTTCAAACACCTTAACTCAAATGGGCATTCACATTTCTTAGAGCCGGTGACGCGTGGTATGTTTTTCATCCCCTTTTCATTTACTCCTTCGCCAATTGACTTGTTCTTGTTCACAGACTTTCTGTACTTGCCACCCCGTTCGATATTATCCAATGTCTCATCTCTTCTTCGGTCAAAAAAACTACAAAACATGGGTCAAGAAAACAAAAGAATTCAATACACCTTAAAAATTCATAATTGGAAAAGAAGATTGACCTTTTCAAAGCACTCACCGAGTTCGTTGTAAAATTTTCAGTATAATCGTATAAGCCTAGTAGGCCTGTGTCACTCCCATGTGTTGACGCATAACCCTGCAAGTAGCAAAACTGTGAAACTTTGTATTTATTTCGGTATGAACATGTCGAAAAAATGTACGCCCTCCATTTCAAATTGCTTGTCACTTATACTATTTTGGGATGTTTCAAATTGTTTGTCCTGTTTGAAAAGTCAAAACAAAATTGATTCAATCTTCCAAAATAACCCCTTTTATCAACAACAATCATTTCTCTCAAAAGTTAAAATATAAGGGCATTGTTGGAAATTATTGAATGTGTTTACTGTGAATGTATTAAATGAATGCAGTTATTGCATGTCTACTTAAAACGTTGGAATTCCCAAAAATGACCAGCAATTTGAAACGGAGGGAGTACTATTTTCAACATCAGATTGCCGAAAAATATGATTTTTATCAACATTTGCTTGTCGAAACGTATTGTACTACCAGAATAGGAAAATTTACAAGTATAAGCTTCGACATCCAAATGTCGAAATAAGATAATAATTTCAACATTGTCTTGTCGAAAGGTATTTTGTACTACCAGATTATGAATATTTACAAGTATAAACTTCGGCATCAAAATGTCGAAATAAGTTAATAATGTCAACACTATCTTGTTGAAACTTGTAATATATGGAATTTTCCTTGTATCTTTTTATGAATGAAAATGTTGATGTAATGGGTAGATTTCGATATTATGATGTTGAAAAAAGTGAATTAAGTCGACAATTTATTACTGAACTTTGTCTTGCATAATGTAGGTTAAGTAAAACGTTTCAACATCGATATGTTGAAAAAGTTTACATATTTCAGGGTATGAATGTCGAAAAAAAAAATACAGATTTCCAGAATTGTTCTTGCTGTTCGAATGGGAATGCGCACCTCTTCACGACATTTTGGCTCCACGAAAGGAACAATGTCCATCACAGCAACTTGGCTCTCCACCATTGTATTGTCTACCAACAAATTTGATTGCATTTCAATTGTTTCTTCTTCAATTGAATATAAACATTCAAATGGATCTATGGAAGGAGAAGAACCCATCATTGATTGATTGTCTACTAATTCATTCTCCATTGAGAGTGAGAAGAAGAGGAAGTTAACAGGTGGAAAATGGGTGGCGGTGAAAGTGGCGGTGGAGGTGGAGTGGCAGGATTTGGTTTCCCTGTGGTTCAAAAAATTTGGGTCGAAAGTGATGAAGAGTGATGAAGAAGATGGGTTTGCCTAATGAAGAGTAATGTAAGGGCATTTTGGTCTTTTTACAGTAATGGAAATAGAAGAGTTTTTTGTGGGTTACATGGAGAAAATATGAGGCTGTTAATTAATAGAATCACCCATAATGAAATATTGCAAGGGAAAGTTAACCAAAAAATGGGTCGGTTGTTTATTCAACCTTTAACACATTAACCCAACCCAACTCCCCAATTTGTTACATCTAGATACGGTGTCCCTATTCAAACAAGTGAACCGTTGCATCTGAAAACCAAGACCCCTCGCCGTGCAATTTCGCGCCATTTCGAAGTGTCTCTTAAACCCCAACAGCCACCACGCTCAAGCGCCGCCCACCACTCCCCTCCTCCCCACCTATATATATACACACAAACACAAGCAAACATCAATGTACATATGCATACAGGCACACTTAAAAACGTAAAAATGTCCAAAGTTTATTACCCACTGTACGGTCCACCCACCTCCTCGCCCACAATAACCACCGAAGAACTCTACGGCTTTCACGCCATCGACCGCGCCCTCTACACCCTTCTCATTTTCACACTTGGTCGCGACCCGGCCGAGTCCATGCGGGTCGTCGGCCTCTTGCTGTGGATAGAGCGAAACTGGCGAAGAGGCTCCAGCGTAGTCCACAGGATGCTCTTGATGAAAACTTCTGTGGTTAATTTGGTCGCGGAGGAATCCGTAGCGTGTTTGAAATGCGTCGAGAGTGACGGTTTCCGATTCGACCCGGTTAGAAACGACATCCCGTGGCTTCGGATCCTGGCGAGGAGGAGAGATTTGAGTCTGCGGTTTTTTCACGATAATCGGGTTTCGGTTTTACGTGGGGTCACCCAGATTGTTAGTGAAGTGTGTGCGAGAGCGTTTGAGGATATAATAACACACGTGTTGGGAAATCGTAACCCTTTTTTTATGGGTTCTTCTTCTGGTGGTGGTGTGGCGGTCGGTACTGGTGGTGGTGGTGGTGTGGTGGCGGGTACTAGTGGTGGTGGTGGTGTGGTGGCGGGTACTAGTGGTGGTGGTGGCAACAAGCCGAGTACTATTTTGGGAAGTGGAGAGGGAATTAGGGTTGTGGGTGTTCCATTTTATCCTGGAGTTGGAGTGGTGTCTCATATGGGTTATGGTGGATTAACAGGCAATGCTTTTATTTTAATTTTCTTTATATTGCATTTTTTTTTAAAACATGCATACAAATATTTCACTTCTAACCACAACTTAATTGCCGCGCAATTTAAATTGTGATACACAGTGATTGTGGAGCGAAATATGGTGTCTCTAAGACTTTCAGAAAATATACACGTACGGATTGACAATTTATTACGAGTGTATGTGCAAATAATATGAACTTTTATAGTACGATATTTCAAAACGTTTTAAATATGTGTATGTACACTGTAGCATTGTCATTTATTAAATCTCTGTAAGAAAATGAATAGCAAGATGAGCCATGCACATTAACCGCCACATCGAGACTCTCTTTCGAAAATGGGATCGCCAGTGATTCGCCACCAGGAAGAGCGATTAATCCAATGTGCCTAATGTGATCATTTCGTGTAAATTCCATTTAAGCAGACTTTTTTGTTTATGTTCATAGGGTTATGACAGATTTATATGCATGCAATTTTTGGGGGGTTCTTTGTTTTTCTTAAGCAGACTTTTTTGTTTATGGTTACTTGATTCATAATGGTCAATCCGACTTTAAAAAAAAAAAAACCCCAAGTCAGTGATGCGGTAATGCACAAAATAATGTTCCATTTTGAATGGACGCCGTGATGAATATAGTGTCCATCAACACAATATTGTGGAGTTAAGTTAAGTTTTCACTATGGTATTTTCGATATTTTTGATATTCTTGTACTTTTTGATATTCTTGTACTGCAAGTTGTCAAATGATAGAGTCATTCTCTTCACATACATCAATTGATTTGATAATAACTTCTAGTAAAAACTCACCCGTATTAGTCTATATATGTCCCATACTTTTACTCAATTGCATGAATTTGTACCCTTTTTTTTCTGTATGAAAATACTTACTTTTTGCATAATTGTTAAAACTTTTTTTCTTACTAGTGCAAAGATTTCAATAAGTTCTTGAAAGTAGTACAAAATATTTGATAATATTAGACTGTATTACCTTTGGATCTAAAAAGTAGCATGAATTTTCATGAAACAAAATTAATTATGGGACGGAAGGAGTATTTGTGAATTTCTTTGTATTGATTATTAATTATTTTCTTTAAATTATGCATGTTGAGGCTCATATGGGTTGTGGGTTATGGATCATGAATTAACAGGAAATGTTGCACAATGGCCTGCACCTTTTATGGCTGCTAGTTCTACTCCTCATGGGCTTTCATGGGCAGATGAGAATATTGGAGTTGCAAACTACCAGATGGCGCCTTCAAATGAGCCGATGCGATTTTCGAATGATGAAATGGGGTCGATGGGGAGTCAGAGCTTGCCGCAGGGTGGTGGTGGTGGTGGTGTTGTACTACAAGAAGAAAAGAGTGAGTTAGTTCCACCAGATGATAGGACCATCTTCTTGACCTTCTCCAAAGGGTACCCTATATCAGAAAATGAAGTCGAGGAGTTCTTCACAAGGTACACATATACATACATTTATCTGCGTGTGGTGGTGATTGCAGGAAGATCTATTTTCGTTACTCGAAAAAGTAATTAATTATTGAAATGCTAATTGACAATAAAATGAAGTTTATGGGGCCGTTTGATAACGTTTTTATTTTTTATTTCTAAAAAATTAAAAGGAGAATCATGTTTATTGTTTATAAAAATAAAAAAAAAACATGTTTGGTAATAAAATTTATGTTTTCTGTTTTTTATTTTTGAACGACTCTATTTTAGAAATTGTTTAAAAACAAGGCAAATCACCTTTATTGTGTTTTGAAAATTACAGAAATTTTGAAAACATTTTTAATAAACACAACATAAACAAATTAATTACCAAATACATTTTGTTTTTAGTTTTGAAAAAAATTGAAAACAAAAGAAAAAAACAAGAAACAAAAACGTTACCAAACGCCCCCTAAGTAATTATGTTTTTGGTTTTGGTTTGGGTTAATAGTAATAATATATAATGGAGTGTAGTATTAATTAATTTATCTATTTAAATCAGAAAATATGGGGAGATATTCGAAGGACTTCGCATGCAAGAAGTAGCAGAAGATGAACAAGCCTTGTTCGCAAGGCTAGTGGCTCGATCGGCTTCAGGCATTGGAGTGGTTCTAGGTGGCCAAAGGAAAGCAAGGTTCTCTATCAATGGGAAACATGTTTGGGCTCGTAAGTACATCAAGAAGCACCCTAAATCTCCCTTCCGCATCACAACCACCGCATCCACAACTACTACTACTACTGAGCCTCCTCCTCTGGCTGCCGCCGCCCCAAGACCCCTTGTTTGATCTTATGAGGTTGTACAGTCCTTCTCAATGGAAGAAGTATTAATTAGTTTCCGGTTTTGAACATTTGTGTTTAATAAGATCGTGTAAACGGTTATCGCCTGTTTCTGATTACAATGTTTTTTGTTTGTTGATGGTATTATTTGTGTAACATTGAATTTATCACCACACTCGTGATAGGGTGGTGATTTTGGTAGTCCACTTTCTAACATCTGCACTTTTTTTTTTCTTTTATTTGTGTAAATTTACCATGCATGCATGCTACCTTTCCAATAATTCACCTTCCCACACATTAAAGGGTAATATAGTAAATTAACATGCATGAACAAAAAACAAAAAAAAAAGGAGTGTGAATGGTTCAAACTTCAAACCAAGGAAAGTGTGAAATCAATTTCCTCTTTATATTCTAACTTATTAAGGGAATATTAATTATCGTTACTATAAAAAAAATTCCGGTTGTCACTAATATCACTTTTTGATATTAGTGAGAGTACAGTTTTCCCAATGTTTATAAAAAAACTGACAAGATGCCAACCAAACACCCAATACATAAAGTACGAGGGTATTATTTTATTTGAAACTCTCTCAATGCATTGCTTTTCCTATTGTAAAAAATTCATTTTTTTATCTTTATGATGATGAAATTTTCTTTACCATTGGAAAAAAAAAAAGTTTTCCCAATGTATAACTTTTGAAAAGAGAAAGGATAAGAGAATTTCAAAAGTACAACCATTTTGGAAACATGTGAAAGTCTAAAAGTAAACAATAAAACAAACAAATTGAAACGGTGAGAGATTCATTTTAAATTAAGCTGCATGCATGGAGTTCGGTGTTACTTAGTAGGAAATTGCTTTAGTTGTCCATGCAGGCATGCTTTAGAATAAATTTTTAGTAAAATTATTCTATTGTTGTGTTTGAATCTTAAATTTGTGAAAGATTTTGTTCAAGTGTTTTTTATGAAAACACTAGATCTCTATTCTGATTTTTGTTCCTATATTTTTTTCCCCTGTGTCGTCGTTGAGGTCATTGAGTAGGCTGACGTAGTCATTTAGCTTCTCTAAATGACACCTACGATATAAAATAATGGAAAGTTTTTATATCTTTTTGCATCACCTCAAAAAGCATCTTACCCTTTAAATTATATTTCTCGCCTTTCAAGTACAAAGCTAATGTATAACTTGAGTAGCGGAGCTACTTGGGGGCCAGTGAGGCCTGATGGCCTAGGCCCTCACTGAATTTTTGTGTTTTACTCTTTTTTTTTTTTTGGAATTTGTAAAAAGATATATTAGAAGTTTCATTAGTTAAATTATGAGAAGCACTACAAATCCACGGCCAGCAAAAAAAAAAAAAAACCAAGTTTAGTCCGGATTATTTTTCATGATGAAACATGCAATCCAACAAAATAAGAGATAAGCGACAAAACTAGAGAACACAAACACAATGATATACGTTGAAACTATTTAGGGTCTAAACACCGTAAGCATAAAACTACGGTCTTACTCTACTTCTATTCCACAATTCAAAAGGTTTATAAGAAGTCAAAGATTAGAAATTTACCCACAAGCACCTTGTAATTCCTAACTCCAACTCTTGATCTAGCATTCCGTGCTCCTTCTTGAATCCATTGACACCACAAGAGACACCATCTCATTCTTCGTATTAAAGACGGCTCCGGATCATTCGGCCAAATAGACTAGAAGGTACCCATGCAACCATGATTTATTTAAAAGATTTGATTTTTTATGAAGGTTTTAAAAAAAAAAAAAAAACAATCAATCTAAAGTCAATCCATTGTGAGGAAAGCTCTAAAATAAATAAAGATGATCAAATGAATCTTAGATCATCAAAAGAACATCAAGCTCACAAAGAATATAAGGGAGGAGTCTCTCTTTAAAAAGTGGTCTGATTTTTCTAGAGGTGTACCTAAATGAGAGAAAATGTGGCAATTTATAGTGATTAATTTCTTAGGCAACAAGCGATCCACTAGAAACATGACACATGGGTTAAAGAGTGCTAGCAGACGCATGTAAACGCTTCTAATGAAGCACCTCACAAAATCTTGACACGTGTACAGTGCAGTATGTGGCACTTGGAAACGCTTTTAAAAATTTGAATGGTCAAGATCTAGACACGTGTACAAAATACCTTTCAAAAACACGCAGGTGGAGAACCCAGGTGGAGTAGAGGATCACAAATGGATTGGGTCTTGGTTTACAGGGAAATATTGATTTCAATTTTTGGGCCAAGTTGCAACCCATTCGCTATGGGCCTCAACTTGGGTAGGACCGTAGCCCAGTTCACATTTCCTTGGACCAATGCTCTTTTTTTTGTACGACCATCCCGTAACTGGCCGTAAGTATGAGTAATTGTATTCGGGACCCAAAGAAAATATAGATCGTTGAGCAGAAATAACACATTATCAAACTCTCTCCTCCGGTTCTTCCTATCTCATGGTCATGGGTACTGTGGACTAGGGGTTGCTGCAGCTGCTGCGCACAATTCTGGCCGTCCACAAGTGTATTTAACGGTTTGGATGAAAACAAATTACTCGCGTGAATATTTCTTCTATTTTGTTTGAAATTTGGGTCGTTCATCCAAGCAACGGATGGCCTGGATCGTGTAGAGCAGCTGCACAGCCACAACCCCCCGTCTGGGTACTGCAGGTGGCAATCAGTGGGCTTGTAGAAAATTTAATGGGTGCTCTGGAGTACTGCCACGTAACGTACCGATCACACATTTTTTGGGGTGTCCATCTACTACCCTCGAAAAAAATGTATAAACCTAAACTTTTATGGTTCGGTTATTAATATGTGTGATGTTTCTTCTCATTCTAAACAAAAGGCAAGTGGTGTGAATCCAAAAGTGAACCGAAGGACCCTCTCTCTCTAGGATGAAAGTTTCTTCCCCTGGTAGATTCACCCACACTAACCTTCTTCTTTTCCCCCCAACCTACTGCCGCCGCATACCACTACCTCCCCCATCATTTCCTTCCTACACCATAGCCCTTCCTTCCATCATCTCCTTTACTCCCCTCTATACAGTACAACCCACCCTATCTTCCCCCAGTTTTTTCACCTTCCTGTCGCTCTTTTTTCTTCTCTCCTCTCTTTCTACTTCCCTTCTTTCTTTTTCTTCTGGTACCTCCTACTCTTATCTTTCCATGGCAGATAATGAGTTCTTCGACCTTGAGGAGGGGACAGGAGATACTGATGTTATTAATAGCAAATGTCTCGCAGGAAGAATTATCCACCACAAAACCCTAAAAGTCCTAGCTGTCTCCAACATTCTCAGGAATGCTTGGAAAACCAAATCTGAGTTTTCCATTGTTCCTTGGAACAACAATACCTTCCTCTTTCATTTTGAGGATGAAGAAGACATGAAGTCTATTCTCTCTGATGGGCCTTGGAGTGTAATGAACAACCTTCTGGTCCTTTTTCCCCTTGAAGAGGGGGCTGCCCATCACGGACCTAGATTTCTCGAAAAGCCCTTTTTGGGTTCAGGTTCACGGTTTGCCAGTGAACAAGATGACAAAGTCCAACGCAGAATCTATTGGCCGCCGTTTTGGGAATTTGTTAGGAGTCGAAGCACCTGCTGATGGTTTTCTTCTCAACAGAAGTTTCCTTCGGATTCGGGTTGAGGTAAATCTCAATCTTCCCCTTCCTAGGGGTTTCTGGCTCCGTAGTAAACCTGATGAAAGAGCCAACCGTTGGATTTGGTACAAATATGAACATCTTTCCGATTTTTGTTATGCTTGTGGGAGAATCGGACATGACAATAACGAGTGCAAAATGGTTTCTAAAGAAGAGGGGTAAACATTTGGCTATGGACCTGAGCTCAAGACCGGTAGGGCCAGCAACCCATCCATACCAGGCCCCCCTCTGTCCCAACAAAGAGAACAAGCTGAGCAGCGGCTGGAGGAATTGTTTCGCTGGAAACCTTCTATTCAGTTTAACAATGGTGGCGCGTGGGTTACAAATCACCAGGGTGAGGATGGGTTACGTCCAAAAACCAAGGTATCGCACCAGTCCCGATTTCCAATTATCTGCTTCCTGTACCACCCACCCCTCATGAAACGGGCCCAAATAACCTCTCCCCAATTACCCATACATCCACACTCAATCCCCATACAAAGCCCACACCGTCTCCCCAAAGCCCAATTAAACCTACCCATCTCTCTAACCCACAAACCTGTGAACCATTTAAGCCAGCCCAAGTCCATAACCCCACCAAGCCCACAAATTCCCAATACCAAACCCAATCGCTCCTTTGTGAAGCCCAACTACATCTCAACCATCCCATACTGCCTATCATTACAAGCCCAAACCAAACACAAATCCTAGCCAACCCATATTATAACCCATCCCCTAAACCTGTCTATCACACCTCAAATTCTACGGAATATTTTGTCACTGAACCTCTGGACAGCCCCAAATCCTCATTCCCATCCCCTTTCTCTGAAACTTTAGCCTTATGCTCAACTGAAGAAATCCCAGCTAATCCTGATGCTAACCTATTTCCTCCCAATAACTCCAACCCTCCCGCACCAGACAATATTCTAACCTCTGTCTTCAATCTCTCTCCATTAAACGAAAAGATCACCCAGACCAAGAACCAGAACCAAATACAAAATTCCTCAAATTATGCACCCCACCAAGTGGGAACCCATCTCCCACCTCCCTTAGCCCAACCCTTTCTAAACCCATAAACCCTAAATCTCCCAACAAAACCAAAAACCGACTCCCCTCTGAAGAAGATCCCCAAACTCTTTAAGTTTGAATCCATGTGGTCTACTCATCCAGATTGTAAGGCTATCATCTCTTTGGCGTGGTTAAATACTGTCCCTGGCTCTATGATGTTCAGATTTGTTCAGAAGCTTAAACATTGCAGTCACAAATTGGTGTCTTGGAGCAAAGAGGAATTTGGTAACAACAAATTAAAATTGGCCTTTTTAAGAGATCAACTTGCTTCTATTCAAGCGCCCCCTCCACGGACGCCTTGGATCATCAACAAAGGCAAATCAAGGGTTGAACTGCTTCTCGACTGGGAAGAAATGTATTTCCACCAAAGATCAAGAGTTCGATGGCTCTCTTACAGGGATAGGAATACCTCTTCCATACATCAATGATACAAAGGAGAAAACGAAACCAACTCCTCAGACTTAAAGATGACCATGGCTCTTGGATCGAATGGGAGGTTGATATCAATGCCCAGTTGGGGAATTATTTCTCTGACCTCTTCCACAGCAGTGGGAATAGGAACCTGGAGGAGGCCCTCTCTGTTATTCCTCAATTCATAACTCCTGCTATGAACTTTTCACTTATCCACTCGGTCTCTGATGAAGAAATTGAGAAGGTTGTCTTCCAATTGGGTGCTCTCAAGGCCCCAGGTCCAGATGGATATCCTGGTTTCTTCTACCAAACTTATTGGGACACAGTCAAGGACTCGACCATCTCTGACATTAAAAGCTTTTTTCTCTCTGGGTTTCTTCTCAAGGAGCTTAACGTGACTAATCTGATCCTTATTCCCAAGACTCCTGCTCCAGAGATGCTAAACCAATTTCGGCCCATATCCCTTTGTAACCTCAGCCTAAAAATCATCACAAAGGTTTTGGCCAATCGGCTCAAACCAATCCTTGGCGATATCATCTCTCCCCACCAGATGAAAATCAACAAGAGAGGGGGTCAAACAACCATGGCAATCAGTTTGGATTTCAATATATCCTATGATCGAGTGGAATGGGATTTTTTGGAAAATGTTATGAAAAGGATGGGCTTCCATGAAGTTTGGATTGGGTAGGTCATGCAGTGCGTCTCGACGATAAAGTTCCACATTTTTGCCAATGGATAGAAGAGATCTTCAGTCAACCCATCTAGAGGTCTCCGGCAAAAGCGACCCATTATCCCCATACTTGTTTTTGCTGGTCATTGACGTCCTTTCTAAGCTTTTATCACGGGAGATCTTGGCCCAGAAATATTTCAGGTATCAAACTCAAGCCTTCGTGCCATACTTTATCCCATTTGTTCTTCGTGGATGATGCAATAGTGTTTCTGAAAGCCAGTAAAGAATAATGTGGTCACATCCTCAATATTCTCGAAATGTATAACATTGCATCGGGTCAGCTTGTTAACTTCAACAAATCGGGTGTAAGCTTCTCCTCAAATACGTCGTCTAACCTTCAAAAGGAGTTGTGTGATGTCATTGGTATGCCACCTTTGAGCAGGTCAGTTAAGTATTTGGGTTTGCCTGCATTTTTGGGTCGTTCAAAGGTGGAGGCGTATAATTTTCTCCTCGAAAGAACCCTCCTAAAACTTCAGGGTTGGAAGCAAAAACAACTCAACCAAGCAGGTAAAGAAGTGATGATAAAGTACGTGGTGCAAGCAATTCCCTCCTATGCCATGGCGTGCTTTGCTCTTCCCAAAAAATTCTGCGATAAACTCAATACCTATATCTCTAATTTTTTGGTGGGGAGGGGATCCAGAAATAAGAGTATTCACTGGGCTTCTTGGATCCGCGCCGCGCAGTCTAAATTCCATGGTGGGTTGGGTTCCATGAATTCAAATCCTTCAACCTTGCTATGCTGGCCAAGCAAGGATGGCGACTTTTGATAAATCCGAATTCCCACTGGGGACAATTCATGAAGGGCCTCTATTATCCAAATTTCGACTTTCTCCTTGCTTCTAAAGGCAAGCATCCTTCTTGGGCATGGTCAAGCATTATCCAAGGTAGAGAAATTTTGTTGAAAGGCATCAGATGGCAAATATCCAAAGGAGTTGATATTGATTTTTGGGAAGATAAGTGGGTGCATTTCTTGAAGGATTACAAAGTCCATTCAGCTTGCCCCTCGGGATGTGAGGTGAATTATGTGCATGAGGTTATTGATCACAACACCAAGACTTGGAAAGAACGGAAAATTCGAGCAATGGTTTCTAAAGAAGAAGCTATCCAGATCCTAAGTATTCCACTCTCCCAATCTGAGCAATTGAATTTCTTAGTTTGGCATCCTACTTCAAATGGGATTTACTCCGTCAAGTCCGGGTATCATATTGCCTTAGCTGCGTACATTGCAAAACTTTCCTCTAAGGCCTCTTCTTCCTCCGAACCACCCATGAGTGTATGGAAATTCATTTGGAACCTTAGTGTTTCCCCAAAACTCAAACACTTTTGGTGGAAAGTGTGTTGTAACCTCCTAGCTACGAAGGAGAATCTCTACAAACGTAAGTGCAACCAGTCTCCCTTATGCCCTATCTGCTCCAAGGAAGTGGAATCTGTTGAACACCTTCTATTAAAATGTGATTGGACTTTTGTAGTCTGGTTTGGCAGCAACTTAAGTTACAAGGTGGATACTTCGGCGATCTCGTCTGTCATGAAGTGGACCATCTCTATGATGGATCATTTTAATTCAGCTTTAGATTGCCAGGATATTATTAGCAAGTGCATTTGTATTGCTTGGCACATTTGGAAGGCCAGGAATGATTGGGTATTTAATGCCTCTCCGGTTGACCCAAAAACAGCGATGGACAAGGCCTCCTTTATGTGGAAAGAGTACTATGATTGCAAGAAAACATTTGGGTCCTTAGAGCAAGCTGGAACCCCTAGTGATGATTGCATTTCCTGGAATCCCTCTCAGCGTGGTTTGATGAAGCTTAATTGTGACGTTGCACTGTCTAAAGGCAGCTCCAAAGCGGCAGTTGCTGCTCTTCTCAGGGATTGTCGTGGAAATATTGTTGATGGTCGTGCTGCCACAGTACAAGTTACATCAGTGCTTCAAGGGGAAGCCTTGGCCATCCAGTTGGCTAGCTCCCTCCTCCTTTCCAACCATCTCCGAGAAGCTACAGTTGAGAGTGACAACAAGGAGGTTATCAAGCTATGCTCCATTGAAAATGTTCCCCCTTGGGAGTGCGCTACAATTATTGCTGACATTAGGAGCTTTGCCTCGATAGTTTTTTGCTCTTTTTCATGGGCCCGTAGAAATTGTAATATGGCGGCTCATTGGATAGCTAATCATTTTCTTAATGAGACGCTGCCTTTAGATTGGACGTCTAATCCCCCTCCTTTACTTTTAAGCATTTGTAATGCGGATGCCTCTTCGGGGGTTTTTGATATATAGAAATGTCTTCCAGTTCAAAAAAAAAATAAATCCAAAAGTGACGTAATTTCTACTACAAAATGCTCAAATTGGTGACTATATGGTATGTAGAAGAATTTATATACCAATAAATTCATTTTTGTCATATTGATTCAAGAAGTTATTTTATTTTAATCAGATTCCAAGTTTCCAACCTTTCACAATAGTGTTAAATTTCTTTTGATAAGATTTGAATTCACGAGCTCAAAGGAGTTAAGCATACGATTACAAGTTCAACTGCCCAGATTATACATGAATTTACCTTTGTGATTTGGTCTTTCTTCCTTTCTTTTTTGTTTCATTATCAAGACCTTACCTGAGTCTCCTAAACGAACCAAACTAATCGAGTTCGAGCTCCTGGCTGTTTGTTAAAAGTTTGTTTATGATCGGTGTGGCACGTAAATAAACTAGTGGTTGAAGTTGATAAACCTGAATAAGTGAGCGAAATTGTTTTTATTAAGTGAAGTTTGGTAGATGTGTTATGAAAGAGCGATCTATCTCGTAAAACGCAATAAGTCAATTTGAGTTTAAGTTATTTTTTTTTAAACAAACTCTAAGCTTGAACATTTTTTTGAAGCTCATTAAGGTTTCAAACCAAACTTCAACAAATCAGCTCGTATGAAAAATTATGTATAACAAATTCAAATTACACGAAATCGGCTTATGTTTGACTTGATCGAATTTATTTTAAATCGACATATCCAATAATTTAAGCTCAAACATCTTTTTTTTTTTGTTTCAAAAACTTTAATTAACCACCTGTTTGACCTGGACACAATTTTACAAAACTCCAAAGAAAATAATTCTGCTAAAATAAAAACCCTTCATAATACTCTCAACCTCCATCCGGATTGGATTGCGAGCGCCTGTTTTGTTTATCCCACGATCTGAGGGAGTTTTCTCACCGTTGGCCAACAATGGAGGCGGCCGCCGCTGCCACCAGAAGCAACCTTATCTTCAGAACTGTCTTGCTCTTCATACTACTGTCTACGGTAAGTATCTTCCAGGCACATCTCTCTATCACAATTTCCGGCTCTTAGGGTTCTGTAATTTGTGTCATATCTTTGACTTGTATGTATGTATGTATGTGTACAAACTTTGTTTCGGATGTTAGGTGATACCGGGTTTCTGGGTACTCTTCAGTTCAATTCAAACTATTGGAATTCGAAAGCCCCATTTTCCCCTGTTGTTTTGGATTCTGGAAGACGAAATTAAATTCGCAACTGCTTACTTTTTTTTTTTTTTCTTTTGGAGAATAGAGATAAAATTTTATTAATCTCTGCGTAATGCCGGAACAAGTAGACCTAAATGATGCTCCTGCAAGCCGTCACATCTAGCCTACACAAACAAAACATATTGAAACAAAACATATTGAAACAGAAATTCTAGAACAAACAACCACCACAGAAAACACAGCACCATCGAAACTCAAGCTCACACGGCACTGCCGCCCGAACTCCAACAGGAAACAAACACGCTCGATTAGGAGCACCACCACCACCATACCAACATCACCCCAGCATTTGCCTTACTCCCATCCAAAGCTCTACTCCCATCCAAAGCTCTAAGCACAACAATAACCTTACTCCAGTCCCGTGCTCGAACCTACAAAGACGACCGGAAATACAATTGCATGCATCCAATGTTTGAAAACCATATAAAAACACATTTGATAAAAAAGTTTAAAACACACGGATGCATGCCAAGGGCCAGATGCCCAAACAGAAAAACGAAAAGAAAACCCAGGAATGGCATGGGTACAGGCTGGAAGCTTTATTGTTGAATGTTGGATCCAAACACTCCAAAGATCTGAAAATCAGAAACAACTGAGATATGGGCCGGAGGACATATTGTTGGGTGAATAACTGCAACTCTGCAAGAAGGAACACAAGACCACGCATGTCGAGTAGATTGGAGATCGAGCCGCAAAACGGCCAAAGATGGGGGAATGATTAAACCCCCTGATACACCAATCTAATCAAACGAACAAAGCAACAGTAAGAAATAAACGACGGCGAGACAGAAGCCCAATTGGCTGAACCGGAAGGATGACGTCAAAGGACCTAAAACCTGAGGTCCGCGTATAAGAGGCGGCCGACGGTTGGAGAAGGGTTGAGCCAATTGGGTATTTGGGGGCAGAACGGATGAAGCCGATTGACCCAGCAGCGGAGTAGATTGGGTAGAGACCGGCAAGGATGGAGGCCGGCTGTGGGTTATTGAGCGGAAAAGGGAAAATCTTGCCCCAAACGGGAACCCTAAGATTTGGGGGCTTTTTTGGTAGACAAAGAGCAGATCTCTTTTTTTTCTTTATATAGGCAGCGATTAGCAAGACCCATTATCTATTACTACTATAGTCGGAACACCCCCATATATGGAGTGAAGTTTCAGGCTTGTTCACGTTTTAATTTTCTAAACTGCCCCTTTAGTTCCACCAAAAAAGCTGCCTAGAAGGACAAAAAACTGGTTTCTTCTCTGCTGTTTTCTGATTTCACAAATCATATTCTCCTCTTTTCCTCATTGGCGTAATAAGATTTGCACAGGCATCGCCAGTGTCCGGGCGTCAAGTGTATATAAATATACATATTATAGCTCATGCGTGCGTGTTTTGCGCTGTTAATCAGGTATTGGGATACAAGGTTGATAATTCAGGGCAGTTCCCTTTGGTGGTGAGTACCTGGCCATTTAAGGAGGCTGTGAGAGCCGCTTGGAGGGCTGTACAAAGTGGGTTTTCTGCGGTTGATGCAGTTGTGGAAGGTTGCTCAGCTTGTGAGGACCTAAGATGCGATGGTACAGGTGGGAATGTATTGCTATATATTTGTATGTCATTTGAAGTAGCTTTACGTTTTAATTATTGTTGTTGTTCTATTTTGTTTCCTAATGATGTGGGTTCGAGTTCTAAGACTACGAGAAAGTAGGTAGCTCTTTATTATTGTTGCTTAGATTTATGCAAGTAGTAGATTATTTGATGGCGTAGCCATTGATTGGTTGGACCGTCGTAGTCCACTTTGGAAGCCTCAAGTAAAGCCCATGGGTCCAAGGCGTAAAATTAAGTCTTTTTGGTCCAATAAGGGTCTTTGGTAATTTTGTTATTTTAATTATTATTTATAGGTGACAATTTAGTATTTAATAAAGTTATTTTTAATGTTTCCTTTTATTTCCATTAGGGTTATGAGTCTATAAATAACAAGTTTATCAATGTAATCGGCAGACTTTTTGATTAATGAGAATAAGATTTATTTGAGAATTAGGGTTTCGACCCTTGTGTGCATCATTAGTTGAGTGCATGCTTGTTCAAGATTGAGTGCATCCAAATAAAGATAAACAGTTTACTTTTTTTTTTTTTTGCTGTTCGAAATCAGCCTATGGTCTTGCTTGAATGTAAAGAATGTCTACACCAATGAACTCTAGGAAGAGTAGGCCTTGTTGATCCAGGACTAAACCCTTGCGACTTATTTTATGTGTACATTGAGAAAAATAGAGAATTCTTCCCGGAGCATCATGTTTTTGGCTTCTAATAGAACGTAGAATGTGGGTAAAAGTTGGAAGTTGTCCAAGTTTAAGAGATATACATTGGGTTAGTATTACTTGTGGAAGGTTAATGTTATTGTTGTACAGTATATCATAGAAACTAAGCTGACCGCCATCTACTCTATCTTTCCACTTTCTTGTTTTTTGACAGTTGACACAGCATTGTTTTTGCAAATGTTAATTGCCAAATGTCTGATTATTACTTGTAACTATCATACAGTTGGGCCTGGTGGGAGTCCAGACGAGAATGGGGAAACTACGATTGATGCTCTGGTCATGAACGGGGTAACAACTGTTTAGTCTTACGTTATATTGGCAAAATGTTGCTCCTTTTCTTGCTCCTTGTAGGTGAATGTTGCTTTAGAAACATTTAGAAATGACAATCTATCTTGGGTCTGCTAAGGAAATGCATAGGCTACGATGGAGGTTGGAGCGGTTGCTGCCATGAGGTATGTGAAAGATGGTATCAGAGCTGCTAGATTAGTAATGCTGCATACTGAGCATACAATGCTAGTTGGAGACCAGGCCTCAGCCTTCGCCATTTCTATGGGTCTCTCTGGACCCTCAAATCTTAGCTCAACAGAGTCACTCAAAAAGTGGAATAAATGGAAAGAGAGTCGCTGCCAACCTAATTTTAGGGAAAATGTTCTGCCAGTTGATAGTTGTGGTCCTTATCAACCAAAAGAAACTGCGGACCTTAATTGGAACAGGTGTTTGATGGCCAATCCAGTGGAAACTTCCACAAGAAGGTCATCTCATGTAGGTATTGACAACCATGACACAATAGCTATGGCTGCTATCGATAAAGTAAGTCGAAGTTCATGGGAAACCTTTTTGATGTATTTTATTTTGGCGAGTTTTGTAAGTTCTTTAATCACGGTTACATTCCTTGATAGGAGGGACACATTGCTGCTGGTACATCTACTAATGGAGCCACATTTAAGATCCCTGGCAGGTACTTAGAATGGCACCCTTTTTTTAGTGGGTATCTGTTTGAATGAAGAAACCCTTGGTAGTTGGTACTGCTCAGTTTTTAGTACATGTTCTCACAATACTATGTTTCAGTTGCGGATTGGATGTCTTGTAGAATGATCTTTTTTTTTTTTTTCCTTTTGGTTGTTCAAGCATTTTATTTACTGCGTTTTTTGCTGAACAATTTCGTTTCCTGGATTCTAGGGTAGGCGATGGACCTATTGCAGGATCTTCTGCATATGCTGACAATGAAGTTGGAGCATGCGGCGCAACTGGCGATGGTGATATCATGATGCGATTCCTTCCATGGTAAGTTTGCTAGAACTTATAGTTTGAATGTTTAAAATTGGCTCTAGTCCTAGTTTAAACGAACAGAGCTTTTAAGGATCATTGCGATAAAAATGTTGGAGTTCTTTGCAGTTCTCATTGCAACAGTTATGTCGCCTTGTTATACAGGTCCAAAATTAGTGACCTTTTAAGATAGATTGGATGTAGAATTCCTCTAGGAGGAGTTCACAGGTTGTTCTTTGCCTAGTTTGGCTTAGTCAGTCTGCCTAGTTTGGCTTAGTCAGTCTGTGAATTACGAGCTGAAATTGTATTTTTCATCTGACTTGTATTAATGGATTTTATTTTTAGCGATCTTGTTGTGGAGAGTAACACTGATACACAAACATCAAATATCATTGATGTGTGCAAATTAACAGTTCAGAATCCTTCCGGTATCTGACTTGTTATGCGGGTTTGCTCTCAGTTATCAAGTTGTGGAGAGCATGAGGCTGGGAATGGAACCCAAGCTCGCTGCCAAAGATGCCATATCGCGAATTGCTAGAAAGTACCCTGATTTTGTCGGAGCTGTTTTTGCTGTAAACAAAAATGGCGTGCATGCGGGCGCTTGCCACGGGTGGACTTTTCAGTACTCCGTGAGAAGCCCTGAAACGGATGATGTGGAAGTGTTTACTGTGCTCCCCTGAAGTTACGACTGCCCACATTTGCAAATATCAATAATAGCACGAGGCCCCTTCATGAAATTTGTTTTGGATTTGGAACTTGAAGGGAGAACAATGTGTTTCATCATTGGAATAGATAATTTGGGGATCTCTTTCCTATTTATCATTAAATCAGTTGGAGTTCAGTCCAGAGCTGAACTTTCAATGTACTCTCTCTCTCTCTCTCTCTCTCTCTCTCTCGGTATTTAAGATATAAATTTTGTATGGACCCCAAGGCTTTGCTTGTTACAAGTCTTGGGTTTCAATCACTAGGGGTGGACTAAAAGAATCCCTTTTCGTCGTTCTGCTCTAACAATAAGTTGAGTCTGCAGAGACTGAGGCTTTGGTTATGTTTGTTCTTGTCCCAGTTTAGTACATAGATGTCTTGGATCGGGCTCTTTGTTTGTGATACTGATTTGTGTTTTTGATTCCTTTCGGTTGGCTCCTTGCGAACCTCTCTTTTGGGGGTTTAGGTGGTTGATGATTGTCCATGCCGTTGCGTGCCAAATTCATTGGGATGTTTTGGGATTGTTTGTGATACCTCCAGGCCTAGATTCTTATTAACCTTTGTATATGTTACTGCGATTTGAATGAAAGAAAAGAAAAATTCCGCAATGAATGTCTTTCGGAAATTTAATTTCGCTATTACCACCTTTGTAACCATGATGCTCCCACTAAATTATTTCAATTGGCAAAATTTATTTGATGTCTCAGACCCACTAAATTACTCCACAATCATTTCGAATCCATATATAACATTCTAACTTCTTAATCAAATCTTTTATACTGGTTTCAACCTTCGATTATAATGCACTTTTTAATGACACTGAAATTTCAAGACACAATCTAATAACTCAGAAGACACAGGTACACAGGAACAAGGGAATTCAGTACAGAGGATCTTGTGCGTTCTAACTTCATAAGCAATCCAATTACAATAGTATTCAAACTACAAAAACCAGAATTCCGCGTATAGAAATCATACGATTCTGCTAACGATTCCAAACCAGTTTCCTAGGGCCTCGTTCGGTTGTCAAGAAAGTATGAGAAAAGATGGGAAAATCAACTTTGTCATAACTTTTTGGGTGTTCAGTTAGCAAGAAAATAATGGGACCCACAAAAATACTTTTCCCACTAGGACTCACTTTCCCTCAAAATGCATCTAGCAAAAAGGAAGGAATTATGTGTCGTGGGAAAGTTTGCTCCCACCGATTACACTTTCCTGGAAAAATCCTTCAAGTGAACACTCATGGGAAAGTAAATTTTCCTTTCTTTTACTTCACTTCATTTCACTTTCTCATGATTAACTTTCTCGCATAACATTCTTGGCAAATGAACGGAGCCTAGAGAAGTGTCAAAAGTAGAAAAGGGAGAAAAGACGCGAATGTGATTGTGTATAACTCCTAAATTTGTTTCCATACAATAGTCCAATTAAAAAGACTCCGTCTTTAATCTTCGTTTCGGCCCCCGGAAAGTAAGGGCCGGCGTGACTTTCCGGCTGTGTAGGAGACCATGGTTTTTTCCGCAAGTTTCCCTCCCACAGGCCATGTAATTTGCGACGTAATGGCCAGGTCACATTTTCTCTATGTTTCTGGACTGAAGTTGACTACGAGGGAGCATTGATGAGTTTTTAAATACTATGGGTATTTGATTGATATCTATTGAAGGTTAGGGTGTCAATGAGTAATTTGAAAAAACCATCAGGGGTATCATGAAATAATTCCTAGAACAGAACCGAAAAGGAAATGAAGGAAACTGCCTCTCAAATGAGTATAAATTTTAGCCAACCTCCTCCAGGTTCTTCTATACGTAGACTTTTCATATATACAGGCGTTCAACAATTTTTATTGGCGGGTCAAAAATTTGTTTTGGGTATTGACATAATCCGCAACAGATCCCCATAAATCAACTTTCTTGACGTAATTCTTTCCAGAATTAATTTGGGGAAGATATTTGTTTTCTCCAATTTTTATTGGGGTACCTCGGTCAATGGAGATGAACGGAGATTTCTCCGGAGGTGATGATAAATCCCGCCCAGGTATACAAATCAACGTGGGAAACCCTGTTATAACTTCGAATCTGTTCTTGGACCAGGTCGGAGAAGTTGTTCTCACCATAAATTCAGATGGGTTGTCTTGGAATTTGGTTGAATCCATTTATAAAGTAAGTTCTCTTCTCTCTCTCTCTCTGTGAAATCAATGGAAGTTGCTACTAAATTGTTCTTTGATTGTAATGAAATATCATGGTCTGGTCTTGGCATTACAATTGGCTTCCCAATCATTTTAATATCTGGTCATGAGCTCGAGAAAAGACAAGGATTGGGTTTGGAGGATTTAGTTGACGCGATCCGGGCACGTGGGTTATGAGAAAAAATAGGCTTTTTGTTTTTTAGAGAAGAAATCAAATAGGTTGACTTGGCCGAAGCAAGCCGAAATGGTTTATAAGTTGGTGGAATCATTGCCAAAATGTGATTTGTTTGGCTGGCCTCTCGTTGGGTTCGAGAGGCTATTGAGTTCAATTTGAGCAAAAAACTGGATCTTGAAGAAGAACTTGTTGTCATGCTAAAGAAATGCTGCAAACATGGGAGGTGCCAAAATATAAGTTTGTGCTACCTGTCAGTTGTCCATTTCGAATTACTCCAAACCTGTCCTGAGGATGTTCAAGATGATTTTGCATTGGAGAAGTATTTTGTGTAGAGTGTTAAAAGTGTTTACTTTTGTCTTGTTTTATATCTAGAACATTTTGATAATTTCAAATCTTTTGTTTATGCTTTCTGAGTCTGATGTTAGGGGTTGTTTCCTTAAAGTTAGCGATTAATTGACCTCTTACATTTTGTTTTCTTTTTGTGTGTGTGTGTGCCAGGTGCAGGATGAATCAACTTGTCTGGGCATAAAACTTGCCTCCAAGAGTGAAACTGCGATATGCTTTTCTGATGTATATGCTGTTGAGTTTATAGACTGGGGTTTGGTTCATGAATCTGTTCTTGGAAATGCTAGAGGATGTCTTTTGGGATATGCTTCTGAGGTCTTACCCAATCTCATTAATTTATGATTGGCAGTTGTTATTCCATTGTGGTCATACGTATGAATGCCATTCACAGGTATATAAATTCCGATTAATTGCTGCAGATGTACCGCTTTACAGTGCACGGGGTCCAGAGGTCTAAGAATCAGCCTTCGCTTTGGGCCCCATCCGTGTACACATTTGGTCACAAGGATATGGATACATGTCGGATGTGTTTTAGTCAGATCAATGCTTCTCTCAACATGGTGACTGGACGACCAAAAAGTCTTCTGGTATGCCCCATGAGTGGTCATGTATTTCAGTTTGCAGTTTGTTGGATTTATTCTTTTTCTCTGTCCAGGTGCAAGGTGGAAACTGAAATAAACAAGTATCACATTTTTTCCAGACTTTATTTGTGTTGACTAGGTTTTTGTTCATCCAAAGAGTGGGAAAGGAAATGGATGTAGAACTTGGGAAGCAGTGGCTCCTATATTTTCCCGTGCTAAAATAAAGACAAAGGTAAACTGCTAATGTACATTTGATACTGTTAATAGATTTTTCTTCTGTTCAAAGACTCTTTTCTCCCCTGAAATTCTTACAAATTGTGAATTGCAACTGTAGTTCGACATCACAGACAGGTGGAATTGCTCCATAGATTTTGCTCGTTGTGTGTGCATGACTGCATAGTTGCTCGTGTAAAATTGTTCTTCTTTCGGAATTTATGCCTGAAGACTTTAGATTGTCAAATTTTTTTATTTTTATTTTTTTCGTGTGAAGTTATTGGTCCTTACTCCGTAGTTTTAGTGCAGCTAAAAAATGTTTGGTTTCAAAATTCAATTTGAGCTTGAATTTGATCAGTTTGGGAGTAATTGTGGGGAACTATTTAATGGTCTATTGTAGGTTGGAAATTTCGAAGAGGATTAGCTTTCAGACATGGAAATAACTATAGAAACGTTGAAAACCAAGTTTTGCCACTCAATCACAAGTTAGTACTTGCAGTTTTTTTTTTTTGGGGAGAAAGTTGGTAGTGCAGATTGAAATTCTAATTTCTTGTGAAGATCAAAATTGGTGGGGTAAAACAGCCCTTTAAATTGTAGAAGATCTTAACAAATAAAAGACTGGAAATCATCTGATCAGAAAAGGACAGCACAGTAATGTTGGGATTGAAGTGCTGTAATTGTTGTGATCGTTGGAAATCTTTGAGGTGCAACGTCTCTTACTGGCTCAAAATGTGATAACCAACAGGATAATCCAGGCCGTGTAAAGATCTTAAATGCATGTCTTTGATGTGAGCTTAGCTAAGCCCATTACCGGAGGGGGTTGTCAAATTTGTTTCTTGGCATGGTAATAATTAGTATTATTTTTGTAACGCCCCATGTAGACCATTGGCCCAGTACCTTGATTTTGATCCACAAGCCACACCACATAGCCCAAAATGCTTAAGCCCAAGGTACTAGTAGTATCTTACATGGTTTATTAGATGCCCAAGATTATCCATATAAACTTCCGATGTGGACGGGGTATCACATTCTCCCCACCTTTATGGCCTCGCTCCCTCGGGAGGGGTTGAGCACTAGAGTCACCACGGCCTCCCTTGTGTCTATTCTCTGGTGCCATAACCTACATGGTCTTATACTCGGGTCGCTCTGATACCATTTCTATCGCCCCAGGTAAATCTTTAGCCCAGTACCTTGATTTTGATCCACAAGCCACACCACATGACCCAAAATGCTTAAGCCAAAGGTAATAGTAGTATCTTGCGTGGTTAATTTGCCTCAATTGCTATAATATTAAATACTAGCGCTAGGTGTTGTGTCTTGTTTGGTATGTTGTGCACAATAAGTAATATATGAACAGTCACCTTTACGAGCCCAAGCCTTGGATTAGTTGGTTGTTGACTTCACATAGTGCAGTGAAGTCTCTTTCTTATCCTCGGAGTCTCGGACTTCTCACGAGGGCAAGACTGCCCAAAGTACTCTGTTACAGCCACATTGCTTAGCAGTCCGTCCTCTCGGACAAATGTTAACTTGCTATATATCCCGTATGTAGTTATTTAATTTGCTATAAGTTTGGATGGATCCCAGCGTGGGAGATCGGAAGCTACAACTTCAATCTGCTTAGAATTAGGCCAATATCACTGATTACGTTAACCTCATTTTCATTTTCAACTTGTTCATTAGGTCACGGTGACACAAAGGGCAGGACAGGCATTTGATGTGATGTCATCAATTACAAATGAGGATCTAAACTTGTACGATGGCGTTGTAGCTGTTGTAAGCATTGAGATTCCCTCATATTTATGTATTACAATATTATTGAGTTTTTCATAGTGTATAGTTGTTTTGATAAATCATGGTTTCTCTCAAGTGAGTGTTATGGAAATACCTTAACATTCTGCAGTGGATTTGGAGTTTCTTTATTGCTGGTGGTGAATCTGGTGATTCCTCCCGCTTGGCAATGGTTGCTTATTCCTCCCGCTTTGCAATGGTTGCTTGGAACTTTAGGGGAAAAAAACTTGCTACCAAAATTTTCACACTGCAATGCTTTCTTGCTTTGCATGTTTGATGGTTTCTATGAGATAACACAACAAAGAGGGGGAAAATACTACTTGCCAGGTTTTTTTAAAAGATGCCACCTAGAGTTGTTTTGTTATTTTTCTTTTTTGCAGGCAAAGGAATTTTTTCAACACAGAATACCTTCTGTACGGTGTAGAATGTCTCTTTTCCGCATTTTTAAAATATCGCCCTTTTAGCATCAGTTTTGTTTGATGGTTCATCAATTCTCTAATTCCAGCAATCTAAGGTCTTCTTTGTTCTTCCAACTGATTTCCAGTTTGTTTGCGTGTTTGAATTTAATTTAATTTTTTTTTTATTCTAGGGTGGTGACGGTCTTTTCAATGAGATCCTTAATGGACTTCTCTCTTCAAAGCTTAAAGCTTCTTACCCACCTGCGCCAGCGGATTTCATACATTCTGGTGAGAAAGATGGTTGTGTCATGGTTCATGATTCAAATAGAACTGTTGCCGAGGCTTCTGATCATATTGAAGATACTTCTCCTCTTCTCCCAGGTTCAAGTCTTGGTGATTCAACACCAACAAATTCCAGTATGTACCATTATCAAACATCTTCATATGAGTGTTGCTATGTCATGATTTTTTTAACTGTCTTGCTTATGATGGGCATATGTGGTACAGGAACAGAAAAAGGTTGTTCCAATACAGGTGTGTTTACTCCTATGACATGTATGCAAATAGGGTGATTATATAGCAGAAAAAGGAGGAATGTGAAAACAGTGTTTTAAACAGGAATGTTGGTGGTGTTATTTTTATTTTTGTTCCTTATCATTGCTTGTTGCTTCAAGCAGACCAAGGTCCTGAGTTTTCTCTCCCGAACAAATGGTTCAGATTTGGTGTTATTCCTGCTGGCTCGACTGATGCCGTTGTAATCTGGTATTGTCTTCTGTTGCTTCGTGTTCTGCAATTTTATCAGTTTTTTGAGACTTGTTTATCCTATGATTTCTAAGCTCTTCTCTGCTGAACTTGTATATACGGCTCTTGCAGCACCAAGTTCTTTGTGCCTTGTCGCTACTGATGACTGTATTACTTTATATTCTCATAGTATACATGTTTTTTCAAGGCTTAGGCTTTGGTTCATACTTCAACCGTTAGACCTAGTTATGAAGACAATAGATTGGAAATGGACGATGAAGGGGGATGAGATATAATCAAATCCGACAATCAATTATCCGAGAATGCATTCTACTTCATGACATCCAAACACCCAAAATCCGAAAACCACAATTCAAAATGCGAAGTAGCCATCCGAGCACCTGCGCTATATGGTTAGCACCACAAAGTTCATTTTCTTCCTGAGCCATGCTGGACTTATGAAGCAAATATATGTAGTCCAAAAATATTGAAACGCATTATCAGCCTCCAAGAGAACTTGAGGCTTCCGTCTCTAGGGACTTCTTATTTTCTGGGGACCTCCAAAACCATTACCTAATGACCATAATGTTACGTAACTTGACTTTACAGATCACGTCTCGGACAATAATACTGACAAATAAGTCTTCGATATGTTGCTAAAGTATTATGCAGTATCTTCTTGTACCACTTCCATTAGCATTTACTGTTGATTAATGTCCAGTGATGTACTATGTTACTAAGATTTTCCAGTACCATTTGTTGAGCTAAGCTGATTCTTCTGAGATATACTATTCACATTTGCAGTACCACTGGAACTCGAGATCCTGTAACATCAGCATTGCATATTGTCCTTGGTAAAAGGGTGTGCCTTGATATAGCACAAGTTGTAAGATGGAAAACAACATCGACATCGAAGGATGAACCTTGTATACGTTATGCAGCTACTTTTTCTGGGTAATTTATGTTACTTTCTTAGTCATTATCAGTTTTTATTTTGAACTTCTGTTTTTATGCCAGTGGGTGTTGACATGCGCCCATTTGTTCTTGTATTTTAACTTGGCTGGTTCTTGGTTGAGGCGGAAGTCTGGACACAAGACGTGTTCCCACATCGCTTAAGCGTAAAAACAAAGAACTACAAATAAAAAATAAGACATTGGACATGGCATGTCCGACACGTATCTGTGTCCAAGGTGTACTGCATGCTGCTATGGTAATTAAACCAAAGTTTTCATAGCGTAAGGTGATGGTATCGTTCTCCATTATATCTGACCAGCATTTCATAGCGTAAGATGACCAGCATTTCATTTCTCTTTCTTATCATCTCATGTACTGTAGTCTATTTGCTCTATTTGGTTCTGTGGAGGGTTCAAATTTAACTGCACGCTTTCAGTTTAGTCAAGTCATTTGCTAGTCTCATCATTGACACCAGATAATTTTGGAAAAAGTTTATAATAAAATTTAAAGAAAGAATCGTTTTTTATGTGCATTTTTATTTACATATATTCAAGGTTCCCACGTATATGTGCATGTCCTGCATAGGTCAGTATAGAGTATTAGAGTGTAATAAAATAGGTACTAGAGTTCTTGTGGTATTAGATTTACTGTACTCTTTAGGTTTACTTTCTTTTATTAATTTATCTTGTCAATCTTACCAGGTACGGATTTTATGGAGATGTCATTAGGGAGAGTGAGAAGTATCGCTGGATGGGTCCAAAGCGATATGATTATGCAGGAACCATGGTGTTTTTGAGACATAGGTATCTCTCTTTCCAGACCAAGTTTGCCTATGGTTTCACGATGAGGGAACTAAGACGGTCAATGTTTACATGTCATGTATTGAAAGTTAAATATCACTATCATTCAATAGCTTTCAGGCTTATTGGATTGGTTCTGAAAGGTGGAGTTGAATTTGTAATAGAAACCGGTAATGAGATTGAATGATGATATGTATGCTAATATGTGCATTCATTTCAATTTGAATCAAGCTTTCACCACTACAGCAAGCATTCTCTTTTTGTGCGCATATAGTCCACCCAACATTTCCACCTCTTTTAATTATTTTTTCTGATTAATGTTGTGCAAGTTAAAATAAGCGAATCTTTTCCGTTCACACCATTTATTTTTCTGTTTCAGGTCATATGAAGCGGAAATAGCCTACCTAGAAGTTAAATCCGAAGAAAGTAGTTCAGCTTCAGAGGAAGGTCCTCGCGGTAGTAGAAAAAGATCATTATGGGGTCTACGAAAAAAATCTGAAAGAATGCCTTGCCGTGTCAATTGTAATGTCTGCACATCAAGTGATCCCATGCCGGCACAGAATGCAGAAGGATCGAGATGGTTGAAATCCAAAGGGCGTTTTCTTAGCATTGGTGCTGCTGTAATCTCATGCCGAAATGAAAGAGCACCGGATGGTTTGGTGGGTGATGCACACCTTTCAGACGGTTTCCTGCATCTTATATTGGTTAAAGACTGCCCTCATGCCATGTACTTATGGTAATCTCTCTCTCTCTCTCTCTCTCTCTCTCTCTCTCTCTCTCTCTCTCTCTCTCTCTCTCTCTCTCCGTGCTTGTGATCGCTGCCTCAGGTAACTACGTTGGTCTCTGCGGTCAGCTGGTCACGCGAATTGATTAAAGGGGAAAATGTGGTTGAATGTGTGATTGCCCTACTGGAAACAGATGGGGTCTAGTTAACCACAGAACTCTCCTGATAAAATTTTCTAAATCAAATACCTAAATAGCAATTCTTCCCTATGAACTAACGGAAAATTTTCTGCTGCATTGGGAAAAGAAATTTTCCAATAGGTTGCCAATTAGTTTCTTATCTTGGGATTGATGAAGCCACGACTGTTGCAGGCCTTTTTACATCTCTTCTAATTAGGAACTATTAATATTCAGCCACTCGTTCTTGCAATTCATGTCTACGATATCTAAGATATCTGTCATGATACTTTGTTTTGTACAGGCACCTAACGCAGCTGGCAAAGAAGGGTGGAAACCCCCTGAATTTTGAGTTTGTAGAGCACCATAAAGTACGTTTTCCCTCCATTTCATTCTTCTTTGTCTATAATCTTGTTTCGTTGTAACATTTCCCCCCCATGTTCTATATGCATAGACTACGGCTTTCACATTCACGTCTTCAGGCGAGGAGAGTGTCTGGAATGTAGACGGCGAGCTCTTTCAAGCACATCAACTCTCAGTGCAAGTATTCCGCGGCCTTATTAGCTTATTTGCTTCTGGCCCTGAAGTGTAACGTTACCCCTCACGAAAACTGATGTCTAATGTCCCTTAATTTTGTTCTAATTCATTGTTGTCCTGTATAATTAAAAGTCTGATTAATATTAATCTGTGGAACCACATATCAAATGGTGATTTATATTTGATAAGCTTCTTATCAGCCTCGTCGTTATCCGCCATACCTTTTGTGTTCTTTTTCCTATGTTTATATTTCTTTCCTTCGACGAGTTGGATGAGCTCTAAAATTTGCGCCTTTTGTAATCTTTGAAACTCTCTCAATCGATCTTTCATTATGAACGGATGAAAAACTTAGCTTTGTGCAAGGAGAAAAATCGTTCTGCTCAGTGCTGATAAGTAAAGCATTTTTGGTGGAACAGCCTTTCAGCTCGTTTGACTTTGTATAACTGTGTATATTGACCGAGTTTGAGCCCCAAATTTGAAGCCTGTTTGTGTAATCTGTTAATCGAGATGTGCGTAAACGGATACTTGAATTATCAAAAAAATTACGTTTCCGAATACGAATTCCGCCCCTATGTTGTAATCTGTTTGGGTGCCAAAGTTTCCCTCCCATGCATGTCAAAAGTTGCACTTCTTTTTTTATAAACTATAAACTAGTATAAAAGATCCTAAAAGTCTCATTACAAATCAAAATTCACCAATCATGTCTTCTTCTTTGTTATTCAAAGCTTTAATTAAATGTGTGATGCAATATGATTCTAGTCAAAGCCGGCCGCAGTTCGTGTCTTCTTTTTTGTTCTTAAAATGATTAATCAATTGTGTGATGCAATATGATTCTGCTCACAATAAAAAATTCCGTGTCAAAAAGCCTGAAAAAAATTGTCCAAACTCATCCGAAATTTCGGTATTAATGTAAATACCTAAAAAGTTTTGATCCACAAGTTTTATATAGAGATTTGAAATGAAATTAACACTTGTGAACACATTTTAAGTACTTTGGACACCCTCAAGTTCCTATTTAACCCACTTGTTGATACTTATCAGCATCGCTTACGAGCACCCAAACCATGATATTATTTTTTAATCAAACCATGATATTCTTCTAGTAAGTTACTCCGAAAAGGTAATGATTTTTTGTGATTGTACACATTCGGTCTTTCTCATTTTCTTAATTAAAAATAAAAACAAGTGATGGTGGGTCCCACAATAATATTTTGAGGGTCTCACCGTTATTTGTAAACGAGGATATAAGACCGAATGTAAACTTGTATATGTGATTATTATTGTGTCTTCCAGTTCATTTCATTTCCTATCTTCTTCTGTTCCAATATGCAAGCAAGGAGAGAGAGCATTTTGAACAGCGGAAACGCCAATTATTAGTGAATTTTTTATAACAGGAGTACAAGTCACCTTACGCTCGGCTTGATTAAATCCATGCTCCCACTCGATCAATGGCCGGAGTCGATTTGTTTACAACTTACTTGTCCCGACCCATTCCACACGGCCAAGTACATGAGACGGGCAGAAAATTCTGACGTGCAAATAATTTTTAGTTTGACTGACTCATTCCACACGGCCAAGTACATGAGACGGGCAGAAAATTCAAATGCAATTAAGGTCAAGGTCAAGGTCAAGGTCAAGGTCAGTGATGTATCATGTCACACCCCAAAACGGGAATGACCGGCCGTGAATCACAAGGCCAACTTACGGAACAAATAGCCTAAAATAAAATAAACTAATGAATACTAAGAGACCATTCTTTATTTCATAAATAAAATGAACTAAATTGTCTCAACAAAACATGGGGCACACCATCCCATGAACCAAACGATAAAAATGATCACCAATAATACCATAAATCCAATCCTTTACCAAAAAGGTTTAACCATGTGCGGAAGCGAAATAAATTAAATAATAAAACTACAATGCAGGCAATATCCTACGGAGGTCGACACAATAGCTCCCCAAGACGCCACCAGAGTCCTCACCTATCCACTGGTGTTGGATAAAATCCGTCAGCTGACAAGCTCAGTGAATGACAAGCATGTATATTAAATAAAGTTCTAAAACAGGGATTAAATTAATTTACATATCATCATAATTTGGCACACACGATGTAGGAAAAATAATAATAATAAATCTTAATGGTGATCACAAATGATATCCAATAACAATGGGGAACCACAACCAAATAGTACCACGGCCAACAATATAATTATCTCAAGATTGGATCCAATATCGAAATTAGAGTCACCAGGTGTTGGCAAACCATGGTACTCTTCCCTAAGTCGATCCGGCGAAAGACAGCCGTTGAGCAAAAGGGTCACCGGCCTAACTCGGGTCTCTTCCCTTATGGACAGGGTCACCTATACAAAAGAATAATTTCCCTGGTCTTCCAATAATAAAAGTTTCCAACAATATCCATAAAGTTCTCACAAAAAAGAATACATTTTATCGCGTGCCAATTTAGAGAACCAAATATAACTATTTTCCAATTAACAAACTTTTGTCCTCACATATCCATGAACCATTGATCTCCTTTACTGCAATTAGCCGACAATCATTTTTCCACCAACATTTAATTCTACCAAGTCCCCACTCCCACAAATCAATTTATACAAGTCACGCACAATTTGACACAAAACACCCAAAACACCCAATCCTCTCATGTGCGCCCTCTCTCTTGACCACACCATCAAAAGCAACACATTAAGTTATAACCGGATCATCTCTCTCAATTGCTACAAATATGAGGTAAGGAAATAGACAAAATTAACATGAACATACCAATCGAAACCGAGAACTGAAGCACAGAAACCACCTCAAAACTCAACGCCTTGACTGCTACTATTTACCCAGCGATTCTTCTTATTCTCTCGAAGCTATAACCCTAGCCCGTAAGTGTTTAAATGCTTAGAAGGATAACTAAAAAAAAAACCACCCACTAACCCACAATATCCCTAAACTATAGCTACTTAATTATTTAGAAATATTTAAAATAACAGATGCATCTATAATATAAGCGGCCTAATACTGTAATCTACTAAAATTAGGCTTATACCCTTAAAACCATAACAACGTCAATATTACCCGCTAAAATAATTATATATGACCCGACCGTAACGCTGAATTATAAATGACATCATAAATATTAATAATAATAATAATAATAATAATAATTGCTAGGGTGTAACATATCAGCAAAGCATTTTGCTTTCCTTTCGGTGATCCATGAATAAGTCAATTGCAGCCACCAATACGCCTTCTCCACGTTAGCCAAACAGGGCCAGAGAGAGGACAAAAGGACAGAGTAGCTGCCATACCAACTACGAAGTGCAGTAAAATTGTCCTCACAAATTTTACCATGGTTAGAATTCAAGTCATCTTTCATCTCTTTGCAAGAAAAATTTTGGGCAGTGATTTCCACATTTCCAAATTGATATTCACACTCACTTTTTTGTCTTTTAAATTTTTTTTTGTGTATAACAGTTTCACTAAAAGACAAAAAAATGAGTGTAGATATCAATTTGGTGGTGTAAAAATCATTACCAAAACTTTTTTGTTGAATGAAATGAAAAAAAAGGGGCACTAAGTACCATTCTTGAGAAAATTTTGTTATTTTTTGTGTTGTTAATATTATTCGTTCTTTCTGAATTTTATTAAAATTCACGTTATATTGTTGAATTAATCATCATCTAATTTGACAAGAAGAGAATAAAAAGTTAAAAAATCATGATCAAACAAAAAAAAAACAATAAAGACGAAAAATACCAAATTACTGGTAGTTTTTTTGGTCTAAAGTGTTATCATGAACCTTTCAACTATGGTCCACATTTTATATTTTTATGAAAATAAAACAACTAACATATTTTTCTGAAAAGTAAAAAAATCACAAAAAGTAAAAAAATCACGAAATGTAAAAACTACAATGACGAATGACCCATTTTTGGCTGGAAGAAGTATTAACATTTTTTCCCAGTAAATACTTAATAAAACAACTAGTAACATTGAAATAATTAAAATGAAGTAAACTAATTAGACTTAGGGCCATTCTTCCTAAATTTTTTGTCTGGTATTTTCTGGTCTTTTTACTTTTCGTATTTTTTTTTTACTTTGTCATTGTAATTTTTGGGATTATTCGTCTTGACAAGATGAATCATAAAGGGAGATTTAATTAGGCATCCTGTACAAAAAAGATCATTATGATTTCATCCTATGAGATTTGAATAATTATGATTCCATCTTGAAATTCAAATAATCCCAAAACGCCCTTTCTCTCTTCTAATTTTCCTACTATTTCTCTCCTGATTTTCCTAATAATTCTCTCCCCTAATTTCCTAACATTTCTCTCTCCTAATCTTTCCTAATTTATCTCAATCTCTCTCTCTCCTTTCTTGAAAAGTCTCTCTCTTTCTTAATTTTATATTTCTCTCTCCTAATCTTCTCACACCTAAAATCTCAAAAAACAAATTTGAAAATGTGATAAATTAATAAACAATGTTAAAAGGAAAAAAAAATCATACATTGACTAGGTATATTTGCATACATTAATTATGGTTAATTATGAAAAATCAATAAACCATGTTAACCATAATTCATGAAACCTAATCAACTTTATATACTATACTACCACACCATCTATTTTATCGAATCCACCTAACATGGTAAACAAAATAACCATAATTCATGTTCAGAAAATATTGAGTGACAAATACACCATGAAACCTAGTCAACTTTATATACTACACTACCACACCATCTATTTTATATCAAACAACCCAACATGGTAAATAAATAAACTATAATCATTATATGAAATAACCATCTTTTCAAGGATGAACATGATTTATTGAAAACTCCTATCATGGTGAAACTATTTACCATGAAATTGATTGTGTTTTTCATGAAACTGATACCATGAAACCTTAAAACAAAAGGTTACACCAAATTAAATCCGACATGGTAAATTAATCCAATCCCACATGGCAAATTAACAAAACAACAATCACTGTATGAATGTGAACATGGTTTATTGACTTACAATTTTTACTTTATCACAAAATAAAACCATCAGTATTGGATCGGAAAAAAAAAAAAAAAAAACCACCATTGAATCCGAAAAAACAATACCGCCATATAAAAATGTGGACCACAGTTGGAAAAGTTCATGACAACTCTTTAGACCAAAAAAAAAAAAAACTACCGGTAATTTGGTACTCCCTCCGTTCCATTCCATTGGTCCCCTACGAAATTACGTGCAATTTTCAAACTAAAAAATAATATACTTATGAACATAAATTGTTCATCAATATGGATCTTGTTTGATAGATCTCATTGTGAACTTTTAAACGGTGCGGAAAAAATCCAAAAATTATTTTATAGATGCGTTATTTTTTAGTTTGAAAATTGCACGTAGTTTCGTAGGGGACCAATATTATGGAACGGAGGGAGTATTCTTCATCTTTAATGTTTTTTCTTTTGGTAATTTGGTATTTTTAACTTTTTAGTCTCTTCAGATGATGATTAATTCAAGAATATAATGTAAATTTAACAAAATTTAGAAAGAACGAATAGTATTACCAACACAAAAAATACAAATTTTCGGAAGAATGGTACTTAGCTCCCCTTTTTTTCATTTGATTCAACAAAAAAGTTTTGGTAATGATTTTTACACCGCCAAATTGATATCTACACTCCTTTTTTCTTTTTTTGTCTTTTAATGAAACTTTTATACACAAAAATTTCACTAAAAAAAAAAAAAAGTGTGGATTTTAATTTAGAGGTGTAGAAATCTCTACCCAAAATTTTTCTCGCAAAGAGTTAAATGAGGACTCACTTGAAGATTCCAAATTTCCAACCATGGTACTGTAAAATTTGAGAGACGATTTACTGCACTTTGTAGGACAGCTACTCTGTCCTTTTGTCCTCTCTCTGGGCCCAGTTTGGGGCTCTTTGGCAAATAATCCGTAATTCAAATTATTAGATTATTCATTGTCTTTATTCAAAAAAAAATTGCATTGGTTAGTTTTGCATTAAGATTTTGTGATTTCTAGATTCCTCTCGACGAGACGAATCTAACAAGTATAAAATTATGGTCAAAACTCAATTTTTTTTGAATTAATAAAGCCAAAATTAATCCAATAATCCAAGTATTTTCGGCTTTATTCAAAAAAATATTTGGTTTGACCATAAATTTATACTTGTTAGATTCGTCTCGTCGAGAGGAATCCAGAAACCACAAAATCTTGACGCAAAACTAACAGATGCAAAAAAAAAAAAATTGAATAAAGACAACGAAAAAACCAAAAAACCGGATTAAGTTTTTTTGCCAAAGGAGCCTTAATATTGTTGCAGTTGACCTCCATCAATGCCCATATTTCTGTACTAAAAAACAGCGGCACTTAAAATCTTAAATACTGATCATTGGGAGTCTTCCTACTTGTACATTCATCCCGCTCACTATTCGGAGTTATGTTTTCATCCTCTTATCGTTTGATTTACCATTTATACCCTTAGGTGAAAATCATAAGTACTGTCGGACCGATTTTAACTATGATTGCCGGAAAAATATAATAACACTGCTAGATCAATTTTAACCATGATTGCGAGTTTGATTTTAACCATGGCCTTTGGGGTATATTGACTGCTGAATCGTTTATAACCATGATTGCTGGTTCGATTTTAACCATGATCGTTAGGGTATAAATAAGGATCATGGTAAAACTTTTATTTCACTTCCCTTTATGAATTTATTTTAACCATGATTGCTGAATTAAGGATTTTTAGATGAACACATAAAAAATTACAGCAAAAATCATTTATATTTTTATCCCAAAAATCTTTACCCTAAAGGCAAAGAAATTTGGGATGAAAAAATGCATACAAAATTTTGGATAAAAACATATTTGGTTGTAGGGTAAAGATTATTATTTTTTTTTTTAAGTTTTCCTCCAAAAAATCTTTACCCTATAGGCAAAGAATTTTGAGATGAAAACATAAAGAATTTTGGATGGATGGAAACTTAAAGAAAAATCTTTTCCTATAGGGTAAAGATTTTTCTTTAAGTTTTCATTCAAAAAGTCTTTACCCTATAGGAAATTAATTTTTGGACGAAAACACAAAGAATATTGGATGAAAACATAAAGAAAAACCTTTGCCCTATAAGCAAAAAATTTGGGATGAAAGAATAAAGAATTTTAGATGAAAACATAAAGAAAAATATTTGCCCCATAGGGTAAAGATTTTTTTGGATAAAAACTTAAAGAATTTTGGATGAAAACTTATTTTTCTTTAAGTTTTCATCCAAAATTCTTTAATTTTTCATCCCAAAATTTTTTGCATACAGGGTAAAGATTTTTGGGATGAAAAGATAAATGATTTTTGCTGTACTTATTTATGTTTTCATCCAAAAATCCTTGATCCAGCAATCATGGTTAAAATTCTTAAGGGAGCCGCTGTGTGGGCCAAATTCATTAAGGGAAGTGAAATATAAGTTTTACCATGATCCTTAAATATACCTCAACGATCATAGTTATCGAACCAATAGTCATGGTTAAAATCGATCAAGCAGTATTAATATATTTTCCCAGCAATCATGGTTAAAATCGGTCCGATAGTATTTATGATTTTCGCCTATGGGGTATAAATGGCAAACCAGACGATAAGAGGATAAAAATATAACTCCGAATAGTGAGCGGGGTGAAAACATACGTAATCCCCAAAAATAGGATGATTATTTAATTACCTCTAAACAATATTATGTTACCATCTTTCTAAGTTTTAATATTATATTTTCTGTTTGGTTTATGTTATTATTCATATTTCGGTAGTTTCTAGTTAGTCTAGGTTTCCTAATTTTTCATGTTTCCCTTTTTTGTTTCACTCAGGGATGAAGGGTAAGTTGGGGACATGTGCCTCCCCTGAGTCTAGAAGAAAATTTATTTTTGTGCTGCAAGAACAATATTATTATTCAAAAAGCAAGTATTATATTTTGATATTAATCATATTGATCAGTGATTAATCAATGAAAATACGTACTTTTGAATACTAGGTATGTTTATAGGTGATTAACGTATGAAAATGTGTATCCCTTCGAGTATTAGAAATAAGAAATTTTAGAACATTTGTATTTTTTATACTAATTACTCTCCCCTCCCGAGAAGATAATCCGCTACCCAAAAACCTCCAATACGGATAAGAAAATGAAGCACTTTCAACCTTAATTTCTTACATTTCTTGAACAAAATTAAAGAACTAATTGAAATTTCCATCCAAAAATTGCACGTCGTTTTATAATTGTTTATCTTTGTGGGACGGAGAGGGAGAATGATTTTGAGTGCCGCCTCCGAATCGAAATCCTGAATACAGGATTTCCCTTTCTTAGTCAGTTTTGTAGCCTATATAAATATACGTACGAGAACAATATGTTAATACAGGGCGGGAGTTCTTGGCAATTCACTATATTTTTTTTATAGGAAGCGGCAATTTTCATTCATAATGAAAGAGACCATTACAAGGGATTGACTTCAAAGTCTGTCTGTGGAATTTCCCAAGCCTTAAAACAAAACCCATTCCATATTTTCATTCCCTGCATAAATAGTTATTCATCAGATAGGCAACCGTCGATCACCACCGTCTAAAATGGGTGATCCAGGGCAGTAAGTGCTCTCTCTCTTCCTCTCACTCTCTGGTTTCATAGCATGCTGGCTAACTTATGTCCAACACTAGTTCTAATGGAACCTTTTTTTGGTCATATTGACCTGAACTTTTTTAGCGTGCGAGTAACAGAATTCGCGGTTATGGCATATTGATCGGATGTTTTAGAGCCTTTTGTTGTCTGGCTTTGCTATTTGAGTTCTTCATGGAGGAATTTTTAATCTTGTGTTTTGCAATTTCATCTGTTATTTGAAGTAGTAATTTCGTGAGAAACTTTATGTGTGTTATGTACCAAGGAAAACTGGTACCGTATTCCATGGTTTCGCGGTCCATATTTTTTTTCCCATGTCATAAATCCTTGTATTGCTCTTTTTGAGACCTGAATTCATTATGCAACGATACAGACACAATTTTCCAGATTATAGAACGCTATGGTAAAATCATTTCCTAAGCTTTCATTTCATATGTATATCAACTGCGTTTTAATCCATCGCCACTCTAGTTTCTCGGTGTTTCATGCAGCATGTAATCCCTTGAAATCGTCGAGAGGTTCTCCTTTAGTTCAATTTCTATCTTTCGCTCTTTGGGCTAATTAATGTTTGATACCGCGAAAAATTTTGGCTTGCTTTTACCTCTTAACTCTGTATTGTTCAGATACTATCGAGATTTACCACCTGTATCCAAGGCGTATGGCGTTCTCTGTTTCATGGCCTCAGGCGCCTTCCATCTCGGTCTTTATCATCCTCAAATTATAGCACTGTCCTATGGAGATGTTATAAAACGTTTTCAGGTAAAAATGTTGTTCTCAATGACCGGTCTGATCGATGTTTGGATCATTACAACACCTTGATTTATTCTCTCTATATTTGGTTGTTCAAAGGACATGAAAAAACAAAAACTTCTTGTTTGGTGATGCAGATTTGGAGGCTCGTTACAAACTTCTTCTTCATCGGACCGTTTTCATTCACATTTGCATTTCGCCTTCTTCTAATGTAAATATTAGACCCCCTCTTATTCCAGCATTATCCGGAAAAACTATCACTAGGCTTTTCCGGATAATGGATCCATGATCCAAACCGGCCTTAATGTCTGAAATATTTTTCTACATGACCGATCGACATGTAATAGCAACTTTTGTCATTGTTTTGGTTAGAGCAAGGCATGGAGTCCAACTGGAAAGGGGACCCTTTGACAAGAGGACAGCAGATTATGTATGGATGTTCATCTTTGGTGCACTCACCCTGCTGGTACAATGACAATAACCACTTCCTGTTTCAGTTTGATAAGACCATATATAACGTCGAATTACCCGTAACTGGGAAGGAAAACTGAGAAGATCGAAGTAATAACCGATGTTTCTTGTGTTTATGTACCTAGGCGATGGCTATTATCCCGTTCCTGTACTCTAGATTCATGGGAGCTTCTCTGGTTTTCATGATCGTCTATGTTTGGGGCCGTGAGTTTCCAAATAATCGCTTGAATATACATGGCCTCTTTGAGCTCAAGGTATGCTACCCTTTTCCCCTTCTCTATTCTAAAAGCTTTTCATGATCAAGCAAAGATGGTAATAAGTATGCAAACCAGTCCAGTCGATTCGAGTTTCGATGTGTTCAAGCTTGTTTATTAAAATTTTACTGAGCTCGAGCTTGAGCTCCAACATAGTAAATAGTTAACAAGCCGAGCACGTCCTGAGCCAGTCGAGTCGAAGCTTGACTCGAGCCCAAGCTTGTTCACGAGCCGACGACAAACATATATTTCTACTTGCATAATAGAGAGAGTTTTGATGGGGCATGTACATGTGTCTTAAATATATATGTTTAACCTACAATTAAAGAGTAACCTAAGAACTCCATATGGTGAAGATTACTCAGATTAATTGTGTTGGGCCTAGAGTGCCCCCATGGATTTGGTTACACAATGTCATTCTCTGTGACCGCTCTAAAAACAGACTTGCGGGTGCGATGTCGAATGCCATAAAAGACTTAATTGAAGTCCTTCCTAACACCAATTGGTTTTAGGAGAGATGGTGGAAAAACGTTCCGACAAATTGTCAATCCTTGCCTTCAGCAAGATCTCAGAGCAGAGAGTGTACAAATGTGAGACCTAGCTGCAACTAATGAGAAAGTTGAATTCCCTCATTTTAGTTATCTCCATAGATGCCTCATTTTCCATTTCGTGGAATTGTTTTTACTTAACCAGTCCAAATGGTGCCTTACAGGGCTTCTACCTTCCGTGGTATATGCTTGGAGTGGATTTGATTCTTGGAAATCCCTTGAAGCCAGATCTACTTGGTATTGCTGTTGGACATCTCTATTACTTCTTGACAGTGCTTTATCCTCTTGCCGGCGGGAGATTCAACTTCGATACTCCCCTCTGGGTGTATCCTTTATGTAGCTTCTTCTCTCAAATTACCGATGAACTTATGTTTCCCCATTTCTTCCAATCCACATTTAGACTCGAGCGGATTTTGAAATCTCAAATCGTTTTTCCCAAGGAAGTTTGCTTTTAATTGGCCGGTAAAATGATTAGTGTAAAAACGTGTCACACTACATCTCGACAGAGTGTGGGTTCCATAGCAACTCACACTCTGTAACGCTTTAGACGAGAAAGTGTTTATTAACTCGCTGTTTTTATGTAATTTGTGGATGCCATTTTTATTTCCTTGATTACACATACATTAGTCACAGGCTGGTTGCATTTTGGGGTGTTGGGTACCAACAAAATGCCCCAGTACCGAGGCAGGATACTGCAGTCCCGGATGTTTTCCAGGGGAGAGGCCGCCGTTTAGGTGGGACACGAACAAGCGCCTCAACGCAGGCACAACCAAGCAGTTCACAACAGGCGCAAACAAATGAGGCGGCACAACCAAATCAAGGCAATGATGGAGTAGCTTTCCGCGGGAGAAGTCATCGTCTTGATCGTGGCCGTTAGCAAGTGTTTTTTTCTCATTGAGGAACTAACAGGTGATAACGCTGTTTATCGGGTTGATATTGTTCGGCTTGAAAGAACACAAGTTTGGTAGTTGTAATGGCAAAGTTTGGAACGCAAAAGCTATAAGATGTAATAATTTTCTGCATCTCTATGGGTGAGGATTCAAAGTACTAATGAAGTAAATAAATTGAAAAATTTCTAGACTAGTTTTGGCCAGTCCAGACGAGTTTTTTTTTTTTTTGGAACTGTGTTTAAGCTCTAGGTGGTCCCTCCATTAATAGACGTGAAGATTCGTCCACCAGATTAATGGGTCAAGTTACCAAAAAATTGAAAAACCAGATGGATAATGCATCAGTTCTATACTTGATGCCAAATATAGAACCAAGCCATCCTTGCCACATCATCAAAATCCCAACTGCCATAGAAGTTATTCTACCGGAGACTACCTGAAACTGGTCGAAACGTGGCCGGAAAGTGGTGACGTCGCCGGAATCTGAAGAGAGACGTACAAATAGAGGTGCACAGAGACGAGAGAGATGAGTTGCTGCGTACAGAGAGCAACGCACCTAAGGTTGAATGGCGGCGAAGATCTGGTAGAGGGGTTCTGTCAATCGGTGGCAGATCTGGTTAAGGAGAGGGGTTTGAACCATATAGGGTTTGTTCCGGTTTGAGGGGGGGATCGGAGTTGCAGGAGGTAGTGAGAGAGAGACGATGGATGAGGCAGATGATTTTTCGAGAGAGAAGGGAGGAGACCTCCCAACAGGTAATTTTGATGGGAAAAGTGACGATGGAGGAGGAATAGTGATCCTTCTGGATAACTCCCAACAGGTAATTTTCCCAACGGGCAATTTTTCCCCAATGGGCATACATTCATTTATTTGAAGTAATAATCATGGTTAAGGTTGATCAAGCAAAAATTAATTTTTGAAGTAAAAAAAATTAATCCAATTTTTTTTTTTTGAAGTATTGAGGTACAATCTGCATTTTTTTACGATTGATTATTCATTTTTTTATGTATTTTTTTTAAGGAGTATTCAAAAAACTAGGTAGAACGGGGGTTGAAAAATTAGTTGGGAACGGGGGTTAAAAAAATAGATCACAATGGGGTTGAAAATAATGTAAATAGTTGAATTGGGATTGAAAAAGTAGGGAAAAGTGAGGTGGAGAGAAAATTAGTTAAATTTGAAACTGTTTGGTTCTAAAATAGAACCAACCACTGGAGGCTGAGTTCTATTTTGACACCAAAAACCACTTTTTGGGTGCCAAAAATATAGAAATGACTATAGCCATTTTGCATTTTGCATTGGATTTGCTCTAAGGTATTTATCCATTAATGTGGCTATTTTCCAACATTGTTGCTAGGGCCAGGAACGAACCTGCATATACCCAAGGGGTGCTACTTGTAATTACTACGTACGTATTGCTCCATCTATGACATGAGATACGAATCTCACCACAGATCAATTAAAAGAAATCCCCAATCTCATGTCTTTTCTTTTTGGTTCAAACATTTAATCGATCGTGTAATCCGATACGATCATGATATCATAAACCGTATCAGGTCTATCAAATGGTCGTGGGGTAAAGACATTGCATGACATCCTCTATGACAGAATATTAGGACATATTCCATTTCAGTGATACGTAACTAAATGTATTATTTTCGATTCTTAAATATGTTATGAGAAAATATAATATAAAATGAAACATTAATACCATTGCATATATACAATTATACATACTCTTTGAGAAAGTTAAACTGAAAAAAAGTGATGTTTTGTAGATCCGCATCCTCTTCATGGGTGGAATGAGACCATTCATGGAATCGAGATTTCCATTCCATTTTATGTGAGATTCACACCTCATCTTTTTTTAATGGACGTACAAGATGATCTTGACTTTGTTAGTAATAAAACTACATCATTTTAATTGCTCGATTAAAATTTATTACGTACTTTTAGACATTTTTTGGAAGAGATAATACGTTTAGATTTGAACAAAAATAGATAGTGTGCAACAATATCAGTGTACCATGAGATAGCTGGTGATTTCAAAATTCAGAGACCTGGTCACCTTGTTTGTTTAGGTTCTCAAAACCCATCCTGCACGGTCCTTAATAATTTTTTTTTTTTTTGTCTCTCTCTACTCATTGACCCCCAAAACCTCCCTCAAAACTCAAACCGAACAAAGCCCACATAATCGGTAATTTTTTCTCGTTCCCACTAGTGATTTGTGAGTAGAACTGGGAAAAGATGCGAAAAAATCCCAACTGACCTATTGAATAAACAGAAATGATTTACTTCTACGCAAATCATAGACTGAGAATTACCTATTGGCTTCTGGGTGATATTGTGAGAACATAATTGACAAGAACAGAACCCTTAAAAAATGCTAGCCGGAGCAGACGAAAGAAAGCCCCCTTTTATAAATAGAAGATCATGCCAATTGAATTTGTAGACCCAAAAAGTAAGAAAGTCTTATACATTAACCGAGTTCGTCTGTTTTTTCTTCGAATTTACAGGCGATTAAGCTCTGAAGGAAACTAGTAGACTAATGGCAGGACGTGAAAAAACTGACGTAGGAAGCTTACGATTGCCTCCTCCCGCATCTTTAACTGTTCTTATAGCTATCAAAGGAAATAGCGAAAGCAAAGATGTAGGAATAGTCAATTAGGCATTGGAGAAGTTCGTCCCAGAGGGCATCTTCATATTCAAGTTGATACATGTTCGCCCTGTGATAAGAACAATTCCAACGGCTGGTAATTTAAGCCTCTTCCAATTTCTGGTAAAACAAATTCTTGATATCTGATTTTGAGTATGAGCAGAAAACCATTACTATGTTGCTTGTATTGGCCTCTCCTGTTTGGTGCCGTAACACCCAAAAACCTTTAGATTCTACCCTCAAAGTTGTTTTTCTACCCTCAAAGTTGTTTTGCTGCGTTGATGTTCTTATTTATTCCATAGTTTTTTGTATTTGATGGAAATTTTTTATCGGGGTCTTTTCAGTTTCACGTCTCCAATGTGAAGGAATATCTTCCCCTTTCTCAATGTGACTTGTGTTTGTTGACCCTTCTCCGCAGTGGGATCATTTCTTCTTTCAGATGTGCGAAGGGAGGTAGTAGAAGCTTACAGGAAAGAAATGCATTGGTGAACCGGGATAAGTCTTCTACCTTACAAAAAGATGTGTGCTCAAAAAAGGGTTAGTATCTGTTCATGCTTGATCTTCTGATCACTCAAAGGAAGAGTTAAATGGGTAAAGGGTCTAACTGTTACGGACTCGAATGCTGGTACATGCAGAAATTGTTCAAATCGTATCGGATGATGTCATAGATGCCATATCAATGGAAGTTTATAAGTCCACTGTTGGCAAGCTTGTTATAGGTGCTTCATCGCGCGGAAGCATGTGTTCAAGGTAATAACATTGTAATTTTCTGGTTAGATTTTCTTTTCTTTTGTAAACTTGCCACATTTGATTTTTGAATTAACAAAATGGATTGATTGACATTTATTTATAATTCGAACGAAGTACTGTTTGTTGCAAACGCAGATGCGGAAATGAGTCCACAGATATTGCAGAATCCATGCCAAAGTTCTGCACAGTCTACACTGTTTCAAAGGGAAAGTTGTCATCTTTGCGCCCATCTGATTTAGGTACGCATAGAGTCATTACAATTCCATCCTGAATGATTCATAGCTCTTCCCATCAGTCGTCATTTGACAATTCCAAATCACAAGCAGGTGCAGCAGTAGATGATCATGTTGGGCTTCATATTGTCATACAAACGCCTAATTGCAGGCAGAACCAAGCAGTTCTGAACAGGGGCAGCCAAATGCAGCGCCACAAGCAAGTCAAGCCCATAACCGAGTAGATTTCCAGGGGAGATATTACCAGCCGGGAGATGGTCGTTAGCAAGTGTTTCTTGTCATTGATTAACAGTGTGACAACACCTTTTATTGGAAAAAATAAAATAACTTGAGTTGCTTTCCGAGCAGCCCATGAAAAACACATGCGTGGTAAACTATTTAAGATAGGCTTGAAGACTTATGAACTTCCATAATATGTTTTGTGATTTGCACAACAAATATAATATGAGTTTATCTCATTTGTGATTTCTCATCTTGTTCTGCTGGCTTGTAATTTGATTTTGTTAACTATGTTGCGCAATATTTGAGGGAGTATTTGTGTTACACGATATTTGAGGGAATTTCCTGCATCTCTCTGAGGATTGGACAGTAGAAATGGAGTAAATAAATTGAAAAATTTCTCGGCCAGCCCAAACATGTTTTGTTTTTGCTTTAATTGGTCCTTGATCCAATAGTCGATGTCAAGCTTTGTCCACCAAATGGGAGCTTCAGCGAAACGAACACACTATAGGGATGACAACCATAATTAGTACATTCAGTACATTAACTATAGCCCGGGTTCTTTTTGATAGGATCCACACTGTTTCAATTAATAATAAGAGTGAAGGTAATATTCACCATATTTTATGAGTTTTTAGTATAAAAGCTACGATAGCCCTCAATATGTTATGATTTTTAGTGAAAATGTTATGAATCATATTGCTGAAAAGTTACGAGCATTTAGTACTTCATCTATCCCATAAAGTTGGTTCCTTACGAAACTACGTGCAATTTGAAACTTAAAAATAATGTGTCTACTAAAGAGTTTATTACCATTAAGGTTGATCACTCTTTTTAATTACCATTAAGATCAATCACTCTTTTTAATTACCATTAAGGTCAATCACTCTTTTTAATTACCATTAATGTCAATCACTCTATTTTTGGGTTTATGTTTAGGGTGCACTTTCCTGTTATAGTGTTTTAGTGGTTTAGGCATTTTCATAGGGTACCTTAGGATTTTAGGCACTTTCATAGGGTACCCTAAAGGTTAGGGTACCCTAAATTTACACTGTATGTTTAGAATTTAGACCGTACATTTTAGAATTTAGAACGTAAATTTAGAATTTAGACCATACATTTAGAATGTACATTTTAGAATGTAGACCATACAATAGAATTTAGACTGTACATTTAGAATTTAGACCGTACATTTAAAATTTAGACTGTACATTTAGAATTTAGACCGTATATTTAAAATTTAGACGGTACATTTAGAATTTAGAATTTAGCACTTTCATAGGGTACCCTAAGATTTTAGACACTTTCATAGGGTACTCTAGGGTTTAGGTTTAGGAACTTTTATAGGGTACCCTAGGATTTAGGCATTTGAATAGGATACCCTTAAACAAAGATCCATATTGCAAAAAAAATATAATTAATAATAATAATAAAAATCGGTACGTAAATTATTTTTAAGCTTGAAAATTGCGTGTAATTTCATAGGAAACTAACTTTATGGGACGGAGGCAGTATAAAAGTTATGAGACGTACCAAAATTTATGAATCTTTATAAGGTGACACAATTTGGACAACACATTATGTACATATGGTTCACACTTTTAAATTACATGTATCTCTGATCTTTGTGGTATCTTCGTGGTATCGTACTGACACCTTGGTGAAGCCGAGAAAAAGGAACAAAAGAGGGTAACAATAAGACATTCTCATATTTGAAATCAAGAGAGAAAAACCCTCACAAAAAAAAGAAGGGTTATTGAAAGCGAGAAAAAATAGCACAACGGACGAAGGAAACACGCATTGAGAGTAAAACCCTCTTCTCCCGCCGCCATATAACGTAGTGAAAACCCTAGGGGAAGGAGAGGAAGGAAGATAGATGCGCAGCTAGGGCTTTTTAAAAGAGAGATGCTGTGAGTTAAGGAGCGAACAATTAACTTCAGCTCACCCTGCATTTCGCACAATTTTACGCCATATCTATATCAAATAGTACCTTGCATTATCATCAGTCACTTTGTATTGATTTGTGACGATTACTTCTCTTAGGATTATTTTTTTTTTTTTTTTTTGGGTAAGTTAACCTTCCATTAAAAGCAAACAAACCAAATACAAGAACCAACAAAAACCTAACCAGGCGAAGAAACACCTAGCTAGCTAACGGAAAAACAAAGCATCAACATCAAAAGGCAGAACATCCCTCACTACATGGAGCGTAAAATCCTAGAGCTAAGGCTCCAGGTACGAACTAACAATCTATTGGCAGCGTTGTCCTTCAGATTCCTCCAAGAGCATAAGCAAGCCCGGACTTCATCCACAATCAAACCACCCAAGGTAGGAGCAGGCAAGGAACAACCTTGAAAGATCCGCAAATTCCTCTCTCGCCATATCCAGTAAATAGCAGCTGCCAAAGACAACTTATAAACTGTATTAGCACAAGAGTCCCTAGACTTATGAGCACAAATCCAAGCCAATTCTCATGCCAGCCCAAGACCTATATTGGTATGGATGACATGCCTTTCAAAGGGTTTTGGTTTACTTGGTCAAATAAAAGAGGTCGTTTGGGGAATGTCAAGAGTAAGTTGGATAGAATCCTTATTAATGGTTCTTGGTTGGACAGTTTTCCTGAGTCCGAGACTATTTTCTTGGCTCCTGGTATTTCTGATCATTGTTCTATGTTAGTTAATATGCTTCCTGATGTTCCACGGAAAAAGCCCTTTGAGTTTTTTAATTTTTGGATGAAGCTTGGTCCATTTTAGAGGGGAGGTTCAAAATTCCTGGGCTTTACCTATCATGGGTCCAGCTTGGTCCATTTTGTGTAGTAAATTGCAGAGGCTTAAACCAGTTCTTAGAGCCTTTAATAAGAGGTTCTTTTCTCAAATTGGGGAAAGGGTTCTACAAGCTAGACAAGAATTATCTCTTAGGATTATTATAAGCTCCCAAAAGGGAAAAAATGCAAAACAGAGGAACACACACACACACACACACAGAGCGAGCGAGCAAGCGCCCAAAAACTTAATTTACGAAATTAAACAATTAGCTCAGGGTTCACCTTGGTGGTCAAGACTTGAGATTTAGAAATTTGTTCCCTTGTAAAATCTCAGGTTCGTAATCTCTCTATGCTATGGACTTGAGATTTAGATTTTATATAATCACTTGATCCCAAAATTCGCTCGGCTCATTTGTAAACAAATAAAGTTCGAGTGACTCATTTGTAAACAAATATATCTCGAGCTTGAGTTTAAAGTTGTGTAATAAATGAGTTGAGCTCGAGTTATATGTAGCTCCGTTCGATTATAAAATCTCAGCGAGTTTGTAGGGACTCGACTCGTTTATAGAGGCTCTTGTAGTATACGAACCAATCTCGAACACCTCGATAATAAACGATCAAAGCTCAAGCTAGACTAATTTTGAACGAGCCGAGCTTCTACACATCAAAGCTTGTCTCAGCTCATCCACGCGAACCAAGCCTTGAGCTGCTTGCTAACAACTCGCCTTGAGCCGATCGGTTTGTTGCATGTAGCCTTACCGAGGAATAGTTGAGCTGCACTTACAGTGGCCTAAACAACCATTAGTTATTCAACAAGTTGCTCCCCATAATTTAACCTCGAGAAGTCTCATTTCAATTTCAAGACTTTTGCACACTACATTTGTTTGTAAGAAAGATTTTTCGTGTGAAATTTTATAAGCTTCTAATTAGGAATGAGGATTGCGTTCGTAAGAAAGATTTGTCGTATAATTACCAAGCGTAATGCCTTTACTTTTGTCTTGGGTCTCCTTAATTTGAGGTTTTATTTTCAATTAAGAATGTCAATGTACAAGCAATTTTAATCCAGTAATGTGAGTATTTCCAACATTTTGCTAGGAGAAGGGGACTTTATATATATACACCACACTTCTAGTAAGGAATTCGTTACTTTGTTACGACGAGGGGCTCCCATTTCCGAATTTAATTTTGATGATCCAAACCATTCAATGCGTTTAAAATATATTTTTAAGAGTCTACGCAAGAAATCATAAAAAAACAAATGTCCGAATATGGACTATATATATAAACACTCATACACACGCACACATATACATATATCTCCACGGGGTGCTACATTTAATTACCACGATGCAGTTACATTAAATAAATAAAGAAAATTCTAGTGTCAGCCCACTCGGCGGACGATAGAAGGACTGATTTATAATAGTACATGAAATGATCTCATCCTATGGCTTTTCCGAAGGAAATTTTATTCTATGTATATTGGTTCTGCAATTCTACCATGGCATATCAAAGTGGATACAAACTAATATATTTTACTCATCAATGCAAAACTGCCCTGCTTAATTTCTCTATCAATTGATATAAGATAAATCACCACGTCTCAATTGAAAAAAATTCACCAATAATGTCTTTTCTTTGTTATTCAAACATTCAATCGATCGTGTAATCGAATATGTGTTATGGATTATCGCGAACACCTGTTCAATCCTACAACGCCCCTACGGATCTTGGGAACAATGAATCACAGAAAAGACAAGCAAATAAGTGCGTAATGAAAACTGCAAAGAAAAATGAGACACAAGATATACGTGGAAAACCTCAACGTGAGGAAAAACCACGGGAGCCACACCAGTCCACTATGAAATCGAATCAAAGAGTACAAGTCTTCTCACAATCTCTCTGAGATTGGTTTTCTCTTGCCTCTCACACTTTTTCACGCTCTGAAAAACTGATTCACAAATACTCAATACACGCAGTCGGCCAAAACCCTAAAAGAGGCATATAAGGCTCTCGGTAGCGCTACAGGGAAACACCTGTAGCGCTACAAAACACTTTGTCCAAAAGTTAGTCTATAGGTAGCGCTACACCAAAACCATGGTAGCGCTACACAGCCTCTGGACTGCTGCTGAAGGTTGTCTGCACCCCAACAATCTCCCACTTGAAGATAACCTGAAGCATCCGCAAACAAACAACTGCAAACCCAAATGATCTCAATCAAAACGTGGACGTAGTCATCTGACCCCTCTTGGTGTGACTCCAGGCCCATCATCTCTTCAAGCATGAAGGTAAACTGAAGTTGAACACAACTTCAGTTTCTGAATAGTAACAGACTTGGTCAACATATCTGCCGGATTTCGATCCCCCAAAATTTTCTCTAGCAACAAATCCCCATCCTCCAAAAGCGAACGAATGAAATGGTACCTCAAATCAATATGCTTCGTCCTGGCATGGAACACTGGATTTTTTGCAAGGTGTATAGCACTCTAGCTGTCACTGAAAAGAACGCAATTCTCTTGCTTGAAACCCAACTCCTCCAAGAAGCCCTTCAATCAAATCATCTCCTTTGCAGCCTCAGTCACAGCCACATACTCAGCTTCTGTCGTGGATAGTGTCACTAATTTCTGTAGACGTGAGACCCAGCTCACCGCTGTTGAACCCATAGTATAGACATAACCTGTGGTGCTTCGCCGCGTATCCTGATCACCGGCAAAGTCTGCATCCACATATCCCTGTACTGTGAATTTCCCTTTCCCAAAATAAAGTGGCAAATCAGTGGTACCTCTCAAATATCGCATGATCCACTTTACTGCTTCCCAATGCTGTTTCCCTGGATTGCTAGCAAACCTGCTCACAACTCCCACTGCATGGGCAATGTCTGGTCTCGTGTTCACCATCGCATACATCAAGCTACCCACGGTCGAGGTATACGAAACCTTGGCCATGTACTCTCTCTCTGCATCTGTCTTGGGTGATTGCCCCTGAGAAAGTTTGAAATGACTTCCCAAGGGTGTGCCAACTGCCTTAGCACTCTGCATATTGAACCTCTCCAAAACACGTTCAATATACTCAGCCTAACTCAACCGCAAGGTCCCCTGAGCCTTATCTCTGCTGATCCTCATCCCAAGTATCTGCTTAGCTGCACCCAGATCTTTCATAGCAAACTCCATTGCCAACTGTTGCTTCAACCTGTTGATCTCCCTAACACAAGAACCTGCTACAAGCATATCATCTACGTAGAGCAATAAAATGATGTAGCTAGACTCAAACCTCTTGACGTAACAACAGTGATCTCCATTGCACCTAGTGTAGCCACTGCGCTGCATGAAACCATCAAACTTTCTGTACCACTGTTTGGGAGCCTGTTTCAAGCCATACAGACTCTTTTTTAGCCTGCACACCATCTCTTCCTTGTCTTTCACAATGAAGCCAACAGGCTGCTTCATGTAGATTTCTTCATCCAAGTCCCCGTGAAGAAAAGCAGTTTTAACATCTAACTGCTCAAGGTAGAGATTTTCAGCAGCAACCAAACTCAACACCACTCTGATAGTGGCCATCTTCACAACTGGCGAAAATATCTCTGTATAATCGATCCCCTCCTTCTGTTGGAAGCCTTTTACAACCAATATTGCCTTGTACCTTTTCTTGCCATCACTCTCCTGCTTAAGTCGAAAAACCCATTTGTTCTGCAAGGCTTTCTTTCCTGCGGGAAGCTGAGCTAACTGCCAAGTACCGTTGGAATGAAAAGAATCCATCTCTTCCTGCATCGCAGTCTTCCACTTAGCTGACTCGGAAACCTGCATAGCCTCATCATAGCACTCTGGTTCTCCACTGTCCGTCAAAAGCAAGTAATCAAGCAAAGAAATATATTTTGGATTCGGCTTGTGTACTCTGGTTGTCCTCCTCAACACTCTGACCGCTGAACTAGTCCCTGTCTCTGGAGCTACCTCATCTGAAACTGTCTCACTGAAACTGTCTCATCTAAAGCTCTCTCCTTTGCCTGACCAGACCTCTGTTCAACCCCACTGTCATCTGGAAGATCCTCCAACCCAAAGTACTCGGACGTATCTCCATCCGAAGTGGTACTCCCACTGCTCTGTTTGTTGTCCCTGTCTTTGTACATCACCTTTTCATCAAACACAACGTCTCTGCTTCTGATTATCTTCCGGTTCTTGTCATCCCAAAAACGATAACCAAACTCATCTCCGCCGTACCCAATAAAGGTGCACTTCTATGACTTAGCATCAAGTTTATCCCTGTCCTTGTCGCTAATATGCACATAGGAAACACAACCGAAAACACGTAAGTGTGAGAGATTTACCTCTTTACCACTCCAAACCTCCTCTGGTATGCCAAAAAATTCAATGGAACTGATGGCCCAAGATTGATCAAATATGCTGATGTGCTGACCGCATCTGCCCAAAACATCTTGGGCAACCCTGCGTGTATCCGCATGCTCCTAGCACGCTCAGTCAAGGTCCTGTTCATCCTCTCTGCAATGTCATTATGCTGCGGAGTCCCTGGAGGTGTCCTCTCTAAACGAATCCCAAATAGAGCGCAGGCTTTCTTGAACTCCCCCAACTCATACTCTCCGCCGTTGTCGGACCTCAACCTTTTCACCTTCAAATTTGTTTCATTCTCAACCATGGCCTTCCACTTCTTGAAGACTTCAAAGACCTCTGACTTGTGCTTCATGAAGTATACCCATACCTTCCTTGAGTGATCGTCGACAAAGGTAACATAGTAATAAGAACCGCCAAGAGAAGACACTGTAGCAGGACCCCACACATCTGTATGGACAAGCTCTAGCTTCTGAGCCTTGGGAGGCCTGCCGCCTTTCTGAAAGCTAACCCGTTTTTGTTTCCCAAAGATGCAATCCTCACACATGTCAATATCCACTGACTCTAAACCCGGTAGCTTCCCATTCAACTGCATAGCTTTCATTCCCTTCTTACTCATATGCCCCAGTCTATAGTGCCACATATTTGAACTCTCCTTGCTGTCTGCAACTGCAAGTGTGTCGCTACCATGTGAAGTCAAGTAAAGTGTACCAACTTTCTTGCCTTTAGCCGTCACCATGGTACCGTTGGAGACTTTCCACGTGTCCCCTGTGAATGTTGATGTATAACCTGCTGCTGCAAGCTGTCCAACCGAAACACGATTCCTCTTCAACTTCGGAACATGCCTGACATCTTTCAGACACCATTTGAACCCATGCGTTGCAATCTGAACATCCCCTCTTCCCACTATACTGCAAGGCTCGTCGTCCCCCAAGTATACTTTCCCAAAGTCCCCTGCTACATAGTTCTGTAGAACCTCCCTGTTAGCAGTGACGTGGAATGAGGCACCCGAATCAATCACCCACGATTCGGCGTCGCTGTTCATGGCAAGAATAAGTGCATCGTGCACAACATGAGCCTCTTGCCCACTGTTATTCTTCTTCGGTGCTTTGCAAGTTTGTGACATATGGCCTGTCTGACCACAATTCAACATTCACCTTTAATAGGCCGAACCTGAGATTTGGCCTTATTTCCCTTACCCTTGGATTTCGACCTGTTCCTGTTCTGATTCTGACCACCCCTGGTCTGGCTTCTGCCCCTCTGCTCAACACTTAGAGCTGAACCTGAACTACCTGAACCATCGATCGAACCCCTTCTGACCTCCTCAGTCAAAATCAAACTGACAACCTCACTCAGTTTCAACTTTTCTTTCCCTGCCGAATTACTGACTGCAGTAACGGTACCCTGCCAGCTCTCTGGCAACTGAGACAGAATTAACAAGGCTTGAACCTCATCATCAAACTTGATATCGACAGACGTAAGTTGATCGACAATCATATTGAACTCACTGAGATGTGACATAAAGGAAACCCCTTCTGCCATAGATAGGTTGAAAAGTTTTTTCATAAGATGTACCTTATTCGCAGCAGACGGTTGCTCGTACATCTTCTTCAGCGCTTTCATAAGTTCCTCCATCATTTTCTCCTTCAATATGTTGTGTGTGAGTGACTTTGAAAGAGACAGACGAATAACCCCTAACGCCTTTCTGTCAAGAACTTTCCAATCATCGTCGCTCTCTTCAGCTTTCTTCCCCTTTACTTTACCCTCCAACGGCCAGTAAAGATCCTTCTGATACAGATAGTCCTCTATCTGCGTTTTCCAAAACGCGAAGTCTGACCCATCAAACTTGTCGATCCTCTGTTTGCCTTCTTCAGAACCCATAGCTCCCACTGAAACCCTAGCCTGCCCGAACAAGATTAAACCCTAACCTGTCGAACAAAACCTACCGCAACCGCGGCTCTGATACCAGTTGTTATGGATTATCGCGAACACCTGTTCAATCCTACAACGCCCCTACGGATCTTGGGAACAATGAATCACAGAAAAGACAAGCAAATAAGTGCGTAATGAAAACCGGAAAGAAAAATGAGACACAAGATATATATGGAAAACCTCAACGTGAGGAAAAACCACGGGAGCCACACCAGTCCACTATGAAATCGAATCAAAGAGTACAAGTCTTCTCACAATCTCTCTGAGATTGGTTTTCTCTTGCCTCTCACACTTTTTCACGCTCTGAAAAACTGATTCACAATTACTCAATACACGCAGTCGGCCAAAACCCTAAAAGAGGCATATAAGGCTCTCGGTAGCGCTACAGGGAAACACCTGTAGTGCTACAAAACACTCTGTCCAAAAGTTAGTCTATAGGTAGCGCTACACCAAAACCATGGTAGCGCTACACAGCCTCTGGACTGCTGCTGAAGGTTGTCTGCACCCCAACAATATGATCATGGTATCATACACGTATCTGGTTTATCAAATGAGAAGTCGGGAAAAGACACTGCATGGCATCCTCTAGAGAGATATTCCTAGTTCCGTCAATTGCTAGGGCATATTCCATTTCATTGATTCATAACTAAATAAAATCTTTTCAAAACTCATTGTCATGACTCACCCATGTGAGAGGGCTTTATAAATAACCATTGTTCAAAATTGTTTTCTTGTCAAAATTCAAGGGGTCCTGAAAATTCATATTTAGCTCTAACCGCATTGCATTAGACAGAGATTATCCCCCAACTAGAGAGGAGAACTAAACTCTAATAGTAATTGATGATTATTATTGATTTTTCCTTTTCATTTGGTTATGAATAATCAACAAGTAGGATAACCTAGCATAGCATCATCATCTATCCTCATTTTCCTCATTAAAGCTAACAAATTGGTTCGCTTAAGTATATGCCGGGGGTGCTGTCCATGCTGACCCCATCCAAGCTGTCCGTGCTTGACGATCAACAGCCCAGATTAGTTTGGTAATGAAAGGTGCAGATCTGTTTAGGTTCGAATAGATCTGGGCCGTTGATCGGGCCAACATGGGTGAGGGACAACACGGCCCCGCTTTCTGACTTTTGGTGCTTGTCAAACAAGCACTTCGATTCAAGCATCATTGTAATCTGCATGAGGTATTTTTAAGCATTTTCTTTAATTCCCCCCGGACGATTATTCAAAGATTTGGTTCCATTTGATAAGATTTGATTCAGTCATGGATTCAGGGTTTTGAATACTATCACGTCCAAATCACTCTCCATTGTGATCTCAATATATAATTGGGTGACCTGTTTTAATTTATGGTGAATTAATTTGAACGAGAATAGCTCTTGAAATAGTGACACAGAACAATGTTGCGAGGACAAATATCTTGCTTAAAAGTAAAGACAGTGTAAAATAAACAAATTACTTCTTTACTTTATTACCTCGGTAACCTCTAATCAGCTAATGGCATAACGGTGGACCATGGTTCGTAATCTTGAAAAAAGAAAAGAAAATACCCAAGAAGATACAGATTTTACCCGGTCTTGTTTTTTAATGCACTTATAGAGGATATCCAAGGAAAGATACCCAAAGTCAACATGTTCAAACCATCCCCATCATTTACTAATTGCAATAGTTGTTGAGAAATCCTATGATTCTATTAAGTAAAATTCAAATTATTTACTGAATAGGAGGAGAAGTAAATATATCCTTAAACTTTATAGGAATATACACAATTATGTATATTTGAAGGACGTCTTTGAAATTAGTTAAAAAAAACGGATTGAAACAAACCAAAAATCTTGAAAATGAAATTGGAACATTAAAAGACAATAAGGATAAAAAAAAAAAACAGATTGAAACAAAACCAAAAATCTTAGAAACGAAATTGAAACATTAAACATATGAGGATAGTATTGAAACCTACATATAACTATAATGGCAAATGGAGACATTTAAAAACATAAGGACCTAATTGACACATACCTATAACTATAGGTACGAAAAAATAAATTAGTGACTAGATGGTGGACTTAAGATTGTTTACAGGCTCTTTTTGGATATACTTTGATGGGTAATGCTACAATGTGCACTTACTCAATATGAGATTTTGTGACTCAAAATATGAGATTTTGTAGCTCTAAATATGAGATTTTGTGGCTGGAGATACGAAGTGCATATGGTATGCACACTCATATGAATAGTCACAAAATCTCATACATGTCCACAAAATCTCATATTTGGAGTCACACAATCTCATATTTGGACCCATGCGGATTGCTATAGTAATGCGACTTATTATTTGGAGCCACAAAATCTCATATTTAGAGCCACAAAATCTCATATTTTGAGTCACAAAATCTCATATTTTGAGCCACAAAATTTCATATTTAGAGCCACAAAATCTCATATTTAGAGTCATAAACACTCATATCGGTAATCACAACAATAAATATTGGAGTCCATAAAATCTCATATCGATATACACACTATCTCATATGTGGAGCCACAAAATCTCATATCGATATACACAAATTCCCACACGTCATACGTGGCGCAATCTCAGCCGTCCATTTGGATGGGGTGCATACCGTATGCCATCTCATATTTGGAGCCACAAAATCTCATATTTGGTGCCACAAAATCTCATATTATCTCATATTTGGTGCCACAAAACTCAGATTTAAAGCCACAAAATCTCATATGGGGGGGTGTGCATTGTAACATGCCTCTACTTTGATAAGTACCTAAAGCGCGTTCAATTTTTAAACTGTCATCTTTTATAAATTTGTAAGTATTTCTTCTTCTATAGTCGGAGGTAATTTTCAGAGGTGGTTTTTAGGAAATCTGTCTCTCCCTCTCTACGTGTGTTCTGAATTTCGAGTAAAATTTCTTGGATTTGAGAGTGGACATTTAGAAACTTCTCTCTGTCTATCTTTTTGTGTACCAAGATCCTCTTGATTTTGTCTTTTTCGATCTTTCGGGTTTGAAGTATAACATTCCAAGGATTCAAACTTACTGAAAATTTTGATTTTTATTAACGGAGTTCGTCTGTTTTCTCCTTCCAATTACAGATGGTTAAGCTCTGAAGGAAACAAGTCGATCGACTAATGGCAGGAAGTGAAAAAAGTGAAGCCGGAAGCTTACTTAGATTGCCTCCTCCCGCATCTTTAACTGTTTCTATAGCCATCAAAGGAAACAGCAAAAGCAAATATATAGTCAATTGGGCGTTGGAGAAGTTCATCCCAGAGGGCATTGTCATGTTCAATTTGATACATGTTCGCCCTACAATAACCAGAATTCCAACACCTGGTAATTTACACCGGCCTCTTCCAATTTTCTCATACCACAAATTCGCGATATCTAATTTTGAGTACGAGTAGAAAACGATTAGTATGTTGCTAGTACTGGCCTCTCTTGTTCGGTTCATTCATACTCGAAAGCTATAGATACCCTCAAAGTGGTTTTGTTGCTTTGATATTCTGTCTTGTTCCATAGTTTCTGTTTCATATTTTCGATATGGGTTAACATTTTTTATCACCTTTCTCAATGTGGCTAGTGTCGTTTGTTGTCCCCTTTTTGCAGTTGGAACGTTTCGTCTTGCAGATATGCGAGAGGACATAGTAAATGCTCACAGGAAAGCAGTAGAATGGGAAACAAATGAAAAGCTTCTACCTTACAAAAGGATGTGTACTCAAAAAAAGGTTAGTATCTGTTCGTGCTCGAGCTTCTCACTCGAAGGAAGGATTAAATGGTTGAAGGGGCTAACTGTTAGAGACTCGAATGCAGGTACAGGCAGAAATTATACAAATCGAATCGAATGATGTTGTACATGCCATATCAAGGGAAGTTGATAATTCCAACGTTAACAGGCTTGTTATAGGGGCTTCACCCCGTGGCATGATTTTGAGGTACTTATATTGTAAATTTCATTACTTGGTCTTTTTGTAAACTTGCCACAATTGATTTTTGAAGTAACAGAACTAAGAGATTGATTCAGTTAAAGAACATGTAGAAATGTTTCTTTCTTATCCTTAAAAAAGGAATGCTTGTCACAAACATAGGCGCCAAAATGTGTCCTCGGAAATCGCAGAATCCATTCAAAAGCCTTGTACAGTGTATGCTGTTGCAAAGGGAAAGTTGTTCACTATGCGCCCGCTTGAGTTAGAAATACATGAAAGCATTACAGTTCCGATTTCAATGACAAGTAGCTCTACCGATGAGTCGTCAATTTACAATTCCAACTCACAAGACGGTATAGCAGTAGATGATTTTGGCGTGCTTCATACTATCGAAGAAGAGCCTCAAGGCTGGCAGAACCAAGAAGTTCAGAACAGGCAACTGGGCGCTCAGCAGAACCAATCAATTCAGAACAGGCATTTGGGCGCTCGGCAGACCCAAGCAGTTCAGAACAGGCACTTGGGCACTCGGCAGAACGAATCAAGTCAGAACAGGCACTTGGGCGCTCGGCAGAACCAGGCAGTTCAGAATAGGCCCACCCAAATGCGGCGACACAACGAAATCAAGCCAATGATGGAGTCGCTTTCCGAGGGAAAATTTACTGTCTCGATGGTGTCCGGAAGGTAGCAAGTGTTTCTTTTCATTGATTAATAGAGTGATAACGGATTTTTTCGGGTTGATGTTATTAAGAAGGAAAATGCTACAATACACGTCCTATAAAAGTTATAATTTTTTTTATAAAAGTTACGATCTTTTTTATAAAAGTTACGATCTTTTTTATAACAGTTACAAGACCCATCAAAATGTTACGAATCATAAAAAATGTTACGATTCATATTGCAGAAAAGTTACAAAAAATTAAAAAACATTACGATTGCCAATGAGGTGGCACAATCTGGACCATACAATAGGTGCATATGGTACACACCTTTAATAGGTGTGTTTCATAGCCATTTCCTATTAAGAAAATTGAATCGACAATTTTATTGATGTAAATTGATATGTATAAAATATAACCCTAGCATGTCTTTATATAGGTTGCAAGACATGGTGACCAAGAAATTTAACCAAATAAGGAAAACCATGCGTAACAAGGAAACCTAAAATAACTGGAAAACGTGAGTAATAAACCTCGATAACATGGTAAAATAATATTTCTTAATATTATGCTAACATCGCCCTCAATCTCAATTAGGCATACCAACTTGAATTTGAAAAAGAAGCCAGGAGAAGCCAGGAGCCAGGAAGAAGAAACCAAAAGCCAGGAAAGAGAACCAAGAGAATCCAGGAGCCCGAAGCAAGAAACCAGGAAAGAGAATCAAGAGAAGCCAGGAGTTAGGAGAGAAAACCATAAGAAGCCAGGAGCCAAGAGCGAGGTGCCAGGAACCAGGAGCGAGAATCAAGAGAAACCAGGAGCCAGGAGCGAGAAATCAGGAGGCAGGAGAGAAAACCAAGAGGAGCCAGGAGCGAGAAATCAGGAACCAGGAAAGAGAATCATGAGAAACCAAGAGTGAGAAACCAAGAGCCAGGAGAGAAAATCAGGAGAAAACAGGAGCCAGGAAAGCAAAGACCGTAGAGATCCAGTGTGAAAGCAAAAAAGAGTGAGCCAGTTACATGATGTGAGTGTCTGACAGACGGTGGCATGGCTTGGCCGCCCGCCGAGGAGGGAGTTTCCCACAAGGACTAGACTGCTCTGATACCATATTAAGAAAATTGAATAGACAGTTTTATTGATGCATATTGATGTGTTAAAACATAACACTAGCATGCCTTTATATACGCTACAAGACTTGGTGACTAAGAAATTTAACCAATGAGGAAAAACTTGCGTATCAAAGAAACCTAAAATGACTAGAAATGTGAATAATAAAATCTCGATAACATAGTAACATAATATTTCGTAATATTATGCTAACTGATGTAATTTGGCAAAAAAGAACAAAAATGTGCTAGTAGTAATGGCGAAAGTTTGGAACACAAAGAAAAGTTATAAGAAGTACTGAATGATGTGTCTGGCATAATTTGTGTTAATTTTTGAAATCTTCTTGAGTATTGGAAAGTACAAATGGAAGAAATAAATGCTTATTAATCTTTTCGGTTCTCAAAATATGAACAACATCTCCTTCATGAAATAGATAGTGTATTAGTGTATAGAATTGATTTCAGGTTTCATGGCGTATTTTTTACTCATAATTTTCCACACAGGAGTCATGGTTAATAAATTTACCATGTTAGGTGTTTCCTAAGTTTACATGGTTTTTTAGTTTACCATTTTATCAGGTTTCATAGTGTTTTTTTACTCACGATTTTCCACACAGGAATCATGGTTAATTTGTTTACCATGTTAGGTAATTCATATAGTGAATATGATTTATTATTTTACCATGTATTCAGTACTTGTCGTCATAAATTTATTATGCTCTTTTTTTTTTTTTTGCAGTCTATGGAAAACAATTAATTTATCATGTTTTCTATATATATTTGTTGTCCTAACAAATTTTTTTTTTGTTGGTATTTGTTGCATAGTTTTCTTGATTTTTTAACCGAAACACATCATGTATCCTCAAGTAATATTTTTGTAAATTCATTTATTTTACCAATCATATTTCACAAATTTTATCTTAGATTTTAGGAGGGAGGGAGAGAGAGAGAGAGAGAGAGATTAGGAAAGAAGATAATTTGAAAGATAGAGAGCGAGATTGAAATAAATTAAGAAAAATTTGGAGAGAGAAATATTTAGAAATTGGGAGACAGAGGGTGGTTTGGGGTTAATTTGAATTTGAAGATGCCAACTTAATTATTCAAACCAACTAGGATGGGGATGTAAATAAGTTCGTCAAACAAGATGTCTATTTAAGTTTCCCTTTTTTTTAAGAAGCATTCTGCAAAAGGAAAGTTTCATAAACAATAAAGAACAGATTTATAAAAAAATAGTTTTGTAACAAAACATCTTCCGAAATGAAAAACTTTTTGAAAGCAGTAAGTTTTTTTAAAGAAAACTATTTTTCATAATAATTTTTTGAAAAAATAAAATTTTTAAAAAATTGAGAAAATTTTTATAAAAAAAAAAGTTCTGGAAACATTTTTGAAAAACTTTTTTCTGAAAACAGTTTTAAAAAAAATAGTTAGTTTGAAAAAAAATTAAGAGAATTCTGTTTTCGGAAAATGATTTTGTAAAAATTGCTTCAAGAAAACCACTAGGTATCAATCGTGAAAATATCAGTCCAAACGATAGAGAAATCCAAACTAAGGGCCCACGATTGTAATGAACATTTCGTTTAAGGCCCAAACTAAAATTTCGATCGTCCCTCCCCAAAAGCAGAAACTTTGGTTGAGTACTTGGGACTTGGGGTTTGGATATTCTTCGATCAGATCCGCCATCGGAATCTCACCATCCACCTCTTCGATCTGCTTCAGGTTCGACAGAAAACCTTGAAATTTCTAACTATCTTCCATGGAAATATAAGGATCATACATTCGTTTACAGCAACAGGGGGTACTGAATAATTTCTGTTTTCCATATGAGGCTGTGAAGAATCCTGTTATTAACCTTCGTTAAGAATCTAAGGGCCCACGATTTTCAACCTCATTTAGCGCGATTACGGTTTTGTTTAATAGTGAACCGTTAACGATTAGTTTGTTACTACTTATTACGGCTTTGTTTAATAGCGAATGATTAGTTTATTAGGCTTTTGAGTAGTAGTTTTGATAGGGTTTTGACATTTTGTTTAATAGTGAGTGATTAGTTTAGAAATGCAACACGAGTAATATTTAAGAGATACTAATGCGCTCTTGAGATAATATGTATTTGGAGACTTTGTTTTTGACTTTTTTGTTATTATATAATGAATAGTAGAATTTTATATTGTTTTGGTTTTCTCGCATGGTGATTATTGCCGGAAAAATTATTTTAGCGTTTTACTCTTAGGGCACAATTTTTAAATTAGACCTAGGGCACGCCAAACCCTTGGGCCGGCCTGATGCATGGTATTCTATGCTCTCTTTGCCTTATGTTTTTGTATACCATGGGACAACAAGTTTAGAGCCCAATACTGATTTTCATATTTTATTTTCCATATACTTCACTAGTTTATGGGTGATATTTTTCCAAAATATTAGTAGAATTCTAATACTTATATTTTGAATTGGGTTTTTTTTCTAAATTTTTTTCTCGAAAACGTGTTGATTCATCAATAATCAAATTCTCTTCCCATAAAGATTTCAAGTGGAGCTTTAGTTGATTTTGTTACAAGTTATGTCGTCTAACCAAGTGTTGGTCTTATTGCAGGGACCTGGGGATACTGGAGATCACGTCCTCGTGAACACCTTGGAGATCACATCCGGACCGTTGCATATTTCTATTTTGCTATAATTGGATTTGTCTAAAGTTGATCAACAAGTTATACATTGCTTCTTCTTTTTTTTCACCATTTGAGAACACATCAAGTTTTATCCAAACTCAATTGAACTCCTATATATATAGGGGCATCGACAGAGGGGTTACTTACATTTTCTACATATCCCCTTTTCATCTTTATCAAAACTTTGAAAGGCTAGACCAAAAATGTTAACTTCCATGGTAGGAGTTGGAGCTCCCCAGCTTTGTTCCCCAACCGTCTTCTCCCCAAGGGAGAAGTCTCGCCTCACCCCAAAGTTGTTGAGTTTGAAACCTAAGGAGATGTACCCAAAGTCATTGAGGGTGAACTGCATCTCCTTTGAATCGCTTGATGCTCGGCACCAAGAGCTGCTTTGAGGAAGTACCCCTGGAGTGGTCACTCTCCAAACTAAGGAAGGTATGTCGTAAACACACTTTTTATTTGTATTATCATCTTTGATCTCTTTTTACATCTTCTCTTCTTCTTTTTTTCTCCTATTATCAGTGGACACATTTTGGGGAGTTGAGATAGTCACCCAAGTTTCATCGGGGTATCTGGTGTCTGAGAATGGTCTGATAATGACTTGTTGTCACTGTGTTTCACCCAGAAATTTCATTTATGATCGAGAGCCTATCGTTGATGTGTATTTCTTGGATAAGGAAATTCCTAAGGTTAGGGCAGAGGTCTTGACCCTAGTTCGGAACTTAGACATAGCTATTCTGAAAGTTCCATTTATCCCAAACTTTTCAAAGAACCATGTTATCAAACTCTCCAAGTCTCTCCCCCAATCTGGGGACTCATGTTTCCTTATCGGGCACCCAGGGGTTGAGTATGCATGCAGATCAGGGGTTGTTTCATATGCTCTGAGGTACCCTTATCATTTTCCGAGTGTTGTTTGGGAGTCTATTTTCAATAGGGTTGTGGATGGGTTTTACCTTACCGAGCTTGATATTTCCTCGACTATTGATTTTTTTGGGTGTCCCGTCTTGAATGTCGATGGGGAAGCTCTCGGGATGTTAATAGGGCAACCCCCTGGCAGTGGCGTTCTAGAAGTCCTGGCCAATTTCTGTCGTGCTGTTCTTTCATATGCTATGAAGAACAAGGAGAAGAGTGATGGAGTTTGGGTTGATGCATCTTTACTTGTCACAGGTTCCTTTTCTTTTTTCTTTGTTTTTTCATTTTAAGTTGACCTCAAATGGCTTTATATCGTATTAATTTGATTTTAAATGCTTTTTATGGCAATGCAGCTGATGAACCTGGAATGGAGGCTACGTAAATCAAGAATCGGTTTGGAATTTGAGATAGAAAGAGGCTGGAGTCGCCAAAGAATCTCAAAAAATAGGGGTACTCCCATTCTTTTTGTACTCCCTCCGTCCCAATTTAAATGCTCCCTACGGTTATGCGTGTTTTTTTAAAACTCTTACATTTTGATAGATCTCAATTAGTTCTATTAGACAAAAATTTTAAAAACTTTGAAAACCTTACCAATAAAAAGATGGGAGCTGATTTTGGGGCTCCCTTTTTTGATGCAGACACTCCAAAATGTAATGAAGTTACAAAACTACCCTTTTTAAAATATAAAAATTACTTGAGGCACTCCACCCCCAAATTATCTCCTTGTTTACTAAGGCACTCCAAATAGAAAATTGAACTAAAACCAAACAGAAAAAGACAGAAGCAATTAACATTAGCAGTCCAAATGGTCAAGACAGAAGCAATCATAGTCCATAGCTATGCAAATCTACTGTTGCATGTTAGATCGGAGTAGGAGAAATCAACGATCGGCGTGGCGGCTAGATGGATTGGGGAGGGAGATTAATCAATACGCTAGAAAATCAGAAAAATAGGGGGAGGGGAGGGCAGCCGATGTTCAAGAGACTGGCGTGAGAGGCGACTGAAAAAAGGGGCTTATGAGAGAAGTTAGGTTAGAGAGAGTTGGGTTAGAAAAACTTCAAAAATACACATAACAAATTTGCAGCTAAAACATGGAAACCTTAAAAAATTTATAGCTAGAACAAGGAAACCTTACATCAAAATACCCAGGTAAGTTTTGACGTGGAGAATCTACTCAAAAAAGAAATAAAAATAATCACGAGCTTGAACCAGCTTTCAGATCCGAAAATTTCCAACATTAGTGGTAGTGGGTGATGTATAGCGCATCGATGTTTTTTTCCCTGTTTCGTTCCCTCTTAAAATACACAAAACCCACCCAATCATAACTTAATCCCGACAATCTCATAAGAAAAAAAGTAAAAAAAAAAAAAAAACTACCTTCCGAGCTTGAATCCTCGATTTACAGCACCCAATTCACAATAGAGTTTTTGCTACATGCTAGGGTTTGGGTAGGCGTCTATTTTTTTCTTCTTCCATTAACAGAGTAGGCAGACGAGAAGAGCATGGACAAGTAAAAAAATTTAGGAGTGCCTGAAGCAAAATTGAGAGTAAAAAACTTTAGGAGTGCCTGAGTAAAGTTGGAACTTGCAAAAGGGTGGTTTTGGAAAATCATTGTAGCTTGGAGTGCCTCCATCAATTTTTAGACGTTTGAAAATGGCACAGATATACGTAGGGAGCATTTAAAACGTGACGGAGGGAGTATTAGGCTTGAGTATGGGTCTTTTATGACCCAAAGGATAAATATAATGGCCCACTTTGATATTTTAGGCCTAAACAATGGTAATGAGCATAAGGCCTTTTAGGTCCAAAATAAAATAGACCCCTGTTCCGAAAAAAAAAATGGTAATGAGCATTGGGAAGACTATTCCCCCAGTCACATGGGCTGAGTAACTTATGAGTTATGACCAAATCTCTTCTCAGGTACAATATAATTACAATGACATACCTGATGTTCCTGAATATATATAAAAACCTCTCTCGTTTTTGAAATTCTAATACTCCCTCCATCCCTTTTTAAATGTGTTACTTTGTAAATCCAACTTTTTAAAGAAACATCATCATTACACCTTTCACATCAACTTTTTCACTTTTCACATCAACTTTTACCTCCACTTTCCAAAATTGTCCTCCACCTTAACCTATTAACTTTTTACCCACTAACTTTTCAAAAGGGCAAAATGATAATTCTATAAACTTTTAGTCATTAACTTTTCAAAACACATACTTATTAAGGGACAACCCAAAATGAAAATGTTAACACTTAAAAAGGGACGGAGGGAGTACTTCTTATACTCTAGATTCTTAACCAAAATTAACTGATCTGTTTTTGGTGTTTGACTGACGAATATTCCCTTTTAAAAAGCACGATAAATACAATCAAATAATTCCTGATCGTGTTGAAACACGCCATGCATCACTCTTAATATCTCTTTTCTTTTTCAACTACAATGTCTCTCCAACTAAAATTCCATTCCTCATTCCCCATGCTGAGTGGTGCTTCATGCCCAATCATTCATTATTAGCGGCGGACTGATGTACCATCCATGTTATCGATTGGAAACGACTTAGTAGAAGAGGTGGATTATACAAATGTAATTGATGCTTTTGCTTCTAGAAATACAACACAACTAATATTCAAGTGATACTCATGCATTCTTGAGATAATATGTATTTGGAGACATTGTATTTTGACTTTTCTATTATTATATAATGATTAGTATAACTTTATTGTGATAACTTTATTTTGGTTTTCTCGTATTGTGATTGTTGCCGAAAATTTTATTTAAGTGTTGTACTCTTAACTCTTAAGGCCCGATTGGATGCCGGATTAGTTTTAGGGGTATTTTATATGGAGGGGAATAAGATAGTAGGGGGTAATATATATGGAGGGTGGCCCCACAATGATGTTACATTTATGGAAGGAGGATTAAGTAGTACTTGGTTTGGATGATTTTGTAAGAAGGGGAATTAAGTTTGGGTGGATGATGTAAAAAGCTGTCAAAAGACTTTTTTGCCCTTCTGTGCATATTTGTATCAGTTATGAATTTTTTTAATTAGATAAATCTAATAATTAATTAATTTATTATTGAAACTCAATAACTAATTAAGCTATAAGATTTAATTGAAAAATATTAATTGTTTTATTATAAAAATTAATTTAGATGTTTACTTTTTTTTAAGATCTTCACAACTCTAGTGGTGTAAAACGTAAAGATCTAAACAAATGTGCATTTTTCGGAACACAATTTTTATACAATTTTTAGATTAGGCTTTGGGCATTCCCAACCCTTGGGTCAGCCCTGCTGTTTACATATAAAATTAACAAATCCAGTAATTAATTGACACATAATTAAGAATGCAAAACGTTAGCGACTTAACGTTAATGAAAAGCACTGGGTTAATGGGTTATAAATGGGTCAATACGATGTTGTATTAGTATCCAATTTGAAAGGCAATTATTGGCAGTTATAAGTCAAAGGATAAGTAAGAAAATTGGCTTCGAAGCCACACTTTTAACTGCTAAATGCATGAGTTACACATGTAAACATATAAAAGAAGACAGTTGATAGTTGAGACACGTGGAACAAGTCGTGCAAGGCAGTTATTCCTTAAAACCAATCATATGATTTGTTTGAATAACCGTGCAGATTTAAATTTAAAACTTTTGGAGGAAGATCGAGGCAATTTGAAGCCAGAGGATTGTGGAGGGAAGGAACTGCTCGTTTGAAATACAATGATGAAGTTCGAAGTCAAGAGATCAAGCGGGAAGTTCAAATTACAAGCAGTGTCTATGAATAGAAGAAGTTAAAGAGTGAAAAGCCCTCGGACAAATCTTCAACAAACAGCAAAAATGATGTTTGGTTTGTTCTTTGGCAGTTAGAATTGTAGTTTTAGGAATTCGACTCAGCTCGAAGTAGATTAGGAAGTAGATGTTAGTTGTTCTTGTAACAATCAAGTGTTCAAAGTTCTTGTTATCTTTCTATTTGAAGTTGAAGACGATTTCGAAATAAGTCTATCTTTGATTTATCAATCAAAGTATCTTGTTTCTTTATTGTTCTTTGATTTCCTAAGTAAATTGGTTTGTATTTCTTCACTTTAAAGGAAAAATCCTCTTAATTGAGGTAATTGAACCACTTAAACACAATCATCTAATTAGATTTGGTTTTCCAAAGTTAATATGAGAGAGAAGACTTAAAGGCTGTCTCTGGCACGCTCGCACATAGTTATTTTCCAAAATAAAGAAGTAAAAAACCAAACACCTGCTAAGAGAGGCACTCCCTATCAAGATTTCGCCAGAAGAAAAAATGGAGTGCTTTGTACTGAAATTTAAGTAGAGCTTCCTTCCATGGATGGGAGGGCTTCGTGAGCAAAAATTTGGATTATCGATTGCTCCTCTCTCCTCTTTTTTCTTCCCCCCCCCCCCCCCAAAGAAGGCTTGAGTATAGTTAGAGTCGATTTGTCCAGTGAAAAACAGTTCGTTTTGGAACTCGATCACAGTCGCCTAGAAAGATCTGGCTCCATGATCTTCACAGCGATTTCTTGGTTGGGGAGATCCGGCGTATCACGTATGTATATGTACTTTGTATGTATAATGTAATATTTTATAGTATTTGATAAAAATGGAGAAGGAAATAGAGAGAATTGTTGGAGTGTTGAAATTGATGGGGTAGGTAAAATGAAAAATATGCACTGTTCACTAGCAATTTTGGCTCAAATTTTACCTAATTTGTTGCACTTGCTCTAACTCGACAAGGGCGCCTCGATTTGGCAACCTTCTTCATGATTCTCAAAATTGTTTCAGAGACCCATGTTCCTCTCTTCTAATTTGGGATTTGTTTTGGATAGAAGTAAATTATTCGAAGGAAAACAGGGAAGGCGCCAAAGGCACGTGAAAGCGGGAAGTGGTGCATGGAAATTGCCCTATTACGAGTAAATGACACAAATACCGTTTATCAATTTCTTAATCTAGTACTAGACAAGTGACATGGCGTGGAACTCTTGTCAATTTTGTATGTAGGATGTAGCAGATATATTAATATGTGTGCCGCTTCCGGGGACACAACGTTTGAAAAGAAAAAAAAAATCAAATCCCCACGCTAATAATTGGAGCCATTCAATTTGTTTGAAACATTTTTTTAGGATAAAACATCAACTCATTCGGATATTGTTGAGGGCTTGATCGACTTGATCTAGTCATTCAGTTTTTATCCTATCAAATTTAGAGACAAATACCGGTCAAACCCGAGTACCCAAGGTCACGTGGCACTCCGCCACCGAACCCCGAGAGCCGAGAGGGAAGCTCGAACAAGGCTAAGGAAGACCAAAAGGGCAAGAGAGAATCAAACACAGCAAAAAGGTGAAATAGGCCCAGGGATTACCGGCATCACTATTTCCCCAATACCGGTATCCAAAAGACAGAAACTCTGCATACCACTTATTTCCCCTTTAGTTAGCTCTCTCTTCTTTCTAGTTTTTCACCTTGTAATAGTTAGATTCAAGGTTTTGGCCTTCACAAAATTTGTAATCACATTGCTATTCTCTACGGATCCGTCTTTTATTCTAGTAAAATCTATATTTCGTTTTTCCATCATGTTTCCTTTAATTAAGCCTCATCATTTGGCCCGTTGGCCCATGACCCGCCTGAAGCCCGCAAAACCCGTCGGGCTTTACCCGAGCCCTGTAGGATTTCATAAGAAACCCTAAACCCAAGAACTCATGTCAAACTATTGAAGAAAATAAAAGCGGATGCGTACCTGTCGCCATGGAGGATGAACGCCTTGTTTGTGTGGTAGTTCGTCTTCCACCTCCAAAGCCCTACTCTTGATCTTGACCTTAGCCTCACACGCGATGGGATGGTATGAGAAAGAGATTAGGGTTTGGAGTGGGGACTTAACCACATATTTATAGGTCTTGGTTCCATCATAGCCCATCATAATAGATGGAACCCTAATGGGCCTTGAATGGTCTCTACACTTAATAATAAGCCCGTACCACTTAACGCACGTGATGTAACCCAAATACGTGCTAATAGAGATTTGTCAATTACCCGGTCACATTAATTAAATGATCACAACTTAATGGGTAGTACCGACACCACTCAAACCTTATTCGACAATATACAATATCTAATTATATGATCTATGTAGGCCCACCTACAGAAAATTGCTAACAATCTCCCACTTGGGCCACATAGGTCATCTAAATATTAGACATTGTAAACTTTAAGAGCTCAAACTTTTATTGTCGAAATTTATGAGTGTCATCTCAAAACAATCTGGTCCATTGAAAACACAAATATAGGATCATGGCGGCATTTGCCATATTTATCATGGCAGGACCCATCCACGGTCACAAATATCTATGCATTCAACGACATAGATCAAGTACGGAAGTGTAGCATGGAAATTACATGCAAATGTGATCCTTTAGCATGCCTATTTCCAACTAGTCCAACCTTATAACTCAACAGAGTTCCTTAGCCACGCATATAATCAAAACTTCATGTATATACCACAATTTGAAAATATGCAACTTTATTTCAGAATCATCACTAAACCAAAAGTGATCACCACAAAAGTCAAATAATTAACAATATGAGTAGCACAACTCCCACTAATCATATACTTCACTAGAACTGACCACTCCTGTACGAGCTACATGCTCCTTAAACACTTTAAGTGGTAAGCCTTAGTAAGCGGATCCGCAATCACGAGTTCTGTGCTAATGTACTCAATTGACATAAGATGATTCTGAACTCTTTCATTAACGACAAGAAACTTGATGTCAATATGCTTTGATTTTGACGAACTCTTGTCATAGTTCAACAGCTTTACTATCACAGTTAATCCTTATCGGCTTCTCGAGTTACCGACGGTATGAAGCCATGTGATAAAATTCTGCAACCACAATGCTTACTTTGTTGCTTTATAGTAAGCAATAACAAACTCGGAGTCCGAATATCTAACAATAATAATTAGATTCTCCAATATGTGAGCATATCATTTACAAATATCTACCAAGCATTCCAACTATGCACGCAATATCTGGACGCGTACAAACTAGAGCATACATAAGACTCCCACTATTCTTAAGATAAACACATTGATCCATAACATTTTCCTTAAAACCAAAAAGGAAATTAATTGGTCAAACTTTCGGTACCATTGACGGGATGCGTACTATAAGCCATAAATGGATTTCTTTAGTTTGCAAACCAAATGTTCTGATCCTTTAGTCTCAAAACCTTCTGGTTGCACCATATATATGGTTTCTTCATCACCGTTGAGAAACGCAGTCTTTACATCCATTTGGTGAAGCTCTAAATCATAATGAGCTACAAGTGCCTTAACAATCCTTAGAGAGTCTTTCGATGATTCCGGAGAGAAAGTCTCTTTATAGTCAATGCCATCCTTTTGAGTAAAGCCTTTAGCAACAAGACGTGCTTTATATCTTTTGATATTGCCTTTCGAATCCTGTTTGGTTTTAAATATCCATTTACAACCAACAGACTTGATACCTTTAGGCAATTCGATAAGATCCCAAACGTCGTTGTCACTCATGGACTTTAACTCATCCAATATGGCATTCATCCATTTTAGGGAGTTAACACTTTGTTTGGCTTGATTGAAAGATATGGGGTCATCTTCCAATCCTATATCAAACTCATGTTCTTGGAGATAAACCATATAATCATCAGGAATCTCTGATCTCCTCTCCCTATTGGATCTCCTAAGTGGCACCTCTACTTGAGTTTGTTGTGGTTCTTCTGTATTAGTAGGAGGCAACTCATGATTAGTTTGGTGGTTTGCATCCGCATTCTGTACAAGTACAGGTGTAACCACCTCAATAGTCTCAATTGGAATCATAGGAATCTCAACTTGTTCCTCTTCAAATAAAAAAAATTCCTTATTTGTGCACTCCCACTACTTTCAACATCCTCAATAAATTTGGCATTATCCGTCTCAATTATGGTATTTGTGGAAGGACAATAAAATTTAAAACCTCTTGACCTTTCAGAGTATCCAACAAAATAGCAACTAACTGTTCTTGAGTCCAATTTTCTTTCATTGGGCCTATAAGGCCTAGCCTCAGTTGGACAACCCCAGACATGGAAATGCCTAAGACTAGGCTTCTTTCCAGTCCACAACTCGTATGGGGTTTTAGCTACTGCTTTACTTGGTACTCGATTTAAAATATAAATTGCAGTCTTTAAGGCTTCTCCCCAAAGGGAATCAGGTAAAGAGGATTTGCTTATCATGCTTCTGACCATATCCTTAAGGGTCCGGTTTCGTCTCTCAGATACACCATTTTGACGTGGTGTCCCTGGCATGGCGTATTGAGGTACGATCCCACATTCTTCCAAGTATCTCGCAAAAGGCCCTGGACGTTGTTCACCTGATCCATCATATCTATCGTAGTATTCACCACCACGATCAGATCTAACAGCCTTAATTTTCTTATAAGTTGATTTTCAACTTCTGCTTTATAGGCCTTAAAAACGTCCAATGCCTGCGATTTTTCATGTATCAAGTACAGATACCCATAACGAGAATAGTCATCTGTAAAAGTGATAAAATACCGTTGACCATTCCAAGAAGCCGTAGGGCATGAACCACAAATATCGGTATGTATCACTTCTAAAATGTCTAAACTCCTTTTGGCACCAAACTTCCTTATGTTTGTTTGCTTCCCCTTTATCCATTCAACATAGATTTTAAAGTCTGAAAAATCTAGGGGATCAAGAATTCCACTTGACACAAGCCTTTCAATTCTCTCTTTGGAGATATGTCCCAAACGCTTGTGCCACAACACAGAGGAGTTCTCATTAATTAATTTTCGCTTTGTACCATAGTTGTCAACATGTAAAGTTTCTTTAAACTTTAAGTGTGAAGCATCCAAGTCTAACATGTATAGACTATCAACTAGAGATCCAGTACCAATAATATTTGAATTTTGGAAAAGACTGAAACCTCTGTTACCAAATGAACAAGTATAACCGGATTTGTCCAAACAGGAAACAGAAATTAAATTCCGTCTAAATGACGGTACATAAATAGTCTCATCCAGATCCAAATAAAAACCAGATTCTAATTTAAGTCTATAGACTCCAATTGCCTCAACACGAACTTTATTGCCATCTCCCATATAAATAAACCTTTCGGCATCACTAGGTGTTCGGCTCCTTAGACAACCATTCATAGACACACTTATGTGAATAGTGGCACCCGTATCTATCCACCAAGTGTTGGGTGGTACTTCAGCTAAATTAAATTCACAGCAAACAAAACTAAATTGGTTATGATACTTGGGACAGTCTTTCTTCACATGACCATCAGCCTTTTTGCAAAAGAAACAGGGAATAACTTTATCCAGTTTCTGTTGCACATTTGTCTGCGAAGTCCCAGTATGTGAGGTTCCCTTACCCTTATGATCGAATTTTCTTTTCTTAGTGCCCAAATAACCATGAGAATATGTTGGAATGTTGTTCAATTTGACAGATATAGAGTGTGTATTTACTACAATAACAAAAAGAAAAGCTCACAATCAACAAATATCCATAGTGCGATGATAAAAATAAGAAACTTGATTATAATTATCATGCCAAAAATTGGTCTAATTGTAGGGGCAAAACAATTTAGACAGACAGACATAAAATAAAACCAAATATTATGTCTTTAGTGGTGGGCCCTGTCGAGAAACCTAACACATCATCATAATCAAGTCTTTGGACAGTAATTATAACACGCAAGTGGTCTTCTAAAAAATAAATAAGGCTAGTTAACCTGAACAATACAAAATTAGACCTGACCAATCAAAAGCCTTCCTTTGGGCCGACTTTTGAACGCATAGGTAAATTCGTTAGTTAACCTGAACAATATAAAATTAGACCTGGCCAATCAAAAGCCTTCCTTTGGGCCGACTTTTGAACGCATAGGTAAATTCGTTAGTTAACCTGAACAATATAAAATTAGACCTGGCCAATCAAAAGCCTTCCTTTGGGCCGACTTTTGAATGCATAGGTAAATTCTAAAAATTATATTATTCAAAATTTAACTACCTTATACCGTTTAAATCCGGCCAGATAATAACCTTCCTTTGGGCCGATCATTAACCGCATGGATCTAAGCGTAACTTTATGTAATCCAAAACTGTTACCTTCAAGTTTAAGAAAATCTCCATAATAGAGCCACTTTGGCGGCTTGTTACTTTAATTTTCCTAAAACCCAGGCATGGATTACGAAATAATCTTTATGCCCCACGATAATAAACTTTATTTGAAATAAGTAATAACTTCCCTTAGTTGCACGGTACACTTATGGCAACATTAAAAAAAATTATTGGTTTCTGAGAGAAAGAAAATAAAACCTTATATTTTCCTCAATTGAAACTCTGTTTCAAGTATTCTTGATAAACAAGATAACAACAACGAAAACAAAAAACAACACATGATGGTTGCAATTGTTCTCTCACGAAAACTGTAATTATATTCCAATAATTCTTTTGTTTCTTTGTGTCACTACAAACACATGCACGAGATAGACATGCTACTGTAAGGAAAAACATCACGGTCATAGTTGGTCAATTCTCGTCAGTCATGTAGATGATGATCAATTATCAACATTGTGCAATCAAAGCATCCCATAGAACACAAAATTAATTGAATCATAAACTGAAGGAAGTGCTTTCGAGAGTAACAAAAGCATAACAACCAAACCGTGTATGTCGTGTACCATGACCGAACACTATTTTTGTGACTGCCGTGAAATAAACTTGAGTTTCCTCAATAATCTGACAAGGGGCTCTGATACCACTTGTAGGATTTCATAAGAAACCCTAAACCCAAGAACTCATGTCAAACTATTGAAGAAAATAAAAGCGGATGCATACCTGTCGCCATGGAGGATGAACGCCTTGTTTGTGTGGTAGTTCGCCTTCCACCTCCAAAGCCCTACTCTTGATCTTGACCTTAGCCTCACACGCGATGGGATGGTATGAGAAAGAGATTAGGGTTTGGAGTGGGGACTTAACCACATATTTATAGGTCTTGGTTCCATCATAGCCCATCATAATAGATGGAACCCTAATGGGCCTTGAATGGTCTCTACACTTAATAATAAGCCCGTACCACTTAACGCACGTGATGTAACCCAAATACGTGCTAATAGAGATTTGTCAATTACCCGGTCACATTAATTAAATGATCACAGCTTAATGGGTAGTACCGACACCACTCAAACCTTATTCGACAATATACAATATCTAATTATATGATCTATGTAGGCCCACCTACAGAAAATTGCTAACAAGCCCGCCAAATGGGCGGGCTAGCCCAACCCGACTTTTCCATGGGTAGGGCTTGGGCCTAGGAATTTTAACTCTAACCCGCCCGCCTGCCCATTGGCCCGCCCATGAGCCCAGCCCGCTGGCCCGAGAAATTAGCCCGCCCATAGCCCGTACACTTATACACGCGTAGCATGGGTTTGAGAAAGAGCACGCCCGAAAATTTCTCCTCTTCTCTCTTAAATATCCATACAATGGCCCAATAGTTGTACACAAAAATTAAAACTAAAGGATGGGAGACAAATGGTTGGTGGGGAATAAAAAAAATAAGAAAAATGGTACAAAAAGTATGAATTTACGTTGGTGGAGGTGGAAAAATAAAGAAGGAATATAAGTCACATGCTTAAGGATCTTCATTGGGTGGATTTTTTATTTATGCATTGGGTGGATGCATTTCGTAGGAGTTAGGACCAGGAAGCATGGGAGTCCGACACATTTCAATAATTTAAGGGGTCCAACCAGTGAAACAATTTTAGAGATAAAATGTACAAGCAATTTTTTGATATTAATTTTTTGATAAAACAATTTTTGATATTGGGGCAATAGACGGATTCTTCAGTTTTGTGAGATGAGGTCAAAGGAGACAGTGGACTCTTGAGAGTGAAACAAAATAGAGGTTCTGATACTTTAAGAATTTGGTGGTGAGATGGAATTCGACCACAATGGAATTTCAAACGTAGCTCACGGTGCCAAATATGGGACATAGGTGTTTGGACCAGGAAGCATGGGCTGGAGTGTTTTTTTTTTTTTCAAAAAATAAAAAAACAAAAGCATTTGGCCCGCCCAAATAGCCCATCTTACCCGCCCGAAGATTGGCCCGCCCGCCAGCCCGACTAGGATGAGCCTGTGGGCTGGGCCTGGGCTTCATCTTTTGAGAGAGAGCCCGGCCCGCTAAAAAATAAAAGCCCGCAAAGCCCGGCCCAAGGGCGGGCTTGGGCTGGAAGGTCGCGGGCTGGGCCAGCCCGGCCCGGCCCGATGATGAACCTTACCTTTAATGCTTTGTTTTAGTATGAGTCAGTAGTAGAATAGACTGTCATTGGTTGAATATCAACCCATAACTTTGGTGTTTTAATGGCTTCTCCTATTTGTATGCTTATTGTGTGTTTGTGAATGGATAAAACATTCTTATTTTTAGTGTAAACTTAGGGTTGTTAACCTCTTTGATTAGGTGTAGACAAATCACTTGGCACACAATGCTTTAAGCAATGACACTTTAGGTGTTCAATAAAATGTCTCACTGAGTTTTTACTTTTTATCTATTATCAAACCCCTCGTCTTGTGAAATCATTGTTATAATTGTCAAATTCTCCAAGTGAGAGCAATAGACTTTGCCTTTCACTTGAGTTGTATTCGGAGCCATTAAATATCCTGAGTCGTGGGTGACATGAACCGCTAGACCTTGCCGCCTTTTAGATTAGTGTTCAAACTACCTTTTCAAGCTTAATTATTAGAGGTAGAGAGAAAATACAAACAAATCCACTCTTAAAAGTTGGTTGTCTTAACGTAGAAATCTCATTGCAAGTCAAACCTCCTGCCGGCAGTGTTCGGTCCCTATTGAAATCCACCCCCAAACTTCCGGGTATTATGCTGCCAATGACCTTGCCCTATGCTTTGGGCAACCCTCTCTACAAAGCAAAGCTGGGTCATAAGCACTTATATGTCCAACTTATTCGACAGTAAACTAAGTCTTATGCAATAGTTGAATGTACAGTAGCCACACAACCGTGGCACAATCATGACGATCGAGCTCGTTGATTTTGATTTGCTTATTGATTAAATTATTCATGTAAGTTTTTGGCTCCATCGGTTTTAGAAAGTCCCTTCATCAGGACGCAATTGATAGGAAATTAAGTCATGTTAAGTAGTTGAATGTAGAGTAGCCACATGACCGCGACACAAGTATGACGATCGAGATCGATGACTTCGTTGATTTTGTTGATTAAATTATTCTTGTTAAATTTTGGCTCCATAGGGTTTAGAAAGTCCTTTAATCAGGACGCAGTTGATAGTAAACTAAGTCTTGTACACTAGTTGAACACATAGTAACCACACGACCGGGACACAATTATGACTACCAAGATCACTGATTTCGTTATGCTTGTCATTCAAATTTTTTGGCTCGATTGAATTTAGAAAACCCCTTCATTAGGACGCAAATTTATTACGGAGCAAAATGATATATTTCCCGTCCAATTAAGTGTCTAACAATTTACGCAATTTACTTCAGTCCTGGTACAAATTATCTATTAATTCATATTTTGCAAAATCTAAACAAATTCTTAAAATAAAACATTATTATGATAAAATTAAAAAACAAAATTGTAAAAAAATGGTTGTAAAACAATGCAATATAATTAACATACAGTTAACTTCAGTCTAGTTGCCGATCAAAAAAAAAAAACTTCAGTCTAGTTAAAAAAAAAAAAAATCAGTCTATTATTGCTTTCTGTACTTCGCAGTTGGTCTGTAAACTTAACATGTTTTGCGACCCAACATCCTAGTCACTTAAACATTTGATATAGAGATATAATGCAACTATGTTGTTCTTGGTCACAAAATAATAATATATTGGTCGCAATAAATTTTCCTTCAACATTTTTATGCAACTAGATACATTTTGGTTGCAAAATCAATTTATGTTGGTCACAGAAAGCATGAATTTATGTTGGTCACAGAAAACATTCCCGTCAGCGGGAAAAATTGGCACCAAGTAATAGGCGACTCACTTTTGCTAACCAACTCTCCTAGTCATTATTTGTAACAACTTTCCACTAATAGCGACCAAGTTAGCACACAGTAGCTAGAATCCATGTTAAAAGCAACCAAATTTTGCTAGTCGCAAAAACTTAGTTGCTAACTAAGCAATTTCTTGTAGTGTGCATGCAAGAACGTTGTCCAAAAAATCAGCAAATCAAACATTGATAGTTATATATTATATTTATAAAAACCGTTTAAAGAGAACGAATTAAGTTTTGAAACAATGCTGAATATATTTGGTAAAGAAAAGTATGTTTTGCTCATATCTTTACTGATGTTTGATAAGATGATTTTTGGAATAAAAGTTCTTAGATACGGGATGTAAGAGTTGAACAGTTCGGACTACCATTGTATGACTGGGATGGGGGCCAAATAAATTAAGTTTAATGGAGTTTGGCTCAATCCTGGGCAAAGGCCCAGTAGGCCGCACGCTGCCTAGGGCTCCCACTTTTGGACCAAAAAATAGGGCTCCCAAATAATTTTTATCTTTTGTGAATAAAGAATTTATATGTTTGCAAGTGGTCTCAGGTAGGGGGCAAATGAGCCGAATCCTGTCAGGCTCGGGCTTTGCTCGGCACAGTATTGGTTGGGCGCTCGGCTCGGGCTCGATTCAAGCTTGAACATATGAGCTCGAGTTCAGTTCGTAAAATATTTTCGAAGTTCGGGCTCAGCTTGCCAAGACTCGTTAAACTTAAAAGAGCCATAAACGAGCCAAGTCGAGGCAAGTGATGCCCTATATATATATTTTTATAACTAAATAAAAATAGTCGAATAATGTGTCTATATAATTACTTTACTCAATATTGAACAATAAACTTGCTTTGGTTTCAATGGTATGGAAGTCTCATTTGGTTGCATTTGACACATGTTCAATACATGGTAGCTCCAAATTCCGATACATTGAATATTTTTTGACAAAAAAAATTTAAAACATTTTAAAAAAAAGTGTTAGCACAATAAATTCGAACTCAAACAAAAAGGATGGAATAAATTGACCTTACCATTGGACTAAGTCGGGCATAATTAAATATGAGACGAAAAACTAATATGTATAATTATTCCCCATTGGTGCTCCATTTTTGGCCAAAAATCCGAAGCCCCGACACCCGGGCCTCTTAGGCCTAAGTCGCCTTGCCCTAGGGTTGGGCCTGATTACAAGACTCTATACACTACACTTTTGGCACTATCATTTCTCCAATATTAAGAAAACTTTTAAAGATGTTGATACTTAGGAGTCCCGCTAGTACACAATGAACTTAGGCTTGCAAAACATGATCGTCATGCATGCTCTTATACTGACCTTGAGTTTATTAAGAAAAAAACTCTTGATGAAAATGTTCACGCTGGCACTGTCTAATAGAAATTTTTTGCTTCTATTGTATTTTTTATGTACGGAAAGACAGTAGATTAAGGTTTTTATTTTAATTAAGAATGTGAATGTACAAGTGTTAATCCAATAATGTGGGTATTTTCCAAAATTGTTGCCAGGACCAGAAACGGACCTGCATATATCCAAGGGGTGCCGCAATTACAATTGTAGATGAAATGATCTCTTCTTATGGATTTTCCAATTTATTCTATATTGCGGCTATGGTTTTTATTTTCCGCAATAAACTGGTTCTACGTACGGTTCTACAACGGCATATCAAAATAGACACAAACTAACATATTTCCCACGTAAGTGAAAAGTTCCTTTCTTTCTCTATCAATGGCATGAGATACTATAATCATGCTATAGATCAATTAAGAAATTCGCAAATCATGTCTTTTTTTGTTCTTCAACCATTTAATTAACTGATCGTATAATCCTTATGAATTATGATCATGACATCATAAGCGTATGAGGTCTATCAAATGGAAGTCTGAAAAGACACTTCATGGCATCCTCTATGAAAGAATATTCTTAGTTATACTTCAATCGCTAGGGCATATTCCAATTTCATTGATTCGTGACTAAATAAATTATATTTGAATCTTGAATTTTTAATTAAAAAAGTATAACAAAATGGGAAACGTGAATACAGTTGCATATTTTTCAATCTACTAAAAAGTTCAACCAAAATTGTGTGATGTTTTTTAGGATCCGCGCGCATTTTTCATTTCATGGATGAAATGAAATCATAGATCTCCACGTACTCCATTTTATGTGAGGTTGACACCCCACTTTTTTTCTTTTTTTTTTTTGTAATGGACATACACGATGATCCTGGTTTTGTTAGTTACATGAAGCTACTTTGTTTTGATTAATGATAAGAAAATTTTAAGTACTCTTAGACTTTATTTGAAGTCACAATTACTTTTAGACTTAAACAAAATGAATAGTGTGCAACAATATCGGTAGAACATGAGATTAGGGATGGGCATGGGGACGGATCGGGGCCGGAGAGTACTATCTCCACTCCTAATCCTCAAACCCCTTCTCTATATCCATCCCCTACCCGATCCCCAACGAGGCTTTATTTTCATCCTCCATCTCCACTCCAAATGGGGAACGGGGATCCCCACGGGGAGATCCAATCATTTTAAAAATAAAAAAAAGATTACTAAAAATCTAGAGTCCCAGTTATAAATTAAGTGCTAAAATCAAGTTACAAGTAGAGGTGTCGAATGGGCCGGGCAGGCACGGTACGTTTATCGTTGGCATGGTCCGACTATTGGAAAATATGTTTACTTTTTGTGATAAAATCGGAAATATGAATGCAATAAAATCGGAATGCACAAAACCTGAAAATGGATGAAATGAAATGATGATCAAGGCGAGTGTATAACACTCTGTACTTAAGACAGATTCGCCCCCGCTATGGTGCTTACGGTTTGCATGGACGTCTATCTTCCAGCACTACTTGATCTTCACCGAACGGAAGTAGCACTCCAATCTGTTCGGTAGGCGAACCAACCTTGTGTCTGTACTCTCTCCAATGAAAAGACTCTCAATGAAAGTGTAGAAAAATTAACAACCCCCTAAAAACGAAAGAAAGATGTCATATATATAGGCAAACTAGTGACTCTACGAATAGTCACCAGGGAGAAAAGACACATCTGTTCACGAAAGGACGCGTCCGTCCATAGAGAACAAGTGCCACTAAAAAGACACAACTCTAAATCAATTCAATTTTTATTCACACTTTAAATAAAATATTACTCCCTCCGTCCCAATTTTATAGTCCCTTTTGGGAGTTCGTGCCACTTTTCAAAGTGTTATATCTTATAATCTACAATGTTTTAGGTGATTTTGAACACTTTGTTTATTAGATTAAATCAAGATCTATCAAACAAGATCCATATTGCATATAAAATGTATTACCGATTGAAAGATATAATCAGTTTTTTATCCGGTTAGGATAGAACGAGGGACTATAAAATTGGGACGGAGGGAGTATATTCAAAATATTTTTTCCAACCATCCCCCACATGAATGAAATTGACTCGATAATAAAAGCAAAAACAATGCAAACAACAGAGAGAGTACATGTGGAAATTTTCTGCATGGGGTTAGGTAGCTTTTGGCTTTGAACCTCGCCTTGTGAATAACTATCAGACTTACTAGCTAACCAGTGAACGCGATGTCATGAACTGTTCAGCCGTTTGTGTAAGCCAAGACAATAGTCAACACACAGAATTTTTCCGAACACAGTTGGTTCTTACGGTTGTGGCCATTTTGGCCCTGGAACACGCGACTGGTTTCAGAGAGTGTTTTTTAAAGAATCCAACCTTAAAATTCTCATAGAAGCGGCCCACTTCACACTCACATAGGTGATCTCTTATTAAGAGTATCCTGCAATATACCCCAATTGGATTTACCAAGGTATAAGAATCATTAAAAGTTAAAACTTAACCTAAATCGCTACAGGCATCACTGTTTCATCGCAGGAATGAGTTGGAGAGATATCTCCTCAGTCATACTCCTAAGTCTCATATAACTCGGTTGTCCCGTTGAACCTAGATCTTGGGATCTCCAGTCAGCTAGGTTGGGTTGCCGTTATAGAGACTTTTAATTGGTAGGCTTTAAACCCATTCCCCTCGATGATCACTTGTTCTCTGGTCAAAACCATTGGTAACGGATCCGTATTTCATTATTGACCTTAAATGGTGCTAATTTTCAATTGAGAACAAAGTGTTGTTTGGTATTGTGTCTGCGATTATTACGTCAGGACTTACCATACTATCCCGTGCCTATCTAACTTTGAGTGTCAAACTTATGAATAACAATCAAAGAATATCTGCAAAAACGCATATAATATTTTATTTAAAGTGTGAATGAAAATTAAATTGATTTAGAGTTGTGTCTTTTTAGTAGCACCTGTTCACTATGGATGGACGCGTCTTTTCGTGAACAGATGTGTCTTTTCTCCCTGGTGACTATTCGTAGAGTCACCAGTTTGCCTATATATATGGCATCTTTCTTTCATTTTTAGGGGGTTATTAATTTTTCTACACTTTCATTGAGAGTCTTTTCATTGGAGAGAGTACAGACACAAGTTTGGTTCGCCTACCGAATAGATTGGAGTGCTACTTCCGTTCGGTGAAGATCAAGTAGTGCTGGAAGATAGACGTCCATGCAAACCGTAAGCACCATAGCGGGGGCGAATCTGTCTTAAGTACAGAGTGTTATACACTCGCCTTGATCATCATTTCATTTCATCCATTTTCAGGTTTTGCATTCTGATTTTATTGCAATCATATTTCCGATTTTATCACAAAAGGTAAACATATTTTCCAACAATCTTAAGACAGATTCTTCCCAGAATAGTAATTGTGATTACTTTTTGTGATCGTGTGTTTTGATTTGTCCGTTAATTTCTATTGAAGAAAAACTAGAATGTTCATGTACATATTAATTAACTTCGCTCATACGTGAATTGCCCCATCTAATGTGTACATTATTTGCCACATCTAGTGTTAAATTCTTGCTTACGGATCTAGTCAAGTTTCTATGACAAATGTATTTGTAGAGTTTCTGGATTGATACTTTGATTTCATTTAAACTTATGTATATGTAAGTTGCCGTCCTTACACTGCCTTGACTAATGGGAAATTCTTTTTGAAGGGTCACAACCTTTTGAAGGGGTAATTAATGGTGGCCGTTTGGATGGTTGATAAATATATGCATGCGTCTGTTCATGTTTATGAGTCCCCGGGAATCAGTTTCTTTCTTGCTTGTTCCTCCATATGAGTGCACATTTGACATGGCTTTTGCTTGTGTAGTAATATTAGACTTGATCATCATTTCATTTCATCAATTTTCAGGTTTTGCATTCCGATTTTATTGCATTCATATTTTCGATTTTATCACAAAAAGTAAACATATTTTCCTACAACGACACGGTATCCATGTGTAAGCGTAGTATTTTATTGGTGCATGCATAGAGTCATGATTGTATTTTATTGGTATAACATGAATGAGAACTGTTTTAGGATAACAATTTAGAATCATGGACATTGTAATCGGTTGTACAAATAAAATGCTGTGTATTCTCAAGGCCGCCGCCTCGGGTTTTTTTTGGGCTTTTTCTCTTTATAAAATTGCCTTTTTACAACAAAAAAAAAATATTGTAAAAAAATAAAGATATTGTTGCACGCAATTATTTTGTTGAAATCTAGAAGTAATTACTTAATTTAATCAAGTAATCACAATGACATAATTTTATCTAAACTAAAGTCCAGACTGTTTTTTACTTAATTTCATTGCATAAACGAAATTAGGGTGCACAAGAAAACCGATATAACCGCCAAACCGATCCGATCCGGTCCGAACTAGTCAATTTGGTTAGGTTCTATGGTTCATTGGTCTGGTTATGATTCTAAAAATGTAAGAACCGGTAATTATGGATCGGTTATATACTTGTTCTCAATTTAAGAACCATGGTTAGAACCGAATCAGACCGTATGATATTAATATATATAATGCACGCACACACACACAGACGCATAAAGATGTATATATGTGTGTGTGTGCGGGTGCGCGCGTTATACATGTACAAAATTATAAATCTTATAAAATCCTGTAATTATTTATTTATTTTATGAGTTGTTTTGGTGATCTAAATTTTAAATAATCTTTTGAACGCATGTGTTGTGATAAAGTTTTCCTTAATCGGGTAGAACCGGAACCAAACCAAAACTGGTCCGGTCTTGCGGTTTGGATCTGGACAGGTTCTTCATGTGTATTGGTTAGGTTTTGGTTCTTAATTTTCTACGACTGGTCGGAATGGTCCGGTTACTGAATTTGTAGAGAAGCGGTCCAATCCGGACCGTGTGCACCCCTAAACGAAATGAAGATTTTCACCCGTAGAATGGAGAGAATGGGATCCATGGGCCTTAGATAATACTGTGACTGATTAAGATTGTATTTTTTTCAAATGATAATTGATTTGGCACTCACTTTTCGATAACCACACTCTAATATTTTCTTTAAGTATTAAATACATAACATGAACACTACAAGACAGATAATGGACTGTGATTATTAAAATATGGAGTGCAAAAATTATTTTTCTGTCAAATTGTCAAAAGACAGTAACCAAGGCAAGAGGAAAAAATCTTCTTCCTAATTTTTGTAAAAAAATAAAAACATTTATTACATTTGTAAATTTCCACATAATATAGCTTATTAGCTGGCCCTGGCCAATGGGGTGCGTCCAAATGGTCATACAGTTTGTGGATATTATACTCACGCCCTTTATGACTAGGGGAGGATAAGACGATGAACTTTTTAGATTGTTATGATCATCTTAAGTAATAGAGATCTATAAACAAGGTTTATGTCATTTAGTATGTCAGTGTGTCGATACATATGAAAATAAAAAATAATTATGTATTCACCTTAAAAATAGCATCATCTCTCCAAATTTTCCTCATAAACCCTAACGATTTGGTTCAGTCAAATATGCGAAAAACTTGCATGCCGAATGGGTACAGCCTCGTGGTACTCGTCAGCACATCCGAGTCGTGCAAACATGTTTTGGACGGCCCAAATTTAAAAGAGGCATTTTTATAAATTTTGGAGGCAAATTTATCCCAACAAATCTGGGCCGTCCATGTTTGAATGGGCTCGGATGCGACAACGGTTACCTTATGTCGGTACTCTTTTCGCATGCAAGTTTTTCTCCTCACATATATATGCTCCACTCTAGTAGTCATGACTCTATTTTAGGAAAAGAATTTGGGTACCGAATGGGTGTCACGTGGCCATGCCGAGCACGATCTTGGCCGTCTAAAAGTGTTTTGGACGGCGGAGATTGATTCCCCCTCTCTCCTCTCACCCGACCACTGTCTCTCCTCTTTTTCTCTCTCCTCTTCCGGACTGTTGGATCGTATTTTGGACGGCTAAAATTGCCGAGCGGGTACCACGTGGGCAATACCCCTCGGCACTGAAAATTTTCTCCTATTTTAGGAGAAAAGTTATCATTGTTCAATCCAAGTACTTTTCTAGTATCTGTATTTGAGACGTGTGAACAAGCACTTTCATTCGAGCATCTTGAAAATCTGCATGAGGTATTTTAAAAGTATTTTTTAAAATTTTCCTGCAACTATCATCCAAAGGATTTGGTGCCATTAGATTGAGTAATGGATTATGTTGGAAGAACAAAATGTATCTTGCTTAAAAGTAAGACAATGTCAAATAAGTAAAACAAATCACCTTTCTTTTCTTTTCTTTTTTCTCAGCAAAGAAAGATTATATAGATAATTATTCGATTACTTTATTATCTTAGAAATATGTAATCAGCTAATGGCATTACTTTGGAATCGTTTGTAATTTTTAAATATATGCTTCCTTCATTAGTTCATTTTTCTTTGTCGACTTATGTGGGGATGTATTATATATCAGCAGTATTGTTAGAAATTTGGGGGCCCAAATCGGGTCGTTCATACGGGCATGACCCAAGATCAATCAAGATAAAATCCATAGTAATATGGGATAAGTTAGAAGCCTATCAGATTAGGGTTCTTAGAAGATTTGAGACTTCTAATGTATCTAAGGATAAATACCCTTACATATATGGGTTAATCTCCTACATAAATATATAAGGTATAGGAGTCTACAAGATCCAAATGATTGTTCTCTCTCCCACTATATAGTTTTCTCTCTTTAGTATTAAAGGGCAATTCAAGCTTTTTTATAGTGGAATTAAAGGCGATACTCGAATCTTGTAGTACCACTTCATCACTAGGAGGTTACGGTTTGAAAATCGACACATGAAGCACAAAATCCATCCACCAAAATCCGATTCGGTTAGAATTCACAAGAGGTAACCGGAACTACCCTCCTTCACATTCGTTATTAATAATAGTAGTTTACAAGTACCAATGAGGGACCGGTTCCGGAGACACATATTTTGACACTCCATCTCAGCCATTGATTTCAATGGCTGAGATTAGAATGTAATATTGCACTCTCTCTCCTCTCCCTCCCTACCTCACTCAAGTATTTTCTCTCTCCACCCTCACCCACATCATCCCCTAGCCCTCCATCTCCGGCGACCCTATCGCAGGCGAACCCCACCTGAGAAATCTCCAATGGCGGATTATGGCTCTATTCAATCAGTAGAGGAAAAATATCCAAGACCTATTTCATCGATTTTCAACCGTCCAAGGGTCTTGACTTTTGCTTCAAATTAAGGGTTTGATTAACACTAAATCTATTCAATTCTTGGTAAAAACCCTTCTCTGCTTTAAGAAACCCATTTTCCACCAAATCCCCAAAACCTGAAATTTGAACCAATTGGGGTCAGCAAGCTAAATAGCTACTATTGATAGACACAGATTGTGAAAGCTTTGTGTCACTTTCTTTTCGTTTCTGGTTCCTCAATTAGGAAGAAGATGAATTAATTTTCTAACCTGAGTTATAAACCTAGTAATTAACACAACTAGGAAATCCCAAATCAAAGTACCAAAGATCATGAGAGCAACAAAAAATTCCAGATCAAAATACTTAGCCATTTAGTGAAGATATGTTTTCTTGGTCGTATTTACTTCTCCTGTGAGAGTACTTGTTGACTGATGAGAGAATTTTTGGAAGAGAAGCAAATAACGATAGTGAAAAGAAGAGGAGAGGAAAAGAAGCTTACAAAGTACATAGAAAAGAAGTATGTGCGGGCGGCGGGGGGAGAGCCCAGGGATGATGTCGGTGAGGGTTGAGAAAGAGAAATACTTGGGCGAGGTAGGGATGGGGGGAGAGAGAATGTACAATTTTATGTTCTAATCTTAGCCATTAAAATCAATGGCTGAGATGAAGTGTCAAAATATGTGTCAAAACTTGTGTCCGCGGAACCAATGAAGTGCTGTTTTTTCTCTTAAAAAGGAAAGAGAAAGACCCAGTAGTTCAAATAGGTTTACTGTTTCAAATAGGAAGGTTCAAGAAGAAACAGATTTTACCTGGTCTTGTTTTTTAATCGAAAAAGATAAAGGAACCGACCGTGGTGCACCGACACATACCGATGGCATCGCCGACGCCGTTGTGGGCCCCAACCGATCGATCCATACCGTTCATCCTTCTCAGAATCGAATTCCGAGTGGGTCCACGCGGGAATCGAGGCAATCGGACGGCTGTATGAGCTCGATCCAAAATCACCCCATTTCATTCAAAAATGGTACGTGGTCAGTGCACCACGGCCTGTGCACGTAGCAACGTTCTTTTTTAATGCACTTATAGAGAATATCCAAGAAAAGATACCAGACGGCCAAATAACATGACATATAGCATTGAGACCTGCAAAGTCACATGTTCACATCATCCCCAACATTGACTCAAATTAATCAACCGGTAATCCTACTGGTACAGAAAAATTTGTACAGAAAATGTACAAATCGCTCTCGGGGACCCACTTTTGGGTCCCACGCGTGTGATCCGAACCGTTCATTATTCTTAGAACATTTTTCTGAGGGTTTCAAACGGTGTGATTTTGGTTCAAGCACTTCTAACCGTCCGATTGAGCTAAAATTTTGTGGAGCCCCTCGGAAAAATGTTCTAAGAATAATGAACGGTTCGGATCACTCGTGTGGGACCCAAAAGTGGGTCTCCGAGAGCGATTTGTACATTTTCTGTACAAATTTTTCTGTACCAGTAGCAGGATCCTTAATCAACATTGACCCAGTTTTTCTCGGTTCAATGAGTACCAATAAGAGTGCACCGAACATGTACAGACCAGCGTGCAGGGCCTGGCCTGCTTACAAATCCCAATCGTGCAAGTGCTTGATCCAATGTCTTAATTTTTTTATTCAGAATCCCGGATCTAGGATTCTAAATGAAAAATATGTGAATTGAATCAAGCACTTACTGTAATCTGATTGATAGAATCATTCAAAATATTATTTTAAAATTAATAAACAATCTGGATTATTTTTGTGGGACCCAGAAGTGGGTCCTACGCACGGTTTGTACCCTTAGTTTTATTTTTATTGTTCTTGGTTTCAGTCCTTTGTAATGTCGTGTACCAAGCAGGCAATCTTTCTTGGGAACTGGTCTTATGGGCATGGGTAGAATCAAATCTCATTTTTGCGAAAATATATGTGAGTGTTTTTGGAGCCTATTTTTTATCTTACATTTTGGATTATGAATTGTGGTCTGATAAACTTGCTTGCCTCCATTAAGCTTTACGAATTTGTTTCTTAATTTTGTTACAGTAGATTAGACTAGCACCGCAAAAGGCCTATACATCTTGCAGAGAATAATCATTACATGGGGCTTCTTTGTGTCCATCTTTAGACTTGCCATGTGTATTAGATGTATTTTATCCCGTAACTTCATGTAAAAGTATTTCTTTTAATTTTTTGGACATGCATCCCAAAATAGGGCATAATGATAAAACAAAATCAAACCAAACCGAGTCTTATGTCCTAATCAATTGGGGTCAGTTACATGAATCTTGTTTTTTCCATTGAGCTCTATCTCGGGCGACCTCTTCATTTTGGTTTAGTAAGCACAAATCTTTTGATATGATGGCATCCAAAGTCAATTTAGGTCTTCCTTTTCCCCCAACCTTACTATCCACTACTATCATATCACTCTTCTTGACTACTAATTCTGAAGGTCTACGATAGATATGTCCAAACCACCTCAATCTATTTTCTCTCAACTTATCCTGTATAGGTATAACTCCTCACATTTCACTAATAGTCTAATTTCTAATTCTATCACTCCTAGTCTTGCAACATATCAACTTCAACATCCTAATTTCAACTACACTCATCTTACTCACTTGTTGCTTCTTGAACAAGGGCAAAATGATCTTTTCAAATAATGGTCACCCTGTAAAATATGGCCATGGACCTCCATTTCCCAGCTGAGATTAAAACTTTACACAAGTCCTTATGTTCTCTCTACCCTATCTTATTTTCTATCTCTATCCACGGATCCAAACTCAGCCTGTATTGTCAACTACCGTTGTGGGAGGCTGAACCCCTCCAAGCCCATGCTGGTTCCACCGGTGGTCCACTGAAGCTATTTTTTCGGCAAACCAGTAAGAATGGCGACAAAGAACCCAACTCATAAATCCTCATCCTCTTCTGAAGCTCTCTTCAATCTTCGTCGTGTAACCACTGTCGCGCCACCACCATAGGTCGATCACCATTATTTCGGTGTTAAAGTAACACGCCTTACGGCTGGCGTATGTGATGGAGAGAGATGGGTTGGACCAGAATGTGGTGGCAGTCGAGGGCGAAGTTGTTGGAGGTGGAAATGAGGCCCGCGGCGAAGGAGTAATTGGAGGGGTAGATGGTGGCGCGTGGATGGGACGTGGTGGTAGAAGCAGATACGACCTATCCCTGGTGTAACCAGCATGGGCTTGTAGGGGATGGGTCGTCGAAAAGGGCTCGCCAGTAATCTAGTAATAGAGTGGGAGGAAACTAGAGGTGTGTCGTCGTGAGGTAGAGAGGAGAGAGAATGTGTAAAGATGGAGAGGGAGGGGTTTTTCAAGGGTTGAGGATGGAGTGTCAATATGTATGTCCACAGATCCGTCCCCCAATAAGATATGGAACTATGGAGAAGGATACATAGAGGATGCTATGCAGATGGGTGCTCGGTGTTTTATGTGCCTCTAAAGGGTGGATTTAGGTTACGGGGTGGGAGGTAGGCATTGAAGTTAATGATGCATTCATCATTCATTGCTCATGCGCACACAGTAATAGAGAGATGACCCAAACATTGGATGGGTTTTGGGTCTACGGTGGAAGGAAACAAGCGAGAATGTAATTCTGTTTCAGTAATAGCGTTAGCTTTATAATTCCTACTATTGGAAGACGTTGAATGTTGAATTTTAAACAACGAGGAGGTAAAGTGAAAATGAGTGTTAGTTTAGGGGGGTAAAATATTATTTACCCATAAGAGAAATGAGAAAGTTCAATTTTTGCTTCTATTTTCTATGTACGCCATTGACTGAATTAAATATTAACTTTTGGCTCCTCTCCAGTAATGGGAGATGAGCTTCTTGTCCGGTTCCTCTTTTTTCAGGACTTACTGAGCTCATATGGATTATCTGAATCTTATATTTTGTACATCTCGTCAAGTACGTACTTCAATAGTTCAGAAATTCATGTTGATCAGATACCGTTTGATACTTGATTAAAAAATATTTAGTATCTTGAAGTGAAAAAAAAATGATTTCGATTCAATGTGGCCGCTATATTTTTTTCAAGATTATGTGATCCAATTAGTTATCGAATGTTATCAGATCAACATGAATTTTTATACGGTTGAGGTACTCGAAAATATTTACAAATTGTACGATTACGATCATATATGTGGGCCCGTTATAGATCCGAAAAAAATGAGTTGGACGAAAAGCTCCTCTCTTAGTCCTGAAGAGGACCCACATCCGAATGAGAACATATATAATTGACAAGGACAAGTCTTAAAAATGATAACAGAAGCAGAAAAAAGAAAGGGGAAAGGCTATTATACACACCGCCCATGAAAATGTTGTACAATTTTTGTACACCTTTAATGGCTGTGTATTGTAGCCAGTTCCGAAAGGAAGTAACCTTCTTTTATAAATAGAAGAAAAGGTGATGCCAATTGAGTTGGTAGACCCAATAGACTTATTGAATTAGCAGAAGGAGACTGCTAACCTCCACACAAAGGTAGAGAATAATAAGTAGAAAGTGCATAGATATCCGTGAAAAGTGTATTAATATCGATGAAAGTAAATTGCCATTTGTGAAAAATGTATTGATATCCGAACTAGTTTGTTATTAGTATATGCGCCTACATATTATCCCTCACCTATTGACTATTGAGTAGAGTTTAGGAAATGACTACAATACATACTCATTAAAGGTGTGTACCATATGCACATATTGTATGGTCCATATTGTGTCACCTCATTGGCAATTGTAACATTTTTTAGTGTTTCGTAACTTTTCAGTAATATGATTTGTAACATTTTCTATGATTTATAATAATATTTTGGTGTGTCTCGTTAGTTTTATAAATAAATGAAAAATCGTAACTTTCATGAATATAAAAGGTAATCGATATAAGTCCCAAATATGGGTGAGTATTGCAGTTTTTCCCGTGAGTTTAACAAGACCATTAACAGAAATGAGGAATTAAACATTTAGGTTTCTACGTAAATCATTGACTGAATGAATGAATTAAAGTATTGGCTTCAGGCTGATATTCTGAGAACATCATTGACAAGGACAGAATTCTTAAAAAAGGCAGGAAGCATAAGGAAGTTGTCTTTCTTTTATAAACTGGAGATCATGCCAATTGAGTTGGTAAACCCAAGTAGGAAAGGAGACTATAGATAACTGTCAGAGGTTTGCGGTGAATTACGCCACGGTTACTTGGCAATACATTAACGTGTATTTGCCAAGTATCGGTATTCCAGGCTCACATCCGTTTCTGTCTCTGCTAAAAATTGCCAAACTTTTTTGTTAAAATACTTCAGTTTCGATTCATTAAACTTGCGTATTGGGCGCTAAAGCTGTTGCTTCTTGTGGTTTTTGGAGATTTTGAGATTTCTTGATTGCGGAGTTTTGGTATGGTATATTACGCATCTTGCCTTATCTGGTGTCTTTTTGCTGCAATTTCCATATATGCTAGGACTGACCGAGTTCTTCTGTTTTTTCTTCCAATTTACAGATGATTAACCTCTGAAAGGAAACGAGCAGACTACTAATGGCACGACGTCAGAAAACTAAAGTGGGAGGCTTACTTAGATTGCCTCCTCCCGCATCTTTAACTGTTATTTTAGCTATCAAAGGAAATAACAAAAGCAAAGATGTAGGAATAGTCAATTGGGCATTGGATAAGTTCGTCGCAGAGGGTATGTTCATGTTCAAGTTGGTACATGTTCGCCCCACGATAACCACAGTTCCAACGGCTGGTAATTTACGCCTCTTCCAATTTCTGGTAAAACAAATTCTCGATATCTAATTTTGAGTATGAGCAGAAAACCATTACTATATGTTGGTTGTATTGGCCTCTCTTGTTTGGTGACTTCACACCCGGAAACCTTTAGATTCTACCCTCAAAGTTGTTTTGCTGCTTTGATGTTCTTATTTGTTCCATAGTTTTTTTGTATTTGATGGAAAATTTTAATTGGGGTCTTTTCAGCTGTTTCACGTCTCCGATGTGAAGGAATATCTTCCCCTTTCTCAATGTGACTTGTGTTTGTTGTCCCTTTTCCGCAGTGGGATCCTTTCCTCTTTCAGATGTGCGAAAGGAGGTAGTACAAGCTTACAAGAGAGAAATACTTTGGCGAACCGAGATAAGTCTTCTACCTTACAAGAAGATGTGTGCTCAAAAAAGGGTAAGTATCTGTTCATGCTTGATCTTCTGATCACCCGAAGGAAGAGTTAAATGGGTAAAGGGTCTAACTGTTACGGACTCGAATGCAGATACATGCAGAAATTGTTCAACTCGTATCGGATGATGTCGTAGGTGCCATATCAGAGGAAGTTGTTAAGTCTGCTGTTAACACGCTTGTTATAGGGGCTTCATCCCGTGGCATGTTGTTTTCAAGGTAGCAGTGAAATTTTCTGCTTAACACAAATGATAATTGAAATACTGTTTTATTACTTGTCTTTTTGTATACTCGTCACATTTGATTTGAATTAACAAAACGTAGAGATTGGTTCACTTACCAAAAAAAAAAAAGCACAGGTAGAGGTCGGCATTTATTTCTAATCCTAACACTGCAATGTTTCTTGCAATAGGCGCAGAAACTTGTCCTCGGAAATGACAGAATCCATTCCAAAGTTTTGTGCAGTCTACGTCGTTTTAAAGGGAAAGTTGGCATCTTTCCGCCCATCTGAGTTAGATGGAAGCATTATAGAAGACAGAAGTGAAGCAAGTATCTCTACCAATAGTTCACCGATTCGCAAATCTTACTCACAATCAGGTACAGCAGTAGATGGTTTTGTGGTAGGCTTCATGCTGTCGTACAAATTGTGCTACTGTAACTGCAGATTTTGAAATCGTTTAATCTGAAAGGGCGTATCATTTTACCAGTCAATTATAAAGCTACTTACTTTTCTACATTGTGTGTCTCAACAAGGTGTATTGAGTTTAGTGGCCAAATCTTTGTTCTGTGACCATGTTACATAGTCCAAATGGTTTGTTAAGTGTCTTTTTTCTAAAGTGAAAAGGGTTTTGTTTTGTTTCCAATATTTAGTCAGTAATCTAATTTTCCTTCTCGTTTTGCAGAATTGAACGACTCCAGCTCGATTGCTTCATATGCTAGTTTCCCTTTTCCTTTTCACGGTCTTTTGACTGTAAATCAGACCATTCTGTATAAGAAAGCAAATTCATCTGGAGCCCTTGATTCAAGATTTACGTCTCTGGAATTTGATCGCGATGATTGTATGAGCTCTTGTCCTGGAAGCTCAGATATTGGTCGTCCAAGTAGCTCATTGTCTAGTCGCCAATTTTTGGAAACAGACACCTTTTCGTGGGAAGCTACTTTCGGAGATGCTAGTACCTCAGATGATCGTCTAGAGTTTTCATCTGAAAACCAGGTAACTCTTTTCATTTCAGTTTGATTTTGTTTCTCGTGCATATAATATACTTAACAAGGATTTAAATATCGGCCGCTACGCAGTGGTTTTTCTGTCCTTCAGTACCACTACACCCCGCTAGACTGGCACTACTCAAAATTCACACCTATATCGCCGATTCATGCTACGTATTGGTTTTTATCCAATTTTTTGCCTGCTACATGGCCGCTTTGGCCGGTTCAGGTGCTTTGGAGCCAAAAGAAATTTAAGAAAATTCAAGGTCGCAACACTCGGTTCGCGCTACGTATCATTCAATACTCGCGCTAACACTACACCTTTACCGCTACCGCTATTTAAAACCTTGGTATTTAGTACTGAGATTCCAATGATAGGGCTGCATTCTCTACACCAAAGTAGTCTTGGTATTTCATCAAATTTGGTCGAGCAATATATCCTCAATACTAGTAATCTTGTTGCGCTGATTTGCAAACTTTGATATCTGTATGTCAATTGACGTATAGACATTTCAAGGGAGTTCAATGAATATTTTTTCACTTTGTGCAGGTGGATGTTGATTTGGAGATGGAAAGGCTGAGAAGTGAACTGAGACCACCGCGAAATATGTATCCAATTGCTCGAATTGACGCAATTGATGGTTCTAAGGAGGTACCATTTTACCTTTCCTTCCCTTTCTGAGAAAAATATCAAATTGTTGAATATTTCGATATTCGGATTTGATGCATACATAGTATCTGACCTTGGATTTATGTTGCTTGTTCTTATGTGAAGATTTTTCTCAGGGGCTATTCATTTCTCTGGCTTCTCACTTCATCATAGTAAATATCTACTATGATGAAAGCTCAAATTTAGCAAATTGTCTCAATATTGTTGCACAAATAACACATGATCTGCATAAGTTCTGAGATTTAGATCAATAACGATTAGCTGGGTCGTTGCACAACACTGTAACCGGAGTATCTACGTGATAGACAGTTTCTTTGATGCACCAAAACTCAATATACCTGATATATCAACGGCCACAGCCCACGAATGACCCATCACTTGGTTTAAAAGATTCCTTGCATTTGTGGAGATGGCTAGTTGATGACTGATGTCCTTGTTTTCTGTTAAGGTGAATGATCTTAACAATCTCCTATTGGAAGAGAGTATTAAGCTTGGGGAGATAAACTATGAGGAGGAGGAAGCAAAAGAATTGGCAATACAAGAGGAAGTGAAATGTGAAACTGCAAGACAAGAGGCGGAGTATGTGAAGGAATATGCTGAGAGAGAAGCTGCAGAAAGGAACGAAGCTGCGAATAAAGCCGTCAAAAAGGCCAAAAAGAAAGAAAAACTAGAGAATGCGCAGGGGGGGCCTCTGCAGCAGTACCAGAAGTTTGAATGGGAAGACATTGTGTCAGCTACCTCAAACTTCTCTGACAATCTTAAAATTGGATGTGGGGCATATGGTACTGTGTATAAGTGCAGTTTGCATCACACCACTGCAGCTGTGAAGGTCCTCCATTCTAAAGAGGCTCCCAGGATCAAGCAATTTCAGCAGGAGGTAAGAGAATTCTTCAAAAGAAAATAGACTTGATATATATCATTCTATTTGGTCTTTAATCCTGCCTATATACAAACATATATTTCAGTGTTGACCACATTCTTCTCTGCATTGGATATCCTGGTAGGCCATCAAAATGCTGATCTAAATTCAGCTTACTAATCATTGCCTTTAAGATCAATTGTCAAGGTCAAAGCCGTATTTACCACGACAACTTTTGGAGTCACGGCAGGTTTCTCTGGTGCACTCTCGTTTTCTGTTTAAAGCAGACACACACATCAACATGGAAAACTGACACTGTTTGCACATATATTCGATTTGCCTGTGTCATCTGTTGTTCATGTACTCCAGTAGTTGATTCTTTTTATACAACTATAGCTTTGAGCAAGCCAAAAAAATCAGACTGAAGGTCACTGTTATATGGTCCTCAAAAGCCAACTAGATTACCCTCGTGCTTACATACCTCGCATTACTTTCGTACATAGCCAATGTGGGACTCTACTTCGCACTCTCCCTCATGCCAAACTTGCTCCACGTGCAAGCAAGGGACATGCGCCCTAACCATCCCTGTACTTTTGCTCATATCATGTTATATGGCTTTGGGCAATACTCAACTACTTGTCAATAGACTCAATACATTCAAACCAGGCGATCTGGGACTTCGTTTCACAGTCATGGCTACTCAAAATATAAGTACTGATATTGGCTGTTTTTTGGCTTTCAGCTTGAAGTCTTGAGCACAATTCGCCATCCGCATTTGCTAATTCTTCTTGGTGCATGTCCTGATCATGGTTGCCTAGTTTACGAGCACATGGAGAACGGTAGTCTGGAGGACAGGTTGTTCAGAAGAGACAACAGCCCTCCAATCCCATGGTTCCATAGGTACAGAATCGCTTGGGAAATAGCCTCAGCCCTAGTCTTCCTCCACAGCACAAACCCACAACCCATTATCCACCGCGATCTCAAACCCGCAAACATTTTGCTCGATCAGAACTTTGTGAGCAAGATTGGCGATGTCGGGCTTTCGAAAATGCTAGATTCCAACTCTCTTTCTCCTTTACTATCCACCATGTGCAATGAGACGGGGCCCGTGGGGACACTTTGTTATATAGATCCGGAGTACCAGAGGACAGGATTGATTTCTGCATCATCCGACGTTTATGCGTTTGGAATGGTGATTATGCAGTTGGTGACTGCAAAACCAGCTAGAGCGTTAACCCATTTGGTGGAAATGGCAAGTGATGAAGGGAATTTGGAGGAATTGTTTGATCCTGAGGCTGGAAACTGGCCAGTTGAAGAGACAGAGGAATTAGTTGCGTTGGGAATGCGATGTGCTGAGATGCGACGTAAAGATAGGCCTAGTTTGAGAGACGAAGTACTTCCTGCATTGGAGAGATTGAAAGATTTTGCAGATGAAGCTAAAAATACTTCTCCAATCCTTGAGGTATAATTCTGTCATGTTTCTTTCACTGCTTGTTTGGTGAAATCTTTTGTTCAATCTTTTAACCGCATTCTTCTCTTGCAAATCAAACCTGCTATTGACAGTTCAATTAGCTGATCTTAACAACGAAGTTCATGCTTACAACTTCGATTTCTCGAGTGCTAATCGTGATTTTAATGATTTTGTGTTAGAAAAATATGTTTACTTTTTGTGATAAACCGATAATTAATGAACACAATAAAATCAGGATGCAAAAGCTGGAAATCAACGAGAACAAATGCTGATCAAGGCGAGTGTTGCACTCTGTAAAACAAATGACTCCGGCTCAGATGAAAACCATATAAAATCAACCTCTTGAAAATGAATGAAGCATGCCATATATATAGACTAATTTGTGACTATACGAGTATACGGAATAGTCACCAAGGAAAGGGGCACATCAGCTCATATAAGGCGCGTCCGTCCACAATGAACAAGTGCCATCACTCAAAAGACACGAATCCAAATGGAGTCAATTTACATTTTTCAACAATTTGTGTGATCTACAAGTGCTTTTCATCTGATAATGGGAACTGATGATTTGTTTCGTCTTTCAGAATGTAATGGACGACCCTTGCGCAGCTGCTGATGGGTATGCTTACGATGGCAGAGATTCTCCGATGACAAGTTTGCCATTGTCAAAATCTACAATTCATGTTAATTGAATACCAATTAGTATGTAAACGGATTACAAAAATAAAACGAAAAATCGGCTCACAAATGGGCTGCGGAGAATGGAGATTTCTAAGTGCAGAGAGATTATGGGAGGGAAGGAGAAAGCATGGTTCACAAATCTAGGACTCACTGTCATTGATTTTATTGATGTTTTGAAAGTGAAGTCGGTGTCACTATTTGGCATGTTTTCATTGGATGCCGTAAAATAGTGAAGGGGCCAGAGGCTAATTTTTATCTCGCTAATTTTTAGATTGTGAATTGAACATTTCTGGATTATGGTCAAAATATATTATGAATCAATAAAGTATTTGCGAGATATGTGCAGAATAAATTTAATTTTGTAACTGGAATAGTCTTCATTATAGTGATTTTATCCTTTTTAATATAAAAAGATTCAAAGGACCTTATGAGCTCCTCAAATTTCAGAACCGACCTTATGTTCCCTTTTGTTTGAAGTTTCTAACGCTAACGGACAGCTACTTTGGTTATTTTCTCGAATGCTTATCTCCATTTTATGTCCCCATCAAATGTCATGTGTTTCATTTTTGTCACTACAAATTTAATAGGTTCGATTGCATCACTAACGATTGAATTAAATCTAGAACATTAGACTGATGCAATTGTTTCAATTGCTTCCCTCCAGTTTCCTTGGACAAAAACTCAGGCTTTTTTGGTCAATTAATTTGTTCTCGTCAATATTATGCCAACTTCTAAAATATTGATACTATTTTGCTTGGCTTTAATCGGAGCCCTCCGTAGTAACGGTGGAATTAGTATCGCAAAACTTAACCGTCATTCTTGTACATAGATCTTGAGTTACCGAAAATAAATGAACAATGATCCAAAATCACCCCATTTCGTTCAAAAAAATTGGAGACTCTCGATTTACCGAAATTAAATACTGTAGTAGTCGAAAATCAATTGGGGTCAAAGGGTCCGGCTTTCAGCTTATACCAGACCGTCAACGAATGAGTTGACCGGGCATAATGAAGGATCAAGTCACACGGGTCAGCCCATGCCCAATCCACCGAGGGTTTTAAACATAGACAATGCCTCGGTGGAACTGTACGCTTCGGCGGTCTTGCCAGCCAATTCTGTTAAGACCCCTGAAGGGAATCCCGTCGAACAGGAGACCTTCCTATTCACCTCGGCAGATACGGCGGCTTCGACTGAAGCAGGTTCTGGTTGTGGTTTCACCGAAGGAAAGGCAGCTAGCACTCTTAGTACAACTTCGATGCCGGCTACAGCATGGGAGTACCCACCGAGCCGATAGGCGTCGGCAGTGTCCCGCGGGGTGCTGAACCGGTGTGTTTGGGGTATCATGTTTCCTGCCGAGCCGTTGGGCTTCGGAAGCTTATAGCCGAAGAGGGCTCCAACTGCTGGTGATTTTGTGACATTGGGCGGCATCCTGACAAGGTACATGTGGTGCCTGCAGAACCACATGATGGACTGGGGGTATCCCCAGATATTTTGACTTGTCGGGTGTGTGAGGACATGACGTTAGCCGAAGTGGCGGGGCTGCCTGAGGCACTCATGACTAACCCACGTGCTATGTCAAGTACGGAAGGGGCGCATAAGGTACACGAATGACTTAACTAAGCAAGTATCTCTCACCTATAAAAGGGACGCTCACCAACTTAATCTCTCTCTCTCTCTCTCTCTCTCTCTCTCTACAGTACTCATGCCTTCTCTCTCTAGTTTTTCGATTGGTTTTGCCACTTCTGGTCACTTACTTGACCATCGGAGTGCCTTCCTGGACCACCACCGTCTAGGTTAGGCATTAATGCGAGTGCTCATTGTGCATGTCATCTTCTCTAGCGAACACACAAGATCTTAGGCAAGGTTCAGTCATCACTATATCCACACTTCACACCACCCGAGAAGGTTCAAAAGGTTTACCCCGGAGAAGTAACCCCACACTATGTACTCTTGATAATAAATGTTAACGCGGGCACTATTTAACGTAATTGTTGCTTTTACGTATTCTTATAAAAATTTTATGCATGGAAAGACAGTAGGTTGAGGTTTTCATTCCAATTAAGAATGTGAATCTACAAGTATTAATCCACTAATTGTGGGTATTTTCCAACATTATTGCTATCTTTTCTTTTCTTTTTTTTATCAACTCATTGTTGCTATCTTGCTAGGGCCAGGAACGTACGTGCATATATCCAAGGGGTGCTATCTGTAATTAATAAAGTACTAATTATTATATATGTACACATACAGTTACATTTGTAAGTTATAATAGTAGATGAAATGATCTCTTCCTATGGCATTTCCAAAGGAAATATTTAATTCTCTAGTGGTTCTACGTACGGTTCTAGTACGGCATATCAAAATGGAAATATACAAACCAACATATATTTCATATACGTGCAAAATATGCCTTCATTTCTCAATCAATGACATGAGTTACTATTATTTTTGTATCTTGTTTGTTCGTTGTTCTTCAAACATTTAATCAATCGGGTAATTCAATATGATCATGATATCATACCCGTATCTGATCTATCAAATGAGAAGTCTAAAAAAGACACTGCATGTCATCTTTTGTGACAGAATATTCGTAGTTATACGTCGATCACTAGGGCATATTCCATTTTATTTATTCATAACAGAATATTCCTAGTTATACGTGAATACCGTTGCTTATACTCTTTTAGAAAGTTAAACCGAAAATGAGTGATGTTTAATGTTTTTAGGATCCACATCCTCTCCATTCCATAGTTATGCCAAACGATGTTGGCACCCTACTCGATGACAATCATATGCCCCTCGAGACCCAAAGGGTTAATGGCTAACAAGGAGTCAACCACCGAAACAAGCAACAATGAAAACGAAATAGAACCCCCAAGACAAGAAATGGGCTAGAACAAACTCCACAAGCCCAGTCACAATAGAAGATACCATGTGCCTTGCTATACTAAAATCTGATAATGAGAACCCCACCCAATTGAAAGATGTATAGAAATGATAAGCCCAACATCAGGAACAAAGATTGGGAAGAGGCAGCGGCCTTGACATATCCTTGGAAGATTCCAGCTCGAAAATTAGCGAGATGAGGGAGCAACAGCCCAGAGAAGCGTAGAAACCTGATGAAATTCAGCAAGAACAAACCCAAATGGACTCACAAAGTGAAAGCCTGATATAACCAAAGCTGCCCAAAATGAAAGTACTCCAAAAGATGAATCCCAAACAAAAAGAGTACAACATAGCATATATGCGCCCCTCTCCATCTGAAAAACTCCTTTAAGGGCCAGCTAAAGATGAGCATAAATGCAACATAAACGCCAAAATCTGTAGATGAGTGCAACATGACTTGATTCCCTCAAATAAAATCCACAATATAATAGCAAATCCTTTCCATGATGAAACTCCCTAGGCTTCCATATGTATATTAGTCCACAAGTCCAGTGAAATTGCTTTTTGTTAGTTAAACAAAATTACAGCATGTTGATTACTTGAATAACTTTTTTTTGAGTACTTTTGGACCTTTTTCAAGTCATGATTGTATTTTAGTGTATAACATGTGTGAGTATTGTTTTAGGATAACAGTATAGAAACATGGACATTGTGATCCGTCATTCTCGGGTTTGCAGTATTAACACCAGACTTATAAATCTTACACAAGGATTTTACCAGTAAAAATGCTATTTGTTTATTATAGTAGTTATTTCTGAAAAAAAAAAAAAAAAAGACATCAACTAAATAAACTTTGTGGATTTTTGAATTGAGAGAGATAATGAACGAGATCAAAAATTGTCATTATGTGTCACTGTGTCAGAGTCATGGGCTGAATTCAATTTAGTGGGATCTTTCATTTACGTTCTTTTACCAAGAATGTTTTAGGAAACTCTTTGACCCCCGAATTTGGAGTATCCTGCTTTCATGGAATTCACAAAGTTCAACAAACAATTGATATTTCGGTGGAATACTTTTTGAAGTATTGTTCCTTATTTATCCTATTAATATTAACAATCGAGATATGGTCGAAAGAAAAAATCTCTATTTGACTGGTTTCTTTGTAATTGTTCTAGATCTATTAGACGAAATATGCGAGATTGGCGTCGACATGCTATTGAGTGGTGATGAAGGTCCGCTGATGGTTTCAAATCAATAAGTTTGCATAAGAAATATTGGAATATGCTTCAGAATAATCTTCTCATCCATATCAGCGATTTTATAAGTGCCATACCAAATCGCATCAAGGGAATCATTTTTTGGAGAAATACACGACATCTAAGTCATGCACGTAAAGAACATTGTCACTTACACAATATGTGGTGTCCTCAAAAATCCAGTAGCACCTCTTGAGTAAGCCTTGACCCGTGAGAGCAGCGAGTGAGTGGTGAATGTGATTATGCGCGAGCCCCTGCACACGGAGCACACGTCGTTAGCGCCCAACCTGGCCGGAGTATGGCCAGGGAAGGCACTCCGACGGTCAAGTAAGTGATCGGAGAAGAAAGTGTTTTGAGAAAGTATTTGTAGAGAGAGAAAGTATTGCCTACCCGTTTAGGGCTTCGTTGCCTCGTATTTATAGGCTACCCAAGTACAGGGGCAGATCGGTCAATCTGGCTCGGATGACGTCACCGAGCGTCACGAGCCAGATCTGCATGGATCGCATGTTCGCGTCCTCCAATCACAATTGAGCACGTAATGTAACCGTTTCGGGTGCCATCATGCTGACGTAGGTACAGCTGTCTCATGCACATGCGCCTTCCCCAGTTTGTTACGAGCGTTAACCGCCTTCAGTGACATCACGAGGGTCGTCACCGAGATCTCAGATATGATCCGTACCGGACGGCTTGTCCGGTTCATGGTCTACCGGCCGAGACATCGGTTTGTCTCGGTTGGACCTCGCTCGGTGGGCCCATGGCGTTCTGTTCCCTGGTTGGTCTGGAGATCCATCTGAGCCCAATTTCTTCCGGGCTCCTCAACCGAGACCCATTTGGGCTGCTAGATTTCGGCCCACTACAATAGCCCCTCAACTTCTTCCGAGACACATGGTTCCGAGAAGGGAGTTGAATGTCCAGATTCGGCCGTTGCGCTCCCCGAGACAAACGTGGAGTGAGTCCGAGAGAAGCAAGCCTCTTCCTTTGTGTTTCTTTAAGCCGAGCCTTAGCCCTGATTGCTTCGTGGCTCTCCTCGGGTTGTTACACGTGGTGATCATGAATTGGATGATAGGGTTGCACACGGATCGCAGTCACATATGAAGGGACGTAAGGACGTGAAGCATCAGGAGATGAGCTCGGCACGTCCCATCTCTGCCACGTGTCAGCATCTTACGCGTGCCGCCAGAGGTTACCTCGTTTCCCGCGCTCTGATTTAAACCCTTGCCTCCCCTATAAAAGCGGGAGGTCTAGAGAGAGGTACGCTTTTTACTCTCATTCTCTCTCCTGCACGCAAAAACCTCTGTACTTCCATACTTTCCGACGAGATCACGACCGTCGTTCTCAGCCGTTACACCGCAGCCGTCCGCCGTGTTCCTCCGTTTTCTTTCTTCTGCGATTGGAGGAGAACACCGTGACTTTTCATCTTCGTCACCGCCGCTACTGTTCACCGGTGTTTCAGAGGTAAGAATCTCTTCGCAAGTTGTCGATTCTTTCTGTCTTAATCTTTGATTTCTGCTTTGAGACGATTTGAAGGAGTTTTTGTTTAGTAAAGAAAAGATTTTTTGCGATCTGTTGTGAGACTATTGAAATCTCGATGAACAGTGTAGACGTTCAAGTGTTCATCGCGTTCTTCGCTAGAACAATCCCTGTGACTCTTCGAGTCGCTTTTAGATTCTTCGACCCTTAGGTTTTAGGATGCAAAGTCGTTTTCCATCCGAGACAAAGAATCCGGGCCTTGGCCGAGATAGATCTCATGCCATCGGTAGCCCTTCCCTTGCTTAGGATGTCCGAGAAGCACAAATAGTGCACTGATTAATTGGATTTTTGGCTCGGAATTGGTCCGAGCCTACTTTGCCACTTAGTGATTTCAACGAGAGCTTTAGACCAATGTCAGTTATATGGCTAACTGCTTTTCACCCGTGCACTTTTGTCAGGTTCTTCAATCCTGGAGCCCTTTGTCCTTTCCTCGGGGAGTTCCAACAGGACGAGCGACTCCGAGCCCTCCGTACGTAGTTATAATCGCTTACACTACCGTCTCGAACTAACCTTCCTTGAACCTGACGTAGGGATGGCGTCCGCAGACATGGGTCCGGTTGACGAGGGGTTCGCTCCCCTCAATCCCATAGATGTTGATCCAGGCGTTCGATCCAGTAGTGAGAATTCAGTTAACCAAGGTGAGATCAGTAGCGATCATACCGAATCCATGAACCCTGGGAATAGGAGAGACGGTAGCCCCGATGTCCAAATCGTGGGGGTCCGGAACCCCGAAGCGGATAACACCGGGTCTCTTTACGAGCCAACCACCGAGAACCCATCAATCGAGCATGCTACCGAGAACCCACAGCAAGAGGCACCACCTCCCAAGGCCAAGTCCTCGGTAAAAGGGGCGAACGTGTTCCTGGAGTACTTCAACGGAAAGGCCGGGAGTTACGGAGCATTCTGTCGGAAGTATAAGATTCCCCCCGATGTTGAGCTCCGACTAGTCCGAGAAGATGACATTACTTTTTCCGAGGATCATATTACCGTCCCTCTCCTGGCGATAACGGAGGGAGGGCTCCGATTCCCGGTTAACTTGCTGCTCCGTCAATTTCTATATGAGTACCAGATCAACCCGAGGTTTTTGGCAATGAACTCTTTTCGGATCGTTAACAGCGTGTTCGTGTTACGGGAGAAATTTGGATTTATTTTTAATTTGAGTGACTTGGTAGGAGTTTATAACGTCTCGAAGAACAGCCCTTCCGAGCGCCGATACCTATCCCTACGGAGTACTCCCAAGGAACCCAGGTCTTATTTGATTGACCACCTCCCCGATTCCGACCCATGGGCTAACGACTTCGTAGAGGTTCGGGGTAACTTCGAGTTCGGCCCTGATGATGATGGCACCTACCCAATTCCGAGACAAAATACTTTCATAGGTTTATTTTTTGTCTATAGCATGTTTCTTTGCCCCATTTGATTGCTTGCTATATTATGATGATCCTCCTCCTCTCTTTGTTTTGCAGAGGTCTCCCCTGTTACGAGCCGATTACTCAAGGCTAAGAACGACGACAACATCCGAGCTGCTTACCGAATCCCCCTGCAAGAAAGGTATTCTCACGTTTTGCTAGAGTACGAGCCGTCGTATACGTCTTACCTCCAACAGAGGAAGAAGAAGAGCAAGGAACAACTCGCCGCCGAGCGTGCAGGCCCGAGTAGGAAGAGAAAGAGGTCCTCGGCTAAAGGGAAGTCGGTCGATCTCGTGGATGTAAGCTCGGATTCTGCGTTCGATCTACACCGAGCCCCAATTTAGGATCTCGTGGGAAAGGTTAGGGAACCTTTGGAAGAAGAGTTTGAGGAAGAAGAAGGAGAAGATATGGGGGGTAATCTCGGCGATTTGCCAAGCCTTATTCCGAGCAAGAAAGCCAAGAAGTCCGTTGCTCCGTTTGCTAAGGGCACCCCGAGCCAATCCAAGAGAGCTCCTGTTAACCCCGAGACTGATCATGCCGAGCTTAAGAAACAAAGGATCGTGTTGGGATCAGGTTCGGGGAGGGACATGCAGAAAGACAAGGGCGCTGCTGATAAGACCACTCTTGAGAAAGCGTCTACCGAGAAAGAAGCCCCTCCGAAGGACTCAAATGCCGAAACCTCTTCTCTAGTTCCCTTCGTCTTTGCCCCTCAGGCCAAGCAGGGGCGACCTGTGCTGCTGACGGACAGTGTCCGAGCAAATCCCAGACTCGGTCTCCCTTTGCTTCAAGGGGTGTGCCTGCCTGAGGACATGAAGCAGCTCCCCTCCGACCTGGAAGGGAACATTGTGGACATGTTCTCACACTTGACCCTGGTAAGCGTTTTGCCGTGACGTTTGTCTTTCTTCATCTTTATATCTTGCTTACTGTTATACTCTATTTTCAGGCGAACCAGTCCGTCCTCGGCTACCACCAAAAGGTAGTAAACCTTTCCTCTTCTTTCAACAACCTAAAGCTGAAGTACAAGGATGCCATCTTGAAGAAGAAGGAAACCGAGAATGAACTGGCTGCCGCGAAGCTCCAGCTTTCGGAATTGGATGAGGCAAAGAAGCAGCTTTCCGAGTTGGACAATCTGAAGGGCCAGGTGAGGGCGTTACAGGAAAAGCTATCCGAGGAAGAAGAGAAATCGAAGAAGGCGGTTAGCGTCGCGCACTCGGCCGGTTTTGAGGAGGCGAAGTTGAAGATCGTGGAGCATTATCAAGGCCAAGTTGCCGAGATCAAGAACATGGGTTTCCGAAGTGGTGCCAAGATATACTATTTCAAAGGGGTGGCCAAAGGTTACGAGCTCGGATTAGAAGCTGGCAGCGTTCCTGCTGAATCTGCTCTCCGAGCACTACCGGAGGTCGAGACCCCCGAAATCGAGATCCCCGAGGAGGAGGAGGAGGCTGACGAAGAAGAGGAGGAAGAAGCTGCAGAGAATGCCGAGAATGTTGACAATACTGTTGCTAATGAGACCGAGGTCCTGAGGAAAATACTTGATGTTGTTTCCCTTGAACTTGTATTTTTTCTGAACACTCTTTCTTCCCCCCCCCCCCCCCCCCCCCCGAACTAATTCTGTGGTTCGTTATTTGGGTACGGCTGGTGGAATTATATGCCAGACCGTTGTCATTGTTGTTGAAGCAACACTTCTCTTTCTCCCCCAAACTATCTCTTATTTTGGAACGGCTCGGTGGAATTTTATGCCGAGTCGTTTGTGATGAATGAATGGAATGGATGTCTTTATCTCTTCTGTTTGTATCTTGTTGAATGATTGTTTCCGAGATATCATAGTAATACCCACATTCGTCTCGGCTTAGGGCAAATTAATACCCCTGGCCTAAGTTGAGAGGAATGTGTTAAGAAATTTTGCTAAGGCATGAAAACTATCCGAAGCAATTGATAGGTCTTCTCGGATATATTGCCGAGTCAATTGAATGTTCATAATTAGGACGTAAAAAATTGAGAGAATTTTTGCTAAGGCATGAAAACTACCCAAAGCAATTTGATAGATCTTCTCGGATATATTGCCGAGTCAATTGGATGGTCATAGTTAAGACTTGTAAAAAATTGAGGAAAGTTTCACAAATGTTGGAATCCAAGAGTAATATGAAAGGTCTCGGTAAAAATGTCGAAGTAATATCAAACGTCGAAAATTTGTTGAAGTAACGCCTCAGAGAACCGAGTTAATTTTAGTCACGTCGTCGTTTGATTCGAATAATACCCTGTAACAAGAGTTTGATTGACTCGGTGAAATCGTACCGAGATGGTTTGATAAGTCATGACTGGATCAGTTACTAACTTGTAAAAACAAGCTGTTCTTTGGTCAATACCCCTATGGAAGGGTTTTTACGTCGAGCTCGGTTTTATGGGCCGAGACATTTATGTTAGTACCACCTCGAGGGTGTGTGATTTTATCGACGTAATCATTGGATTGGCTCGGTTTAACCGAGCGGTCTTATGGGATGAAACCCATGTGTTAGTTTGTGCCTTTGGCCAACGCCATCGGGTACGAATACCGAGATACGATTAAAAAGGACGACAGTTGAGAGCAAATGTCTTTTCATTGATAAATTTCCGAGGAAGTAATACATCAGAAGTCCTTCTTCAATTTTTCTAAGTATTGACATTCATCATCCAAGAACAATACTCTTAAGCATAATATTTTCTCAAGTTGTAAGCATTCCATGGCTTGTCTACGAGCTTCCCATCCATGTCTTCTATCTGATAAGCTCCTTTGCCCACCTTTTTAACGACTCGGTAAGGACCATCCCAATTGGGCATTAACTTCTTTTTCTTATTTTTGTCCGTGACCTTTTTGAGGACCAGGTCGTCCGGGCAGAATGTCCTCAACCGAACCGTCTTGTTGTATCCCTTAGCAACCTCCTGTTGATAAGCTGCCAACTTTACCCGAGCTGCATCTCGCCTCTCCTCGGCCAAATCCAGATCGTTACTTAGGGCCGTGTCATTAGTGGTTTCGTCAAAGTACTCGGTTCGGATTGTTGGTAGCCCCTTCTGAATAGGGATCACAGCTTCAATACCGTAGGCGAGGGAGTAGGGAGTCTTACCAGTAGAACGTCTCAGAGTGGTTCTGAATGCCCAGAGGACGTGCGGTAGCTCTTCAACCCATTTCCCTCGCTTTGCAATTAGCCTTCTCTTGATTCCAGCCGCGACCGTCTTGTTAGACGCCTCGGCTTGGCCGTTACCTTGAGGATAAACAGGTGTGGAGTTGAAGAAGCGTATGCCGAGCTTGTCATATACCTCTTTCATTTGCTTCCCAGTGAACTATTTGCCGTTGTCCGAGACAATTGCATACGGAACCCCATACCGAGAGATGATGTTCTACCATAAGAAGCTCTTCACATTTGCCTCGGTGATGAAGACTAGAGGTTCGGCTTCAACCCATTTGGAAAAATAATCTGTCGCGGTTATAAGGTAGCGAAATCCTCCCGGAGCGAGTGGTAGTTCTCCCACGATGTCCAACCCCCACTGAGCAAAGGGCCATGGACTAGTGATCGGTTGAAGGTCTTCGGCTGGCTGGTGGATCATTGGCTTGAACAGCTGGCACTTATGGCACTTCCGGACAAACTCTTCAGCATCTTCCTTCATCTTCGGCCACCAATACCCCTGAGTGATGGCTCGGTGGGTGATAGAACGTCCTCCCGAGTGGCAGCCGTCGCTGCCAGCATGCAGTTCGTGGAGTATTGAATGGACTTGGTTCTGATGGACCACCATGAGGTACGGGCCTGTCCGAGATCGTCTGTATAGGGAACCTGTTGGTGAGAGCCAGTAGTTTGCAGCCTTACATCTGATCCGGTGGGCTTCTCGTCGGTCTTCAGGTAGCTTGTCGTCTCGTAGGTAAAACACGAGTTCGTCCATCCAGCTTGGACCGAGCTCGATATTCAACATCTGGGTACGAGGGGAATCGAAGCTCGGTGAAGAGATTGTTCCAAAGGAAACTGACCTCTGCTCGGATGCTTTGCATGCTGAGGCGAGTCCTGCGAGTGCGTCAGCGTGGGCATTGTGCTCTCGGCCCACCTGATGGACTTCAATTTCTTCAAATGTCTCGGTTAGGCTCTTGGCAAGGCTCAGATACTTGGCCATTCTTTCATCCTTAGCATCGTAGTCTCCGTTGAACTGGTTTACAACGAGTTGTGAGTCGCTGTAAACCATTAGAGTCTTCACGTCCATTGCCTCGGCGAGCCGAAGGCCTGCGATTAATGCTTCGTACTCGGCCTCGTTGTTAGAGGCCGGGAACTCGATTGATATAGCATTCTCGTGTACCACTCCCTCGGGGGAGATCAAGACTACGCCTGCTCCAGCTCCGCGTTGGTTGGAAGCTCCGTCTACGTGTAATTTCCAAGCGTTGCCGTGGAACATGTGCCAACTGGAGAATGGCACAGTTGCTTGGTCTTCCTCCGTGCTCGGGCTCGGTTCTCCTTCCGAGGGAGGCGTTGCTGTTAACTCGGCAGTTTCAGTTTCTTTGGATGATTCTTCATCCGAGGTAACATTGTTTACATCTTCAATTGCCACGGGGGCGTCAGGGTCTTCGGTTTCTTGCTCGGGTAGGGATGGGTTGGGCTCTTCTTTCTTCTGTTTTTCTTCTCCTGGTGTTAGCTCCGCAATGAAGTCAGCTAGCACCTATGCCTTTATAGCTGTTCTCGGTCGATACTGGATGTCGAAGTTGACCATCTCACATGACCACTTCGAGACCCTTGTTGAGAGATCAGCTCTTCGGAAAAGTGCCTTCAGTGGATACTCGGTGAGAACTATGATTGTGTGAGCCTGGAAGTAAGGGAGCAGCTTCCGAGATGCAGTGACGAGAGCGAAGGCCACCTTTTCAAGAGGAAGGTACCTTGTCTCGGCTCCAGTAAGCGTTTTGCTGGCATAATACACCGGTCGGTGCTCGGTTCCTTCTGCTCGTACGAGAACTGAGCTGACTGCATGTGGAGAGACAAATAGGTAGATGAACAGATCTTCATTTTCCCGAGGTGTTTCCAGTAACGGTGGCTCGGTAAGATAGGTCTTCAGGTGTTGTAAAGCCTTCTCGCAATCTTTTGTCCACTGGAACTTCCTCTTGCTTGTCTTGATTGATTGAAAAAGGGGGCGGCAAACGTCAGCCGAGCGGCTGATGAAGCGGTTGAGGGCTGCTGCCATCCCTGTAAGCCTTTGGACCTCCTTGATTGTACTCGGTGAAACGAGTTGTTGAATAGTTGTAACCTGGCTCGGATCCGCTTCAATACCCCTTCTCGTCACCAAGTGGCCTAAGAATTTCCCCGACCCAACACCGAACGAGCACTTCTCGGCGTTGAGTTTAAGGCCGTGCTGCTTCAATACTGCGAACATTTTGCTGAGATCTGCGATATGGTCTTCCTCTTGGATACTTTTTACCACCATGTCATCGATGTATGCCTCCATCGTGTCCCCGAGCTGATCTTTGAACATCCGAGAAACCATCCTTTGGAAGGTAGCCCCGGCGTTCTTCAGCCCGAAGGGCATGACTCGGTAGCAATATAGACCTCTTGGTGTGATAAATGCTGTCTTCTCCCTATCCTCCGTGTCCATGAAGACTTGGTGGTAGCCCCTGTAAGCATCCATGAAGCTCAACCGAGCGTGACCAGCCGTAGCGTCCACGAGTTGGTCTATCCGAGGGACTGGGAAACAGTCCTTCGGACAGGCGTCATTCAGGTTCGTGTAGTCTACGCAGACCCTCAGCTTGCCGTTCTTCTTTGGGACCACCACCGTATTTGCCAGCCAAGTCGGGTACTGGACCTCCTGGATTGCTTGGGCTTCCAATAGTTTGTCAATTTCTGATTCCACCGCCTCGGCGTGAACAGCAGAAGATCTTCTCGGTTTTTGAATAACCGGGCGCCTCAATGGGTCAACGTTAAGCTGATGCTTGATGAATCTCGGGTCAACCCCTGGCATCTCGTACGGGGTCCAAGCAAACACCTCAATGTTTGCCTTGAGAAAGGTCACCATCTCGTCCCTTTCGGCCTCGGTTAAGGAGGAGCCGATTAGGAAGAAGCGGCTTCCATCCTCATTGATTGGGATTGTAACGAGGTCTTCCACTGATTTAGCCTCGGCTGGCCGACCGACATCTTCCAAAGCGGGTGCCCCGGGCACCTCCACCCACTGCACTTGCTTAGGCTTCTTCTTTTCCTTTCTGCCCACGGTTGAAATATAGCATTTCTTTGCAGCTATCTGATCTCCCTTTACATCTTCTTGCTTGCCCTTTGCTCCAACAAACCGTAGCACCTGATGGTACGTGGACGCTACGGCCTTCATCGCGTGCAGCCAATTTCTCCCCAATATGATGTTATAGGGACTCGGGGAGTTAACAACAATAAATTCCACTTGCTGCGTTACCGAGCCCGTGACGACTGGAAGGGTAATGGTGCCGAGGGGATACACGGGCGTGCCACTGAAGCCAACGAGGGGGACCTCGGAAGGCTTCAGGTCCTTGCTAGTGAATCCAAATCGTTTAAATAACGAGTAGTACATTACCTCGGCTGCGCTTCCTTGGTCTACCAAAATCCGTTCCACTTTGGCCTTCCCCACTTTGAGCGTGATGACGAGAGCGTCGTTATGAGGGAACTGCACCCCTTCTAGATCCTTCTCGGTGAACGTTATTGTCCACTGAGACTCCTTAGTTGGGAGGGGGCGTTTCGGTTGCTGTTTAACCGAGAGAACCTCCAATGCCTTCGTGGCTTGCTCGATTTCCTTGTACACTCGAGCTTCCAACATTCTTGTCACCGGTCCGTGAATCACGTGCATCACCACCACGTCCTCTTGAGCACCCCCAGCAGCAGCTGCTCCTTGACCCTGAGCCCGAGCAAGGGTTTTGTCCTGGTCAATGTAGGCATCCAGGTTTCCAGCCGAGACGAGAGTTTCCAAATATGCCTTGAACGGCTTGCAGGAGGTGGTGTAATGGCCTTGCTCTCGGTGGTACGTGCAGTAGACTTTCCTATCCTTCGTTTTATCATGTGTTCCCATCTTGTGATCCGGCCAGTGAAAGAACCCTTCATTCTCAATCTTGCGGAGGAGCATGTAGATTGGCTCGGTGAATACTGTGCGCTCGGCTACAAAGTCACTTGCCTTCGGGAGTCGCTTTGCTGCGCTTGCTTTAATAGTGTTTACTGCCTTCTTCTGATTACCCGAGACATGGATAACCCTTGGAACGGAGGAGGAGGTTGGAGCATTACGCTCGGTTAAGAGTTCCTCAAGCTCGATGAATTTGTTTATCCGTTCCATCAGGTCGTCCATGTTCTTTGGTGGGTGCAACATCAGATCTGTGAAGACAGGGCTCTTGCTCTCCAAACCATGTTTAAAATGTGTCGCAGCAAGGGTATGATCACAACCCTGGACTTGGTGGAACATCTCCCAATACCTTACAGCGTACTGGCGCAGTGTTTCATCTGGGCGCTTCCTTAGACCGAGGAGAGAGTCTACCTCCTTTTTCTGTATGTTACTTGTTACGAACCGAGATAGGAAAGCCCTCTCCAGAGCCTCGTAGCTTCCAATGGATCCTTCCTCCAGCTTGTTGAACCAGAGGGATCCGAGAGTCCCTAGGCTGGTTGGAAACACCTTACACATTATAGCCTGATCCGAGGTGTAAAGGTTGATGATCTGCCTAAAGTAGATGAGGTGGTTGTACGCGTCCGTGAGGGCGTCGTAACGGTTGAACTTGGGGAGCGTGAATCCAGCTGGTAACGTTGCCGAGGCGATCTCTTTTGTGAAGGGTGATTTTGCCAACTGTTTCAGTCGTTCATCGACGCTCGGCAGAGGAGGGAGAGATGAGAGAGGAGGAAGAGACGGTACAGTAAACCCGTCGCTGGTACGGGAGCGCTTCTCGTGGGTTGCTCGGTGTTGCTCATCATGGCGACGTTCGTTGTGCGTTGTTTTTTCCTCTCGGTACCGAGACCTTTCTCGGTGGCCGTGCTCCTTCCTTTTCCCCCCAGCGTCGTTATGATGAGTTTGCTCCTCAGTTCGGTACGCATGACGCTTTCCCGTGTCTCCATCTCGGATGACTGTGAGATTTTGCTCTTGTGGTGAAGCTTTCTTCAAGTGCTCCACCCGAGCTCGGAGATCGGCGGAGTTTGTTGGTCGCGGGGGAGTCTTATGGCGACGTCGACCAGAAGAGCGCTCGGTGGGAGCATCATCCTTGGGGTCCTTTCTGAGATAGATCGGTTTGTATTCGCCATCTTCAAAATAGTACACTGTCTCGTGAGATGCAGACAGCTGGGAGTACGGCGAAGGAACACTTGACTCCGAGATCTGAGAGGAATAGTGTCGGGAAGAACCACCTTGGCGGCCCCTTGAGAGGTGCTCGGTCGACAAGTTCTCGTGCCGAAGCGCGAGAGCCTTATTGTGAGCCCTCTCATTGTTAGGGTCACCGATGCGATCCTTCGCCGAGCGTCTTTGGCCGGAGGCTCCTCCGTGAGATGTTGCAGTAGTTTCCTCTGCAGCCTTCCTCTTAACCGTCTCGGTCAGCTTAGAAAGCTGGGCCCTCATGGCTGCCATCTCAGCGTCTCGCTCTTCCAGGTGGTGAGTGAGTTGCTGGATGGTGAGTTGCTGTGAGTCTGGGCTCGGAGTGAGTCCGATGTGACCCGCCGGGACAGAGACGGAGACGTGAGGGGTCTGTTTGGGATCTCTGGAGGAAGAAGGGTGGAGAGGATCGGTGGGGTTTGGTGGTGGAGTTGGTTCGCCACCCATTTCGAGTCAGGAGAGGCGAAGAAAAGAGAGTAGAGAGGGTGGATCTAGGGAGGAGCACCGGAGGTTCTGGGTGGAGTCCCCAGCGGAGTCGCCAATTGTGGTGTCCTCAAAAATCCAGTAGCACCTCTTGAGTAAGCCTTGACCCGTGAGAGCAGCGAGTGAGTGGTGAATGTGATTATGCGCGAGCCCCTGCACACGGAGCACATGTCGTTAGCGCCCAACCTGGCCGGAGTATGGCCAGGGAAGGCACTCCGACGGTCAAGTAAGTGATCGGAGAAGAAAGTGTTCTGAGAAAGTATTTGTAGAGAGAGAAAGTATTGCCTACCCGTTTAGGGCTTTGTTGCCTCGTATTTATAGGCTACCCAAGTACAGGGGCAGATCGGTCAATCTGGCTCGGATGACGTCACCGAGCGTCACGAGCCAGATCTGCATGGATCGCATGTTCGCGTCCTCCAATCACAATTGAGCACGTAATGTAACCGTTTCGGGTGCCATCATGCTGACGTAGGTACAGCTGTCTCATGCACATGCGCCTTCCCCAGTTTGTTACGAGCGTTAACCGCCTTCAGTGACATCACGAGGGTCGTCACCGAGATCTCAGATATGATCTGTACCGGACAGCTTGTCCGGTTCATGGTCTACCGGCCGAGACACCGGTTTGTCTCGGTTGGACCTCGCTCGGTGGGCCCATGGCGTTCTGTTCCCTGGTTGGTCTGGAGATCCATCTGAGCCCAATTTCTTCCGGGCTCCTCAACCGAGCCCCATTTGGGCTGCTAGATTTCGGCCCACTACACAATACATCCATGCTTTTTCATAGGGGTGGTATTTATGACACGACACGATAATACAACTCAAGCACAACACAAAACATATATATGACACGACCCGAGAGCACGATAGCTAAACAGGTCGGGTTCGTGTTCAACTCGCATAACCCGAAAATGACACTGCTAATTTGTTTATCGATTCGTGTCAACATGTTAACCCCTCTGAACCACTATCAATGAATATTACCCCACGTTGACCCCATCTGTTCGCCCCTAATTACCAATGGAAGGATCTCCTCTGTCGTCCACCAGCCATAAATACTCATTGCTACCTTAATGCTAAAAAAATTGACAACTACGATCTCTTAAAACCACCAAACCACTATTGCTCAAAACCAAGCAAATTCAAATGATATACAAAACCGTCCTTGTATATATGCAACTATGAAAGGATAGATATATTTCTATGTATGTATTTGCATAAATAAACAAACAAAGATTTGGTAAACAAATAGAGGATAATCCTTCTAGACCAACCTGATATGAATGAATTGTGGTGACTGGTGAGACCGGGCAAGAATGTGATAAGGGTGTTCGGTGTTGTGTATGGCTCTAAAGGGTGGCTTTAGGTTATAGGTTGAGAGGTGGGCATTGAACTTCATCATGGATTCATCATTCATTGGACACGACACACATCCAATGACACACACAAAGAGATGAGCCAGACGTTCTGACGGGTGTTAGGACTACATTGGTAGGAGACAACGGAGGCCAAAACCTAACGCCACTATTTCCGTCAATGACGTTAGTTTTTATTTTTAATTTCTATAGTTGGTAGAGGTTGAATGTTGAATTTTAACAATATGGAGACAAAGTAAAAAAATCAGTCTTTAGTGTAGGGGGGTTTAATAAAATTTACGCCAGAAATGACAAAGTAAACATTTTTATTTGTACGTATACCATTCACTGAAATAACTATTGGCTTCTATGTATAAAAAAAAACTATTGGCTTCTGGGCGATATTATGATAGCATAAATTTTTTTTTTTTTTTTGTCATTCGTCATTTCTAATTTATTACATTGGGAGGAGGAAATAAGACTCCATCCCGGGATGCAATGTAGGACATCCAGGAACTCTACCGCTTGAGCTAGCCACCACTTGCGTCATAGCATAATTGACAAAGACAGATTTTTTTTTAAATGACACCAGAAGCAGAAAATCAAAGTCGTCCTCTTTCATAAACAGAACCGAAGATAAATTGGCAATACATTAACCAAGTACTACCAGATTTCAGGCTCACAAGTCACAGCCGTCTCTTTCACTGCTAAAATTGCTCATTTATTTGCCAACTTTCGATTCATAAAACCTGGGTATTGGGCGCTAAAGCAGCTGCTGCTTGTGGGTTTTGGGAGATTTATTGATTGTGGATAATTTGGTGTCTTTCCCTGCAATTTCTGTAGGTATATGTTTTTGGCTCTCTCTCTCTCTCTCTCTCTCTCTCTCTCTCTCTGTGTATGAACAACTGGACAGAGTGTATATGTGTTCTGAATTTTCAGCAAAATTTCTTTCTTGGTTATTTGGTTTTAGAAACCTCTCTCTCTCTCTCTCTCTCTCTCTCTCTCTCTCTCTCTCTCTCTCTCTCTCGTAGTTTGGAATGAATGGTTTTTTGTGTTCCCTTTTGATGGATTGTAAAGCCTTGTCTCACTGTGCATACATCCAAGACATCCCTTTTGAAGCCATGGGTTTAGAATATGCTGTTAAGGAATGTAACCAAGATAATATTCTAGGACTCTGGTCAATTTGCTTCAACTTTCATCCAATTGTTTAGCCATGATAGTATGCTTCGACTAACCGAGTTCATCTGTTTTTACTTCCAATTCACAGATGACTAAGCTCTGAAGGAAACTAGAACACTAATGGTAGGAGGTGAAATACCCGACGTAGGAAGCTTACTTAGATTGCCTCCTCCCTCATCTTTAACTGTTACCATAGCGATCAAAGGAAATAGCAAAAGCAAAGATGTAGTCAATTGGGCGTTGGAGAAGTTCGTCCCAGAGGGCATGTTCATGTTCAAGTTGATACATGTTCGCGCTGTGATAACCGCAATTCCAACAGCTGGTAATTTACAAATCCTTGGTATCTGATTCTGAGTACGAGTAGAAAACAATTACTATTTTGCCTAGTATTGGCCTCTCTTGTTTGGTGCCTTCACACACGGAAAACTTTTGAATTCTCCCCTCAAAACTGTTTTGTTGCTTTGGTGTTCTTATTTGTTCAATAGATTTTGATATTTGATGGAAAATTATAGTTGGGATATCTTCTCCTTTTTCTCGATATGACTTGTGTTTGTTGTCCCCTTTTCCGCAGTGGGATCATTTCTTCTTTCAGAAATGAGAGATGACCTAGTAAATGCTTACAGGTATGAAATAGACTGTCAAACAGAGAAAAAGCTTCTACCTTAGAAAAGGATGTGTACTCGAAAAAAGGTTAGTATCTGTTCAGGCTTGAGCTTCTCACTCAAAGGAAGAGTTAAATGGTTAAAAGGGGCTAATTGTTATTGACTCGAATGCAGGTACAAGCAGAAATTGTACAAATCGAATCGGATGATGTCATAGATGCCATATCGAGGGAAATTGATAACTCCTCTGTCAACACGCTTGTTATAGGGGCTTCTTCCCGTGGCATGTTTTAAGGTACTAACATCGTAATTTTCTGGTAAACATAAAAGGGTTGAAAATGAAGAAGAAGTAGAAGAACTTGTCCTTCTATCGTTGATATTTCAAATGGTATATATGAAATACTATTGTATTACTTGATTTTTGAATTGGCAAGACGTAGGGATTGATTCAGTTACCCAAAATATAAAAAACAAAACTAGAAAGAACATGTAGACTTTGACATTTATTTCTAATCCTGACCAAGTAATGTTTTTTGCAACATAGAGGCCGAAATGTGTCCTTGGAAATTGCAGAATCAATTCCAAAGTTTTGTACAGTCTATGCTGTTTCAAAGGGGAAGTTGTCATCTTTGTGCCCATCAATTTTCAAAGGGGAAGTTGTCATCTCTGCCCATGATTCGTCAATTTACAATCCCAACTCACATGCAGGTACAGGTACAGCAGTAGATGATTTTGGCGAGCTTCATACTGCCATTCAAATTGTCTACAGCAAATGTAGAATATGAAATAATTTAATCACAAATTGCGTATTGTTTTACCAGTCAAATTCCACGTGCTTATAAAGCTATTAATTTTCTACATTGTGTTTCTCGACATCGTGTATTGAGTTTAGTGTCCAAATCTTTGTCTTCGACCATGTTACATAGTCCAAATGTTTTGTTATGAAGGGAGTGCCTTTTTTCGAAAGTCAAAAGGTTCTGTTTTGTTTCCAAGTGATACGACCTGCATCATTCTGTCCGGATGGCCATTCTCTGTGTAATCCAATAAGTAGTTAATAGTCTAATTTTCCTTCTCCTTTTGCAGAATGTATCAACTCACTCTCCATTGCTTCATGCACTGATCTGCGCTTTCCTTTGCTACCAATGGGGCAGTTTCGCTCTCTTTCGACTGTAAATCAGACCCTTCTGCGTAAGAAAACAAAATCAACTGGAGCCCTTGATTCAAGATTTACATCGCTGGAATTTGATGGAGATGGTATTATGACCTCAACTGGAACCCTTGATTCAAGATTTACATCTCTGGAATTTGATGGCGATGATATTATGACATCAACTAGAACCCTTGATTCAAGATTTACATCTCTGGAATTTGATGGTGATGATATTATGACCTCTTGTCCTGGAAGTTCAGTTATTTGTCATCCAAGTAGCTCATTGTCTAGTTGCCAAAATTTGGAAACAGACACCCATTCTTGGATATCTCATCAAGCTTCGATCTCAGATGGTCGTCCAGAGTTTTCATCTGAAAGCCAGGTAACATTTTCATTCTAGTTTGATTTTGTTTCTAGTGCATGTAATGTACTTAGTACTGAAATTCCACCAATAGTCCATAGGGCTGCCTTCTCTATACCAAAGTAGTCTTGGAATTTCATCTACTTTCGTTGAGCTTTATATCATTAATACTGGTAATTTGTCTTGTTGATGTGCGATCTTTGGTATCTGTATCTTTGGTATCTGTATGTCAGGGTGATGTATTGACATATCAATGGAGTTTAATGAATATTTTTCCACTTTTGTGCAGATAAGTGTTGAGTTTGAGCTAAAAAAACTGAGATATGCAATGGCTCAAAGAGATGCAATTGATACTTCTTGGAAGGTACCATTTTTTTCCCACTCTCTAATAACATATGTAACTTAATCGTTTCTTCTCACTCGACGTAAATGAGATCACACTCCTATTTTTATTGTTCACCTTTCCTTCCCTTTTAGAGTGATGTATTGACATATCAATGGAGTTTAATTAATACTTTTTCACTTTTGTGCAGATGAGTGTTGATTTTGCGCTAGAAAAACTGAGAACTGAACTGAGACATGCGGGAAACGTATGCAATGGCTCAAAGTGAGGCACTTGATTCTTCTAGGAAGGTACCACTTGTTTCCCTCTCTCTAATAACATGTCTAACATAAGAGTTTCTTCTCACTCAATGTAAATGAGATTTCCTATTTTCATTGTTTACCTTTCCTTCCCTTCTATAAGAAAAATATCAAATTGTTGAATATTTTGAGATTCAGATTTTGATGCTTAGATTAGTATCTGACCTTGGATTTACGTTTCTTGTCTCTCTGTCAAGATTTTTGTAAATGGCCGTCCATTACTCTGGCTTCTCACTACGTCATAGTAAAGCTGTACTACGCTCAAATTTCTCTAAGCCTTTACAAATGTGGACTTTGAACTTAGCAAATTGTCTCCATATTTTTTCACAAATAAGACATGATCTGCATAAGTTCTGAGATTAAGACCGATAATGATTAGGTGGGTAGCTGTGCAATACTACTCAGACTGGTAACCTGGGTTTCTAAATGATAGACAGTTTCTTTGATGCACCAATTAAAGCTCCATATTTTTGGTATATATATCAACTGCCACAGCCCACGAATGGCACTTTGCTTGGTTCGTTACCTAAAAGATTCCTTACATTTTTGGCGATGGCTAGTTGATGACTGACGTCCTTGTTTACTATGAAGGTGAATGATCTTAACAAGCGCCTATTGGAAGAGGCTATTAAGCTTGAGGCGATATATCTTAAGGAGGAGGAAGCAAAAGAATTGGCAGTACAAGAGAGAGTGAAGTGTGAAGCTACAAGAAGAGAGGCAGAGTATGTCAAGGAATGTGCTGAGAGAGAAGCTGCAGAAAAGAATGAAGTGGTGAATAAAGCCCCCCAAGAGGCCAAGGAGAAAGAAAAACTAGAGAACGTGCTGGTGGGGCCGCTGCCACCTTTTCAGCTACCGCTATATAAAACCATGGTATTTAGTACTGAGATTCCAACAATAGGGCTGCCTTCTCTACACCAAATAGTCTTGGTATTTCATCAAATTTGGTCGAGCAATATATCCTTAATACTAGTAATCTTGTCGCATTGATTTGCAAACTTTGATATCTGTATGTCAAATGACATATAGACATAATATTTTTTCACTTTGTGCAGATGGATGTTGATTTGGCGCTGGAAAGGCTGAGAAGTGAACTGAGACCATCGCGAAAACTGTATCCAATGACTCGAATTGACGCAATTGATGGTTCTAAGGAGGTACCATCTTACCTTCCTTTCCTTTCTGGGAAAAATATCAAATTGTTGAATATTTTGATATTCGGATTTGATGCTTACAGAGCATCTGACCTTGGATTTATGTTGCTTGTTCTTATGAGAATTGGCTATTCATTTCTCTGGCTTCTCACTTCGTCATAATAAAGCTCTACTATGATGCAAGCTCAAATTTAGCAAATTGCCTCAATATTTGTGCACAAATAACACATGATATGCATAAGTTCTGAGATTTAGATCAATAACGATTAGCTGGGTAGCTGCACAACACTACTGTGACAGGTAACCTCAGTATCTACGTGATAGACAGTTTCTTTGATGCACCAAAACTCAACATACCTGATATATCAACGGCCACAGCGGACGAATTACCAATCACTTGATTTAAATGATTCCTTGCATTTGTGGCGATGGCTAGTCGATGACTGATGTCCTTGTTTACTATTAAGGTGAATGATCTTAATCATCTCCGATTGAAAGAGAGTATTAAGCTTGGGGAGATACACTATGAGGAAGATGAAGCCAAAGAATTGGCAATACAAAAGGTAGTGAAATATGAAGCTGCGAGAAAAAGAGGCGGAGCATGTGAAGGAATGTGCTGAGAGAGAAGCTGCAGAAAAGAACGAAGCTGCGAATAGAGCCCACAAAAAGGCCAAGAAGAAAGAAAAACTAGAGAATGCACTGGGGGGTCAAGAAAAACTAGAGAATGCGCTGGGGGGGGGGGGGGGGGGGGCTCTGCAGCAGTACCAGAACTTTGAATGGGAAGACATTGTGTCAGCTACCTCAAACTTCTCTGAAAAATCTTAAAATTGGATATGGGGCGTATGGAACTGTGTATAAGTGCAGTTTGCATCACACAACTGTAGCTGTGAAGGTCCTCCATTCTAAAGAGGCTCACAGGAACAAGCAATTTCAGCAGGAGGTAATTCCTTCAAAAGAAAAGAAACTATATATCCTTCCATTTTGGTCCTTCTTTATACCTATATACGCACATATATTTATGTGGTGATCACATTCTTCTCTGCAATTTCAATTTATCATATATATTCTGGGAGGCCATCATCTGAAGTTCTACAGTTCAACTGATGACATTTTGATCTAAATTCAGCTCTACTATTAGTGCCTTTAAGATCAATTGTCAAGGTCAAAGATGTATTTACCACAGAAACTTTTGGAGTCACTGCAGGTTTCTCTGGTGCACTCCCGTTTTCTGCCTACAGCAGACACAAATATTAAATTAACATGGAAAACTGACACGGGTTTCATATATGTTCGATGTGCCCGTGTCATCTGTAGTTCATGTACTCCAGTGTTTGATTCCTTTTATGCAACTATAGTTTTGAGTAAGCCAGAAAAATCAGACTGAAGGTCGCTATTGTATGGTCCTCACCAGCCAACTATTGAGGTGAGATTGGTATGGTACCATCATGCTTATATACGTCACATCACTTTCATACGTAGACAATGTGGCACTCTACTTTGCACTCTCCCTCGTGCCCAACTTGCTCCACGTGCAAGCCAGGGACACACACCCTAACCTAGTTTGGTACGTCTGCTCTGATATCCTATTATACTGCTTGGGTAATACTCAACTACTTGTCAATAAATTCAAACCTAGGCGAAAATGGGTCTCCGCCTCGCTGTCATTGCAACTCAAAATGAAGGTACTGATATTGGTTGTTTATTGGCTTTCAGCTTGAAGTCTTGAGCACAATTCGCCATCCGCATTTGCTAATTCTTCTTGGTGCCTGTCCTAATCACGGTTGCCTAGTTTACGAGTACATGGAGAATGGTAGTCTGGAGGACGTGTTATTCAGAAAAAAAACAACACCCCTCCAATCCCATGGTTCCAGAGGTACAGAATCGCTTGGGAAATAGCTTCAGCCCTAGTCTTCCTCCACAGCACAAACCCACAACCCATTATCCACTATGATCTCAAACCCGCCAACATTTTGCTCGATCAAAACTTTGTGAGCAAGATTGGCGATGTTGGGCTTTCGAAAATGCTTGATTTCGACCGTTATTCTCCTTTCTTTTCCAGCACGTACATTGAGACATGGCTCATGGAGTCACTTGATTATATAGATCCGGAGTACCAGAGGACAGGATTGTTTTCTACAAAATCCGACGTTTATGCTTTTGGAAAGGTGATTCTGCAGTTGGTGACTGGAAAAGTGGCAAGAGGGTTAACCCATGTGGTGGAAACGGCAATTGATGAGTGGAATTTGGCAGGTGTTTTCGATCATGAGGCTGGAAACTGGCCAGTTGAAGAGACAATAGAATTAGCTATGTTGGGAATGCGATGTGCTGAGTTGCGGAGTAAACATAGGCCTAGTTTGAGAGACGAAGTACTTCCTGCATTGGAGAGATTGAAAGAGTTTGCAGATAAGGCTCTAGATCTTTACAATGCTCCACCAGGTCCTCCTATTTGTCCAATCCTTCAGGTACAATTCTCCATGACGAAGACAGTTAATTCTATCCAATTTTAATCACTAGCGGGATACAGGATAGTCATAAAACCAAACAACGGATACTCACTAAGGGAAAAAGCTACTTGTGTTGCTGGCTTGTCAGTTGTTTCTTAACTGTCATTTGATAATGTAAGGATGTTCAACAAAAAAAAAAAAAAAAAAAATTTCCACAATTTTAGGGAGGGTTATCTCCTGTTTTTTGTTTTCTTGGTCCTAACAATTCAACATCCTACAGAGCCTTTTCAATTCAGCATCCAACAGAGCCTCATGAAAAGTACTCTCTCTTTTTGAACTTGTCTCGGTATGGAACTTCTGTGTATGTGGTTGTGAATTTGTGTGTGCCTGTAGGCCGGCTGTAAAAAGAATGGGTTCCAATTGGATATGATATGATTAAGGAAGAAGATCGCAAATTCAACAGAGAAGAAAAGAGTAGAGAGAGAGAAAAAGAAGAATAGAAGTCTGGTATTATTTCATTGATCAAAAAGCTACCATTTCCCTCTCTTCTCTTAGCTATTATAGCCAATTGTTACAACTGAATTTCCCTCCACTACGCTCTAACTAACCTTGTAACTACCTTACCATTACACAATTACAAGAATGTCCTTCAACTTCAACTATAATTGTTTGGACGTAACATTCCCCATCCCTTAAAGAACAGCCTTGACCTCAAGGCTGAAAATGTGGATATTTGGCTTGAATCTCTGAATGGTCCACCCAAGTGGCATCTTCAGGAAACGTATTTGCCCATTGCACCAACCACTGGACTACTGCCCTATTACCTCTCTTGACCATTTTCCTGTCTAGCACTGCCACTGGTTCCAACTGTAGTGTGCCTTCAGGTCCAACGGGAGGCAAGGTCGGTTGAGCTGTGACATGGGTCCCCAATTTCTTTTTGAGCAAAGAAACATGAAATACTGGATGAATCTTGGCATCTGCTGGTAATTTCAACTTGTAAGCCACAGAACCAATTCTTTCCTGCACCTGATAGGGCCCAAAGAACCTTGGAGCTAACTTCATATTCCTGTGTAAAGCCACAGTGGTTTGTTTATAGGGCTGTAGCCGTAAGTACACCCAATCTCCAACCCCAAACTCTCTTTCAAATCTTCCCTTGTTAGCATAGTGCATCATTCTTTGCTGAGCCTGAAGCAAATGCTCCCTTAATTTCCTGATAATGGCATCCCTTTCTCTTATCCAACTGTCGACTTCTGCCACTGAGGAAGGCCTAGACATGCAAAAGGTATGGTCTGGTGGCTCCTGCCCATAAACTGCAAAATAGGGAGTGGTTTTAGTGGCTTAGTGATAGGTGGTGTTGTACCACCATTCTGCTAAGGGCAGCCACTTAGCCCACTGCTTAGGAGAATCCCCAGCCATACATCTTAAGTAATTTTCTAGACATTTATTCACAATTTCAGTCTGACCATCCGTTTGAGGGTGGTATGCAGTGCTAAGGCACAATGCACAACCTTGTAAGGTAAACAGCTCCTGCCAAAAATGGCTAGTGAAGATAGCATCCCTATCAGACACTATGGTAGCAGGCAAGCCATGCAATCGAAACACTTGATCAAAGAATAACTTGGCCACTTCTTTAGCTGTGTAAGGATGTGCTAAGGCCATGAAATGCCCATATTTTGTCAATCTATCAATGACCACAAAAATTACAGTCTTCCCATGAGAGCTTGGTAACCCTTCAATGAAATCCATAGATATATCAGTCCAGACCCTGTTTGGAATAGGAAGTGGTTGTAAGAGCCCAGGGTACTTAACATTTTCACTTTTGTACCTTTGGAAGATATCACATTCTGCAATGAACAAAGCCACATCCTGCTGCAGTCCTTTCCAATAAAAAGTTCTTTGTAGTTGTTTGGTGGTCTTGCCCACTCCTGAATGGCCCCCCAAGGAAGATGAATGAAAGTCTTGGATTAACCTCTGTCTTACAGGTGAATCACCCACTACCATTCTGTTATGATATGTGAGAATACCATGGTCCCATTCATACCCTGCATGAGTGTGACCCAGCTGCAATTCAGTAATCAGTTGGTTTATATTAGGGTCAGCAACCCAGCTGTGCTTGATGTCATCTAACCAACTAGTGGTAACACAAGATAAAGCATGAATTTCAGCAATAGGATCCTCTGTAATAGACACCTCAGCCTTCCTTGATAGTGCATCAGCAGCTTGGTTATCCTTTCCATGTTTGTAAGTGATGGTGTAATCAAAGCCTAACAGCTTGGTCACCCATTTCTGTTGGAATGGGGTACCTACTCTCTGTTCCAGGAGATACTTGAGGCTTTGATGGTCTGTTTTGATTAGAAAATGTCTTCCTAACAGGTAATACCTCCACTTCAGGACGGCTAACACTACGCCATGAGTTCCTTTTCATAAGTAGAAAGAGCTTGGTCTCTTTCTGATAACCCCTTACTCCAATAAGCTACAGGGTGCCCCTCCTGCATAAGCACTGCTCCCAGTCCTGTTCCAGATGCATCTGTCTCTAGAATGAAAGTTTGATTGTAATTAGGTAGGGCCAAAACTGGAGCTGAAGTCAATGCTGCTTTCAACTGGTGGAATGCCTTTGTAGCTGCAGGAGTCCACTCAAAAGCATCTTTCTTGAGTAAGACATGGAGTGGAGTACAAATCTTGCCATAATGCTGTATGAACCTCCTGTAGTAACCTGTGAACCCCAGAAATCCCCTTAATTCTTTGACGGTGGTTGGCATTGGCCAAGAAGAAATAGCTTGCAGCTTGCTTGGCTCAGCTGATACCCCTTTGACAGACACCAAATGTCCCAAATACTCTACTTCCAACTTACCAAACACACACTTGGTCATTTTTGCAAATAGTTGGTGTTGCCTAAGTAGCTGCAAGGTAACCCTTAAATGATGCAAATGATCCTCCCATGTCTTGCTATATATTAAAATGTCATAAAAAAACACAAGTATAGACCTTCTCAAGTAAGGTCTGAATACCTCATTCATGAGGCTTTGGAAAGTAGATGGGGCATTAGTGAGCCCAAAAGGCATTACTAAGAATTCATAGTGCCCATCATGGGTTCTAAAGGCAGTTTTGTCAATGTCAGGGGTATGGACCCTTATTTGATGGTAACCAGACCTCAAGTCTAGTTTAGAGAAATACTTTGCACCTGAAAGTTCATCCAAAAGTTCATCTATAACTGGGATAGGAAATTTGTCTTTAACTGTAGCATTATTGAGGGCCCTATAGTCCACACACATCCTCCAGGTCCCATCTTTTTTTTTAACCAACAAAACAGGAGAAGAATAAGGACTCACACTTGGCCTAATTATCCCAGGCTGCAGCATCACTTTGACTTGCTTTTCAATTTCAGATTTTTGGAAATAGGGGTACCTGTACGGCCTTACATTTGTAGGTTCAGCCCCTGGTTTGGGAGGAATGCAGTGGTCATGGGACCTAACTGGAGGCAACTCCTTTGGCTCTTGGAAGATGTCTGCAAATTCAGTTAATAGCTTTTCCAACTCTTGTGGCCTACCCTCTTCCTCTTCTTTGGTGGCTTGCATCATACAAATCTGTGCTACAGCCCCTTGAGGTTGTTTCTGCAGCATTTTCTGCATCTTCTCAGGACCCACCAACCTGACCTCTTCTCTCCTTCCTCCCCTCAAGACATGCTTCTTGTTGTTCAAAATAAATTCCATGCAAAGGTTCTTAAAATCCCATTTAACAGGGCCCAATGTAGCTAGCCACTGAATTCCTAAGACCATATCACACCCTTTCAATTGCAATATCCTCATATCTGCTTGAAACACAGTTCCTTGCATCTCCCATTGAAAGTTCCTGCATATAGCTGTACTCATCATTTTGGTCCCATCTGCCACTGACACTGGTAGAGAATCTGTGATTTCAGTATTGATGTTAACCCTCTTGGCTACTTCTGGGCTGAGGAAATTATGTGTGCTTCCAGAATCAATGAGGATTATGATCAATTTCTTCTTCACATTGCCTCTAACTCTCATGGTCCTGTAAGAAATGGATCCAGTAAGGGCATTGAGGGAGATTTGTAGTTCCTCATCATGTGTCTGTCCCTCTTCTTTCTCCTCTTCTATCTCCATTTCTGGCTGAGGTTCCTCCTCCCCTTCCTCTCCTTCCATGGCATATAAATGCTTGTTCTTGCATACGTGGTCCCTTGTGTACCTTTCATTACACTTAAAACACAATCCCTTAGCCTTTTTCTCCTCCAATTCCTTAGAAAGCCCCCTCCTGATGAAGCCTCCATTTCCCATGTAAGTTCTGTTTTGGGGTAGGGGAAGGATTCCTTCTGATTTATGGTGCACTTTGGTTTTCTTGGTGATGGCCTCAATGCTTGCTTCTTGCAATTTAGCTAGGCCTATGGCTTGAGTGATAGACGTGGGCCTAAACATAAGAACCCCTGGTTGAATCTCCTCCTTTAATCCACTGATGAAACAACTAATGAAGAAGTTCTCAGGTAAATTCTGAGTCCTGTTTGCAAGAACCTCAAACTGTTCTTGATATGCTTTGACAGTGGTGGTTTGCTTAAGTTTGGTTAACTCACCCATAGCATCTTCATAAGTGTTTGGACCAAATCGTGCAAGTAATCCTTGTTTGAATAAATCCCAAGAAATATGGTGGTGACACTTCTCAAACCACTGGTACCAATGAAGAGGGGATTCTTCTAAATGCAAGGATGCCAAACTGACCCTGTCTAAAGTCTCAATTGCATTGTACTCAAAGCACCTCTCACATTTATACAGCCATCCGCTAGGGTTTTCTCAATAAAATTTTGGGAATTCTATTTTAGCAAACTTCTGATTACTCAAGAATGAAGTTCGAGAGTGGTGTTGATCTGACCTTGAAGATGCTTCAGTTTGCATCTGAAACCCTAAAGCCCCTGGCTGATCTTGATGTTGTACGCGAAACCCATTCGCAATTGGTTCTGGATGCTGAAATCTTGAACCCCCAGCTTGAGTTTGTTGCTGAGTTTGAGGCTGTTTCCCATAGACCTGATTCGCCAATTGATCATATTTTGTTCCCATGGCTGCTATGAGTTCCTTGATTTCCCCCAAATTCTTGAGAGAATCTCTGATTTCCCCGATGTCCTTGGCATTCTTTTCGTTTCCTTCTTTCAGCGTTTTGATTGCTTCCTCCATACGTTTAGTTTCTTGTAACCTAGTCCCTTCTACCATAGTGGTTTCTCAGAAAAACGTGGCCAAGGATTGCCAGGCTCTGATACCAATGATATGATTAAGGAAGAAGATCGCAAATTCAACAGAGAAGAAAAGAGTAGAGAGAGAGAAAAAGAAGAATAGAAGTCTGGTATTATTTCATTGATCAAAAAGCTACCATTTCCCTCTCTTCTCTTAGCTATTATAGCCAATTGTTACAACTGAATTTCCCTCCACTACGCTCTAACTAACCTTGTAACTACCTTACCATTACACAATTACAAGAATGTCCTTCAACTTCAACTATAATTGTTTGGACGTAACAGGATACACCAACAAATGTGGAAAAAATGGGAAATCAAACATTCTTCTTGTGCAAATTAAACATACTATATAGCTCATGCTTACAGCATTGATTCCTCGAGTTGTAATTGTGATCTTAATGGATTGTGTGATCTACAAGTTTTCATCAGATAATGGGAACTGATGACTTGTTTCGTCTTTCCGAATATAATGGACTACTCTTGCGTCGCTGCTGATGGGTATACGTACGATCGCAGAGCTATAGAGACATGGCTTGAGGAGAATGACGATTCTCCCAATACAAATTTGCCGTTGCCAAATTATACAATTTTTGACAACCCTGTTTTTGCTGTTTAGGCTGCTCCCGTTTCGCTCACCGGCACCGGTACTACCGGAATCGCTTTTGCCAAATTATACAATTCAAAAATTGGTTCTGGTGATATTGTAAATGTCGTCGAACGCAAAAATGTGGTCTAAAATCATGTTAATTGAATACCAATTAGTATGTAAACGATTACAAAAATAATTCGAGGTCTTTGCTGCTGCTTCTGGCTTGTGCGGGCAAGCGGTTTTGGGTTTGCTTTTTGGGTGGAATGGTTTTGCTTCTTTTGCAAGTTTTGCTGTTCATTGGTTTTTTTTTTGCTTCTTTTGGTGCTATGCTGTTTGGTAATCAGGTGTTTGGGTTTAGATTCTGAGTGTATGTTGTCTTAGTTTGATTGTTGGTTGTCTTCTTGTCAGCCTTCTAATCTTTTTGGATCTCGAGAGGCATATGATTGCCGTCGGATGCTTCTCCTCATTTTGATGCTTTTCTCTAGTCCTGTTTAATCTTGTATGTTTTTTAGAGGTTTGAAATTGCATGTATTCCGATAGGGATCACTTAAAAATGACGGAGGGAGTATGGTATTTTACAAACAAATAAAAAGGCATGAGTAATTAGGTCTTTTCGTCTAGAGGAGAAAATCATTAGACTATAAAATGAGAATGCAAAAGTTTCACCAAGGCAAATCCTCAAATTATGATTCGGAATGCGTTCTCATTGACGACTCCCAAACAATCATAATGTAACATTGCAAAATGAAGAATTCAATAATGTGGCACCCAAACGGCCCCTGATTTACTGTGAAGCCTTGAATAAGTCATTCTCTTCTTGGATATATCGCATATTTTTCACCTGGTGAAAAGAGAAGAGTTAAGTCAGTCTCCATTTGATGAAATTATACAGTGTAAATAGTATTTAATCTAAGTTTAGAGAGAAATCGGTTCATAGGTTAAAAAATTCATGTTTACTGGATCAACTCTAAATTAATAAACAGAATAATAGTTTTCAGTTTAGAAATGACCCAAATATCGTAATTTCAACCATTTTATTTGCTTTCTGTGACGTGGAACTTTCAAGAGTCAAACTCAAAATGGACAAATATCGTAGGACATAAATAAGTTAAAAAGACGGACAAATCAAGACGGAGTGAGTATTTAAAGGTATATTATAAGTATGTATGTAAATATAGCTTTTCGAATTTGTCGGGGTCACTCGATCTCATAAAATTTGATACAACATTGCCGCTGACGTGTTTCTTAGGATTATTTAATTGGTCTTTTTATTATTGACCTGGTCACCTGGGGTTGCTGCTGTGCAGCCCCGTACACAACAGGTGTTATGCACATTCGAGTCGTCCATTGCTCGGATGAACAGTCCAGATTTCACCTCAGCACTTTGCATCTGAATCGTTTGTTGTCGTGCATACAAGGTGAAATCTAGGTCGTCCATCGAGTAACGGACGGTTCTGCTATGCACCGCACCTGCGGTGCCCGGGGCTGTACAGCAGCAACCCCAAATCCTTTATTATTATAACTTTGCAAATCCTCCTCTAAATTGACTCTTTAAGAAATACTTGAAGCTCTGGAAGTTTCGAGGTTGGAAATATAGGTTTTAGACAATTACTTGATGGCTCTACAAAATAATTTGTAATATTGTACAATCATCCCGGGATGACTCGGCAATCAAGACTTAAGACATAGAAGTTTGTAGGGTGCCTTCTTCTTTGCTTCGTTTTTAAAGCTCAAAAATTCCTCAGCGAAATTTCGAATCGTTGTTGATGAGCTTTGAATTGAAGACCAGCACAAGATACTTCTCGAAGTTGGATCTACGGTCGGGCTACTATCAAGTGCGTATCGGGGAAGGAGACGAGCCAAAGACGACCTGTGTGATAAACAAGCAACCTTACTAATAAAGGGTGTTTGATGATTTGGTTATGACTTTTGGACTCACCAATATAAGGGACAATGACCATAGCTTTAAATATAAAAACTTTATGATTGAGGTATTTGACTTCGTTTCAGTTTCGTTGCTCTTAGTGTAATTTAAAACTTCCATTTTTCTGCGTTAAAATTTCAAAATTTAGGAATTAATAAAGGAATAATTAGTCATAAATACACAATATTTTGCATATTTGAAGGGAAGGGCAAAGAACTTTTGCAATTAAACATAAAGACATTATTTGCAATTATGATTTAATAAAAGGATAAAACACACCCACTCTCCCTTTATTTGGTCAAAAATACCTTCACTCCCTAAAAGAGACTCTCTCAACGGACTCTCTCTCTCTAAAAGAATTGAATCCTCACGACCCATTGCCCTCTCTCTCTAGATATATTTCCACCACTACTTATTCTGCCCTATAGAATCAAATCTCCTTCATGTATTCCAATCCTTCCTCTGGGTCTTTCCAAATAGCGGGCTCTAAATGACGATGGGCTATAGAATTAGGTTAACACTATACGTATGAAACATGATAAAACCTCCTTGTTCCCGAAAAATTATGTGGTTGTGTTGGGTCACCATCTACAACACATTTTTAGCCACTAATTAATAACTCCCTCCTTCCCAAGCACATCGTTATTCTTTTAGAACTTAAGGTTTGTTTTTTTCCTACCATATTAATTATACTATTAAATCTATCTACGAAGCCTATCTATTCGTGTTTTGTTGACTTTTAGTCCGGAAGTCTCTAGAATTCAAGATTGCAAAAGTTCATCAATCGAGAGACCACCCCTGTTTCATCAATCGAGAGACCACCCCTGTTTCATCAGCCAAAGGTGGGGTGGTGATTTTTTTGAATTTTATGTTTGAAATTTGAATTTTTAAAAATTAGTGGCACATCACTAATTTTTTTGGTTGCCGGAAGTACTAGGGCAGAGATGGGGTGGTGGTCGTCCGGAGGTGAGGTGCTGATTTTTTTGAATTTTATCTTCGAAATTTGAATTTTAAAAAATTAGTTACACTTCACTAATTTTTTTTGTCTTTATGTTAGATTGCAAAAGTTCATTGTTCTTCCTTTTAAAAATGGCAAATGTTTTTGTTTTTATGTTCAATTGCAAAAATTTCTTGTCCTTCCCTTTAAAAATGCCAAATGTTTTGGATTTTTGGCTAAGTGGCCCACTTCCGTTAGTAAAGTTAACGGAAATCCCATTTGGGGGGTTTATTGAGGGGTAGAATAGACATTTTGCCCTCCCTCTTGTCCAATAACAAACCCTATCTCCTCCTACCCCTTTTTTACCCTCTGCAAATCTATAAAAAAAAAAGAAAAAATTCACTAAAATTATAAAATTGAGAGGCAAAAAAAAATTCACCAAAATTCGAAAAAAAAATCATCAAAATTCACCCTAATGACACATTCTAGGCTTGCAGTGTCTATATCTCTTCTTACGTAGGCTGAGAATGAGCAAATGCCTAGTCTATGGATGATGGCATGCATACAACACACATTTTGGTGAATTTTCGTGAATTTTTTTTTAATTTTGGTGAATTTCTTTTGTCTCAATTTTATCATTTTGGTGATTTTTTTTTTTTTTTTTTTTTGAGATTTGCAGAGGGTAAAAAAGGGGTAGAAGGAGTTAGGGTTTTTTATTGGGCAAGAGGGAGGGCAAAATGTCTGCTCTACCCCTCAAAAAAAACCCCAAATTGGGATTTCCGTTAACTTTACTAACAAAAGTTAACTTTTGGACTCAATTAGACCAAAATTGAAACTACATGGGTCGTTAGAGTGAAATTGAATGGTGGGGGACGAAATCGAGACTGGGGTTAAACTAGAGGGACCATTTCGATAAATTTCCCTTTTCAAAACTAGTATGGACATTTTGAAAACTTGACGACAATTGTAATAATAGAATGCCCTTTTTTTTCGTACTGCTAGCAAGTTTATATTTTTTTTTCCCCTCGATTTACACTTATCGAGTTATGAGTATACATATTTTTTGACGAACAAAAAAAAGTTTATTCATCTTTTTCTGTCCATAATATTATCGTAATTCAAAATTTGTAACAATGTTAATTAATACTAAGGTCCAACTTCATTGTTGTGATTTTATCCTTTTTAATATAAAATGTAACAATGTTAAAATTAAGGTTCGTTCTTAGTCTCTAAAATTTCAGGGCCGGCCTTTGGTAGACCAGGAGGATATAGGAGTATGAAAGGAGCATCCGCCACTAAAAGCTTTGTGGTGAAAGATGTCTCATCAATCATTTGCATGCATGTACCCTTTTGTTTGAAGTTTCTAAAGCTAACAACTGACTGCTACTTTGGTTGTTTTCCGACTTTCTCGAAGGCTTATCTACATTCTATGTCCCTATAAAATGTCCCATGTTTCATTTTCATAGCTACAGATTTAATTGTTTCAATTGCATCTCTAAAGATTGAATTAAATCTGTAGACATTCGAATAATGCAATTGATTCAATTGCATCCCTACAATTTCCTGTATGTGTTGAGAATTCAAACTAGGACAAAAACTCGGGCTTTATTCAATTAATTTGTTATCGTCAATATTAAGCCAACTCCTAAAATATTGATACTTATTCTGCTTGGCTTTAACCAGAGCCTTTGCTAGTAACGGTGGAATTAGTCTTGCAAAACTTAACTGTCATTCTTATATATAGATATTGAGTTACCAAAAACAAATATTTACCATTGATAAAAATGATCATGTGGGTGTTGTCTAATGGAATTGTTGCTTTTATATATTCTTATTAAGTTTTTATGCATGGAAAGACAGTAGATTGAGTTTTTTTTTTTTTTTTCCTTTTCAATTAAGAATGTGAATCTACAAGTATTAATCTACTAATGTGGCTAGTTTACGGACCTGCATATATCCAAGGGGTGCTACATGTAATTGATAGCAATTATTATATATACATACAGTTTTTCTTTTTCTTTTTTTTGAAAAGGAAAGAAATTTTATTAATCAAAGGAACAAAGGATGAAATAATCTCCTCCTATGGCATTTCAAAGGAAATATTTTATTCTATAGTGGTTCTACGTACGGTTCTACAACGGCATATCAAATTGGAAATATACAAACCAACATATACTGCATTTACGTGCAAAATATGCCTTCTTTTCTCTATCAATGACATGAGATATTATTATTTTCGAATCTTGTCTATTCTTTGTTTTCTTTGTTCTTCAAACATTTAATTTTAATCATGCAATTCAATATGATCATGATATCATACCTGTATCAAATCTATCAAATGGGAAGTCTGAAAACGACACTGCATGACATCCTCTTTAACGGCTCGTTTGGATGGGGTCTTAGTGGGGGGCATAAATATGGAGGGTCTTATTTATGCCCGGGCCCACGGCTATGGAATGGTTTGCCAAAAATAAGTGCAGGGGTGTTATTTATCACCCGGACTAAATATCACCCTTGCAAGAGTGTTATTTATGGACACCCCAGGGGGTGTCCATATTTATGACCCCCTAATGCCCCCTGGAAAATGACCATTGTACCCCTTTTAATACCCCCTCCCATTACCCTCCCAAGACATTGGTTTGCATAATCTAGTTCGGTTCGATTTTAATAGTCGTTTATTGAAACCCATTGTCGTGTTTTCTGCCTTGCGTGTTAACTACATCACATGAATTTTCTTATCTTTCTGGAAAATTGTTTTTGAAGTTGTCGTCCAATCAGTGGGTATTAAGTTATTTGTTTTAGTTTCGATAAGTATATCGGTCTGGGTATTTTTTTTTACATGCTTTCCTTAGTTCGAGAACGGCAATTGATACTCATGTTTTAAATTACTGGAATTACGGCTTTCTAAATTAATTTTTATAATAAAAAATTAATATAAAAATTAATTACAATTAAATCTTATAGCTTAATTAGTTATTGAGTTTCAATAATAAATAAATTAATTATTAGATTTATCTAATTAAAAAAACACATAACTAATACGAATATTCACACAAGGGCAAAAAAGTCTTTTGACAGCTTTTTACTTCATCCACCTAAATTTAATCCCCCTTCTTACAAAATCATCCAAACCAAGTACTACTTAATCCCCCCTCCATAAATGTCACATCACTGTGGGGCCACCCTCCATATATATTACCCCCTACTATCTTATACCCCCTCCATATTTAATACCCCTAAAACTAATCCGGCATCCAATCGGGCCGTAACAGAATATTCCTAGTTATCCATCGATCACTATGGCATATTCCATTTAATTGATACGTAACTAAATGCATTAGTTACGAAATCTTGAATTTGTAATGAGAAAGTATAGTAAAACGGGCCGGAAACGTGAATACCGTTGCTTATATTCATACTCAGACATACTCTTCTAGAAAGTTAAACGAAAATGAGTAATGTTTAATGTTTTCAGGATCTGCACGGCTGCACCCTCTCCATTCCGTAGGTGGAATGAGAATGCATGGATGTGAAAGATGATATTGACTAGCATTCAGCAATCAAAGAGAAGAAGAAGACCTATAACGATAAGAAAAGGAATCTATAATATTTATCCCATTGACAAAAACTAAGTATTACATCTTTACTCGCACTAACAATAGAACTTAGTATAGGATAAAGGAAAAAAACACAAACAAGAAATCCCCCAATCTTTATTCTTTAATTCATAATTTAGTAACTTCCTACATAGAGAGCACCATACATGTTTAGTACTGGTTGTATAAAGCCCGAATTCCTTGTATGTCGTCGGCATTCAAACCTTTGGTTGTTGCTGAAGGAATCAAAGGCCACATGACAGCATCTTTGACGTCACTATGCTGAAGCCCAAGGAGGTGCCCAATTTCATGCAACGCCACAGTCTCCAGATCATACGAACCCGCGACCGGGCCGTCTGAAAACGAATAGTCCCTGTTGTAGTGAAACCTCCCATTTTTTGGTCGAAAAGCATGGGCCAGGGCCCCATTGGGTTGAAATGGGAACCCATCCCCATGGTCACCTCGGTAGAACCCGATTTTAAGATCCGCACTCGCAAAGTCTTGACTCCGGGAGAATGAAAATTGAGTTTGGGAAGCCCATATCTTGAATGCTCTGGCCACGGCGGATATGGCATCGGAGCGGGTTCCAGGTGGAAACCCGTACGTAAGTTGGTACTTTGTTGGGGGCCATTTAGGGTTGCCGTTGAAGAAAGCGTAATGAGCGACAGTGTGGACAGTGTTGTGGGCGTGTTTAGTCCTTTTTTGGCCTGCCTGCATCCAGTTGGTGCCTTTGATAATGTCAAGGACCCCGCAACGAGGGGCCATCATTGTGGACAACGTTTGGGCGGCTAACGTTCCGGTAGTCTCGAGATGGTAATTGAGCTGGTACGTTTTGACAGCGGCCTCCATGGAATCGTCGAAATCATCAACGTTGGCATGGGTTTGGTTATGGGAGTAGTTGAGATAGCCAAATGCCTCAAGATAGGCCTTGAGTTGTTGGAGGCCTTTTACTGTTTGGCCTTTCCGGCATCCTTCCAAATGCTTAAGAGATTCAAAGGATGATGATTTTTCATCAGCCTTGGGTTTTGATGGCCTTGCATGAGAAGGGTGAGGAAGGGCTAATGAGAAGAGGAAAATGCATAAGAAAACATGGAAAACTTTTGTTGCCATTTTTTTGGGTTGAGGGAACTAAGCCAAGTAGAAAGCATATATGGTTCACAAATTTAAGAGTCACTCTCATCTATTTTAGTTATGTTTTGAAAGTGGAAATCGATGATTTGGCATGTTTTCATTGGATGCCGTAAAATAGTGAGGTGGCGTTTGGGTGCCCTTTTTTTTGTGGGTATTTTGACATGGGTAATTAGGTCTTTTCGTCTAGAGGAGAAAATCATTATATACTATAAAATGAGATTGCAAAAGTTCCACCGAAGCAAATCCTCAAATTGTGAAGCCTTGAATAAATTATTCTCTTCTTGGATATATCGCATATTTTTCACCTGGCCGGTGCAAAGAGAAAAGAGTTAAGCCAGTCTCCATTTGATGAAATTATATAGTGTAAATAGTATTTGATCTAAGTTTAGAGAAAAATCGGTTCATAGGTTGAAAAATTCATGTTTACTGGATCAACTCTAAATTAATAAATGAAATAGTAGTTTTCAGTTTAGGAAATATCATAATTTCAACCATTTTATTTGCTTTCTGTGACGTGCAACTTTCAAGAGTCAAATGGACAAATATCATGGGACATAAATAAGTTAAGTAGACAGACAAATCAAGACGGAGTGAGTATTTAAGGGTATATTATATGTATGTAAATATAGCTTTTCAAATTTGTCGGGGTCACTTGATCTCATAAAATTTGATACAGCGTTGCCGCTGACGTGTTTCTGAGGATTATTTAGTCTTTTTATTATGTCTTTGCAAATCCTCCTCTAAATTGACTCTTTTTCAAGAAATACTCCCTCTGACCCTTTTTAAATGATCCCTATCGGAATACGTGTAATTTTAAACACCTAAAAAACATATTTCTTTATGTAATTTTTTAAATTTTTTACTACCAAATTAAATTTCTCATTGAGTACTTTAATTTGGTGGAAAAAAATTAAAAACATGCTACGGAAGTGCATTTTTTAACGGCTAAAAAAATACACATTTCCCAAACGTATCATTTGAAAAGGGATGGAGGGAGTACTTGAAGCTCTGGAAGTTGTGAGGTTGGAAATATAAGTTTTAGACAATTACTTGATGGCCCTACAAAATAATTTTTATTATTGTACAATCATCCCGGGATGGCCTGGTGATCAAGACTTAAGACATAGAAGTTTATGGAGTGCCTTCTTCTTTGCTAATTCGTTTTTAATGCTAAAAAATTCCTCAACAAAATTTTGAATCATTGTTGATGAGCTTTGAACCGAAGACCAGCGCGAGATACTTCTCGAAGTTGGATCTACGGTCGAGCTATTATCAAGTGCGTATCGCGGAAGGAGACGAGCCAAAGACGACCTATGTGACAAACAAGCAACCTTACTAAATAAAGGGTGTTTGATGATTTGGTCATGACTTTTGGACCCACCAATGCCCCTACCAGGCTACCATGTTCTACACCCAAAGCCGATTCATAGATTTTGGAGGCCTGAACCGAACTTATTAAAAGAGGCCCACCCTATATTTTGCACATAAAAATTGGTCAATAAGGAGTCTTTATAAAAACCATTACAAAATATTTACCGTCACAAAATGCAAATCATAGTTATCCAAAAATAAACAACCGCTACAATATTTCAAAATTCATCATTTGAACATTTGTCTTCTCGCATTTTTAGCGGCAAACGTACTAATTAAGTCTTCATAATCAAGTTACTTCACCTTATCCTTCCCATTAGACAAAATAGCCAATCCATTTGGTATGGAAGGCTTACACAAAATTATTTGGGCCTAGTATATATATTTAAGTGTACTAAATAATTGGAGGCCCCAAATTTTTGCATTTTTTGTGGGCCTAAAGCTCAGACTTCATAGGATTTGTCTATGGTGTCTATGAGCCGGCTCTATCTACACCCTCTATTCAACGAAGAGTGATATACCGCTAAACCACTTATCAATATGCAGGATAAAGGCCATAGCTTTAAATATAAAACCTTTATGATTGAGGTATTTGACTTCGTTTCAGTTTCTTTGCTCTTATTGTAATTTAATACTTTCATTTGCTGCGTTAAAAATTCAATTTATAAATTAATAAACTGAATATCTTTAAAATGATTATTTTGGATTTTCAAAACTAGTATGTACATTTTGAAAACTTGACGATAATTGTAGTAATAGAATGCCCTTTTTTTCCCGTACTCTTGGCAAGTTTATATTTTTTTTCCCTCGATTTACACTTATTGAGTTATGAATATTTATCTTTTTTTACAAACAACAAAATGTTTATTTATCTTTGTTGTCCATAATATTATCGTAATTCAAAATGTGACAATGTTAAAACTAAGGTCCAACTTCATTCCTGTGATTTTATCCATTTTAATATAAAATGTAACAATGTTAAAACTTAAGGTTCGTTCTGAGTCTCTAAAATTTAAGGGTCGGCCTAAATAGAGCATGGACAGGTCCGGCCCTGCGATTTTCGGGGACTAAAGTAAGTTTTAAAATGGGGTCTTCTAGAATTTGTCTATATATTAGTTATTAATTCGACCAGAATTGCTAGAGCTCTTTGTGGTGCAGTGGTGAGGTATAGTGTTTGGAACCATGAGGTTAGGGGTCCACCGGTCCACTCTCACCACCTACGGAGAAACACTTTTTTTTACATGTTGAAGTAAACTGACCTAAAAAAAAAGGACTAAAAGAATCGAACACTTGACCTCAAGAGAAAATCTCAAAGATCATACCCGCTGAGCTACAAGAGCATTATATACAAAACATTTGACGTACATTATATTTAATATATCACAAATTCTGGGGACCCTATTACTAGGCCAAAAACTGAGGGGCAAGGGTCACAAGCGATTGCTTGGTGGGCTTCCCCATGGCTGGCCCTGAGCACTGAGGATATAGGAGTATGAAAGGAGCATCCACTTACTAATAGCTTTGTGGTGAAAGGTGTCTCATCAATCATTGCATGCATGTACCCTTTTGTTTGAACTTTCTAAAGCTAACAGACAGCTACTTTAATTTGGTTGTTTTCTCGAAGGCTCGTCTCCGTTCTATGTCCCTATAAAATGTCCCGTGTTTCATTTTCGTCCTTACAAATTTAATTGTTTCAATTGCATCCTTAAAGATTGAATTAAATCCGTAGACATTAGAATAATGTAATTGTTTCAACTGCATCCCTACAATTTCTATGAGTTGAGAATTCAAAAACTCGGGCTTTATTCACTTAATTTGTTCTCGTCAATATTAAGCCAACTTTTGAAATATTGATACTTATTTTGCTTGGTTTTAACAGCCCCTACTAGTAACGGTGGAATTAGTCTCGCAAAACTTAACCGTCATTCTTATAAATAGATCGTGAGTTACCAAAAACAAATATTTACTATTGATAAAAATGTTCATGGGGGTGCTGTCTAATGGAATTTTTGCTTTTATATATTTTTATTAAGTTTTTATGCATGGAAAGACAGTAGATTGAGGGTTTTGTTTTTTCAATTAAGAATGTGAATCTACAAGTATTAATCTACTAATGTGGGTATTTTACGGACCTGCATATATCCAAGGGGTGCTACATGTAATTGATAGTAATTATTATATATACATACAGTTTTTTGTTTTTTGTTTTTTTGAACAGCAAAAAAAATTTATTAATCAAAAGAACAAAGGATGAAATGATCTCCTCCTACGGCATTTCAAAGGAAATATTTTATTCTATTGTGGTTCCACGTACGGTCCTACAACGGCATATCAAAATGGATATATACAAACCAACATATATTGCATATGCGTGCAAAATATGCCTTCTTTTATCTATCAATGACATGAGATAGTACTATTTATTTTCGAATCTTGTATGTTCTTTGTCCTTCAAATATTTAATTTTAATCATGCAATTCAATATGATCATGATATCATACCTGTATCAGATCTATCAAATGGGAAGTCTGAAAAGGACACTGCATGACATCCTCTTTGACAGAATATTCCTAGTTATCTATCGATCGCTAGGGCATATTCCATTTAATTGATACGTAGCTGAATGTATTATTTACGAAATCTTGAATTTGTAATGAGAGTATAGTAAAACGAGCCGGAAACGTGAATCCCGTTACTTAAAGCTATACTCTTCTAGAAAGTTAAACGAAAATGAGTGATGCTTAATGTTTTTAGGATCTGCGCCCTCTCCATTCCAAAGGTGGAATGAGAATGCATGAGATCATGGAATGGGTATCTCCATCCCATTTTATGTGAGGTTGACACTTCTGCTTTTTCCGATGGATGTAAAAGATGATCTTGACATTGTTAGTTAAACAAAATTCACTAAAAAAAAAAAAATTGATCTTTAGTGACAATGATTTTGTCACTAGGTTGTCACTAAAAGTGTGTTGCTAAAGAGTTTTAGTGACAATTTTTTAGTGCGTTGTCACTAATTATAGAATTAGTGACAGCTTAGTGCAAAAAACTGTCACTGAATACCCTTTAACAATACACTTTTAGTGACATGTCGTTGTCACTAAGGTGTCACTAAAACTCAATTTTTTTGTAGTGATTACACCATTTTGATTACTTTTGGACCTTTTTGAAGTGATAACTACTTTCAGACTTAAACAAAATAAACAGTGTGCAACAATGGTGTAACATGAGACAGTATAGAAATAATGAACTATGAAGTCATGATTGTATTTTAGTGTGTAACATGTGTGAGTATTACCAGAGTTATAAATCTTAAACAAGTATTTTACCAATAAAAATATTATTTATTTATTTATTTAGTATAGTAGTTATTTTGTGGTTCTACTAGTAAACATGTCTCAGATTATACAGATATTGTTGCATGCAAAAAAAAAAATTGTTGAGATCTAAAAGTAATTTCTAAACATTTAATCAAGTAATCAAAATGAATTTTCTAAACTAAGGAAGTCCCATATTGTTTTGTACGTTCATTCTGAAATAAGTGAAGTGTCAATCCCATGCTAAATGGAATGGAGATTTCCATTCCACTCATGGAATAGAGAGAAATGTTTTTTTTTATTTTTTATCTGATGATGGAATGGAGAGAATGTGGATCCATTTTTTTTATGATTTTTATCACCCTTAGGTAATACGGTGACTGAGCAAGACTGTATTTCTATAAAAATGAGTTTAACTTTTGTCTTTTCAAATTTGTCAAAAGACAGTATAATAGAGTGACGAATAGAGTGACGAAACATGACTGTATTGATAAACTTTTTCTCTCTTGGATCGGATTAAGCACTTTAAAATGTCCGATTCAGCTGATTTTACGTAACACCATTCAAAAAAAAATATTTTTTGAAATTAATAAATTATATGAATCATATGTGTGATACCCAGAAGTAGGTCTCACATTTTTATTTTATTTCGAGATTTCCACATAGTATGTCTTATTAGCTGTAACAAATTATTTCATGTACCAATGGGATGCGTCCACATGGGCACAGAGTTAAGCAAATGGAAAACTAAGCTCACGCCCCTTATGACTAGGGGGAGGATAAAGATGATGAACTTTTCGATTGTTATTATCTTCGCAAGTACTAGAGATAAACAGGCTTTATGTCATCTAGTATGTCAGTGGGTCAATACATATGAAAATAAAAAAATTCCTTATTTATTCAGTTTAAACATAGGCTAGCATCATCTCTCCCAATTTTCCTCATAAACCTCAACGATTTCGTTCGCTTAAATATACGTACTCGACTCTACTAGCTAGTCAGTGTCTCTTTTTTTATAACCGGATGTCCGGGCCAATTTATGTGCATCTTGACTAATTCGAGAGTCTTGAAAGTAACGACCAGACATGTACTCTGCAAATTCCGTGGGTGACTTTTGGTGTTTGTCAAAACAAGGTACTTCGATTCAAGCCTCGTGGTAATTATCTGCATGCATGAGGTATCTTTAAGTGTTTTATTTCCTCCAAGGATTATCCAAAAGATTTGGTTCCATTTAAATACAATCACGTTCAAATAACCATCCTTTGTAATAGTATATTGTTTGGTGACGTGTTTAATTTGTGGTGCATTGATTCGAATTAGAAGAACTGTCCAAATATTGACGCTGAACATCGATTGGTTGATTCTCTCTCGCCTATCGGTAGACCGGGAAGGACAAAAAGCAAGACAACATACAATAACTAAAATTAGTTTTTCATTTTATTACATCGATCAATAATCTGTAATCAGCTAATGGCATAAGGTTAGAAGAACGATCGTTGTAATCTTCACTCATTCTCTTTTCTTTGTTGACTTATGCGGGGATGTATTATCAACCACACAAGTCATGAAATTCTTTTTTCTCGTAGAAAAAGAAAAGAGAAAACACCCAATAGTTAAAATAGGTTCACCGTTCAAACAGAAAGGTTTAAGAAGAAACAGATTTTACCTGGTCTTTTGTTTTTTTTTTTAGTAAATACCTGGTCTTGATTTATAATGCACTTATAGAGGATATCCTAAAAAGATGCCAAAATATGCACATGTTCACATCATCCTCATAATTGACTAATTGCAATAGCTGGTGAAAATTTCTACAATATTTATGCACTTTGATTCTGTTTTTCTCGCTGGTCCTTAATTTAATTTCACTAATAAATTGGCATATTTTTTTACTAAATAAAAAAATTGTTGAGATAAAGTTTTCTTCCATTATTCGTGCAAAGTGCGCACGTTCCCATAATGTGAGAGAGATCATTAAGAAATGGAGCTGTAAATGATGAAAGTTGGATTATTACTTACTGAAATCATAAATTATCTCAAACCGAATATATTTTACAATCTAAAAAATGTGATTCTCAAATTGTGGCTCTATTATGTGATTTGGAGAATGCATTATTTGGCAGATCGAATACATTTTACAATCCACCTACCAAAGAGAAAGGATATATATGAAAATGCATAATTCAGAATGCAAAAATGAATTAAGCTCGCCAACACCCCTTATACCCGATCACCATCTTTATGGAAATTTATGGGGCCACCCCTGACTTTTGTTATTTTTACGGTTTTACCCCTCCCCCTCCTTTATATAAATTCATTTCTTTAAATTATAAATAATCTGAATTTATATAAAGAGATAAATAAATAATTCATTGCTTTATATAAATTCATTTAATTATTTAATTCATTTCTTTAGATTAATTCATTTATTTTATTTAATTCAGTTCTTTTATTTAATTATTTAATTCATTTCTTTTATTTAATTATTTATTTATCTCTATTACAACTTGACAAATTTGGACTTAAATAGGGTTCATATTCAAGTCCATGCTTTTAAGTAAACAATTTGGGTCAAGTCAAAAAAACAAAACAAAACTGTAAGTTTCAAGAACTAATAGAGAAATAAAATATCATGCATGCACCCAAGTGGTCCATTGAATTCATTTCAAACGATCCTTATTGAAGTAGCAGTCAGATTCATTTATCATTAATTGGTGGTCCCAAACAGCTACAAGCCTACAAATTCGAACTGGGTCGGGGATGTTTCCCAGAACTTTATGAGTTGAAATTTCGAGGTTGGTCAGGTTAATAAAATCGCCATGGGGTTAATTACCTTTTTTTTTAATACCCTTCTCCATGGGTGAATTGCCTTTTTTTTTTTTTTTAACATCGGAAATTGCACATACAAGGAGATTTCACCATTGCAGCATGCAAAGTAATTACATAGATCTTTAAAATGCGGTTTTTTTTTTGTTTTTTGATTGTAGTATTATACAAACAATACTCTCTCCGGCCCAAAGTTGTTGCACGTTTTTTGGCGAACATCTAATTTTTAAATTACTTATATTTATCCATGCATATTTTTTTACGATTTAAAATTTTGGTTTAATAGAATTAATCAAGATCGATCAAATAAGATCCATAAGCATTTTTAAAACTCTATACATTTGTAAATATAAGTACTAATTTTTTAGGTGTCCGTAATTTTTGAAGTGGAAAACAAAATTTGGGACGGAGGGAGTAAATTTTCAAACTTGATGATGATTCACCAAAAACTAATTACAATTCCTAAATTTAGTTTGCTCTCCAATGTACATACGCATCCAAATAGAGTGGAATCCTAGAACCCAATATTGCTTTCATTATGTTTTTTCTAAGTTTAGTTTACAGTTTTCAATACATCTTTACATATCCCTATACACTTTACTTGCAAATGTAATTTTAAAAAAAAAAATTAAAAGTCAATGTAAAAAAATAATTTACTTACAAATGTAATTTGAGTAAACCAAATTAAATAAGTAATTAAAGAAAAAAAAGAGAAAAAAAAACCTCAACAGCCTTCCTAAACTAGCTTTTTGGCTAAAATAGAAAGCCAAATTCCTAAAAACCTCAACAAATTAGCCTCTCTATCTTTCCTCACCAATTTACTTTTGCTACAGTGCCTACTCAAATTTGAGTAGGCATTGTTCACGCACCTAATGTATTTTTTAATCCATTTCCGTATAATCAAATTGCCGGATTCATGGGATAGTAAGAGAGAGAGAGAAGGGGGGGCCGGTGGGCAGACCACTTTAAGGCTGAAAATGTACTACTTTATGACTTTTTAGTGCACGGACCACAACTCCCCAGGCGGGGAGAGTAGTTTTTTAGGGGAATTTTTTTTTTTTTTTTTTTAGACTTGAGGGGAATAGTTTAATATAGTAAGTTTGGATAGAGAGTTTGATTTTTGAGTTTTTGATAAAGTGGTTTGCTAAATTGTAAAAGGTGTTTTCGTGGTTAAATTTAGTGTTTTGTTTTGTGAGGCTGATAAGAATGCTCACCTCTCCATCTTTACTTCTTTAGGTTTGCCTTGTGTATTAGATGGATTGCTCTCATAAGTCATTACGTCATGTAATTATTTCTTTTTTTGGCATATACACAATATTCTGTGAACTCTACAAGATGACCGGTTTGGATCATTGCGATGAGATGCCAGTGGTTCTTCCGTAAACCCTCCATTTAAGGAGGTTCTGTGAAAAAGAAAAACTTTATTTTTTATTATGACAGTTAAACTATATATGAATCGATGCCCGAATTTCATGGGCTTCTAGATGTATAATACTCCTATATTGGCAATTACATTACATGTCATTTTTTTTTTAGCCAATAACATTACAAGTCATTGAACCATCTGATGCGACAACTATAGCTTCCGCCATGCAGTAGTCGTCACCACCATAATTCCCAAAAAAGTCCCCTCTGAAACCACCATAAAGAATATCACCACAAGTTGACGACTACTGCATACATCATACTCACTGCTACCTTAATGCTCAAAAATTGACAACTACGATATCCTAAAACCACCAAACCATTAGTGCTCAAAACTAGAACACCAGCCAAATTCACTGTCATCGACTGTTCATCGCCACCGATCGACGAAGTAAACAAGCAAATTCAAATGATATACGAAACCATCTTTGTATATATACATCTATAAGGTCATTCAAGAAATAATACATACATAAGCGAGTACAATAACGTATGGGACTATGAAAGGATAGATATATTTCTATGAATATATTTGCATAAATAAAGAAACAAAGATTCGGTAGACAAATAGAGGATGATCCTTCTAAACCAACCAGATATGAATGAATTGTGGTGACCAGGGAAGAAAGTGCTAAGGGTGTTCAGTGTTCTGTATGGCTCTAAAGGGTGGCTTTGGGTTATACGTCATGTTTGTTAGTGGGATATGTATATGAGGGAGGAAGGAGAATATAATAAGAGGGGGATATAGAGGTGGGTATAATTGGAGGGGTATTATTTTAAGAGAGAGATTAAAATTTACTTGGTTTGTTTTGTTGTTGTGGAAGATGGATATGAGGGGTTGGATAATATAAAGTTGTTTGAAATTCCTTTTATATCCCAAATAAAAAAATCAAAATAAGGACAAAGGTGGTGGGCCACTTGCACCTCTCTCTCTTTTCTGTTGTTGCACCTCTCCCTCTCTCTCTTCTGCGGCAGAAGTTCTGCCATTGGTGGGCCATATGTGGCAGAAGGGTTGGGTGGTAATTGGGTGGTAAAAGAGGCCGGATATATTATAGGTTGGGGAGGGTGTGCCTATAATTTATCCCATCACAGGAGGATATGGATATCCAAGGATACACATATCCAGGAAGCAAAAATATAACAAACACCGGATATAATCTACTAGGATATGTATATCCGGCCAAATCTTATATCCCTCCCTTATATACCGCAAACAAACAGGGCGATAGGGTGAGAGGTAGGCATTGAAGTTCATCATGGATTCATCATTCATTGAACACAGACACAAACACACGAAACACACAAAGAGATGAGCCAGATATTAGATGGGTTTTAGGACTAAGCTGGAAGGAGACAAAGGAAGCCAAAACCTAATTCGATTGTTTCTATCAACGACGTTAGTTTTTATTTTTAATTCCTATAGTTGGAAGAGGTTGAATGTTGAATTTTAACAATATGAAGGCAAAGTGAAATGAGTCTTTAGTGTAGGGGGTTTAATATAATTTACCCAGAAATGACAAAGTAAACATTTTTGTTTGTACGTATGCCATTGACTGAACTAAAACTATTGGCTTCTGGGCGATATTGTGATAACATAATTGACAAGGACAGAATTCTTAAAAAATGCTAACGGAGGCATAACAAAGAAAGAAATAAAGAAAGGAAGAAAGTCGTCTCTCTTTTATAAACTGAAGATTTGAGTTGGTTGACACAATTGGGAAACGAGACTTGAGATAATTTTTATCAGAGTTTTGTGGCGGATGGTCACTTGGCAATACGTTAACGTGTATTTGCCAGGTACCTAATTTTCAGGTTCACATCCGTTTCTTTCTCTGCTAAAAATTGCCCAACTGTTTGTTAAAATACTCCGGTTGCGATTCATAAAACTTGGGTATTGGGCGCTAAAGCAGCTGCTGCTTGTGGGTTTTGGGAGATTTTGAGATTTCTTGATTGCGGAATGGCGTTTTGCTAAAGCAGCTGCTGCTTGTGGGTTTTGGGAGATTTTGAGATTTCTTGATTGCGGAATGGCGTTTTGCTTAATTTGGTGTCTTTCCCTGCAATTTCTGTAGGTATATCTTTTTGGGTCTCTCTCTCTCTCTCTCTCTCTCTCTCTCTCTCTCTCTCTCTGCGTGTGTGTTGGTGTCATTTGTCTATCTTTTTGTGTACAGTATCCTCTTTGTTTTGTCCTTTTCTTTTGGGGTTACATAAATAAATAGGAATCCCTCTTGGCTCTTATTGTTTTGTTTCTTCCAGTATTCTGTTTTTGTAGTTTGGAATGAATGGTTTTTTGTGTTCCCTTTTGATGGATTGTAAAGCCTTGTTTGACTGTGGCATACATCCAAGAAATCCCTTTTGAGGGTTTAGAATATGCTATTGAGGAATGTTAAATAAGCAAGATAATATTCTAGGACTCTGGTCAATTTGCTTCAACTTGTATCCAATTGTTTTGCTCGTTGTAGTATGCTAGGACTAACTGAGTTCATCTGTTTTTACTTCCAATTTACAGATGACTAAGCTCTGAAGGAAAGTAGTAGGCAAATGGCAGGAGGTGAAATAACCGACGTAGGAAGCTTACTAAGATTGCCTCCTCCCTCATCTTTAACTGTTAGCATAGCTATCAAAGGAAATAGCAAAAGCAAAGATGTAGTCAATTGGGCATTGGAGAAGTTCGTCCCAGAGGGCATGTTCATGTTCAAGTTGATACATGTTCGCCCCGTGATAAATGCAATTCCAACAGCTGGTAATTTACAAATTCTTGATATTTGATTCTGAGTATGAGTAGAAAACAATTACTATTTTGCTAGTATTGGCCTCTCTTGTTTGGTGCCTTCACACTCGGAAACTTTTGGATTCTCCCCTCAAAATTGTTTTGTTTGCTTGTTTGATTGTTTGCTTGGGCTACTTAGCAGTTTCACATTTCCAATATGAAGGCATATCTTCTCCATTTTCTCGATGTGACTTGTGTTTGTTGTCACCTTTTCCGCAGTGGGATCATTTCATCTTTCAGATATGAGAGATGACCTAGTAAATGCTTACAGGTTTGAAATAGAATGTCAAACAGAGAAAAAGCTTCTACCTTACAAAAGGATGTGTACTCGAAAAAAGGTTAGTATCTGTTCATGCTTGAGCTTCTCACTCAAAGGAAGAGTTAAATGGTTAAAGGGGCTGACTGTTATGGACTCGAATGCAGATACAAGCAGAAATTGTACAAATCGTATCGGATGATGTCATAGATGCCATATCAAGGGAAATTGATAAGTCCACTGTTAACAAGCTTGTTATAGGGGCTTCTTCCCGTGGCATGTTTTTAAGGTACTAACATCGTAATTTTCTGGTAAACATAAAAGGGTTAAAAATGAAGGAGAAGAAGAACTTGTCCTTCTATCGTTGATATTTCAAATGGTATATTATGAAATACTATTGTATTACTTGTGGTCTTTTTGCGAACTTGACACATTTGATTTTTTAATTAGCAAAACGTAGAGATTGATTCTGTTACCAAAAAAAAAAAAAAAAACTAGAAAGAACATGTAGACTAAGACTTTTATTTCTAATCCTAACCAAGTAATGTTTTTTGCAGACATAGACGCCGAAATGTGTCCTCAGGACTTGCAGAATCCATTCCAAAGTTTTGTACAGTCTATGCTGTTTCAAAGGGAAAGTTGGCATCTTTGCGCCCGTCTGATGTAGAAGCACTTGGAAGCATTAAAGATGAAAGTAGCGAAACAAGTAGCTCTACCACTGATTCATCAACTTACAATCCCAACTCACATCAAGGTACAGCAGTAGATGATTTTGGCAAGCTTCATACTGTCATACAAATTGTCTACTGCAAATGTAGAATATGAAATCATATAATCACAAAGTGCGTAGTTTACCAGTCAAATTACACGCACTTGTAAAAAGCTATTATTTTTCCACATGGTGTGTCTTGACATCGTGTATTGAGTTTAGTGTCCAAATCTTTGTCTTCGACCATTTTACATAGCCCAAATGTTTTGTCATCAAGGGAGTGCCTTTTTCAAAAGTGAAAAGCTTCTGTTTTGTTTCCAAATGATATGAAAGTATGCACTGCATCGTTCTGTCCGGATGGCCGTTCTCTTTGTAATCCAATAATTAGTTAATAATCTAATTTTTCTTCTCATTTTGCAGAATGGACCACCTCAGGCTCGATTGCTTCTTGTGCTGATCCCCGCTTTTCGTTACCAATGCAGCGGTTTCACGCTCTGTCAACTCTAAATCAGAACCTTCTGCATAAGAAAACAAAATCAACTGGAACCCTTGATTCAAGATATACATCTCTGGAATTTGATGGCGATGATATTATTAGCTCTTGTCCTGGAAGCTCAGATATTAGTCGTCCAAGTAGCTCATTGTCTAGTTGCCAAAATTTGGAAACAGACACCCATTCGTGGATCTCTCATCAAGCTTCCATCTCAGATGGTCGTCCAGAGTTATCATCTGGAAGCCAGGTAACTTTTTTCATTATAGTTTGATTTTGTTTCTCGTGCATATAATTTACTTAGTATTGAATGTCCACCAATAGTCCATTGGTCTGGCTTCTCTACACCAAAGTAGTCTTGGTATTTCATCAACTTTGGTTGAGAATTATATCCTTAATACTGATAATTTGTCTTGTTGTTGTGCAAACTCCACAAATATCTATGGAGTTTAGTGAATATTTTCTCACTTTTGTGCAGATGAGTGTTGATTTTGAGGTAGAAAAACTGAGAATTGAACTAAGACATATTCGGGGAATGTATGCAATGGCTCAAAGTGAGGCAATTGATGCTTCTAGGAAGGTACCATTTTTTTCCCACTCTCTAATAACACATGTAACCTAAGTTTATTCTTACTCGACGTAAATGAGATCAAATCACATTCCTATTTTTATTTTTTGTACCTTTCCTTCCGTTTATGAGAAAAATATCAAATTGTTGAATCTTTCGAAAATTCAGATTGAATGCTAATGCTTACATTAGTATCTGACCTTGGACTTATGTTTCTTGCTTTTGTGTTTCTTGTTTCTATGTCAAGATTTTTCTAAATTGCTGTCCATTACTCTGGCTTCTCATTACATCATAGTGGATTACATTGTTGGACTTCGAACTTAGCACATTGTCTCCATATTTTTTTCACAAATAAGACATAATCTGCATAAGTTCTGAGATTTAGACCAATAATGATTAGGTGGGTAGCTGTGCAATACTACTCAGACTGATAAATCCTGAGTATCTAAATGATAGACAGTTTCTCTGATGCACCAAAGCTCAATATACCTGATATATCAACTGCACAGCCCACGAATGACCATTGCTTGATTTGTTACCTCAAAGATTCCTTGCATCAATGATTTAAAACCTGGACCAGTGAGCGAACAGGAAAAGAGACCGGGCGGATGGGTGACTGGTTCAACCGCGGTCGAACCAGAATTGAACCATGATGTCATAATCATGTCAAAAATAATGTATTAATGATAATATAACTAACTAAATTGAGTACATAAAAAAAAATGTATTGGAGTGAAAAAGAGGAGGAGCTGGGCTCTGGAGAGTGGAGAAAGTCTTTGAAGTATTTTGTTCCAATCCCACATTGGTGAAGATGAGAACTAGAGGTATCCCTTGGGTTCTATAAAAAGTTCAACAAGGCTGAGAGTTCAAAGTGAGGTAGATGTGGTCCCACCATCTTCTCCTGCTATGCGCGCCAGCTGTTGCAATGAATAGCTGACAGTAAAGTCTTTAATTACAGTTCAAAATTTGAGTCCGGTTTAATAAACCCGTGTCCGGTCTCTCCGATTTGGCGGTTCAACTGCGTTTCCCTAGAGCGGTTTTTTCATTTTTAGACCGGTTTTTGATAACTAAGCCGTTCTTGGGTGTATCCGGACCGGAGTGAGTTCAACCCGTTGAACCAGCCGGTCCGGTTTTTAAAACACTGCCTTGCATTTGTGGCGATGGCTAGTTGATGACTGACGTCCTTGCTTTCTATTAAGGTGAATGATCTTAACAAGCGTCTATTGGAAGATGCTGTTAAGCTTGAGCAGATAAATGTTAAGGAGGGGGAAGCGAAAGAATTGGCAGTACAAGAGAAAGTGAAATGTGAAGCTGCAAGAAGAGAGGCAGAGTATGTGAAGGAATGTGCTGAGAGAGAAGCTGCAGAAAAGAACGAAGCAGCGAATAAAGCCCTCCAAGAGGCCAAGGAGAAAGAAAAACTAGAGAATGTGCTGGTGGGGCCTCTGCAGCAGTACCAGAAGTTTGAATGGGTAGACATTGTATCAGCTACCTCAAACTTCTCTGAAAATCTTAAAATTGGGTATGGGGCGTATGGAACTGTGTATAAGTGCAGTTTGCATCACACAACTGCAGCTGTGAAGGTCATCCATTCTAAAGAGGCTCACTGGAACAAGCAATTTCAACAGGAGGTAAATCCTTCAAAAGAAAAGAGACTATATATCCTTCCATTTTGGTCTTTATTTATGCCTACATACGCACATATATTTCTGTGTTGACCACATTCTTCTCTGCAATTTCTAATTATCATGTATATTCCGGGAGGCTGTCATCTGAAGTCCTAGAGTTCAACTGATGACATTCTGATTTAAATTCAGCTTTATTATTAGTGCCTTTAAGATCAATTGTCAAGGTCAAATATGTATTTACCATAGCAACTTTTGGAGTCACTGCAGGTTTCTCTGGTGCACTCTCGTTTTCTGCCTACGGCAGACATGCATATTTAATAATTCATCTTACATGGAAATCTGACAGTAGTTTCATATATATTCGATGTGCTTGTGTCATCTGTAGTTCATGTCCTCCAGTATTTGATTCCTTTGATACATCAATAGTTTTGAGTAAGCCAGAAAAATTAGATTGGAGGTCACTATTATTTGGTCCTGAAAAGCCAACTATTGAGGTGAGATTACTAGACTACCCTCATGCTATATACCTCTACTTTCGTACATACGTACATAGCCGATGTGGGACTCTACTTAGCACTCTCCCTCATGCCCAACTTGCTCCACATGCAAGCCAGGGACACACACCCTAGCCATCCCTGGCATTTCTGCTCTGATATTATGTTATATGGTCTTGGGTAGTCCTCAACTACTTCTCAATAAATTCAAATCTAGGCGATCTGGGACGCAGCCTCGCAGTCATTGCAGCTCAAAATAAAGTTACTGATATTGTTTGTTTATTGGCTTTCAGCTTGAAGTCTTGAGCACAATTCGCCATCCGCATTTGCTAATTCTTCTTGGTGCATGTCCTGATCACGGTTGCCTAGTTTATGAGTACATGGAGAACGGTAGTCTGGAGGACGTGCTGTTCAGAAGAAACAACACCCCTCCGATCCCATGGTTCCAGAGGTACAGAATCGCTTGGGAAATAGCCTCAGCCCTAGTCTTCCTCCACAGCACAAACCCACAACCCATTATCCACCGTGATCTCAAACCTGCCAACATTTTGCTCGATCACAACTTTGTGAGCAAGATTGGCGATGTTGGGCTTTCAAAAATGCTCGATTCCGACTCTCATTATTCTTTATTATCCACCATGTACAATGAGACAGGGCCAGTGGGGACACTTTGTTATATAGATCCGGAGTACCAGAGGACAGGATTGATATCTACAAAAGCTGACGTTTATGCGTTTGGGATGGTGATTCTGCAGTTGGTTACTGGAAAATCAGCAGTAGCGTTAACCCGTTTGGTGGAAACGGCAGTTGAGGAGGGAAATTTGGCAGGTCTGTTTGATCGTGAGGCTGGAAACTGGCCAGTTGAAGAGACAAAGGAATTAGTTGTGTTGGGAATGCGATGTGCTGAGATGCGACGTAAAGATAGACCTAGTTTGAGAGACCAAGTACTTCCTGCATTGGAGAGATTGAAAGAATTTGCAGATAGGGCGAGAGAGGTTTTCAATGCTCCACCCGGTCCTCCTAGCCACTTCATTTGTCCAATCCTTCAGGTACAATTGTGTCATATTTTACTTAATGTTTGATGAAATTCTATGTGTTTCTAAATGGAAAAGCAGAATTTGTCAATTTGCAAATGTTTCCTTACAATCTCGTACCACTCTCATTTTTCCATAGTTAAGGTTGTCCATGACGAAGACGGTATATTCTGTCCCATTTGTTGTTTTTTTTTTTTTTTTTTGCGGGCTTGTCATTTGTTTCTTACAAGTCAAATGAGCCACAATATCAATCTTTTAATCACATCCTTCTTGTGCAAATTGAACACGATATTTAGAGTTCAATTATCTAATCCTTGTCTTAGTAAATGAAAAGATGAACCATGATGCTCATGCTTATGACTTCGATTTCTTTAGTTGTGACTGTGATTTTAATGAATTGTGTGAACTACAAGTTTCTGATAATGGGAACTGATCTGTTTCGTCTTTCAGGATGTAATGGACGACCCATGTGTTGCTGCTGATGGGTATACGTACGATCGCAAAGCTATAGAGATATGGCTCGAGGAGAATGAGAATTCTCCGATGACAAATTTGCCATTGCCAAATAAGATTTTGATACCAAATTATACACTTCTTTCTGCCATTTTGGGGTGGAAATCGGGAAAACACTGATATCCTTTTTGTTGTTTATAGATTGTTGGTAGCTGCTACTTCATTTGTGAGAATCCTCTGAAGAATAATTCTTCACAGCATTTTACATGCTAAGCTCCATTGTTTGCAATTTGGCTTCTGTTTTGAACATGAAGATTGATATTGTCAGAATAAAACTTGTATATATTGTAAAACTAGTATCCTGAATCTGTGATGGACCAACCATGTTTGTGGTGCAGTGAATTGGATTACTAGTACAACATCCGTTGCATTTTTATGGGAAAACTGCCACTTTGCTATCTCACATTCCAGAAATTAACCCGAATTATGTTACATTTACATTTAGGAAACATGAATTACATTGCATTTTGTTATAACCGGTTGTGTGGAATAGTTTACATGTATCTCGAAGAGTTCTATAGGTAACGAGCGGTAAACTTCCAGTGGTCTGAAGAATTTTTTACAAATGGTAAAAGTTGACGGTAAAATTATATTTGCCAAATAAGTTCATAAGTATGAAAGAGAACCAAGGAACCGAGAGCTTTCTTCTTTAAACCATTTGTAGTTTTCCGTATTAATGCGACGGAAATATCCCTCTCTAGACCCAAACAACAATGTTGGATCTTTGTGGATATTTTTCGGGTCTAGTTTCATGATCAGAACTGTTCAAATTTTAGAACTTTTTTTAGAATATCAGTCACTATGAAAATCATCTTTTGATCGCCTATCACTGATACAATTTTAGAATACGTTCATCTTCAACAAAAAGATCGACATATAAAATCAAAATTTACGTATTTCAATATAATGTGTTGCGGTTTGGTGCTGATCGATATCCAATGAATACGATTATTGTTTATGAGGAGCTTTAAAAGTTGATCATTTCCAAACATCAAAGTGAGTCCAAAAAAGGCTCACAAAAAATCCTCACAGTACCCTGAGACTATGGGACTCCTTTCTATTAGCCTCCCACCACAAAAAAATATTGGAGAAATTTGGCAGTCTTTGCACAAGAAAACCAAAAAGAAAATTAAGGTTGTGTTCCTAGGATTCTATCAAGTAAAAGCAGAAAAAACTTGGCTCCTTTATTTCATTACTTTGTCCAATATTTTCTTTCCATTGGAGAAATTCGCAACTAATAATGATCCAAACACATCCTAAGAAGCTCTTTTAGCCTCTTTCTAATGACCCTCATGGTATGAAGCTGAATAAAGTGAGAATAAAAAAAAAACCAAGAAGAGTCAATCAACCAACCGTTTCTTTCATGCTTCAACTAACAATTTTGAAAGACGTGGCTGTTAGCCCATCTAGATGTACTCCTTGGAGTCTTGTGGTTTGAATATATTGAGAGACTCGAACCCCCTTCGGTTGTTAACTTAGTAATTCCTTTCTAGACCCCACTGATGTATACAATATCGGCATAAAAAAAACAAATAATTCCAAAGATCAAATTCCTGACATAACTCTTGCTGTATATCTGGCCTTCTTGCTGTCTCACAGAGTTATGGAAGTAGGGACCCAATTAATCGACAATCTTGTTACACTTCTTGTTAGCTTGTCGAAAACTTTGTAATCATTTCTGCCTCAAGGGACCACAAACATAACAGACTTTTGCTTGGTGCTCATGACAATGTATCCCCACCCAGAATTGGATGCTAAAAAATGTTCAACTCTTGCTTGATTTCTTCATCAAACCCATCAGTGTTTTTTGGCACAACTACTGTATTTCAGCTTCACATCAACTGCCACAAAATTACTTTCATCTGCACCATGTCTATTTTCTGTAAAAATCCAGGTCCCTACTTTCCAATTTCTTCAAGCTTCCCAAGAACTTGCTTTATGTGGGGCCTAAGAGAAGGCGAAGGAGAGCAACAAGTCATTGCAAGATGAAAGAAATTGAGGATCTGCTCTTCGATAACTGGGATTTGATCACTGCTTTGCCCAAGAAGAATGTCCGGATGGTATAAATCTGCAATCCGATGCTCGAGAATTGCATTTCTCATTGCGTTTGGCAAATAAAAATCCTCGTCTGGGGTTGGATTCTCGTTAATTGGTTCCTTTCCCGTAAGTAATTCTAATAAGATCACCCCCAGGCTGTAAATATCGGTCTCTTCACTTGCGTCCCTCATTTTGATTAACTCAGGGGCTTTATATCCCTGAGACGCAGATACATCGAGCATTTCTTGCCCTGATGTGGGATTCAAGAGGAGATGTATGCCAAAATCTGAAATATACGGATGGTAATTGCGATCCAAGAAGATATTTTTCGACTTGAGGTTTCCGTGGATTATGGGCTTTTGCAATCCACTGTGAAGATGATCTAAACCTCTGACAATGCCAATGGATATCTTACTTATGATATCCCATCTGTGACAATCACCATTCCCATCTGCAAATTGAAAACATGGTTGTTCCAGTTAATGAGTTGCAATACTACAAATGTGGGGACAAATTGACAAGTAGTACTTTCTTTGGTAAGTCACGTGTCCATGGCAGCTTATGTGCACCTCAATTAATCTTAGGGACCAATCACACCGTCCATAAATTGACAAGTTTCACGCAGTTTGACAAAAGAAATCACAAAAAATCCAATACCAACTACCACTAACTCCATAAATGAAAGGGAAAACGAATTCCGCGCTCGATTTTTTTAAAAAAAAATGCACTTCAAAATTTATCTTCTTCTAGTATGCTTTGATAATTGTGTTGTGTGCATTTTTATGATTAAAAGAAAAATTTTGGAGTGCATTTTAAAAAAAAATGAAGAAGAAGAAAAAGTGGATCCCTAAAGGAAAAGGTGAAGAATTAATCAGAAGGATTTTGACAATGCACGTTGTACAGATTTGAATACAGTAACAATCATACAAAAGAGGTTGAATTATTAAGAAGAGAAAGACAAAGTTCAATTAAAAATTCCAGCTAAGTGCTCACCAGGAATCCCCCAATTTCCCATCAGCCAATAGGCCCAACTCCAGCTTAAATTAATAATTAATAAAGAGCAAAAAGTCTTAATAAGTTAAATACTTCCCGAAAGCAATATCCAACTTTGCTGCCATTGAGCAACTTGATTAGTTGTTCCAGAATTGGTGCAAAATGAAAGATGGAAAAACATAACTTAGAAGCAAGAACCTAACAAGTCACTGAAAGTTCATTTTCAACCAACTAATCAATAAAACAAGAACCTTTTGAGAGAGAGAGAGAGAGAGAGAACGAGCCAGATTATTAGGGTGAGTTTCCACTACGATATTTTTAGTATTTTCGGTATTCTTGGACTATAACTTGTTAAATATAAGACTCTTACTAAAAGGAATGGATGAAGATTACACAGATTCAAAACAGGAAGAAAAATCAACCAATGAAAGAGGACAAAGGAAACAATGAAAATGTGTAATTTTTTGGTGGAAAGGGTGAAGGTAATTGACAGGACATGTATGGAGCGCTAAATTCCAAGAAACTAGGTAGATGACCCAAGCTGATAAAGAAAAATAGGTAGAGGACCACAGAGGCAAAGCAGACAAACAACCTGTGCAATAAAACTGAGAACCCATTGAAGGAAACTAATATGTACGGCTATCTATTGATTTTTCAGTTCTTTCAACATCACTTTCCCTATAATTACGGGTATGTCAGCCTCGTATGAGAAAAAACCCACATCACCCAGAATCAACCAAGAAAAGAAAACCCATTATTAGAAACTAATACTAAACCATAGAAAGAAATTGATTGTTTTTGCCATTGTTTTTACAGAAAGTGTGCAAACAAAAAAAAACCCATTATGCCCACAATCAACCAAGACAAGAAAACCCATTAAACCGCAGTCTGGAAATGTAACAGTATAGTATCAGAAATACGGCCAAATATAGGCCGATAAATAGGTAAATAATGGTATTGGAGGTACAAAATACAAACGGCAGATACAATGCGCATCTCTATTTAATTAAAGCACTGCAAAGAAATTGATTGCTTTGGCTGTTTAATCCTTGTGACAATAGTAATGGATATTTCACCCAGTTTTGATGGAAAAGAAATTATGAAAATCGAACTGTAAGAGCATTATTACCTCTTATAAATTGGGCCAAATTTCCACGACCATAGAACGGATGAACGAGAAGCTTCTCACCCCTAGGCCCGCCATAAAAAGCTATCAAAGGCACCAAATTGTCGTGCCTAATTGAACCCAGAACCTGAATTAATGGCACAACTTCCTTCATCCCCCCAGTACAAACCGGCCTTAAAAACCTAAGCACCACAACCGAGTTAACCCTAATCAAACTCGCACTATACAGTGTCCCATAACTGGATTTCCCTATCACTTCACCAGGGGCGTCCAAAATGTCGTGTACAGTTAGATCTTCACTGCATTGAAACCTGATTAACTCTTCTGTTTCTGCATCACCTATCTGTTTGGTTTCAAACCCAGCTTCCATTTCAGTTGGTTCATCTTTTGTGGGTCTTTTTCGGAGTAAGAAGATAACGAAGAAGAGGATAACTAAGAGAGAGAAAGTGGTTGGGAGTAATATTACTATGAGCTTGATTTGGGTTTCCATTTCATGAGAAAATCGTGGGTTTTGTTAGAATGCTAGAGAAGTGAAAATTGTGGGAGTTTCTTGGAGGGGTTTGTGATGGGAGAAGAGAGTCGAGATCTGGGTTGAGTGTGAGAGGTTCTAAAAGTTATAATGCGGACAAATTCAGAATGGAAAGTGATCAGTCGATATCAGTGTCCCGGAATTGAGTAACAGAGGAAATTAAAGAGGATTAATTGCTTCTGAGATTTTGAAGAAGGTCTCTGCTAGATTTCTGGGCATGGGATTTTTCGGAATTGAGCTGCAGAGGAGAGAGAGAGAGAGAGGGATTTGGTGAGTGAATAATTAGAAATGGAACCATGTGATGTTATCTCTGAGCCATTGCGGTTGGGAAAGGAAAAAATTGCTCGAGTATGTGCTGGACCTGCTTTGCAACCACTTTTTGTCTTGGTGCGTCCACCAGAAATTAACTGATTAGCATTTTTTAACTAATTCATCCCTTGATAATTAAGAAAGAAAATGATAATGTCAAAACTACCTTTGTTAATACCTTTTGTTTGGTTTGGGTTTCAAGGAAGGTTTTTGGAGGTTGTAGAGAGAGATAAAAAGAAAATTTTATTAGGGACCGTGCAGAGTGGGTCTTGAGACCTAAATCAAACAAGATGTAATTGTTGTGCATGAGTGTATAGTATTCCGCACATGACTACATGAGTACAAGACTGTCACGTACGAGAACTAAACTTTTTTGGTATTAACAAAAACAGTTTTTGCATTATCACCACCCTAAAAAACCAAGAAAATAAAATCTATTACTTGTACAGAACTCACTTATCTCTGATTACCCCATTGTCGGCCCTATATATTCTCAAACCCAACCCTCGCTGGATTGATTATTCAGCTCTCCGAAATACCACCACGTGGTGCTTTAGGGACCTTTCTTGACACATATTTGTATAAGAGTCACACATTTGGAAGTAGTTCACACACCGTTGTGTGATGTAAAAGGCCCTTGAGGCATGACATGGTGGTGTTCCATGAGTACCTTCGCCTCATCACCGTCCCTACCTTCGACCTCTCCACCTCGATTTGAGCGGATAATCTCCAATCCCATAAGTAAATGGGGTGGGGGTGGTATTTGCTTCCCCAGATATGTTCTAATCCGACCCGATTCCAATTGTAGTTATTACTCCTTCCATTCCTAATTAATTGTTCATACTCCATTTTGGAATGTTCTAAAATATTAGTCCTTCTGTAAAAGTGAAAGTAAATATTTAGTGATCTTTCAAAAGCATCCCTCGTAAGTGAATGCAAATGTTGCAACATAGGTAGTGCACAAGGATAATGGATGGAAATAATGGCGTCAAATTTGAATTTACTGCAACATGTCCCCTTTAAAAAGTGAAAATTCCCAAAAGGGACTATTAATTAAGAACGGAAAGAGTATTTCTTTCTCATTACACACGTGTACGGAGCTCTCTTCGGCCGTCTGACCGGCAACCGACAGTCTAGATAAATTGAGATTAAATTAAATGTAAAATGCTTATTTAAAATGTAAGATGATCTGAACGGTTGGTCGTCGATTGGATGGCCGAGGAAACTCACTAGCGTGTAGTGAGTCCCTCACTACAAGGCCCCCAGGTCCCTTTTATATATCATTGTTTTGATATAATAAGAACAAACATCAAATAATATACTCCTATCACTATTTTATGTTTTTATTTCATTTGTTTCTATTTTGCTAACTTATCACTCATAAATATCTTGTTTTCTTGTTAAAACATTCTAAAGAGAACAATTAAAGTTGGAAAATGCTAAAATAGGTCTAGTGGGCATATGTTAAAGTTCAAAATGTGCATTGAAATGCATGAGAAGTGTATAAAAGTAAGTGTAAATGTATAGAAAAGTGTAAAAGGTGCACTGTAAGACGTGTTTTTTTTTTTTTTTTTGTGCTTATTGTTAGCCATGTAGCAATTACCCATTAAAGTTAGTGAAAACTAGTAAGTCGGATGCGAACCCGATTATTTTTCAATCTTAACACCTCTTCAATTTTCCCTGCTCCAACTCCACCCCGGAAAAAAAAAAAGGGGACGCGTAGGGGGAGGATAAACTGGCTCGCCCAAAAACTGCCATTAAAATTGGATTACGATAATGACGGCACCATTTGGTGGCTAAGAAACGGCACCGTTTGGCGTGGGGTTCTAAGCCTTTGCAAAACTTAATTCTATGGGGCCTACTTTCGGGTCCCACACAAACGATCCGAACCGTTAAATAATTTTAAAATAATTATTAAGGTGATCTCGGAGAAAATCAGGCCCATTAAATATTTTTACGTTACTCATCTATTCTTTGATTTTCATTCAGAATTCAGTACCCTACCAGTTTGAAAGAATATTCAGGAAACGTTATAAAATTGTGAGCTTAGAAAATTATTGATCTGAACTATAAGAGTCGTAGGGCTTGTTAAGAAGAACATCCAGTAAAAAAGTAATCTTGTTCGGACATCGATAGATATAAAAAAACTCATATTTTTAGTGTTTTGATACATATCGATGTCCGAACAAGATTATTTTTTTACTGGATGCTCTTCTCAACGAGCCCTACGACTCTTATAGTTCAGATCAATAATTTTCTATGCCCACAATTTTATAACTTTTCCTAAATATTCTTTCAAACTAGTAGGGTCCTGAATTCTGAATGAAAATCAAAGAATAGATGAGTAACGTAAAACTATCCAAGCGGCCTGATTTTCTCCAAGATCACCTTAATAATTATTTTAAAATTATTTGACGGTTCGGATCGTTTGTATGAGACCCAAAAGTAGGCCCCGCAGAATTACATTTTGCAAAGGCTTAAAATCCCACACCAAACGGTGCCGTTTCTTAGCCAATACACTGAGTCACCACAGGCCCCCGCTTCCCCGATAATGACAATTTTAGCCCCAAATGTGCTTGACCGAGAAAGTGATCGTTTGGTGGGATTATGATCTCATCCCGGGTGTAATCAGCTGTAAGCATGTCGGTTGGAATCGTTGCCAGATGATTTATGAAGAGGGGCCCACAAGTGCAAATATGTGAGACACGTGAACCGTCCGATCTGAGCTAAGAAGTTGGTGGTTTGACGAGTCTGTTACCAATCGACGGTTACCAATGAGTTGTTAGTCGACCCCACACTGGACCTGGTTGTCATATCTTCTCATTTGTTTTCCCTGCATTATCGAATGGGGTGGGCCCTTTCCACCTCGTGGGGATGATGGTATGTAAGAAAACTGTGGACCAATTGTTGGGCATGTAGGGGTTGGTTATTTTCCCCATTTTCATTTTGCTTGTTTCGTCATCTCCTCTCAAAATGAATTCTAACAAAAACGTGTTTTTGGTTTTTGATGAAGGAGAGCAAAAGACAAACGTAGAGGGAGATGAGTTTTTTGACTTCTCATTTTTTACTTTTGTCATTTTGGTTAATTAAAAGGCATACAAAATGTATTCTGCATATATCTTTCAAACACTACTCTTGTTGCAAAATGTATTCTGCACATTTATCTCAAACACTCCTACCAAATTCAAAATACATTATGACTATATTCCGAAAAGCCAAAAAGTTGAAAATAAAAAGCTGAAAATGAGGCTCTCAAACACCCCCATAACCACTGAAGGTAGTATAACCTATATGACAAGAGTGAGTGGGCTTGAGTGCTCCTCCCTCTGGTACACGATTTATCCAGGTTTGAGTCCTATCAACTGCGGGACTTGCGTGGAGGGTCATTGTCCATTTAGTATCTAGGTAGTGTTATGGTGACGGACTTCCCTTTCCGGGCACAGGGGTGGACCCAGGGGGTGCAAGGTGGGTGTTTGGCCCCTGCACTCCCCCATTTTTCTTCCTATTTGTAGTACACTGTTGAATTGTTTTTTTTTTTTTTGTAAAATTAATGAAGAGTGATCCCCGCAAACCAGACCAAATTGATAATCTAGCGTCTGCCACTGGCGGGCCAAGAACCCCTATGGTCCCGCCCAAGGGAGGTAGCTACACTGGTTGCCCCTTTCCACCCTTTTGCAGTTAAAAAAAAAAAACTTTGGGCATATATTCCCTCGTTTCAGATCATCCAAACTTTGGCATCATTTTGGAAGCTAAAATGTGACTGGTTCGCACTTCGCACAAATGCATCTCTGTCCCACATTTAGACAAAGTGTCCTGGAAGATGCTTTGGATGTAGGTCGCGTAAGGGATTTGTTCTTCCCTTTTGTTAGCTGCTGTGGCTTCCTTCGTTATGTTATGTTTTCTACTATGTTCAGACCTTTTTTCAATTAACTAGATCTGTTTCCGTCGCACCAATTTTTTTTTTTTATATATATATATATATTCCCTGGTTTCACAAGTGAGAAAATATATATCATTCTTGTGTGAAGCTCCTTCCAAAACCTCGTTTTTATTTTTTGGAGTATTATTATTTGATTGCTTCATTTTTTATTGTTCACAATTCTAAATGATCTATATATACAAAAATTCAACTAAACTCGAGGACAACAGTTGAGATGTATAAATCAATTGTTAGGGCATCTCTAGTGCACTACCTAAACCCTAAAATGCCCTAACTAGTTAACTAAGAAAAACTCAAAAATTGCTCTCTAGTGCACAAAAATTGACTCCCTAAAATCCTAGTTGCCACCCCTTACTCCCTAAAGTGTCCCATGAGTCGCTACCTAAATTTGGGGAGAGACTTAAGGAGAGAGAAAGAGGAGGGAGATAGAGAGAGAGAAGGGAAGGAGGAGAGAGACTGAGAGAGAATGACTTTGAGGAGAGAGACTGAGAGAGAACGACTTTAAGGAGAGAGGAAGAAAATACTAAAAGATAATAAATATATGGGAAATGCTAACGGGTGACATAGTGCACCCGTTAAGAGTACAAAAAAGTACAACCCTGAATATATATAGGTAGCCCAATATTAAAGTGTATTCTTCATTAGCTAGCCAACTAAGTTCTTAGGGCCCCAAATGTGCTTAGGTGTATACTTTAGCAAACATTTTATATGTAATGCTCTTAGAGCATCCACATTGGAATAACCAAAATCAAAAGGTTGCTAAGGTTAGCAATGTTTGTCCAAAAAAGTGTTCACATTGGAATAATCAAACTTAGCAACCCTCTAGCAAATAACGAAATTCTACCCCTTCAATAACCAAAACTAGCAACCTTTCTCAATATCCAAATTTAAGTGGACCCACCATAACAAAGAAATTTCACTCGCAGGTACTCGACGCGCGTTTCTAGTTGGTCTTGCCATGCTGCCAAGTTCTCTCTCCTCTTTCCTCTTCATTTGCACCGTTGCTCTCTCTCTCTCTCTCTCTCTCTCTCTCTCTCTCTCTCTCTCTCTCTCTCTCTCTCTCTCTCTCTGTCTCTCCTCTTCTGCTCTTTCCTCTTCATTCTCACAAAAATGAAGCTCGTCTCGATCAAGAGCTATTCAACTCACCATCGCCGGATTAAGGTACCCACGTTCACTTTTCTTTCGATTAACGTTAGTCTGAACATAAATACTAAGTTCGATTTACAGAGAAAAAAAACGTTAATCTGAACACGGTGTGATTCAAAAATGGTCTTTGATTTAGGGGTTCTGCTTGGAGATCATTGTTATCCTAGTACATACAGAGTTTTCAATTTCCAGACCCAAATTAGTTGAGTATTTTGGACGAAATGCCCATTGGATGTCCATAGAAGTTAAGTCATGTTATCAATTCTAAGTGGGTCAGTTCAACTTAGACTTTGTCTCGATTTTAATCGGGCTTCCTGTTAGTCGACAGTGGAATTGGGTTCTGCAAGATTAATCATGTAATGCGCGTAAGTTGATTTAGACAACCTAAGTTTTTCACATCTAGAGTAGGGTTAATACTCCATCCATCCTATTTTAACTGCTCCCTACGGAGATTCTAACTTTTTAAGAAGTAAATTTATTGTTTTAGAGTCCCTAGGAAAGACTACTTTGCCAATCCCTTGGGTTCATCAAAACAAGGTTATTAATTAGGTAGCCCTTTGTTTCAACTAAACAAAAAGAAAAGGAAAAGTAAAAGGAGAGAGAATAAAGGCTATTGCCATATTGTTTAGGCACGAATATTGGGTAGTTGTGTGGTAGAAACTTTTCTAAGAGATACTATATGAATTATAATCAATTAGTGAAAAGTTGGTGGGAGATAGGAGAGCACATGCACTTATTAATTGGAATGGACATCACCAATTTAGGTCCATAAGATCATTTATCAACTTTTGTTAGGGATTGGATCTTCTCATGTCCTTAATTTGGACGGGACAGAATAGTTCAAATTTGGATCGTCCATTTAATTGCTGCAATTAACAGTTTAGATTTGTTCAAGAACTCGATCAAATAGGAATCATTAATTATACCAATGTGTGGTCCAAAATTTGGACCGTCACATTTCTGACCCAATTCAAAATTTGGAGTCATCTTTTGTTTACCTAAAAATGTTCATGTATAGTTTGAGCTTCGTATATCTAGAGAGGAACGCAACACATATGCAGAGGAGTTCTAATGAAAATTAAAGAATTTTTACTCTTCTTAATGAACAAAATACTCAATTCAATGATTGTACGCAGATTCTTTTGTAGATTTATGACCACAGCCACCGTAAGTCTCGGCTATGGCTATTTCTTCGTTGTAGCCAGCTTCTTCGTAAAAGACAACTGGAGATGGCCGGGTAAGAGTGGTGGCTGGTTTTGTTACGGGATAGTTCCTAATGTTTGCATCGGTCTATAATAGGCCGCTCCCTGGCCCGAATGCTTAATTAACTATATAAAAAAGAAAGAAAATTATTTTTAGAAAAAAGGTCTTATGAAAATTTCCAAGGTAGTAGCTGTTATGTTACTTTGAGTCTGCAAATTGGCATACAATATGTTTTACTGAAGCATTATTGAAAGGAGCTAGGGAATAATGACCCATATTTCCCCTTGACATAAGACTTTTTATTGATTCAACAGTTGATCTGTCTTGCTCAATTATTATAGTACATCACACATTAAACAAGTAGATTCAGCTACTAACTAGCAGGTTGACTGCATAGTTATGCTTTGTGACTTTGTCAATGGTGTATTATCAGAGTTTGCATCACGAATGGTGTTTTTGTGTCTTTTAGATATAGTTGGAAATTGAATATGAAGGATAAAGAAACGTAACTCGAATTTTTGTCAAGGAAAATTCTGAATTTTTATTTGTTGCACTATGAGTTTCTCCATCACATGAAAATCCAAGGATAGATCACGACTAGTAGTACCCCATTTTGTGGTACAATATATCCCGTGTTTGTAGAATTGACACGCGATCAGAGACAGAGCTTTTAAGTCGGGGAGGTGGCATGTGCCACCCTCAGGTCCAAAAAAAAAAAAAAAACTAATTTTGTATTGCAAGAGTAGTGTTTTTCTTCAAAACATGTGTATTATTCTTGGTATATATTAAGCATATTGATGAGCGATTAATCGATGAAAGTGTGTAATTTCTGGGTATTAAGTATGTTGATGGATATTTAACCTATGAAAATGTGTATTTTTCCGGGTATTTGAAATAATTAATTTTAGAACACTTGTACTTTTTTAAATACTAATTACTCCCTCCGACTGTAAAGATAATCCTCTACCCAAAAAAATACAATTTTGGGATAAAAAATAAAATACTTCTATGCATAATTTCTAACATTTCTTGACACAAACTTAAAGAACTAATTGAGATTTTTATCCAAAAATTGCACGTCATTTTATAAGACTATTATTGTGGGACAGAGAGAAAAAAAAAATAGTTGCATTTGAGTGCCACATCCGAATCGGAATACTGGCTCCGTCCCTGAACGCGATAATATATCACTGAGTAATTCTTGCATTCCGATGACGGAAATGACCTCGTGGGAGATTTGCAATCTAACTCAACTAGGCTACTCAGAAGAGAAGAAAATCCACATTTTAGGGGACAGAACTGGAAAAGTAAGACTCTATAGATCATGCAAGAAATAATTTCCACTCCACCCCAAATCAATCTTGAAGGTAGGCAGTTTTCTTGGTGACCGAAGAGTCAATTTTCCAGTAATAAATTATCGAACACCTATTTTTTAAATCAACATCGAACGCCTACATTGGTACCTTTTCCTATAGTTTGGAACACAAGAAAGTAGGAGTACTAAAAATATGGCACCTAATTACCCAGATAACAGAATACCAAGTATAATGACATTTACGATGCAGCAAGTCAACGAATTGCTTCATCCATGTGCAACTACCTCTGACAGAGAGAGAGAGAGAGAGAGTTCCAAGAAATGGTACGTTAACGATAATTCTACCATTAACCGATCCCTCAATACCTTGGGAGAAAATTTTGGATACAGGTAGGGTAGATCGACGTGGTGCCCAGAACCACATCCGAGCCGTCCAAAACCACATCCGAGCCGTCCAAAACATTTTTGGACGGCCCAGATCTGTGGTGGCATTTTTTGTAAATTTGAACCTTGCTATTCATACGAACTGGGTGGGTACCGACCAGCGTCAGGGACCCCTTTTTGGGTTCCAAACGGTCAATCTGAACCGTTCATTCATCTCAAAATCAAAATCCAAGTTGGCTGCCGTGGGAATCGATGCAATCAGACGGACCTAAGAGCTCGATCTAAAATCACCCCATTTCACTCAAAAACATTTTGAACGAAATGGGGTAATTTTTTATCGAGATCTTAGGGCCGTCCGATTGCATCGATTCTTGCATGGGCCCACTAAGAATTTGATTTTGAGATGAATGAACGGTTTGGATTTACTGTTTGGGACCCACAAGGGGGTTCCCGACGCTGGTCGGTACACTCCGGTCGGTACCACTGGATTTACGGGTAAATTTTGGGGCCAAATTTACCCCCATAGATCTGGGCACCATGTGGATCTACCCTACTTGTATCCAAAATTTTCTCAAAAATTGGACAACCTTTATGTGAAGGACAATCAGTTTAATCGGATATCGATAAATGAACGACTCAAATTCGTAGGAGGAGTGTACATTTTTTAAACGAGGGACGGAGAGACTTCTAAGCAATGGTATGCTCATGATAATCCTACTGGTAACGATCCTGGCTATAGAAAATGTGCAAACCCCATGGGTGACGCTCACCTTGTGTCCCATGTAGAAGAATCCGAAAATTAGACAAGTTGATCAATATACCGCCATTCCTGCAATGAGTTAATGAGGATGTTGTACTTTTTTGTCTAAAGTAAAATGAGGACTCTTTGATTTGGCTCAAGTAAGGAAAGAAGAGGCTCAACAGTGTTGCAGGGGCGGATATACATTGCTGGGGTGGGCCCTGGCCCCACCGCACTTGAAAAAAAAAAAAAATTGTAACGAACAATATAATAAATATATAGTGGGGAAAAACTTGTCAAGAAATGAGCTTTGGCTCAATTGTTAGATTGCCCTTGCTCCACACTCCCCACCCTGGGATCGATTCTCCCTAGATGCAGTTTTCTGTACTTTTTATTGCAAATAATACCTCTCTCTCTCTCTCTCTCTCTCTCTCTCTCTCTCTCTCTCTCTCTCTCTCTCTCAAGGATTCTATTTTTTTTTTTATTAAATGGAGAGAAACATGAAACCTTTGGACATTAAATTTTTTCTCAAAGTTTTGCATTTTACTATATGTTTCTTTACGGACTATGGTAGGAATTAATGTACAATCAAAATTAAATCACAAACATGTCGATTTACATATTTATATGAATAAAGCACGGTTACTCATTTTTTTTTTATATGTAATTATATGACTTCCTAGTAATTTTTTTCTTCATATTTTTCCATACAACATGTAATTAGTTTTTCCTTGAATGGAGCCACCCCATGGCCGAATCTGGGCTCCGTCCTTGTTTTCCAGTGTCTCAAATTATCAATGTTTACATAGCCGTCAAGCTTGTAATTGCAAAGGTAATTTGACTACTGTTATATATAGCTGATTTTTAAGGACCGAGGACAAAGGTTAGTCCTCTATTCGTAATGCCACCTATGAGAGGGAGCTCCTTCGTCGTAGGCATCGACGGAGCTATCAAATGCTTATGGCTAGTGGCCCCCCTGGAATAGAAATCCTGGCTCCGCCACTGTATACCGGTACCAAATTGAACATATTTTTTTGCAGAACATGTTTTGAAATTATTCTGTGTAAAATAAACGGCTAGAATCATTTGTGAATGACCCGAGATGGACCCTGCACATGGAATCTGTGTATTTTTCGTACTAACAGATCAATACCCATGGCCGGATTCCTATGTTAACACAAACTTCAAAATCAAGTATATGTACCACCTAAAAATAATATAGTACTTCCAAATTAATATTTTTTGATTCGAAAATTGACCGTCTTTTCGTATGTCACGAGTATAATTTTGAGACGGAGAGAGTATTTCATAATCGGGGATCTGTACCCATGGCCGGATTCCTATGTTAATCACACGAACTTCAAAATTATAGCACCATGGAAATGTACATTATTGAGTATACCTATGGTTTGGGAATATCAGATGAACATGAAATTATGAGAGGCGTTGCACAGTTTGAGACACTTAAAATTCAGTCAAAGGCTTTCAATGCCATGCATAAAAGTAAGACAAAGCGGGAAATTATGACGTTTAATATTAAAAGGCTGTAAATCAGCTTTAAATTGGAAGATTAATTGGCTAACCAAAGCTCAACCCAGTTCACCCCACATCATTAGAAGTTAAACATCTTATCAAAAAGTAGAAGACAACATAATTAATCTGGACCCCAAAAGACAAAGGGAAAAATGTTCCAATTTAAAATATTCGTAGGGAACATTTTTCACATGGACTGTTAACTCTTTAGATTAATTGAGGTACGCGAAAACTGCCCGGGCAATTGAGTTACTCCCTCCGTCCAATTTTAAATGTTCCCTACGAATATCCGTGTCATTTTCAAACGTCTATATCTTTTTATTGGTAATGCTTTCAAAGTTTTTAAAAAATTTGTCTAATAAAACTAATTGAGATCTATCAAATAAGATCCATATTGCATATTTAATACATTATAGAATAAAAACTACAAGATTTTTAAAAAGGCACACATAACCGTAGGGAGCATTTAAATTGGGACGGAGGGAGTAACTCAATTGCCCGGGCAGTTTTCGCGTACCTCAATTAATCTAAAGAGTTAACAGTCCAATCTCACCACTCTCTTGCGGGAGTCTAGCCAGAGCCGGAGCAAAATTCTGTGTGACTAGTCCAAAGCAGTTAATAGTACATGAAAAGTTTCGAATTTGAAACCTTAGGAAGAAATAAACCTATAAATTCCATGTCTTGAGCACGAGACCAACCCTTGGGATTGACGGGGGAAAACATTAGACAAGATCACATGGAATCTAAAAAATAGTACATGAAAAGTTAATAGTACATGAAAAGTTTCTAATATTTTGTTTAGTAGTTCGTCGTAAATTTTGAATTAATTATTCGTCTCGACAAGAGGAATCTAAAAAATATAAAAATGTCGACCGAAGTTCAAAAAGTTTTTATAAGAATAAAATAATATTAAAAAAATGTCGCCTGTTTGGTATTTTCTTCATCTTAAATGAACTTTTTGTTTTTGCTTTTGGTCGCAATATTATATTCTTTAAATTTCTCTCGTTGAGACGAATGATTAATCCACAATATATAACGTGAATCTAGCATAAATTCAAAAAAGAAAAACAAAAATACCATGTAGTCCATTTCGCTAGAAGAAATGAACGAGAGCAGGAGCAAAACTCTGTGTTAACTAGTCCACAGAAGTGAATAGTACCTAAAAAGTTTCGAACTTGAGACATCAGGAAGAAACAAACCCATAAATTTCATGTCTTCAGCACGACCAACCCCTTGGGATTGACCAGGGAAAAACATTAGACAAGATCACATTGAAAATTTAATGTTCCAAATTGCATTTATCTAGCAAAGGAGACAATTTAGAGTCTTCAGACACTCTTTTGCATACCGTCTTTGATCACCACCAAAAGGATTAGTTTTTGGGTGCCGGCCAGGTACCACGTAGCCATGCCCGAGTGCTCATGTCAGCCATCAAAAACCCGTTTGGACAGTTCAGATTTGAGAGAGAGAAGAAAGAAATCTGGGTCATCCAAAACACTTTTGGACGACTGGGACAAAAAAAAATTCCCGCCATGGAGATAAGCCCAATTGAGCCCATTTCTTTGGTAGGAGTCACAAACAGATACTATCAATTCTTAGGCCGAAGATCCTCTTTTCAACGGCACAATTCAATAAGGGGTGCACATTCATCGGACTGGGTTTGGACCTAAGTGACGCTAAATTTTTCGCTAATGTAAAAATACAACATGTTTTCACTAAAAATACCATTAATTTTTTATTTGGTTAGTTGTTTGGTATGTTTTCCTTTCTGTAATATTTTGTTTAGTATTTCATTATAATTTTTGAATTAATTATTCGTCTCGACGAGAGAAATCTGAAAAATATAAACGACCGAAGTTGAAAAAGTTTATATAAGACTAAAAAATACAAAAAAAATATCACCTGTTTTGATATTTTCTTCATCTTAAATGAACTTTTTGTTTTTGCATTTGGTCACAATATTATACTTTTTAGATTCCTCTCATTGAGACAAATGATTAATCCAAAAAATATAACGTGAATCTAACAAAAATTCAAAGAAGGCAAACAAAAATATTACCATGTAGTCCATTTTGCTAGGAGAAAGGACTTGTCTTTAAATAACTACAAAATGTCGTTTTGTTTGTACAGTCCATTTAGTTACTCCTTACCGTGAACTCATATATAATGATGGATTTCGCATGTACCCAAGCATGTCGAATAAATAAATGAATTTTAATTGATATTTTCAAGCCCAATCCCATTAATTTTTTATTTTTTAAGCCCATCCAGTTAATTTACTTATTTCATATAAAATCTAAATTTTAGCGAATTTCACATATTTCAAAATTCAAACTACTCTCGTGTAGCCTTTTCTTCACGAACAAAGATTCTAGAAACTAGAATAACATCTACGCATCTTTTTTATCTGAGTTAATTAAATAATCATCCTCTTTTTGGACACTATGTAACTTTTCATCCCTCCCACTTTTGGGGGTTATGTTTTCATCCTCTTCATATGTGATTTACCATTATTACCCTTATTATGACATGCATATATATAATGGGATTTTTTTAATTTTCATCCTCTTCAAATATGATAATATGATTTGATTCCCATATATAACCCATGATTTGATTACCGAAATTAAAGGAGATTTTGAAATAGTTGGGGGATTCAAAATAAGTGGAAAGATTTTATAACTATATATAACCGACTTGAGGGACATATGGATATTGATTACCAAAATTAAATGATATTTGAAATAGTTGGGGGGATTCAAAATGAGCGGGAAGATATTTTATCCATGTATAACAGAATTGAGAAATACCAGAAATTGGGGGGTTTTGAAATAGGTAACCTTTCGGATAATCATGATTAAAATTATTTCTCCATCATTTTCCAGTTGTCATGGTAAAACTCACATAGGACCCAAAAAATATGGTAAATTTGTCCTTCATAATAACTTAGTTCATGGTAAAATATTTGGCGACAACAATTTGTATTGATCATGGCAAATATTAAGTAACACACAGTTAAAATGGTAAATTATTCATTCAACAACCTGGTAAATGGTGACACACCTTATACAACCTGACAAGCCAAATAGAACCATACCATGGCCAAACACAAAAAATATGGTAAAATTCCGAATAATTATGGTAAAAAACTTATTCGAAATATATTTCAATAACTATGGTAAAAAAAACATAGCCAAACACTGATAATATGGTAAAAAAAAACTTAGATGATCTTTCTATATCGAATCATGGTAAAAAAAATAATCACTTGTAAACATGGTAATAATTGTTAGATTAAGAACTTGAATCATGGTAAAACATATCAACCACATAATTGATATCTCGTGGTAAAAATAAAAAAAATAATAATAAAATAATGGTAAAAATATTTTTAAAAAATCAATTTTATGGTTAAAAAACACTTAATGACCTGTAAACATGGTAATAATTAATGAATTAATATCTTGAATCATGGTAAAAAAATGTCAAAAGTCATGGTAAACAAGAAAGCCTTACTTAATGTTCGTGGTAAAAATTGTAGGAAACTATAACCGCTGCGCGGGCCTATATAGATAAGGAGTATGTATGCTCTCCTTGTACATACTCTTTATCTATGTAGGCTTGCGCAGTAGCTCTCTTATAGAAGGCATGGTAAAAAAAATTATCATATAAGGTCTTGATAGTCATGTAAATTTTCTTCAATGCTACCCATCTTAAAGGAAAACATAAGAGGTCCTTGAATGCCGAAATAATTAGTTACTTATTTCTAGGGATTGCCTAAAATTCAAGCATGATATTATTACCTAAAATCAAGGATTTTTTGAAATGATGGATGATTGAATTGCCTAAGTTCAAGGAATTTTTTAAATGGTGTGGGATACAAAATGGATACAAAATGAGTGGGATGATATTATTCCCAAATATAGTCCTCTGAGATTCCAAAATTTTAAGCATTTTGAAAAAGTGGGGGGAATGCAAAGTGGCGGGGATGATAGTTATCCAATATTTAGGAAGGTGGGCGAACTATTTGAAAATGTGGTGGGGATGATAGGTTTAAGAGTTTGTGGTTCTGACATAAATTAGAATTGTTACATTGAATCATGGTAAAAACTTGTTCAAAATATATTTCAATAATTATGGTAAAAAAAAGAAAAAACAAACACTGATAATATGGTAAAAAAATTTACATGATCAATAACACATATACTTTATATGACGTGTTATATCGAATCATGGTAAAAAACTTTTCCATTAATTATAGTAAAAATAATGTACCATTCGAAAGAAAATATGGTGAAATGCATTTCCATAACAGTAACAGTAACATAGCTAATTCAAACGACTTTTTACATGATTCCATGATAAATAAATAAAAAACTTGCTTAGCAAATCATGGTAAAAAACTTGAATAGGGAGCCAACGTCAATTTAGGATGGCGATGGTTAGCATTCTTGATCCTTTGATTTGAGTTGTGGACTTCTAGTAACGCCAGAATTTGAAATTGAAATTTTGTAATGCTAGAAATCCCAATTAGTAACCAATTAGTAATTCCAATTGAAATTCTGGAATTTTAGTATTGGTAACCACAAATTAGGATTGCTGCAATTTAAAATAAATAAAAAAATCAAACCACAAATTAGTAACCTCTGGTATTTGTGGACTTCGAGTTCGGACGTCGGGGGTGCATATATGGGGCAACGATTTGGACAGTGAGTTGGAACTTTCTGGTGTCAGAGGCGACGCCGAGAGGGAGGATGGCTGATGGCGACTTGGGATTGCGAGGATTGAAGGTTTTGGACGACGAATTGGGATTGTTGGGTGAAGATTTGGTCCCGAACCTTTGGAGTTGCTGGGTGAAGAATTTCAATTTCTTTTCTAGGTTTTTAAATGGCAAGGAACAGAGGTTTTGAATTGAGGAAGGAACATGGAGTGATTTTCGGAATTGATATTTATCATCAATTCCCACAATTATGGCTCAAGTCCGGTAAATATTGATTTTAGTCCTAATTTCTCCACCTATACTCACAATCTAGTCCTCAAAAATTAGAATTCAGTCCCTAATCTTCTTATATAAGGGCAATATTGGGTTTATTTGAATTTCATGATGGAAACATAATTCCAAAGAGAGCATAGGATGAAACCACAATTTCAAGGTAGTTTGAGGAGGATTATTTAAGTGCCCCTTTATTTTAGTATTTGATTGCTAATATACAAAATAAAAAACACATGCACACGCTGTGTTACATGAGCCGGAATGAGTTCTATTATATGTATAACTCTTAGTTTACCACTTTTTAAACGGGTTAAAAAAAGCCAACCCAACCCAATTCCATGGACCTAACTAACAATTCCAAATCCTTATAAAAGCGGGCTAGGAGCCGGCCGATGTGCACCCGTAGTTCCAATACATTGAACAAATACTTATCCCATAATCTTAATGCAAACATCACTTGCAAGATTGTACTATAAGTAGATTGAAGGTTGCTGTTAAGATTTCTTGTTACATTTGAAATCTCAAAGAAATTATTAGAAAGAGGTACTATCTTAGAAAACGGCAATTTTTTTTTTCAGAAAATGGCCATTTTGACAGTGGATTGATCAGCTAAATCTATAGACTTAGCAGAGCCATCTAATCTCACAAAAATCTTTATACAAAGGTTGCAGCAGAAGGGCCTATTAATGGACCGGATACGATTCAGATTCGATTCCTGAATACAATTTGGCTCAGATCTGGATAAATCCGAATCTGATCTGATTAAGATCCGAATCCGGACTTGCGAAAGCAAATTACAAAATCCTCCTTTTTACCTCATACCCAAAGCCAGCCCCCTCTCTCTCTCTCCCTCTCTGGCAACATCGATCTTCATCGGAGGCTATTTACCAGCAAGAGGTTCTCTCTCTCTCTCTGATTAGAAGCTCAAGCTCCAAGAACTAGCTTGGAGGAAAAGAAAAGCTTTAACAGAACGGGAGAAAACCATACGATGAACACAGTCGCTTCCAACTCATACGATGGACCCGATCAAAAACAATAGCAACAACGGCATCCATCAAAATGTTGATTATTTTTAACCCAAAAACTCAGCCACTCTCATTTGACTCTATAGCCTATATTCAAAACCAACTGGTGTCAACACGAAAGGAAAATTCAGATCAACTTCACCACCAGTCGGAATAGGACTCCGGAAAATTCAGTAGGCATAATTTTAGAATCCCCCACAGAGATCTTACCCACTTCGATGCCCAATCTATTGAATAGTTTTGGTCATGGTTTTAGCGAGGATACAGGGACCACACAGAATTTTTGCGACATCATCCCAGCATTAGTAATAATGAGCAAACTCCTTGAATAAGAATTTGGCCATTCTCTAAAGTATTATGGAAAAATCTAAATTCTGCCCGCTGGGCTCACACTAAGAATACCGATCAAAGAAGGGTTTTAGTGACAGAGTTGCTCTTACCGGTAAAAATACAGTATTACCAGTCAAAGAATGGTCTCAGTGACGGGCTCAGTCACTATTGCCTGTCACTAGGAGAATCCAAGTTTTATAGTAGTAACTACATACGAACCAAACAAGAACAACTGGTTGAAACTATTTAGCATATCACAAGCATATCACACGGAATCAGATGAACTGCTGATCTCTTTACTTTCATTGCCAGAAAAGAAAAAGCTTTAACAGAAGGGTGAAAAGCAGTCGCATCATTCTGCGCATATTCACTTGAAACCAATATGATGAACCCGATCACGAACCATGGCGAAAACGGCATCCATTGAAATGCTGAATATTTTTAACCCAAAAACTAAGCCACTTTCATTTTGACTCTATAGCCTATATCCAAAACTAATTGGTATCTATAGCAAAGGAAACAAGAAAAAAAATTACTCACCTAAAAGGAACCATACGCGAAGGATTTTCGAGACATCATCCAAGTGTAGTGAGGTTTCCCCAAGACACTGCTAGATAATGAGCAAATTCCTAGAATAAGAATTTGGGCATACTCTATACTCTAAAGTAACTACAACGGACACGGGACACGAACATATGTTGAAACAATACAACTGATTTTCATTCCAAAGGACGGGTTAGTAAAGTTTGAAATTGTCCGTGGCTGGGTGGCATCCCCTTGATGCCTTAACAATAAAATTTTATTACTTGCACAAATGAAAGTTTGAAGTTGATTCCATTTAATTATCAAAAAGTTGTCCAATAATAATATTTTGTAGGTGTCACCGCTCACATATATACTTATTCAGAAATCATATAGCAATGCTTATGCTACGAGCAGCACAAATGAGATGTGAATACAGACTCAGGGTTTTAAATACCAGCCGTTACGTAACGGTTTTTGGCCTCTCTGATACCGTTACATCCCTGTATACCGGTGAGAGGGAAAAATCGCATGCGTATTGGCCGGTACCAGTTCACGCTGTTACGGTCGATACTCGACCTTTATGGGTTATTTAAGCAATTTAGAATTATTTTTATCAAGAAACGGTTTTTAAAGATTTACGACCGCTACACTTGATTTCCGTTACGTAATGTTTAATACTACCGAAACTGTTACACCAAAACCGTTACCGTTACATGTCTCAAAATCGGTATTTAAAAGCAGGAGAGATGACCATACAATTTCCATGAAACTGTAACACCAAGAGCGATTCATCCTCATTTGCATGCTCAAGAGTCAAGACAACCAATGTAAACGCAATGTGTAGAAGAAACAACCAGCAACAAACATCAAGCCCAAACACAACCATACAAGAAATAAGGCAGCAAGCTCATGCAGATTGTATCAGACACAAAAAAAAATAAGGACCAAGAACTCAAGAGTACTCCAAATTCAGATTAACAACTAACAGAAACAAGCACTAACTTATTAAACATCCCAAGCTACTGATCAACAAAACATTTTCCCAGGCAAACAGTGAATATGCAGGACATTAGTAGCTTTGATTAATCGATATTATCAAACAGACGCTGCACTCTCAATGTATTGATAAGCATTATACCATACAAACCAATTTATACGACTCCTCTCATTACTATTCGCATCTGCCGATGAGGTAGTAGGAGCCAAATTGAGAGCTTTCTTGAATTGCTTCCTCATGAGGTTGTACCAGATGACCGTCCCGTTTCCTTCTAGCTGAACCACCAACAATGATTCATCGCCATTACCATTTTCCCTCCGTAGAATGCAAAGGAAGGAGAACAAACTCTTCGAATCCAAACCCATCTCCAGACACGCATCTCTAACGTCATCGACACTAACAGAGTCCTTCACGAACCAACCAGAGTAGTCTCTCTCCATCTCGTATATCCTATACTCAGCTACAATCCAAGGCTCATTATCACATGCAACATGATGCAAATGGTATGAAGACTCTCCAAAATACAGAACCCTTCGATAAATGGGACGAGGCATTGGCAGTGTGTGTATCCTTTCTTGTTCTACATTGAAGTACAATGAATCCCCACAATCAAGACTAATCCAATTCATGGCACCGTTCCAGAAAACCCCCCCAGCGAACCATATCATATCAAAATCGACCCCAACTGGGGCGGTGAAAGCCTCACCACAAGGCCTCCAAGTGTAGGTCTCGGGGGAGTAAATCTCAATCTGATGGTACGGGAGACTTTCGGTCGAAAACTCGGAGTCTCTAACGCAAATTACTTTGTAGTGAGGTGATTTCAACGGATCAAAAGCTATATTAACTCCCAAACACCTCAAGTGAGGAACCTCGAGGTCGGGTATATCTAGGTTTCTGCTTTGCCAAGTTGTGGGATTGAGCACGAAGTGGTTTCGGTTAACGGAGTTATAACAAGAAAGCAAGCCGTTACAAGAGTGTAAAATGGGTCCCCTTGTGTTTTGGTTGAAGAAAGCAAGGGGATTGATTAGATCAGTGTGGTGGTTGTGGGGGTGGAATGGGAGATAATAGGGTTCAGGTATGCAGATGGGGTCGATGCCCATTGAGAGAGAGTGAGATCGGTGCAAGAATATACCAGAAGGGGGTTTAAGGATAAAGTTTAGGCGGAGAGAGAAGTAGGGGGAGGAAATTAAAGAGAGCCAGTGCTTGGAAACGGATTTAGTTCTGGCTAGTGGTTTGAGTGGTAATCGTAGTAGGATTTCCGGTAGGAGATCGTCGTTACCGGCTACGGCGGCGGCGGATGCTGGGGTCTCGTGAGCTAGCATTGTTGGTTTGTGAAATCGGTGGATCACACACAACAGAACTGACTCTTTTTATATAGTATTGCTGGATGGATTTTCGTGAGAAGCAATGTGAAGGCGACAAAGGGAACGAATGGATTGGTTTTGTCATACAGGATTTTGAGTGAAACATGTGACATAATTTTTCACATTTCCCTCAATCTTATTTTGAATTTCAAATGTTAGATATTTTGTTATTCCATAAAATCTTCGTATTTTCCATAATGGGACCAATCATCTTTATTATTCCCTATTTCTCTATGTTTCTTAAAGGATGTTTATAAGTTGAAAATCGTTTGAAAAAAGTATTCCTAATTAGAACCAATGATTTCTTCATTGATTTCATCATTTTCAAAGGAAATACTCCCTCAGTCCCTTCTTAAGTTGGGATGGGCACGGAGACAGATCGGGGCCGGAGAGTACTATCTCCACCCCCAATCCCCAAACCCCTTCTACATATCCATCCCCTACCCGATCCCCAACGGGGCTTTATTTTCATCCTCCATCCCCACTCCAAATGGGGAACGGGGATCCCCACGGGGATTCGGGGATCCAATCATTTTTTTTTATAAAAAAATTACTAAAAATCTAGAATCCCAATTACAAATTAAATGCTAAAATCAAGTTAGAAGTAGAGGTGTCATATGGGCCGGACCAGCACGGGCACGGTACGTTTATCGTTGGCACGGTATCCATGTGTAAGCGTAAGTGTTTGCCAGCTTCAATTCCAGTTGTATCTAGTATCAACTAGATTTCTAATTTGAAAACTAAAGGAGCCTCAAACAAGATAACATATTATGGTATCCAACTATCCATCAGTCGTAGAAAAAAATTAAGTGGATCGCATATCAATATGCATTTAATCGGATTAAAAATATCATTAAAAAAACACAAATTGGGTCCTGATCGACAAGCTTTCTAAACTCGATCGAGAAGAAAGTTTACACAATTGATTTCATCAATAGGAACAACAAAATCAACGGCTCGATTGAAAAAATATTGTTTTTATTTTGCATTTTTTTGTGTTTATTAAGGAATGCATATGATTGATAGTTGAGTATATGTCAACCTAGTTTGGATGTATTCAAATTATAGTGATGCATTTCTTATCTCATCACATTTATTGTAGTACAAAATTCAATTACAACATAAAATATTCAGAGAAAATTTAGTGTGACCCCATGTGTTTGGAGAAAATTTAGTGGAACTCAAAAGTTTCATAACTCATGAATAGACCCCTATATTCGGGGATTCAGGGACGGGGCGGAGCAGGGCGGGGATGGATCGAGGAACGGATTCGGAGCGGATTCGGGGCGGGGACATGCCTATCTCCACCCCCTACCCGATCCCCAAACATTTTCAAAAAAAAATCTCCATATCCTATCCAATCTCCAAACAGATCTCCATATTGCCAATCCGTTCGGATCGGAGATCGGATCGGATTCGAACGAGTCGGAGGAAATAGCCAACCCTATTCTTAAGTGTTTAACTTTCCATTTTTTACTATCCCTAAATAAGTATGTGGTTTGAAAAGTTAATGTGTAAAAGTTTGTACAATTATTATTTTGCCCTTTTGAAAAGTTAGCGGGTAAAGAGTTAATGGGAAAAAGTGGAGGATAATTTTGTAAAGTAGAGGTAAAAATTGACATGAAAAGTGTAAAGTGGAGGACAAAGTTGATGTGAAAAATGTAATGATGATGTTTTTTTAATAAGTTGGATTTACGAAGTAACACATTTAAAAAGGGACAGAGGGAGTATATGATATACCGTAATTACATTTGCATGATGTATCAGTCATGTCGAATCATACCACAATTAGAACTAGCACATTCTTATTCAAATGTAGTCCCTTACATAAATTTCCTGCATGTATGGTTTCTCTCTTTTCTTCCTTTTTTTAAAGTATCTTATTTGGTAATTCTTCTAATTTCAAAAGTTTGATTTTCTTTGTCTTTTTTAGTAATGCAGGATCGTCATCTTTAGAAAAGAGTATAATATGGTGGATTCAATTGACTATGGGTGCTCTAATATTAATCCTCAACTGGCAATATCATGCGTCGAAGCGCAATCAAACAATTAATAGAATAACACTGCATAAGAAGGTTGATTTTTTTTTTTTGTTAACCATATTCTTAAGGCAGCCTTTTTAAGATGTTAATACATTTTCTCTATCTTATTTTTGAATTCCTTTATATGGTCTATTTTATTTATATCCTCTTGTTAGAATTTCTGGACATTAAGTAGTTTTCTTTGTAGTCTCATTTCAATATCGATCAGTTGCGTGTTAGTTTTCTTTCGGACTTAATCGTCTATAGACAAAGTCTTGAACAATCTTACTTGATCGGAATATGTTGAAGGAATTATGGTCGAGACAACAGCGTAATGCTAATCTTGCTGTTACTGTTAGGTTCCATGATCTGCAAGATAAATGACCAATTCTCAAATTGGGTATATCGACCTTTCACACTTTCTTTGGCAATGATCTCTTTTATTTTTATTTTATTTTTTATAGCAAAGGCTCAAATAAAATGTACATTCTTCCATACAAAATTTATAAGTTCTCTTTATTTGGAGATTTTGTCAATTTCTTTGAAAATACATCTACATTGTTAAGTCTATTTTTTGACCAAGCAAGAATTACTTTATTTTTTTCATCTTCAAAAGAAAATATTACTATAATAATAAACTCGACAAGAGTACACCGAGGAGAAAAGAAGTATTATTTTATGCTATCACTTATATATGTTGGTGCTTTCCATGTATTATACTAGGTCAAATTCTCAGGCTTTTACTTTTGGTTGGTTCATTAAAATAATTTTTCTATTGTCCTATCGCATTGAAAAGGGAGACACAAGCAAAAAAAGTATAAAAATAAATAAAAGTTCTAATTTTTCACACCTATTTTAGAAAATAGCACTACGGAAAATTCAGTTAATCTCGTATTGATCCCGAGTTGCGTTAGTCTATGGTTTCCATGAGGCATAATTTTAGAATCCCCCACAGAGATCTTAATGCCCAATCTATTGAATAGTTTTGGCCACGGTTTTAGCGAGGATACAGGGACCACACAGAATTTTTGCGACATCATCCCAGCATTAGTAATAATGAGCAAACTCCTTGAATAAGAATTTGGCCATTCTCTAAAGTATTATGGAAAAATCTAAATTCTGCCCGCTGGGCTCACACTAAGAGTACATTCTTACTGGTCAAAGAATGGTCTTAGTGACAGCGTTGTTCTTACCGGTAAAAATACAATCTTATCGGTCAAAAAATGGTCTTAGCTATTGGGCTATCACTTGAAGGATCCAAGTTTTATAGTGACTACATACAAACCAAACAAGTACAACAGGTTGAAACTATTTAGCATATGACAAGCATATCACATGGAATCAGAGGCAGAAATTCCTAGTGCAGAAAACTGCTCACGGATTTTCAATCCAAAAGAAGGGTTACCAAAGTTGGACATTGATTCCAATTTTCAAAAAGTCGTGCAACAATATTACGTTGTAGGTGTCACACATACTCATTCGGAAGTAAAAAGATGTGTATACACAGGACATCGGTAGCTCTGAGTATGGATAAACATAGAACCACCCAAACCTGGTTATACCATTACTCTCATCTCCCGATTAGCTAGGACTCAAATGAAGAATCCATCTTGAATGTCTTTCCCAGAATATTTACCAGATGAACTGCTGATCTAGAATATTTACCAGATGAACTGCTGATCTCTTTACTTTCATTGCCAGAAAAGAAAAAGCTTTAACAGAAGGGTGAAAAACAGTCACATCATTCCGCGCATATTCACTTGCAACCAATATGATGACCCGATCATGAACAATAGCAAAAACAGCATCCATTAAAATGCAGAATATTTTTAACCCAAAAACTAAGCCAATCTCATCTGACTCTATAGCCTATATTAGCCTATATCCAAAACTTAGTGGTATCCATAGGAAAGGAAACAAGGAAAAATATATATATATAACACACCTAAAAGAAACCAAATTTCCAAGGGAGTGTTACCCACCCAAATTCATAACTAGTAGTCCATACTAAAACCGTATCTGCACTAAACAATTGTGGCACTCGAAATCAAAATATTGCGATCCCAACAAATGAAGTGCCTTTTTTCTTCCCACTATAAATGTTTCCTATGATCCCTCATCATCTTACTGGCAACCTAAAGTCAAAATTCAGATCAACTCCACCACAAGTCCAAAAAGGACCCTGGAAAATTCAGTTAATCTAGTATTGATCCCAAGTTGCGTTAGTATGGTGGCCACGAGGCATAACTTTAGAGTACCCCCCAGAAATCTTACCCCCTTCGAGCGGGGGTATAGGGCCATACGCGTAGAATTTTCACGACATCCTCCAAGTGTAGAGAGGTTTTCCCAAGACACTGCTAGATAATGAGCAAACTCCTAGAATAAGAAAACATACAACAGATTTTCAATCCAAAAGAAGGTTTAGCAAAGTTTGACATTGTACATATGTTGAAACATACGACAGATTTTCAATCCAAAAGAAGGGTTAGCAAAGTTTGGAATTGTACATGGGTGGCCGCCTTGATGCCCTAACATTAAAATTTTATTACTTACACAAAAGAAAGTTTGAAGTTGATTCCATTTATCAAAAAGTTGTCCAATAATATTATTTTGTAGGTGTCACCGTTCGCATATATACTTATTCAGAAACACAACCATACAAGAAATAAGGCAGCAAGCTCATGCAGATTGTATTAGACATTATAAAAAAGGACCAAAGAACTCAAGAGTACTCCCAATTCAGATAAACAACAGAAACAAACACTAACTTATTAATTTCCCAAGCTACTGATCAACAAAACATTTTCCCGGGCAAAGAGTGAATACGCATTCAAACCTGTTTGTTCGACTACTCTCATTACTATTCGCATCTGCCGATGAGGTAGTGGGAGCAAAATCAGGTTCTTGAATGGCTTCCCCGTGAAGTTGTACCAGATGAGCGTCCCATTTACATTTAGCTGAACCACCAATAAGGCAATAACGATTCTTCTTCATTACCATTTTCCCTCCGTAGAATGCAAAGGATGGAGAACAAACTCTTCGTATCCAAACCCATCTCCAGACACGCATCTCTAACGTCATTGACAGTAACAGCGTACTTCACAAACCAACCAGAGTAGTCTCTCTCCATCTCGTATATCCTAAACTCCGCGACAATCCTAGACTCATCATCACATACAACAAGATGCAAATGGTTTGAAGACTCCAAAATACCAAACCTTTCGACAAAAGGGACGAGGCATTAGCAGTGTGTGCATCCTTTCTTGTTCTACATTGGAGTACAATGAACCCCCACCAGTAATACTAATCCAATACCACACTCGAAATCAATATATTGTGATTCCAACGAATGAAGTGCCCTTCGTCTTCACACTATAGTTTCCTATGATCCCTCATCATCCTACTGGCAACCTAAAGTAAAAATCCAGATCAACACCACCACAAGTCCAAAAAGGACCCCAGAAAATTCAGTTAATCTAGTATTGATCCCAAGTTGCGTTAGTAGATGGTGGCCACGAGACATAATATTAGAGTACCCCCAAGAGATCTTACCCCCTTCGAGCGGGGGTATAGGGCCATACGCGGAGAATTTTCGCGACATCATCTAAGTGTAGAGAGGTTTTCCCAAGACACTGATAGATAATGAGCAAACTTCTAGAATAAGAATTTGATAATCTAAAGTAACTACAACGGACACGTACATATGTTGAGACATACAACAGATTTTCAATCCAAAAGAAGGGTTAGCAAGTTTGAAATTGTACCTGGGTGGCATGCCCTTGATGCCTTATCAATAAAATTTTATTACATAAACAAAAGAAATTTTGAAGTTGATTCCATTTATCAAAAAGTCGTGCAATAATATTATTTTGTAGGTGTCACCGCTCACATATATACTTATTCGGAAATCATATACTAGCAATTAGCAATGCTTATGCTACGAGCAGCACAATGGAGATGTGAATACGCAGGACAGATGACCATACAATTTTCATGTAGCTGTAACACCAAGAGCGATTCATCCTCATTTGCATGCTCAAGAGTCAAGAAAACCAATGTAAACGCAATGTGTAGAAGAAACAACCAGCAACAAACGTCAACCACAAACACAACCATACAAGAAATAAGGCTGCAAGCTCATGCAGATTGTATTAGACATTCAAAAAAAAGGACCAAAGAACTCAAGAGTACTCCAATTCAGATTAAAAACTAGCAGAAACATGAACTAACTTATTAAATTTTCCGAGCTAGAACAACAAAACATTTTTCCGGGCAAAGAGTGAATTACAGGCATTAGTAGCATTGATTAATCGATATTATCAAACAGATGCCGCACTCTCAATGTATTGATAAGCACTATACCATTCAAACCTGTTTGTACAACTACTCTCATTACTATTCGCATCTGCCGATGAGGTAGTAGGAGCCAAATCAAGAACTTTGTTGAATGGTTTCCCCATGAGGTTGTACCAGACGACTGTCCTGTTTCCTTTTAGCTGAAACATCAACACCGATTCATCTTCACTACCATTTTCCCTCCGTAGAATGCAAAGGATGGAGAAGAAACTCTCTCTATCCAAACCCATCTCCAGACACACATCTCTAACGTCACCGAGAGTAACAGAGTACTTCACAAACCAACCAGAATAGTCACTCTCCATCTCGTATATCCTAAACTCCAGTACAATCCTAGACTCATCACATGCAACATGATGCAAATGGTTTGAAGACTCTCCAAAATACCAAACCCTTCCACAAATGGGACGAGGCATTGGCAGTGTGTGTATCCTTTCTTGTTCTAAATTGAAGTACAATGAATCCCCACCATTAACACTAATCCAATTCATCGCACCGTTCCAGAAAACCCCCCCAGAGAACAATATCATACTAAAATCAACCCCAACAGGGGCGGTGAAAGACTCACCAGAAGGCCTCCAAGAGCAAGTCTCGGAGGAGTAAATCTCAATCTGACAATACGGGACAATTTGGGTCGAAAACACGGAGTCTCTAACGCAAATTACTTTGTAGTGAGGTGATTTCAACGGATCAAAAGCTATATTAACTCCAAAACACCTCAAGTGATGAAACTCGAGGCCGCGTATATCTAGGTTTCTGGTTTGACAAGTTGTGGGATTGACCACAAAGTAGTTTCTGTTAACGGAGTCATAACAAGAGAGCAAGCCATTGCAAGACTGCAAAATGAATACCCTTGTGTTTTGATTGAAGAAAGCAAGGGGGTTGATGAGATCAGTGTCGTGGTTTTGGTGGTGGAATGGGAGATAAAAGGGTTTGGGTATTGGGATGGGTTCGATGCCAAGTGAGAGAGTTTGAGATCGGTGCAAGAATACACCAGAAGGGGGTTTAAGGATAAGGTTTAGGCGGAGGGAGAAGTAGGGGGAGGAAATTAAAGAGAGCCAGTGCTTGGATACGGATTTAGTTCTGGCTAGTGGTTTGAGTGGTAATCGTAGTAGGATTTCCGGTAGGAGATCGTCGTTACCGGCTACCGCGGCGGCGGATGCTGAGGTCTCCTCAGCTAGCATTGTTGGTGTTTGGAATCGTTTACTAAGTTTGGTCGAGTTCGGCAAAACATACCCGAAACAAACGGTGACTTCCGAACAAAAAAAAAAAATCACCCAAAATCAGAATGACAAGCAAACAAAAACAAGATTATACCTCTAGATCTTCCAACTTTAGTAGATCTCAATACCCATTTACCACACCGCATAACAGATGCTTGTCTGAGTTTAGAGGTTGGATCTTTGCCCTTCCTTATAGAGTGAACAGTCTTCTATTGAACAGTGGTCTCCTTTTAATTCAAGATCTGCAGGTGGCTATGAATACAGACACCTCACAATTTCTATCATCACAGATTTCGCACAGTGAGCAAATCTTAGGAAGTTGGGATAGAGGAGAGAGTAATGGAAAAGCAGACAAAACTGTAGCAGTCTTTATTTTTTTTTGACGTTCAGATGGAAGAGCAAGGGTCCTGCCCACGTAAAAGGTCTGACTTATAAAACAATCCAGCTATGCGTACGTACAGTCGTACACACACATATACGTACGCGCACGAAGACATCTTGACCGTCCATTTCAAAAATCGATGATCCGTATTTGAAAAAACTCTTTCATGTGAGAGTTAACTCTTAACTCTTACATGCAACAGTTCTTTTAAAATCCGGACTGTCAAAAACACGCGTGGACGGTCAAGATGCACCGTCCATGCATATTGCGTACGCGTGGCGTGCGTACACATCGAATTTTTGCCTCTAAAACTCTCCTAAAACTCTTCCACTAAACGGACATAAATCTGAAAAATATATTTTGCAACACCGGACCAAACTTGGAAAACGAACAAAGTTTGTACTCAATGGAATTATACTTTCTTATAACTGCGTATGTTTGGTGGTGTTGGCCCTTTCATCCACCATGATGAACTTGGCGAGGTCGACAAAGCTGTGGAAAGCTCTGTTAATAGGGAGCGTCTGAGGCGTTTTGGGAATAATTAACGCAAAAGAAAAGTCATTATGGGTCGAGACTTTCTTCTTGTTAATCGCACATGCTTTCAAGACTTGGATCGAAAATTTCGATTTTTTCATACGACGAGTCTATCAGCTGTTGAAGTCAAAGTTAAGGAGTCGAATCGAGATGTTTGTCATCGGGCTCAACATGGTGATATTCCTTCGGCTACTATGCCAGAAAGTTTCGGCCCTTTCCCGATGGATGAGATTCTCCCTTCTCTCGTTTGAATGCGTGACTGAACCAGCAGAGCCTGCTTCTCAACTCAATGATTTAGTCGGGGACGTTCAACTCCATGACAAAGAAAGTGGCTTTTTCTATGGATGGCTTGCCAGAGCTTTCCCATCTTTCTAATATGGAAAAGGATTCATCCCACTGGGCCGGTTGTGGATTTGCTCCTTCTACGCCTAAAAGGGTCACAGATGAGGGTTCGGGAATAAAGGACTTGCGGGCTACGCGGATGGCAGTCATCTGGAAGCATAGGCCAGTGGATAAAAGACCAGCCTATTGTTATGCGTCGAGGTCATCAGAAACAGACGGGTAATGCTAAGAAGATTGCCAATGGTAACTGTGGTGGCAAGGGCATACGGGGCTACACTCGAAGGAAACGTAAACAGGAGACGGTTATTGAGGATTGCTATGCTGATCCTCATGTTTATCGTATCCCTCAACGCCGAGTTATATGTGATTGGTTTTGTGTCTTGTGCCTAATCTTTGTTTTACAGGTTCCGCTTTTGGCGCTGAGGGATGGATCGATTAGTTTTTATGAGTTTTGTTGTCTTGTGTAGGTTGTAATGCTTTGTCTTGTTTGCTTCTTGCATTTGTTCTGATCTCTCGTGTATGGACAATACATCTATGTGGTGTTCTATTTATGAATGGGATGATCTTTGTTTGCTCAAAATGGAATTATACTTTCTGTATCCGTGTTTATTGGTCTCTTTTGAAAAGTTATTTTTTTTCACTTTTCAATTGATTATAATATAATCTCAAAAAATACGCAATGTAAATCTTATTAGATAGATCCCATCTAATTTTATTATTCATAAGTTTTTAAAATGATGAATAGATTTACAAAATTGCTGTAAATGTTTGAAAAGTGATGTAAACTACGAAAAAAAACTATAAAAAAAAAAAAAATCGAACAAAGTAGAAAACAAAAGAGGTTTACAAACCCATCAAGTGTCCCAGCCTCTGAGACTGCCTGTGGTCTGTTCAGCTGTCGGTGGCTGAAGTTTGATAGGGAGGGTCACGTCCCATTCCATCGTGGGCCTCCCTCATTACTATAGCAAAAATCCAACAGTTGGGGTCCTTGTGTGTATCTTCTTTGAACAATGACAGGTGTACAACAAAAGTCTTCAACATGGCCCCAACACACTCACATGGTGTGTGGATCCCATACACAATTGAGTGTGTAGTGTGTGTGGGCTACACACACCATGTGAGTGTGTGGGCTACACACACCATGTGAGTGTGTTGGAGCTAGAGCCATGTTGAAGACTTTTGTTGTACCTCTATCATTTTTTATCTTCTTTTGATTCTGGAACAAAGCGCCGATGATTTTGGCCATGTTCGGTTAACAGTTTTGGGCCAGTTTTGGTCCTATTTTGGTTTTGCTTACATCATCATTTCCCTTATCTCTCTCTATCTCTCTCCACTTATTACACCTGCTTACATCATCAAAACTAAATAAAACTAAACTAAACTTGTTAACCGAACAAGGCCTTTGACTTTTGAATTCTTGAACCGGTACCGCGCAATACATATTGGATTTGAATCCAACCCATCTACCTTTGTCCCGGTTTAAATACTTGCAGTTAGGGGTGAGCACGGGTCAAGTTGATCGGTTCTTGTTGGAGTCGGGTCGGGTAATTTTTTATCGGAATTGTAAAAATGGCAACCGAAGCGGAACTGAACTAGCCTAGAAACCGATCAGATCGGGTTCCGGTTCGGGTTAGTCGAAACCCAAATTCCAAATCTCAAATTATAGAGAGAGAGATCACACTATCACAGATTCCACTCATTCCATTCTAGGAATCCAGATTCATCGCAAATACACAAATCATACCAGTTCACACACACTCACATAGATCACAAACACATGATGTAAAACAGATGAGAGAGAGAGAGAGAAAGAGAGGACATAACCCCCCACACACAGAAAATTGGAAAAAAATTTGTTCACCCCACGAAAAGAGGGTGAACAAAACTCTCAGTCTGATTAGTTCAAATAGTATTGGATACAAAATCAATACACTTTTAAGTAAGCATGATGTCACTTTAGTGGGATCCACGCCATTTTTTTGTGGATCCCAACTATTTCAACTAATCTGGGTGAGGGTGTTGTTCACCCTCTTTTGGTGAGGGTGAACAAATTCTTTTTTCCATAAAATTGAATTATGAGGAGGCGGTTGGGTTTTGTAACACAGAAATTCAAGTCCTGCAATAAAGAACCCGAAAAAGATGCACAAAATAATATTTTTTATTAATTTGATTTGATAAATGGGTTCAACCTCTATTAAATTCTTTACTATAAAGAATGATTCCTCTGACTCGATCTCTGTAGTTGATGGTGCAACCTAGTGGCTATAGAAACTCGTCGTAGGATTGAACCGATTGGTAATTCTTTCAAATCTTCGAGTTGAGAACCTTGAAGAGCGAAGCTTGATCGAGGGCTTGAACAATTTTATCTTGAACAAACGGTGAATTTGAGGACAATCTTCGCTAGCTGACTCGTAGACCGTTGTTTTTATAGATGAACCGGCACGTAGCTTGAGTGCTTATTGATTCTGCACAAGAGCTTGAGGGATTTGAGAAGAACTTGGAGAAAACATTGAGAAATGCTGGAGAGTACTCTTGAATTTCCTTGGCTAAATATCTCTCGAATGATTTGAGTTGTTGGATGATTTAATTTGATGAACTTGCGAAGAAATCGACAGGTTGTTCTTGGTGCTTGATGATTTTCTGCAAGATATTGAAGAGTGCTTGAATTCTTGAAGAGTGCTTCAGAGCTCTGATTGAATGCCAAGCAAAAACTTCTTCCTCTTCTTCATATGAGCCTCTATTTATAGACTCAAGGAGAGGGGTTTAAGTTTGGAAAGATCTCAAAGTAAAGATCTTAATTGACTTGATGTGATTTGATTGGCAATAAAAAAGATTGAATTGATTTCCAATTAAGAGGATTTGATTTCCAATCACGAGGATTTGATTTCATTTTACTTCCAATCAAGAAAATTTCATTTCATTTCCTAAAAAGAAGATTTTGACTTCTTTTTTTCTTAGGAAATTAAATTAACCCAAAAAGAGAAATAACATATTTATTATTTGACACTTTTTTTTTCTTTTTTTCTTTTTTTTCTCTGAAGGGGCTTGCACGTTTGGGCTAGCCCAATTTCTTGACACATTTGGCTAATTAATTCAGCCCAATGTATTTTTTGTCTTCACCGTATCCCAAATAGACTAGGGAAAATTTCACTCACCTCCCCTGAGGTTTCTGACAAAGACACTGACCTCCCCTATTCTTTCTGAAATTCCACTGCTCTCCCTTGCTTTTCAAAATAATTGTCACTTACCTCCCCTGCCGTTACTTTTCACCTAACGGTGTTAATTTTGTTGGTGAAATGACGTTAATGCCCTTAAATGTGAACTTGGCTTTATTTTTTTTCCTTATTTGAGATGATATTGCATAAAAATTTCGAAAGGCATGAAAACTAACTTAATTATTTACCTTTTTCTTAGAACTTAATTTTCTTTGACGCAAAATTATTGTCATGTTTATATTTTACTTCCCATTAGATATATTTTCACTTTTTGATAATAAAAACAAGAGTATCAATAATCATCTAAGCCCATTGCTTGCATTGATGGTTTTATTTATTTTTTATTTTTTTAGGTTTCTTTATCTTTCTCTAAATCTAAAGCTCTAACTAGACTTTTTTTTTTATTACATATTTTACCTAACCAATTCAAGGATCCCATTGAGAAAAAAATTAGAGAAAAAATACTCTAATTTTTTTTTTAAAAACTCATGAGTACATTATTTTTGCGTGCATAAATCAAGGTACTCACAAATAATGAATAATTGTCCCATAATAATTGTTTTTTTTTCAAAATTGGATCCTTGAATTGGCGTAAAAAAATTATCCAAAAAATTTCATGCTAATAGTTTTTTTTTTTTTTTTGGGTGCGAGATGCTTGTTTCTCCTTAAAGGAAAAGAAGCGTAAAAAATAAAAATAAATAAAACCATCAATGCAAGCAGGGGGCTTATGCGATTATTGATATTCTTTTTTTTATTATCAAAATGTGAAAATATACCTAATGGGAAGTAAAATATTAAAAATAATAATAATTTTGTGTCAACGAAAAGAAAGTTTTAAGAAAAAATATATAATTAAGATACTTTTTTTATGCCTTTCGAGATTTTTATGCAATATAATCTCAAATAAGGAAAAAAAATAAAGCCAAGTTCAAATTTAAGGGCATTAACGTCATTTCACCAACAAAATTAACACCGTTAGGCGAAAAGTAACGGTAGGGGTGCTAAGTGACAATTATTTTCAAAAGCAAGGGAGGGCAGTGGAATTTCAGATCAGTGTATTTGTCAGAAACCTCAGGGGAGGTCAGTGAAATTTACCCAATAGACTAAGCCCATAAATTTAATGGACCAAATATTTATTTGAAATATTGCCCAAAATTTGACTTTAATTAATCAAAAAATTTATTCATCTCAATTAATCAGACGGCGATTAGGCATTGCCGAAATTTTAGTGTCTACAGGCTTGCTCTTAAACAAATAAAGGCAAAAATCGCATTAAGCCCCTCCAAGTAAATCGTTATTAATATACTACTTCTTCCTATATTTTAAGCTATCACACTAAGGCCCAATGCTACCAATTTAATAAATAAACAACTATATAATGCACTCTTAATGATTTGTGACCCATAATACATGTGGGTCCCAAGCGCTCAACCCATGACATACAAACTTCGAACCAAAATCAGTTCTTCATTTATATGTATGTATCAAAAAATAAATCCATACATCGTGAAATTATGTATTAAAATTATATGTGACAACATTATTCAATAAAATAAATCAAAATTAAACATGGCTCTCTACATGTATATTTAGGGCGAGTTCATGCAATGAACAAAATAATATTTCACATTTACTTGAAGACATGGATGGAGGCTTATAAGGGGTGGAAGTGGCACATGCTACTCCTGGTTTTGAATTATTTTATTTTATTTTATTTTTTACACTCAAATAACTTGATTGTTTACATAGACAATGGAAATATAGTGATTTAAAAAATAAACCATTCCAAACATATAAATAATATCAAGGAAAATGCTAAGCTCTATCCTTCAAGCGAAGGAAAATGTGTAAAAGATGCATCAATATCTAGAAAAAAATATATTAATATCCGTGAAAGTGTATTATTACCCGCGCGCGTTGGATGGATTCCAATATGGTACCATTGGTTCAGAGGTTACTGACAACTCTATAATAGGTTCATAGAGTCGGAGACCATTTACTCTATACCCGGATACCATTTACTCTCTCTTCTTTAGTTTTTTTTTTTTTTTTTGCACTTTAATACTCTCTTGGTTTGAAATTGTTTAGGAGTACAATGCTTGGATTCCAATATAATTTTTAATTATTCATATCTTTCAATCTATACTATTTTTAAATATTATAAAGTAGAACTAATGGAGATCTATCAAATAAGATCTATATTCCACATACCCCATCCGTCTCAATTTATTGGTCTTGTTTAGGGATTCCAACTTATTAGGGGAATATCATCATTACTCTTTTTTTTTTTTGGCATTTATGAGTTTTGCAAGGTTTGCTAATAAGCCAGTTAGCTTATTTTTTGTCTTTATTTTTATTTTTTGCATTTGTTAGTTTCGCGTTAATTTTTTGCGAATTATTGGTTTGTCTCGACGAGAGGAATAAAAAAGTAAAAAATAATGATCGAAACTCAATTTTTTTTGCATAAAGATTAAGGATTTTTTTCTTCTTCGATTTCTCTCTCCAGGACGAACCAATAATTCTCAAACTTGGTGCGAAATTAACTAATACTATGAAAAAAAGCAACAGTAATGTGTAAATTAGTAATAACAATGTTATGGGTACACCACACTTGCATACCACATGCACACTAAGGTGATGTGGCGGATGAGTAGAATTCCATCATTTCAGGTGGGCTACACATTGGGCTTCTCCTTGTCTGCCGCATCACCTTGGTGTGTAACTGTGGTGTACCTATATCATTTTTCAATTAGGGGTGTTCCACTAAGCCAATTTTTTTAATAAAATGACTTTTTACGTTTTTTAATGTAATGTGTGTTGTGAGAGAATGACCTGTCTTTATTTTTTTGTTAGTGAAACACTCTTTGAAAGAAGGGTCTTGCTAACGTATGCCCAATAGGCACACCTTAAGCACACAAACAAATAAAATCGACACACACTCCAATACACCTTTTACACTTTTCAATACACTTTTATATATTCCTACACTTTTTTCACACATTTCAATTCACTTTTTTCAATCTTAACGTATGCTTATTGAGCACACATGAGCATTTTTCTTGAAAGAAATGATAAAAGAAATGAAGAAATTGCAAACGGAGGGAAGAAGACTGACACGTGAAGTACTTTAATGGAGCAGTTAAAAAAAAAGTACTTTAATGGAGAAAAAGAATACTGTTTGACAATTTGAGATTCGAATTGCGGAGAAAAAGCCTACTCAAATACGACACCTAGGGTGCAATGAAAAAAAAAAAAAAAAAAAAAAAAATACGACACCTAGGCAAATGAAGAAAAAAAGTACGCCACCAATTGGGTGGTCACTAGCAGGAAACACTTGAGCGTTGCAAAGGCAACTTTTCGTGCCCCGGAAAATGGGGAATTGTCTCGTTTTTGTTGGGCTGGTATTGGGCCATAAATCTCCAAGTGACTTTGCAAAAGAAGTAGTCAGAATCAGTTGCTGTATCTCACTGAAATTTATCTCGGCCCATTTTAGAACCATTCCATCTATGATGTACAGAACCAAATACCCAACTACTTGCAAAACATAGAACCAGGAATATCGTACAAGAAAGTTTACAAAAGGGTCCTGCTAGTGACCAATTCCCCATTTTCCGGGGCACGAAAAGTTGCCTTTGCAACGCTCTAGTGTATTTCCTGGAATGCATGTTGTTCACCTTCAGGTCAAGTAGAAGAACGTGGTCATGTTGGCTTTTGCACCTCAGATAAGGAGAAAAACTGATACTATAAAGAAGGAAAAGAACATAGTACAAAGGGAAGGTACAAATAAAACGTACTTATTAATAACATGGAATTGCATCTACAAGTACAAATTAGAAGAACACCAAACAGGACTCAAGGAAAAACGTCATAATGGGAAAGACATTAACAAATCACAGGACTCAAGGAAAAACGTCCTAGTGGGAGGGACATTAACAAATGGATTTTTATACGGTCCGCCCATTGGGCGTATGGTACGCGCGGAACACGCCAGACTTTTGGCAGGAGCCGCAGGATTGTTTTGATTGTTCTGAAAGGACTTTTACCTCTAACATTAAATGACCATATTGGCCTGCCTCATTCAAGGGGCAACATGTAGGGGTGTTCACGGTCTAGATTGGTCCGGATTGGCATGAATCTAATCCTAATCCGCGAGTCATAAAAAACATCTTTTAAACACACATTGGACGGTTCGGATCATCGAAATATATATATAGGGAGCCCTTCTAGTCCGGGAGTCCCGTTTCCGGACCTACATGATCCAAATTTTTTTTTGACGATCCGAGCCGTCCAATGTGTTCAGAAGGTGTTTTCAAGGGTCTCTTAGCGGAAAATTTTCAAAAAAAAATACCGGGAAGGGCTTGATCCAAGCAGTTTTCGCAAATATTTATAAATACAGTTTTTGCGAAAAACTGCTTGGATCAAGCCCTTCCCGGTATTTTTTTTTGAAGATTTTCCGCATAGACCCTTGAAAACACCTTCTGAACACATTGGACGGCTCGGATTTTCCAAAAACAATTTGCAACACAAAAAAAAATAATATTTTTCTTAATCTCGGGAGGTTTGGACTAGAAGCTCCGGCTATATGGGAGCCCTATATATATAATAACTTAACTGCAAAATTTTCCACTATCACCAGAAAAAACCGAACTCTGCCTTGTGAAAAATTGCCAAAAGTAAGGTTAATTAAATGTTTGGAGAACTGTTGCATTTAGAAAGGTTATACTTGTGACATATTACGTGGTAATGTTTTCCAAATTTTACTGTGTTTCTGATATCTATTATAATATATAAAACTAGAAGTCCTTTTTGGTTTGAAAATTTTTTGAAGCTCCAGCACAAAAGTAATTTTCACAATTGTCCCTCAAAATTTAAGTTTTAATGACGATTGTGTCCTTGAAAACTGATATGGGCAAATAGTCGATTAAAAACCACCTTATCATCAGCACTACTCCACTATCCACAATCATCCTAGATATGTGCAAACACACAATGTTTTCCATAATGTCTTGTTTGTCACGATCATGCCATCTTAGGAGTCTATTTTGAATTATTTTCATTTTTTCCCCTCTTTCTTTTGGGAATGGTAAATATCTAAATTCTTTTAGGCTTGGAACTGGAAAAACCGTAAGAAACCCAGCTTTTTTACATGCTAAAGAGTCCATACAACCAAATTGCATAGTGCATATAATGTGTACAATAAAACAACCAGCAATGCCAAGCCCAAACACAACCCACACAAGAAAACAAAGGCAGCAAGCATATGCAAATTGTATATGTAGACATTTCAAAACAAGGACCAAAGAACTCAATAGTACTTCAAAATATATACCTCATCTTTGTGAATCCATCACAACCATGAAAACGACTCAATGAAGGGAAAAGAACTTAACCACCCACCATATAATAAAAAGCCATCGACATTATAACCCTTGTACGGCTTCACCGGACCAAAATCACAGAGCTTCTTGAAAGTCTTGCCTTCAAAATCGTACCGAATGAGCTTCCCGTTGATGAGAAGCACCAAGAATGATTCCTCATCAATGTCTCCCTGAACAACTAAGAGCGGAACAAAATTATACCCAAGATTCATCTCCTCAACCACAACAGGAATCAAATCAAGATCGACTCGATACTTCACAAACCACTCTGAATAATCCATTTTCATCTCGTACACATCGAACTTGGCACACTTCTGGTCATAAATCTCAATAAGATGCAAATGGCTCAGTGACTCCCCAAAATAACTCACCTCGCTTCTCCTATTTCCGTCTGGGACTTGAGGCAGATACATTTCTCGAACCACCTCCTTATTGATATCGAAATACAATGACTTCCGACTATGACCATTCACCCAATGAATAGAATCCTTCCAAAACACTCCCCTATTGAAATAAGTATTAAGACTTGCCTCAAAAGGCTCACCAGACAGAGCCCACTCGTCTGACTCCGACGAGTACACCTCTGCTCTATACCACTCAAACCCCCATTCGGGTTTCCTCGTACGAGGCTCCAAATCCCCATCCAAATAACGAACACACACAATTTTGTAGTGCCGCGATTTTGAGGGGTCGAAAGCCAAGTTTACAACACCATGGACCGGTTGCGAAACGCCCCCGCAACCGGGGCTGGGAAGTTTCTTAAATTGCTTGGTCGTGGGATTGTACATGTAGTAGTTTCGATAAGATAAGTTAAAGCAGCAGAATAAGCCATTGCAAGATGAGGCGATTCGTATGCCTGATGGTTCGGGGATGAAATTTCTAGGGTTTTGGTCGCGTGAGGGTTTGTTAGGGTTATGGCCAGTAAGAGAGACGAATTCGAATACGGGGGGGTCGTCGTAGGGAACCGTACGTAGTTCTAAGAAGAGGGCGGAAGGTGTAAGGGAGGTAGGGGGTAATTTGAGGTCGGAGATGAGAGAGCGCCAGTGTTTTGACACGGCTTTGAATCGGCAGAGGGACTTGAAAGGCAGCAGAGAGAAGATTGCGATCAAGATGTCGCTACTGGAAGCGACGGCGTCCGAGGATGGTAGGAGGCGGGCGGAGCAGCGCCTTTTGTTGGGCGGCATTGGGGATTTATCGAACGTGATTCGAGTACGTGGGGGTTTTCTGGAAGCGACGGCATCCGAGGATGGTAGGAGGCGGGCGGAGCAGCACCTCTTGGTGGGCGGCATTGAGGATTTATCGAACGTGATTCGAGTGCGTGGGGTTTTTTTTTCCTTTATACAATAAATATATATAGGGTTCAGAATCCTCTCCGATCTTCACGAGGAACTGGACTTCTCCAGGCAGCAATCGTTTTGGCCCGTACATGGTCAGTATAACGATAGATCTCTGAAAATTGTTACGCCGCCCCGCCTCTGACGGCGACCCAGCCGGCCCCACCCACTGACCCCCCCTTAATTACAGTTTTACCCCTCCTCCCCTCTATTAATTACTCCCTCCGTCCGGATTTGTTGGTCCGTTTTGGGGATCCGAATTTTTTTTCCATTACTTTTTGTCTATGTTCATTTCCCATTTTGCCCTTGTCAAATCCGGAATTTTAGGTGCCAACTTTAAGTCCGAGATTTAAGGCACGCAGCAAAAAATTTGAAATTGCAGTCCGAAATTTAAGGCAGCAAAAGATTTGAATGGCAGATTTTGAACTTCCACGTGCAGTCAGAAATTTAAGGCACGCAGCAAAAAACTTGGACTGATTCCCTCCATTTTAGCACTTGTTTCCTTCCTTATCTACAACTTCTTCCCCCAAAATTCTTCCCCAAATTTAACTTCCTTCCTTATCTTACCAGACTACACTCTCTCTCTCTTCCCACAAGAGTTCTCTCTTAACCCAATTACTCCAACTGTTTGTCCAATCCAACTATTCCCAAAATAAATCATTGATACGCCAATTGAAATTTCTTCTCTTCATCTATATAATAAGGGAGCTCAGCTTTTGAATCTCAACATAAATCTAACCGTCCAGACTTAACCTGCCCTAAACGCAGGGCCGGCCCTGTGGGCAGGCTGGGTAGGCCCGGGTCTGGGGCCCACGAAAATAGCCCATTTTTACGGCCCCAATTAGGTATATATATGTTTGTAACAAGTAATAAATATATAATGTTGCACTATAAGAAATAGAGAAGCATTTGGCATAGTGAAAAGGTTTGTGTGTTTCCTAGTAAATGCCAGGGTTCAAATCTCATGTGCCCTTTTTTTCCTTTTCTACATTCTCTTCCCTTTTCTTTTTTTCTTACCTAGTTAGTTTTTATCATCCATTCCTTTTTTTTCCTCCCCTTTCTACTACATCCTTGATTTGTTGACTTTTTCTAAAACAATTGCCGGTGTAGTAATTAGAGAAAAAATAAGTAAAATACTTCGTGCGTATTCATAAAATGTTCGCATCGGTATTTATCATTTGAAATAAATATTGGTTCTTTAATTTTTTTTTCTTTAGAAAAACATAGGGCCCTAATTTACATTATGGTCTGGGGCCACAAAAATCTCAGGGCCGGGCCTGCCTAAACGAATGGTTGGGATTTGTTTTAGAGCCTTAAGAATTGGCGCCCAAAATCACTCCTCAAGTCAGAAGACTCAAGAACTCATTCTTCATCAGTTCACCCTTTCCCCACACCCACGTTCCCACGAACAACCTCTCTCTCTCTCTCTCTCTCTCTCTCTCTCTCTCTCTCTCTCTCTCTCTCTCCCACGAACCCCGCAAGCCCCAACCCACGTCTGGCTTCCTATGGCCTTCACGCATCAAAACCACCCCTATTCAAGATGTTCATACGCCACTCCTCGCTCCCCATCATTGATAGCAGCAGGTCGGGTACGAAAAAAACCACCGCAACCAGTGCCGGTGAGTCATCTCTTTTTGTGGTCTGTGATCTTTGTAGACTGAGAAATGCAGCAGAAACTGTGAATTGCGGAACTGTGGAGGTACGTAAAGAATTTGGTCTCAAACCCTCAAACATTCCTTCAGTGCATTCCATGTGTTTGATAAAATGCTCAATTGATCCTTTCTTTCTTAACTCCACTTAGGATTAGGTTCCATTCCAGTTCCCGAAAAACAAACGCACAAAAAAGATGCTCAATTCAAGTACTTCCAATTTTCTCTGACCCTCTCTTCCTCAATGCAAACTCAAATATTCGGGTTTTTGCCGCTGCTGCCTTTTGTTCTCTATTGGCATTTATAATTGTTGCTACTGCTTGCTCAATTCATTTGCATGAATCGATTGCTCTAAATAACTTGGCCCGGCCTATAGCAATGTGTTTGCTCTTTTCAATTTATTTACTGTTTCTCCATGTCATTGTAGGCGAACATGATGTCCGTAGCATTTACTGTTTCTCCGTGTCATTGTAGGCGAACATGATTTCTGTAGCATCAAACATTATCTTGCAGTAGGGTCCTCCCTTATTGTCTTGATTACTGTTTTTTTAGTTGATTTGGAAAATTGATGAACTAAGGCTAGCACTCAAATTGGTTTAGATTAAAAATGTTGAATTGGATTCTCTTCGATGTCAGAGTGCTTTTGGAAATGATAAGTATTTCATTCCAAAAAGATCAACATCCGTTAGATGGAAGGCTGGTTCAACAGCTTGGTGAGTGTTTTGGAATTTTATAGGCTGAAATTTTTTACCGGATAATTTTTTACTCTGATTTGCAAAGACCAAAGAGAATAGGAAAAGAATCCCAAAGGAAATGCACTTTCCACTTGGCCTACTCCATGCTTTTCTACTCTGTACCTCTTCTATTGGACTCAAGTCATATATTTGTGTTTTGCACTTGATTGTTGATCAGGTCGAGATTTCCCATGACAATGGTTGCAGCAATAGCTTATTATCATTACTGGAAAAAAGGAGCATACAATGAACACATGATCAAACATATACCGGATAATTTTGTGCATACTATATTGCTTAAATATCTAAAATATAGCTTATTATCATTACTGAAAAAAAGAGTATACAATGAACACATGATCAAACATATACCGGATAATTTTGTGCATACTTTATGGTCAAAGTCCGACTTGCACACGCATTGTGTGTGCCCGGCATCTATTGAAGAAATGCTTCATGAAAATTTTCTCACCATTTCTCTCCGAGTTCAGTAATTCAGCCATGTTTAGTCCAGGCGCGCTAGAGTTATCAACTAAGTGATCGGAGACCATTAAAATCAAATGCAACAAAAAATGCCCCAACTTTAAAGTCTGATTTTCATTTTGCTAGATGAGCAGATTCACGAATTAATGTGAGAAGCAACAGTCCTTTACCTTAAGCCTACCACAACACAAGTGATGAGCAGATTCTGCTGCTGCCTTTTGTGTAGTTCTATCTCCATAATATTTGAATTTTTTTAGATGTTTTCTTACACCAACTCAGCTACTTAATTCTTGAGTTTTCTTATAATTTGGTTTCGTTAATTCTAAAATCTAGCCCATTCACAGGATGATGGTGGGATGTGGACATGTGGTGCACAGCTTGGAAATTATGCCACGTCTTTAGATATGACACCAAAGGGAATGATTAGAAGTGTTCTACCCAAATGGCGAGGTCATTATTCTCTCAATATGGTGAAAAGGCATTTCTTACATCAGGTTTCTTACGTTGTTTGAGGCAACGTAAGTTATGTCCGGTGTGCCTTTTACTTTTCAAAGTGCAATCATCTATCTTTCAGAACTGTTTATTTTGATGAATTTTTTTACTAGGTGGATGTGTTCTTTTTGCCCCCAACTATAAAGTTGCATTAATTTTGTTTTGCCCGATTAATAGTCATAAAAGGATTAACATTTGGGCCTGAAAAGGCCCCTTTTAATGCATGACTGTTTTTTCGGATTATGAAGAAGTGTCAAATCCCTATGAACATTAGGAATACGTCTCAGCCAATATTAGATTTGTGCAATATCAGCCGTCTGATTTCTGGATCAGCGCGTTAGACACGGTGAAGCAAGTTTAGATGTTTGTATTTGTTTAGTTTTCAAGGAATTAAGAGCTCTCTCATTTAAGGCTTTAAATAAGGTTTTATGATCAATCTTTTACTCAAAATTCTGAACTTCTTCCGTCTAAAATACTTTCGTATATGTAACCCCATCTCAGTCAAGCTCACTGGTTGCAATTGTTTTAGACAAATTTTTCAAACACTTGCTATTTCTGTAAGGCAAGAGCCTATCTACTAGGACTTAAATTTTCTACCAGAGTAGTCGAAGCAATGGTGGTAGCCTCTAATTTTAAAAATAGTTTCTGCTTCTCAAACGAGCCATTATTGAGTGTTAAAAACAGAATGTTGTACATTTTGAAATTGTCCTTTAGTTGGTGATTGAGAAATATGCTAATCCAGAAAGTGCTTTACGATGTTTTACTGCATCTCAAAGATTATGCGTCATGAGTTAAAGCTAGGTCATTGCTTAGAATTTGGTCTAATGGACATGTTAACTGTATGATATATTGCTTGAATGAAATATTTTGGGAGTAATTGATTATGAACGTCGGAAACTGTGCTTGGAAGAGAACAATGGTTATTTGAGTTGTGTTTAGAACGTAATGCGTCGTGTTCGTATTGATTTTACATTCAATATTTGTATTGGTCAATTGGATGTGGTAGCTAGCTTCATTTTCTTTTCTTCTTCAAATTCAATTACTAAACCTTTTTTCCTTTTCAATACTTGGCAATTTCTAGGTGGTACTTATGAATCAATTTTATGTTTACTTTGCCTTGAGTTATTATGCTCAACTCTTTATTTTTTTTTTATACATATAGGAAAATGTTTACGGTGATCAATAACAAAACGTTATTTCATCAAGTTGAGCTCAAATGACATCGACGTGCCGTGCCTTTAGGCACGGGCATTTCAAATATCTATTTTATCAATAGGAGAAAAGAAGGGCAGAGGCAATAGCTGTGGAAAAACTAAAGGGAACCTCTATGGGTAAGGGAACCTCTATTTCCCAGGATACATGGTATTAATATAGCAATTGGTATTTTTAAGACTCTTTTAGGCTGAGTTTCGATATTGGCAATGTGGGAGGGAATTGCAGAAGGGGAATGGAAGGCAGAAGATTTAAAAACATAATATCAATCACATTTTTTTTCCTCTGTGATTTCTTCTATGTGTCCGAATAAACAAAAACAGCCTTACTTTTATGTTCCATTTGTGTCAAAAATTTGGCTTTCTGCTTGCAGTTTAGGAAGGCAATAGTTTGTTCGGATGCAGCTGCAGAAGCTGCTAGGTACGGGTTTACTGCAGTGGAGAGGCCAGAGGGTTTCTTGGTTTTGGCTATTGCCTCTCTGGGTAAGCATGTCACAGAGTTCAATCAAACACCTGAAGCAGAGGTATGCTAAGGTCTGTCTTCAGATTTTTGTCCATCAATCATTGTGTTTAACTTAAATGTCTTCAGATTTTTGGAGTAATAGTTGGTTTGAGAGATTGAAAAGTGGGGAATGCTACTTTATGTATATTGTGTTTAAAATGCAACGTGTCGTGCTATTAGAAAGGTACGGGCAATTTCTAGAACAAAAGTCATTGAGCAACAAAAACAAAAGCCATTGAGGCAAAACGGTAGTTCATGAAGTTGAGTTCAATTTTGAGAATGGCATTTTTAGAATGGCATGTGTAAGCAACACGTTTTGGATTTGAAGTTTTTGTTACATTGATGTTTGTTTTGACAAACAAGGTTTCAAAGAATGGTGTTGAAGCCAGCTTTCTGGCATCCAAGGAATAATGCATGTGCACCATTGGAGAAAGAGCTCAGTTGTGTATGTTTCAAAAACTGATTTTTTCTCTTTTCTTCCTTCAACGTTTCTAATCTAAAACCTTCATTATTTTTTTCTTCTTCACCCTCAGAATTGCACTCTCTTTCTAATGAAAACATTGAGTTTATTTTGTTGAAATCAATAAAAGCTATGATGGATTATTTTCACTTATGACCTATATTCCATTTTTCACTTTTGGCAAATTGGGTTCTTCTGATTTTCTTTATTATTGTTCGAGTGCACGCTAATTGTTCGAGCAGTGCCTTTAGGCACGGGCATCCGCTAGTAGTAGAATATGGAGAAATCTAACCAATGAACAGAGGAAAGAAAATTTTCACTCTCTTTTGCTACAAAGTGAGGGTGGAAAATTAAAAAGGGGCTGTGTGAGAAAGGTTGCTGCATTGTTCTCCGTCAATGAGAAAACAATTCGTCGAATTTGGAGCCGAGGCAAAGCTTGTATGGCCAATGGAATATCGGTTGATGTATCTAGCAGAATCCCTACAAGAGTTGGTCGAAAGAGAGTTGAAATTGACAGCAATGAGTTCAAGAAAGTCGATCTTAGGCAGCGGACTAATATCCGTTCAAGAATATGTACAACTACGTTCATATAGATGAGAAATGGTTCTACATGACCAAAGACACAAAAAGGTATTATCTACTTCCCGAAGAAGAAGAACCACACCGCACTTGTAAAAGCAAGCGATTTATTACGAAGGTTATGTTTCTTGCCGCGGTAGCTCGACCACGATTTGATGCAAATCACAATGAAGTATTTTCCGGTAAGATTGGTATTTTTCCGTTCACTTGTAAAGAACCTGCAAAAGAAATAGTAAAAATCGTTCCGCTGGAACACTAGAGACGAAGGCCATTACAGTAACTAAAGATGTAATCCGCTCGTGCTTGATTGAAAACGTTTTACCCGCTATCCGGTCTAAATGGCCCCGTTCCAGTCCATGTGAAACAATTTTCATTCAACAAGATAATGCGAAGCCACATATTCTACCATCAGATCTTGAATTTCTTGAAGCCGCAAATAGGGATGGTTTAGATATCCGCTTATCGTGTCAACCAGCAAACAGTCCTGATATGAATGTCTTGGATCTCGGTTTTTTCCGAGCAATTCAATCTTTGCAATATCAAGAGGCACCTAAAACTATTGATGAGCTTGTGAATGCCGTACAAAAATCTTTTGACGAATTTCCACCGGATAGTCTCAATCATGTGTTTTTAACACTACAATCTTGTATGATTGAGGTGATGAAGGTTTACGGGGGAAATAACTACAAAGTGCCACATATGGGGAAATATCAATTGATGAGACGTGGTGTTCTTCCGTCTCAACTTGAATGTCGTAGTGAAATTGTGGAGAATGCATTGAATTACTTGCAACAGTAAACTTAAATTAAGGTAAGCTTTTATTTATAGTTTTTGAATGATCAATTTCTGATCTTTTTTTTTCTTTTTCTTTTTTCTGTTGTTATCTTTACAGTTGGAAAAAAATGAATTTTTTGTTTGTAGTTTTATTTTTATTTGTATTTTTACGTAGGAGTAATGGCTTCCATTTTTATTTTCAGGTCAATCTTTGGGATGGTTCTTCTTAGTGCTGTGTTTTGTTGCTTGGAAGTTGGAACTCTTAAATTTGAAGACCTTTTTGTTTATAACGTGCACTGCTAGTAGCTTTCATGATGTAACTAGTGCTGGGATTTTCTTATTGCTTGATCTGCTATGTATAGAGAACTAAGAGTTCTTTTTGTAACCTTAAGTGATCTCCTATCCTTTCTCATCAAATTGTTTGTTTGATGTTTTTTTAATGTTGATCAGTTAATTTGGTATTTAGTTTTATGGTTTGTCATGTATCGTAGGGATCTCACTGCTTTGCCCGCTCGGTGTACCCATTGTCGAGTTCGTATAAATAAATCTTGTCGCCTTATCAAAAAAAAAATTTTTTTTTTTTTAAAGTCATTTGAATTGAAGAACTCAGTTGGTGAAATTGTTAAGTGAAGCAACAATGGAGCAATACACAAAAAGATTTTTTCAATTGCAAATGTGCTAAGTGTACATTGGTTTTAAATTTCCGTTTCACCACAATTTTTTTTTTTTGATTATTTTCGGTGCAAATTTGCTGTGGCATGTACTGACTTTTTTTTCTTTGGGTTTAAATTGGTTTTTTATTTTTTATTTTAAAGTTTTGGGAAAGGGGCAAAAAAGTAATTTACTCATACTTTAGTCTTTGACTTTTGAAAATAGACAAACATTTTCGGACTTGAAAAAGTATGTTTGTGGACCAACAAATCCGGACAGAGGGAATACTTTAGTTATACTATTTGGAAAATGGTAATGTGTGCCCAATACGCACACGTTAAGATTGAAAAAGTGTATTGAAAGATGTAAAAGGTACATTGGAGTGTGTGTTTCTTTTGTTTGTTTGTGTGCTTATTGTGTACCCATTAAGCACACATTAGCAAGACCTTTTATATATTAATTCATTTAATTATTTAATTTGTTTCTTTTATTTAATGGGTCCGTCTATTATACGCCCATTGGGCGGATCCTAAAAATTGCAACTTTTCGTTGTCCAAAGCAAAACTGACAGGCTTCAATCCTGTCCGCCCCACTTCATCATTTAAAGCAATCATTCATGTTTCGTACCTTTGAAATGACAACTATACCCTTCACCTTCGTGGTCCTATAATTTTTACTACAGTAAGGGGGTGTTCCACTAAGTAGTTTTTTAGTTTTTTGGTTTTTTTGATCTTTGGTTTTTCAAATAAACTCACTTGTTCCGCTAAAGTAGTTTTTTAGTTTTTTGGTTTTTTGAGTTGTGTTACCAAATTACCAACCTACCCTTGTACCCAAACAACTATTGCTCCCTTCTTTTTTGAAAGCCACGGCAAAAAAAAAAAAAAAAACCCAATGCATGATCTAGTTTTTTGACACAACAACAGTGGACCCCTCCCCTTTTAGCAATTAAATATTCTCCCCCACCACACACATGCAGCCACCTGTCCATGGCCCCCCCTTTCCCATTTCCCCTCCCTCTCTCTTCTCTGACACAGTGTAACAGTAGCCGGGAAAAAATAATTGGAAGGGAGGGCAGATTCATAATTTTACATGATTATAGTAGTTTGGTTTTTTTTAGGTTAGTGGAATAAAGTGGTTTTTTTGTTAGTTTTTTGTGGGGTTTTTTTAGTGAAATGAAGTAGTTTTTGATTTAAAACAAATCTAGTTTTTTGTTAGTGGAACATGGCCTAAATTTTTTACTGCTTCACTTTTATACTACTCATTTTTTAACTGTCTTCACTTCTTCTTTTTTTTTTTTTTTGGCTTTTCCCTAATTCTTTATTTGTAATGTTTTTCAAACTGCTTTTGCAGTTTTGCCCAAAAAAATAGTTAATCTAAAAACATTAATGTAAATCTAACTAGTATTTTTTAGACTGCTTTTGCCAAGAAAAAATAGTTAATCTAAAAACATTAACATAAATCTAACTTAAAACACATAATAAACAAAATAAAACTCAAAATAATACTCACTCCGTCCCCAAATAAAAGTAGAGATTTTCATTTTAGGCTAGCTCTAATAAATGTGTATTTTAAAAAGTTAATAGGTAAACATCCTCAAATAGCATTATTATTTTGCCATTTTGAAGTTAATACACATATTATTTTCGCTAGTAAAATTATTGTTAACACTAATTGGATGTATAATTAGTATTTTGAAGATGTATAATTAATGTTAACACTAATTGGATGTCACACTGATGGTAATGAATATTTAACTAATTTTTCTTCAAAAATCGATAAATTACATATGCTAGCGAAATTATATAAGATTTCAAAAACATTGCTAAATACTCTATTTGTCTCAAATTTGTTGGTCCCTTTTCACTATTTCGGACCTCTTAAAAAACGGTATATATCTTCTAATTTATAATAATTTTTTTATAACCAATATGGATCTTGTTTGCTAAATCCCAATTAGTTTTATTAAATAATTTTTTCGAAATCATAAACAGTAGGACCTCAAAATGGTTCCTAGACCTCCTAAAATTTACCATATCATTTGCTCAATTGTGGTCTTCAATGGGCTCCCAATACAATTTTCCAAGAGTGGCTTCTAACGTATTAGCTAAATTAAGGTAGCATTGTAGGCAGCTAGTTTCAAGTGGGACACAAAATCTTTAAATCTTTTTTTAACATGGAATTTTCAAAAGATAAAAAGATTTTTAGCAAGACTCTTGCTAGTCCATTTAGTGCACATATCCTCTCTAAAATTAGAAAGCTGTAGGAGTGAAAAATGAACTCCAACTATATAGGAGTACTTATGTGTACACTATAAAAGCTATTTTGAGAGCCCATTGTGAATATTTTTATTAAAAATAATATGGGTACACTTAACTTGCACACCAAAGTAATGTAGGCTTCTCCTTGTGGCAGACGAGGAGAAATCCATCATTTTAGTTCCCCACATCACCTTGGTGTGCATGTGGGGTGCAAGTTAGGTATATATTCATAAGGGGTGCTTTGGCTAAAAAGTAGATTATGGTTTTTTCGTTTTTTCGTTGTCTTTATTCAATTTTCTTTTGCATTTGTTACTGTCGCGTCAAGATTTTGTGGTTTCTGGATTCCTCTCGGTGAGACGAATCTAACAAGTATAAATTTATGGTCAAACCAAATATTTTTTTGAATAAATCCAAAATACTTGGATTATTGGCCATAATTTTATTCAAAAAAATTTGACTTTTGACCATAATTTTATACTTGTTAGATTCATCTCGTCAAGAGGAATCCAGAAATCACAAAATCTTGACGCAAAACTAATAAATGCAAAAAAAATTCAGACAATTAGTCTAAACTCCAAAATATGGGCCGATTGAGACATTTAGCCCATGATAACTTTTTATAAGGTGCAGGATACATTAATATTAAATTGCTAATGTCTAAGGTCCATTAATGGACAAAAAGCCTTGGGATAAAAGACATACACTATGCATCTCTTCAGGAGCGGAAATTAACATCGACCATTGGGCTTGCACTTGAACTTTCCTCTCCCTATCCTCTCTGCATATTCCGAGTGCGTCAATAGTATTGATCAATTGTTCAGAGAATTGTACAATGGGATTAAGGAGAGGAAATTATTACACACTAAGACGAATTGGATCGAACAAGCCGATGCTCCTTTTTAGCAATTGGAACAAGTTGAGGAAACTTGTTTTGGATCTTCCTCAGGTATATAGATTCTGAAAATTGTCTTTCCACTTCCTTCTTTCTAAATTCAGACCTTACCTCGTTGTTCAAAACACAGTAGTTAACACATATGTCAAGTGCAGCAGTATTGAAGAGGCTCACAAGGTGTTCGACGAAATGCCAGACGGAGACATGGTTATTGGGACTGCCTTAATTTCTAGTTATTCACAGAATATAGACCTGGTGATGCGCTTGGTTTGTTCCCATTAATATTGTGTTGTGTACTTACATGGAGCGACATAATGTCTTCCAATGTGAATGTTAAGTCATTCATACAAACGCTACTGTATTCATATGGGAGTGTGCACATCAACATTTATTTGTACCTTTTCACTATGTTTTGGTTCTTAATATTTCGGTTTATTTTAGCAATAAAATTTATACTATTGCATATTTAAAGTTCACAGGTTGGTTTATAGATTTGCGAAAACAAAATATTTACACATCAAAATAAATATTTAGGCATATTATTTACATAACGATCAATCTAGAACGGTACCGGAAAATTCATAGGTATCGATACCTACCGTAGCAATAACAAAAATGGTACATTCAACGGTACGGAATTGATAATATTGCAAAAAAAACCTCATCCTCTCATGGTAGAGCAAGTTGTCCACATATTTGGTAATCTGTTGCTGTTATTGGCAGAAACAGAGGACAAATTGCAACAGATTACCATCTATGTCTGCTTCGCTAGCATGATACAGAGTATACATCTACACATATTTGATAATCTGTTGCTATTATTAGCATGAAATAAAGGTCAGATTGCAACAGACTACTACCATATATATTTCTTTGTTGGCATGAAATAGAGGTAAGATTGCAACAGACTACCATATATGTCTGTTTTGCTGGCATGATACAGATCTACACATATTTGGTAATCTGTAGTTGTTATAGGCATTAAACAAAGACCAGATTATAACAGATTACCATATATGTCTGCTTTTGCTGGCATGATACAACGTACATATTTTCACATATTTGGTAACCAGATATGAGGAAAAATGAAAAATGAAAAATTTTCCCGGAGCGTCAACAGATTAGGTTATCTATGCAACCAGATATGAGGAAAAATGAAAAATTCATTTTATGTGTTAGCCAAACAAGGCCCTTCACGGAAAGTCAACATATTACGTAATCTGCGCCATCAGATATGAAAAAAAAGGAAAATTTCATTATTTGTGTTAGCTAAACAAGGCCCTTGTAGGGTATTTTTTGTCACCTATTGGCCAAATGTCCTGTTGGCCTTATTGGAAAAGTTGATGTCCTTATTTCATTAATAACCCCTATACTATGTCCTCCTCGAAAAAGTTCTCAAAAAAATTTGAATAAGGACAAAACGAATAATCCAATAATCTGGATTATGATTTTTAAGCCAAATAGTTTTAACATTGTTGTATTTTTATTGGCAGATAAACGTTGTGCAGAGGGAAATAGTCAGAATAGGGGGAAGTGGGGAACTAGTTACCACGCCAGAATAGCTGGGAAAATTCACAAGGCCAATGTGGTCATTTAGGCTTGACCAAGTACAACATTTTTCAGAACGTTTCAGACATTAAGAGCCTGTTTGGGCGCTTCATTTTCCCCTTTTCACATTTTCATTTTCCATTTATGGCTGTTTGGCCGCTGTTCCCCAGAATGAGTTCTTGCAAAACAGATTTTTGGATTCTCACTTTCCAGGCAAGAAGTGAAAAACAGCTTGAGAGATCCTTTTCCATTTCTCATTCTCATTCTCATTCTCCCCTAATTTCTCTCTCCCATTCTACCCCTCTACCCCTTCAACAACCGGATCAAAGTTCCCAACCTCGAAATCTTTCGTGATCATGATGTACTCGTCACAATCCCAAACATCTGCACCTCCGGCAGCAGCGACGGTGGAGAAGGAAGAGACGGCAATAGCGACAGTGTCTTTGATGATGGAGGATAGATCCAAGAATTTGTTGTGGGTTGGGAAGAGGGAGACTGTAGGTGGGGTTTGGGATGAGGAGAGAGAGAGAGAGTTGAGTTGAAGAAGATCGGTTTTTTATCAGGAAAAAAAAAAAAAAAGAAGAAGATATGAGGTGCTGTTGACGAAGATCATTGGACCACATCATTGGACCAGTGATATTTTTCCTTCAATTATGTTGCCTCGGATTGATCCCCCTTTGTGTATATACAATAAAACTAGGTGTATGTGCGTTGGCTGTGAATAAAAGGACAGTATTATTCTAAAGAAGTAAATTAAAATCAAGGGCAAAATGGTAAACAAACAGTCTAAAACTCATTTTCATCATTATTCTCCAAACACTACTCATTTTGCAAAATGCATTCTGCACATTTCTCCCAAACACTCTTGCCAAATTCAAAACTCATTTTGGCCATAATCCAAAAAGTCAAAAAGCCAAAAACCCAAAAATGAAAAGTTAAAAAGTTGGCTCCCAAACACCCCCTAAATAGAGGGAGTGAAAGACTCTCTTTCATGCGCGCGTAATGGCCACTATAGTCCACCTATTGGGCTAATTGTAGAAAAAGCCTTAGTTAATTAAGTTGTTTTATTTAACTTATTTCTTTTATTCAATTATTTATTTATCTCTTTTATTAATATCTTTTTTTTCTCTTTTGTAAATTAATTCATTTAATTATTTAATTTATTTCTTTTATTTAATTCAATTCTTTTATTTAATTTCTTTTATTCAATTTTTTTTCTCTTTTATTAATACCTTTTTTCTCTTTTATCTTTTTAATGTGCTCTAATATCTTGTTTCTCTTATTTAATTATTTTCATTATTTTAATGTGCTCTAATATCTTATTTATTTAATTCGTATATTCAGATTATTTCTTATCTTCTTATCTTCAATTACAAACACTCATTCAGATTTTCTTTTTACCTTCTTATCTTCTTATCTTCAATTAGTACAACCACTCATTCAAATTTTCTTTTTACCTTCTTATCTTCTTTTACAACCACTCATCCAGTTTTTTTTTTTTACCTTCTTATCTATTTATACTACTTCATTCTTCTACTACTTCACTTCTTCATAATTCTCCCACTACTACTTCACTTCTTCCTCATTCAAAATTTCTGTCTTTTTTTCGTAATTCATCGAAGAGGAACCGGGGGCCCTATAGTGAGTGAGCTCACTACATGCGTGTAGTGAGCTCTCTCGGTCGTCCGATCCGAGATCAACGGTTTGGATCATCTTACACTTTAAAAATCACTTTTACATTAACTTTAACTCCAATTTATCTGAACCGTTGATCTCGGATCGGACGGCTGAGAGAGCTCACTACACGCATGTAGTGAGCTCACTCACTACAGGCCCCCCAACTCCCATCGAAGAACATTATGGATGGCTACTACTATCCAGATGGTTGCTCATTTGAGAATGATGTTCCCAGTGAGGAGAGCATCAATTTCAGCAGTCGCGATTATACACTCGAATTTAGCACTAATCAGGTTAGTTATTTACGTTGTTCTTATGCATATTTGTTATCCAAGAAATTAATCAGAATAGAAATCTCTACAATGCGGTTTACCCACTACAAAATATGGCAGATGAGGTACTACGATCACTGAGCTATTGGATGCCACAGCCAAATTGGATGGACTATATGAGTTTGGGGGTAGTCTTCGCATCACGGTACAACATTGTACTACATACATTTGACGCGAATGCTGGAAGTTGTTTTACTCACTTGCCCTTGAGATCCCGTCCAGTTTCAGTCCATGACAGCGCCAAGAAATAGCTATTGCCCGTGTTAAAAATCACTTCGTGCAACTTTTTTTGCGCCCTCATCACCCTGTACCACCCATCCCAATATGGTAGTGGCAGAATGCGTCGGATGAAGCTGCAGGATGGGCTGTTACTTATAACGTACGTGTTCAATTGTGGTTCAACATACTGGCGTCGTGCTGGGACCACAATTTGGAGGCAATATTGATTAAGGATGAACATTGTCAACGTGATTGTAATATTTATTCACTTTAAAACGTTATTGTTATATTTATTTACTTTTAAGCGTGATTGTAATATTATTCACTTTTAGAAGTTTTTTAATATATTATTCATTGTTATAACAAATTAATTAACTAATTAAAATAATATAAAGTTTCAAAATATAAAGTCAAATTTAAATGTCAATGTAAAAAATTAATTTACTTGCAAATATAATTTGAGTAAACCAAATTAAATAATTAATTTAATAAATAAAGTTAAAAGGGAAAAAAATGAAGGGGCCTGGGCTGAAAAGGGGGGAGGGGTGGGTGAGGGTATTGGGGGAAAGGGGGGTGGGGCCGGGGGGAGGGGGTTTGTCAGGGGTGAGGGGCGTAACACCCCACTAGATTTCTTGGCCGGGAGAAAATTTTCAGTGCCGCGTGCGCAATCTGAACCGTCCATTTCGATTTTGGACGGTTCAGATTATGGAGAGAGAAACAGGAGAGAGAGGAGGAGAGAGAGGGTTTCGATCTCAGTCATCCAATACACTTTTGGACAACTCGATGCAATGTTCGGGTACCATGTGGTACTCACTCGGTACCCAAAATTTTTTCCTTGGCCGGATATATACACTAGGGGATACCCGTGCCTTTAGACGTAATTTTTCCTCAACCTAATGAACTACTACTAACCAAGGGCTTGTAGCCCAACGGTTATTTCCTGGTTCTCCGACAAGAGAGACCAGGGTTTGAGTATCTGCAAACGCGTTTTGGTATTAGGGTTGTGAATAACTTCTAGACCCCTCTCGACTAACTTACAAACTTTTCCGCTAAGCCCCCACTAATGTATATCGAATAGCCAAAAAAAAGAAAGAAAAGAACTATAGCCATTCTGCTATCTACCACTATAAATTATCCGTGCCTGAAGGCATGACGCAACACCGCAACACGTTCTGGGCACAAGCCAAGGCAATTACACTGCCGCACAACTGATGAGCCTTTCTTACCCTTAGCCTCCTCTAAAATAGCCTTGTAAGATAAGGTTCACACACTATAAAGCCAATTTGAATATCTGAACATACTAACGATATGGTAATTCACGATACATAGTTGGTAAACCCAATAAAATCAATGTAACAATTTTAGCTTCCATCATAAGTAGTATATAATTTAGCAAGGAACTAGCGCATTTCATCAATTATCTTTAGAAAATGCTCTCTAATTCCCAAAAGATAAAGCCACAGTATCAAAAGAACCAGAAATGCGTTAAAATTTTGCAGAGATAATAGATTCCAGATGTAATGTTCCAAAACTTTCAAACTCAAACAGTTCTTCCTTATTGTAATGTCCATTTCAAGAATAGAGTACTCACGGTAGGGGTGTCCAGCGGATCATCCGATCCGCTCGTTCCGCCCAACCCGATCAATCCGAACCATCCGTTGATCCACCTAAGGTATGGTATGGATGGTTTCCGGATCGTGAAAAACCAAAGTTAACGGTTCCGGATCGGTTTCGGTTACAACCAATCTCCTCGTTGGAAAAAAAAAAGAAGTGGTCCACTACTACACTTGCTACCTACGGTAACCTACCCATTTTATTCTCCCTTAAATCTGTAACCCTCCCTCCCCATTCTCTCCGCCTTCAACCCATCCAATCCGCTGGCCGCCGCTATGCCTCCCTTCCTCTCCTCTCCTCCTCCACCGTGAGTACCTCTCCCCCTCAGATTGCCGTGGTTTATTGCTATTGTGGATGTGATCTTGTATGTGTTGTGTGAATGTGTGGTTTATTGCCATTGTGGCCTTGTGGGTTTTGAACTTGAGGAGGATAATACTTTAGCTAGCTGTTTTTGTTGTGAAAATACTTTGAAAATTTTGATGTGTGGTTTACTAGTGGCTGCTGCGGTGAAAAATGTGGATGAAGGTTGATGTTTGTTGGATAGGAAAAGGGGCTTGAAAAATGATTTTGGCTGGAAAATAGGCTTGAAAAATGATTTGGGCTGGGAAATGGGCTGGAAAATGAGTGAGAAATACCCAAAAAAATTGGCCCAATTTAGAGGCCCATTTTACAGCCCAAACGGCCAAATCCATCCGGAACCGATCCGTCAAATTCAGAACCGAACCTATCCATCCATATATCATCCACGGATGGTTCCGGATCTTGAAAACATAAATCCGCTTTTACCTGTTTGGGTCAAATCCAGAACCGATCCGGCCGGAACTGAACAGTGGACACCCCTAACTCACGGCGATGGAAAGTCTTCAATCAATAAAAAGTCTGCACCAATGTGTGTTGACACATTGTACGATAAATTTACAGTATAGTAATATATGCTACCAAATTGCCATCTACGCATCAAGCCAACAAACAGGACAAATTCAGTTAGTTGTCCAGGAGGAGGACTGGTTGCCTTTAAGCGCATGTGTTGTCCATGTCTGTAATTCAAATGCACGAAATCTAACCCTACGGTCTTGCACCCTCACCCGAACAATCCAACCTGGCTCCTTCCAAGAGGTTTCACACACAACAAACACAACCTAGCAATTCTAAGAAATTGTACAATTGGGTGAAAGTCATTACAAACTGAACTTAAAAATAGCAATTGAGATGAATAAAAAAATAATAATACTCGAGCATGCAACACATCATCCACATCCATGCTTTGTCATGGATCTAAAAAACCTGAGTCTCTAAGCCAAAACAAATCTACACGTAACGGGAGTTCTTTTGTTACTGGAGTATTAGTTTGTTGGCACAAATAGGAAACTTCATCCAAGACGTCCCGTTCCAAGCACCAAGTTTTCAAGATTTTTTAACTTTTCCTATAGAAAGTAATCAATTTGAAGGTGTGTTGGTCAGAGTAAGTGAAGTAGACAAAAGAATGAAATCAATTCAAAATATGATCTGGTAAGCAATATCATGCACAATATGCTTGAAAGCAAAACAAATTTTCTTTAGAAGTTATATATATATGCACCACGCCAATATATGTGACACTACACAATGAGACAATATACATTAGAAAATTTGTATGAGACATTGAATCAAAGCTTGGTTATCGAAAAATGCAGCAGAATCATTTTAGTTGCTCCATGCCTCACGCATGACTTCCCCCCCCCAAAGATAATTGGCCCACAATAAACCAAGAGGGGTAAAGGAACATGTACGTGACCCAAGTGTAAGCTTGTCAGCTTTCCAAAATAGAAATAGATCCACCAATATACTTCCTCCGTTCCAATTTGATAGTCCACTACAAAGTTATATGCAATTTTCAAATTAAGAAATAATGTATTTACCGAAACAATGTTTGAATTTTTTCTGCACCGTATTAAAGTTTTCAATGAGATCTATCAAATAAGATGTAATTCATTTACCTTTGTAAGTTTTACTCATCGGATTCTTGGGACAAGTTCTTTTATCATGCCCTAACTTTTTGCGTAAGTTACACTTTCTTTTCTTCTTGTTCAATGCCATCTCAATACCGCTTTTCAATCTTCCGGATTCTATACTAGCACCCTTTTCCGTCACATCTTTTTTCCTACCCTTGGTTTATGAGATGTTCGGATCCGAAAGCAATATCTAAGATAGCTCGGTAGTAGTTGCATTATCTTTTTCAAGACAAACATCCATCAGAGGCACATAAGAAGTAACTTTTTTGAGCTTCTCGAATAGACCATTCATAGTTTCGATGTAAAATGTGTATGTCTCATTTGATGGGACAGCTAGACAAGCCAATTTCGTAGATTCTTGACACATATGGCTAAGTCTTAAAGTTTTGGATTCTTCTTTGCCATCGTTTGTAACGGATCATTTTTTTTAAATATATTTATATTTATAAATATAAATATAAATAGTAATAGGGTTAATTATCCTAACAATGAGATAATTATCCTGTTGAGGGATATGTATTTACATGCATATATATTAGTGTGTAAAAAATATATATTTATATTTAAAAAAAAAAAAACCATCATAATTATCCCAACCTACCCTATCCCTTATCTTATTATTTTATTTTTTTCCTCTTATCATTATAGTCTCCTATTTCCTCTTGAACTCTTCCATATCACTAACCTTCTTATTTTTAAACTAACTAGAACTCCTAATTCAGTCCCTCACTCTCTCGTCAATCTCTCAATCCCCAGGTAATCTATTTTTATTTTTTTTCTTCTTTCTTTCTTTTTTTTTTTTTCTTTCTTTGACTCTTCTATTTTTCTCTCATAAATTCACCACATCCAATTGTATCTTCTACACCATTGATAAGTTTCTCTCTTCTCTCGCGGAGTATATTTTTCTTTTACTCACGCGGATATTTAATTATCATTTTTACAGTTTTTTTCTCCGGAGTCGTGATTCTTCTATCTTACCGTTTCGTTTGCGCGTGCTAAATTTGTCGGAGGAAAGGTAGGGAATTCTAAACCTAATCATTACTTTAGTTACTGTTTTTATAGGTAGTGTGTATGTGGAGAAGTGTAGAAAATTTGTACGCCGAAAACTAGATCATTATCAAATGGGTAGTGAAAGTTTGATGTTGAAAAATCGAGTTTTTGGGTACTGTATTCTGTTCGTCCGTTTCGGGTCCTTTCCGAGTCGTTTTGGGAAAAACTCAAAACTGAAAAGTTGTAGATCTTGGAAAGTTAAGAAACTTCGATAGGGAACTCGTCTCGATCCGAGTTACGTAGAATTTTATATGATTTTTCAAAGTTTCTACTGTAGTGTAACACGAGACAGATTGCAGATTATTTTTAAAATCCAATTTCGACCTCTTTATTGAAGGATTTAGAACCCGGGTAAAACAGAGAATCTATTTGTAACGTAAAGATTAAGGTTTCTGTAAAATATCGTGATTTATGGAGTTAGTTTGCTATTTTTAGTAGACTGATAATGTTTCTGTTTTACATGTTATGTTAAATTTCTTTTTTTGTGATTAATTTAATTTGGTCGTTATGTGATTAATGACCCACGTGATGCATGAACCCAATTGTTAAGTACTTATTGATCGAAATGTTAAAGTTTAAGAATGATTAGATTTAATCGCGATATTTGGGGTTGGGACATATCCGGTATGGGTCTTGAGCCATGCGCAGTTTATACTTTTAGGTAGCTTTGCTGTGTGATCGGGCGCCGGAAGTATACTGTGGGTGGGAATCGATGCCGGATAGAGATTGATCAATGGGTGATCAATCGTGGACTGTACGCAGTATACCCCGAGGTGGCTTTGCTGTGTGATCGAGCACCTAAGGTATACTGTGGATGGAAGCCTGTGACGGAAAATATACGTTCAAAGTTGGAACGAGATTAATAAAATTTTGGTGAATCCTTTCTATTGAGGAATGACGTGAAAAATTGAGTATATCATTCGAAATAAAATTTCAGTTATGTGTGTAATTGTTGCATGAGTAACTTTAGTAAATGGGTGGCTTAGGGCGCCCTACTGAGTGTAATTTTACCACTCACGGTGCTACTTTTTGTAGCCCTGGTGTCCCCAACGCCAGGTACAGAAGGAGATGAGGAGTCGTCTGTTGATTATGAGGCGATGGAGCAGCTAGATGGGAATCAAGTGACGGGCCCGTGGCTTTATCAGTAGGGATTTAGCTAGATGGCTCTGTCCTTTATTTCAATTAAACTTTTAATAAATGTTTAAGTTTTTCAGATAATGTTAAGGTTCAATTTATTTCAGTTGTAATAAGTTGGTTTATTTTTATTTTTTGTCAAAACTTTTAAGTACTCTTTGATATTATTAATGAAGTTGGCATTTTATTTAATTAAATTGTGAAATTAATTTATTAACGTACCCAATTTTCGGGGCGTTACAACTTGGTATCAGAGCCTAGGTTTTGCGATAACCTCGAGATCGTGGGTTTTGGGTAGCCATTAGATTTTAAAAAAAAAAAAGTATTTAACAGTAGCTAGCATTATTTATTTATTTATTTATTTATTTTACATCCGATAAAAAGTATTTATTTTCTAAGTTTTAGTACCTGTCAATATTATATACTTAATAATTCTTCAAATAATGCTTGTTTCTATTTAGTAGGCAACTGCATAGAATTTTATAATATATCTCTTATATATTAAATTGAGACCTTATGACTATATTAGTAATAAGTGTCGAGGAGACAGAAATTAGTATATTCCATTAAATTTATTTCCGTTTGAGGGCAGCTTTGAACGTCATTAATTTAGTCATTGGTGGGAAGGTTTTGTTGGAGTTTACGCGTGAGCCGGAGCTAGGAGTTTTCGTTTTACTATCGAATTGGAATCTTCACATGTCAACTGCTTTCATAGAAAGACGAGTTATTCTGTCGAAGAACAACACTGTCATTTTAAGGGGGGTAGACGGTTCGATAGTCACCGTTCTAGTTTAGTTAGCTTTCACACGATTAGCAACCCTGTAGCATCTATTGATCACATTTAACCTCTTTTGACCACTTCATGAATTTGTGTAAAATTCAAATAGCCTCCAATTTTAGACAGTTCAATCATATCGCTTTAGTTTCTTCTATAACTATTTTTGGTGCATATTTTGCGCCCGCCTACTGTTTCGTTTTCAGTGCTAGACGATACTATCATCACCAATTATATAATTTGTGTGCTCGTTTACATACCTTTGACTTACAGTTGACTTTATTCAACATCTCTTTAATTTCCCTCCTAAATTGGTGTCATACTTTGTTGTCTTTAGATCAGTTTGATTTCAAATCAAATCCTTTCTACGTCAACTATATATTTTTTGTTTTTACCAATGTTGACTTTACCACTCATATGCTTCTCATTCTTTATTTAATTCTATCATTGTTTTCCCCTAAATGCATATTGAGATTAAATTCATAAATATTGGATCAAAGTGCCTCTTCTTTCCTTCAAAAAAAAAAATTTAGATTCTCAAATTAAACTTGAGCTCGGAATTTTGCAATTCTTCTTTATTGAACAATTTAAACCGTCAAGAGACTCCTCTTTCTTCGAGTTGTCTAACTTCGACAATCATTTCATATTAACTTTTGTTGTATTAATAAGATCATCTTTGAAATTTCGATAGAAGGTTCCGTTGCTGGAATGATCTTGTGAACCGTTGGTATACCTACCTAATTGAAACTTTCATGAACAACTAGACTTGGGTGTTTGATTTGAAACATATTCGGCCGATATGGTTTCAAGACAAATATCTAGTTTGGCTTTTCATCACTTGAACTCATAATGTTTTCTTGAACCCTGTTGGAGTTTATCCACGTCTCTCGCGAAAACCTTTGCGACCACTAGAATTTTTTTTTTTTGCAATCTGAATTCTCTACTACTCCCTCCGTCCGGATTTGTTGGTCCACAAACATACTTTTTCAAGTCCGAAAATGTTTGTCCATTTTCAAAAGTTAAAGGCTAAAATATGGAAAAGTTACACAAAAAGTAGTGGACAAAAAGTAATGGAAAAAAAGTTGAAATCCCCAAAACGGACCAACAAATCCGGACGGAGGGAGTAGTTTTCTTCACATGTTGAGCCTTAAATCATCACTGTTGGAATATTGTAGCCCTTCAGTTTCAAAACATTGACTTTGTCCTTGATCAGACTTGATTGTAGCTGCTCCAACTTCTTGCACTCCTACTTAAACATGGTCTTTCTGGTACCCTCATACATTTCAATTATTCCTTTTGTGAACTATTTGACACTAGGATTTTCATTCGTTATATCCACCACTCGTGTAAAATCTTTGGGTTGGAGACCGAATGTTTAGCGAAATTTCTTAGTGTAGCTTCACCTCTAGGAGGGACACGTACCAGTAGTCTCAATTTGTAGAGCTTGTGTATCAGAGATGTTTGGTTTTCGTTTGACGTGTGACCTTCAGGTAATGGTTGACTTCAATATCATCTTAGAACTAAATTGGTTATCTTTTCACCGAGCTGTGATCGATTATTTCAAGAAGAAGTGGTTGCTCATTTTCCTAATGGAACACGTTTCAAGCTTAAGGGAGACTAGACAAGACTTTTCGTCGGCTTTTCCGAAATCGAGGTGGCATCGCAATCTGACAGGATGGCTGGCGAGCCTTACATTTGGGGAGGATGACCATATGAATTTAGATCTTCCACGTGTGGTGTGTGAGTATGTAGACGTTTTCCCAGAGGAGTTACCCGGGCTAGCTCCTCATCAGGAGTTAGATTTCACCATAGAGTTACAGCCAGGGACTGCTCCTATCTCAATGGTGCCGCACCGGATAGCTCCGACCGAGCATCGAGAGTTGAAAGTTTAACTACAGGAGTTGCTTCATAAAGGATTTATTTGACCCAACGCCTCACCGTGGAGAGCACCAACCCAGTTTGCTAGGCGACTATCAAGAACCGCTATTCGTTGCCAAGGATCGATGACTATTTTTTTTTTTGTTTAGCTACGTGGATTGCGATTCTTCTCGAAGATTGATCTGAGATCTGGCTATCATCAGCTTTGAGTCAATGATGAAGATACTCTGAAGACTGCCTTCAGGACTCTCTATGGTCAATATGAGTTTGTGTTGATGCCGTTTGGATTGACGAATGCTCTGACCATTTTCATGAGTCTAATGAATAATATTCTCAGCCGGAAGCCAAAGGAGATGGTAACTGCCTTAGCTATTCATGAATGGAAAATGATGGAGCCTCTCAACGAGTTCAACCTTCAACCAACGACTACAAGTCAATGAACATCTTTGCTTGCTTTGATAGCTACACCGACATTACATCAGGAGATTTTAAAGGTGCATAAATATGATTAGGAGGTGGATTTCCACAAGTATCGTTTGGCTTCAGGAACAGCCCCAGTCGGGTGGAGTATTCATGCAGACGGTAGTTTAAGGTTCCTCAATAGAGTATTTGTACCGGATTTTAGGACATTACGAGAATCGATGCTGAAGGAATTCCACAAATCAAGTTTTGCTGTTCATCCAGGAGGAAACAAAATGTATCAAGACTTGAAGCGGCAATATTGGTGGAATGGAATGAAGGCAGATGTTGCGAAATTCGTGTCAACTTGCTTACCTGTCAGCAAGTCAAGGTTGAGCACCAGAAGCCAGGAGGATCACTTCAACCGTTGCCTATTCCAGGTTGGAAGTGGGAGCATATCACCATGGATTTCGTGACTGGATTACCGAGATCAGTCAAGAAAAATGACGCAATTTGGGTTATTGTGGACCGCTTGGCCAAAAGCACTCATTTCTTACCGGTTCAAGTTTCAGACACCATGGAGTCGTATAGCCGCCTCTACATTGATGAGATTGTTCGCTTACATGGAGTTCCAGTATCAATCGTGTCAGACCGAGATCCACGTTTTACTTCTCAGTTTTGGCAGAGTTTGCAAACCGCTTTAGGCACGGGTCTTTGTTTCAGCACCGCTTTTCACCCTCAGACTGACGGACAATCGGAACGGACTATTCAGACTTTAGAAGACATGCTTAGAGCATGTGTGATGGATTTCAAAGGAAGTTGGGAGCGTCACTTACCCTTGGTGGAGTTTGCGTACAACAATAGTTTTCAAGCCAGTATCGGAATGGCTCCTTACGAAGCCTTATATGGAAGACCGTGTCGATCTCCAGTCTGTTGGACAGATGTCGGGGAGATCAGTTTGTTAGGACCGGACCTAGTTCGTGAAACAACTGAGAAGGTACAACTAATTAGACAACGATTGGTGACGGCGCAGAGTCGACAGAAGAGTTATGCTTATAGAAGAACCCGACCGTTGACTTTCAGTGTGGGAGATCACGTCTTTTTGAAGATTCAGCCTCGACGAGGAGTTATTCGATTTGGGCAGAAGGGGAAACTTTCACCTAGGTTTATTGGGCCGTTTGAGATTCTTGAACATGTTGGGGAAGTTGCTTATCGTGTAGCCTTACCACCGCAGATAGCGAGGGTTCACAACGTATTCCACGTGTCCATGCTCCGAAAGTACTTAGCGCATCCCGAGCACATCCTCAACTGGAAGGAACTGACGTTGGATGAAGGCGCAACATTCGAGGAACAAGCCGTCGAGATTGTGGACGAGCAAGAGAAGGTTTTACGAAGGAAGAAGATTAAGTTTTTCAAAGTTCTGTGGCGCCATCAAGGGATTGAAGAAACGATGTGGGAACGCGAAGACTGGCTGCATGCCAACCATCCTAATTTGTTCGAAAACCGAGGTACCGCTTTAATTTCGGGGACGAAATTTTGTTTAAGGGGGGTAGATTGTAACGGATCGTTTTTTTTAAATATATTTATATTTATAAATATAAATATAAATAGTAATAGGGTTAATTATCCTAACAATGAGATAATTATCCGGTTGAGGGATATGTATTTACATGCATATATATTAGTGTGTAAAAAATATATATTTATATTTAAAAAAAAAAACCATCATAATTATCCCAACCTACCCTATCCCTTATCTTATTATTATTTTTTCCATCTTATCATTATAGTCTCCTATTTCCTCTTGAACACTTCCATATCACTAACCTTCTTATTTTTAAACTAACTAGAACTCCTAATTCAATCCCTCACTCTCTCGTCAATCTCTCAATCCCCAGGTAATCTATTTTTTTTTTTCTCTTTCTTTGACTCTTCTATTTTTCTCTCATAAATTCATCACATCCAATTGTATCTTCTACACCATTGATAAGTTTCTCTCTTCTCTCGCGGAGTATATTTTTCTTTTACTCACGCGGATATTTAATTATCATTTTTACAGTTTTTTCTCCGGAGTCGTGATTCTTCTATCTTACCGTTTCGTTTGCGCGTGCTAAATTTGTCGGAGGAAAGGTAGGGAATTCTAAACCTAACCATTACTTTAGTTACTGTTTTTATAGGTAGTGTGTATGTGGAGAAGTGTAGAAAATTTGTACGCCGAAAACTAGATCATTATCAAATGGGTAGTGAAAGTTTGATGTTGAAAAATCGAGTTTTTGGGTACTGTATTCTGTTTGTCAGTTTCGTGTCCTTTCCGAGTCGTTTTGGGAAAAACTCAAAACTGAAAAGTTGTAGATCTTGGAAAGTTAAGAAACTTCGATATGGAACTCATCTCGATCCGAGTTACATAGAATTTTATATGATTTTTCAAAGTTTCTGCTGTAGTGTAACACGAGACAGATTGCAGATTATTTTTAAAATCCAATTTCGACCTCTTTAATGAAGGATTTAGAACCCGGGTAAAACACAGAATCTATTTGTAACGTAAAGATTAAGGTTTTTGTTAAATATCGTGATTTATGGAGTTAGTTTGCTATTTTTAGTAGACTGATAATGTTTCTGTTTTACATGTTATGTTAAATTTCTCTTTTTGTGATTAATTTAATTTGGTCGTTATGTGATTAATGACCCACGTGATGCACATGAACCCAATTGTTAAGTACTTATTGATCGAAATGTTAAAGTTTAAGAATGATTAGATTTAATCGCGATATTTGGGGTTGGGACATATCCGGTATGGGTCTTGAGCCATGCGCAGTTTATACTTTTAGGTAGCTTTGCTGTGTGATCGGGCGCCGGAAGTATACTGTGGGTGGGAATCGATGCCGGATAGAGATTGATCAATGAGTGATCAATCGTGGACTGTGCGCAGTATACCCCGAGGTGGCTTTGCTGTGTGATCGAGCACCTAAGGTATACTGTGGATGGAAGCCTGTGACGGAAAATATACGTTCAAAGTTGGAACGAGATTAATAAAATTTTGGTGAATCCTTTCTATTGAGGAATGACGTGAAAAATTGAGTATATCATTCGAAATAAAATTTCAGTTATGTGTGTAATTGTTGCATGAGTAACTTTAGTAAAGGGGTGGCTTAGGGGGCCCTACTGAGTGTAATTTTACCACTCACGGTGCTACTTTTTGTGGCCCTGGTGTCCCCAACGCCAGGTACAGAAGGAGATGAGGAGTCGTCTGCTGATTATGAGGCGATGGAGCAGCTAGATGGGAATCAAGTGACGGGCCCGTGGCTTTATCAGTAGGGATTTAGCTAGATGGCTCTGTCCTTTATTTCAATTAAACTTTTAATAAATGTTTAAGTTTTTCAGATAATGTTAAGGTTCAATTTATTTCAGTTGTAATAAGTTGGTTTATTTTTATTTTTTGTCAAAACTTTTAAGTACTCTTTGATATTATTAATGAAGTTGGCATTTTATTTAATTAAATTGTGAAATTTATTTATTAACGTACCCAATTTTCGGGGCGTTACATCGTTAGGAACCAATTCTTCGGAATCAATTGTCCCTAAATTTGTTGGCTTTTTGTCTCCATTGTGGAAGAATGAAATGGTCCGGTATTGCATCAATTATCCTAAATTTCATTGCCATTTGAACCGCTCATGTGTTTTAAACATGTTTTTAAGGGTACCCACGAGGAATTGGAAAAAAAAAAGGACGGCAAAGGTTTGATTCGAGCAATTTTTGATAAATGCGTATATAGTCTATGAAAAACTGCTCGGATCAAACCCTTTCCGGTCATTTATTTTGCCGTTTCTTCATGGGTACCCTTAAAAATATGTTTTAAACACATTGAGCGGTTTGGATAATCAAAATATGGCCATGAGAGGGGTGGTCTGAATTTTAAAAAAATCGGGAATCTTTGATTGGATCCTGACTCTACATATATATTTTGGGTAAGTCGTCGGGTATTTTAACTGTACAAAAAAATATGTTGATCTACTACCGATAAATCACCGCTTTTAATTAAAAAATTATGTTGATCTACTACCGATAAATCACCGCTTTTAATTACTTTTATCTTAAAAATGATATACTTTATATAATGTGCACGATCGATTTCTTTAATATAAATGTAATTCGAACATGTATTGTTCGAACAACATAAATTTTTGTGAAGTTGAAGTACTAGACGAACTCTACAAAATGAACGTCTCCATTCATCAGAATGAGCTCAAAATGAAAAATTAGATGATCCCGTCCGTACTTAAAGTTGGAAAAGATCTGTACCCATAAATATAAGCATTTCTTAAACGAAAATGATTTCCACAACCTAAAATTGATATCTACGCCTTTTTTTTTTTTTCTTTTAGTGGAATTTTTATGTGTAAAAATTTCGGTAAATGAAAAAAAAAGTGTGGTAATCAATTTAGGGGTGTGAAAATCAATTACCTTCTTAAATTATTTGTAAAAATAAGCAAATAGCAGGTTCAAAATACATTTCAAAAGAAACGAGTTCTATGAAAATAATGTATGATAACCTCATTTGTAAAATTATCAACTCTAAAAAGCAGAAAAAATTTGAGAATTCTATGAATTTTAAGTTAGTTGGAGCAATTTTTGAATTTTTGCGGAGGCAAAATTGCAAAATATAGCTCCAGACTATAAAAAATCCTTGTGAGAAATTGAAGCGAGATCTTGTCTCTAGGTAGCTCCGCCTATGTTCAGCAGTTCGCCTTGGCCTATCCCCAAACCAAATGATATCTCTTATTCTCTTCCACTATTTCCCCAAATAGTGAACGGGTACTCAAATATTAGTCCTCCATCCCATATCGGGTTATGTTTCATCTGGGTCATTATTTTTAAGGTTATTTTTTCATTCCGTGTTTCGAATTAATCCCAATTTTATATATTTTTTATACTAACCGAGTTACTATACATATGACACTGAATTTTTGGACCAAAAGTCCAAGAGGAAAATTGTCATCAATCAATTAATACCCTACAACAACGTAGTTGGCCCTCCCAAAACTCTCCAAAACCTCAAATCCTAATTTTCTAGAATTTCTCATTTTTTTATTTTTGAAATTAAGAGAGATGGGGGAATAAAGTGTGGAGAGAGAGAGAGAGAGAGAGAGAGAGAGAGAGAGAGAGAGAGAGGGTATGTCTCTTTTTTTTTTTTAAAAAAAAAAGTAGCGTTGTGTCCGTTTTATACATGAGACCAGGAAAAATACAAATCTGATTTTATTTAATCAATTAGTGTTGTCCACGTTCAATACACGATTGCTGAAAAAAATACCAATACTATTTTTTTCCCATGCATGGATTGGTTCAACGCTAGTTATAGATTCAAAAATGCTAGAGCCACACACACTCAACCACACACCCTCTCACATGTGGTGGATCCCACCCTGTGGGTCCCATCCAGTGGGATCCACCACATGTGTGGTTGAGTGTGGTTGAATGTGTGTGGCTCTATCACTATTCTTATAGATTGACTCATCTTATTCGGTTTCCACATATTTTGCCACTACATCCCAAAAAGTAGAATATTTTTTCGAGTGTTTTTGCAAAAGTTCAGATCAATTGGATATGTGTGGGTGATCCAATGTTTCAATTTATCATTCAAAATTTAAGATCTTGAATTCCAAATGAAAACTTGAAGTTTCGATCAACCACTTACATATATAATCCAATTAAACTAATTTACCACTTACATATATAATCCAATTAAACTAATTTTTTGTAAGGGGTCATTCGGAAAATTATTTAAAATTATTAAATGGCTTAGATTATTTGTGCAAGACCAAAAAATAGGCTCCGCAAACCGTTGTACATTTTCCATACCCTTCTTCTTCAGCACCCATAGTGGGTTCCATTATTTTTTTTTTAATTTTTTTTTGTCATTTGTCATTCTTAATCTATTATAGGGGAGAGGGAGAGAATGAGAAAATGAGATTCGATCCCGACATACGGTGTGGGGCATCCAAGAGCTCTACCGCATGAGCTAGTCACCACTTGCAGGTAGGAGTGGGCAACATGTCGTGTCGTGTCATCTCGTGTTCGTGTCAAAATTCTCTCAACCCTAACCCGATTTGTTTAGTTTTTCGTGTTATCGTGTCGTGTCATATTCGTGTTTTGTATCAGAAATAGCCGACCCTAATCCGCTAACTTGTGTCGGATTCATGTCATGTTATCGTGTCCTTCCATAAATTCTCGTGTTCTGTCGTGTTATCTCGTATTTGTGTCAGAATTCTTTCAACCCTAATCCGGCCTATTTAACTTTTCGTGTTATCATGTTGAGTCATATTCTTTTGTGTTATATTCGTGTTTCATGTTAGAAATAACTGATCCTAATCCGCTAATTTCGTGTCGAGTTTGGGTTGTGTTCTTGTGTTGCGTGGAAAATTCTGACCCCTACTTGCAGGTCCATTATTTTTCTCCCCCATGAGAGAACGTTGAAAGAAATTTTCGTCACCGAAGCGCGTACATTTCCCTTCGTGATATCCCAGTTATCCAACAATGCTCGCCGTCGACGAGACCTCAGCTGCAGCCGCCGCCGATGTAGCCGTCAACGACGATCTCCTACCAGAAATCCTGCTACGGGTACCACTCAAACCACTAGCTAGAGCTAAATGCGTATCCAAACACTGGCGCTCTTTAATTTCCTCACCCTTCTTCTCTCTCCGCCTAAACCCTATCCCTAAACCCCCATCTGGTATATTCTTGCATCGATCTTACCTCCTCAATTATGGCTGCCCAGCGAACTCGATACCCAAACCCTCTTATCTCCCATTTCACGACGACCACAACCACACTGATCCCATTAATCCCCTTGCTTTCTTCAACCAAAACCCAAGTGTCTTCATTTTCCAGTCTTGCAATGGCTTGCTCTCTTGTTTCGATTATGTGAATTGCAACTACTTCGTGGTCAACCCAACAACAAAGCAATCCAGAAATCTTAACGTACCCGATCTCGAGAATTGTCTAGCTGTTAATATAGCTTTTGATCCGTTAAGATCACCCCATTACAAAGCTATTTGCGTTAAAGACCATGGGATGTCGACCCAAAGTACCAAACATCTTCAAATTGAGATTTACTCCTCTGAGACCTCGTCATGGAGGCCTTCTGGTGAGACTTTCACCATTCCGGTTGGTGTTAGTTTTAACAACATACAGTTCTCTGCAGGGGTTTTCTGGAACGGTGCGATCAATTGGATTACTGATGCTGGTGGGGAGTCCTTGTACTTCAGTGTTGAACAAGAAAGGATACATACAATGCCAATGCCTCATCCCTTTTCTCAAGAGGTGAGTTATTTCGGAGAGTCTGGAGACCATTTGCATCTTGTTGAATTTGATGGCTCTCAGGGTGTAGAGAAGTTTAGGATATATGAGATGGAGAGGGACTACTCTGGTTGGGTTGTGAGGTACTCTGTTACCCTTGACGATGTTAGAGCTGCTTATCCAGAGATGGTTGTGGATACGTTGGCGTTGTTCTCCATCTTTTGTCTTTTACGGAGGGAAAATGGTAATGAAGATGAATCGCTATTGGTGCTACAGCATAGTGCAAACGGGAAGGTCATCCGGTATAACCTCATGGCCCAGAAGCCATTCAAGAAGTTTCTTGATTTGGATCCTGAGGAGAGCATGACGGGTTGTGGTCTAATCTGGTTTACATGGTACAATGTTTATGAATACATTGAGAGTGTTGCCTCTGTTTGACAGTGTCGATCACTCAGAGCTACTGATGTCCTGCATATTCACTGTTTCCGTGGGAAAATGTTGTGTGGATCAATAGCTTTGGAGATTTACTAAGTTCTTTGTTTAAGTTAGTTAATATTTTGGAGTTGAATATTTGATTTTGAAGTACTGTTGAGTTGTTTGGTCCTTGTTTTGAATGTCTACATGTACAATTTGCATCAACTTGCTTCCTTATTTCTTGTATGGTTTGTGTTTGGGCTTGACATTGCTGGTTGTTTCTTTTACACAATGCATGTACTTTCGTTGTCTTGACAACGAGGATGAGTCGCTCTTTTTGTCCCTTTTCTGGAAATGTGCAGTATTTTGAAAGAGTCTGGAGACCATTTGCTTATTGTTGAATGTATTTACTCTCGGGGTGTAGCGGAGTGTAGGATACATGAGATGGAGAGAGACTACTATGATTGGGTCGCGAGGTACCTGTTACCCTTGATGATGTTGGAGCAGCGTATCCAGAGTTGGATGTGGATAGCCAGGATAGGATGTATTATGTCAGAGCTGCGTACATGATATATGATGCTAGAGCTATGTATCTGGAGATGGGTGGGGATAGGAAGAGTTTGGTCTCCATCTTTCGCGTGTTATGATTGGACAACGGTAAGAAAGACGAATCGCTATTGGTGCTACAGCTACACGAATACGGGAAGGTCATCTGGTGCAACCTTATGGGGAAGCCATTCAAGAAAGTTCATGGTTTGGCTCCAAGATCATTGGCATCTGAGGATGGTAATCAGAGCGTTGGTATAAACAGGTTTGGATGTTTTAATGTCTTTCAATAAATTGTGTCCTGCATAGTCAATGTTTTCCCGGGATAGCATCTTTTTGTGAGTAGATTGGGAAATTTAATGAGTTATTTGTTTCTGTTAGTTACTAATTTGAAGCTGAATAGTTGAATTTGAAGTACTATTGAGTTCTTTGGTCCTTGTTTTAACTGTCTAAGCATACACTTGCATCAGCTTGCTGCCTTATTTCTTGTATGGATTGTGTTTGGGCTTGACATTGCTGGTTGTTTCATCTACGCATTGCATGTGCTTTAGTTGTCTTGACTCTTGAGCATGTAAATTAGGATATTGAATTATTTGAATCCCTCTTTGTGCTACAACTATGCATAAATGGTGGTCAACTGGTAAGATCTTCTAGGGAAGACATTCAAAGGTTTTTCATATGGCTCGTAGCTCAATTGGAGATGAGACTAATGTTTCTATAACTGGGTTTTGGTGGTCCAATATTTATACTTATGTTGAGAGTGTTGCCTCTCTGATTAGTCAGAGCTACTGATGTCCTGCATATTCACATCTGTTTGTGCTAGTCATAGCATAAGCATTTCTAAAAAAATTCTGATAGAGTATATATGCGACACCCACAAAACAATATGTTGCATGATAATGAAAATCCGTGTGTAGTTTTCTGCGCTAGGAGGAGGTTCTGCCTCTGATTCAATGTGATATGTTTGCCGTATGTTAACAAGCTTTCGTTTTTTTTTTTTTTTTTGATCCTTATATTTCTTACAATTTGGAGATTGTAATTGGTCACTTTAAGGTGTCTTATGTAGTAGTTACTTTCTGAGTATGCCCAAATGCTTATTGATTGAGTTTTAGCAATGTGTCTTAAATTTTGGCAGTTTACTCATCAAATGGCCACCATATATCTACTAAGACAAGCTGGGATCAATGCTGGATTACCTGAATTTTCCGGTGTCCTTTTCTGACTTGTGGTGGAGTAGATGACAAGGGATCAGAGGAGACGCTTGTAGAGTGAAGAAAAAGGGCACTTCGTTCTTCTTCTTTTTATATCTGCAGGTACTTCATTCTTTGGCATCGCATTATTCTGATTGTTTTTCGACTCTTAGATTTCAGTTTTGAGATTGTTATCAGTTGGTCCTTAACCTATAGTTAGGATCTAGAACATGTGACCTTTATTATCAACAAACATTTGAAAAGATTCACGGTTGATCCTCATTCGATAGTCATCAAATTTGAGTATGTCATTCGCAGAACATAGTAATAAAGATCCAATAGTTCAGATTTGTATGGGTGACTTGGTAATGAAATATTGGCAGGAACTTATCGAGTTACCGATCATATAGAACTTTTTTCAAATTATCCTGAAAAAACTACTTTTTAGTAGGAATATTTTGAGTTTGCCGGGCCCGGGTACCCCTAGGCAACCCTTGTGTCCGTCCCTGCCCACGTTGGAGTTGTTTATTGTAATCATTTACTTATGCTCTTTATATCTTCTTCTTGTTTTCTTGTCATTGTAGTCTTTGTGTTTCTTCATAGTTGATGTGATGATAATCCCTGATGCCGACGAAACCTCCTATTGTTTGTACCTTTCTGTGGATGAATCTAATTGCAGCTACTTACTTGTGTTCTTAAATTTTAAATAAGCAAACATATAAATAAGATGATTAGCACTTGACCGGCGTTGCTTATTCGTTCAACCGACTAGCTAGAGAAAGCAAATAAACAAATAAGAAAATGAATTGGCCAATAAATTTTCTTTAGACTGTGTCTTACTTTCTTGTTCACAAATCCGTAAAATTCCTGAAAATAGAATATACAATGAGTAAAAAGGTACTGAAGACCAAATCCAATGAGAGAGAGGTGATTAAAATTCCTGAAAATAGAATATACGATTACGTCTCCAAGCTTCGATTTTGGGTGTTTGATAAGACCACAGCCATGATCACAAAAACTTTGATGATTCCATCGGTATCCCCAAAGAAAAATTAGAAGTTAGTGTAGTGGCGAATGATTTATGAGTTTTCTCTCTCTTAGATTTTAGATTCGAATCGTTAATTAACTATTGTGCGATTAATTTGTGCTGACTTAAAATGGGCTCCTGTTAGCAGACACAGAAATTATTCTTCCAAAAATTGGTGAAGGTGAGCAAAAAATAGCCCGATTACTTTGAGATACAAAAAAATAAAAATAAAAGCCTTATTGGTAACTCAACATTGAAGCTTTAATTAGGAGAGAGCTCAATAAAAACCTTTTAGTGATAAAATCATGACATATGGGCAAGAACAATTCCGTAGGAAGAAAGTTCAACACACATAATTGGGAAACTCTACAAGCAACTCTGTAATTGTTTAGTCAATATTCTTTGACCCACCAACTAATAATTTTTCAGCAGAGATACTGTGTCGTCATATTTAGGTTGACTCGATAGTTGAAGTTGATACTATAGAAGTTTATCTTACAGGCTTACAGCTCCTCCATGGCGGAGTATTCATCATCATCATCATCATCATCACCTGCTGCTGCTCATGAAGTTGCCGCCAACTCAGACCTCTTGATCGAAATCCTGATTCGCCTACCCATAAGATCTCTCATGCGATTCAAATCCGTGTCCAAGTCCTGGCTCTCTCTCATCACCAGTGATTTCTTTGCTCTCCATCGCAATCCTGACTCCACCGCCGTTTCCGGCTTATACTTGCACCCCTTTACTATCAACATCATTCCCGAAATCGATTTCATCCCTCTGATCGAAACCACCGGAACCCAAACTGAGGATCCCCACCCCCAATTCATAGATCTCGCTTTCTTTCCGGGTTTTTCAGGTAACATAAGAATCATAGGTTCTTGTCACGGATTACTATTATGTTGTTTTGGCCACACCCAGAACAATAGCCCTAAACCTGATTACGTTATCCTCAATCCCACAACCAAACAATTTAAAACTCTCCCCAAATGCCATCTCTCTGACCTCAGAGGCCTAACCCTAGCTTTTGATCCGTCAAAATCTCCTCACTACAAAGTTGTTTGTCTTCATTATATCGGGTCTCTTTCAACGTGTCATGGAGCGGGATCCAATTATCAGATCATGATGTACTCATCTGAAACCGGTTCATGGGACGCTTCTGGTGTACCGTTCGCAGCAAAATGGAGAGAACAGTATAACGCTGGAGTGTATTGGAACGGTGCGATTAACTGGTTCAGCAGTTGGGGATCCGGGGATTCAGTGTATTACAATGTGGACGAAGAGAGGTTGGGAATTATTCCACTGCTTCCAATCCCAGAGGGTAGTTATTGGTCAATTCCGGAGTTTAGGTTTTATGGGGAATCTCGGGGCCACTTACATCTCGTCCAGACGCACTATCGAACGAAGTGGGTTGATGTTTACGAGATGGAGAGTGACTACTCCGGGTGGTTTTTGAAACACAGCGTTGATCCTTACGCGGTTGGAATTCCGAGAGCCCCTTGGTTTGGCATTTTTAATATACTTTGTGTTGTACGGATGGAAAGAGACGAGGAGTCGTATCTTGTGTTGAACATACCAGGTAAAATATTGCGCTACAATTTTGGAGATAGGACTTCAAAGAAGATATTCGATGTGGAGGTTGGGACTTTGCACGAAGCTCCATTGATATACTCCTGGTGTGGTTCCTACCAGTACATTGAGTCTCTCGCTCGTGTTTGATATTGATTGATATTTTTTTTTACTATTTATGTTGTTCTACATTGTTATTTTTAACTTTTCATTCAGGTGTCCAATTGTCTTACCAACATTTTATTATTTTCTTAAATAAAAATAGGATGAATAAAATGCAACAGAATTTGAGATTTTGCAGACAATATTAGGTATTACTATCACTTTCGTTCGCTTTGTTCCCCATCTTGGGCTCTCACTCCTCAATCAGTTGTTGACGGTTATAAAGCCCATCTTTGGATATCTACGGGGACGGATTCAGGAATTCATCTTAGTGGGGGTGCTTTATTAATTATACTCGTGGAATTTTTTCTTAGTCCAAGATCTTGCTAAATTAAGACATTCGTTATGGGCTACAAGTTTATAATGCATACTTCTTTATAAAAAAGTTCAAAAACTGAGCACACAATTTTAGACAAAACTTTTAGAGTATGATTTATCTTGACATTGACAATCTTTTACAATGATCGAGATGGTTTTATTGATGACTTTTAAAAAATATTTTCCCACGATGGTTAAAAATAAAGAAAATCAAAAGGTAAATCTTTAAAGGGCCACTTAAATAGTCATCCTCAATCTACCCTGAAATTATGGTTTCATCCTGTGCTTTATTTGGATTTATGTTTCCATCCCAAAATTCAAATAAACCCAATATTGCCCTTTACTATAGATATGTGAGGAGCTCTGGGACTAAATACAAATTTTTCAGGACTGAATTATGGATATACTATATATAACGGGTAATTAGGACTGAATTCAAACTCCGGAGGACTTGAGCTGTAATTAATGGATTTGGGATAAATCAAAATCCCCCATATTACGGATCATTTTGCCTCATATTTTAAACCCTAGAAGAAAAGATAAAAGTAACGTCAGAAAACTTCAAGCAGTCCTAGATCGCCGATCAAAACCTTCACCCATGGCGGTCCAACGTCATCGTCAACAGTCCTCTTTCTTAGAACAAGGAGTTGACGTCCTCCACCACCATCTTTGACCACCATCCTCATTCGCCGCCGACCACCTCACCACCATCCTTCTTCACCGTCGACTTCGTTTATTTGCCGGAAAAGTCATCATCCACTACAAACGATAGAGTACAATGGCTCGACTATGCTGTGATGCGGCTCGAGTTCATATCTTTGTTTTTTTATTTCATTCTTTTTTTCTGATCTAGTTTGGCTTTGTCTTCCCTTGACCAGTTCATCCAAACATAAACTTGATGGGTTCCAAGTGATGATTCATTTTTACTAATTGTAATGGAACGTAATGATAGAGTATTTGAGTATAAATATATCAATTTGACATGTAAATGCTCTTGAAACCTTCATAATGATTGGTTTGCATTCAAATTTACCATGAAATCTAATGTTTGGTTGATTGATGAAATTTACCATAAATTTTATTGTTTTGCTTCAATTCAATTTAAAGTTTATCACTGGTATTCAAATTCACCATGTTTACTGGTAGGAAAATTTTGTTTAATCATATTTATTTGAATTTACCATGTTTACTGGAAGGGACATGTTTTACCATGATTTCAGGATGCATAATCTGTTTGCATGTTTTCCAAGTAAAAATTATTTACCATGAAATTCGATAGGGGGTATTCATAGTATTCAAATTCACCTTGTTCATTGGTAGGGGTTTTTTTTTAACCATGTTTACTTGAATTTACCATTTTTATTGAAAGTGACGTATTTTTTTTACCATGTTTTCAGGATGCATGGTCGGTTTTCAAAGTAAAAATGTGATAGAATTTTTTCCGTGAATTTTGTTTATTAGATATTCATTTTGAACTTTCCCTTATTTCCTATTTGAAATAATCAAACAAACCTCACTTAATTAGGAAAGTACATTTACCTCAATCCTAATAAAATCCCCCTTAATTAGGAAACCATATCTACATATATTAATAGGTAATAATAAAAAGGGTATAAAAGGTATTTTAAATTAAAAATGGATAAAAACATAACCTTTCAAATTGACTGGGATGAAAATTTATGCGGTGTCCAAAAAAAGGATGATAAATTAATTAACTCATCTTTAAATAAACAAATAATTTATAAATCAATAATTATAAATGAACTAGCGTGGTGGCGAATGATTTATGGTTTATCGAATGACAGAGAGGTGAATAAAAGTCCTGAGAATAGAATAGACGATTACCCCTCCAAGCTTAACTGTTGGGTGTTTTTTATAAGACCACAGCCATGAGCACCACCACCAGCAGGACCAAAAACTTTCCATTGGTATCTCCAAAGAAAAATTAGAAGTTAGCGTGGTGGCGAATGATTTATGAGTTTGCTTTCTGTTAGATTTCAGATTCGAATCCTTAACCGTGGTGAAATTAATTTGTCCCGATTTAAAATGGACTCCCATTAGCAAACAAAGAGATTAATCTTTCAAAAATTAGTGAAGGTGAGCAAAAACTAGCCCAAATACTTTGAGTTATACCCAAAAATAAATAAAAACCTCATTGGTAACTCAACATTGAAGCTTTAATTGCGAGAAAGCTCAATAAAAACCTTTTAGTGATAAAATCATGACATAAAAACAAGAATAATAATATCATTGGAAACTCCAAGGGGTTGGCAAAATGGTATTGCTCTGGGGTTTAGAGATTTGCTCTCACCTAAGGTCTCAATGTTCGATTCCCATTGCCAGCAAACTTTTAGAGCAACAACAGCAGGTAGTGTAAATTGCAAATTTGGGCAAAATAGACAAGAGGATGAAGAAAATGGAGGTGCAGCAGGTAGTGTATATCACTGTTCACCAGCCATATATGAACAGGACCACGGTAAAGATAGCGTGGTACTGTTCACCAGCAATCCCATATTTTATTGTTTCTCTCTCCTCCCTATAGCCAGAAGCCAGCGACGATTAACGACGGCGACCATCGACGGAGATGGAGATCGACGGCAACCATCGACGCAGCAAAGGTAACAATCGACGGAGACGGAGATCGATCAACGCGATGAAGCTCTCGATCGACGCGATGAAGCTTTCGATCGACGACAATGAAAGCGATCGATGGCGACGATCGACAACTGCCATAGCCTCAGGTTTATCAGATCGACTAACCCCAAACCCCAAACCGACGGTGATTTGAGCTTTCAATTGACGGCAACAGCGTTCGGCAGCGACGGCGATCAACACGGCAACAGCGTTCGCGGCGACAGCGATTAACAGTGACATCGGCCATCGACGGTGAAGAGGTAACGATCAACTGTGATCTTTGGTTGGTTGTATATATATATATAGGTTCCACTTCTTATCCGGAATTTTGATTTCCGGACTTTTGAGCCAAATTTTTTTTTGACGATCCGATCCGTCCAATGTGTTCAGAAGGTGTTTTCAAGGGTCCTCGCGAAAAATCTTCAAAAAAAAAATACCGGGAAGGGCTTGATCCAAGCAGTTTTCGCAAAAATATATAAATACAGTTTTTGCGAAAACTGCTTGGATCAAGACCTTCCCGGTATTTTTTTTTGAAGATTTTCCGCGTGGACCCTTGAAAACACCTTCTAAACACATTGGACGGATCGGATTTTCCAAAAATAATTTGCAACAAAAAAACCCCATTTTTTCCTTATTTCCGGGAGTGTGGATGAGAAGTTTGCCATATATATATATATATAACGAGGCGGTTCCATGGACACAACGAATAACACAACATTTGACACAACGATAATTGAAGCCCCACGCTTACAATCGGAGCCGTTCAAGTTGTTTAAAACATGTTTTTAAGATCACCTGTAGAAAATCAACTCATTTGGATATAAGTAAGGGCTTGATCGGTTCATTCACATTTATCCTGTAAAATCTGATAGGAATCAACAAAATGAACTGATCTAGCCCTTATCGATATTCAAATGAGTTGATTTTTTACAGGTAATCTTAAAAACATATTTTAAATAAATTAAACGGCTCCGATCATTCGCGTGGGGTTCACAAAAAAAAAAATTGTGTCAAATGTTGTGTTATTCGTCGTGTTAACGGAACCGCCCCCTATATATAATATTTTGTAATATTTAATATAAGTGGAGAAGATGATAGAGAGACTGTTGGAGGACTGATTGGAGATGGGGTAGCTAAATCTACTTTTCATCAGTAATTTTACCCAAAATTATACCCAACCTGTTGTTCTTGCTCTTAGGGTCACTGGAGTTTTGCCTGGTCGTTATCTCCAGGGCACGCACCTCAACTAATTCTTGTGCCCCTATACTACCAACATAAATCCCGAACTCGAGTTCATCCCCCTGATCAAAACCACCAAAAGCCAAACTGACGATCCCCACCCCTAATTCATAGATCTCCCTTACTTTCCGGGGTTTTCAGGTAATATAAGAATCAAAAGTTCCTGCAACGGATTACTACTCCCTCCGTCCCAATTTAAATGTCCCCTACAGGAGATCGGGCTAGTTTGACTTTAAAAAATAAAATGCTTTCGAAATTTTTTTTGCTCCGTTCAAAAGATCTCAACGAGTACTTTTTAATGGTGTAAAAATTTTTGAAAAAAAATATATTTAGAAATACATTTTCTTTTAAAGTCAAAATGGCACGACTTTACGTAGGTGACATTTAAAATGAGACGGAGGGAGTATTATGTTATTTATTCTACACCCAGAACAATTACCCTAAACCTGATTATGTTATCCTCAATCTCACTCAGGGACGGAACTAGGATTTGATATACAAGGGGACCGAAATATGAACAATGGAATTTTAATTATTAAGGTTTAAAAATCTAAACGTTTAAATGTGTAAATACGATATGATATGTTGCAAAAAGATCAAAAGATACAAGCCTAAACTTCGAAAGTAAGCACCAAGATAGCAACAACAGGCACCAGAACAACAAGCAACAACAAAAACATCACTAAAAAGGTAAAGTAACATCAACAAAATAGAGGTAAACAGTGGAAACACATAAAGATTATAGGGATTAGTGGGAGGCTGACCATGTAAACTTTTAGTACTTGAAAAAAAACTAACCTAGATAATTACAGAGATGGCCAAATGGGGGAAGGTCTTGGCCCCCACAAGGCCATCTCTAGTTGTAGAGTTAAATGGCATATTAGTGTAAGAAACTAACAGTTAGCATCAAAATATTTTGTTTTCGGTATATAGTGGTGTAGTTAATGTGTAGTTAACTTGTGTCAGAGGTTAAAAAAAATTATGTCAGAGGTCAACTGCCACTCCAGCAGTAGCTAGAGTCAAGTGACCCCAAGCGGGGCCCACGGGGAAAAATTTCTGACTCAACCATTTGGGGAGTAATGCAAGTACACGCTATTCTGATGGGGAGTAATTTCTAACTCAACCACGTGATGGGGAAAAATTTCTGACTCAACCATTTGGTTGACATGTTATGTACCAAGCGGGACCCACATCACACTTGAATTCATTTTAACAACACCACTACAACACCTTTTAACTTAACAACATATTTTGTCATAGCAATACATAACAACACATAAATGAGACCCACTTTTTACACTTTTGTGTCATATAACAACACATTTTTAACTCCACCACTAGAGATGGCCTACGCCCCTTCCTAGTTACCTCTTTGATCCTACAACCAAACAATTTAACCTTATAGGCTTAACCCTAGCTTTCAATCCGTCAAAATCCTCCCACTACAAAGTTGTTTGCCTTCATTATGTTTCAATGTCATATAGAGCGGGACACAATCAGATCATGATGTACTCATCTGAAACCGGCTCATGGAAGGTGCACCATTTGCAGCAGAATCTAGGGAACAGTATCCAATCTAAGGGCATCCACAATAGGCTCTTTATATTTGGCTCCTAAAATGACTTCTAAAGTTGACACATAAGCAAGAAGTGGGTCCAATTTTGTTTGTTAAGGACTTGCTAATTTAGAAGTGCAAGAGCACTCCAATGGACTCTCTAAAATTAGCTCCTAGACTATGTCCTAAGTTTATTTATGGAAACAAAAATATAAGTGGGTCCCCCATTCCCCCCTCCCTCTTCTCCTTCTCACTTTCTCTCTCTTCTCCTCATTCCCAACTCCCCTCCCTAAATTTAACTAATGTTGTAGGAGCCATGTTAAGGAGCCATCCTTGGGAGCTTCTATGGATAGTCCATTGAAGACCATAATTGAGCAAATAAATTGTTAAACATTAGGAGTCTCACCTAGGAGCTTTTTTAAGAACCCACTGTGGATGCTCTAAGTGTATTGGAACGGTGCGATTAATTGGTTCAACAATTTGGGATACGTGGAATCAGTGCATTACAACGTGAATGAAAAGTGGTTGGGAATTATTCCTCTGCTTCCAATCCCAAAGGGTAGTACGTATCAGGGGCGGCGGCACCCTTTGGGTTCAATGGTCACATGACCACCCAAAAAAAAAAAAAATTCCTTAGAAAACATGTAATTTTTTTTGGATAGTCCATTGTTGAACACCCTACCAAAATTAAATTGAACACCCAAGCCCAATTAAATTGAAAATCCTGCCAAAAAAAAAGCCCAAGTAATGAACACTTGGGCCAATGAAAAAAAGCCCAAGTTGAATTCAAATTGAAACCCAAAAAATTAAAGCCTAAATAAAAAAAGCCAAAAAGGTATGTGAAGTACTACCTAAAAAGCTAATGGGTAATCTGATACCCAAACAAAGGGGATCGACTTTTCACTTTGCAAAAAGTAAAGTTTCTTCTCTGGACCACAGACCACACCACTGGTGTGACTTCCACTCTTCACTGGTCCGACCGAGTGAAGCTGTGAAGGCAAGGAAGCGATCAGTGATCAGTCTCCAACTCCAAGCCCACCTCAAGTCACTGACCTCTCTCTGTCTGTCTGTCTGTCTCTCTCTCTCTCAGATAATGTATTGTAATCAACCCTAGGTTAGGGATGACAACTTCCCCATATCCAATGGATACCCGTCCCGCCCCCGCCCATATGGAGGCGGAGATAACCCAGAATTTTCCCCAATAGTAGCGGGTATGGTAGGATATGAAGAAAACCCGCTCGGGTATGGAGCGGGTATGATTTTGTAATCCCCATCCCCAAATACCCGTCCCCGTCCCATATCCTTCCCCATCCCCAAATACATACTACATATACGATATAATATATGTACATATAAATAGGAACATACGTATAAATCGCGAGTATAGTTACATATGTAAACAATTACCTTTTTAATTAACAAATCTTATCAATTACTACATATCCTAGACTACTTAATATTCAAAAACATCAATCAAGATTATATTTTTTAAATATAAATATCAATTTATTTCATTCTTCACTTATTTATTTATTTATTTTGTTTGGATATGGGTATGTTCGGAGAAACCCCAATCTCCATCGGGAGGTGGGTTTGGTTTTTCATCTAATATCCCCAATGGGGATGGGGGCGGGGATGGTGAAAGATCCTCCAATCGGAGATCGGGTAGATCGGGTATGGAATAGGGTCCCCCGATCCATACCCTACCCGTTGCCATCCCTACCCTAGGTTTTGTTTGATTTTTTATGATTAAATGAATGTAGATAATTGTCAATTGATTTATCAATTCCTTCAATGTTCAGCTACCAGTCAAGATGAGATGCTAGAATTTGGATATATTCATTGAATATTGTGAGTTTGTTTGTCTCTACTGCATCAGTTGAAAGAAGTTTTTCAGCGATGAAGTATATAAAGAGCAACTTGCGCAATCGAATGGGAGATCAGTGGATGAATGATTGCTTAGTTACTTATATTGAGAGTGATGTATTTGATACCGTTGATAATGAGGCTATTATGCAACGGTTTCAAAATATGAAAACTCGTCGATGGCAATTGTAATATACTTTATGTCTTTATCCGTTGTTTTTGGGCGGCATTGTCGATATTAATGGAATTTTTTTTTGTCTATATTAAGTTGTGGTTTATAGTAGTAGACCATAAGAATTTATGAACACCCTTAGAAAAATTCCTGGAGCCGCCACTGGTACGTATGGTTCCCATGATAGGGTTTACGGGGAATCTCGGGGCCACTTGGATCTCGTCCAGACAGACAGTCTCACGAGCCGACTTGATTGTTTACGAGATAGAGAGAGAATACTCTAGGTGGGTTTTGATACACAACGTTGATCCTCATGTGGTTGGAGTTTCGACTGAACCTTGGTGCATGTTTGATTCACTTTTGTGTAGTACTGATGGAAAGAGATGAATAGTCATTTCTTGTGTTGCACATACCAGGTAAAATCTTGCGCTATAGTTTTGGCGATAGGACTTTAAAGACAATATGTAATGTCGCGGTTGGAACAGGGAACAAAATTCTAATGCTATATTCCTCATATAGTTCCCATCAGTACGTTGAGTCTCTCTCTGGTGTTTTAGTAGGGATGGGCATTTTCTTCCACTCGTCCGAATCCGATTTGATATCCGCTCCGAACAGGTCAGCAATTTGGAGATCTGTTTGGGGGGGGGGGGGGATTGTATATAGGAGGTGGAGATAGGCATATCCCAGCCCCGAATTTGCTCCGAATCTGATCCCCGATCCATCCCCGCCCTGCTCCGTCCCCAAATCCCCGAAACTTAGGGGTCTATTCGTGAGTTATGAAACTTTGGGGTCTTATTAAAATTAGGGGTCTAGTCGACTACTTTGGAATTAGGCACTGGTGTTTGGTTTCTTGTTCTTTTTTTTTTTTTCTGATGTAGTATGTTTTTGAACTGCTTTGATGTAGTAGTCTAATGGCAAGAAATTTCGGCCTTTATGACCCCGTTTCAGTTTGGGTTTTAAGTTTTATTCTTGGTATGTAGTACTAGTCCGTTAGACATAAGATTTTGATCTTGATAGATATGTGTTTTACTTTCTATCTCGTGTTTATGTTGAGCCGTGTATGTTTGTATTTTTGTAACCATAGATGCACGTATGTTTTTGGCACAATTAATTTTGTATTATGGTTGATCCAATGGTAGAAATGGATGAATAACGCTAATATTGTTTTTTTTTTTTTAAATATTTGGATCCCCAAATATCTGTGGGGATCCCCGTTCCCCATTTGGAGTGAGGATGGAGGATGAAAATGAAGCCCCATTGGGGATCAGGGAAGGGATGGAGTTGAAGAAGGGATTCAGATATTAGAGATCGAGAATAGAGATAGTACTATCCGGCCCTGATCCACCTCCATGCCCATCCCTAGTGTTTGACATTGATTGATATTTTTACTATTATGTTGGTATACTCCCTCCATTCGAAAATAAGTGTCACATACTCTCTCTCTCTTACCATTTTTCAAATTAAAAAATTAAATACTTCCGAGTATCGTGTTTCAAATTTTTTTTGTACTGAATTAAAATACTCTCTCTTTAATTCGGTTTGAAAAAGTTTGAAAAACGATACACGGAAGTCCACAACCACCACCATTACCGCCAAAAAATTGAGAATTTTAGCTAAAAATCATTAAAAATCCATAGAATTATTTTCCAATTTTAAAAGTTTTTAAATTCGTCACTACGCAATCACCACCACCACCACCACCGACGAGATAAAATGTGCAATCCACCAAGGAGAAATCCATGTGTGAAAAAATTATGGGAAAAAAACACGTCACACACAACATTTAACGACCTGTGCTAGCTGACCTGCTAACCCTTAGCCTAACCACGTGGCTCAAAAGGTTTATCTCGAGTTATACAGTACCTCAACGTGTGCCCTTATATGTTGCACCACAATTCCCTTGCCCACCGATGTAGGATTGAAAGTGGGCTCTCACAATCACCCCTATTTAAGATCACAATGTCCCCATTCCATCCCAGGTCCAACAACTTCCACCCACCAAGCGATGTGAGACAAGTACTCGCTTAAGCACGTTAAGCTCCGTGTCGGCATCGTTTCGACGATCGGAGACGTCCACCGCTCAGAGCTCGTCGAGAACTATAATTCTTCCAAAAATCAACTCGATCGGACATCGTTAAGTGCCTCATCGGAACACAAATAAGTTGAAAGAAATGTTTTCAATGGTTTTCATCCAGTGTTTCAAGACATATGTGTTTCAACTTTTTTCAACTTATTTTTGTTCCGATGAGACACTTAACGATATCTGATCGAGTTTATTTTTGGTACAATTGTAGTACTCGACGAGCTCTGCATAGTGGACGTCTCCGATCGTCGAAACGGTGCCGGTGCGGTGCCGAAATGGGCCGCACAACACAACACGGGGCTGCGCAGCACCTCCCCCAGTTCCCGGCGGACCAGGGAAGGTGTAAGGGGGGTGTTTGGCTCTTGCACTCCTTCCAATTTTTTTCCTATTAATTTATAAGAGTAGTTTATTTTTGAATTTTTTGTAAAATTACTGAAGAGTGGTCCCCACAAACTAGGTGAAATTTATAATCCTGCGTCTGCCACTGATCAGTTGTTGCACGCAGAGACAAGATTTAACGGAACAAATTTGTTGGAACCAACTGATTTGCCATGACTTATGGAATTTTTTTTGGGCAAAATATTCCTATGAAACTTGCTTGTGCATTGTGGATTTGGGGGCAGAGTTGTTGGGAAATAACTCACCGAAATTAGAGTTGCCGAGAGTTGTCATTTCGAAAACTTGAAAAAGGCTTTTGAACGGCTAACCTCTCCCAAAATGTACCCGGTGAACGGTGTGGAAGATGGCAAGTGGACGAAAGGTCCACACCTCAATAAATAAGGCTTCCATGCTCGAACGCAGGGAGGCTGCTGCGCAACCTATGCACAACAGATGTTGTGTAGAATCACAGCCGTCCACAAGTGTTTTCAACGGTTCGGATTGAAAACAAATTATTCGCGCAAATAGTTTGTTTAAAATCTGGGTCGTCCATCTAAGCAACGGAAGGCCCGGATTTTGTTCAGCACCTGCTATGCACAAGCTGCACAGCAGCCTCCCCGCGTCAAACTCGGTCTACTTTCAGTTAGTCTTTCTTAATCTTGAAAATTTGTTCTCATCTACCAACTATACGGAACGTTTTGTATATGTAGAAAAATCAATGGTACGCACCTTTGAAAAGAGATGGACGGTATGCCTCATTATGTATGTTTTTGGTGATTGTTACCGGTTTTTTTTGGTAGATTTCCGTGAATAGTAACATGAATCTGCATTAGTAACGTAAATAGTGAATTTTTTGAAAACTCATAACGGGTTCCGGGTTGTAACAAGTACCAAAATCATACGTAACAAGATTACCATAAACAATGACGTGAATAGTGAATCTATAACGATTTGTTACTTGACCAAAACCTTATGTAATAAGTACCAACTAGCATAAAACCCGTGCTATGCACGGGGAGATAAATTTTTTGATGATTCAATTAAATGACTTAGTGTGATGAACTTAAACCTAATTAAATTACATAAACGTATGTAATTTAATGAAATAAAATAATTGTTGGTAATTCATTATCCTAAAAAATTCAGTCCAAAAACTTTGAATTAATATCATAAAAATATCTTCAAAAAGCAGCACATTTGACTGCTTAACCCCTCAACTACAACCAACCTCTTTCTATTGTTACTTTTGGAATTAATAAAAGGAGGTCGATATTATGAGTAGAGATAGACAATGCCTATTGCTTAGTCCACATAAAAAACCCGACACGTCTTATTAACTGCATTTGTATCTCAAAACATTTCAACACTCTCAAATGGTCAACATCCTAAACTACCAATTTCACCTGCTCTGCAGGTAAATGCGAAGAACTTCATTAAAATAATACAACTGATGCATGCCATTCTTTTTATCTTTTCGCGTTTCTTTAGTACTAATATATGTAACGACTAAAATTTAATTCATCCGATAAATAAAATAAAATAAAATTAAAAATATATTGACAAAATAAAATAAAGGATTGATCTATGTACCCCTAATATAGCTAGAAGCCATTGGATTTCGCTGGATTAGAGTGTTCATCGGTACTTTTACCCTTTCCCTCATAGCTTTTTCGCTTTTCTTTTTCCACTCCAACAATCGTGCCCCCCTCCTTTATATTGTTTTATCTGTAAATTAGACACAAAATATCAGTCAAGTAAAATTAGTACTATAGAAAGGAAAAAAAAACATTAAAGAGTTTCAAAAAATATGCAAGACTCTCCAATGTAAAGCAAAACTAACAAAAATTAATACTCGAATAAAGGTACTGATACATTATGCATCATTTGAAATATTCAAATCGTATATTGTGACATAGATTTAAAAAATTTAGTTCTTCACCCAAAAGCAATTGAACATTACAATCTCCTTATAAATGATTGCTTTTCATTCTTCCTTTTCCCCTCTATTTTGCACTCAGGTTGTGTTTGAATTTTGAACTCCTAAAGAGATTCGTAGGGGAACAAATAAAAAAATTTGAAAAAAAAGCAAATGTAAAGGTACAATCATTATCAGTATTGTATCACAAACAACACACATGGAAGCACATTTAATTACATGAACTTAAATTGAAGGAATCATGAATATAAAAAACAACTATATAGAAAAAAGTAGAGAGATGTACTATCCTTATGAAATGACCAATTGATTAACGTGCTGTTTGATAAAACTGAAAGCTGAAAGCTGAAAATTAAGTACTGAAAACTGAATGCTGAATTTTTTAAGTTGAAAAACTGTTTGATAAAACAAATTAAGCACTGAATTAAAAAATATATATATTTTATATTTTTTGGGTTTTAATTGTCTCTTAATTTTATTAATGGTCATCATGTATTTGTGGTAGTGGTGGAGTGGTGATTGGGAGGTGGCGAGGGTGGTGGCGATGGCAGTGGAGTAATGGTGGTGGTGGAATGATGGTGAGTTGTGGTGACAGTAGAGTAATACTGGTGCAATATTGGTGGTGTAGTGGTGGTAGTGTGATGGTTATGGCATGGTAGTGGTGGTGGTGGGCTGGGTGGAATGCTAGTGGTGGTGGTGAAGTGATGGCGGTGGCATGACAATAGTAGTGGTGGTATATGGGTAACAGTGATAGTGGTGGCGGCGGTGTGGCAGTGGTGGTGGTGGTGGTGGTAGCAGCATGGCGGCGGTGCAATGGTGGTGGTCATGGTGGTAGCGGCATGGCGGTGGCGGTGGTGCAATGGTGGTGGTTGTGGTGGTGGTGGTGGTATATGGGTAACGGTGATAGTGGTGGTGGCGGTGTGGCAGTGGTGGTGGTGGTAGTTGTGGTGGTAGGGCATGGCGGCGGCGGCGGTGTAATGATGGTGGTTGTGGTGGTAGCGGCATGACGGTAGTGCAATGGTGGTGGTTGTGGTGGTGGCGGCGGCGTGGCAGTGGAGGTGGTGGTGGTGGTGGTGGAGGTTGTGATAGTAGTGGTGGTGGTGGAGGTTGTGGTAGTGGTGGTGGTGGTGGTGTAATGGTGGTGGTGGTGACAACGGCGGCGGAGGTGTGGTGGTTGATTGTAAGCACATAGGAATTCAACCAGAATTAAGTAGCTCAAAGCTACTTAATTTTTATCAATTTTTTAGCCTACATTTTAAGTGGCACTTAATTTGTTAAGTAACATAAAATGTGGTTATCAAACCTACTTAATGACTCATTACTTAATTGATTCAGTTTTAAGTGCTGAATCTGTGTTATCAAACAAGGCCGTAATTGATAGAAGAAGATTAACCAAGGACTAAGTGTTTAGAAGAGCAAGATAAACAAAACACATTAGTTCCAATATCCACACACAATATGTATAAAAGATCAACATTGGGAGAGATTAAATCAAGAGAATTACCATAAAATATGCTTAAAGAGAGAAAAATAGACTGTAGAAGGAAGTCGAAGAGACTGTAGAAGGAAGTCGAAGAGATATGAGATTATTCTGATTTGTTATTATGAGAAAGGTTTGACTCATTTGAATTTTGAATATCTTAGCCAAAAAAATTCATAAATTTCGGTGATTGATATAGAAGATATATGGATATTTTAAGATTCATTTTGAAATTCAAAAAAGGTATGGGATATCTTAAATGTGATGTGATCTTGTTACAATGCTTTCTTTATAATCTTCATCACAATCCAATGAGTACTTGCCACTTGTCGCTCTCACGTTCATCCTCGCCGAAAACCCATCCTGCAATAATATATAAGATATCATACATAACAACTATAAAAAATATACTACTATAGCGTTCTCTTTTGTATTTTGAGTGAAAATCAACTACTTTGGATTGGGGTTCTGTTTTCGGCTTGATTTATGGTTAGATTGTTTGTATTGACTGCGATTAATCAACTGATTTGCACTATTCTACGTTTTGATTTTTTAAACAATTGGTAACATGTATCTATCATTTCTTTTCAGGAATTGAAAATTCTTAAATTCCTCGTGTAGTTTTATTTTTGGTTAGTAATGCCTTGTGTAGTTGTAAATGAGTTTTCACGAAAGTTTATTTTAAATATTCGTAGGATTTACTCCCTCCGTCCCAATTTAAATGTCCCCTATGGGAGACCGGACAACTTTGACTTTAAAAAATAAATACTTTCGAAATTACTTTTTAAATTTTTTTTGCACCGTTTAAAAGATCTCAACGAGTACTTTTGAATGGTGTAAAATGTTTTGAAAAAAAATATTTAGAAATACATTTTCTTTTAAAGTCAAAATAACACGACTTTACGTAAGGAACATTTAAAATGGGACGGATGGAGTACTAATTTTTGCATGGTTTTTTTAATAATGAATATTAAAAAAAATGTAGAAGCAACTATGCAGTTTTTTTTTTTTTTTTGAAAGGAGCAACTATGCAGTTGAGTAGTCATTATTCAACTGATTATATTGGTTGTGTTTGGTTAGATAGTTTAGTTTAATTTTGATGATGTCATAAAGTGTAATGAGTGGAGAGAGATAGAGAGAGAAATGAGGATGTCATCAAAACTAAAACTAAAATTAAACTGGAAAACGGACAGGGTCATTATATGAATTGACTACACACCTATAGTCATATTATATGAATTGACTACCCACCAACTAATTTTTTTACAAGTAGTCAATGAGCCACCAGATAATTTTTATTCTCCCTCTGTCCCATTTTAAATGTCCACCTTTCTATTTTTGGATGTCCCGAAATAAGTGTTCACTTTCTATAAATAACCATCAAACATACCAAACTTTCAATTTTACCTCTAAAATGTACTCTTTCATTCCTAGTTGATTTGACAGTTTTTGATATTTATATCATTCTTAAATTGACAATATCTTTCAACATATAATATTTTTCATGATTTTGAAAACTTTGTATAATAGAATTAATTGAAATCTATCAAACAAGATCCATATTATATATTTTTTGAGATCCATATTGAAGGATATAAACAATTTAATACATTTAATTGATTTCAAAGTTTTTAAGGTTTCTTTTGGAAATTTAGAGCACAAATTTTAACTTCTTAAAAAACTCGATTTCATCAAACAAGATCCATATTGAAGGATATAAACAATTCGATACATTTAATTGATTTCAAAGTTTTTATGATTCCTTTTGGAAATTTAGAGCACAAATTTTAACTTCAATAATGCTATGGGTACACCAAAAATACACACCAAATGCACACCAAGTGATGTGGCGAATGGGGAGAAGCCCAACATGGAGCCCATCCAAAAAGATAAGTGGCTCCCCATCCGCCACATCACCTGGTGTGCATTTTTGGTGTACCCATAGCATTATTGTTTTAACTTCTTAAAAAACTTGATTTCCCGTAGAGTACATTTAAATTGGAACGGAGGGAGTATGTGAACTGGCAAAGAGGTGACTAGTATGTTAATTGACATCCACATCTAGGAAATGGCTACAATACACACTTCTTATTTGGGTGTACCATATGCACCTATTGTATGGTCCAGATTGTGCCACCTCATCGGCAATCGTAACATTTTTTAGTTTTTCGTAACTTTTCAGCAATATGATTCGTAATATTTTCTATGATTCGTAACATTTTGGTGTGCATCGTAACTTTTATAAAAAAAATCGTAACTTTTAGGCTTAGTTTGCCAAAAGTTAAAATGAGGTGGAGGTGATAAAATGAGGTTGATTTTAGCAAATGAAGTGGGGAGGTGATTTTATCTCCAATGAATCTGAACATATATAAATGTCCAGATTCATTGGAGGTAAAATCACCTTCCCACTTCATTTGCTAAAATCAACCACTTGATTTTATGAGATTTCCATTTTAGCAAATGGAAAACCAAGTTACAACAAATTTGTAACTTTTGCAAAAAATTCGTAACTTTTATAGGGGGTGTGTATCATACACACCCAAATAGGGGGTGTGTATTGTAGTTTTTTCCCCACATGGAGTCAGTGCTATAAAATCCTCTCTTAATTTGAAACGGGGGAAGTACCAGACACCTCCTTGATGGCTGAGTATTCTTCATCAGCTGCTGTTGCTGATGAAGTTGCTGCCAATTCAGACCTCTTGACCGAAATCTTGATTCGTCTACCCGTAAAATCTCTCATGATTTTTAAATCCGTGTCCAAACATTGGCTCTCTCTCATCACCAGTGATTGCATCGCTCTCCGCCGCAATCCCGACTCCACCGCGGTCTCCGGCTTATTCTTGCACCCCTACACTACCAACAGCATCCCCGAACCCGATTTCATCCCCCTAATCAACACCACCGAAACACAAACTAAGAGTAATCCTCAACCCCAGTTCACGAATCTCGCTTTCTTTCCCGGTTTATCAGGAAATATAAGAATTGTAAGTTCGTGCCATGGGTTACTGTTATGCTGTTTTCGCCACACCCACCATAATAATAACCCTGACCCCGATTACGTTATCCTCAATCCCACAACTAAACAATTCAGAATCCTCCCCAAATGCCATCTCTCCGATCTCATAGGCCTAACGCTAGCTTTCAATCCGTCAAAATCCCCTCACTACAAAGTCGCTTGCATTCGTTACAATGATTTGATTTCAACTTATCCACCGAGACCCTACCACCAAATCATGATTTACTCTTCGGAAACTGGCTCATGGAAGGCTTCCGGTGTGCCATTCGCAGCAGAATACCAAGAACAGTATGACGTTGGTGTGTATTGGAATGGTGCAATTAATTGGTTCAGCCGCTGGGGGCGGAGGGAATCATGGTATTACAATGTTGAGGAAGAGCGGCTGGGAGCTCTTCCACTGCCTCCGATCCCAGAGGATGACTGTCGGTACAATCGGAACTACAGGTATTACGGGGAATCTCGGGGCCACTTGCATCTTGTTGAGATCTACGATCGTGGTCTGATGAGTTGGGTTGATGTTTACGAGATGGAGAAAGATTACTCCGGGTGGTTTGTGAAATTCAGCGTTGATCTTGACGCGGTTGGAATTAGTCCGAGGGACGCACAGCCTTGTCGGCTTAGTATACTTTGTGTAGTACGGATGGAAAGAGACAATGAGTCGTTTCTAGTAATGCACGTACCCGGTAAAATCTTGCGCTATTGTTTTAGAGATGGGACTTTGAAGAAGATATGTGACGTATCGGTTCTACAGAGGTTTTACAATGAGGGATGGGTTGAGGATTTGTTAAGATATTTCTGGCGTCATTCCTATCAGTACATTGAGTCTCTTTCTAGGGTTTGACGGTAATATCCTTTAATTTGTTTTACTTTTTTTTGTTTGTATATGTATGTTTATATAGTGTATTACACATGTTTATCTAAAGAAAAATTCTAAAATCAGTCTACTAGGCTATCGTTAAGGTTAAAAATGTGTATTGAAATGTGTGAAAGTATATAAAATAGTGAATTTTTTTCATTGTCTTTTTTTGTCTCATTGTCAACCCAGTGAAAAGATACAAATATGTTTGCTTACGATCCGATCTCTCCGGTGAAACATAAGTGCTGTGTTGTGTGGAAGAACTTCAATCAAAATGCTAGCATTTCCCATTTGTGTTAATTACAAGTGATGCTTGCTAAGGGAAGATAAAATGCTACTAGCATTATTTCCCACTTGTCGCACAAGAAAGTTTTTTATTAATTTGGCTCCTACCTCACCCGGAGATGATCGGAATTGTGATGAGAACAATGGTGTAACCAGGTTTGGGTTGTTCAATGTTACCCTTACATTGAGAGTCCACCTCTGTTTGAGAATACTAGGGACGGACGGATGCAGAATTTCAATGTTGAAGTTGAAAGTCAATGCAAAAAAAATGAACATATAAAAACGTAGTACAAAAAAGATTGTCTTGTATATACTTTGGATGAGCCCATTCAATTAATGAGATATGGTCATCTTTAATTATGAGTGCATACTTTTAATTTTGTACATCTCTATCTATTTAAAAGAAAAACAAGTAGTTCAAAAAGTAAAAATATGGCTTGAATTAAAATTGATTTTTCAAAAACTCTTGGTTGGGTGAGTGTCGAATTTCAAAACCATGTTAGTCTGGCGAACCTACAAATGTTTTAGAAAAAACTAGGGGTGCACAAACACCAAGCTGGGCTGGGTTCGGACCGGGCTTATACTAGATAATAACGAGATTTGTCCATTCCCAAGCCCGGCCCATTAATTATTGGGTTCATTTAAGGTTTTATTATAGGCCAGTACAAAAAATAAATATTTATTACCACTAACTCCAATCATTCTTTTTAATTACCACTAACTCCATTAAGGTCAATCACTCTTTTTTGGGCCTTAGGCACTTAGGGTGCACTTTCCTATTATAGGATTTTTAGTGGTTTAGACACTTTCATAGGGTACCCTAGGATGTTAGACACTTTCATAGAGTACCCTAAGGTTTAGGTTTAGGCACTTTCATAGGGTACCCTAAAGTTTAGGGTACCCTAAATTTAGAATGAACATTTTAGAATTTAGACCGTACATTTAGAATTTAGACCGTACATTTTAGAATTTAGACCGTATATTTAGAATTTAGACTCTACATTTAGAATTTAGATTGTACATTTTAGAATTTAGACCGTACATTTAGAATTTCGACTGTACATTTAGAATTTAAACCGTACATTTAGAATTTAGATCGTATATTTAAAATTTAGACCATACATTTAAGAATTTAAAATTTAGCACTTTCATAGGGTATCCTAAGATTTTTTAGGCACTTTCATAGGATACTTTAGAGTTTAGGTTTAGACACTTTTATAGGGTATCCTGGGATTTAGGTGGGGTGGAGAGAGAGAGAGAGAGAGAGAGAGAGAGAGAGAGAGATAGAGAGAGAGAGAGAGAGAGAGAGAGAGAGAGAGAGAGAGAGAGAGAGAGTGTGTGTGTGTGTGATGTAGAGTGAGAGAGACAGAATAGCCCACTAAAAATGCTAAGCAGGCCTCCACAAAGGTTTGGAGGCCGCAGAGCTTTTTCTCCAAAGATTTGGAGTGGGCTGAGCAGGCCTCCACAAAAGTGGAACGACCTGTAAATGCCTCTTCATTTAATATGTCCAAGCCCGACCCAATTAGAATTTTAATTTCTCAAGCCCATCCAACAAGCCCATTTATTTTTCTAAAGCATGGCATCACACACATAAATTAATCAACCATAGCAATTACATTAATAATTCACAAACATAAATTAAAGTTCTAAGTTCTCCCCAAAATATTAAAAATAGACCCATAAATTAAAGTGCTCTAAAAGATGGAACTCCAACATGTAAAAATGTTTCTCGAGTATCTCTCCTTTAAATTCACGCTTCTTCACAGCAGATCTTGTAGAGCACAATAAAAATAAAATGAAGAAAAAAATATGAGCTATTATTATAAGACAGTAGTTTAAAGGAAAAAAAACTTCAAAGTTTTCTTAACAAATTGCTATTACTTCAAAGGTATTATCTACATAGGTAGTACCTAGCATTTGTCTTCATCAATGTCAATTTCATCAAGATAAACAAACGCTAAGCAGTTAGGTTCCAGCGATAACATATTCATATATACATATAGTATTAAAATAAAATTATTATTTAAATCGGCCCGGGCTGGGCCTTAGAGGAATTTCTCAAGCCCGGCCCAATTAGCAAAACGGGCTTAAAATCTCAACCCAGCCTGGCCCTAGGGGCCTAAATATTTTTCCAAAATCCTAAAAAAATCGGGCTGCGTTGGGCGGGCTACCGGGCCAGTGTACACTACTAGAAAAAACTACTAAAAACATGGGTAGCGCAGTTGCCTGGGTCCATCCGCCTCTCGATCCGTCCTTGATGATTAGTCAAAGCTACTAATCTAAACATGCATATTTACATCTTCTAACCGTGTGCGTGCTACTCTTTGTTCTGGACATGGCAAAAGCATTGCGATAGATTTCCGAATTATTATTTATGTGATACCTGCAAAATACTAGTGTTCCAAAGACTGTTTGATAACCCTTCTTTTGGATTGGAAATCCATGAGTATTTAATGTAGAAGAAGATTCTGCTGTTGATTCAGTGTGACATATTTGCCATATCCTTATATATTTCAAAAAAAAAAAAAATTTCCTTATATTTCTTATGGTTAGGACATAGTAATTGGTCACTTTAAGTTGACACAAATCCATGATTATTTAATGTACAAGGAGATTCTGCCGTTGATTCAGTGTGAGATATTCGCCATATCCTTATATATTTTAAGAAATTTTTTTCCCTTATATATTTCTTATGGTTAGGAAAGAGTAATTGGTCACTTTAAGTTGACACAAATCCATGATTGTTTAATGCACAAGGAGATTATGCCGTTGATTCAGTGTGACATATTCGCCATAAATATATTTCAAGAAAATTTTGTTTCCTTATTTTTCTTATGGTTAGGATATAGTAATTGGTCACTTTAAGTTGACACAAATCCATGATTATTTAACGTAAAAAGAGATTTTGCCATTGATTCAGTGTGACATATTCGCCATATCCTTATATATTTCAGGAATTTTTTTTCCCTTATACATTTCTTATGGTTAGGATATAGTAGTTGGTCACTTTAAGTTGAAACGCAAGTGTCACATCCAAGTCTTGTGCAGGTAACCCGACTTGCCGATGACAAAATACTAAGGCCTTTCATCCGAGAGTATCTCAAATCAATCTTCAAACCTCCAAAATGAAGAATGGATGTGACATATTAAGAGGAGATTTTGTAATTTATGCCCCATTTTCTTCAAAGAGTTGTACTTTTTGGAGGGACACATCCTCCTTTTTGTCATATCCATTCTTCAAATTGAAGAGTCAAGGTAAATTTGAAGAACCAAATCTTTAAAAAGAAGGATGGGTCACTCCAAAAAGTAAAACATTTTGAGGAATGAGGGCATAAATTACAAAATCTCTCCTTAATATGCCACATCCATTATTCATTTTGGATGAGTTGGAGATGCTCTGATTACCGAAAGTAGGAAAAGGCTACAATACACACTTCTTATTTGGATGTGCATGATACATTATCCTATAAAAGGTTTTATTTTTTATTTTTTATAGAAGTTACGATACTCAACAAAATGTTACAAATCATAGAAAATGTTACGAATTATATTGCTGAAAAGTTACGAATCACTAAATGTTAGGGTTATTTACCGGGACACCTCCCGTAAGTTAACGTTTTTCACCGGATACTCTCTACTGGAATTTAACCTACAACAAGACCCGCTCTAACTACTAAAATTGTCCCATCCCTCCCTTCCGTCAGCCCTTTACCCCCCCTACCGTTATGTTTTGACTAGGGGGAGTTCTTGAATGGATTATTTGATTTTATCATCTTTGATTTTATCATCATCTTTTACGAATAGATAAAAGGAAGGTGATTTTATCACACTATATTATCCACAACTATTATCACACTAGATTTTATCTATTGGGAAAACAAGGTGATTTTATCACCCCTCCATAAAACACCAACTAAAATCAAATTTCTCATTTTATCTCATAAAATCCATTCAAAAACTCCCCCTAAAAATATGACATGGTCTACCAAATATGCCCCCCACCCATTTTCCCTCTCCTTTTCCCTCCATTTACGTGAAAGCCCATCTTTACATCAAAACCCTAGCCCCCATTTTTTCCTGAAATCCCTCTTTTAAAACCCTCGTGTGAAATCCTCTCCTCTATCCCTTTGTAAAACATTAATCAAATTACAATTGCACAACATTAATCAGATCGTAAAACATTAATCAAATTACAAAGTAAATCATTGCTCATAAACGACGATGCTTCGAGGTGAACGGACACAAAGCTAAGCCGAAATCGGTCCACATAGATGGTTATGACACATATTCATGTGCCCGATAAAACTCACCGCCGTTGTCGTCGGTATCAAACCCTTCAAGTTATTAAACGACAAATCTAACCGGAGATATTGTTCATGGAGAGATCTAAGTCGGCAGATGTTGGCGAGTGAACTCGGGACTGGCCCGGTGAGTTGGTTCCGACTAAGTAAGGCTTGGCTCATCATCTTGAGGTTTCCTAAATCGGCTGGGATTGAACCGGAGAGTTTGTTGTTGCTAAGATTGAGGTGCATCAGGCTCTGGAGGTTCACGATGGACGGTGGGATTCGGCCGAAGATGAGATTATCTGCGACATTGAAAACAGTGAGTCGACTCAGTTCTGGTTCCCTATCACGTCGAGGATGCGTAGGTTAGGGAAGGAGCTGACGCAGACCGGAATCTCACCAGAGATTCCCTTCCAATCGGCAACGACTAGGGTGGTTAGCCGGTCGAGCTGGCAGAGAGTTGAGAGCGGCTTTAAAGGATAAAAGAGCTGCCCTTTTTTTTTATATAAATAATTACTCTAAGGTCCAATATAGCTTTTTGTAACATGTCTAGTCCACCTCTTAAATCCATAACTCCTCTAATCCACCTTTTTGCATTTTCTAAGGTATAAAGTCCACTCTCCATTTTTAATAGACAAATATACGCTCACATTAAATTTAAAACATAATACACTCTCACTAGAAGTTCACCGGAAAGTCACCGGCGCCGGAAGTCGCCGGAAAAGTTCACCAGAAAATTTTGCCGGCGCTGGAAAAGTTGCCGGAAAATCTTGCCGGCGCCGGAAAAGTCGCCGGAAAATTGGACTTCGTCGGAAAAGTTGTCGACGTAGATAACTATATCTGGAATCAGAAGATGTGGTTATCTGGACTCACAAGATGTGGTTATCTGGATTCACAAGATGTGGTTATCTGTACTATATCTTTTTTTAAAAGCCTACTTGAGATCAGATATGGTTAATTGGACGCATAAGATGTGGTCATCTATTTACCAAATAAATGTTCTGAATGCATACCAGCTAGATGTAATTTAATGGTACTATGCTACACGATTTCCTTTCCCGAAAAAAGTAACAAACAATGCTATAGGTACACCATTTTGTGAACCCAAATGCACACCACCCCGATGTGGCAAATAAGGAGAACCCCAATGTGGGGCTCACCCAAAAAAATGGGCTTCTCCTCATTTGCCACATCAGGGTAGTGTGCATTTGGAGTGCACAAATGGTGTATACGTAGCATTTTCCAAAAAGTAACTATGCTACATCATTTCCTTTCCCGAAAAAAGTATGAGAAAAAGTACACAATTTAGACAAAGGTATCCTACGGCCTACACAATTTTGGACAAAAGCATGCTATGGCCTACACACTTTGGACAAAAGCAATTATGAAAGCTACAGGCCTAAGAAGACAGCTAGCATCTTTTTTTTTTCACTTTTTTCCCATCTTTATTATTACCTTCTTCTCCGGCCAGACTTCATCGCCGCTCCATTTTTTTTCCCCATTTTTTCCGTTTCACCACCGCGGCCTCTATCATCCGCTTCTGGCAACCTCCGCAACGACGAAGTTTTCAACGGCAGCAAGCAACGGGAATCCGACACCTTCCGCACCATCGTCCAAAAACTCATCGGAGCCCCCGCGACCCCACCCACTTCAAACTCGCCGTCGAGATGATCCGGAGCTGCTGCTGTTGTTCCCTCTCCACTCACCCAGAGAACAACGGGAATCTGACACCGGCGACAAAAGCAAGCGATTGGCTCTGTGTTTGGTCGCGTATAAGTGGGGGTAGTCGGGTCTTTTGTTATTCTAGTGGATCTTATGTCTTAGAGAATATTTGGGTAGACCTTACACTATAGGAAATTGTTATAGTGGACCCTATATCAACTCTCCCTTTTTTTTAACCATAGAGCTGCCCTTTGGTATTCTGGGGTTTGAGGCAAAGGATTGGTTTATATAGTGGCGGGCAAATACGTCTTTTACCTTGTTCCGTTAACAAAATTAGAGATCAAGAGGTTTTAGTAGGTAGAGGGGGTCTCGTCGTAGGTTAAATTCTTGTAGGGAGTGTCCGGTAAAAAACGTTAACTTGCAGGGAATGTCCTGGTAAATAACCCAAAATGTTAAGCATATTGTTCGCATATTCTTCCTTGCACATATCATTTTTTTTCTCGCTTTTAAAACCAATAGTACTTGATTCAGAATATGTTTAGTAACCATTGATCGGCTAAGTTCAACCCATTGAATAAGGACAAAAGTGATTTTTTGGTTTTTGGTTTTTGGTTTTTTACCCAAAGCACCCCTTTGTCTGCTTTCCTTTTACCCGAAAATGCCCTTGAAGAATTAACAAGAATTAACAATCCTATATAAACCAGTGCCTTCTTAAACTCACACAACGCGGAACCAGTCGACGGAATATGGAAAGTTGATTGCTTCCTATACGTCTCCTTCGTTCTCGCTATATAACTTTTTGTCCCAAATCCAATGAATTAAATGACTTCAAAGAAGAGAAACAGTCTATTACCCATGTGAAATACATATTGCCAGCTTTTTCAAATCCACCGGCTTCATTGTGACTGTTCGAGCGCCACAAAGGACAACCCAAGTAAGCATTTCTGGTGTTTCTAATTTATATTGGGGATATATTGAATGCTATCTTAATTGCCTATTGCGTGAATTACTCGATAGCGGTTTCCTATATGGACGAGATTGTGCTTGCTTGGTAGAATATATATACGCTCACATGGTGTTTGATGAAATGTCTAAATGTACCTATTCATCATTTTCCCCAAATTTAATGGTTTGGAGTTGTTAATTGTGATCAAGTCTGCCTCTTTACGGTTTTTTTAGCTTAGGCCACATCTTGAATTTTTTTCATAGAACATGTTTTCAAGTTGTAATCAAACATTATTAAATACAAAAAAATATGAGTAACGAGACTTCTTTTTTTGTTCGTTCTTTGTTTTCAACTCTGCATAACTAGAATTGAATTTGAACCAATTACTTGAGTGAGCAATGGCGTGTGATGAACTCATTCATATAAAAGTTCATATCTTTCAATACTTCTCTTTGTTCTTTTTGACTCCTTTACGCTGAAAGTAACTTTCCATTTTCAGCCCTATGCTGGTTGGTTAAGATTGTTATTGTGTTAACGTCAAAAATCTTTGTCTGTGGGTGGTTATGATTGGTAACCAAACGGAAAATAAAAGTTCATTGAGGTATGTTGGTAAGACAAAGTAAGCTTTCAGCTCCACCATGAAACAGTAGAATTAACCTTCACTTGCAGTAGATATGATATCATCTTCCTTGCAGCTCAATTTTCATAGTATAAGGTTTTAGGCTTAGTTACATAAAGCAGGGGCGGGGACGGAAGCGGAGGCAGGGGCGCGGGAGTGGAGGTACCTAGAAGTTCCTAAGGTTGGGAGCGCCGATGTATATATTATATATATATATATTATTTAAATTATAGTTAGCTTGAAAACACAAAAATTAAGAAATCCATCATCATTCATTGCTCAAAGAGAAGATAAAGTTTAGAGACACACCAGAAGAGTCCTAAGCACCAAAAAAAAAAAAAATTACAACTGACTTACTCATAAAAATGAGCAATAAGTCTAGATACACACTCTCTCCGCTTAGACCATGCAACATGTCTCTCTCTCTCTCTCTCTCCCCTCCACTTTTCTCTCTCTATTTCTCTCCTTTTTATTGTTTAGAAATTAAAATGTTTATAACTTTTATTTTTCATATCCAATGTTGGGAAAAAATATTTTTTTTTAATCTACTCGACGACATCTATCAAACAAGACAAATATTGAATATGTAATAATGAATACGAAAAAAGTGATTTTTTTGGTGTAGGCTTTTTATTTATTTATTTATTATTATAGTAAGTTCAAACCGAGATAAATTCATGCGCTCAAAGTCGGTAAAAATTATGAGCTCAAACCCAGTGAAATTCGAGCTTAAACCCAGTGAAAATCAAAAGCTTAAAAACAATGAAATTCACGAGCTCAAACCCGATGAAATTCACAAACTCAAAAAATTATTATTTTCCTATGCATAATTCAATATCCAATATTCGTCTTGTTTGATAGATGTCGTCGAGTAGATTTTCAATATATCTTTTTGTCCAACATCGGATATGAAAAATAAAAGTGATAAACATTTTAATTTCTAAATAATAGAGAGAGAAAAGTGGAGAGGGGAGAGAGAGGGAGAATGAATGAGAGAACGACATGTGGTAGGGTGTAAGAGGGTGTAATCGGAGAGGGTGTGTACGTAGCACCATTAAAAAATCAGAACTGACCCAACAATGAAAAAACAAAAGACGAGAGAACTGTCCCTCTGAAACTCACCCACCAAAAAAACATACATTCCCATGTGTTTGCCATCAAAAGAACCCTCATTTCTTTTGCTTTTTGCTCTTTCAAATCGCCTTGTGCTAGTGTTGCTTGGATGGAGGACTTGGGAGGGTTGGAGATGGACATGATGAAGGTGTTGTAGAAGAGTGATATGGCTGAACATTTAAACCAGGGGCAGCTTCATCTTCACTTTTAGAGAGTGACATATTTTTTCTTTCTTCCATTGGCATTAGATATTCCTCAATGTTCACATCATCAGCAAACATTTCCCAGTTCTTATACTTTTCATAATCATCTGTATACCTTTACAACAACCTCCAATTGTAGTGCACAAATACCACCTTTCCAGCCCTATCATTATTCAACCTGTTCCTCTTGACATTGTGAATAAAAGAGTATGTACTTCAACACCTTTCAGCACAAGAAGCGTTAACCCCTTGGGCAACACTTTTTATGCTGGGAGAGCAATGCAGGTGCTACCCCACCATATAAATGCCACCATGACTGCACTAAAAGTGTTTTCTCAAGGGGTTATCTCTTCTTGTGCTGAAAAGTGTTGGAGTACATACTCTATTATTCACAATGGTAAAACGAATAGGTTGAATAATGATAAGGTTGAAAAGTTGGTATTTGTGCACTACAATCGGAGGTTGTTGACAATGCATGGAGATGATTATGACAAGTATAAGAACTGCGATATGTTTGCTCATGATGCCAACATTGGGGAGGATCTCATGACTATGTAGGAAATAACAAATATGCCACTTTCTGAAAGTGAAGATGAAGCTGCCCCTGGTTTAGGTGTTCAACCATATCACTCTTCTGCAACACCTTCATTGTGTCCATCTCCAACCCTCCCAAGTCCTTCGCCCAAGCAAACACAAGCACAAAGGCTACTTGAAAGAGCAAGAAGCAAAAGGCAAAAGAAATGAGGATTTTTTTTTTATGGCAAACACATGGGAATGTATTTTCTTTTGGTGGGTGAGTTTCCGAGGGTCAGTTCTCTTGTCTTTTGTTTCTTCATTATTCTCTATACCGAACTTTGTGTGTATTCCTGTTTTTATGTATTTTTTGTCATAGACTAGAGGAGTTTGAGGCCTTTGTTTAATCCCCCAAGTGACATTATGGTGGTTCCGTTAGACATCTATGTTTTGTGTTTTTCTGCTTTGTTTTTTGGTTTGACAGTGAGAGAGCCGGACTAGCTTACGTGCACCTCAACTAATGTTGTGTGTATTAGTTGAAATGAATTGGCCGGCAAATAATTTAAATATTTAATTTGATAGTGTCTTCCTTATTTTGTTATTTGCAAATTAATAAGGCAATCGAATGAGCTTCATCGTAAAAAGAAGTCAATTATACTGAAAAAGAAAGAGTACCCGATTGATTTGCAAAAGATTTAATACCTTTCTCAATTGAAAAAAAATTCTTGACCAAAATAATACGAAGCAATGAATGTGAGATCAATCCGTCTATTCAACGATCCACACCAACTAATCCAGTTTTAGCAGGAAAAACAGGTTATCATATGATATGAATTGGTAGAGAGTTGACTATTATGTTACTACCCATGTCTATCCATACTACACAAATTTCTTTCGCTGTGAATGGCTTATATCTAGGTTGACTTGCTGCAGGAGAAACATCTAACAGCTCCTCCATGGAGGAGTATTCATCATCATCATCATCTGCTTCTGCTGCTCACGAAGTTGCTGCCAACTCAGACCTCTTGTTCGAAATCCTGATTCACCTACCCGTAGGATCTCTCATGCGATTCAAATCTGTGTCCAAGTCCTGGCTTTCTGTCATCACCAGTGATATCTTCGCTCTCCGCCGCAATCCCGACTCCGCCGCCGCCTCCGCCTTACTCTTGCAGCGCTTTACTACCAACATGATTCCCGAACTCAATTTCGTCCCCCTGATCAACACCAGCAAAAGCCATAGTGACGATCCCTATCCCCAATTCATAGATCTCCTTTTCTTTCTAGGGTTTTCAGGTAATATAAGAATCATAGATTCCTGCCACGGATTACTATTATGTTGTTCAGGTAATATAAGACCTGATTACGTTATCCTCAATCCCACAACCAGACAATTTAAAATACTCCCCAAATGCCATCTCTCTGACCTTAGAGGCTTAACCCTAGCTTTCGATCCATCAAAATCCCCTCATTACAAAGTTTTTGGTCTTCATTATAATGGATCTGTTTTAATTTCATATATACCTGGCCCGGGACACAATCAGATCGTGATGTACTCATCTGAAACTGGCTCATGGAAGGCTTCTGGTGCGCCATTTCCAGCGGAATCTAGGGAACGTTATCCTATTGGAGTGTATTGGAATGGTGCGATTAATTGGTTCAGCGATCAGGGATACAGGGATTCCGTGTATTACAATGTGGACGAAGAGCGGTTGGGTATTATTCCACTGCTTCCAATCCCGGAGCTTAGTAGTTATCATTCCCATCCGCATAATAAGGTTTACGGGGAATCTCGGGGCCACTTACATCTTGTCCAGTCCAGCGGTCGGTCGAGCCAGCTTGATATTTACGAGATAGAGAGAGACTACTCCAGGTGGTTTTTGATACACAGTGTTGATCCTTATGCGGTTGGAGTTCCGCGTGAACCTTTTCACATGTTTGATGCACTTTGTGTTGTACGGATGGAAAGAGATGAAGACTCATTTCTTGTGCTGCACATACCAGGTAAAATCTTGCGCTACAGTTTTGGAGATATGACTTTAAAGAAGATAGCAGTTGAAACGGGGCTCGAAAATTCGATGGTATATACCTGGCGTAGTTGCTATCAGTACATTGAGTCTCTCTCTGGTGTTTGACATCGATCGATATTTTTTACTACTATTATGTTGTTCTCCAATTGTTCTACCAACATTTTATTATTTGTTGTAATAAAAATAAGATGAATAGTATCACTTCCCTTCGTTTTGTTCCTCCATGCATCTTTGGCTCTCACTCTTCAATCAGTTGTTGATGGTTATAAAGCCCATCTTTGGATGACCTCCATCACAGAGGAACACAACATGCAATATCCATGTACGTCCTTTAATTTGGTGCTCAACGGATAGAAGAGTCGTCCCTGAATGAATGACTTCTACTGAAAGAGATGAACAAACTTGTGTCGAAAAACATGATGCCTATCGGTATTGTGATTAACACACAAAAAAAAAAAAAAAAAAATCACTTTGTGATTTGCAATTCCACTTCCACCTATATATCAATTCAAAATCAAATCTGGGTATGCTTTGTTTATTGTGTTGTTCTAATTTAGTAATATTTTACACATTTTACATTAAGGAAGAATTAATTAGGCATCCTGTACAAAAAAAAGATCATTATGATTGGAGTTAGTGGTAATAAATATTTGTTTTGTGGAGCGGCCCGTAATAAATCCTTAAGATAAGACAAATCATTAAGTATCAGTATTGCGTGTTATTTTTCATTCGGTTATATCTTTTAATTTATAAAATTTTCTACAATTTTGAAAATTTTGTTTAATAGGTCTCATTGAGAACTATCAAACAAGATTTATGTTGAATATATATAGCATTATATACATTTGAAAATATAAACAATTTTTTGAAGTATCGTGAATAATGAAAGTGGACAAGAAATTTGATATAGAGGGTGTATACAGAAGTGAAATTAATCATCGTCAACCACCATTAATGCTACTATTTATGGGTCTAATTTCAGACATAAGATAAGACAAATCATTAAGTATCAATATTCGTAACAAACTGTTTACAGTCATTCATTGGAGGACATCACAATAGTACTTAGTGTTCGACGGTCTCGCCAGATGTTGTGGTGAGCAACCCTGTCATAAGAATACCTCGTAACAATATCTGTCCTGCACACCACCCGTATAACCTTATCTCGCTAGCGAGTTTACGGTCCCCTAGGCCCTAGAGACAAAAGACACCTTGCAAATAACGTACGTAACATAGCGAAATATGACGGGGCAAATCGTAAAAATCATGCTCTCAAATCATATTCTATGGTCCAAGTCCAACCGCAGTAAAATACACTTGAATAATCCACTTACCTATAATTACGGTTTACCGAAATAATGGAGTATTAATATAGCAAGACATGTTGTTCACATTTTCTAGCATTTAAAAGCAAATAGTACTAGTATTTTGATGGGTCACTTAGCCAAAAATCCAAAACATTTTGACATTTTTAAAGGGAAGGACAAAGAACTTTTGCAATCGAACTTAAAAATAAAAAACATTTGCCATTTTTAAAAGGAATGACAAGGAATTTTTGCAATCGAACATAAAGACAAAAAAAATTAATGAAGTGTTACATATTTTTTAAAATTCAAATTTCGAACAGAAAATTCAAAAAAATCACCACCCCACCTCCGGGCGACCACTACCTCACCTCTGCTTGACTTCCGGCGACCAAAAAACCTAGTGAAGTGTCACTAATTTTTTAAAATTCAAATTTCGAACATAAAATTCAAAAAAATCACCACCCCACCTTTGGCCGAGCACTTCCGGCGACCAAAAAAACTATTAAAGTGTCACTAATTTTTAAAAATTCAAATCTCAAACATAAAATTCAAAATAATCACCATCCCACCTCTGGCCGACCACCACCCCACCTCTAGCCGAGCACTTCGGGCGACCAAAAAAACTAGTGAAGGGAATCTCATTGAAGAGTGGATTAAGCAATTGCTGAACTACTATAAAATCTTTCGTCTTCATTTCCTTATATATTTTCTTAATTTGTTTATTACTAAATTATTTATTTAGAGGTTGCAATATCAATTACTAAGCTTAACAACCCTTCAATAGATAACCAAAAGTTGATGTGGCAAATTTTGATTATCTATTTCCTGTTATGCCATTGGGGATTAGTGTATGGCCCAATACTCCACTAAACATTGATCAAATCTATTTGGCAATAGGTAAGACATTTGTGGGGAATTCTGAATTTTTGCCTCGTGGCCACCTTATACTGGTCTAGTTATTCAATGCTCCGGGACATTCTAACATTATTTTCGAGGTCCACGATTAAATGTATGAATCCTACATAAATATGTAGTAGTTTTAAAATAATCCGGAGCACCACGTAATTGTACTCTTGAACTAGTAATATTTACTCTTTATACTGACGAAAGTTGGGATCAATACAGCTTAGTATGTTTATCCAATGGAATGAATCCACCTTGACCACACTGCCCTAGGGTTTTACGTACTAAATGCCTCTGCTATCTTAACGAGGATGATGCATGCATTTATTGATAAACTACCCAATCAAGTAAAGAGATAGTACAATAATTCATGAGCTTACCATTCCACCGTTGAGCATTGAATCCATTCAATTTATTTTTCCTTTTCTTCATCTGCTTTGAATACATTCACCGCTCCCTCACCCCGAAATTTCCCAATAGTAGATATCCCTCCATTTATTCGTCTTCATACCAGACAACTACTTCCTGCATTTTATGGGTTGTTTTCTGATTTCCTTTAACCTGTTCCCTACTAGGCCTCTTTATTAATTCGTATGTGATGGATGGTAGTACTATTTCTGTCATATAAATGAAGAATATATTTTTATTTTTTACCCTAATTCCATCCCGGCCAAACAATTCTAACGGGTATCAAACTTCTCTCCGTAGAATTTGAACCCTCAATTTGTATGGGTTTTCGTATATCCGAGGGTTGTATCGAGTGGTGAGGCCTGTTTCTTTGTGGAGTGGTGTTAGTTTTGAGTTACTGTTGGTGTTTGGTTTTGCTGGGTTAGGGCTTGAGGAACGGGTGTGTTTTGGTGTATTGGGTTCGAGTGTTTTCTTTTTGTCTTTTATTTTTGTTGTCTGGTTGACGTCTTGCTGCCCTGACTGTTTGGTCCTTGGGCGGTGTTTAGTATTGTGCCCTTGGTCCGTTTAATTTTTTTTTTCCTCTTTCAAATTCTTTTGCCGAGAAAAGAATTAGAGTAATTATTCAGTGGTCTTGAGTATCTCAATTCTCAACATCCTTACTCATCTCTCTTTGTTTAATATGCCCTTGAAAATTGCAGATTGAGGGTTGAGAGAATTTTGTCCAACCAACAAGCACGAACGCAAGCATTTCCTTTGTCATATCGCAACAATGCTCGCCAACAAAGGTCAAACGACTCGGGTACCAACTACCGGATCTGCTGCCGCCGTAGCCGGCAACGACGATCTCTTACCAGAGCTCCTTGTACGATTACCATTCAAATCACTAGCCCGAGCAAAATGCGTATCCAAACACTGGCGCTCTTTGATTACCTCCCCCTACTTCTCTCTCCGCGTAAACCCTTTCCCTAAACCCCCTTCTGGTATATTGTTGCACCCATCAATCGTTCTCTCATGGAGCATCCAACACAATCGCATTCCAAAACCCTGTTATCTCCCATTCAACAACAACCACACTGATACTGATACCATCAATCCTCATTCTTTCTTCGACCAAAATCCACAGGTCTTCATTTTACAGTCCTGTAATGGCTTGCTTTCTTGTTTCGATTCCGCTCGAAACTTCTTCGTTGTCAATCCTACTACTAAGCAATGCCGAAACCTAAACTTACCCGATCTCGAGTTTCGTCACTTGCAGTGTTTTGGAGTTAATATAGCTTTTGATCCATTAAAATCACCTCATTACAAAGTTATTTGTGTTAGAGACCCTGGGTTTTCGACCATAACCGTCCCGTATCGTCAGATTGAGATTTACTCCTCTGAGACCCACTCTTGGAGGCCTTCTGGTGAGGCTTTCACCGCTCCAGTTGATCAGAATTTTAATGATATAGACTTCACTAGAGGAGTTTTCTGGAACGGCGCGATTAATTGGATTAGTACTAATGCTCGGGATTCATTGTACTTCAATGTTGAACAAGAAAGCATACATACAATGCCAATGCATCCCGTTTGTCGAAAGGTTCGGTATTTTGGAGAGTCAGCAAACCATTTGCATCTTGTTGAATGTGATGATCAGTCTAGGATTGTCGCGGAGTTTAGGGTATACGAGATGGAGAGAGACTACTCTGGTTGGTTTGTGAGGTACACTGTTACCGTCAATGACATTAGAGATGTGTATCCGGAGATGGGTTTGGATACGAAGAGTTTGTTCTCCATCTTTTGCATTCTACGGAGGGAAAATGGTAATGAAGATGAATCGGTGTTGGTGGTTCAGCTAAATGGAAACGGGAAGGTCATCTTGTACAACCTCATGGGGAAGCCATTCAAGAAAGTTCTTGATTTGGCTCCTACTACTACCTCATCGGGAGATGCGAATATCGATGAGAACGGTCGTGCAAACAGGTTTGGATGGTTCAATGCTTATCAATACATTGAGAGTGCTGCGCCTGTTTGACAATATCGATTAATCAAAGCTACTAATGTCCTGCATATTCTCTGTTTTCCTGGAAAATATTTTCTCGATTAGTAGCTCGGGAAATTTAATAGTAATTCATTTGTTGCTGTTTAGTAAGTAAGATTTTGAATTTGAAGTACAGTTGAGTTATTAAATGAATTTGCATCAGCATGCTGCCTTATTTCTTGAATGGGTATTGGGTTGTGTTTGGGCTTGATATGCTGGTTGTTTCATCTACACGACTACACAATGCATATACATTTGTTGTCTGGATTCTGGAGCATCAAGATTAGCCGCTTAGGGCTCTTGGCAAAGTTTTAAACAACGATAGCGGTAGCTGGTGTATCGAATGTCATATAGTGGTAGCTGGTGTGTCGTGGCCGCAGCGGTCATGTTGCGGCCCTAGCAACTGTGTAGCGGGTGAAAAATTCGATAAAAATCGATATGTAGCGGGAATCGGCCGATACAGGTTCTGAATTTTTGGTAGCGCTGATAGCGGTACCGACGACTGAAAAACCACTACGTAGCCGCTGGTATTTAAATCCTTGGCTCTTGCTGCTACAACTACTCGTAAATGGTAGTCATCTGGTACGTTCTTCTCGGGAAACCATTCAAAGGTTTTTCATTTGGCTCCTAGATGAGTTGGAGAATAGAGCACGGTTTTACATGCCGAGAACGTAATGGTTTTTGGGCTCTCCAATAATGTTATAGCCAAATACTTCAAAGACACAGCAAACTTGAAACTGAGGAAGGAACCCAACATTGAGAGAATCAACGGATACGCAATCTCTTCAATCCCTATAACAAACGCGGTACTCGTGCTATGGACAACAACAAAGAAAAATCCTATTATTTGCAATGGTACTTATCTCTCGTCCATTAACGATTTATAATCCATGTAAAAAACTTTGTAAAAGAAAAAGTTTTGAACTTGTGAGCAAGTATGAAGTTTTCGTGTAATTATTTTGTACTATTATTTAACTGATGGGGTAAACAAATAAGCAACTGCATTCAACTGAACCCTCTTATTTGCATATTTACTGTTTCAAACCAAAAAAAAAAAAGAAAAAGAAACAAAGTTCAAACCAATAACGTTCATTTGAACCAAGAACCCTCCGGCCTCCTCCACCTCCCCACTCCTCTTCTTCCCCTCCCCCCTTAGCTCCCCCCATCTGATCGGTTTATTCCTTCAAGTTCTCAATCACGTCATGTCTCACGTGGTGCTCGTGTTTTTTTATCTTAGTGGCCTGGTCTCCTATGACGGCCGGTCTCCTTCGGAGGTGTTGATCCAGCGGAGGAAAACATAACCCTATTGGCCAATAGAAATGTCTGCATTCTCTTTATGGTTTGTGAAGTGTGTTCTGTGTGTTTCGAGGATGTCACAGAGTTAGAAGTGTCTATTTCGCGTGCTTTGCCCATGTGTTTTAATGTCTTGTACCTCTGTAATTGATCCTAGCTCGGACCTTATTTTGATGACAATGACAGTAATCTTCTTCTTAAAATAAAAAAAAAAACCGATATCGAAACCTATGCAAAGGTATTTGTGTTGGTGGGTAAAAGAGACTCACGGAATTGGGGGTCCTGTAGTGAGTGAGTTCACTACATGCGTGTAGTGAGCTTTCTAGGCCGTCCGATCCGAGATTAACGGTCTGGATAAATTGGAGTTAAAGTAAATGTAAAAAAATACTTTTTAAAGTGTAAGACAATCCGGACCGTTGATCTCGGATCAGACGGCCGAGAGAGCTCACTCACTACAGGACCCCTGGATCCAGAGACTCACATAATTCACACTCAAACACACAAAACAATTTATTAATCTATCAAACAAAAATACAAACATACATATTTCACTTCTCTCTCACTCTTTAAACACAGACACACATGTATTGGTGGGGGACCCCCTCTCCCCACGACTTCCTCTCTGCTCCCCCTCTCTCTCTCTTCTCTCTTTACTTCCCACGCATTCTTCATGAGCAATATAGATATATATGGACAAAATTGCCAGGTGCATAATGCATCTCATAATGCACCGAAATACTTGGCTGGTATGGCCCCTCCAATTTACTCTTCAACTCTATCTTCTATCTCCTCACAAACAAGAGCCATTAAAATCCAAAACGTAGCCGGAGTAATAATACCGGAAAACTAAGCCAAACTAGTTTTTTTGGCTGAATTTTCGATTGGTTTGATTTCGTCGAATTTTATCTCACCCCTAACTACTACTAGGCGCAAGCAAGACTTGAGTCGTCGTCCACAATTAATGTGAAATAGAGATGCGTAGTATATAGTTATATGAACATATCTACACACACAAAAAGTGAAACAAATTAAAAAGCAATTACCATCAGACACTAGAAAGAGACTCAATGTACTGATAAGAATCACACCAGAAATATCTTAACTGATCCTCCACCCATCCCTCAGTGTAAAACATCTGTCGAACCGCTACGTCACATATCTTCTTCAAAGTCCCATCTCCAAAACCATAGCGCAAGATTTTACCAGGTACGTGCAGCACTAGAAATGACTCATCGTCTCTTTCCATCCGTACAACACAAAGCACACTAAGCCGACCAGGCCGTGTGTCCCTCGGAATAATTCCAACCGCATCAAGATCAACGCTGAATTTCACAAACCATCCGGAGTAATCTATCTCTATCTCATAAACATCGATCCGACTCATCGGACCACCACGATCGTAGGTCACGACAAGATGCAAGTGACCTCGAGATTCCCCATAATATCTGAAGTCCCGATTGTACCCATAGTTATCCTCTGGGATCGGTGGCAGTGGAAGAGTTCCCAGCCGCTCTTCCTCAACATTGTAATACAATGATTCCCTCCACCCCCAGGTGCTGAACCAATTGATTGCTCCATTCCAATACACCCCAACGTTATACTGCTCTTGGAATTCAGCAGCAAACGGCGCACCAGAAGCCTTCCACGAGCCGGTTTCTGATGAGTACGTCATTATATGATGGCAGGGTTCCGGTGGATAAGTTGAAGCTAAATCATTGTAACGAACGCAAACGACTTTATAGTGAGGGGATTTTGATGGATTGAAAGCTATGGTTAGGCCTATGAGGTCGGAGGGATGGCATTTGGGGAGGATTCTGAATTGTTTAGTTGTGGGATTGAGGATAATATACTCGGGGTCAGGGTTATTATTCTGTCGGGTGTGGCGAAAACAACATAAGATTAATCCGTGGCACGAATTTACGATTCTTATATTACCTGAAACATCGGGAAAGAAACTGAGATCCGTGAACTGGGGATGGGGGTCTTTAGTTTGTGTTTCAGTGGTATTGATTGTGGGGATGAAATCAACTTGGGGGATGGTGTTGATAGTGTAGGGGTGCAGCAATAAGCCAGAGACGGCGGTGGAATCAGGATTGCGGTGGAGAGCAAAGAAGTCACTGGTGATGAGAGAGAGCCAATGTTTGGACACGGATTTGAACATCATGAGAGATCTTACGGGTAGGCGAATCAAGATTGCGGTCAAGAGGTCTGAATTGGCAGCAACTTCATCAGCAGCAGCAGAAGATGATGAATACTCAGCCATCAAGGAGGTGTCTGATATTTTCTCCTGTTTCAAATCAACCTGAATATATTCCAAGAGAGGATATTATAGCATTTGATGTGGGTGTCTATTCCCTTTCAATAAGCTGTATTTTACAGCATTGAAGAGATTAGTTGGCGTGTCGTGTCCGGCTGACTACACGAATATTGCATTAAATATGATAAGCTCATAGGCTGTGTCCAAGAATTAGTTGGTGGGTCGTTGTAACTTCCCAAGTATCATTTGTTGAACTTTCTGCCAATGTCACCTCTAGAGTTTGCCGGCCGAAGTGAACATTTTCACTGGGCCACGTTCTATTAAGAAATTTAAGAACTAAATTATAAGCAAACCTGAAATTGAAGTTCAGAATTACTCCAATAAACATTCATGAAAACTCATTGACAACCACACAAGGAATTTTTTTTTTTTTTTTTTGATCGGCAACAAAAGTTTATTAAGGAAACTCGACAAAGGTTACATCGAGTGGGGAGAAAATATCCAACCAAAAGTTGGAACACCTAGAGGGCAGAGCCCAAACACCCATGGGCCTAAATTACCCAGATTAAACATTGAAAATACACCCCAAAGGCCTAAAAAGCCTGAATAAAACAATAAAGCGCAAAGAACTTAGCCCAAACAAATGGGCTAAGCCCACCTCTAAGAAAACCCTAAACCAAACCCTACACCAAAGTGCAAAACATCCACCAAAGCTGCCACCAAAAGCACCGACAGCCAACACCACCACCGACAACCACCGCCACCACAAAAACCACCAAACCACCACCAGTTAACCCAAGTGGGGCGGAGCCGACGACCATCAAACACACTGTCTCGGAAGCTCCCCAAGCCGTTAAGCAACAACCACAGCACCCAACAACAACCGTAGCGGGAGACCACGACGGTAACCACCCCCACCGAAACATCACCACGCCGTTAAGCATAAGCCGGAGAACCCATCAGAAAACTAGCCGGAGATGCTCTTGGAAGAGGAAACCGATTAACCAAGGTAGGGAGAATGGAAGACCCACTGAGGCGTATGGAAAGGGGGTAAAAAATAAACAGATCTATAGAAGGAAAGAGCCAGGAAGAAGAACTCACCGAGAGCCGCCCTCGTTGCCGACCGGGAACTCCGGGAACCCCACGCAGAGTCACTTATCAACCGGTAAAGTGACCCAGAGGACCCCGGACGTTGAGAACCATGACGCCGATAAAGCCACCGCTCCGGAGCCGCCGACCAATATCTACAACCTCTGCAACCGATCGATTTTTGATATGAAGAAGAAGAGTAGATCTGAAAAGGGGAAATGGTGGGAATAGAGGGTGGAAAGAGAGAAGGGGATAGAAGAAGAGAAAGGGAGGGAACGGGGGGGAGGAGGAGGCGCGACGGAGCGCCTCCCCCGCCTAGAGAAAAACTAGATCTGGTTTTCTAGGAGGGGTCTCTGGTTTTGTAGAGAGAGAGAGAGAGAGAGAGAGGGCACGAGTACTATTGGATTTTCCTAATCAGTAAGTTAAGCCAGGTTAGCAAAACAAACTACACTAGGCATCCTCAATCCACAAAGAAGCAATGATACATAGATAAAAGTTGATTAATCACTGATGCGGATTGAATAACGAACCAGTACTTGGATCGTTTTGATTGCAAAGTAGCATAACGGGAGAGTTGGAATATCGCAAGTCAAAATAGAATTAGTCAAGTTGTTTATAGTCCAAAAGTCATGTCTTGGGAAGGCTAAAAAGTTGTGTCTAGATTTGTCTATTTGTTAGTATAAATAGGATTGTAAGTCCTTGGAGTTATTCAGTTTTGGGGGATTAATTAAATTGAGAGAGTTTTCTCTTTGTTCTTCCAATTACTTTGGTATTCTTTAGAATCAACAAAGTTGTTGATGCCCTTAGTCCTGGTATTCTTAGTTAATCAACAAGTTTAGGGAAAAATTTTGATCTCCGGGTATTCGTGCAGGAATCAACGAACCCAAAATCGTGTTGTATCATGTTTCTTCAAGCTTTCGCTACATCAATCACCCTCAATACCAGTTGATTAATCACCCTCAATTCCAAAGATTAAACATAACAATTCGTAAACGAAACCCCCAAAGGTGTTAAACCCAAAGTAGTTGATTTTCACCCAAAATACATAACCCCAAGTTCGGTATAGTTGATAGCTGAACACATGCAGATGCTCAAGATTAAGAAAAACATACTGAAAGAAGATTGAGTTTAGAAGCCATATCGATGTAGGCGTGGACCTCTTTGCTGTGGCGGTTCCAGAAAATTTGAACATAGTATTCAAGGATTACCTTAAGGCTCTTTTGGGTACCTAGGAAAAGAAAGGAAAGGAAAGGAAAATAATAAAAAAAATTCCTCTTCCTTTGTTTGGGTTGAGAGGAAAAGGGGAGGAAAAATAACTAAACTAAACTATTTTAACTAAGAATTTCCATCTTAACTTTCCTCAATCTTTCCTTCTTTTTTCCTCTCTTTTATTTTCTTTTCTTTTTCTTTCTTTTCCTAGGTATCAAACAGAGCGTAACTCTACTAACTCTATTAACTTATTATATATGTAATTTTTTTTTATATATTAGTGTGTATAATGCATGTAACCAAATAATACTAAAATATATAAGATGTCACAATTGTTTGTGGCGAATTCTATAATTTTGGACCAAGCGAATTAAATTGGCGCATAGATACACTAGTATTTATTGTAAGCTATTGTGTGGCGAATAAGTTTGTACGAATTTTTGGGGACATATATTCTTGTTTCTTGAGATATAAAATTGATTGTTGTCTAGAGAGTTTCTCTCTATTTTTTTAATTTTTGTCATATTTTGTTGATGAGTACCCCAATTGGTTTGTTATTTCTCTTTGCAACAAATTCCAACAACCCTTTAAAATAAATGTCACAAAGTAAAAAAAAAAAAAGGGACATTTTTGTTTAACAACAGTAGAATTTGAATTCAAATTATTGGGATCCATCTATTATTTGCATGCTACATAGCCAACTTGTCACATATCATACTACAAACTTAAACTAATGCGCTTCTGGAGAGGGGTGGCTTTTGAGAGAGTTTAATTTTTTTTTGTTATTTCAGGTGTACCAAAAAAAAAAAAAAAAGAGATTAACAATTTGAATCGGGATTTTGGGCTTTAAGAGAGGCTAGAATTGGAAAAAGGACGGGAGGTGAGTCCCTCAAAATTTATGCTTTGTTTAGTTCTTATGGAAAGGAAAGGAAAGGAAAGGAAAAGAAAAGAAAAAAGAGGGGAAATGTGAAGAAAATGGACTATTTTCTTTTGTTTGATTGTAGAGAGAGAGTGAAAGAAAATAAGGAGGACAATGCTTTTTTTTTTTTTTTTGGCTTCAAAAGGAAAATAAAAAGAATTTCTAGTCCTCTAGATGTCTTTTCTCTCCCATTGTCTTCACCGATTTTCCTTCTCTATAATTTTATTTAATATTTTCCTTTCATGTTGTTTTGTTTTTCCTTAAACTAGAAACCAAACAATCAAAAAGGAAATTTTTTTATTTTCCTTTTTGCCCTCCGTTTTCCATATGTTCCAAACAGAGTGTTAAGTTCGAACCTATTGAAAAAACCTCCCTTGAGATTCTGAAATAACAATGCCTACCTCAACTTTTGCTGACAATATTAATATTCTCCCATGCAATACTATTTTGTTAGAAATCCTAACAAAAGTTGAGGATTTATGCTGACATCTCCATTATTTAACACTAATACATACTTTGCCTTCCGTGATTCACCCCTCCTAGTTCATTTCTCATATTTGCCAAAAATAAAATAAAATCAACCATTCATTTGGTTATGTAAGAGTATCTCCTTTTTTTTTTTTTTTGGTACACAAGAGGGCCTAGGCCCTAAGAAACAAAAAACACTTGACGCAGTAGTTCTAAGAACTCCAAGACCATCACGGTCCTTGCGTAAATCATCCAACACATCCGGTGGCGCTTGATCAAACACTTGCTCACCTTGTTCCAATTGAAGACCCAATCTAGCAAGATTATGTGCACAACTATTTGCCTCTCTCCACCCAAAAGTCAAATCACAAGTCCATCCCATTTTAAGTTGCTCATGGATCATCTTGATCAGATTGTAGTTAGGATCCAAGGGGTGCTGAGTCGAAATCGCCCGGAGAGCAACTTGTGAATCCGTTTCCAACACAACGTGTCGCAACCCCAAATCCCACACAAATTTGAGACCTCTCCAAATACCCCAAAGCTCAGCTCTTAAAGCATCCACATTCCCAATTCTGCAAGCAAAACCCCTAATCCAATTCCCCCCAATGGTATGATAAAATAGTCCACTACAAAAAGTAGTGCCATTTTTCAAATCAAAAAGCACTTACGTAAAAAAAAATTCAAATTTTTTTTCCACCGAATTAAAGTACTTGATATATATTATTCTAAATTCCCTTCTCCAATGGTGACGTAAAACACATGCTATATTATTCTTTATTTGGTTTTGGATAACATTTAATACTCCCTCCGTCTGGTTTTGTTTGTCCCTCGTTGTATTGTAACCGGATAAAAAACTAATAATATCTTTAAATTGGTAATAAATTTTATATCCAATGTAGATCTTGTTTGATAGATCTCGATTAGAATATAAGACCATGTTTTTAAAATTACATAAAACATTATAAATCACAAAATATAATCATTTGAAAAGTGTCAAGAATTTCCAAAATGGACTAACAGATTTGGACTGAGGGAGTACTTTTTTCAGACATAATAAAATGTACTAACAATTACAAAGTCTAAAACAAATAGAAATTTTGATTGTTTATATTCGTTAATTATATAGCGTGCGAAAAATAATATGGTCTTATGATGATGTGTTAATAGACCGTTAGAGCTTAATGCAACCAATTTACATAAGAAAGATAAATAAATAAAAAAAGAAGGGAGATTTACATCTGTGGAGAGTATTTTGGTCATTAAGTTATGTGGAGGTGCGTATATTAATTTGCAAAGTAAGTGAGATTTCTATAATTTTTCAAAACTTAATAAGGGTGCTCAGTGCATTTGTAAAAACCTCAAGAAGGTCACTGTAATTTACCCCACTAGGTTCCGATAGAAACGATTCCCGCGTCACCCACTTGGAATTCAATTATGAGATGAATCAACGGTTCAGATTGATTATTTGGAAGTTTAGAAGATAGAAACGATTCCCGCGTCACCCACTTGGAATTCAATTATAAGATGAATCAACGGTTCAGATTGATTATTTGAAAGTTTAGATGGGATCCCAACACAGTTTGTACATAGTCAATAAAGGAGGTCGGTATCTCTCGTATTCCCAGAAAATTCTGGTTCATAACCGTAAGAGAAACAAATTAAGAGAAAATTTTGGATCTCCCACTAGAATCCCGGGAAGTCGTATTGCGGATTTTCTCAAGCAAAAAGCCCGATAAATACAACATTACAACGCAAATCCCCGTACTCTCCCGATACACAATGGGTTCCACCAAAAGGAGCTGCTCCGCCTCCCGCAGCTGCGCCACCCTCCCACCACCTGCGGACGCCGTCGCCGCCAGTGCCGACGTCTTGATCCATATCTTCTCGTTTTTGCCTTTCAAGTCCCTTTGCCGATTCAAATCCGTATCCAAACACTGGCTCTCTCTCATCTCCGACCTCAAGTTCCTTCCCACCGCCCTCATCCCTTCCGCCTTATTCCTAGACCGCCGTACTCTGCACCACAGCGACCTCCCCGTTGTTGAATTTGTCTCACTCACCGACGAAAACCCTAACACCCCCTCTCCCGACCAAAACCCTAGAAACTTCATCCCCGAGCCATTAGGCCTACAAATCGCCTCTTCTTGCAACGGCTTATTCTGCTGCTTTAGCTTCCGTTCCTGCCCATCCGATCGAAACTATTACATGTACAATCCCACAATCAAGCAATTTAAAAAACTTCCCAAACCTTGCCGCGGCTGCGTTTCGAAGCCAGACGTTTGTGGTGTAGACTTGGCTTTTGATCCGTGGAAATTGCGGCACTACAAGATTGTGTGTGTTCGGTATTTGGATGCGGATTTGGAGCCTCGTCCGAGTAGACCCGAATTAGGGTTTGGGTGGTATAGGGTGGAGGTGTACTCATCGGAGTTAGGCGATTGGGTTTTGTCTGGTGAGCCTTTTGTTGCGAGTCTTAATACTTGTTTCAATGGGGGGGTGTTTTGGAACGGTTCTATTCATTGGACGAATAGCGATTGTCGTAGGGATAAGTCATTGTATTTTGATATCGATAAAGAGGTGATTCGGGAAATGGAAATGCCTCATGTCCAAGGAAGGGAAGGTTATAAAAATAGAAATGTGAGCTATTTTGGGGAGTCACAGGGACATTTGCATCTTATTGAGATTTATGACAAGAAGTGTGCTCAGTTCAATGTGTATGAGATGGGAAAGGATTATTCGGGGTGGTTTGTGAAGTATCAAGTTAATCTTGATTTGATTCCTGTAGTGATTGATGAGATGAATCTTGGGTATAATTTTGTTCCGCTTTTAGTTGTTCAGGGAGACATTGACGAGGAGTCATTCTTGGTGCTGCTTATAAATGGGAAGCTCATTCGGTATGATTTTGAAGCCAAGACTTTCAAGAAGCTCTGTGATTTTGGTCCGGGGAAGCCGTACAAGGGTTATTATGTCGACGGCTTTTTGAGATATGGTGGGTGGTTAAGCGCTTTTCCATTCATCGAGTCGTTTTCAGGGTTGTGATGGATTCACAGGATGAGGTACATATTTGAGTCCTAAGTCGCATAATAATAGTCATAAGTGGTTAGAGAATAGTACATATCCGTGTGCTGTTTTCTCAGCAAAAATGTTTTGTTGATCAGAAGCTTGAGAAATTTAATAGGTTCTTTGTTTCTGTTAGTTAATGCTTTGGAGTTGAATAAATATTTGATTTTGAATTACTATTATTTGAGTTCTTTAGTCCTTGTGTTAAATGTCTATACGTGTACAATTTGCATCAGCTTGCTGCCTTATTTCTTGTATGGCTTGTGTTTGGGCTTGACATTGCTGGTTGTCTCCTTTACACATTGCATGTTCTTTGGTTTTCTTGACTCTTGAGCCTGTAAATGAGGATTTGAATCACTCTTAAGTGCTACAGCTACACGTAAATGGTGAGGACGTGAGTAATCTCGGCATAATCTTCTGGGGAAGATTCAAGAAGGTTTTTGTCATTTGGCTCCTAGCTTATTGGGAGATGAGAATTGTGATGAGAGTAATGATATGGAGTAATCAGATTTGGGCTGTCTGTCTATATCCATACATTTAGAGTGCTGCTTCTGTTTGACTATAGTCACAATACCTTTACTCAGAGCTACTGATGTCCTGCATATTCATATCTTCTCTGAGCATCTTCAACCCCCTCCTTCATTCCTCCATTTTGGAGGATCAAAATATGATTTTATATTAAAAGTGAATTTGAAGGATTTCACTATTCAAGTGAGTTCCAACCCACACATCTCTATTTTATCTCTAAAAATTTCCCTCCAAATTAATAATTTTTGCGTTTTACGTATGTACAAATACCAGGCCTTATCTTGAAGTTCATTTTGGAAGAAAACACTCATCACGAGCAAAACTCTCCTCTCTGGCTGCCGCATAAGGGTGGTGAAAACCCTAGGAGAAGGGAAAGAATGAAGAAAGACGGCTACGATTCTTTAAAGAGAGATGCTTTGGGTTAGAGAGTGAAAGGCAAACAACCTAGGATCCAATGTACGATTTCTCAATTCCAATGCATTTTTCAATTTTCCACGTCATGTAATACTCTCTCCGTCCCAAAATAGATGTCCATTTTTGAGAAACTAAAAAATTATCCAGACACCATTATTACTCTATTTGATTTGATTTGAATTAGAACATTTCAAAAATACCCTTTCATTTTGAGGAACAACTTATTCCCACAACTTGTATCTTGCAATTTGAATCTCACTGGGATGATGTCCCTGTACCCCGGCTGACTCTGGTGTCAATTATATATGGCAGTTTGCTCATCTCATGGATATGATCACCCTTTCATTCTGAGGAACAACTTATTCCCACAACTTGTATCTTGCAATTTGAATCTCACTGGGATGATGTACCTGTACCCCGGCTAACTCTGGGGTCAAATACATATGGCAGTTTGCTCATCTCATGGATATGATCTCTGGGTGGGTATTCTGTTATGTTTTATGGCCACCATATACTAACTCAACTCGGGAGCAATACTAGATTACCTAAGGGCATCCACAGTGGGCTAGCAATATGACTCCTAAGCTTGGCTCCTAACATTTACCTAGCCATGTCCTCAAATATTGACTTCAATGGGCTCCCTCCTAAGGGTGGCTCCTAAAATTGGCTCCTAGCACAATAGCTAAATTTAGGTAGCCTTCTAGCTAACTCTAAGTGGGGCCAAAGTCTTTAATTCCTTTTTTAATATAAAATATTTGAAAAAGTTGCCGTTGAAAAAATCTCTCAAAAATCATGCAACTGAAGGTAAGATCTTTGATGTGGTTGTTTATCACTAGTTCCTTTATGCCATTTTTTTTTTTTTTGTGAAGTGAAATGGAACAAAAGAATAGAGGAGAAACATTTTTATTTCACAAGAGACATTACAATGACAGCTTCAAATTGCACTATTTAGATAGCACAAAGACTATGTTTTGCATTAGACTATCATGTTTTGCCTTAGAGAAATAGTAACAAACGAATATTAATCAAAGTAATGAGAAATTCAAAACGGTAACAAGTCCATATTGTAGCCGTTAGGATTATCAACGTACGGGTCCCACATATTATTTTTTTTTTTTTTTACAAATAGAGAAGGATATTGCTAGCCCATTTAGTGCATACATCATCTTCAAATTTAACAAACTCTAGGAGTGAAAAGTGGACCCCAATTATGCTTATGTATACACCTTAGGATACAAGTTAGGAGTCATTTTTTGCTAGCCCACTGTGGATGCCCTAAATTTTTCCAGACTCATTTTCTGACTTGTGGTGGAGTTCATCTAAACTTTTACCTTAGGTGACCGATAAAATGACGAGGTTATCCTAGGAAACGCATATAGTGTGAAGAACAAGGACACTTGGGATCACAATATTCTGATTTCGAATGCCATGAGGGTTGTTTAGTGGAGATAGAGGCCTATGGTGTGGAGTGTTACTGCAGCGAATCTGGGTGGAAAATGTCCTCATGACTTGAAGATTCGGTTCGTTTTAGGTCAGTAAATTGTTTTCTTGTTTCCTTTTGTGTACATACTACATACCAAATGGTTTTGGATAGTGTCAAATGAGAGTTCCTGAGTTTTTCTCAAGGTTGTAAATCTCGTTCCGTATTGACCGGTACGTACTGTTTAGGCACAAATCTAGTACCTTGAACCTCCAATTCCGTTTGACCTAACTTTCCGGTCAATATCGGATGATACTAGGAAGCGGGGGAGCCTGTGGTGACTAAGTCACCACAAGCGGTGTAGTGGGGGCAAACGGTGCCGTTCTGTATGGGACACAAAGCCTTTGCAAAATGTAACTTTGTGGGGCCCACTTTCCGGTCCCACACAAACGATCCGAACTGTTAAATAATTTTAAAATAATCATTAAGGGGATCTCGGAGAAAATCAAGCCCATTGGATGTTTTACGTTACTCATCTATTCTTTGATTTTCAATCAAAATTCAGGACCCTACTAGTTTGAAACAATCTTCAGGAAAAGTTATAAAATTGTGGGCTTAGAAAATCATTGATCTGAACCATAAGAGTCGTAGGGGTCGTTCAGAAGAGCATCCAGTAAAAAAATAATCTTAAACGTCAATAGGTATCAAAAAACTAAAAATATGAGTTTTTTTTTTATATCTATAGATGTCAGAACAAGATTATTTTTTTACTGGATGCTCTTCTCAACGACCCCTTCGACTCTTATGGTTCAGATCAATGATTTTCTAAGCCCACAATTTTATAACTTTTCCTAAAGATTGTTTCAAACTGGTAGGGTCCTGAATTCTAAATGAAAATCAAAGAATAGATGAGTAATGTAAAAACATCCAATGGGCTTGATTTTCTCCGAGATCCCCTTAATAATTATTTTAAAATTATTTAACGGTTCGGATCGTTTGTGTGGAGCCCACCACAAAGTTACATTTTGCAAAGGCTTTGTGTCCCATACAAAACGACACCGTTTGCCCCCACTACACCGCCTGTGGTGACCACAGGTCCCCCCGCTTCCACGATACAGGTGTACCATGTAGTTTCCAGCCTTACAGGAGTGTCTCGTGGTCGACATAGAAAATGGTGAAGACAAACGAAATGGAGCTATCACGACACAAAAAAAACCCAAATACAAATCTGTAGAGAATCTTTAAAAACCCAGATCTATGGCAAAATCTTCTCAAGATAAATGAAGGCACTGTCAAAATTAGAAAAGAAAACCTGGAAAAAAACAAAATAAATTGCAGAGGTGTGATTTTTTGAATATTTGGTCGCCACAATCCATGTATCGGAGACACAGACCAATGTGCTGGTGAGAGAGTGGGGTGAAAGAGACGGAAACAACTATGGTACCTCAAGGCGGTTTCACGTTATTGATACCTCAAAAATCTTGTCCATCGATCTAATTTCTCTAATCTTGGCCGTTCAATCAGTTAACTGGCCGGTTGGAGAGGTTATAGGTCAAGAACTTTTAATCAGCCTACTTTGGTAACACACACACATTGGAGACGACCCGGGGATGCTGTGCATCCTTCGGCTATCCGATCGTGTTTTAGACGGCCCGAATGCGTTCGACACAATTTTGATTTAATTTTTTCGGTAAAAAATCAAAGCACATCCGGACCGTCCAAAACATGATCAGATGGCCAAGGGGGGCCGCCGCCCCGGTGCCAACACTGGAGAGGTTATAGGTCAAGTACTTTTAGTCTGCCCACTATGGGTAGATTAGTAAAACATAGGGGTAGGAATGTAACTTAGTAAAGTGTGTGGCAATTTAATAATAGATTATATAGCCAAAAAACAAATCATGAATTATCCAAAATGATTATAGAAACCAAGTTTTTTAAATTTTATATGCTACAGTTTTTTTCTTCTCTAAACACAATGTTGGGAGGTAATAGTAAAATGTTGCGTGCATATGAATTTCCCAAGTGGACCATAGCTATGAACACATTTTTCAAGATTTATTATGTAGGTAGGATAATGGGTAAGGCCATCTTGTGTTGTAATTTTCGAATAAAGAAGAAATTTGTTATGCAAAGTAATAATTAAGTCTGCTTACCCATGTTGGTAAAAACAAAAAAGGTTTAACCTTACAACATCGGAGACACGGAGCAGAATGCCGATGAGAGAGAGTGGATGAAAAGAGATGGAAACAACTATGCTACCTCAAGGTGGTTTCATGGTATTGATACCTCAAAAATCTTGTCCATCGATCTAATTTCTCTAATCTTAGCCGGCCGTTCAATTTAGTTACCGGTTGGAGAGGTTATACGTCAAGTACTTTTAATCAGCCCATTAGGGTAACACACACTAGGACCCAGGGGCGATGTGCACTATGGTAGCACATCCGGAAAATATGATCAGACAGCCGACGGGTGCGCGGCACCTTGCACAACACTCCCCCGGATTGCCAAACATTGGAGAGGTTATAGGTCAAGTACTTTTAGTCGGCCCACTTTGTGCAACGCCAATGCTCTGGATGCTGAATGAAAGAAACATGGTAATGTGCACATAAATCAAAATGATTCTTGGTTCTGCCCTTTCTGATGCCTTCTGGCTTTGATTTGAGGGCATGATTTCACAGCAAATGCGACGGTATAGGGGGACCACTGTTCCAGTGGTATTCTCTGAGCAGCCATTTTGTGCATTTATTGTCAAAGGTTAGGTCTGTCTCCAATCCATCTGTTTCAGTGGTATTCTGGGAGCAGCCATTTTGTGCATTTATTGCCAAAGGTTAGGTCTGTCTCTTATTCATCCCCCGCCCATACCCCCAATTATTGGGGACTAAATGGGTTATGTTGTTGTTGTTGTTGTGTACTTTTAGTCGGCCCACTATGGGTAGATTAGTAAAACATAGGGGTAGGAATGTAACTTGGTAAAGTGTGTGGCAATTTAACAATAGATTATATAGCCAAAAAACTAATCATGAATTATCCAAAATGATTATGGAAACCAAGTTTTTTTAATTTTATATGCTACAGTTTTTTTCTTCTCTAAACACAATGTTGGGAGATAATAGTAAAATGTTTTGTGTGCATATGAATTTCCCAAGTGGACCATAGCTATGAACACATTTTTCAAGATTTACATGCATCTTGTTATGTAGGTAGGATAATGGGCAGGGCCATCTTGTGTTGTAATTTTGACATAGAGAATAAATTTGTTATGCAAAGTAATAATTAAGTCTGCTTATCCATGTTGGTAAAAAAAAAAAAAAAAGTTTAACCTCACAACATCGGAGACACATAGCAGAGTGCCAGTGAGAGAGAGTGGAGGGAAAGAGATGGAAACAATTATGCTACCTCAAGGCGGTTTCACGGTATTGATACCTCAAAAATCTTAGCCGGCAGTTCAATTAGTTACTGGTTGGAGAGGTTATAGGTCAAATACTTTCTAATCAGCCCACTAGGGTAACACACACACTGGACAGGGCCCAGGGACACTGTGCACTATGGGTGGGCGTCGTGTCGTGTTGTATCGTGTTCATGTTCGTGTCGAGTCGTGTTCGTGTCAAATCAGGTTCGTGTGAAAATGACCTGCTTAATTAATCATGTTGAAAAATATGAACCCTAAGCCGACCTGCTAATAATTCTGTCATGTTCGGGTTGACCCGATTAATTTTTTTTTTTTTTTTTTGCACGGTGATTTTTTTTTATTAATCCACCGTAACAATTACAATAGATTAAAGGGACTAGATATCAAAGAGAGTAATTATAACCAACGAAAATCATGTGTAATTATAGCCAGCCAAAACGATGTGTAGGCTTAGAACCTTAGCCACCATAACAAAACCTTGCAAATTTGATAATATGGAGAGAATAACTTGTATACCAAAGGATAAACTGCAGATGCAGTAGGATTGAGCTTGAAAACTTTCATGCACAACTTCAGAGCATGAAAACGTACAGGTTAATTCGTGTCATTTTAGGGCCTGGTTCGGGTTGCCGTGTCAACACGATTAGATGAACAGGTTATTCGTGTCATTTTCGGGTTATGCGGGTTCAACCCGAACCGATCTGTTTACTAATCGTGTTTTCGGGTCATGGCATATACATGTTTCATGTCAGAAATACTCAACACTAACCCGTTAACTTTGTGTCATGTTTATGTCATAAATTTCCACCCCTACTGTGCACTATGGTAGCACATCTGGAAAATATGATCAGACGGCCAAGGGGTGTGCGACACCTTGCACAACACTCCCCCAGATTGCCAAACACTGGAGAGGTTATAGGTCAAGTACTTTTAGTCGACCCACTATGGGTAGATTAGTAAAACAAAGGGGTAGAAATGTAACTTGGTAAAGTGTGTGGCAATTTAATAATAGATTATATAGCCAAAAAACTAATCATGAATTATCCAAAATGATTATAGTAACCAAGTTTTTTTTAATTTTAATGCTACAGTTTTTTCTTCTTTAAATACAATGTTAGGCGATAATAGTAAAATGTTGTGTGCATATGAATTTCCCAAGTGGACCATAGCTATGAACACATTTTTCAAGATTTACCTGCATGTGTCATGTAGGTAGGATAATGGGTAGGGACATTTTGTGTTGTAATTTTTGCATAAAGAATAATTTTGTTATGCAATGTAATAATTAAATCTGCTTACCCATGTTGGTTAAAAAAAAAAAAAAAAGGTTTAACCTCACAACATCGAAGACATAGAGGAGAGTGCCAGTGAGAGAGAGTGGAGGGAAAAAGATGGAAACAACTATGCTACCTCAAGGCAGTTTCACGGTTTTGATACCTCAAAAATCTTGTCCATCGATCTAATTTCTCTAATCTTAGCCAGCCGTTCAATTAGTTACCAATTGGAGAGGTTATAGGTCAAGTACTTTTAATCAGTCCACAAGGGTAACACACACACTAGAGAGGACCCAGGGGCACTATGCACTATGGTAGCACATCCGGAAAGTATGATCAGATGGCCGAGGGGTGCGCGACACGTTGCACAACACCCCCTAGGATTACCAAACACTGGAGAGGTTATAGGTCAAGTACTTTTAGTCGGCCCACTATGGGTAGATTAGTAAAACATAGGGGTAGGAATGTAACTTGGTAAAGTGTGTGGCAATTTAACAATAGATTATATTGCCAAAAAACTAATCATGAATTATCCAAAATGATTATGGAAACCAAGTTTTTTTAATTTTATATGCTACAGTTTTTTTCTTCTGCAAGGACAATGTTGGGAGATAATAGTAAAATGTTTTGTGTGCATATGAATTTCCCAAGTGGACCATAGCTATGAACAATTTTTTTTCAAGATTTACCTGCATCTTGTTATGTAGGTAGGATAATGGGTAGGGCCATCTTGTGTTGTAATTTTCACATAAAGAATAAATTTTTTATGCAAAGTAATAATTAAGTCTGCTTACCCATGTGGGTAAAAAAAAAAAAAGGGTTTAACCTCACAACATTGGAGACACAGAGCAGAGTGCCGGTGAGAGAGACTAGTGGAGGGAAAGAGATGGAAAAAACGATGCTACCTCAAGGCGGTTTCACGGTATTGACACCTCAAAAATCTTGTCTATCGATCTAATTTCTCCTATCCTAGCCGGCCGTTCAATTACTTACTGGTTGGAGAGGTTATAGGTCAAGTACTTTTAATCAGCCCACTAGGGTAACACACACACTGGAGAGGACCCAAGGGCGCTGTGCACTATGGTAGCACATTCGGAAAATATGATCAGACAGCCGAGGGGTGCGCGGCACCTTGCACAACACTCCCCCGGATTGCCAAACACTAGAGAGGTTATTGGTCAAGTACTTTTAGTCGGCCCACTATGAGTAGATTAGTAAAACATAGGGGTAGGAATGTAACTTAGTAAAGTGTGTGGTAATTTATTAATATATGGTCATTTTGCGAAGTTTGAGTTGATATATAATATTTTATCTTATAATATTCTAAATTAAACATTTCAAAATCTTCATTAATTAAATAATTTTATTCCAGAAAAAAAATAGAGTGAAAATTCGGATCGTTACACATTCGATACAAGTGAGCAAAACATTTTAGTTTCAATTCTAATAATGCAAAGTTTGTGGCAATTTAATAAAACATAGGGGTAGGAATGTCACTTAGTAAAGTGTGTGGCAATTTAATAATATATGGTCTAGTTGCGAAGTCTGAGTTGGTATATAATATTTTATCTTATATTATTCTAAATTAAACATTTAAAAATGTTCATTAATAAAATAATTTCATTCGAGAAAAAAAATAAGAGTGAAATTTTGGATCGTTACACATTCGATACATGTGAGCAAAATATTTTAGTTCCAATTCTAATAATGCAAAACTCACCTTCGGTAATAAACGGACTAATTGTGACCTCAACCTAACTCATAGGCGGAGTTGAAGTAAGCGTGTTCTTGACTTTTTTGATAAATAATGATGGGGTCACGTTGTCTGCATTTACAAGCATAGATAATTATTTCTTTTAATATGGAAACCAAGAATTTGAATCGTACCAATTTTTTTTTTTTTTTTTTGTACAAATCTAGTACCATTGAATTGCAGTTTTTGTTAGGCTCAAAGCACCCGGCACCGTATAATGTTGAATTATTTTGTAATTTTTTGATAGAAGATATAATAGCAATAGCAATATATCTCAAATGATACCCTGTATATCTCTGATATCGGCATATAACATATAAAATTATAAAATTACTGATAAAGCTTTACTCTGATCATTTAAAACTTGCGGTGAATTGTTTTCAAAATCTTAACCATGATATCTTTATGGGAAATGATAATGCCAAAACTATTTTTGTTTGTGCCAAAACTGTAGTGCACAAAAGGTTTGTACCTTGCACATGGTACAAGGTTTTTTTTTTTTGAACTGGTGATACAAGGTTTTTAAGCACTACATTTTTGGCACAAACAAAAACGGTTTTGGCATTAACACCACCCTATCTTTATTACCAATTAGATTATATAGCTAAAAACTTGAATTCTCCAAAACGATAATAGGCACCAAATTTTTTTCTATTTTTATATGCTTTTTCTTCTCTAAACACAATGTTGGGAGATAATAGTAAAATGTTATGCGTGCATATGAATTTCCCAAATGGACTATAGCTATGAACACGTTTCCAAGATCTACCTGCAACTTCTTTTGTAGGTAAGATAATGGTAGGGTCATCTTGCATTCTAGGAGTAATTTTAGTCATAAAGAGTTGAAATTTTTTATGCGAAGTAATAAGTTTGCTAACCCATGTTGGTAAAATAAAAAAATAAAAATTTCCTCAAAACTATATCAAAACAACCAGGGACCCTGTTCGTTTCTCAATTTAGTTTTAGTTTTAGTTTTGATGACATCATCATTTTCCTCATTTTTCTCTCTATCTCTCTCCACTCATTACTACTAATGACATCATCAAAACTAAACTAAACTATCTAACCAAACACAACCCTTACTTTTTGGTCCATGGTTTCCAATTTGTAAAATGGATGGCTGGATTCAAGTCAAAGATGAATCCAACGGCTAAAACAATCTTAAATACTTTAATCTTCTTAAGTCAATACCCTAAAACCTCTTTGAGGTACAACAGAAATTTCCGAGTGTGTGATCAACCGGTCAAGGCTTATTAGATCACTAGACTGGTTTTCCAGAGAGTAGTAGTACAACTTATACAAGTGTAGTACAGACAGTACTACCATGCGAATATACCGGCCGGTTTCGAAAACAAATTGTAATCCCCGCGGACTCTCTCTCTCTCTACTCTTCTTCTCCGTCTCCTTCTCCTCCTTCTTCTCTGGCACATATTACCCTCTTCCCTAAGTCCCATGCAAAAATCCAGTTTCTACATTTGATTATCTTTCAGACTTAGGGTTCTTCACTGGTTGCAAGCAAATCAGGTAATACTTCTGTTCCATATTGAGACCCTAAAGTGAAATTCACGATCTTCAAATTTGTTTTTATTTTTTTAATTAGGTAGTGCTTTTTAAGCTAGTGAAATTCACGAGCTCGAAGCTAGTGAATTTCAAGAGGTGATTGTCGTATTTTGAAATTCAGTGAAATTACATATAACGAGTCGGTGTCTAGTCTACGTGCATCTCCTCCTCGTCTCCGCCCAAAAAACTCCAAGGAAAACGAGTTCAACTTCTTTTCTGATGTATTTCCTTCATGTCTCTTGTATCCTTCAATCTATCTATACATATTCCTTTCGATTTTACTTTTAATTTCCTGGAAGGGGATCATTTTTATCCTTTAAATCCCACATTTCGTTCTTCCGTCTTCTACCTTTAAAACCCAAAGACGCGACAAGGGTGTGTGCTGTCAAGCAATGCACGACACACATGTTGTGCACGTGTTATGGGGCCCACACTGGATCCCGCTATTAGATCTAAACCATTCATTTTGTTCGTCTCATCAAGTATGTAGTCCACGTAAAAATCCAGGTTGATTGAACAATAGTAACTACGTTTTCAGAATGCATTTTTTTTTAAAAGAAACGGTTGTATAAGTGATTTGGTTTACAAAACAGTAAGTTAAATGCTTACAAATCAAATAGTTGTCGATGTCAGATTAACTTTTTTTTTTACATGTCATGTTGTGGTAAAGCTCTGCACTTAATTATATACTTTCTTTCTACATTCCCACTGTTTCACATGTTAGAATATTTTTTTCCTTCTCCAGACGGAAACAATTCAGAAGACAAATGAAGATGTCGGATTTCAAGCAACATTGTTAAGGATGCGAAAGACGAGAAATCCAGCTATGTATGCCAGATACAAATAAAGGGCATGACTTGTACTTCTTTTTCTACAACTGTTGAATCTGCTTTGCAAGTACCCGATGTTCGAAAACCCAAGTTGCACTAGCAACTGAATAAGCAGAAATCTGGTTTGATCCGAAGGTTGTCAGCTGCAATCAGCTAATAGAATCCGTCGAGGACACTGAGTTTGAAGCTGTTTTGATAAGTAAAGGAGAAGATATGAGCAAAATACAGCTACAAGAAATCCCAGTGTCAATTCCAACTTCCTTAATTGGCAATTGAATTGGCTATTCTCCAATTGTCACCGGTCACCATTATACTTCTGACTTTCATATTAGGAATGGAAATGACTTCACCTGGCTGCACTATAGGCTTCAGGGGATCAGAAATGTCAAGTACTCCAACTAGCTTCTCGTCTACAGCTACAAGAATCCCAGTTTGAGCCAAACCTTCAGTTTCCACTATTAATTCTTTAGTATCGACTGGGATGACAATGTTTTCTTCCAACATCAAGCTCTTGTTTCCAACAATCAGTTCCTTGTTCTTAACAATGGCCTTCACTCCATTAGCGGTTATGGATTTGAAGTCTTGAACTTCTGACCATGCAGGATTCTCTTCATCTTCTCGGAATTTCTTGGCATACTCAACAATGGCCTTGGCCAAAGGATGCTCACTGTTTCCCTAATAAAATACCCAACCATGAAACGAGAGAATGTTTGCTGGAGAGGCGAGGCCAGTGGCAAAGAGGAAGGGCGATTCAATCATTGGAGGCACAGTGCATGAGAATGGTGTGTGGCATAAAGGTAACTTGGGTTGGATCAGAGAGTGCACTTTCCTAAATTGTTCGGCTCGTTTAATCAACACAGATGGCTAAAGCTCCAGTGCAGAAATTTGGTGATCGCATTTCCAAATTTTTTGTGCCTCAGGTAAGTGTACCCATTTGTTTTTTATACACGGTATATTACTTCCTAGTCCTATGATCTCTACTACAATAAACCATAAACATCACACTATTTAGGTGTGATGTTTCACTTACAATGTCATTCCAAAAAGCGTGATTGATCTGGCTGACATTGTAAGTTACTATTTTTCATCACGCTTATAAACCGTGATTGAAAGTTAAATAACAATCACAGCCAAAAAGCGTGATGGTTTCTGGTAAAAACCGAGATTAAAACTAATTTCATGCGATCTTTTTTTATTTTTATCTCGGTTTTCACGTAAAACCGTGATATTTTATGGTTTTAGATCTCGGTTTTCCGTCTTTACCATCACACACAAAAAGTGTGATTGAAAGATCCACCGTATTGTTTTTCTTTGAATTTGAGAAATTCTGAGACCAATACTCTGCACATCTCATATTAAGCCGTATTCACCTAAAATCTTTTTCCAACGCCACCATTAACACATGCAAGACTACAACAAGTAATCTAACCTACAAAGGGAACCCAACCACAAAGAAACTAGCTAAACAAGAAGAATGGTCGTAATCAAACAAATTATCTACATGGAAAAGGTTAAACAAATTGTTACTTGCAGCAACCGAGGGTCATTCATAGTAGAAACTAAACACAAAACTACCAATTAAATTGAACGATCAACTACCAACTAACAATCCATTAAAACACTTCCAACTATAAGAATCTCAAAATGTTGGATTGATATGTTTATTCTTCTCACAATGAGGAACAATATATAGACTAAGTATAAAAGAAAATAAAGAAAGTGAATAACAAGGAAATCTCTAATTATGTTACCTCACAACAAGAAATCAGGGTTTTCGCGAGGAACATAATTCCTCGCCGAATCCACAATTTTCTGCGCAAAAGACCTTTTGCGAGGAAATATCATTCGTCGCCGGTTCCTCGCAAATAGGTAGTCTCCGATTCTTTTTTGCGTCGAATTTTTGTTTTCCTCGCGAAAAGCAATGTTTCTGCGTGGAATTTTGTTTGTCGATATTGGGGGCACCATTTACTGAGGATATTTCCTTGATTTCTCACTAAAAGTGTGCCATTCCTCGCCAAAAATATGTTATTGGTGACAAAGTATTTCCTCGCAAAAAGATTAGATCTTTTAGCAAGGAAATATATAGCTCGCAAGAAGGATATCTTTTGGCGGGGAAATCTCTTCATCGCAAAAAAGATAGATCCTTTGGCGAGGAAAGTTATAGCTCGCAAGAAGAATATCTTTTAGGGAGGAATGTTTGATACACTGCATAAAGGACAGATCTTTTGGCGAGGAAATTTATAACTCGCAAGAAGAATATATCTTTTAGCGAGGAAACTTGTAGCTCGCACTAAGGATAGATCTTTTAGCGAGGAAATCTATATTACAATGGAATTATTTTAGCTACAAACGAATCCTCACAAAAGACCCGTTGTTGATTGCTTAATTTCCTTTATAATCCTGTCATGATTTCCTAGAGAAACAATAATCTAATAAATAATTTGAAACATAATTCACCAAACTCAGCAAATAGTAGAAATTTAAAACCATTTCACATGTCAAAACATGGTATATATCCCATTTAATTGTCTTTACAACCAAAATCCAAAGAACATAATATCAAGTATATATGAAAGACAAACCGCAATCTAGGGACTACAATATCTTGTAGTATGTAGCAAAAACTATAGGCAACCTTTGAACATGAATCTTCCATCTACAAGTACCACAAAACAAAAGGCGAAATGCCACTTTGTCCTCCAAAACATCTTACTGCAATTACATTTCCTTGCAAAACGTTGCTTAGGCATTTGGCAACCAAAAATTCAATTTCCTTTCAAATAACTAACTTTTAATGAGGAAAGTTTGAATTTCCTCACAAATAACCATTTTTTTTTTTAGACAAATAAAGTTCCACGCAAAATGTTTCCTACCTTTTCACGAGGAAAACTTTTATTTCCTCACAAAATTATTTTTCCCGCCACACGAAAATTTTGCGCCTTGTTTTTACAGGAAGAATTAGTGAGGAAAATAAGACTTTCACGCAAAAAAACCTCATCATTTAGCCTTCCCTGAGGAAACACAAATTTCCACGCCAAAAACCAACTTTTTTGCGACAAATACATTTTCCTTGCAAAATGTTTATAGTTCCTCACAATATGTGTATTTTCTTTTAGCGAGGAAATGTTTAATTGCCTCGCAAATAACGAACTTTTTGCGGTAAATAACAATCCTCGCAACAAGTTTATTACCTTTTAGTGAGGAAAGTTTGAATTTCCTCGCAAATAACCAATTTTTTGTGACAAAACAATTCCTTGCAATATGTTTACTGCCTTTTCGCGAGGAAAATATTTATTTCCTCGCAAAATTCTTTTCCCGAGCACATAAAAATTTTGCGCCTTGTTTTTGCCGGAAGAATTAGCAAGGAATTTTGAGAATTCCTCACAAATACTCTTTAGCAACAAGCTATTGGTGAGAAAAATAAGACTTCCATGCAAAAAAATTCGGCATTCGAACTTTTCCGAGGAAACAAAAATTTCCACGCAAATGCCTACCTTTAGTGAGGAAATTGGTCTCCACGCTAAAAATTTCCTCGCTAAATGCCAAATTTCTTGTAGTGATATACCTAATTAATTACAATCTACCTAATTGCCTAATTGATTACAATATATACAATAATTATTTTGAAAACTACCCCTCAAGCTGGAGCATATACATCGCGTACTCCCAACTTGCGACAAATAGAGTCAATGGAAGTCTTGGAAAGTGCTTTGGTGAAAATATCCGTAAGATGAGAGCCTGAAGGGACAAAAGGAAGTAGTAATAGCTTTAGATTCCACCTTCGACCGAATGAAATGACAATCAACTTTGATATGTTTAGTTCTCTCATGAAAGACTAGATTATTGGCGATGTGGATAACAACCTGGTTATCACAATAAAGAGGAGTAGGACCTTGTTCTGAAATCTTAAATTCTTGTAGAAGTGTGCGCAATCAAATTAACTCACAAGTAGTACGAGCCATTGCTTGATATTCGGCCTCAGCACTAGAACGTGGCACAACTGATTGTTTCTTACTTTTATACGTCACAAGATTACCTCCTATAAAGGTACAATATTAGCTAGTAGTCGATCGACGATCAACAGGTGATCCTGCCCAGTTAGATTGGTATATCGTTCAATACAAAGATGTCCCGATGATTTCTAGATAAGTCCATGCTCAAGGGCATTCTTAAGATACTTCAGGATACGAACAACTGCCTCCATATAAGGAACTTGAGGGTAGGGGTGTAACCGGTTCGGTTCGGTCCGGTTTGGAGGGGTTTTTGAGCAAACCGAGCAAAACCGGTTCGGAGGAACCATAGAACCGAAACCGATTTTTTAGGGATCGGTCCGGTTAGTCCCGGTTCGAAAGTCGGTTCGGTTCGTCCGAGGAGAGAGAGAGAGAGAGAGAGAGATCGGAAATGAAAAGAAAAGGGTGAACAAAATGATGATTAGATTCCAGCCAATCTACCCACCTATTTACACACAAAAGTATCGAAACAATGTCAACATACATTCACAGATCTGCAACTCAATCATTACAATGAAAAGGCAGTAATCAATCGGAAAAAAAAAAACTATGTTTGTGTACAAATATTTACAAATCTAGACGTTTATATATATATATATATATATATATATATATATATATATATACATACAGATCAAGAGAGAAGAGAGAACAGATCTGGACGACGGACGATGATGATGAGTCAAAGAGAACAGATCTGGACGACGGACGATGATGATGAGTCAAAGAGAACAGATCTGGACGACGGACGATGATGATGAGTCAAAGAGAACAGATCTGGACGACAGACGATGATGATGTGTTCTCTGACTCCGATTGCATCCGGTTTCAGAGGGAGGGAGGGAGTTGAGGACTTGAGTCACTTGACGGTGAGAGAGAGAGAGAGAGAGAGAGAGAGAGAGAGAGAGGGGTGTTGCACTTGAGATATGAGTCTGGATTCTGGAAAAACTTTGGGAAGTGAGAAAACAATGGTTTTTTCATGGGCTGTAGGTATATATATACACCGGTGATCCAGTCAAGGATCCCGGATTGAAGGTTTTTGGGTGTTTTGAAGGTTTTAAAAATTGTTTATGCATAATCCAAACCGTCCAATGTGTTTAAAACGTGTTTTCAAGGGTCCCCGCAAGAAATCATAAAAAAAAAAAAGACCGGGAGGGCTTGATCCGAGCAGTTTTTCACAAAAACTGTACATATACAGTTTTATGAAAAACTGCTTAGATCAAGCCCTTCCCGGTATTTTTTTTGGATGATTTCTCGCGGGGACCCTTGAAAACACGTTTTAAACACATTGGACGGTTTGGATCATGAAAATTTGGTCCGAAACTATGAGTCCCGGACTTAGTGATCCCGGACTAGATCGAGACTATATATATATATATATGAAGTTTCCTATGAGGGCTCCTTCACAAAACAAGTGCGGGAAAACAGTTGTGAGCTGTTGGATAGCGTGAAGGGCGTAGGTTCTAATGGCCCACAACTGTTTTCCCGCACTTTTTTTGTGAAGGAGCCCTCATAGGAAACTTCTTGTGTATGTGTATATATATATATAGGGTAAGCTTCTCCTCTAGACTCACGGGAGTCTGGACCTCCATGATCCGAGCATTTTTTTTGACGATCTGATTCGTCCAATGTGTTCAGAAGGTGTTTTCAAGGGTCCACGCGGGAAATTTCAAAAAAAATAATACCGGGAAGGGCTTGATCCAAGCAATTTTTCGCAAAACTGTAAATATACAGGTTTTGCGAAAAACTGTTTGGATCAAGCCCTTCCCGGTTTTTTATTTAAAGATTTCCCGCGTGGACCTTGGAAAACTTCTTCTGAACACATTGGACGGATCGGATTTTTCCAAAACAATTGGCAACACAAAAAAAAAATACCCCAAGAGATCCAATCTAGGGGTCCGGATAAGAAGCTTGGGGTATATATATATATATATGGTCTCCTTCTAGTCCGGACTCCAGACTTTCGGACCTCCATGTTCCCGATATTTTTTTGACTATCCGAACCGTCCAATGTGTTTAAAAGGTGTTTTCAATATATACAATTTTTGTGAAAAATTGCTCGGATCAAGCCCTTCCCGGTAATTTTTTTTGATGATTTCTCACGAGGACCCTAGAAAACACCTTTTAAACACATTGGACGGTTCGAATTTTGCAAAAAAAAATTTTAAAAGCTTGAAAACACCAAAAAACTTCCAATCTGGGAGTCCGGATTAAAAGTTTTTGGTATATATAATAATAGTAATAATAATAATAATAATAAATATAATTATTTACTACCTTATTCCCAACGGCTTGGCCAGCCAAGTTGGTAAGTGAAGCTATTTCCACGCGTGAGGACGGGGTTCGACTCCCAGCCCCTTCAATTTTTCGAGTAAGAGTATTATTCCTAAATTTTAGAAGTCTTCAAAACCGAACCAAACCTGACAAGTTTAAAAACCGAAAATAAAAACCGGTTCGGTTCTTTGTTTTTTTTGTTTAGCCCTACTTGAGGACGAGTCATAAATTGAATAACGATACTAACTGCATAGGAGATATTGGGTCAAGTAATAGTGAGATGAATAAGTATACTCATAAGTCTCTGATACATCTCAGGATCATCAATCAGTTCACCATCATCGGGCATTAACTTAAGATTAGTTTGCATCGGAGTGGCTAAAGGCTTAGACCTTAATATAAGTTGTATCCGTCAAGATATCATAGTGTACTTCCTTTGTGGCAAACTGATGTTTGCCTTGGAGAGAGCAACCTCAATGTCCAAAAAGTACCAAAGCTTGCCGAGATCCTTCGTGAGAAAATTAGAACAAAGATGACGAATCAATATCTGAATTCCAATACTATCACTACAAGTAATGACTATATCGTCGACATAGACCACAAGGAGGTGGAACAGGATCTGCCAACATGGGTGTTGGTAAGCGATTACCTTCAAGAGAATAATATGGAATAGTCTCAAAGAATGTCACATTGGCACTAACGAAGTGCTTACATAATGCGGGACTATTACACTTGTAACCTTTTTATGTCTGAGAGTAACCAATAAAGATACATTTATAAGAATGAGGGTAAAGCTTATCATGATCAGGAGAGAAATTATGCAAAAATGAAATGCAACCAAACAGTTTTGGGGAAAGAGGAAAAAGTTCCTTGGCAAGAAACATGACCTGATAAGGAGATTTTTCTGTTTAAACCCCGAGATAGTGTTCCATTTATAAGATAATTGGCAAGGACGACAACATCTCCCTAAAAATCTATTGGAACGTGAATGTGAAGTATAAGTGCACGAGCAACTACTAATATCGGCCCATTTTTTCGTTCAGATACCCCATTCTGTTGTGGGGTGGTGACATAAAAAGTTTGATAGATAATGCCATGAGTCTCATAAAAATGTTGAAATGGATGAGAAGTATACTATTTGGCGTTATCAGTTCGCAAAATTCGTAAGTTGGCATTAAATTGGTTGCCAATTTCAGCATAAAACAAAGAAAACACTAAAAATAATTGAGACCAATCTTTAAGAAGATATATCCAAGTTAAATGAGAAAAATCATCAGTAAACGTAACAAAATATCGAGCACCACATAAACTCATGGTGCGCAATGGTCCCCAAATATCTAAATGTACTAAAACAAAAGGTTCTAAACAAGTGAATCTGTACGAGATGGAAAAGAAACCCTATGGTGTTTACTAAGTTCACATGTGTCACAATTAAAAGGAGAAAAACTAGGTAAAGGAGGAACTAGCAGGCAAAGATTGGCAGATGATGGGTGTCCAAGACGGCAATGCCATTGAAACGGCGTGGTAGTGGAATGTAAAGCAGAGGACTTAGGATAGCTGGACAGGTAGAGATAATACAGACCATTGTTAGATCCTGAAATTCACAACGAGAGGGATAGAAGAGGACAAAACACTTGTGATTGTGAAGAAGTTTATGAATGGAAATCAAATTGAAAGGAAATTAGGGTAAGTATAAGACTGAAGGAATATTAAGATCAGACGTACAATATGTACCAATGCCGTGAACACAAGCTTTAGTACCATTAGCAATAGTAACATATGAAGGAACAGAAGGGGTAACAACCGCAGTCAAAAGAGAAAAATCACTTGTCATATGATCAGAGGCGCTATAATCGAGAATCCACGAACTACGTGGAGACGATTGAAGGCATGTATTACTTGATGAAACATGGGTCGCAGTGGAAGAAGAGGATGCATTAGCTGTATGAATCATATAATCATAATCAGACTAAGAAATAGTAATTTGATCAGGCGGAGTGGACTCAAATGGCTCCCGTTCAAATGTAGCCTGATTAAGGTTCTGTATTTGTGGTCCTGACCAAGGTGTTTTCGGTCAGGACCATCAGGTGCGGTTTTGAGCATTCTTTTTACGGTTTCAATGTATGGGCTTGCTTGTATCTATAAAAGCAAATTAGAGTACACTGTCGTAGGTATTAAAAATGAGATTCGCGCATATATGTGGGTACCATTTAACCAAGTCAATGCAAATCGATTTTGATTTCCCCTGCTCAAGATTTGTTTGCAATGAATTGAGGGTACCGGCGCTGTGGAAAATTAGAGTACACTATCGTCAGCACCAAAAATGAGATTTGTACGTTTGTACATTTTTCATTAGCCAGTTCAATGTAAATTGATTTTGAGATCTCCGAAAATGTCCAGACTTGCAAATGGAGTTGAGGGTATGAACAGCAAAACCAGTCCCGTCGATATGTCGTCCGTACACTCGAATTTCTATTCTTGTAAAGGCTTTCTCTATCTTTTATTCCTCCCGGCTAGAGATAATTTTGAAAAGGACTAATTTTGGAAAAGAAGTACCGAAAGGACGATGTAGGGTGCCTAACACCTTCCCTACTCCATTTGGAAGTCTCTATATATTCATCTAAAGATATATTTTGCACTACAATACTTATATGACAAGTAGGTCTTTTTATCGGATAACTACGTCCTCTAGCTCGAGGTTTAAATTTCTTCACGGCAGTACCCTCGTTGACTTCGGCTTTACTAATTTTGATAGATGCCTAGAAAAGCCGGAGCCGGAGCTCTCCATTAGAAGAATATAAAAGAAAGACATCAGAATGAGGAAGAAAAAGATATCGTGGTTTATTATTGCTTGCATCATAGGTGTTGTTGCGTCTTGAGATCCTAATTGCCATGGTTCTGCTGCATCACAAGGAACAATTGGTAGGAATTTTCGAACAATCGTGGCCATTTCTATTTTTTTTCTTTTTGTTATAGTCTGGGGAGAATACTGCTGCTTGCTGACCCAACAGTAAATCCCCGAACCCATTCTCTGTTTTCGCAGGTCAAAAAATCGCAAACTTGCCGAAATATTTTCCTAGGGATATTTTTCTTTTAAAATATCTTTAGGGGGGGACTTAACACACCCAAACTCATTGTTAAGTGGCGACTCTAGTTTTTAAAAGCAAGTCATAGCTGTCAGAATTTCTTTAATTCAATCGTCGCATTTTCGTCAAGTATTCTCTCCTGCAGTTTTCCCTAATTTGGGGGAATCGCTCACGGCGGAAAATTCTGGGCACGACACTTATATATAAACAAAGAACGAGGGCACCCCAAAGAGAGCTTGCCGGAGTGGAAGCACAAGAGAGTAGGCTGAGCACAAGTTGTCGCAAACGGTTTTTGCCTACTAATGGAGTGATAGGTGAACAGAGCGAGGACGTGGGAGGGAGGAAAAGAAATCGTCAAAATCCTAATCGGAAGTTGCAGAACTTACCCATAAATCGACTTCTAGGGTTTTTGGCTTTTTGCAGACGGTTGAGAGTGAGAGGGGAGAGAGAACGTGTTGGAAGAGAATAGATGAGGGAATTTGAAGTCGTGAAATTAGAGGGTGGCGCCCAAAACGAATTAAGGTTTTTGGTACCGCATGCACCAGCTGCAAAGCGTGATGTTTTCCATCACAGCTAATTCGTTTCCATCTCGGTTGGGGGAAGCTTTCCATCACAGCGGCAAACGTGATGTTTTCCGGCGCGACCCTTCATTTGGATCTCGGTTTGGGGAGTTACCATCACAGCTGAAATGCGTGATGGTTGGGGAAGTTTCCTCGCGATTTTGGAATTTGGGACAGTATTTGTTTTCATCACTTAAACGTACAAATGGGATAAAAAAAACACTAGTTACAATCTCACTTTTTTAATCCCTGAGATTAAAAATTTTCCTTGTATTTCTTTATCACCCTTTTTGCAAAAGTGACATCTTTTTAATTTGCTGAGTGTGACCTTTATCTATTATTATTGTAGTAGTTTCAAAACTTATTCACTGTGAAGGAAAATTATGTGCATTGATGTGTTTTTTCTTACGTGACTGAGAACTTTCTCAGCTCTTTATATATCAGTATTAAATCAATAAAAAGCTTAGGACCAGCCTCAAAATCTTCTTGGGGGAACTTTTACTGAAATACTTACCCAATGCAGATTGATTCTGATCTAGATCTCCTCGATAGACATTGCAGATTCATTCTCTAGATCTCCTCGAAAGAGACAGAAAGATAGCAAACGAGAACTAGCTCTTTCATTCTCGGCCTTCAGTAACATTTTTTTTACCTATACTTTGCAGGTTATAGCTCTATCTTTTAGCTGAGAAGTTTCATTGCTACCCGAAATCTTGGATACCTTCCTCCATGCATAGTTTCCAGCTTGCACTGCAGTTTGGCATATCAGTTAAGGTCATTGCATGTCCTTGTTGTGCTCTAGGATTGGCCACTCCACTGCTGTTATGGTTGGTACCGGTGTTGGTGCGTCCCAAGGTGTCCTAATTAAAGGGGATCAAGCACTAGAAAGTGCACACAAGGTAGCATGAGACTCAAATATGTTCTTTACTTCTTCTGGTTGCACTTCAGAAAAAATTTACTCATGTTGATTACCTTAAAAGTCTAACATGTATTGCTAATCAAATCGGAAAACACACCATTCAATGTACTTGACAAGGTACTGTCTCCAGGGCCGGCCCAAGGGTCCAAAGTGCCCTAGGCCTACTTACAATAATGTGCCCTTCACTCTTAACAATTTTTTTTAATAAAAAATTAAAATTAAAACCAAACAAAGCATATAAAATCATCACTAGCTGTTGGCTTGTTCTGCCACTTGGAAATAGGGAGAGTCAAGTTGAGGCTATATAGGAAGGGGAGCAAAAACTCCCACTTGTTCTGCCGATGTGGGATTAAAAAGCTTTCTCCAAAATCAAACTTTCATAAAGAAATGGACCAAATGGTCGAAGGAGGATTCGGCCATATAAGGATAATTTGGGAAGCTTTTGGGAAAGATGAGAAGAAAAGAGTAAGGGTTGGAATGCATCATTTCAAATCAAAGCTTTTTTAACCAACATTTTACTCGGATTGAGGATTTGAGATGGCCTTAGTAGTTTGCTTTGCATCTTGGTTTTCTAGTAATTTTTTGGACTTTTCGTAGTTCAAACAGAGTGTTTCTGGATCCTGATGATATTTCTTCAGTGAAGTGATTCAAACTTAAATCCATACTTGTGTCCTTTAAATCGAGTTGTTCTTGTAAAGGACTGTCTCGATGCATTTTGTTAATCCCGCAGAAATTATCTAGCTTTTGGCTAACTGTCTAACACAGCCTTTATGGCTTCATTGGGTAAATTGGCTTGAAGTCTTTGATTATTTGTATAAATTCGAGTATTGAGGTAGGCTCCGCTTCTTGATATTCTTCCATTTCTATGGCTTCTTCTATTCCCTATCTCTAAGACCTTGACATATTTTCTTAAACAAAAAAATCTGTTGCATGCTCTCATAGAAGTGAAACTTGCAGTGCTCCCTTTAGTCCCATATTGGATACTCATAGAAGTGATGAAACCAACTTCACCTTTGGGGTCTTTTTTTTAATATTGGGCCACAATGATTTTTGGGTCTTTTTTTTAAATATTGGGTCACAATGGTTGGGCTCTTTTATAACTAATAATGGATTTTTTTCTTTTTTGGGTCAAAAAAGTGTTCTAGTAAAGCCCATTTGTACAAAGTGTTGGAGTGCCCCAAATTTGAGCCATTTTTGGAGTGTCTCGAGTCGTATAGTAAAAATCTAGTGCATTGTCTTCGACAAGACCAGTCTAACACCATAGGCAAGCCAGTAGTTGTTAACACAAGGCTCTTAAAAATTATGGTGCTTTCGGAATTCTATGAACTGGTTGCTGCCGCTGAGGTGTCAACCACCGATTTAGTTTCATTTAATGTCAAGATTCCCCTTGATTTATTATTTTCTTCAAAATTTCCTGATGAAAAAGAACTGCTCATAATGCTGGGTATTTACTCAGGCGAACAGTGAGCATCCTTTCGCCAAGGCCATTGTTGAGTGTGCCAAGAAATTCCGAGAAGATGAAGAGAATCCTGCCTGGCCAGAAGCTCAAGACTTCAAATCCATAAGCAGCCATGGATTGAAGGCCACTGTTAGGAACAATGAACTGAGTGTGGGAAACAAGAGCTTGATGTTAGGAGAAAACATTGTCGTCAGTCGATGCTGAAGAAATAATAGTGGAAATTGAAGATTTGGCTCAAACTGGGATTCTTGTAGCAGTAGATGGGGAGCTAGTTGGAGTACTTGCCTTTTCTGATCCACTGAAGCCAAGTGCTGGTGAATTCATTTCCATTCTCAAGTCTATGAAAGAAGTATGATGGTGATCGACGGCAATTGGGGAACAACCAATTTAACCGCCAAGGAAGCTGGAATTGACACAGGGATTCTTGTACCTGTATTTGCTCCTATCTTCTCCTGTACTTATCAAAATGGCTTCATTCGGATCATAGGATTTCTGCTTCTTCAATTGCCATTGCAACATGGGCCTTTTGAACACCAGGTATTGCTTGCAATGAATATTCAGCAGTTGTAGAACAAGAAGTACAAGACATGCCCTTTATCTGTATCCGGCACACATAGGTGGATTTCTTGTCTGTCTCATCTTCAACTAATGTGGTCTGAAATCCGACATCTTCAATTGTCTCCCGAATTGTTTCCGTCTAGAGAAGATTAAAAAATTCCCACATGTGAGACAGTTGTAATGTAGAAAGAATGTATATAATTAAGTGAAACAGCATGTGTGACTACATGTAAGAACTGAAACAGCATGTGTGCTGTGCGTTGCGCACACACCCTTGACCCCCGAAATACCCACCTGGATTTCAGTCTGAAACTCAAGCAAAGGCTTTAACCACGATGTATAAAGTAGTAAAAGTACACCCTTTCATTGAATTTTGGTAATCAAACCGTGTTTTCAATGAAATTGTTTACCATATCAGACCAAATCCCTGAACAGTATTTGAATCCATAAACATCAAATTCACGAGCATTATTATATTTTATAACTTGGGAACAAGAAACAAGCAAGAGATTGGTTTTATTATTCCGATTTATTTCTTTAATAAAGGGGAAGGCTCTGGGGATTGGAGTGATTAGAGATATGTGAGCCAAATGTTGAGAACCAAAAATCAGATTATTGAACAAAGAAGGTTTTCATCACCAATGTGAAAGATTTGATAAAAGAAGGTAAATCCATTTATCTGATCACTCCTGTAGAATGGCCATGTACGATCGTACAATCTCTCCCACCCATGTCTTGGGGATGTCAAATGTGTAACAAGAAATCTTTAATATCAACCTTCATCTTACTTTTTCAGTCGTATGACTGATGTTTGAGATGTGATTTTGAACACTTGCTGCATAGCATGACATATTCTTTGATGGGAATTTGAATGGAATAACATAATATTGTTCCTATCTTGCATAGTTCTTCATCTTGATGATGATAGTTAAACTTGCTTTCTGGAATTTGCAAATTCTTGTTTTATATTAAGCAACGTCACTGCGCCTTTTTGGATCCAGTTTCTCAGCATCTGACTGCAAAGAAGCTAATGCAGCCTAATCTTGACCGTTTATCTTGACAACTAATTATTTAGATTGCAAAAAGTACTCTACAGGTAAGATACTTATCCTCCAAGCTGGATAATTTCATTACATCTGGACTATTAAAAATGCTTTTGGATAACTAATCAGTTATCAAGCTAGCATCTATAACTAACGACAAAAGCATCACAGGAAAGGGTTCAGAATCGAATACCCCTTTTTTAGTAGAACTGCGAGAATTTTATTGATAAGAAATATTATAAACTACCAAGAACAACCAAAAAAGACATAAAACATACAAGAAAGACAACCAAATTGAACACACCTTATATTTCCTATTTTACATATTTTTAATATTTACGAGTAGATGTAAGTATTTTTTTGGTTAATAGAGTGGTTGTAAGTTTGTAACTATAGATAGGTCTTGTAGGAGTAATTCATGGATAACATAACTTGGTCTTATTTATTTATTTATAACTTAATGTCTGAGTTAGCTTGACTAACCTTCAGTGACCCTCAGGGTTGGAATGTTTGGCCTCCATGGGATTGGAACATGTGACGAAATTACCCAAAAAAAAAGAACATGTGACGTCATAGGGGAGCATTATTACTTTCTCATAACTACTTGACCAAACCCGTTGGATTAACATAACTTGATAATGTGTGGTCCCCAAGTTCTAATTGTTAGTTGAAGTTAATTACTTAATTCAGTTAATTCTTAAATTAAATACACGTTTGATTCCACAATTTTCGACTTGTTTGACATTTATAAAAAAATTGCCCTTAATTGATCCCGTTCCACTAATTGGATTATTAGTTTTTGGGGTTTTTTCTCTTTACGAAACAAGTTATTCTCTTCACATACATCAACTAAAAAAGTCAAAAAAAAAAAAATCAAAAAGTCAGCTTGGTAAAACAGGCAAGAACCAGTTACACAATTGTTTGATTTGCATATTTTGCTTCTTCAACTTCCTAAAACTGGTTACTTTAATCAAATACACAGACTCACTCTCGCTCCCGTGGAGATACCCGGTTGTTGGGGAACCACATAAAATTCTATGTAGATTTCTTTGTTGTTTTTTTGTATTCCGTTATTATGTGTGTGATTGGTTTGCCCTAACAAAAGAAATTCAAAAAACTACCCACAAAAGGATTTTATTTTTTGATCTTAAATTGAACTATTTTTTGTAGGGGTCAAACAATTTGGGGGAGAGAGAGAGAGTGTGAGAGTAATTCACAATGCAGCAGGTGTATACATTTCAGCACATTGGTAGCTCAACTCGACATTGTAACTGAGCGAACATCGATTGAGACAAAGACTCGTAACAATCATGAAGGTAAATTATTGATTGTGCACAGAACGCCCTTGTCAAACACGAGCGAGACTCGGGATGAATTCATGAGCATTACACCAGTGGTATCTCAAAGCATCATTGTCAAAATCCTGACGATCATCACCATCATTGTGCTGTGAAGCATCGCATATGGTACTGAAACTTCCGTCAACAACTCTGTATTCTATGAACTTTCTACCTACGTAAATCACCATGTATGATTCCTCGTCACTTTCCCCGCGTACAATATCAAGAACTCTACACCCAATATGTCCGGTACTAGGAATCCGCATCATTTCGGGAAACGCGATTCCAACCGCGGCTCTATCAACGTTGTACTTCACAAACCACCCTGAGTAATCTCTCTCCAGCTCGTAAATCGTAAACTGAGTCGTGTGATTGTACAACTCAACAAGGTGCAAATGGCCGCCGGACTGCCCGTAATATGTAGTGTCTTTGTCATACCAAAACTTCCCGTGTGGAGCGGGAGGCATCGGTATTGTCCCTAGGCGTTCTTGGTCGACGTTGAAATACAACGAATCCGCGCCACCCGTACCCAGCCAGTTAACCGCACCGTTCCAGTAGACCCCCTCATAAAACACGGTCTCGGGGAAATTAACCAAATCAAGTGTGTAAGAATTTCCAGCTGAAGGTCTCCAAGAGCCGGTCTGAGACGAATATATCTCGACATGGAAGTAGCTCTCCCTCCACGAACTGGAATCCGATCGAAAAAGGCCAATGACTTTGTAGTGAGGTGATTCTGATGGGTCGTAAGCTAAGCACAGACGGTCAAGGCGATTTAGACGAGGTTGGGGAAGTGTTTTGAATTGTTTGGTAGTAGGATAAAGGACATGATATCCGTGTTTACCCTCAACCTCGTTATAGCCAAAACATAATAGTAGTCCATGGCATGAATTTAAGATTATAACACACGGAAGATTCGGAAAACTTGTTAGAGATCTGATGTAGGCATCATCGTCAGGTTCATGAGTTGGGTTTTTTCCATTTTTCAGAGGGATAAATTCAAGTCCGAGGTTGTGGTGTTCTGAACACACATTCCAGCAGATTAAACTAAACTATAATAGCAAGCGTGCAAGAATAGGCCAGAAACAGAAGAATGGTCGGGGTTTCGGAGCTGAATGACATGGGGACTGGAAATTAAAGAGTTCCAGTTTTTCGATACAGATTTGAAGCGGACGAATGGTTCAGTTAATAAGGCGTCCTTGGTGACGACTTTTTCTGCTGAAGATGTGGGGGTGTTGGAGGCTTTGGCTCTCGACTCATTAGATCTGATCGAAATCATATTGATCGATCACCAAAGCAATTACGGGATGTGTTGATCGATCACAAGTTGTGTATATATAGACGTCCATGTATATTGGAGTTGTCAGTTTTCGTGTTCGCTAGACCTTTCCATGATTCAGAGATTGTGCGCTGTAAACTCGTATGTGATTATGAAATTTTCAACGAACAGAAAGAACAAAACAAGAAATTTCGAGCTTGTTTCAAGAAGTTCACTAGGCCATATTTCAATACTAATTTTCCCGGTATTGATTTTTCAAAGTCAAATTCTGTGTTACATGACGCTTATTCTCAGAATGTTTCCTCATCCTTCGAGAATATTTGAATTTATTTGGACAACTTAGAACTGTCCAAGAGGATTATTGTTGTCCGCACACGGGTTGCAGAATATGAAGACTTTCCTCTAGACTTTTGTGCTTGATTAAGAGATTCATGGGTATGTGCAATAATTGGTGAAGGAGTACCTTTCCGTGTTTGGTTAGTAATGAAAAATGGAGGAAAAGTCTGTAGGAAGGAACTCTGTTACATGGACTCGGCTACATGTTTAGATGCAAGTGTGTGTCGATTCATGGGTCTCATTTCTACCTTAGGGATACGGAGATATGCCATTTTGTTCAAATTATTTACTATGTTTTCATGTGGGAGTTTTACGCCTAGTTCATGGTAAATCTAAACTACAAAATATATGTGTTTATGGGGAATCCAATAAGGACGTCGGATACGATTTTCATACCTTTATTCGAGTGGAAATTTTCCAAAAACAATACTTTTCCCGGATACATGTAATATAAGGACGGACAGCTAAGGTAGGAGCTTTCAACTGCATGAGTCATTCTCCTCTATTCGCTTCATCTTATTGCACAGTTATTTTTGTACTTTTCAGTTTACAAATAGTTTTGTCAAATATGATATGGTCACCTGCATCAATTTGCGTCCGATGTACATAACTCAACCCCAAAAAAGAAAGTCAGGTCATTACATTGCCTACTCTTCTTTTCTTTTTAGAATTTCTGTTTGCACGTCGCAATCCATAAATGAGGGCTCTATGCAATCTGCTGTGTATGTTGGCATTTTCGTCGGTGGAAAGATAGTATTGAAAATTTAACTGCCAAGCACTGAATCATTAATCATTTACATATACATAAGTGAATACACTGCTATATTTGTTCAGAATTGCATTCAGATGCAAGAGACTGTCTCAATGTATTGAAAAGCATGAAACCAGAAATATCGTAACGCGTCTTCTATCATGCCATTACTGTCACAATGCTCCGGAGCAACATCACATATCTTCGCAAAACTTTTATCCACAAGATTGTAACGTACAATCTCTCCGGGTACATGCAACACCATAAACGAACAATCATCTTCTTCTTCCCGCACAATAGCAAGTATGGCGAACGAGTAATACATTGGATCCCACAAGAGCCTCTGCATCATCTCAGGAAATGCTATTCCAACTTCATGAAGATCAACATGGTACTTGACAAACCACCCAGAATAGTCTCTTTCCATCTCATAAACACGAAATTGAGTGGTTGCGACGTAGATCTCAACAAGATGCAAATGGCCGCGAGACTCCCCATAGTACCTAAACAGCCTGCCACTCCCTTCACCCTCAGGAATCGGAGGCATTGGCATGATTCCAAGCCTCTCATCCTCGACGTGGAAATACATGGAGTCCCCCCAGGTGTTGAACCAGTGAATCGCGCCATTCCAGTAGACCCCACCGAGGAAATGTGAGTTGAGATCGCCGATAAAAGTTTCACCAGAAGGCCTCCAAGCTCTGGTCTCGGACGAGTATATCTCAATCTGATAACGCCACTCGCTCTGATAAGGCTTGGTGGACAAAACTGAAACGGTGCCAGAAACGCATACAACTTTGTAGTGAGGTGATCTACATGGGTCAAAAGTTAAACTCAGACCTTTTAGTTCCCCGTGCGGTTTAGGAAATGAAGTGAATTGCTTGGTAGTAGGATTGAGGATGTGGAATTGATGGTTGCCAGTGTGGGAGAAGCTAGTACAGCATAACAAGCCGTGACATGAACTCAAAATTTTCATTCCTAATGGGAAGGTCGTACAGTTTCCATCAGTTGGATTTCCATCATTTTGAAGAGGGATTAAATTGAGTTCGGGGTGGAGGCGCCGACCGGACGAGTACAAGAATAGGCCAGATACAGAGCTAGGGTCAGGATTCCTGTGGCGTGCGAAATGGGTTGTGGTGATGAGAGACAGCCAGTGCTTGGATACGGACTTGGACCGGAGGAGCGATTTCACCGGTAGTCGTATCAGGATTTCGGTCAAGAGGTCATCGTTGGCGGCGATTTCATCGACGGAGGATGTGTACTCCGACATGAAGGCTTTGAAAGAGTTTGAATGCCTTTTGTTTCAATGGAGTTTTACTTCTCTTCCTTTAACTCTTAATATGTGGTGTGCTTTTTTTTTTTTTTTTTGATAACCGAGGAACAGCCTTACAATAAGCCACTAATTGGACCCACTGCACGATCCAAACCTCGGAGGGAGCTGGCGCAACCCACACCAGTCAACGGCCCCCCACTTAGCACAGGTACTCACCCTGTGAGGAATCGAACACCTGACCAAAAGAACTACCCCTAAAGTCAGGCACTCGCCCTAACCACTGGGGCAACCCCTGGGTGTGTCGTGGTGTGCTTTACTTGTGTTGCTTTTGATATCTTTTGCTTTCTTGGCAGTGCTTTGTTGAATGTTGACAAAGGTGAGTGGTCTTTGTTTAACCTATTTCCACATCAGGGAGTCATTTTTTCTTGTTTGCCAGCTGCTAAGTTTGAAAAGTAGGACAGGAGTAGGAAGGAAAATACTAGGGAAGACCAAAGGGGAAGTTCCTACTGGCTCACTATGGATAGAATTTTCCTTGAGAAGAATTGGCGTACTGTAGGGTACCACGTGGTCCCCGTAACGCTCTATCACAATGATATATCTCAGTATTAATGGTTCGGATTATGAATAAACTCTTTTAGGAGAAAGAGTTTATTTAAAACCAAACAGTTCAAAATATTTTTAGACAGCTGGGATGCTTGCCGGGTACCCTACACGCACCCAAATTCTTCTCCGTTTCTCTACACACACCCAACTTTTTAGAGCATCACACCTCAAAATTTAACTTCAAAACTGAATTTGCTACGGTACCACAAAATTTTATGCGTGAGCTTGGACAGGAGGGTCGAAGCTCAATTCGATCCATTCTCGGGCTCATCTTTAAGATTGAATAGTACTTTTTAGAATTTATCAAGACCATCGACCACGTCTAAAATTATTTTCATCGGACACTAATAAAATCCTTTTTACATTACCCGACATGGTCAGAGCAACCTACACACTCATGACTGAACCATACAAATAGTCTAACAATTTTTATCTTCAATAACTAATCAAATAGTCAATTAACCCTAAAAATCTGGCCATTGGATCTTCATTTCTAAAGGTTTCAAAAAAATTCATACTCGAAATTGACCGTTAATTTTTAACTTCAAATAGTCAATTCATACTCGAAATTTTTATCTTCAAATAGTCAATTTTTACATTATCGGATAAGGATTGGCCGTTAATCTTACCAAATGCACACTCGTGAAAGATGTAAGTTCTAGACGATAACTATAGGCTTAGGATCTACCGGAAACAATCTCCAAAATTAAAATCTACGCTTCGAAGAACATTGGATGGAACATCCCCAAGGTCCGGGTCCTGCCCAATATGGCCAAAAGAAATAAGGACAATGGTGGATCTATTCATTTCAGGGGCTGGGCTTGTAATGTTTTTTTTTTTTTTTTTCAAAGTTTCAAAAGGAAAGTCCCATAACTTTTGTCAAGTATTTTTGTCAACGTAGGTTCCCCGGAATCTAAATCCTGGCTCCGCCATTGAATAAGGATGCACCTTTTCACCCAGAGACGTACATATCTACTATCCTTGCGTTCTTCATTCTCTGACACGGACCCAGAGAACAAAATTTTCCTCACTGAATTCCTCATTTCGGCCTCAAAATCAATGAGTCTGTTTCCTTCTATTTTGCCTAATAATTCTGGTATTGATTCTCTTCCTCCTCTTATATTTTTCTAAGGCATGAGGATGTTTAGTTTGTCTTGGTTTGAAAAGCGAATCTTTTCTAAGGCATTTTGTGTAATTAGGAGCTAGCGCGCTCGAAGGGCACTCTAAGAGCGGTGTGCCCTCGCAAGGGCACTCTTGGGGCATTATGCGTTCTTCAATGCGCGTTCTTAGTGTTCTTGGCTTAAATCAGATTTTATTTGAAGAGCGCATTCGAAGCGCGTCTGTGACGTGCAATACTCTTGTGCGCTGGTCTTTAGCGCGCAATGCCCTTATTCAGGTTTATTGTTATTTTGGTCAGTGTATAAACAACATAATAGTAATCCATTGCAGGAGCTTACGATTTGTATATTACCTGATAATCCAGGAAAGAAAGCGAGATCTGTGAACTGGGGGCGGGGTTTGTGAGCTTGGGTTTTGGTGGTGTTGATTAGGGGGATAAAATCGAGTTCTGGGATGGTGGTGGTAGTATAGGGGTCCAGGCAAGGATGGAGCCAGAAGGGGACAAGTGGTGGCTGCCGCCACCACAAGATTTTCAAAAAATGCAATTATTATATACAAAAATAAATTTTTATTCCCGAATTATATAGACTTGCCACCACTAGATTTTTTAATCTTACATCCTCATAATGTAGTTTTTCTTTTTATTTTTTAAGTACATATTTTCGCCACCACAAAACTAAAATCATGGCTCCGTCCCTAGGTGCAGGTATAGGCAGGAGACGGCTGAGGAGTTGAGATTGCGACATATAGAGAAGCAATCGCTGGTGATGAGAGAGAGCTAGTGTTTGGACACAGATTTAAATTGCGTGAGAGATTTTATGGGTAGACGTATCAGGATTTCGGTCAAGAGGTCGGAATTCGCACCAACTTTATCAGTAGCAGCAGAAGAAGATGATGATGATGATGAATACTCCGCCATGGAGGAGGTGTCTGATACTTCTCTTGTAACTAAGTCAACCAAATATAAGCCATTACGGCCCCTTCTTGAGCCCATTCCGATGATCTACAAAATGCACTATTTTGAAACATAGACCAAGTAAAAAATCATGGTCATCGTACATTTATGTGGTACAAAGAGAAAAGATGGAGGCACTAACACTTACACCAACTGTATAAACTCTCTCACATGGTATATGTGAGACCCACATAAGAATGGAAGGTCCGATATATCTCATATGACAGAGTTTTTGCAAATGTTAGTGTCTAACAAACTTGGGTATAAAAATGTTCAACAAACTTGTAAACACTGAATTGAAACCATTTTTTACGGTACTTGTCACTATCTGAGCAACCCAAGTACTCAACGAGCTATATTTGAAATCACTAACCAAATAGTCAATCATACAAATGTGAACCATTTGGATCTTCATTTCTGGCTAGGTTCCAAAAATGTAGTTGTGAGGTTTGGCCTAAAAAGCCAACTTAACTTATTTTTTGTTTTTATTTGATTTTTTTTTTTTGCGTTTGTTAGTTTTGCATCGATGTTTTGAGTATTATTGGTTCGTCTCGGCGAGAGGAATCCAAAAAGATAAAAGATTATGACTAGAACTCTCAATTTTTTGAATAAGATCGAAAAAAGTGTAAAAAATTGACTTTTTGGCTTATTTTTGTCTTTATTCAAAAAAAAAATATGATTAGATCATAATTTGTTACTTTTTTAATTCCTCTCACCGAGACGAATTAATGATACACAAAAAGTTGATGCAAAACTAAAAAACACGAAAAAAAAAATCAAATAAAGACAAAAAAATAAGCCAACTAACTTTTTTGACCAAAACACATTCAAATTTGACGGACTACTGGATATAAGACCCAGGTAACAAAATATTCTCTCTGTGAATTCGCAATTTCACTACCAATACAATTCCGGACACAATTTTGTCGTAGTTATGCTTATATAATTTTTGCAAAACCTATGAGTCTATTTCCTTCTAATTGCCTTATAACTTTGTTTAGATTCTCTTCCTCTTCCTCTTCCTCTTCCTCTTGTTTATGTTATTTTGAGCCTCTGTTATTATCTTCTTTACTGTTTCCTCTGTTTAGACTTCACAAATGAAATACGCAAAGACATACATATTCTTTGTACAAATACAATTAATTCAGACACTCCCTCTGAAATTTCTCCACGTGTCCACTTTTATGCCAATATAGTCACAATGCTCCAGAGGAACATCACATATCTTACTCTTTTTTTCTTTTCTTTTTTACTTTTCTGATAACCGGATATCCAGGCATATTTTCAAACATTTATCCACAAGATTGAAACGTATAACTTGTTGGAACATTTCTAAAATATTTAATGAATATTGAATGTTGTAATTGGTGAACGGTTCTAATCCAATTGGTGTGTCTATTCAGGTTAAATGAGTAGATGCAATTGTTGGATTAAATGCAAGGGGTGTGTCTATTCGATTTAAATAAATAGACATAATCACATCAAAATGTATGACTATTAGGGTAAATTGAATAGACATGACTATTAGGTTTAAACAAATAAATGTGACCATTGGTCAACGGTCACATCCATGCCTATATATAGTCTAGGGATTCACCCAAAACAAGAGTTTGAGAACACAATCAATCGGTCTCTTTCACTAGAACTCTCTCCCTTTATACATTATTGGTGGCTCGCAAAATACAAAGGCATTCTGGTTCTTTTTCGTCTGTGCATGACGCAGTTGGACAAATAGTCAATCGGGACTAGGCTTCATTGTATCTTGGAGTCGAATTCGCCGGCAACCCGGTGCACACCAAATTCACTCGAATTGGTGAGGGCGAATATCATCTTAAGGACAGCAACAATGTAACGCGCCTTAAAGCAATCATTTATCTCTCAATTTTTATCCACTTCCACCAATTATTCGATTTTCGCACCAACATAACTTTTTTTTCGGTACAACGGAATTTAGCACCAACATAACTTTACCAAGTACATGCAACAGCAAAAACGATCACTCATCCTCTTACCCTTTCAATAGAAAGTATACCAAACAAGTAACACATTGACTTCCTTCACCCGAAGGAATTGAAGGCATTGGCAAGATTCCAAGTCGCTCACCCTCGATGTTGAAGTACAAAAAATAAAAAAGAAATACTAAAAACATGAATACACACAAAATTGGGTATAGAGAAACTTGACGCAAGAGAACCAACGACAGCTATTTTACTATCTAGTACATATTTTACTACCATTTTTTATGCACTGAAAATAAGTTGACCACTACTAAAAAGAAACACAGACTATCATGACAAGACAAGAAGAAGAAGATATAAAGAGCATAACAAAATGGTTACAATGAACAGCAAAAATTAATGTCAAACACGAGTGAGAGATTCGATGTAAGGATAGCAATCAGACCAGAAATATCTAAGCATATCATGTACCCCTCCCTCATCATCAAATCCCTCTGGAGCCGCCACACCGCATATCTCCTTCAAATCCCCATCTCCGAAACTGTAGCGCAATATTTTACCAGGTATGTGAAGCACCATAAACGAATCCTCGTCTCTTTTCATCCGTACAACACAAAGTACACTAATTGAAGTGACTGAACTCCCCCGTGGGTCCCGTTGAATTCTAGCGACATCAAGATCATCAACCCGGTATTTCACAAGCCACCTAGAGTAATCTCTCGTCATTTCATAAACATCAACCTGGTTCATTGGACCATAATCGTAGGACTCGATGAGAAGTAAGTGGCCCCCAGATTCCCCACAATGCATGTGATAATTTCTGCGCTCCCGAACAGGAAGCACTGGAATAATTCCCATCCGCCCTTCGTCGATATTGTAATACTCTGATCGACTCCCCCGATAGCTAAACCAATGAATTGCACCATTCCAATACACCCCTGAATCGTACTTGTTGTAGTCTACTACGAACGGCACACTAGAGGCCTTGCATGCTCCGGTCTCAGATGAGTATGTCATAATATGATGGCAGGGCCCTGCGGGATGTGTTGAATCCAAAAGAACGCAAACGACTTTGTAGTGAGGGGATTTCGATGGATCGAAAGCAAGGGTTAGGCCTATGAGGTTTGAGAGATGGCCTGTGGGGAGGATTTTGAATTGTTTGGTCGTGGGATTGAGGATAACGTACTCAGGTTTACGGTTATAATTTTGTTCGGTGTAAAAACAACATAATAGTAATCCATTGCAGGAACTTATGATTCGTATATTACCTAATAAACCAGGAAAGAAAGCGAGATATGTGAATTGGGGGCGGGGTTTGTGAGTTTGGGTTTTGGTGGTGTTGATTAGGGGGATAAAATGGAGTTCCGGGATGGTGGTGGCAGTATTAGGGTGCAGGTATAGGCCAGAGACGGCGGTGGAGTTGAGATTGCGACGGAGAGAGAAGCAATCGCTGGTGATGAGAGAGAGCCAGTGTTTGGACACGGTTTTGAATTGCGTGAGAGATCTTATGGGTACACGTATCAGGATTTCGGTCACCAGGTCGGAATTTCCACCAACTTTATCAGCAGCAATTGATGATGATGAATACTCAGCCATGTGGAGGAAGAGTCTGATACTTCTCCTGTAGCTAAGTCAACCTAAATATAAGTCATTCATAGATTGCAGAACTCTGCCTTTTTTATTGGAGATATTGCAAGCTGTATTTCTTCTTTAATAAAAAATGGATTAGCCGGCCTGTCATTGAGCATTGACTCTATAGAGAGCTCGTTCCAGTGAAACAGAGTACTTAAGTATTTTGTAGTTTTATCTTTATTTAAAAAAAATTACATTTGTTAGTTTTGTACTTTTGACTTTATTCAAATTTTTTTGCGCTAAATTTTTTGAATAGAGATAAAATACTTAACTCAGTTTCACTGGAATTGGCTCTGAGTCTATTAACTAAACAATTGCAATATTTTGAAACGTAGACCAAGTAAAAAATCTTGGTCATCGGGCATTAATAGATACTCCCTCCGTTTCAAATTACTTGTCACTTATACTAGGATCCGGGGATGCTCCTTTTCTCTCCCATGTTTTCTCTTAAACGACTCGTTTTGCTCATTTTCTTGGTACACTCCCAAAGCTTCTAAGGGCCTCTTTTGGAGAGTTAATTTCCCAAAAGTGCCTAAACCCTAAACTCGAAGTGCCTAAATCAACTATACCCTATACCAAAGAGCCAAAATCCCCCAAAATTGAACCCCAAAATTGAATTTCTCAAAGTACCTAAACCCTAAACTCATTGCCTAAACCCTAAACCCAAAGTGCCTACACCCGAAGTGCATAAACCAACTATACCCTACCCAAAAGAGCCTAAATCCTCAAAAATTGAACCCCAAAATTAAGAGGAGTGATTTCACCGGAGGAGTGATTTCACCGGTAGGCGTGTACTCGGATATGAGGGCTTTGATAGAGTTTGAATGTCTAGTGTTGTGTCTCAATCTATATTACTTCTCTTCGTTCAACTCTTAGTATGTGGTGTGCTTTACTTGTTTCACTTTTGATATCTTTGGTTTTCTTGTGATTGCTTTGTTGACAATCTCCAATGATTATGGTTTTCTTGCGAGTGCTTTGTGGAATTAATGCTGAAAATAAGGTGACTGTAAAGCAAAACAATAACTACAATGACAAGATCACAAGGAACAATACAAATGTCAAAGAAGATAGAGAGGGGTCCCTGTAGTGCACAAAATGCACTACACGATGCAGTGCACAAAATGCACTACACGGTGCAGTGCACATCATTCGGCCGTCTATTTCAACAATGGACCGCTCGGATTTAATCCAAACAATCGACGGTCAGATTCAATTCACTGCTCGGATTAAATCCGAACCGTTCATTATCGAAATGGACGGTCGGATGGTGCACTACACGGTGCAGTGCATTTTGTGCACTGCACCATCCCCAAGCCGATTCTATGTACTGATGGCAGTAAGACCAGAAATATACATTCTGTACCCCACCCTGATAATCAAAACCCTCCGGAGCCGCCACATCACATATCTCCTTGAAGTTCCCATGCATCTCTGAAACTGTAGCCCAAGATTTTACCAGGTAGGTGCAACACTACAAACGACTCCTCATCTCTTTCCATCCGCACCACACGAAGTGCACTAATCGAACAACTTCCCCATGGGTCCCGCGGGATTCCAACAGCATGAAGATCATCAACCCGGTATTTCAGAATCCACGCAGAGTAATCTCTCGGCATCTCATAAACATCAACCTTTTTTGCCGTGCAAAAAAGGTTGATTAATATATATCTCGATGATTAATAAAAAAAAATTGCCGTGCAAAAAAATAAAACATTAACCTTTTTCGTCGGACCATAACCGTAGATATCAACGAAATGAATGGCCTCCAGATTCCCTATAATGCGAAGAATCCTGAACACTGAAAATGGGGCAATGGGGCTTGTTAGTTTGTGTTTCAGTGGTGTTGATCAGAGGGATGAAATAGAGTTCGGGGATGGAGTACTTGGTAGTATAGGGGTACAGGAATAGGCCAGAGACAGCGATGAGTCTGGATTACGGCAGAGAGCAATACTGCTACTTGCCGATACTGCTGTTTATGCTGCTGTCTTTGCTGTTTTGGTCTGGCAATTGCCGCTACTACTGCTGTCCTTTGCTAATGCTGTTGTGCCAATTTTGTTTGCTAATGTCGCAGTTATTGTTGTCGCTACTACTGCTATTACTTTTGCTTGGGGATTCTGCCATTGAGGTTTTGAAAAAGGGCAGTGCTTGTTGCAGCTTTTATTCTCCAGTTTGTGTATGGTTAGTGATGTTTTTTTGTTTTTTTTTTGGGTCCCTTGCCTTTATTTCTTTTTTCCTTTATGGTTGCGAGTGGCATACGATCAGTGAGTAGTTTGGATGCCAACCTGGTTTAGGTTGCTTTCTACTTGTTGTGACGTCGTTTGAGCTCTTTTTCCCTTTAATCTTTTGTAATTATTATTCAGATTAAATAGATAGCTTCTTCAACGTCGTTAAAAAAAAAAATGACACTCAATAGGAGCTTTGGAGTCGGACTATGGTTGGTGGTGGAAAATGGATATAGATGAAAGGAGCTTACACACAGAGTACACAATACCTATAACGGTAACACAACTAATACCGCCTAATTTCGGCGACTTGAAGTGGTTGTCAGGTTGTTCAACGGGGCAGCAACAGGGGCTCGTTCCCCGGGTTCCGAAGACGGCAGTGGCAGCGGCAGTCCGTTTCTTGTTTGTCGTGGTTGTGTGCTTATTAGGGTTTTTTTGTTTGGGCTTGGCCCATTTCTGGTCTTTGGTGGGCCTTTGGGTGTTTTAGAAGCATATTGTAAATCTGGGTTTTTTTTTACCCTAGGGGTGTGAGGCTTACGCCTTTCAGTGGACTAGTCGCAATGGGTTCCATCGATTGGTTTCTTACCAATCTTTGGTTTGGGTCTCGGATTAGTCAACTTTTGCTCTTTGAGCATTTTGTTGTTTTTCCTTGCTCCTATTAGTCTTGTAACAACTTCAAGATTAAAGAAATTTTTTGCCTTTCAAAAAAAAAAAAACTAATACCGCCTAATTGGTTCCAAATATTTTTCTACCACAATTAAAGGATAATAGCATTGTGCATGTTTTATGTACAAGACAGTAAAACAAAAGCGTTCACATTCAACGTTTTTTCATTTCTTGTGCTTCAAACGGGTTCAACGTTTGCAGATTATTACAAGGATGTATAACATCTAGCCTTATAAATTAACACACCTACAAATAAATAAATAAAAAAAATAGTGAATACAAATTAAAAGCAATTACCATCAAACACCAAAGAGTGACTCAATGTATGGGAAAGAACTAGACCAGGAATATCCCAATCGACTCTCAATTGAGAACCCCCCATTGTGAAACCTCATTGGAATCGCCACATCACATATCTTCTTCAAAGTCCCATCTCGAAAAATATAGCGCAAGAGTTTACCAGGTATATGCAACACAAGAAACGACTCATCGTCTCTTTCCATCCGTACAACACAGAGTATGCTAAAGGGAAAAAGCCGGGTGTCCCTCGGAATTCCAACCGCATCAAGATCAAAGCAGAATTTCAAATACCACCCAGAGTAATCTCTCTCCAGCTCATAAACATCAACCTGATGCATTCGATCATACATCTCGACGAGATGTAAGTGACCCCGGGATTCTCCGTAATGCCTAAACTCCCGATTGTTCCAGTCATTACCCTCTGGGATCGACGGTAGGGGAATAATTCCCAACCGCTCTTCGTCCACATCGTAATACACTGAATCCCCAATCCCCGAGCTGTTGAACCAGTTAACCGCACCATTCCAATACACTCCAGTGTCATACTGTTTTTTGTATTTTGCTGTGAATGGCACACCAGAAGCCTTCCATGAGCCTGTTTCGGATGAGTACACCATGACACGATGGTAGGGTCCCGCTGGATAAGTTGGAACAAAATCAGTGTAACGAAGGCAAACAACTTTGTAGTGAGGAGATTTTGACGGATCAAAAGCTAGGGTTAGGCATACGAGGTTGGAGATATGCAATTTGGGGAGGATCTTGAATCTTTTGATTGTTGGATTGAGGATAAAGTGGTTGGGTTTAGGGTTATTGTCATGGTTGTAGCCAAAACAACATAATAGTAATCCGTGACAAGAATTTATGATTCGTATACAAGCTGGTAAACCTGGAAAGAAAGAGAGATCTTTGAATCGATGGTAGGGGTCGTCGTTTGGGGTTTTGATGGTGTGGATAAGAGGGATGTAATTCAGGTCCGGGAAAGGGTTGGTACTGTTGGGGTGCAAGAATAGGCCGGAGACGATTGTGGATTCAGGATTGTGGAGTAGAGCGAAGACATGGCTAGTGATGATAGAGAGCCAGTGTTTGGACACGGATTTGCAAATCTGGAGAGATCTAATGGGTAGGCGAATCAGGATTTCCATCAAGAGGTCAGAATTGGCAGCAACTTTTTCAGCAGCAGATGATGATGATGATGAAGAAGACTCAGCCATGGAGGAGGTGTGTGATACTTCTCCGGTTTCGATCAAGTCATCCTGAATATAGGAAGAGAGAGGATTATATTGTATCGATTGACGTAGTTATCAAGTAACATAATAGTCAACATAATAAGCTCATGCCACGCACTTATTTAAAAGCATTCACTGATAATAATGTAAAACTTTCTTACGCAATCAACGCCAAAATTATTTACTCCGAATGATCGATATTATCCAAGGAATCAAGCAAACACAAAATTCAAATTATTAACAAAATATATTTGGTCAATTGAAAGAGTTTGAAACTGCCATTCAAGATCACACAGCATTCACCAAAAGTGTCTATCACTAAAGACATAGTCAAACAAACCTTCACAAGTGACTCAGATCATCTCTGTCCATATTTCCTCTCTAATATCAAATGGATCTTTTAACCTCAACTGGACACCTTATTAATGAGGTTATCCAACAATTTAAGATTTTGAGCCGTTTAAGGAAATGACCCGTTCAAAGGCAAAAATACAAATAAAAATCACCTCCACTTGAACTAATTGTAATGGTCCACATGATCATAAAAATCCTAATGAAAATCATTTATGAGGAAAGATGGTACGTGCTGTCATATTATAACTTCAAAGGCAAAAAATAAAAAGTAAAAATCACCTCCACTTGAACTAATTGTATTAGTCCACATGATCATCAAAAATCATGTTGAAAGTCAACTATAGCTAAAGATTTTTTTTTTATTAGGAAAGAGAAATTTTATTAAATAATAAACCAACTCCAGTGATTAAAAGGAACCAAGCAAAGGCAAAAAAACATAACGGACATCCCAACTAGGTTGGCACCCCCAAAAATGAATCAACGCCAAGCTGACTAGGACCAAAGGGAAAATTAACAGAAGTTGGCAAGGAACCAACTTAAAAGACAAACTATGTTACAGAAAATACAACATTAAACAAAGAGAAAGACCTAGCTTTTGAATTCACTACACAGAATCAGTCTGAAGAGAGCATATTCCAGCTACTAATCTTCGGATGACATCCACATGGTCCCATACCAGATTAAGATCCCAGCATATCGGATGCATCCTCTCAAGAAAATCCAATCAGACTTCAGACCTCAACGCATTTCAGAAGCAACTCAATCAAACTACTGCACCAAATGAGGACCAACCTCCAAAATTGACTATCAACATTCTGATATTCAATAGCAGCTAAGCATATACCGAAAAGATCCTTCCTTTAGGAGCAACCTGATCATGATCTACACCAGCTACCAATTCCAAATCAAATCAAATCTACATACCACAATCCAGATTATGAATATCAACTAATCATATGCTTCCAGTAAACAGAAATTCCAGAGAATCCATCCAGATAGCAGTATAATTACAGAAGCAAACACATATAGCAGATTACTTGAGGTGAGTGAAAAACTATGTATAGAGCCACAGTGTTAGGTGCTCTTGGGGTGGATTTTTTCACATCACATTGTAATCTCTATTTTTCCAAATATAGTGGAATATCTCTCTCCCGTGGAGGTAGGCATTGAGGCCGAACCACGTAAAATTGCTTGTGTGTTCTTTATGCTTGCGTGTTGTTATTTTCATTGCGCTTTCGTTGTGGTGGGATTGGGTTTAATCCCAACATCAAGTTAAGAAACAACTTGAGTGGTCCTCTAATTTTAAATTTAATGGACACAAAAGTCAAATATTAAAACTGATTTCAAACACCGTTTCCGATTTCCTACTCACTTGAAGCAAAAAAGAACGTCCTATAACAACAATAATGTTGCTTTTTTGGTCTTGCAAATGCCGCTGTTGTTTGCGTTGTTTACTTGTTCTAATGTTGCGGCCGGTTGGGGAATTGCCAATGCTGCTACTTGTTAAACATGATGTTGTGACCTTGCCAAGATGCTGCTTGACAATGCTTCTGATACACTTAGTGATCAAATTATTGTCAGTATCAGAAATACATTTCCTCAATAAGTATTAATCTTATTCTTGTGAATTCTGCTGCTTGCCAATGCTGCTTTTGACGTCGTCGTCTTACAAATGTTGCTGTTGTTGTAACGACCCGGATTTTCGTGAATAAAAATTTCGTTTAATAATTTAATTAATTATTTTTAATTCTCGGTTATTGGAATATTTTTCTATTAAAATATTATTTAATTCTTTTAATTCGAATAAATAGAGTTCTAGCCATGTTTATGCGCGTACGAGACCGAGTAACACGTCCGTTACACTACCGTAGCACCCGGGGACCGTGGTTAATACCCGAAACCTACCCAACCACCATCTTTACTCCATCCAACTACTTTAGTACGTCATTGTATAGTCCCCTCACCTTGGAACTTGGTGTATTGACCAAGTTAGAGAGAGAGAGAGAGAGAGAGAGAGAGAGAGAGAGCTACGGGGAGAGAGAGAGAGAGAGATGCCGAGAGAGAGAGAGAGAGAGAGAGAGAGAGAGAGATCGGTAGAGAGAGAGAGAGTAGGAGTGTGTGTGTGCATACATGTTTGTACATTGCACATGCAAATATTAATGCTTGTTCACTTGCACAAGCAAGTGGAGGGGTAGAGGGAAGATTCCTAAGCTAAGGTTTTGTACCCAAAACTAGTTAGAACTAGCCTTGTTATTTTTAGGGTAACCTATACATACACACACAATACATGCATTGGAGCACATGCTACACAACCTAGACCTATCCAAACTAGGCCTTGGCTTCCAAGTAAGCTAGGGACATACTTCCCTAAATTAAGGAAGAATATTCCCACCTAGTAGTAGCTATTTAGGGCTACCCTTAGCCATTTAATGCATTCACATGCACATTGGGTGAATTTGGTCCTAAAAACACCCCGTAACAAAGGTGACCATGCAAAAACCTACACAGCAGGAGGTATATTTTCCCCCACCATTGTTCCTACATTGTATTTACCCCATTTGGTTCATCTAGCAAGCATGTAGACCCATAGGACCTAGATTCCTACCTAGATTCCTACCTAGGCCTAGACTTGCCACCTTGGTACTTGCCATGTGCCAACTTAATGCACATTCATCACCCCACACTTGAAATTTTCGGTAGAGAGAGGGTGTGAGAACCGAAAATTTTGGAAGAGGAAGAGAGAGGTCACTTTGTCTATAAATAGCCCATACTTTGTTCATTTGGCCACCTTTTATCTTTCCTTCTTTGCTTGTCTCCCAAATTCCCAACAACCAACTACTTTAACCACCTTGTAACCAACTAGTTAGGGTTCTAATTTAGCTACTTACTAAGTTAATTAGTGAGTTAGCTAGGTAGATTAAGAGTTTTCTACTCCAAAGGATTGCTAATCGGCTTCCGGTTTACACCCGGAAATTAAGGTAGTTTACTAAACTACTCTTCTAATTAGTTATTTCTAGTTCTATTAAGATGTTCTAATTAATTTTCCAAGCATGATTTTAGAGTTTGATTTAGTTAATTATGCATGTATTAAATTACTAAGCATGTTTCTTAGTGATTAAGAAAGAGGATTTCATGTTAGAAGGCTAACAAGAAAGTTTATGAGGTTCTAATTAGAATAGTTCTTCATGAAATTAGAAGTGAAATTAGTAAGATTAAAGTGATTAGAAATTGGTTAGAAGTAATTAGAAAGTGATTAGAAGGTAATTAGAAGTGATTAGAAGTTGATTAGAAGATATGTATTTTTCTAGACAAGGTTCTAGTATTATCATGTTATTTTTCATGGAAGAATTAGTGAATCATTGTTGTTTTAATTAATGGTTATTGTTTAAGAAAATCTTTCTTAGATAATAGATTTACTTTTCATAGTGGGAGATTTGTTCTTATAGAAAGAAATATTAATTGTTTTATGGAAATTTTTGAAAGAAAGTATGGAGTTCTTAATAAATAATATGAAGAGAGAGTTTTTCACAAATGTTTTCTAGAAATGTTTTTATCATATTATTTGTGAGCATGTTTTATGACTATGTTGAGAAAGAGGAGTAAATGGAGTTGATTAAATTTTCTAGAAAGAAAATTGTAATTTTACTAGATATGAAAAGATGTTTTATTTGAGTTTATTAGCAAGAAAGTTTTCTAGAAATATAAAGAGTATATTTTTGGAGAGATTAAATATTTTTAGAAAGTTCATAATTAGTTATGGTGGATTTTTGGCAAGAGATTTCTAGAAAAGAGTTTTGTTTAAATTATTTTAGAGAGCAAGTTGATTTGTTTTATTTCTTTTGGAAAGAAATAAAATAGTTTTGAAAAAGGACAAGGAATAAATGAGATTTTTTATGAGGAATAAATTTGAGAGAATTAGAAAATATTATTTTTGGAGAGTTTTAAATATATGATTTTATGTGAGAGGATTTTTAGAAGGAATATTATTTTAAAGGAGATTGGTGCATTAAAATGTACATAATTTTATGTGGGAAGGTTTCTAGAGGAAATAGTATAATTTAGAGAATTGGTGTATCAAGATGTATGATTTTATGTTAGAAATGTCTATTTGGTGAAATGTGAATTTTAGAGAGAAATTATGGAATATTGCATGAGCATGATTTTGAGCACGTACGCGATAAATTACGACACCGGTCGTGAAATTGAATAGCTATTAATGAGAAAATAGAGATGAGAATGAAAATGAAATTATAGGGAATTGAAATTTTGGGAAATGAAATGAGATAAGATGATTTTGTTGCCACCTCAAGATTCGCGGAGAGAACTTGAAGGAATGGTTTTAATGCGGTAGTGCAGCGAAAGCACCACTTCCAGTTCGCGGAGAGAACTTGGATGTTTGGGCAAAGCATGCACAACACACGGTGAACGGTCTTGCAAACAGGCTGTTAAGTTCGGTGCTGCAAGGCAACCGGGACCGTGTCGTGTGAGTCGCGAGGTGGACGGACCGTGCAAACAGGCTGTTAAGTTCGGTGATGCACGACAACCGGGGCCTCGAGCGGAAAGGGTTGGTACCGTCAGCTGAAAGGAGGCGTAAACGGACCAATAACTTTCAGAGTGGTGTGAGATGATCGAATTAGTTGAAATTTGAAGAAGAATGCCGAAGATAGGAAATTGGTACAAGACACTGTTAGAAAAACTGATACGAGTTACCGTTTTGAGAAAACTGAGACGAGACACTGTTTTGAGATACTAAAATGAATTATTTTTACTGCGCATTTTTACTCTGATCCGTATGGACACGCACAGTGCATTTCATGGTTTTTCCGTTAACAAGTCTGCATTACCGTTTATGAACTTATTGTTCTAGAATTGCTACTTAGAAGTTTAGCATAGTGAACTACTGGGCTTTGCTCACGGTGTTGCATTCGTGTAACCCTGGCATAATACCATGATGTTGCCTGTGCGACTCGGACGTATTATGTCAGACTATAGAGATGAACAGGAGGAGTATTATGGCTCGAAGACCTACGGAGCAGAGCAGGATGTCACCGGAATGGTTGACCGTGCGATGGAATAGAGAAACCTAGTCAACCCTGTAGAGAGTGATTGTATTTGGCAGGAAGATTTATGTAATTTCTTTTGGGTTACTGTTGTAAAACCCTATTTATTATTTATGTATTCATTATTAACAAACCCAAATTTTGGGGGCGTTACAGTTGTGATCTTGCAAATGCCGCTGCTACTACTATCTGTTTCCAATGCTGTTGATTGCCAATTTTGTTTGCCAATGTCGCAGCTAATGCTGTTGCCACGAATGCTATCACTTTTGCTCAGGGATGCCACTATTGAGGTGTTGATACTGTTTGATGACAGTGATTGATGACAATGATAGGTTAGCAATTCGTTTTGGTTTTCGTCCTATTTTTTGTTGGTCCTTGCCCTTTATTTTGGGGTGCCAGCCTGCTGCATCTAATTGTCAAGTAGTTGGGGCCACCCTGGTTTGGGTTGCTTTCTCGTCGTGATTGCATTTTTGCTTTTTCTTTTACCTTAATCTCTGTACTTACCGTCCAAAGATTAATAAAATATCTTCTTCGCAGTTCAAAAGAAAAATAAAAACACTGAATGGGGGCTTTGGGCTTATTTTTGGGGGTGGAAAATGGAAGAAATATCAAAGGGGCTTATCCACATAGTAACACAATATCTATATGCTAACACAACTCGTCTGAGATCCCCTGTTCCAGAAAAATGGTGTTCTCTGTGCCGGAGTGTTTTGGATCGTTGGATTGTATGTGTTTCAATTTTTGTTTTAAAATTTTCATATGATCCAATGGCTGGAAATGCACTGGAACAGCGGAATAGAGGATTTTTGGAACAGATGATTTGATTCCAACACAACTAATACCAGTATTTGAAGTCTTAGCTATACAAAGAAACCAACAATTAGTAGCAATAGATACTGAAACTAATTAAAACAATAAAGAATTGTTATAGGGTCCATTATAGCTTTTTGTAACACCTCTAGTCCACCTAATATTTTCATAACATTTCTAATCCACCAAACCACTTTTTTTATTCTCTTAGGTCCATTCTATTTTTTTACTAGACAAATGTACCCTTACTTTAAATTTAATACATAATATACATTTACCGGAAAAGTCGCCGGCACCGGAAAAGCCGCAGGGAAATTGGACTTCGCCGGAAAAGTTCGCCGGAAAATTGACCGGCGCAAATGTGGTTATCTGAACTATGTCATTTTTTTAAAAAACCTACTTAGGATCAGATGTGGTTATCTGTACTCATAAGATGTGATTATCTGGGAATATTTTTGTTTAAAAAACTTACTTGGGATCAAGTCCTCAACCACCCAAGCACTACAAGGTAGCAGCACAAACCCTCTGCTTTTGACATAAAATTTTATTAGAAAGTTAACTGAAAATTAAATAAAACAAAAAAAAACCACTTTTTCAAAATGGAGATGGTTATCTGGACTCAAAAGAGGTGGTTATCTAAACTCATAAGATGTGATTATCTGGACTCTATTTAAGATAACAACATTTCAAAATGGATAATTCTTAACTGAAGCAAAATATATAATAGAGTTCACTTCTAATCCGGACTTTTAATTTCCGCACCTTATGATCCAAAATTTTTTTTGACGATCCGATCCGTCCAATGTGTTCAGATATTTACATTTTTTGCGAAAACTGCTTGGATCAAGCCCTTCCCGGTATTTTTTTTTGAAGATTTTCCGCGTGGACCCTTGAAAACACCTTCTGAACACATTGGACGGATCGGATTTTCCAAAAAAAAATTGCAACGCAAAAAAACCCCATTTTTTCCTTAAATCCGGGAGTGTGGATAAGAAAATTTCCCTATATATATATCCAAAACCCAGTCGTCTCCCTCACCCCACCCCCATTCGAGAGATGGAGAAGGGCGAGCGCCCACCATGACGGCGAGCACCCACCACCTCCGGCGACGCCATTCATCCCTCACTGTTTGTATCGCCGGCCGGGAGTTACTAGAAGAAGCGTAATCCAGATCCAGATCCAATTCCTCGTCGGCGGCGAGTTCTTAGGAATTTACGTTTCTCAGTGCGTCGCTGGCGGTGGAGATGGTGAGGGATGAACGGCAATACAGATGAACGACAGCGAGGGATGAACGGCAATACAGATGAACGACGATGAGAGATGAACGGCAATACGACGGTGCTGCTGGAACCCAACCGGACAAACGCCTGCTGCTGGAACCCACTTCCGCCGCTGCCACCGCCGGTGGTGGAGCTGAGCTGTGACGTTGTGGTACCGTTGGTTCAAGTGAGGGAAGAGTAGGAAGAAGGGACGGCGAGGATTTGGTCGAGGATTTGATCCGGAGCTGTTGATGATGGGGGTAGTTGGGTCTTTTGTTATTCTAGTGGATCTTATGTCTTAGAGAATATTTGGGTGGACCTTAGACTCTAGGAAATTGCTATAGTGGACCATATACCAACTCTCCCTTAAAACAATTACAATTAAACACTAAAGAGTGACTCAATGTACTGGAAAGAAAGAGACCAAGAATATCTCAACGGATTCTTACTCCAATCCCCATTCTTAGACCTTGGAGGAATCACCACATCACATATTCTCTTCAAAGTCCCATCTCTAAAACTATAGCGCAAGATTTTACCAGGTAAATGCAGTACCATAAAGGACTCCTCATCTCTTTCCATCCGTACAAGACTAAGTACGCCAAACAGATATAACTGTGGGTCGTCTGGAAGATCAAACACATCAAACCCTGGTTTCCACGGAATATCAAATGCATAAAGATCAATGCTAAATTTCACAAACCACCCAGAGTAATCTCTCTCCATCTCGTAAACATCAACCCTATATGTCTCACCGTTGATCTCAACGAGATGCAAGTGGCCCCGAGATTCCCCGTAATGCCTGAAAATCTGAATCCACCAATCATTACCCTCTTGGCTTGGAGGAAGTGGAATAATTCCCAACCGCTCTTCGTCCATGTTGTAATACACCGAATCTACAATCTTCCAGTTGCGCATGTTGAGCCCATTTTCGTTGTTGAACCAGTTGATCGCACCATTCCAGTACACTCCAGGGCCATATTGTTCTTTAAATTCTGTGACAAACGACACACTTGAAGTGTTCCATGAGCCGGACTCAGATGAGAACGTTATGATATGATGGTTATGTCCCCCTGGATAAGTTGAAACAGATCCAGTGTAACGAAGACCGATGACTTTGTAGTGAGGGGATTTTGACGGATCAAAAGCTAGGGTTAGGCCTATGAGGTCTGAGAGATGGCATTTAGGGAGGATTTTGAATTGTTTGGTTGTGGGATTGAGGATAATGTATTCAGGGTAAGGGCTAGTCTGTTGGCGGTCGAGAAAATGGCATAATAGTAATCCGTGGCACGAATTTATAATGGAAATTGATATTCGCACTCCCAATTTTGATGCAAGCACTCCAGGATACAATGGTTTTCCAAAATTACCCTTTTGCAAGTTCTATGATTTACTTGAGGCACTTCCAAAAAAAACTTTACTATTCTCCTCTAGCTCCTCTCTTGATACACATCTACAGAAGTCGAAGAAGCTAGCAGCCAAACACCGCCACACCTCTGTCCCGAGCTGAGCTCTCTTTCATCGCGGCTTGGTAGGTTGTCCTTCTCATTCTCTCTTCCGAAACGATGATTTAGCAAAATCGGATAACTGTCTGTTTTTTACAGTAGTTAAGAGAAAATTAGATTAAAAGAACATTCTCAAATGAATAAACTGTACATGGGTAAGGGAATTTGGGTAGAGATTCCAATGTTGAACATCTGATATCTAGGGATTATAATAAAAAAATAGTCGAAACAATCTAGGGATTATAATAAAAATATCGATAATCGGGTGGATCGAGGAGGAAACGAACTAGGTCGAAGGTTTTTTGAAGATTCAATATCTGTAAATGACCGATTTCGATTGGAACAAAAATGGGTGAAAAAGAAATGGGGAGCTTTGGTAAATGGGTGACCGATTTCGATTCAACAACTGTAAATTACAATTCTTTTTCCCCAGCATCATTCCATGGTTTTACTTAGTAATCCAGCACTTTCCATGGTTTTGGTTTATTTTTCCATTTGGAATGCCTATGTAAATGAAGAAATAATTTTTGGGTGGAGTGCTTCCGGTAATTTTCATATATTGAAAAGGGTAGTTTTGTAATTTCATTCGATTTTGGAGTGCCTTCATAAAAAAAGGGAGCTCCAAAATCAACACCCATTTATAATTCAAAAATGATTGTGACACAAACTTTGTACCACAACCAACCACAACCTCACTCACATGGGGTGTGGGTCCCACATGAGCCCCACGTGCGGGCCCTACACCCCATGTGAGTGGGGTTGTGGTTGGTTGTGGCACAAAGTTTGTGTCACTATCATTATTCTTTATAATTCTTATATCACCTGATAAACCCAGAAAGAAAGCGAGATTTGTGGATAGGGGGTGGGAGTCATGGGTTGGGGTTTCGGTTGAGTCCACAAGAGGGATGAAATTGAGTTCGGGACTGGAGTTGGTACCATTGGTGTGGAGGAATAGGCCGGAGACAATAGTGGAGTTGGGATTGCGGAGGAGAGAGAAGAAATTGCTTGTGATTAGAGAGAACCACAGTTTGGACACGGATTTAAACCGCATGAGAGATTTTATGGGTAGGCGAATCAGGATTTCGGTCAAGATATCGAAATTGGAAGCAACTTTATCAGCGACAGCAGATGATGATGATGATGATGACGATGAATACTCCGCCATGGAAGAGGCGTCCGATACTTGTCCTGTATCAAGTCAAACTGAGTATAGGCCATTCACAGATGAGAGGTTTCTATAGTATTGATGGACGTGGGCATCAAGTAACATGATAGTCAATTAAGCTGCATTTCTACTAAAAAGAAGAGCTAGTGCGCCATTGGATATTGTAGAGTTGCGTCCGGAGTTTGTCAAGTAACAGTGTTGAATTTTCTGCCTAGGATATATATCATCTTTTGCCCTGGTGTCACGACTTTATTAAAAGAAGGAACTTCCAACACAGTTGCTTCCGGAACGGATCTCATGCCGAGAGGTGAAAGCTTCCGTTTTTCTTATAACTTAAGGTATTCAGTTTAATTTACTCTCATCTCGAGTAGTTATTGGAGCACCAATTCTATCGTCCACTAACAGAGGCTCATTGAATGTGGGTGGTGTCTTAGTTGGTCGAGCACCCCTTGCCCCATTCGTTTGGCCAGGGTCCCGGCCGCCCCACTCTTGTGGTGGCTTCCCATTCCCCTCTAACCACTAACTACTAACCGCTAATGTATATCTATGGCAAATTTAAAGTCGAGAAAAAGTCCATATGGACTAATCCTACGAGAGTTGATGACACTTAGAAGGATTCAAACTTTAAATCTATGATGAACAAACTAATGAATCTCAAACATTTATCACCAAGCTAATTTTAAATTTTAAAGATCATATTTTGTGGGGTTGGGAAAGTCCAAATCGAATAGTATTTCCTGAAACCAAATCGAATAGTATTTCCTGAAATTAATTAGAAATCTTTAGGATGTAGTCTTATTTGGTAATCTATCCGAATCCTTGGACTTCTTGAAGGGGATGATAACGAAGTTTTGGTCGTCGCGCACTACAAGAAAAAATCTGTTTGTGATGCAAACAGAGGAGTATCAAACAAATTCTCTCAGACTTTGTATTTCATAAACACTCTGAGAAATTACACACTTTTCTCACACACTTGATCACTCGTATTTGCATACTTTTACAATCCAATTACAAACCTATTTATAGGCTTAACAATCAGAAAAAACAAAATGAGATAAACTCTCATTTATTATCAAATCACAAAACGAATTACGGAAGTGCAAAAGTCTTTGCGCATGATTGTGAATAGTACCCCACGTTTTAATTCTGGGTTGCTCAAAACCAACTTGCTTCACTTGCTCAAGTTTATCTTTTCATCAGTTTGGTGAGATGAAAATTTGTCACCGAAGGTCCACTTTTTGTCACTGATTATCTTTGGTGACAGAGGAACATGGTGCCCCTATATCCGTGACACTAAAAGTCAAGTGACAAAAAAGTGTGGCTGTGTTCGGTCGCCTTCTTAACCAAAAAAAATTTTGGCAAAAAAGTAAGCAATGGGGTCCACCCCCAGCCGATAGCTTTTCAAAGTCTGAGACCTTGTACTAAAGTTTTCTATTACATGGTGGGTTTTGGGGATGAGAGAGAGGGAGAGTGGACAATTTCAATGCACATTGGATTTTGGGGTGAAGGAGGAGTGAGGGGGCCCACGGGCTCAATTTTGTCTGCCAAAAAGTAAAGTGGGTATAGAGAAGAAGGGATGGGTTGGGGGCCGCGTCAGAAGGGATGGGTTGGGGCAGTTGTTTGACTGGTTTTCAACGCGTCAGACGTGGACCCCATTGGTTACTTTTTTCCGAAAAATTTTGGCTGAGAAGCCAACCGAACAAAGCCACATGTATTTGTCATGGAATGATGACAACATTGGCAAGAATTTGGTGTCACTGAAGAGAGATTTTCCGTGACACTGTTTGTCACTGAATGCAACGTTGACAGCAATGTGGTGTCATAGAAAAGAGATTTTGTGTGGCAAAGATTGTCACCAATAAGCTTTCCAGGTGGGCACACAAGAGTGACAAACTTTTTATGTCACAGAAAATAGAACTTTAGTGACACAACATTCAACATAATTGTGCCATCCAAAATATTTTCATTTTCCACTTGCTTACAAAGTTTCAAACACTTATATCTTATAATCCAGCTGATAGAAAAAATAAAATTGCGAAGAAGCAAAATATTATACAAACCGAACATCCAACAAGTCAACATTCATCATCCAACTTCATAATATTCATCCTCCAACAATTATAACACTTCACATTTACTAGTATTAACGAAACTATAAAACAGCCATTGATTGTGTCGAATGGCAAAAAGAACTCAAAACATGGCGGTTAACCTTCAGCTCCATCTTCGTTAACTGCCAAAAAGTAACTCCATCTCGTTACTCATCTCGTTACTTACCTGTACAAATTCGCCAAAAAAAAAAACAATTATTTAACATGTTATCAAACACATAACTCAAAATTAATGGAAATACTGTGGTGATGAGTAACATAGAGCAATAGCAACAGAGTAAACAGCAGCGAAAACAACAAATTAATTAGATAGCATCAGCAGCCGATCAAAGTTTCCGTCACTGGAATGGTGAGAGGCCAACATAGCGAGCAAAGCATCAATTTATAGCAGCAACAAGAAAAAAGATCCAGGAGAGCATCTCCAAATACTAGTATGAGCAGTAGCAATTAGGTAAAAAAGGCAGCAGCAGGATAAAGAATGAGAAAACTGAACCCAAAAATTAGGACAACCTAACTAAAGACTCAAAACCAAAAAGAGACTAAAGAAAAATCGCTAGTCCACAAGGTGCATAGCTTCAGTGAAGGAGTTCTTTAGGTTGGTTTAAGTTGTAGGATTTCATAAGAAACCCTAACCCAAGAACTCATGTCAAACCATTGAAGAAAATAATAGCGGATGCGTAACTGTCGCCATGGATGATGAAAACCTTGTGTGCGTGGTTGTTCGTCTTCCACCTCCAAAGCCCTACTCTTGATCTTGACCTTAGCCTCACACGCGATGGGATGGTATGAGAAAGAGATTAGGGTTTGGAGTGGGGACTTAACCACATATTTATAGGCCATGGTTCCATCATAGCCCATCATAATAGATGGAACCCTAATGGGCCTTTAATGGTCTCTACACTTAAAAAATAAGCCCGCACCACTTAACGCACGTGATATAACCCAAATACGTGCTAACAGAGATTTGTCAATTACCCGGTAATATTTATTAGACGATCACAGCTTAATGGGTAGAACCGACACCACTCAAAACCTTATTCGACAATATACAACATCTAATTATATGATCTATGTAGGCCCACCTACAGAAAATTGCTAACAATCTCCCACTTGGGCCACGTAGGTCATCCAAATATTAGACATTGTAAACTTTAAGAGCTCAAACTTTTATTGTCGAAATTTATGAGTGTAATCTCAAAACAATCTGGTCCATTGAAAACACAAATATAGGATCATGGCGGCCTTTGCCATATTTATCATGACAGGACCCATCCATGGTCACAAATATCTATGCATTCAATGACATAGATCAAGTACGGAAGTGTAGCATAGAAATTACATGCAAATGTGATCCTTTAGCATGCCTTTTTCCAACTAGTCCAACCTTATAACTCAACAGAGTTCCTTAGCCACGCATATAATCAAAACTTCATGTATATACCACAATTTGAAAATATGCAATTTTATTTCAGAATCATCACTAAACCAAAAGTGATCACCACAAAAGTCAAATAATTAATAATATGAGTAGCACAACTCCCACTAATAAAATACTTCACAAGAACTAACCACTCCTGTATGAGCTACATGCTCCTTAAACACATTAAGTGGTAAGCCCTTAGTAAGCGGATCCGCAATCACGAGTTCTCTGCTAATGTACTCAATTGACATAAGACGATTCTGAACTCTTTCCTTAATGACAAGAAACTTGATGTCAATATGCTTTGATTTTGACAAACTCTTGTCCTAATTTGGCAGCTTTATTATCACGGTAAATCCTTATTGGCTTCTAGAGTTACCAAAGGTATTAAGCCAAGTGATAAAATTCTGCAATCACAACGCTTACTTGTTGCTTTATAGCAAGCAATAATAAACTTGGAGTTCGAATATCCAACAATAATAATTAGATTCTCCGATATGTGAGCAAATCATTTACAAACATCTACAAAACATTCCAACTGTGCACACAATATCCAGACGCGTACAAATTAAAGGATACATGAGACTCCCTACTGCCGATGCATAAGGGATGTCCTCCATTTGTTTCCTTTCCAAGTCGTTCTTCGGAAAAACCTTCTGGCTGCACCATATATATGGTTTCTTCAACATCACCGTTGAGAAACGCAGTCTTAACATCCATTTGATGAAGCTCTAAAACATAATGAGCTACAAGTGCCATAACAATCCTTAAAGAGTCTTTCGATGATACCGGAGAGAAAGTCTCTTTATAGTCAATGCCTTCCTTTTGAGTAAAGTTTTTAGCAACAAGACGTGTCTTATATCTTTCGATATTGCCTTTCGAGTCCCGTTTGGTTTTAAATATCCATTTATAACCAACAGGTTTGACACCTTTAGGCAATTCGACAAGATCCCAAACGTCGTTGTCACTCATGGACTTTAACTCATCCAATATGGCATTCATCCATTTTAGGGAGTTATCACTTTGTTTGGCTTGACTGAAAGATGTCGAGTCATCTTCCAATCATATATCAAACTCATGCTCTTGGAGATAAACCATATAATTATTAGAGATCGCTAATCTCCACTCCCTATTGGATCTCCTAATTGGCACTTCTACTTGAGTTTGTTGTGGTTTTTCCGTATTAGTAGGAGGCAGCTCAAGAATAGTTTGGTGGTTTGCATCCGCATCCTGTACAAGTACAGGTGTGACCACCTCAACAGTCTCAACAGGAATCATAGGAATCTCAACTTGTTCCTCTTCAAATAAAAAATTCCTAGTTTGTGCATTCCCACTACTTTCAACATCCTCAATAAATTTGGCATTATCCGTCTCAATTATGGTATTTGTGGAAGGGCAAGAAAATTTAAAACCTCTAGGCCTTTCTGAGTATGCAACAAAATTGCAGCTAAAGATTATAAACTCCTTTTGGAACCAAATTTTCTTATGTTTGTTTGCTTCCCCTTTATGCAATCAACACAGATTTTAAAATCTGAAAAATCAAGAGGATAAAGAATTCCACTTCACACAAGCCTTTCAATTCTCTCTTTCGAGATATGTCCCAAACGCTTGTGCCACAATACAGAGGAGTTCTCATCAATTCATTTTCGCTTTGTACCATAGTTGTCAACATGTAAAGTTTCATTAAACTTTAAGTGAGAGACATCCAAATCTAAACTATATAGACTATTAACTAGAGATCCAGTACCAATAATATTTGAATTTTGATAGAGACTCAAAAACTTCATGTCCAAATGAACAAGTATAACCGGATTTGTCTAAACTGTATAGACTATTAACTAGAGATCCAGTACCAATAATATTTGAATTTTGATAGAGACTAAAAAACTTCATGTCCAAATGAACAAGTATAACCGGATTTGTCCAAACTGGAAATAGAAATTAAATTCCGTCTAAATGACGGTACATAAACAGTCTCATCTAAATCCAAAATTAAAAACCAGATTCTAATTTAAGTCTAAAAACTTTTAAGTCTAAACACTTCAATTGCCTCAACACGAACTTTATTGCCATCGCCCATATTAATGAACCTTTCGGCATCACTGGGTATCTGGCTCCTTAGACAACCCTGCATGGACACACTTATGTGAATAGTTGTTCTCGTATCTATCCACCAAGTGTTAGGTGGTACTTTAGCTAAATTAAATTCACAGCAAACAAAACTAAATTGATTACCTTTCTTTGCGAGCCACTTGTGATATTTGGGACAATCCTTCTTCACATGATCAACAGCCTTTTTGCAAAAGAAACAGGGAACACCTTTATCCTGTTTCTGTTGCACAGTTGTTTGTGAAGTCCTAGCATCTACAACTGCCTTAGTCTTATGATTGAACTTTCTTTTCTTAGTGCCTGGATAACCGTGAGAATGAGTTGCCAAGTGAGCACTTTCTGTCCTTTCTTGTTTCATCCTTTCTTCCTCTTGCACACATTGAGCTATAAGCTCATTAAGAGTCCATTTTTCCCTTTGAGTATTATAATTAATTTTGAATGGACCAAATTGTGTAGGAAGTGAAATCAGAACAAGGTAGACAAGAATTTCCTGAGAAAATTCTAACTTTAGTGCCTTCATTTTGGTAACAAGATTGGACATCTCCATAATGTACTCCCTTATATTTTCTTTGCCATTATACCGCATGGTGACAAGTTTGCTAAGAAGCGTACATGCCTCCACCTTTTCCGATGCAACAAATCGGTCTGCAATTTGGCTAAGGAATTTCTTGGCATTCTCTTCCTCAGGCATTGCACCTCGAATAGTATCAGATATAGAATGCTTTATTATCATAAGACTCATACGATTAGAACGCTCCCACTTTTCATAAATAGATTTTTCCTCAGCTGTACTGTTATCAGTGAGCTTAGCAGGCTCATCGACACGCAGTGCATAATCCAAATCCATGCACCCAAGAACGATTGAAACATGCTCTTTCCATTTTGCAAAGTTGGAACCAGTAAGAGTTGGAATGTTGTTCAAATTTGCAGATATCGAAGATGCATTCACTATAGTAACATAAAAGAAAAGCTCACAATCAACAAATATCCATAACGCGATGATAAAAATAAGAAACTTGATTATAATTATCATGCAAAAAATTGGTCTAATTGTAGGGGCAAACAATTTAGACAAGTAGACATAAAATAAAAACCAAATATTATGTCTTTAGTGGTGGGCCCTGACGAGAAACCTAACGCATCATCATAACCAAGTCTCTGGACAGTAATTATAACATGCAAGTGGTCTTCTCAAAATAAATAAGGCTAGTTAACATGAACAATATAAAATAGGCCTGGCCAATCAAAAACCTTCCTTTGGGCTGACTTTTGAACGCATAGGTAAATCCAAAAAATTATATTATTCATAAGATTAACTACCTTATACCGTTTAAATCCGGCCAAATAATAATCTTCCTTTGGGCCGATTATTACCCGCATGAATTTAAACGTAACTTTATGTAATCCAAAACTGTTACCTTCAAGTTTAAGAAAATCTCGATAATAGAGCCACTTTGGCGGCTTATTACTTTAATTCTCCTAAACCCTAGGTATGGACTACGAAATAATCTTTATGCCCCACAATAACAAAACTTTATTTGAAATAAGTAATAACTTCCCTTAGTTGCATGGTATACTTATGGCAGCATAAAATAAATTACTTTGCTTCTAATAACAGAAGTATGCGAGCAATACATCACAAGTACCCACATGGTGTTAATAAACAAAGTTTAATTCTCATAAGTAAGTAATAAAAAATTATCAACGTAACTTATGAAAAACAAATTTAATCCCGCACTGCCGCCGTGCAAACTGTAGTGGAAGTATGCTTATCAAATCAATTGAATAAAATATTCATTGATCAATTTATCTAGTAGCAAGAAACGACTAGAAACAATATTCGAAAGCTTGCCGAAAATTATGCAGATTGAAGTTATTACTGGTTTCTAAAAGAAGGAAAACAAAACATTATATTTTCCTCAATTTAAATTAGCTTTATTTGATTATAGAAGCAGCAGCGATAACTGATATAATCGAAAAACCTTAATTATCAAAATTGCACAAAAAACTGAAAACTGTAATCAAGTTGTAGACAGATCAAGCACATGACCTGGCAATATATACATGGTTACAAAAACCCTTTAACGGAAAACTTGATTACAAAACAACGGGTAAACAAAACCCATCAATGGCAGAAAATTAATCACAAAACCCATTAATGTGCCGAAACTACCATCACAGTGTACCCACGTGCAAGTTAATAGGCCTAATGGGTTAGACAAGTATATTGCAATCAAAAGTTATTACTAGTTAATCAGACAAGTAATAATTTGACTAAGTATCTTGATTTCTCAAATCAAATCAGTTTCTCCATGCAATATTGAAATAGACAGAGTTATTGCTCGTTTCTCGAATCGGAAAAATATAAATATAAACTTTATATTTTCTCCAATAATCTGACAAGAGGCTCTGATACCACTTGTAGGATTTCATAAGAAACCCTAACCCAAGAACTCATGTCAAACCATTGAAGAAAATAATAGCGGATGCGTACCTGTTGCCATGGATGATGAAAACCTTGTGTGCGTGGTTGTTCGTCTTCCACCTCCAAAGCCCTACTCTTGATCTTGACATTAGCCTCACACGCGATGGGATGGTATGAGAAAGAGATTAGGGTTTGGAGTGGGGACTTAACCACATATTAATAGGCCATGGTTCCATCATAGCCCATCATAATAGATGGAACCCTAATGGGCCTTTAATGGTCTCTACACTTAAAAAATAAGCCCGCACCACTTAACGCACATGATATAACCCAAATACGTGCTAACAGAGATTTGTCAATTACCCGGTAATATTTATTAGACGATCACAGCTTAATGGGTAGAACCGACACCACTCAAAACCTTATTCGACAATATACAACATCTAATTATATGATCTATGTAGGCCCACCTACAGAAAATTGCTAACATAAGTTTGTTCTTAGCTAATTAGAATAGCTTGAGTATATGTTACACCTACAAGCTTATGTTGAGTAACAACCCACGTGTAATTCCTTTGTTCTCCCCCAACACATGGCAGCGTGCACTCGATTGTTGCAAATTGTGTCCAAATGCATCCGAATTCTAGCCTCCGGAACATCTAAAAAATTCAACGCAAACTAACTTAAGTATGAGGATCAACATGGCAGTATCCAATTTTTAAAGAAAAATCCTACTCCATGAAGATTGAACTGTGTGCCAAATACTACACAATTGCCCCCTTAATGTTAACATAAGATAATGGGAATTCGTACCACCTTATATTCAGGCCAATGTCCATTTAACGTACCCCAAGTTATCATCTAGGATTTAAATATAAGGATTCAAATTTCATTTTATCACAGGTCTGTAATTTAGAAGTTAGGATTTTACAATATGATTGGGAGCCTATGATTAAATTTGATCAATCTGTTGCAGATTATACAGATCTGTTTTACCAACTTTTGAGTCGCTCTAATTTGCGTGAGAGTGATGATCAGCTTGTTGCAAGGTATGTCAGTGGATCGAAGAGCAACCTGAAGGGAGAACTTATCATACACTCTCTTACTTCTCTTGAGGTGGCTTATCAAATGACTCTTGAGGCAGAGGAGAAACTGAAATGGAGTTCTCATCGAAAGTCTGAAAATTCGAAAGGCGAGAAGGACAAAGAGGAAAAGATTGTTGCTCCAACTTCTGAATATCCAAACCCCCAAGGGGGAGGAAACAAGGATGTTGAGGAAAGGTAGTTCCGAATTCCATCAAGTGTTTTCGATATGGTGAGGCAGGGCATAGGTCCTATGAATGTCCTAAAAAGAATACTGAAGTGAATCTCATGAAAGAGGAGGGACAAGAGCCAACTTATAATGAAGAAGTAGCAGGAGTTTTTTAGGCAATGAAATGTGAACCAGATTCTGACGCTGAAAGTCTTGTAATTCAGCGAGTCCCGGATTCACCAAAGGATGGAGCTGAAAAGATATTCGATAACGAGGAATGTTCCAAAACTGTAGCTATAGTAGCCAATATTGATTGATCCAAGCCTCCTATCTACGATGAAGACCTTGAAGACAAGGACATTACATTGGGAGAGCTGACCTCTTTGTTGCATGTTCATGACACCGAACAAAGTCCAACTTAAGTCAGATGAATCAAGTTGGATAGAGGAATCCATATATGAACAGCGCACCAAACTTTTTGAGACTTATGGCATCGTTCGAGGGTTTGAGTGCCTTGTCATTATGGATTCCGGAAGTCAAGTTGTTCCCAAAAGTGGAAAAAATTGCAGAGGGGGAAATTGATATTTAATACGAATGAAGTTTTTCCATCTAAGAAAAGGAAGAAACGTCTCTGGCATTGCATGCCAAGAGGTTGCCACTCGATGACGAGTTCTTTTTTTGAAGTAAGGGAGTATGATGCATGAGCTTAGCCTTGATGGCGTGGCAACTATGCGGATGGCGTGTCTCTAAGTGTCTTTTTAGCTTCTAATCATGTCTTTAATTTCTAGTCAAAGTATTTTAAAGTCAGTCTTTAATTGGTACACATGCATGAAGTTAGTTTCATTAAACACAATATTTTTACATTCATATCAATTATTGTTCATGTATCAAGATGTAGGTAGTTGGAAGGTCTTATTAAAAATTGTCTAGAACTTAATATTAGTCTTGATGAGTCTAGTGTTGTAATGCCTATTTATTGGTGATCTAATGAAATGAAAAATCAAAATTTGAGTTTATGAAAATATTTGCTAGTGTTTCTTGCTTAGAGTTGAGTCATACCTCCTACAATCAAGCGAGTGGGCTTGGTCGCGTCGAGTGACATCTACGATTAGTAGCGTTAGTACTGGTATTCGCTACTTCCAGTCGAGTGGCATCCCGGGACTATCCTAACCTTGCGGTAGGGGAAAGGTTAGAGAGAGAAGCTCTGTCAATGACACTACTTGTCATTGTTGTTTTACACGATGTTGTCTTGCCAATGGTGTTGTTTTGATCTTGCAAATGTTGTTGCTACTGCTATCGTTTTCCAATTAATGTTGTTGATTGCCCATTTGGTTTGCCAATGTCGCAACTAGTGTTGTTAGCTACTATTGCTATTACTTTTTCTTAAGGATGCTACAATTGAGGTTTTGATAGAGGGCGCCATTGATCGTTTTAGGTTTTATTCTCCAGTTTTGTACAATGGTAAGTACGTGATTAGTTTGGGTTTCCGTCCTATATTTTTGTTGGTCCCTTGCCTTCATTTATTGTCCTTTAATGGGTCGAGAGTAGTATTGATTGTCGAGTGGTTAGGGTGTCACCCTTATTTGAGTTGTTTTCTACTCGTTGTGATGCCGTTTATTCTCTTTTTCCCCTTTAATCTCTGTAGTTATTGTTCAAAAACCAGTAAAATATATTCTTCTTGATTGTTCAAAAAAATAAAACACTGAATAGGGACTTTGGGCTTATGTGGTGGTTTAAAATGGAAGAAAGATAAAAGAGGCTTAACCATAGAGTACACACAAAATCCGGATATTAACACAACTAATACCAATATTGCAATATAAGAAGAGGCGAGAGGAAGTTTTAGAGAGAGAGAGAGTGTGAGACCGAGAGGGTTTCTGGGCGGCGGCCCTGGCGGGCTCTGTCCTTTCCGGTCGTCTTCCCCCAGCTCCCTTCCGACTCCCCTACCTTCTCTAAGACATTGCTTCTTTGGCGTACGGAGACTCTCCGTGGCGGGCGTTCCTCTCTGCTCCGGTATGGGTGACCACGCCCGATTTTTGGACCCGGGGGAGCCGGATCTGGGATCCTCAGATCCGGGCTTCTTATGACGACGGCGGCGGCTTCGGTTGGGTGACAACACCGACGACGACGGCGTCGTTCTTTCCTTTTTTCTGTATTTTCTTTTCCGGTTGTTTTTTTTTTTCTTTTTCCAGTGGTTTTCAGCCGGTTATTTTTTGGTGGTTTTGTGGCCGGTTTTTGTGGCCTGCGGTTTTTGTTTGTACCCGGTATTTGTGGCCGGTGGTTTTGAGTTTACTATACTTTCTTTCTTTTCTCGAAAAAAAAAAAAAATACCAATATTGCACTTGTCACTAACAGATGCTATTCGGTGGACAGCCTTGGGTCTCTGACTTTAAAGTATTTTTCAAACTGTAGAGTTGCTTGTAAGGTATGCTGTATTTTATTATGATTATGAAGACGTATAGCATCTAGCTGTAAATAATAATAATAATAATAATAATAATAACAATAACAAGTCAAACAAATTGAAAGCAATTACCGTCAAACACCAAAGAGTGACTCAATGTACTGGAAAGAACGAAACTCGCAATACATCACTCCACGTGGACGGATCCCACTGTGAAGCCATGTAAAAACCGCCACATCACATATCTTCTTCAAAGTACCATTTCCAAAATAATAGCGCATGAATTTACGAGGTACATTCAGCACCAGAAACGACTCATCATCTCTTTCCATCCGTACAACACTGAGTACGCTAAAGGGAGAAAATCGGGTGTCCCTCGGAACTCCAAGCGTATCAAAATCCACACTAAATTTTAAAAACCAACCGGAGTAATCTCTCTCAATCTCATAAACATGAACCCAATGCGTTCGATCGTAGATCTCAACAAGATGCAAGTGGCCCCGGGATTCCCCATAATGCGTAAGCTCTCGACCATACAAATTATTACCCTCCAGCATCGGTGGAAGTGGAAAAATTCCCAACCGCCCTTCGTCTACATTGTAATACACTGAATGCTGCTGAATCTCCGACTTGTTGAACCAGTTAACCGCACCGTTCCAATACAATCCAGTGTCATACTGTGTTTTTGCTGCGAACGGCACACTAGAAGCCTTCCATGAGCCGGTCTCAGATGAGTACGTCATGATACCACGGCAATTTGAATCAGAATCATTGCAAAGGCCAACGACTTTGTAGTGAGGGGATTTTGAGGGATCAAAAGCAATGGTTGGGCATATGAGGTCTGAGATATGGCATTTGGGAAGGATTTTGAATTGTTTGGTTGTGGGATTGAGGATAAAATAGTTGCCTTCAAGGTTATTGTTACCGGTTTGGCTAAAAGAACATAACAGTAATCCGTGACAGGAATTTATTATTCGTACAGTATTTGGCGAACCCAGAAAGAAAGTGAGATCTATAAATCGGGGTTGGGGGTCGTGGGTTGGGGTTTCGATGGTGTTGATAAGAGGGATGAAATTGATTCTATTTCTCGGGATGAAGTGGATACGATAGGGTTGTAGGAATAGGCCGGAGACGATTGTGGAGTTGAGATTGCGGAGATAGGCAAAGAAATGGCTTGTGATGATAGAAAGCCAGTGTTTGGACACAGATTTGAAATTGCTGAGAGATCTTGTGGGTAGGCGAATCAAGATTTCGGTCAAGAGGTCGGAATTGGCAGCAACTTTTTCAGCAGCAGATGGTGATGATGATGAATACTCAGCCATGAAGGAGGTGTGTGATACTTCTCCAAGTTTCCTGTCTACATATAGAGGATCGTATGGTATTGATAGATTTGGTTCTCAAGTAACAGAAGAGTCAACTTTTAATCGAGATCGATGAGCTAAACAACAAAGACCAAGATCATTTAATATAATATACTCCCTCCGTCTCATATTTGTTGTCCGTTTACGGGTAAGCGTGTCATTTTTCAATTGCTTATATCTTTCAATCTATAATGTTTTTTACAATTTTAAATATTTTGTTTAATACTGTAGTACTTATCGAGAACTATAAAACAAGATCCATATTGAATATATATAACATTACACATTTGAACATATAACTATTTTTTTGAGGTCTAGTGAATAGTGCAACTGGACAACAAATATGGGACGGAGGGAGTATATGATGCCATCGAAAATGTGAAATTACTACATAGGTCGGAAACACTGTCACGTAATATTCTAGATTACTCCATACGCAAACATTCTAGTGGATGTACCCCACGTAATATGTGAGTCTAGAATGATCTGAAACATCACATGATAGCGCTCTCGACTATCGAATAATTACTCGTGGAGTACTGACTAAACAATTGCACAGCTGCTTCGGGAGTTTCCCAATTAACATTATCGAACTTTCAGGGATATTAGAGGTGTATAAGTAGAATCACCCTTTTGTTAATTGGCGTTGAGTATTGAGCCGAGAGGGGAAAGCTTCAGCGTTGAACCACCAATAAGTTTTTTTTATCTTTTTTTTAATTAATGTTAACTTACTTTTCTGCAAATTAGAAAATAAGTCTATAACACGTCTGATAATATATTCATTAATTTATTTACCATTTGCTTCTTGCCTTTACTTAGCCAATGTGGTTTAGCAAATACGGACCCGTTTGGTTATCAATGATTATTCAAAAGTATTAGGTACACAACAATCCAACCACACAACACCTCACATACATGCGAGGTACACACATATTTATGAGGTGGGCTTCACGTGTATGTGAGAGGTTGTGGTTGAATTGTTGTGTATGTATCATTTCTCTCGATTATTAACCTTTTTGAAACCACAGTCAATTAAACTATCTTATTCGTTTTTGTTGGGGAAAAAACAAAGAAGGCAACGATAACTAAGGATACCAAGAAGCTTAGCAAAAAAAAAACTAAGGATACCAAGAACCTGGAATTAGGTCTCATCTAGACAGTGGCGAAGGCAAGATTCAAAGTAATTAGAGGGAAAGTCACTGTCCTAAAGTCATTGTTGCCTCGCCATGTGAAGGTTTTAGCGGACACCAATGACTCTAAGATCCAACCCAATGCTCGCAGCCGTCCTCATCTAGAGTTCACGTCCTCCAAGAGGTAATGAACCGTCCCAGTCGTAGTTGCCCATAAAACCCAAATATGAAAGTATGTGAAATGTCAGTAATAAAAGGAAGTAAGAAGAGGAAGCTCTCAATACAAATATTTCTCGTTTGATCTCATATCATTGTCCTTATTTTCTCTACCTCGAAGAAGACCATATAAGGTCTTTATATACATGCATGTAGAATATGTAACTCTTCTCCAAATAATTACAAGTCAATTACCTATCATAAGTACCCACATAAATTGGGTAACGGTCCAATAAAATAGACAATAAAAGTAATAATCATTAGGGTAGATAATCCCTATAACCCCCCACAATAAACTCTATAAGTAAATTAGCAATAAACATATTTTTGTATAATAAGTTTTGGAACTTTTTAAATAATATTCCAACAAGAGTGACTCGATGTACTGATAGGAATCAAAACTGATTCAAACCAGGAATATCTCAACGAATTCTCAATCCATCCCCCATTGTCAGACCCCTGCAGAACCAACCCGCCATATATCTTCTTCAAAGTCCCATCTCCAAAACTGGAGCTCATGAAGATTTTATCAGGAATGTGCAACACCAGAAGCGATTCCTCATCTCTTTTGATCCGTACAACACCAAGTACACAAAACATACCAATGTATGGGTCCCACGGAACTTCAAACACATAAAGATCAATGTTGAGTTTCACGAACTACTAGGAGTAAGAGCATCTCCAAGAGGCTCTCTACATGAGCTCTCTTGGCTATTGTAGAGAGCCAAAATCAATTTTTAAGTGTTCCAAGAGGCTCAATACTTCGCTCGTCACTTTGCCTTCGCCCACTTTGGCTGGCTACCAGTGGCGAGTCGGGAAACCCTCGTAGTACGTCATCCCCTTCCAGCTCAACTCTTTCACGCCAAAAATCATCCCCTCTCTCTCTCCTCCTCCTCCTTCTCCTTCTTCTTCTTTTCTTTGTGGCCTTCACGGCAGAATCGATTTTCGAGGTTTCTTCGACGAGGGTTTTCTCATTTCTCTCTCTAACCCAAACGAATCGGAGTTTGATCGAAGAAGACAAGGCAGAACAGGCCCATCGCTCATCCGCATGAGGACTAACAACACCATCAGGTAACCTTTGGGTTTGGCTTCAATTTTGGGGTTACTTCAGTTCCAATGTCGAAATTCCTTTGGGTTCAATTTTGGGGTTTCTTGTCCCTTTCATGTCCCGATCCCAATTGGATGAAAAAAAGATAAAAATTGTTTGCAAAATACTCTGCCTCTGTTTGTGGTTACTGGATATGAAGAGTTGAAGGAGTTGTTATCCAAGCAGAATCAATCTGGGAAAACTGCCCTTTATGTTGCTGCTGAATATGGCTATGTCCATTTTGGGAAGGAGATGAAGGAGAATCAATCATGCCTACCGATATTTCGTGAATATGGCTATGTCCATTGCAAGCAGAATATGTCGTTGCTAATGCTAGAATCTGTTTATTCCTTTCCCTTTGCATCTGTTGGTTCATTTTCCTATCCCTCTGCTTCTGTTTGTGTTTACTGGAGAAATTGTTTGGAAAATCAGTTTTTTTTTTAGTTTGGATAGAGAGCAAGAATGGAGAGTAGTGTTAGAATGGTGGTGTGAAAAAGTGAATAGGCAAACTAGAACATGTACTTTTTTGGTACTTTCAGCTAGTTATTTTGCCTAGCAGTGTTGGAGTTGCTCTAATCTTTCTCCATCTCGTAAACATCAACCTGATACATATTAGTGTTGATCTCGATGAGATGCAAGTGGCTCCGAGATTCCCCGTAATGACTGAACTTTTGATTGTACCAATAATTACCCTCTGCGGAGGTAGTGAAATAATTTCCAACCCGCTCTTTGTCCACATTGTAATACATTGAATCACCAATCCCCCATTAGTTGAACCAGTTAATCGCACCAATATTCCAGTAGACTACAGCATCATATTGTTCTTTGCATTGTGTTGTGCACAGCACACTGGAAGCGTTCCACCAGCAGGTCTCAGATCTCAGATGAAAACTCCCACTGGATAAATTGAAACAGATCCAATGTAACGAACACCGATGACTTTGTACTGAGGGGCTTTTGACACTAGGGTTAGGCCTATGAGGTCGGTGACATGGCATTTAAGGAGGATTTTGAATTTTTTGGTTGGGGATTAAGGATAACGTAGTCAGGGTTAGGGATTAGCTTTTGGGTGTTGCACAAATTTATAAATTCCTATATCACTCGATAGGGGGTGGGGATAGTGGTGATCGTGGGACTTCAGTGGTGTTGATAAGAAGGATGAAATCGAGTTTGGGCCTGGAGTTGGTGCCAAAGGTGTGGAAGAATAGGCCGGAGACGATTGTGGAGTCAGGATTGCGGACGAGAGATAAGAAATTGTTGGTGATGAGAGAAAGCCATGATTTGGGCACGGATTTAAACCCGCAAGAGAGATTTTTTTTTGTGGGCAATCAGAATTGGAGCCTCCAATTAGCTATAAGCCTATATTCCCTCAAATATGTAATAAGTACAAAGTGAAGCGGAACACTACAAATACTCCCTCCGTACGTCCCAAAATGATAGTGCCTTATAGAACTGCGTGCCATTTTCAACTTCTTATATTTTTTAATATGAACCGCAAAAAATATGCATTATGAATCTTGTTTCATAGATCTTAATTAGTTCTATTATTCAAAATTTTCAAAATCATAAAAACTATTACAAATTAAAATATATAAGCAATTGAAAATGGCACCCAATCCCAAAATGGACTATCATTTTGGGACGGAGGAAGTAGTACACGTTGGTGCAGCAGTAACTCTAGCCTTCCCCATCCACGCCACAGCAGTATTATTTAGTTTTTTTTCCCTCCCTTAAAACTCCTCCTCTTACCCGGAGCTGGGGGGCGTGCTGCACAGCTTGGTGTTGTGCAGCGTGCTGTGCACCCGCACGGCGCGGCCGGCCGGCCACTTTTCGGCGATCCGAGACGTTCACCGGATAGCTCTCGTCGAGTACTACAAGTGTACCAAAAATCAACTTGATTAGATATCGTTAAGTATCTAATCGGAACACAAATAGCTTGAAAAAAATGGGTTTAGTGAATCGGATCCAGTGTTTATGTACATTTGTGTTCCATTTCATTTCAATCTATTTGTGTTCCGATTAGCTACTTAACGATATCCGATCAAGTTGATTTTTGGTACACTTGTAGTACTCGACGAGGGCTATCCGGTGAACGTCTCGGATCGCCGAAAAGTGGCCGGCCGGCTGCGCCGTGCGGGTGCACAGCACCAAGCTGTGCAGCACGCCCCCCAGCTCCCTCTTACCCTTTACAATAACATAAAAATTACTATGGAATAACATAACATAAAAATTGAATTTGACATTGTTGGGGAATAACATAAAAATTACTAATTAGTTATTATTAAACACGTAAAACTAGAAATATTATTGAAATGAATAATAAAAAATTAAACTTCATCCACCCAACTTTAAACTTCGAAATATTATTGAAATGAATAATAAAAAAATAATAACTGAATATTTTATTTTTAGATATAACTAATAAAAGGAATTATTTATTAAAAAGTATAATTAATTTAATTACTATTGTGTTTATGTATTTTTTTATCATAAAATCTAATATGACTGTTCAAGGGCAAATTAGTCATTTGTCAAGTTTTTACATCATCCACCCAATTTTATCCCCCTTTATCACAAATTCATCCAAACCACATACTATTTAATCCCCCCTTCATAAATGTCACATCACTGTGGGTCCACCTTTACTAAATAATACCCCTTACTATCTTATCCCCCCTTACTATCTTATCCCGCCAAAACGTATCCCGCAACCAATCGGGGCCTTAGTAAAATAAATTGGAGTCTCATTTTATATATTTTTCTGGGATCCAAAAATCTCAGGGCCTACTGCCATTGGCTCTCAAAGCCTTAAGGCTGGCTTCTTCTTCACACACACACGACATGCATGCATATATATAGATGCATCTAGTCAGCCAACCCCCATGTTTGCCTTGAAGAAATGCCCATTTTATAGAGGCTTATTTACCTTTTTGGTCTTCAATGTATGGGCGAGTGGCCAATTTGGTCCCCAATGTATAAAATTGTCCAATTTAATCCCCAATGTTTAAAATGTGGGTCGATTTAATCCCCAGACCTAACTCCATCCACTTGCTCCGTCAAAATGGAGGGTACCTTGGGTATTTTACCTTCACCCCTCACCTCCCCCTAAAATACTCCCACCTTAGCCTCAAACTGAAAAATAATAATAATAATAATAATAAATAAATAAATTGGGGCAGGGAGAAGCCCCTCTCTTTTTTGTATTCCTTTAAAACAAAAATTATTTGGGAAAAAAACTCTCAAGAACCTTTGACAAGATCAGTTTCACCAATCGCCTCTTCCACCGTGTGGAGCTTACCTCTGATGAAATCCTCTCTTCCTCCATTCTAACATTTCTCCAGCGAAAAATCATTGCGTCTTCCCTTCTCTACTTTGTCACCGGCAAACTCACCACGCCTCACCTCTTTATTTTCCGCCCCAATGATTTCCTTCTCTCTTTGTACAGACCTTTTCCTCTACCAAACGTTAAGAACCGAAAAAAATTGCACAAAGAACCAGCTGGATATCTACCTTACAAAGTTCTGGTGATCATTGATTAAAATAAAAAAAAAAGTTCTGGTGACCAATTTTAATGTTGGGTTTCCATTCCCTGGCATTCGAGAAAACCCACTCTAGGGAATCGAGAAATCAGATCGCTATTGAAAAAAAAAATGAAATTAGAACTCAGATTAGCGTAGTGTTTGCTAATACTTGGAATTATTGGAAGATAAATTGGTGCAATCAACAATATTCGAAAATGGTGATGAGTAGGATCGGAACTTCGAACTTGGTCACCGATCTGTTGTTGGGGTGGGAAAGAAGGAGGATCCCAAGCCCCACAGCTGACCCATGCAATTTGATTCCATGCACCTATCGGCTAACCTATACAATCCGATTCCATGACACAGATCGGCTGAACCAGAGGAGATCGCGGCGGTGGGGATGCAGGCCGAGCAGTTCGACGGTGAGGCGGCAGAGGGGAGGTTGAGGGCGAGTGGATCGACTGTGTCGAAGGCGGATGAGGAGGGGAGGGATGATGGATTGAGAAGGGGAGGAGGGGAGGCTGGATTTGTAGATACCGGCGTGAGGCTCATGGCCCCCCCTTCTCTAAAGTGCGGCGGCAGGTTTTGATAAAATGGAAGAAGAAGTTCTGATAGATACAGTTGAAAAAAAAAAACGTACATGGTGAATAATTGGGATTTTTGTGTACAATACCCAAGGTGCCCTCTATTTTGACGGAGGAGATGGACGGAGTTAGGAATAGGGATTAAATCGACACACATTTTAAACATTAGGGATTAAATTGGACAATTTTATACATTGGGGACCAAATTGGCCACTCGCCCATACATTAGGGACCAAAAAGGTAAATAAGCCTTTTATAGACAAATAAGAAGTCTAAAGAGATTAAGTCAAGCACACCATAGAAAACTTGCCAACAAAGACTCATTCCTTACGGTCAATAACCAAAACTTACCTCCCACCTCTCTACCAACCAAAAAACAATACGCAAAAGTCATGTTTAAATATTAAAATACACCAGAAACTCCAACATAAAGCAATCAAGAACATCGTGAATTTTTTTCTGTTTTGTACTTTTGTTAGGAACGAATTGAAGTCCTCTGGCTCCAAGTATGGGTGGTGGCGGCAGGCTCTAGCAAAGATTACTTACAAAGCATACACATCACATTAAGAGATACCATTTGAACAAGCATATGGCGTTGCCTTCATCACCCTCACATGCGCAAAGCGATATCAACGTTTCCGTCAGTATTGATTCTGGTAATTAAGATAACAATTCTCCTACTTCAATGACGTAGTAAAATTGGAATGCAGTTAGTTACTTCACGAAATATGTTGTTTCTTCCTTTTAAATTGAAACACCAATTTCTCTAATAGAAAATGATTCATATCAGCTGGGATGTTTTAACAATGTGTCGTAGTTTGGCATGATTGCAATTGAGCAACAAATAATAGATGTAGAGATGCAATTTTCTCAAAATCAAAACACTTCTTGCAGGTGGGTTCAACCTCATATGAGCTTTTTATCATGGTATTCGGTAAAATTAAGCCTGGTAGCGCTGGCCAGAAGCTAAATTATAAGTACTTCAGAGCAGTTACATAGTAAGTCATTTGTGTAAGATTGCCTAACTCGGAGCTTTATGATCTAGTGATTTAATTTTCAAATCTCCAAAAATAAAAGCATATGTCCCCAAAACAAATCGTGTGAACCTATTCACCACATAATTCCTACGGTAAAAATTAATGTATTTATGTGCCAACTTAATTTTGCTTGGCCTAAAATATAAAATTCACCAAGAAGACACATTGTGATATGTCATGTTTTTTCATATTATTTATTATTCGCACTAATATATAATTAAAAGCTATGTATATATTGCTAGTTAATAGAGCTTGTAGAATTAAGCTAATTTTTAAACACCCTATTTAAAATTTCTGAAGCCATCACTAATCTAGTTACACAAGTCACTTGCCAAAAAAAAAAAGGGGAAATTTTCAAAAAAGCACCTAACCTTTCCCCAAAATCACAAATAGACACCTGAGTTTTTCATTTTGTCAAATAAACACCTAGACTATCTTAAACGTCATCAATTCCACCCCCGCCGCCCACTTCCGTTAAGAATCAAATGGAATCCATCCCTCAATCACACTTTTTCCCCTTAGAATTGACACAATTCTCAATTTTACCCCTTGAAATGTTTTATTTCCCAATTTTGATCCCCCTCTCTCTAGATCTCCTCTCTCTCTCCTCTCTTCTCTACATGGGGATTCTTGAGACATTCTTTGAGAGCTATGTATGTTAGAGATTGCGTAGGGAATTTTATTATTTTTTGTACTCAATTTTTTTAATTACTTTTTGTACTTACTTTTTTTTTTCAATTTTCAATTCATTTGTTTAAAGTATTTTCAAAAAAAAAAAAAAACACAGAAAAAATTACTCCCTCCTTCGCAAAATTTTTCCTGTCCGATAAACGAGGACTTGAAAATTATACGAAAAATTAAATATTTTCTATTAATTTTTGTACTTTTTTTTCTCAATTTCCAATTCCTTTTTTCAGTATTTTCACACAAAAAAAAAACTGAAAAAAATATACTGTAAAAAAAACGAATTGGAAATTGAAATAAAAACAAGTACAAAAATAAAATATATATATTGAATTTTTCTTGAAATTTGTGTATTATTTTCAAGTTCTTGTTTATCGGACTGGACAAATTTTGGTAATTGAAAAAAAAAATATTGTGAACTAAAGAATGGGAAATTGAAAAACAAATAAGGACAAAAATGATAAAAAGAAATATTGATTTTTTCTTGAAAATTTTGTATTTTTTTCAAGTCCTCAATTATCAGATCGGACAAATTTTGGGAAGGAGAGAGTAATTTTTTTCTTTTTTCTTTTTTTGAAAATACTGTAAAAAAAATGAATTGGAAATTGAAAACAAATAGGCACAAAAAATAATAAAAATATATTGAATTTTTCTTGAAATTTTTTATTTATTTTCAAGTCCTTGTTTACGGATTGGACAAATTTTGGGAAGGAGGGAGTAATTTTTTCAGTTTTTTTTTAAAATACTGTAAAAATAAAAAAATCGAATTGGAAATTGAAAAAAAAACTAAGTACAAAAAATAATAAAATTTCTACACGATGTCTACCATACGTATCTCTCAAAGAATGTCTCAAGAATTCTCATGTAGAGGAGAGAGGAGAGAGAGGAGATCTAGAGAGAGAGGGGTCGAAATTGGGAAAAAAAACATTTCTAGGGGTAAAATTGAAAATTGGGAAAAAAAACATTTCCAGGGGTAAAATTGAAAATTGGGTCAATTCTAAGGGGGAAAAGTGTAATTGAGGGATGGATTCTGTTTGATTCTTAACGGAAGTGGACGGCGGGGGTGGAATTGATGACGTTTAAGATAGTCCAGGCGTTTATTTGTTAAAATGAAAAGCTCAGGTGCCTATTTCTGATTTTAGAGATCAAAGGTCTGGTGGTTTTTTTGAAATTTTCCCAAAAAAAAAAGTAAATAGTTTTCAAGACCCAAGCAATGCCAGCGTTCTAGTTTGACATGAGTCTTTCGGTGGGTAGTACGAGGAGCTCATACTGTCACAAACCTATGAAGTACCGACACACCTAGTTGCTTGTTGTATCCGTACGTGTCAGATTTACCGGGACACGTATGAGACACACCAGTTGGCGTCTCCATTTGATTTGTATTATTTTGGACACATGACATGTTGGGGACACGCGGGCAACACTTATGCCTCGACATGGAAATGGGGTAGAAACATGACATGGATCAACTAATTATATTTAAAGCTTTTTTCGGTGGTCAAATTGTGATGTTTAGAAAATATCAAGAAAGGATACAAATAAAGAAATTTCAACCAAATAAAACCCTTGTTTATAGTTATGCTCACAGAGAAGAAAGTAAGGATTGCAAAGATTCTATTAGTTTTGGTTGTTTCAGGATACAATATTCTTCCTATTCATTTTAAGAACAACTAAATACATATGCAAATACATGACTCATATTTGTTATTGCAGTCTTTTGTCGCGTCCTCATTTGTGTCCCCATTTTTTAGTACAGCTGTGTCTCATGTGTGTATCAGCCGTGTCAGTTTTAGTATCCGTGCCCATATTCGTATCCATATATTGAGATTATTTTTTTCACGAAAATCAAAATCGAGGAAATAATTATATAATTATGAAAGGGAAAATTCAAGTGAAAGAGAATTTTCCTAACTACTTGGGCATTGCAACCTATTTCACTGGAACTCTGTCAAACAGAAAATTATTCCACGGTTTGAGTAGGAATAGTTTTCCGGACCACAGAAGTATTACCTCCAAAAAGTTGAAATTATTTCCTCCAAATAACTTGTCGAATTCCTCAAACCCCCTTCTCAACTTTACACTACAGGTTCTTGCTATGAAGCAACCAACCTTGAGTACAAACTTCCTAAACTCGTAGTTTTATCCAAAGCTGAGCAATTAGGACGTGAAGATGAGATATAGCATATAAGATGAGCAGTTTGTTTAGGGATGTCCAAAACAATTTTGGTTCTTTCATGCATCCTTCTCCATATTTGTTTTCATTGGCAGTGGAAGACAAGGCAGAAGAGAAGGATCTAAGCTATTACCTCCCACTATATAAAGCTATAATCACAGAAGACTGGGAGATTGCAAAGAGATTCTTTGAGCTTGATCCAAGCGCACTCACAGCCAAAATCGCGAGACAATTGAACACACCGCTCCATGTGGCAGCAACAGGGAGTTCGATCCATTTCATGGGAAATCTGGTGGAATTGATGACACCAAAGGAACTGGCGCAACCCAATGTAGATGGTTGCACAGCATTCCACAGAGTTGCAGGGATTGGAGACGTTGAGATTGCCAAGTTGTTATACAAGAAGAACCATGACTTGCCCAATATGTGGAACCATGCCGAACAATTACCTCTCCATTATGCTGCTATGTTCGGTCACAAGCATATGGTTCAGTACTTACTGCAAATCACCAATGAAGATATAGAGTCAAAACCATTTGAAGGCCATTCGGGCTCTCGGCTTATGAGCTCCTTAATAACCAGCGGATTATATGGTGAGTAGTTAGTTATTCATCAAAAAACTACTTGCTTATCATCTGCTGAGATTTTCAAACCTTTGGGGGGAAAGACTGCCAATTTTATTTTATTTTTTTTGTGGTTGCTAAAAGTAATTTTACTCAATTATGTGGGTTCCTGCTATTTGACAGATGTGGCTTTGCTTGTGCTTCGGCGACATCCTAACTTGGCAGTGTCTGATCCCTCTCCTTTGAATGAGATAGCACAGATGCCGTTTGCATTCCCAAGCGGAACTCATTTCGACTTCTTGCAACGGTTCATTTACAAGAGTTGGTCCCTGTCTTTTCATTTTTATCTAAATATACCTTCTGCTTATGTAGTTTTCTAGTTTTGGTAGGAATTCATATGATATACCAAGTAACAGCACAAAGGACTAACAAAACGAGTTGAAGCAGATATTATAGTTATGGAGCTGAATGTTTTACAGTATACATTGGTCATAGCTTAGCCGAAGTATCAGTACTTGAAATATGCTAAGGTTGCATCTAATTTATCGCACGGTTGCATGAACTCAAATGTGTAGGGGCTGGGTTACTTACTAACATTATCTCGTTATAAAATTTCGTAGATGTTCCTCTGAAGTCGGAAATACCCTTTAACGTTTATGATGGAGGAGATGTGGAAAGCCCCGCTGAAAGCCCTCAAGGCTCTGCCAATGTGCGCCGCTGGTTCCCATGGTTTCAAGGAAGCTATTTTATTTCTGGCTTGTCTAAGCTAGGATCATCTAGAATTTTCACTGCCATAAACAATGAACTTTGTTGTCCAGGTAAAATTAAAATTCTTACTGAGGAAATTGAAAGAAAGGATAATCACTCTCAATTTATCTTCTTTTCATTGTTCTTTGCTTTTTTTTCTCTCCCATCACAAATTCACAATCCAACACAGCCTCTGCCCATATTTCAAATTGTTAAGGCTAGGCATATCTGAAGTTGACAACTCCTTCCTTAATTTGACTAGGTTTTCTTTTGTTGCATGCAGGGTTGTGGAAGGTCGTCAATTTTATAAAACAAAACCCACTCAAATTACTATTAATTCCAAGTGTAGTACTGCAGATCAAGCACATTCGAGAAACAAGATTGATGCACCATCAAATGCTCGAGCTCCTCAGATTCTTTTGCAGTGAAATTATCAAGCTGAACAACAATGAAGCCATGTCAATATTAGTACCACCATTCCTTACCGCGGCACGGTTTGGGATTCATGAAGTTGTGGAGGAGATTTTGGTTGCATTTCCTGATGTGATCCATAATGCCGACGAAGAGGGAAACACCATATTACATCTTGCAGTTATTAATCGTCACGAGAACGTTTACAACCTCATCTATCAGATGAGATATGACTGTAAGCAACTCTTATCCACTCTCACGGCCCATGGTAACAAAAGTATGTTGCATTTGGCTGGAGAATTGGCGCCTAAACACAGACTCAATCTCGTTTTTGGCGCAGCCCTACAAATGCAGCGTGAAATGCAGTGGTATAAGGTAACATGCTATTCATTTTGAACAGTATTTAAGAGCTAGTAAATAATTAATTGTTTCCATGGGCCTAAATCACCTAAAATTCAATGTATCTAGGGTAAAAAAAAAAAAAAAAAAAGGAAAAGAAAGAACTTAGAAAATCTTTCAGTATCAATGACGTAGATTTTTGTATTAGGCAGACCCATACTGCATATGATCCACCCATTATCCGATTGTGACCAAAGTTTTAGTAGCTTTTTTGAACAAATTTCTTCATTTTTTTTTATTTGGTAGATAGCACAATCCTAAGTCTTCTCTTGTCAGCACTATTTTGGCATCAAAGAGCAATAAGAACATACTTGATGCAGGAAGTGGAAAAGTTTGTGCCACCTTCACACAAAGAGCTGAAGAACAAGGAAGGGAAGACACCCGGGATGGTATTTACAAAGGCACATAGTGCGCTAGCGAGGGAAGGAGAGCAGTGGCTGAAAGACTCAGCGGGGTCGTGCATTGTGGCGGCAACCCTCATTGCCACAGTGGTGTTTGCAGCGGCCATTACAGTACCAGGTGATTACGATGAGCATGGCATCCCAAACTATTCGAACGATCCCTTTTTCATTGTCTTTGCCATATCGGACGCCTTTTCTCTCTTCTCGTCGCTCACTTCATTGCTGATGTTCTTGTCTATCTTCACGTCTCGGTACATGGAATTCGATTTTCTCAATCAGCTGCCCATGAGGATGACGATTGGTCTTATTACCTTGTCCCTCTCCATAACAACCTTGATGATAGCTTTCAGCACCACTCTTTATCTTATATTCCTTCAAAGTTCGAAAAAACTATGGGTTCTAATTCCAGTGGCAACAATGGCCTTTTCTCCCGTCGTTATATTTGTGTCCAGTCAATATCCCCTTCTCGTGGACATGGTTAAGTCCACGTTTTGGCCTGGCATTTTTCGGAAGCAAGGTGAACGTATCCTTGCATAGGTCAAACAAAAGGGCAAGAGGAGAGCTTTGGGTTGTTGGAAAAATAATAAACTTGGTTTTAAATTGGGAGCTATTAGTTGGTTATGAAGAGTTATTGGCTATGACTTTTCATATTTGTTAGTGGGAGTTTTCTTTTTGAGTATTAGTGAGTTATGATTGTGAAAGGTCCCTACTAATTGTGTTGTGGAGGTCATGGTTATTGCCTGTTAATTAAGTTATGAGGCTGTAGTAAAGGAGAAAGTAATCTCACAAATTCGTTCAACAAGGAGGATGTATTATATATCCAAGAGGGCGAGGGAGAGGAAATAATTCAAGATTTTCCGAAAGAATGTATGATAAATCCCAAAGTTAAAAAAAAAATTTTTTTTTTTTTATCAGCAAAAATTTTATTAATGAAAATTTGACAAAGGGTACATCAAGTAGGGGGAGAAGGAAGGGGATTCCAACCAAAGTTGAAGAAATTAATGTTACAATTGCAATCAGAATGCCACTATGCTACCGAGTCTAGAAATTACTCTATTGGAAAGAAAGTGAACCTAGTCGAAGATAAGGGAAATGCTTCAATACACACCCTCATTTTAGGACATATAGTATGCACCCAACGAATGGCTCAAATTGTGCCACATCAGCAAAATGTGACCTGAAGAACAGGTCATGTAACAGGTCATCATATCTAACCACAAACATTCATAAGCTGAACCACAAAATTCATAAACCAATTCATAACCTATTTTTATAGGTCATAACACATTCATAAGAATGCCACAACGTTCATAAACAAAACCACAAATGTTCATAAGTAAAAGCAAAGGAACCACAAATCCTCGTAAATAGCGATTCATAAGTCACAAAATAAGCTTTTAAAAAAAGAAAATAAGCTTTTAAAATATTTTATATGATTAATAAATTTTGAATCAAAATTCAATCATGAAAAAAAAAATGTATACTACACATACGTTGCCTTTTATCTAATAAATATTTTGAAAAAAAAATATCAATTTCTTTTGGTGATTTTTTTTTTTTTTTTGTCAGTGAATCATTGAAAAAAGAAAATAAGCTTTCAAATTTTTTTATATGATTAATAAATTTTGAATCAAAATTCAATCATGAAAACAAAAAATGTATACCACACATATACATTGTCTTTTATCTAATAAATATTTTGGAAAAAAAATATCATTTTTTTTTTTTTTTGTCAGTGAATCATTGAATTACATCAAGGTAAAAAAAGAAACATGAAGTCATGAACAAAAAAATTAAAAAAAAATTTATAATTTTTTGTAGAGAGAGTGAGAGTTGGACAAAAAAATTTAAAAAAATACAAATTGTTTTTTTAAAAAATGGGTTAAAAAAGTTACGACAAGGTTCCGCACAAATATATTCAGATGAATAATCGAGAGCGTTAATGTGATAGTTTTTGTTGATTAAATCAATCATGGAAAGTTACATATCGATTGGATTTAGAAAACCCATTGATTGGGGTATGAATGTGTTATTTAGATGAATTTTACACGAGAGTTATTATCCGATTAAATGTAAGTTGAAACACGATGAACTTAACTTTTTGTACAAATGATGTACTCTGTAATATATGAAAGACAGACGGTTCCGATCGGAGAAAAAAACTTTGGTGGGGCTGTTATGGTTTAGAATAAGACTTTCAAGCCTCGGGAAGCATTGAACATGATCCGATGTCATGGCTATTGATATCCGATGATCTCCAAAATTGGTGTCAGCGATGGAATCAACGAGGCGGGAAATCCTAACAGTTCAGATCGACCATTATAAATTCTAACTCGGTGACGACCTTTGAAATCTATACATTGAATATAGTTGGTTAAGAACTAAGTCTTGTGCTATAGTTTAATGTACGTTAGCCACACGATTGCAACACAATTATGACGATCCACACCTATCATTTTGTTTCTGTCGGTGTTTTAATACGTCTCACCAAATTTTGTCAATATGATTTGAAAAGCCCCTTCATCGGGAGATTCGGGGCGTGAGAATCATTAGTAGGAAAAAATTTGTTAACTCCAATCGAGCATGTAGAGATAATTAATTTACTTAATTTTTGACACGAATGAGATAATATCCCTCCTAGAAAAAGATAGACGGTTCTGATTTTCTAAAACTCGAAAGGCCATCGAGTGATGTATCGTAACTTTACGAGGATTTTCCATAAATGTTAGCGCAATGCACTGCACACACACAATCACACTCTATTTTTCGGTCCAAAATAGGATGAATTTTTTCTCCCTCCAGAAATTCCCCCCAAACCCAAAATCAGACCCCCAAATCCCTAACTTTGTTGATTAAACCAATCATGGAAAGTTACATATCGATCGGATTTAGAAAACCCATTGATTGGGGTATGAATGTGTTATTTAGATGAATTTTACAAGAGAGTTATTATCCGATTAAATGTAAGTTGAAACACGATGAACTTAACTTTTTGTACAAATGATGTACTCTGTAATATATGAAAGATAGACGGTTCCGATCGGAGAAAAAAACTTTGGTGGGGCTGTTATGGTTTAGAATAAGACTTTCAGGCCTCGGGAAGCATTGAACATGATCCGATGTCATGGCTATTGATATCCGATGATCTCCAAAATTGGTGTCAATGATGGAATCAACGAGGCGTGAAATCCTAACAGTTCAGATCGACCATTATAAATTCTAACTCGGTAACGACCTTTGAAATCTATACGTTGAATATAGTTGGTTAAGAACTAAGTCTTGTGCTATAGTTTAATGTACGTTAGCCACACGATCGCAACACAATTATGACGATCCACACCTATCATTTTGTTTCTGTCGGTGTTTTAATACGTCTCACCAAATTTTGGGTCAATATGATTTTAAAAGCCCCTTCATCGGGAGATTCGGGGCGTGAGAATCATTAGTAGGAAAAAATTTGTTAACTCCAATCGAGCATGTAGAGATAATTAATTTACTTAATTTTTTACACGAATGAGATAATATCCCTCCTAGAAAAAGATAGACGGTTCTGATTTTCTAAAAAAAACTCGAAAGGCCATCGAGTGATGTATCGTAACTTTACGAGGATTTTCCATAAATGTTAGTGCAATGCACTGCACACACACAATCACACTCTATTTTTCGGTCCAAAATGGGATGAATTTTTTCTCCCGCCAGAAATTCCCCCCCCCCCCCCCCCCCCCCCCAAAAAAAAAAAACTAGATCGTAACTCTCTCTCTCTCTCTCACACACACACACACATTGTGGTTTGTGTTTCTGTAACCGTACATCTATATTAGGGACGGAGCCAGGAATTTAACTACATAGGGGCGAATCTTTTTCTAAACAATTTTGCAAGGGCGAACATCTATAATTCGTAGGAAAATTTCTTTTTTTCTATATAATACTAGTGGTTTTTTCCTTTTCTTGGAGGGGCGACCGCCCCTACTGGCCCCCCACTAGCTCTATCCCTGATCTATATAATAAAGGAGCTCAGTGGTTGAATCCAACATAAATCCAAAGGCCCAGACTTCACTTTCCCTAAATAAACGGCTGGGATTGGTTTTAACCAAAGAATTAGGGGATCTGATCCAGTCGCACAAAAATCAGTGGTCAAAATTGCTAGGGAGTTGCCGCGCACAAGGCAGTTACTCCCAAAATTGCAAACGCATGACTCCACAACTGCACACTGCTCTGCTCCTTCCCTCCCTCCCCCTCTCTCTCTTCTCCGGCATCTCATGAAGCTATCAAAACCTCCATGCAGAAAGACGCAATCCTGGAGTGGGAAATTGAAGGCACAAGTACCCCAAACGAAGCTAGTACGTACCTTTCTTCCCTCCCTCTACAGATTGGCATAAACAGCTTGCTTTAAAAGCGTGTATATTTTCATTCTTCTTAGTGCATAAACAGCTTGCTTTAAAGAGTGTGTATATTTTCATTCTTCTTAAAGTTCTTCTGGTGACCATAATTGGTACTCATTTGTTTTGATTTTCTGTTGTTCTTTTCTCCTTTTCTCTTCTTTGGCCAAGCTGGTTTCTTTTTCGGTTGCTTTCAATAAGCACAGAATTCCCAAACCCGAAGTGGCTGTTTCAATCAAGAAAACAATCGAACATCACTCCAAATGTTCGACGAAATGACTCACCCACACACACATAGCCTGAGTATCGAACATCAAGTTTCTTTGATTTCAATTGATCAATTAGTTGGCCCGGGCATCCGGTTATAAAAATAATAATAATCAATTTGGATGCATAGACTCGGGACGACACCTCGTAATGGGCACAAAAACCCTACGGGTCAGAGCCCACAGCCTCGGTGCAATGAACTGGTCCACGAATTAATGTAAGAAGCAACAGTCGTTTACCTTCAAAGGCCTACCACAACACAAGTGATGATATAATTGCATCTATCTATAGTTTCAATCCAATGGATTGCCAATGTGCTGTAAATGTGATATACCACTTGAATGCTTCAATAGATCATCTTTTTCAATGTTGCAGTGTATCTGTATTTCCATGCCTTAGGTCTCTGATTTACTCAATGCAGTGTATCTGTCTGTATTTCAGCGGTGGTAAATCAGTTGCTCGAGTGTGTGGCCCTTTAGTGGCAAGAGCAAAGGTTTCTCTTCAGTTAATTATCAGGTAAATCAATAGTGGGCTCTCTCTTAAGGCCGTCTTCTTCTTCCGTACAATTGTGAAGGCCCCTCTTTGTTGGGCTACTGTAGTTGTAGATTGTTTTAAGTTTAAGAACTTTGGTTTTTTATCAACAATCAAAGTTCACTTTGTGTGTATTTTGCCATGGGAAATCAGTAGCTCGAACAGGTGGCACCCAGCACCGGCGCTTTATGAACACATTTCGACTTGCGTTTTACATAATCGAGTTACCCTTCCTCTGATTTGTAGCCCAACTAATCTCAGCAATAGTCCGATAGGATCTCCAGCAGTCAGATTCTTCAACAATGGAGAATTCCACGCAGCTGCAGAGAACTAGAATTTGAAAAATAGGTGGCAATGCTTTCAAGCCCATAACAACACAACCATGCCGAGCTTCAGTGCTCACACCCCACGTACCCAATATCATGAGATAGCCAATCTTAAGATCTCATTTGTTCTTATCTAATGGACTCATTTGGCTTTTAAATGGTCCACATGAAGAATCTGTGTGCATTTTCTAAGAAATTAGAGGTCGGGGCACACGCGTGCGTGTGCAAGTTAAGTTTTGATAAAAATATGCACAATAGTTACGGTTTATTGTTTGATCTTTTGTGCCTATGTGCCTTTTCTTTCTATTTCAAGCACGGTTATTTCTTACATGTACATATGCTCTCCTAAATTTACCGTGTCAGTTAACAAAGGATGGAAGAACTTTCTCCACATGTATGAATTGTAGCATGCAAAGACAAAGATCAAAAGAACCCATTCCACTTGTGTTGTGTTGTAAAAAATAAGATCCAACAATGGCCGTTGTACTCAAATACCCAGCACATGCATGTGCAAGTCGAAATTTGTTAAAATATGCGAAAGAAACCATTAACAGTTGACCTCTTGTTAGTGGTTTCGGAGAAAGAAATAAAGGGCCAGCGCATCATTATATGCTTGCTAAAGTGATTGGAAACGGGTCTTGAGATATGTTTGGCCTCCAATGTCTTTCTATTTCAAAGGTAATTGTGAAATGCTCTGCTTCTTTTTTTCTAAGTTTTACTGAAATTCATTGGATGGACCCTGTTTGAAGCTTATTGTAAAACACAAATTACAGCATGAGTAGTTCACTTCTCTAAAATTGGTCAACAGTAGGGAGGCAATTAATTTACATTAGGTTAAGATTAATTATGTAGTCTAAGGTGCGGGCGGGCACCTAAAATTCTATCATGATAATTGTGTTTGTTGTAGAGAAGTGAGGGCTAGGAGCTGCAAAAGCGTTCTAACTGGTGTGGAGTTGACTTGTTTGAACTCTAAGTAGTCTTATTTTCCTCTATGGTGAATTCGTATGTTTCTTTTTTGTTAATTTGACTTCTAACATGTTCACTGTATTAATGACTGTTTCTTTAGAGGTGCATGTTCCTTGGAATATGGTAACGGAAGGGCGAGTCATGTTGGCTGGACAAAAGTTGATCAGCTGTGGGACATGTAGTTCAAAGATTGTGGTTAAATTTCAATCAATCAGTTCATTCGAATTGGAGCAAAGTCGAGGCCCTTCAATAGAGGACAGAACTTGATGAGTCTTAACCTCAACATCACTTCCATCCAATGAACATGGTACGCTGATGCATCTCATCCCACAAGATTTTGGTGAGGATGAGTATTATGAGGAGACAAGGAAGTATAAAACTGTATGTAAGCAAACAAAATTCTTCTTGATCAGCCGTGAGGTTGGATTAATATTTGTTATAGACATCTAGAATTTCATTATGAAGGTTCACTCCATCAATTGAACTGAGACGGTTAAACTATCTTTGGGCCTTTTTCTCCTGTGCCTATATCGATGATGGCCTATAGTAGACAAACTCTCACGTGCTATCTTATGCCAATTCCGGGAGTCTTTTGATTACCACTGATTTCTCGCCTTTTTGGAACAATACCTACTGCTCACTGTGCGCATGGATTTTGTATCTTAAGTCAAAGTGTCCTCTTAAAAAACCCGGACACGAACCTCACTTTATTAGGGATACAAAATCTTCATTCTTTAAAATCAGTAATCCTGAATTTTTATCAACTGTTAGTCCTCTATTACTTTAGCCTGTCTTTTATATAGTTCCTTGACTCCTCGGGAAGAGGTCAAATGTGAAAACCAAACCTTTAGTTCTCAGATTGTTAAAACAAGGAAAAGAGGATGTTGTTATGACCAAAACATATAAATATAAGCGTGCAAGGCTGCAACTACTTAACCAAACGGAGCAATCTGTCTGCACCTAAAGCACCTAGACATGAACATTGGGTGATATTCATGTTACGTCCTGTTTGGTCATGTCCTCTAGGACTCAGGTCAGCATCCGGTTGAAAAATCCAAGTCCATTTACTCAAACTTTGTGGTTCTGCCGTGCTTTTTCTATTTGTATCTTTAATGTGCTGATAAGTAATCAAATCTTGTTTTCCGCTGCCTTTTCCTCCATTGAATCTTTTGTTTTGTTTTGTTTTGTTTTGTTTTAGGGTTTGAATGGACGAGCTTCGGACTTTCGAACTTCGACCAGATTTTTTGTTTCTGATAACAAAAGATGTGAAATGAAGTTGCTCTCTTGTTTCACAACTTCTACCATTGCACTTGGAAGGAACCAGTACTTGTGATTTTGGCCCAATCCTCTACCATTTGCTCTTTGTTTTTCAGTTTCAGAGTTGCTACTTATTGCAAATACATTTTATTTTGTGTTTTTAGATTCAGTTGCTACTTATGTGCCAGGATCCAAGCTTGCTCATCTAACTTGCCAAAGAAATGTTAGCTGGGTGGACATGATGGGGAATGAGCCCCTTCATTTCCAAGAGTGTGGGTATTTTTGAGGACAACACATACATAATGAAGGCAACAAATTACAATTGGGAGGAAGAGGCAGAGGTGATGGAGGATACGACTATGGAGCGTCAAGAAAGGCAGAAGGAGATGCTACTTACACTTAGGGGGTTTTTTTTTTTTTTTTCCCATTTTGTTTGTACATAGAACTTAGGGTAGACGGTGATGATTATGTTCAGTTCATACCTATTTTGTAAAATATTATGCATTCATGTCTGCCAAACTAGCAGATGCCATATTTCTTGTCTGCTTGTTTTGGTTTGTAAACATTATGTAAAAAATTTCGTTTCAATTGCAATGTGCGACTCGGCATGAGTCTAAATTACATATTGAAAAGCTGTTTTGTTCTTTTTTACTGTTGTGACTGCTGCTGATTGAGACGTCGTGACGTCGAGTTAGACAGAAAACAAAGGAAACTCTGTCGAATTTTCCTGAAAACATGATACATATTTCAAGGTACAATACGGACACGACATGATACGTTTAACTGCCATATTTCAGAGCTTGCTGCTGCAGCCTTCTTTTACCAAAAAATGTGAAAGCAAAAGCTTAGAATCTTAGATATATATCGCTTCCACTCTATCATTCATTGAGAAGGGGAAAAAATCTAAAACCATTAAAAGCGCAGGGAGGGAGAGGGAGAGGGAGAGGGAGAGGGAGAGGGAGAAGTGTGGGGAGAGAGATTGAGAGAGGAGTGGAAGGGGAGTTGCTCAACTATTTTTTGAGCGTAATAGTTGTGGACCCTTGCATTTATGTACGGACTCAAAAACTTCCTTCCTTATCACAAAATATGGTCAACTATTCATAAATTTCTTTTTTTGCCGTTCAAAAAAAAAAAAGGACGATATGGTCAACCAAGAAATTTGATGTTTTGTTTAACGTAAAACACAATTTTGTATATATGCATACTGAGAGTTAACATAGAGAGTATACCTAGCACTAACATATGAATTAAGAGAGAGAGAGAGAGAGAGTTGGGAACAGCGTAGAGGATGAGAGAGACGGAAACAAATTTGGGGATATATAGACGATGCCGAGTGCATTAGTCGTGAAGAGCATTGGGAGGCGGGAGCAACTCTGGAAATTGACTTACCGGGAGTTCTCAAGAAAAGTCATTTTCCTTCAATTGGGAGAAAATATTTTACATGTAAAACATTTTTATGTATAATTTGTGCACCCAAATATCAAAAAAATATTTTCACGTCCAAACAAACAGAGCCTAAGTGTAAAATGAAATCACAATACCATCCTTCTGTATATTCATCGCAAATTATTTTTCTCCCACATTATGAATCTAATGAAAATGTGCTGAATAGTCCCAGTAGCAATTCCAGCAAATATTATAGGTATATCCAGAGAGGATAGTGGAAGTCGAAGACTGTACAATTTGTAACTAAGTATGACATAACTGCCTTTCTACGAAAATGTGAAACTAACTAAACAAGTAAATCACCAAAATTGTTGAAAAAGCAAAATCAATTGCCAAGCCGATACAGAGAGAGTACAACAAGTAACTGAGTATACTAAATCTTCCTATATAAGTTACTATAACGAAAATGTCTTGAAGGCCTTCTCTGGGGCATGACAGAATCACATCAAAGTAGGAGCACATATTTTGTTGCTACGACACTTGAGCAGCACAAAAGAGAAGCTCTGCTTAGCTATATGAGATTGGCCTTCCGTTCCAAAATTTATCAAGGATCTGATGGATGAGTTTGTCAGGTAATCTTTTTGTTGCCTGCAAATGAAATCCGACTAACCGAGACAAAATGCCGGCTGAATATGATCCTTGAAGTTCCCGACATAACAAGCACCGGCTGAAAAATGCAGAATAGAGAACAGCCAAGTCACATACTGTTACCCACACAAAGGATCCACAATCATGAGAGCTTCAAAAGTACAAGCACCACATAATTTCCACAAAAATAACATGTACCCCTACATCTGCAAAAGACCTACCAGAAACACCAAGCCATTTGGCATACATGAAAAGAATACATTGAGATCATAATCATGTAATTACGTAGGTATCATATAGAGACAATCCAAGAAAAGATACATCAGATTAGTGACACTCCCATATACCAAAAATAACATGTGAGGGCGTAAGGTCTGGGAAGAGTACCTAAGGTATCCCTCTGAGGATATGACAAGCACTACTATGGTACTCAAGAACACCGGAGGTGGAGGAGAGAGCTTAGGGCAGTTTGAGAGAGAGAGAGAGAGAGAGAGAGAGAGTGGCAGTATAGAGCAGTGAACAAGCTAAATTATTTCAACTAATAAAACTGGGCAAGGTTTGAATGAAGCAACATTTTTTAACTTCAAAGATGTTTCCAACAAAGGATCGTAAGAAGCATGATACCCTAGCCAACAGAGACAGCGCGTCTCCCAATGCAAAACACAAAATCAGGAAAAAAACCACGAGTATAGGGTAATATGTGGTTTTACCAATGTGAGTGGAACAGCCAACAAACAGGTGCTAAAAAAATTCAAAATGACCCAAGAAAGGAGTCTTAGAAGCATGATATCTTTTGACTTTAGTGGGAAATACCAAATTTTGCATATACAAGAAAACAGTAATGTTTCGAAATTCAGATGTCACAAACTTGTTTCCAAATGTCACAAACTTGTTTCAAGTATACACCATAAGAAAAACAATAAAACCATGTCAATACAAATTCATACCTGTTGTCAGTGCTTTGCCTGAAGGAACTTTTGCCACAGGTTTTTCAGGTTCCTTGTAATCAAGGGGAGGTGCAAAGTCCACCTCAGTCAGTCTCAATTATACTTATCGCATTAGAAGGCTTTGTTTCAATGATGTCTATATAATACTTTTTGTTATTGTATGCCACCAGCCCACCATAATACTATCTCCTGTGGTTAAGCAAGAAAAGTTCCTCAATGTCGTCTCCAAGCTGCATGAGAAAAGAATAAATGAACTATATTAGGTTTCACTCAAAGGAAATATAAAGCAATAGAAAACAAAAGGACGAAACACTGTTCCTGATCTCATATTACGCAAAGACAGGAAACACTAGACCATAAGACAAATAGAGCTTCTAAACCTCTCAAAGCTTGAAAATCTTATTGTTATCTCATTAACAACACAATGACCAAGCTATCACCAGCTGCAGCTTTCACTGAGGTTTCTGAGCACGAACTTTCCATCTATTGCACCATGAAATCGACTATTGGTGACACACTTTCAGGAGCGAGGTAAGAGAATTCATCTGACACATAAAAGTAGATCCAAATTGAGAGGCCCAACACTTAAATATTGAACTCTGAAAGAGATTAAACAACTTAGAGATCGAAAAACCAGCCACATGCCCACAACAATCGATTGAAGCACAGTACAGAACCATGGGAGGAAATAAGTGAAATTGGGACTCGCATGCGGTCAGATAGGTCAATTGGTCGAATTGACGCAGTTAAGCATGATGACAAGGATGACAATAAATCGTAACTTCTGAGAGGAACAACAGTGGATGCTACTTCTCAAAGAGGGCTGCTAGAACCTTAGAGTGTGGCAAAAGGGTTGGATTCAACTGAAAAACAAAGCCAAACCCACTAATGCAGGATTGGGTTCATAAAGGTTTGCAAGTCCCTCAGGGTGCTGCCATATGTAAGTAGAAATATCAAACCACAAACCAATTTGGTAATTCCCTTCGAAAGGATAGTTTGCAAAAAGGATAAAACAGAAACTAATGGTGGAAAGCTCAGGTGAGAGCACAAAAACACCATCAAACTGATCTTGATATTAAATATATTCCTCCAGGCAGGATGGATAACTAGCACAAGCTTTTTTCTTACTTAGAGTACTCTATTTGGCAAGAACAAGGTAATTCACTGCCAGAAGATATAAAAAATAAAACACATGCCTCTCTCTTGCAGCAGTACATCACAGGAACCCAGGAATTAATATGATTGAATGGCTTTAACTTCTTTAACTAAACATGTCCATGGGGTTACAAGTTTCAAAATCGGCTTCATTTTTCACTTCCTGTTCTTTACCTTCAACATTGCTAAATTTCTTTCTTGATGGAGAATGCTCTCGTTCCATAAAACCTACAAATACAATATTGCAAATAGAGTTAAAGGAGAAAATGAATAGGGTTCCTATGCATGATAATGTGTAACAATGAGGCAGTCACAAAGGAGTCATCGACCAATGATTGTTCTTAAGTTAAGGTTGATCTTCAAAAAAAAAATCATATGCAAATGTAATCCTCAAATGCCCGTGCAATTTACTAAAGCAAATCACTTGCAATTTACTAAAGCAAATCACTTGCAATTGTTAAACAACGAAAAGCTTTTGGTGGTTGGAACAGCGAATAGAGTCCTATCATAGAAGCTTCTGGTGGTTGGAGTACAAGACAGAGTGTTTTTCCTGAGCAAGAATCATCTAGTGATAAGTAGTAGTCCGATATCGTTAGTCTTTTTGAGCTTTGGGGTGCTTTGGGTAAAAAACCAAAAAACCACTTTTGTCCTTATTCAATTTTTTTTTGCATTCGTTTGTTTTGCATCAAGATTTTGTGGTTTCTGGATTCCTCTCGACGAGACGAATCTAACAAGTATAAAATTATGGTCAAAACTCAAATTTTTTTGAATAAAGCCAAAATAGGTGGATTATTGGCCAATAATCCACCTATTTTGGCTTTATTCAAAAAAAATTAATTTTTGTGAATAATTTTATACTTGTTAGATTCGTCTCGTCGAGAGGAATCCAGAAACCACAAAATCTTGATGCAAAACTAACGAATGCAAAAAAAAATTGAATAAGGACAAAAGTGGTTTTCTAACGAATGCAAAAAAAAATTGAATAAGGACAAAAGTGGTTTTTTAAAAAACCACTTTTGGTTTTTTACCCAAAGCACCCCTTTTTTGTGTAGCTTGATGCTATAGTATAACTAGGTAAAGAATGACCCCCCATAAATTTTCCATATTGTATTATTGAACTAGAATTTCCAGATAGACTTAGATTCTTGTACAGGTTCCTTAATTAGGTAAGAGCTGAATCATTTGTTAGGTGGTCTTCTTTAAGGGGGATGATGCAATGTGGAGCAAACAAAAGTGATAGAAATTAGCTTTTTATCACAACAACTAAAGGCCATAAATCATAGTAGAATTCTACTCTAAGTTGAAGTTCGACTAAAAACATAAATTAGGTGATTAAATACTCATGTTTTTTTAATGCACTGCAGCATCACTTGCTCAAGCGATTCTTTTTGTGTTTTCAGCGCTCAATCCAGATAAGTGGATTGAATTTAAACTACAAGACAGAGCAAAAGTCAGCCACAATGCTCACTTATTCAGGTTATCCTCATGTCTTGCTTATTAATTCTACGCCCTATGTCGCTTTTTATTGGCCCATGTTTGTGAAATCAGACTTTTGACGGAGCCATAATTGTTGCACTTTAAAAACTTCTGCTCCATTCGGTTCATAACTTCATATCCTGACTCTACAGTTATGCACTGAAAATACTTTTTCCATCGAAAAAGTAGAACTGCGAAATTTTTTATTAAAGAATTGAAACGAGCAAACTTTAAAAAAAAAATTGAACACAAAATCTGAGAAATATTGCAGATACACTAAATGATGTAAGCCTTCAACTTTCCAAAACTTCCCTTCAGCAGTTGGCAACTTAACATGATCCCTTGAGTGGTTTACTCGAATTTAAAAGAGGAGTAAAGAAGCGGAATCTTGTCAAAAATTTTCCTGTGGCTAATGAATGGACCTCCTTCAAACATATTTACGTAGCCATGCTTTATTTGGAGTAATCCTTTCATTTTTCTATTGTCGTCATCAAAAGCCTATCTTGCTTGTTTAGCAATGTTCTATTGTTTCGTTCACAACTCATAAAAAAGGCTTAAACGGCTGCACCATATGCTTGATGTAGTGCATACTGCAAAGATGGAGCAGAGTAGTTTTATTGTTGAGTAAATTTTGGAACTCGTAGACTCAAATCTATATTCTTGAATTGTTTCATTTTTTAGTCCGAAGGAAACTTAGTGTAGCTCTTGCCTGATTGATGTGTACTTTATGAGAGGCTTGGCTTTTGTTAATCCTATATAGATAGACCTTTGTTTTATATCCAGAATAACACATGTTGCCTACTACCCCTTTCAACCAAGACACGTCACACTTTTGATTATTTCTTCTACAAGGCTGGAGGCACCATTGTACTTTTTGTAGTCCAATAACAGATTTCGAACTTGTAGAAGCTACAGAAAGTGCTATTTAGTGGAGAGGTGGTTTTATATACACAGGAAAGGGTACTAACTTAACTAGTTGAGGATGAAACGATTATTGCTATTTGGACTATCCATACAAGCATCTCTCAGGCATTTCGTCGAATACGTAAAATACAAGTGAAAATGGGAGCATATGGACATTCAAAAAGGCACAAGTAATCACAATTATTATGGTTATAGGGAAGCTATCTCATCCTTAAATCTGTTTCAATCTACAAATTGAAGGAAGTTTTCAAAGCTAATATACTTACCAAATTTTGCAAGGAAAACTGGTGCGGCTTTCTGAATACTCCGGCACGGCTTTCTGAATGCTTCGGCAGATTCCAAGATTGGATGTTATGTTCAGAACCATAGCTGCGTTTCGATTCTGCTCGCCTTCTATCTGAATGAAGGGGCTAGGGTAACAAAGTAGAAGAGAAAAAACAGACAAACGCAGGGAGACGGAGAGAAAAGACACATAAAACCAGATTGATACCTGTTGTCTTGTTTGTTGGTGATGATCCATTAACTTGTGTTTTACATTCAATATTGTACACATTAAGTGTTTGCACTTGTCTCAATTACTTTGGCATTGCATCTCTTACTACCTTGGCCACGGTTAATTTTTTAGGAATATCACACGACATTTTTAATTGGTTGGATTAGCATTGTCCAGTGATGAAAGTTAAATGAAAAAAGAAGCTCAAGCTGCTCTATAGTATCCTCCTTTTGATACGATGTCGCGGAGAAACCGAAAAACATGGCCGAAATTACCGAACTCACATAGAAATGGTGAAACAAATTTTTCATGAAGCATTTTTTCAATGACAAAGTAGAGAATGGGCATTTTTCAGTGACAGAACTTAAGATATCTCAAAAATCATAAAACCCAAACATAACCGGAAACCACAACTGTGGTGAATCCCAGAATAGGAAAGCACATTTTTTCGAGCATTCAAACTGAGATTTAGTTCACGCATTCTATCAAACAGTTACCACGCAATGTAACTACAGATTTCAGGGATATGCTTACAGTAATTTTAACTGGTGTGGCGAAATAGGAACGTATTGCAGGTGGGTCTTGCAAACAGTACAAATTCGAAGCTTGAATGCTGTGTTCAGGCGGGTCTTGCAAACCGGCAAATTCAAAGCTTGAATGTTGTGTTCATTCTCTGGCGCTGGGTTCGCAAAATTGATTACAGATGATTAAACCCACAAACTGGAGAAAGAGGAAAAAAAAAAGGAAGGAAAAAATAGAAAGGAATTGAACAAACAACTTGATTACTTACTGCACTCTTGAAATGGTCAATGGATTTCCGGGAAACACTTCGAAGTTTGAAACTCCCTTCCACTCCAAGATTCATTGAGAAGGGGGAAAATCTACAACCATCAGAAGCACAGGGAGGGAGACGGAAGGGAGCTGCTTATGCGGTTTACAGAGAGAATATTGCGTGGGAGGAAGAAACAATAGATACAGATCGTGGAGAGAGAAGAGAGAATGGAGGGAGAGGTTTTTACAGATCGTGGAGAGAGAAGAGAGAATGGAGGGAGAGGTTTTTGGATGACTGGCTGTACAGGTGACCAGTATTATTATGCCTCTAAATTTTGAAGGGTTGAGATTGAATAATTAACATCTAAGGGTTGAAAGGAAGGGTGCATATGGTACATCTCAAAATAGGGGTGTGTACCGTAGCTGGACCCCGAAGATAAACATAATAACAAGTGAAACAAATTGAAAGCAATTACCGTTAAAAACCAAAGAGTGACTCAACGTACTTGAAAGAACGAAAACGGCAATATTTCAATCGACGTGGACGTACCCCACTGTGAATCCTCGAAAAAATTGCGGTCGAGACAGCTTTCCCGGGACTACCAGTGAAACACGGCGTTTTGATGCTTTAATGACAATGGAAAGAGCCCGTATAGTTTACCTGCTCGCCAACTACGGTAAAGGGAAATGTTTCTGTCGAAAGGCATCTATCCAATTGGTCAAGGAAGTTTTTCTAATGGGATGGCTCTAGGAATCTCTGGTACTTTCAACTTCATGATCGTATTCCAGGCTGAGCACAATATCCTTATGCACCCATTTCACATGTTAGGTGTAGCTGGTGTATTCGGCGGCTCTCTATTCAGGGCTATGCATGATTCCTTGGTAACTTCTAGTTTGATCAGGGAAAGCACCGAAAATGACATATTGATGGAATATTCATAAACATGTCATAAGCATGAACACAATGCGTACAATCGTAGATATCAACAAGATGCAAGTGGCCCTGGGATTCCCCATAATGCCTAAGCTCTTGATTGTACAAATCATTACCCTCTAGGATCGGTGGAAGTGGAAAAATTCCCCAGCGCTCTTCATCTACAGTGTCAGTGTGTTTTTGCTGTGAAGGCACACTAGAAGCCTTCCATGAGCCCGTCTCAGATGAGCACGGCTGCCAAAGATTCTAATGGCCGGCTAAATCCTTTCTAGGGCGTAAATGAAGCTTGTACTCCGAGTAACGTAGATTTTATTACTTTTGTTGGATTTAATTATTCGGATTTGATTGTGTGCACTAGATAATTTCATGTTTATGAAATTGGTTTTGTTTTTCCCATATAATTATGTATTTGTCATGCGCGGTTTTAAATACTCTTCGCACAATAGTTTTAATTGAATTCGTGATAATTAACTGTGATAGATTATACTATCGTAAAACGCATCGTGCTATTAGACGGTCCGTGTCATAGAGACGGATCATACTAGTAAGACGATCCGTGCTAAGCGGAGATAATCTATGTTGCTTGATGATACACAAATATTTTTAGGAGATATCGCAAGGGCCCGTGAACCCTAAAGGTATCCGGCAAATCCGAATAATAAATCCTTCAATCGGAATATATCTAGGTTACAAAGGTTCAAGTGAATTCGACACCCTAGATTTTCTCTCAGCGATTCTATTCACTTTTTAATTGCTTTATTTTAATTTAGCTTTTACAATTTTAGGAAATCAAACCATCATCTCTTTTTATCGAATTAATTTAGAAATCAATTGAAATCTTTGCAACTTAGCCTTTTAATCCCTGAGGAGCGATACTCGGCAAAGGCGGCGGTACATAGTGCTCAGGGTTGTCAAATGAACACCCTGAACCTCTAACTTCTACCGAGACCTATGTCCAACAATTGCAGTAAATAAGGTTTTGAACACCCTGTAAAAAAGGCTTTGAACACCCTGGAGTGACCTTTGGTCAAAACTCAAAAGGGAAACTGTCTAAAGGAAACTTTAAATATCCAGTTATAAGCTTTTGATCCAAATGAAAACCTTTAGTTACCTCTGACGCATGATACAGTATCATGTACTCCAGTTTTTGACCTTTTTTCCTTCCCAACAGAAGCTTTTCCATCCCGTTCTCTTTGTTTACCCTTCATATTAACTAGTTTCACCCTTGTTCCCCTTTCATTTTGACAAAATTATTTTACGTTGAACCAAATGGAGCCTAATTGTCAATTTCGTTATTTGTTGTTGAGTGTTGAGTCAACTTTTGCATCTTAATAATTGTTTCTTAGAAGTGATATAGCTAAATTATGATAATAATGTACTCACCTTCTACTACAACCTAATTTTTAAGGATGTTTTGAGACAAATTTCTAAATTTTCCATTCTACTCTAAAGATTTCAATCAGTTCTTTGGTTTGGAGTAAATACAAGTAAAAAACAAATGCTCATGCATAATTGTTTGTGCTATTATCGACATAATTTTATAATGGAGTTCCATTATGTGACGTATGGAATGAACTTTTTGAACACCCTGGCAAATAATCCTGGAGCCGCCACTGATACTCGGAATACTTGCCGCTATTTGAAATCTTTGCAACTTAACCTTTTATACCAAATTTTCTTTGCGAACTTCTTAAATTGGTCTTTGTTTTGGGACAGTCATCAAAGAAAAGGAGCAAAATTTTGGGACGAAAAGATTATGTATTTCTTGCGATGTGGCTGCCTCAAACAGTTGGGGAGTAAGGGCATCGGCATCAAGCGGACCAAATGGGAGAAAAGGTTAATCTAGCGAGTCAAATGCTAAAATAAGGCTCATAATTATCAGCCTCAACAATTGAGGGGCCCACTTACAAAAGTTTAAACTTTGCAACAGTTCCTTAACAAATCACCAAGTAATATTTTATTTATTTCTATTAGAATAACTGAATAGGTATAGTAAAGTAAGAATTTTGGGATGGGGAGAGAAAATGTCAAGGGGGAGACATGGGTGGGTAGTATTAAAAAGAGTAGTTTTTTTTTTTTTTTTTTTTCTCTTTCCTAGTGGGTGTATTACAATAGAGAATCTGATTTTATAAGTTATTGATAAACTAATTTGCCAAAGTATTAAAGGTGTTTTTGAAGTTAGATTTGACGTAAATTTGAGGAGGTTGATATTAATGCTCTAATTCCATAGTTGTTCAAGCAGCATCTCCACCACATTATCCTTCTAATTAACCGCTAACTTTTCATCCAACGAGTCAACAGGCATATGATCCCCCTCTATCTTTCTTCCTTTACTCGACTATTGATAAGCTAGGACAACGGTAAAATTTTAAGGTTTATCTATTATTTTGGTCCCTAAAAAATACCACAAGTTTCAAAATTGTCCTTATAAAAATTATGGTTTCAATTTCATCCTTGTAAAACTTTGACAATTTCAATGTTCATAAAGGCACAAGTGAAAGAAGGGTCGGAGCTCATCATCATAGCAAGGTCTCAATATTCAACCAGCTGAGTAACCGAAAGTTTCAAGCACTCAACAAATTACTTTCTTCAGCAAATTTACCAATAAAATTGCTGTTGAACAAAAAGATCCCTTCTGTTAAAAATAAAAGAATATAATGATCCCTTCATACTCATTACTCTCGTGAGATAAGAAATCCCGTCTACTTATATATCCCATGAGCCACCATACGATCACCTTATTGTGTCGATATGTTGCCATAATCATCTCAGCCTGTTCTACGCTGTCCTCTTTGGTGAATGCGTCGAGGAATTCTCCAATGAGGTGAACATGAAGTTTCCGGAATACAAAGCTTCTTTTTCTGCCCATCAAAAACCAATTGTAAGACAGACCGGAAATGCTGTCATTCTGATTGAAGTGTTCCCCAAATCTAGTTATATTATCCCAAAGCAATATTAGACTCTACGTAAAGGTATATGTACCTGTTAACGAGAGGCAAGCAGATTCCCTGCGAACATACCTTGACATAGCCTGCATATAAATCAAGAAGAGTTCATTAAGTTTTCCCTCAATCTTTTTTCCCTTTTTCATCGCTTTCCAATCCAAGATGTGTTTCCTTACAAGGACAGTAGAGGAATTTCCAAATGAATAGAGAATTTAGAAAGAAAAACAAAACCGATGGTTATACAATCCTCTTTCAGGCTTGGCAATGGTTGCTTAAAACACAACGATTATACGTGGGCAAGTTTAGAAGTCGCTACATTCCTTCTCGCTTGGAAGGCCCCGCTTAACCAAAACAACTTGATGGTCCTCCAAATTTAACTTCAAAACACCTTTTCTGTGTTTCCAGTAATTTTAAGCTACAGCATCCACCAATTGCAACACAAAATAGGGCTTCTGGTTTATGGTTATTGGCGGATAATGTAAGGACGGAGGAAGGGCCTACATCTCAATATTATAACAATGAGCCATAGCATAAACACCATATAGTTGCTAACACAGCTCCATGACTAATAGTATTATAACCTCTGCTAGGGGTGTCCACGGATCGGATCTGTATCCGATCCGTTCGGATCCGAAAATAAAACTGTCGGTGCCAGCACAAAAAATGTCGGCCGCCATGTTTGACTTTTTAAAAAGTAGCGGCCGCCATATTTTTTATAGCGGCCGCCATGTTTGAATATAGCGGCCGCCATATTTTTTGCTCGAAAATTTAGACAAATTCTGCAGATGTAGTATGGGTTTCCATGCTGAATTTACTTGTCTCCCATCCGATTTTGGTTGGGAAATTAGTGCAAGAAACTTCCATGGTGCCTATAAATAAGACCTTAAGCCTCTCATTTCAACACACAACAAAAATCCTCAAGAAAACCTTGCTAGAAAAACCTTTGTTCTCATTGTTTTTCCTTTGTAAACCCCTTTCCCGAACCCAAAATTCCTTTCCGAAAATCAGCCACGAAAATCTCAAAAATATTAGTCTTAAGCCTACTTTCCAAAATTACCCAAAGCCTTGCCTCTAATCCAAGTTTTTCAAAGCATTAGTTAAATAAAGTGCTTTTCGCGGCGAACGGAGTTCATACTCCCGAATTCGTGATTTTGAGGGGAGCATCCGGACGTTGATCAAAAGAAGTTCAGTCTTCGCCCTTTTATTAATTTGTGTAATATTTTTTTCTATAAATCTAGCCTCATGCATCGTTAATTTTATTTATTTTTCCTTGTTCCCTTTCCCGTAATTGTTTAAATCACTTTAAAATCTCTTTTAAAATCCTATAATTATGAGTAGAGACTAATCACTTTGATTAGGCGGGATGGGTGCATTTTTCAAATAAAACCTTCTTATCCCGTAACTTAGCTCCCGAACCAAGATCACTCTGGTTACGACGGACCGGTTGTCTCGAACCTTAAAATCAAGTGGCGACTCTAACGAACGCGATGATCCGATCCGCTTAGAGCGGATTATGGTTTTTAAGATCCGGAACCGAACTGAACATTCACGGATCAGTTACGGATCGGATCGAGTCGGATCGGGCGGATTTGACAGATTAAAGAAGGATTATTGAGCGGATTGAGCGGATCGAGCGGATCCGATCCGATCCGGATCCGGAACCGTCAGATAAGAAATTCTCGATCCTGAACCGAACCGAACATTCACGAATTGATCAACGGATGGTTCGGATCGGTTCGGATTGACGGATCGGATGATCCGCTGGACAGTCCTAACGTCTGCCACCAGAAATAGATTGGCGATTCCCAACTGACGATGTAATTTCATTTAAGCACCCTATACCAACTGGAAACTTTTTCCATCTAGTGAGCTCCTATACGCACACACATAGATGCCATGACCATATATATCATCTCATGTATCTGGACACAAGATTATATTGGTTCACATTTTTACACAACCTTAAGGAAATAAATGAGAAGCTTGCCTGAACTGCACGTTGTGCAGAATCATTTGGTATTGATGACCCATCATCAGAGAACACATTCCTGCAGCACATACAAACATTAATGCAGAGAGTTAACAAAGGCCATAACAAAGCAGGGGTCAACCTAACTCAAGTGAATGCCTCACCTCCACAGCACATTTTCCAACTCCTCTTGTTTAGCTTCTGGTAGCAGGGCATTATCATAAGCAACAACATTTCCATAAAATATCTTCTCCAAATCCTTCATCCATCTAGTCAATAGTAAGTTAACCTGCCAAAACATGAGACATAAATGACAACTCCCTACTTAGTTATGGCTGCTCAACCAAAATCACTGGTTAACGATAAATCTACAAAATACATTCCAGTGGGATTCCCTAATTTTGTCAGCCAGTCTACTTTATTAGCGGGCAATATTTTGGAAGTCACTTTCCTCTACGATTTCTAAATTTCATCCACTGCTGCAACTAATAGCTCATTCCAGGTCTGCAATACGAAATAGAAAATTTTAAATTCAGCATAAGGACACAAATCACTAACCCCAGCCTTAGATACTCTCATCTCTACATCATGATTGTATAATTCGTACAAGTACTGCCCAAACTCAACACCTTCCTTTCCCTCTTGTTTCAACCGGCGTAAGCAAAGCCACATATGAAGCACGAGCAAAGAGAACGTCATTTTGAAGGTCTTCTCCAGGCTAAATACTGCACACAGAGTACGACGATAAAATTAGATAAAAGCATACAACTTGAATAGTTATCACACAAATTTTACAAAAACACGCACTCAATGTCTATGCAAATGATTCCAGATTCAAAGCCACATAAAATGCCAAGGTTACTTCCAAATTCTGATCAAAAAACCGCACCAGCCACCCCTCAAATGATTAGTTTCAGTAAAGGAGTGCCACCCGTTACTTTGACACAAAGAGGAAGCATCAGTCAAGTTAGTAGCTAAGTTTGAAGTATGATGCAACATACATCTTTTCTACCATACTGGCATTATAGAGGCTGATTTTATTCATTCTCATTCAGAATGCTTACCACAGTACTTAGCTTCTTAGAAAAACATATGTACCTCAACGTCAGTTTTTGTGGATGTAACTATTGAGGACGCTCTAAAGCAAACCCAACCTCATATGCCAGATAGCCTACGAATTATTTTCATCTGCTTTTATAGGAAAGTTTAACAGTAAAGAGTCGAGAAGATAAAATTCAACTAGGAAACTTTTTCATGGCATCTCTTTGTTCTATCACTTCTTTCATCCTAGAGTCTAGACAGATTTTTCACCAAAATCAAGTGAATTTTTCCAAAAACGGACTTGACTACAATTCATTTCTGTTGTGAAAAAATTATGAGAGAACAATCTAAACTTGCAGGAAAGCTGAGTTCACCACATCAATGATTTCAAAGATAGAATTCTTGGCAAAACAAAACATAGAAAGACCAACCATTATAGATAGCAGGTTTATCAACTTGTGAAATAATACGACGGTAAACCACATTTGCCCCTCGAATGGACTTGCTTTGTTTACTATAAAAGAGCAGCAGCTTGAAAATAATATGCCGGATGCCCTCATACTTCGGCTCTTCAACTCTTAGTGGGGAATCAGCGGCCAAAGCCAATGAACAGGGTTTAGCCCAAAACATCTTATTCAAGTTTACCTGTTCCAAGAGTATATTCTGTTATTCAGCACAAGAAAATTCACAAGCCAACAGCGTATTACCATCGAATAATGTGCAATAGCTTTATTTATTTGTTCACATCTACTTGGTAGTAGCAGTGTCTAAGAACCTCAAATACACAATCTTTTAATATAAACTCATTACCGGACTATACACATCTCATTGGCAAGGTTCAAGCAAATAATACTCATCAGGGAATAGAAACAGAGACCACTTGAGCTAAGTTGTTAGTTTAAGTTTACCAATTTCACAGTAACTATATGTTCCACCCCCAGATTAAGAAAACAATTATAACAGTATAGAATAAAAGAGCAGAGTATTTTGGGCTCACTAAAAAAACAGATGATGGAGATATTAAACACTCTACATGCTATCTTCTAGAGACCATAAATTTTCTTTTAAACTTAACATACCGAAGAGGAAAGGAGAATAAACCATAACAGTTCAAAGGAACTACAACATTAGTTTTTTTTTTTTTCTCATTTTAAACTTTCTCAAGATTTCAATTCATCTTATTGTACAAGACCAACAATTGAAATGCACAACGATTCCACAAACTGAAGTCAAGATTACCCAAGTATATTCAGGATGGCTGATCACAGTGACATCACTAAAATCTAAATCTACACTTTTTTAAGTTCAGAAAATTAGGCAACAATTTGAGAGACATGGAATTTTACTACAAACACGTACTAAACTTCTCATAGAGTAAGTTCACTAAACAAAACAACCCTATATTGAACTTTTCTGTGACCATTTCTCCCAAAAATCAAATTGCTGGTACTGAATGTATACCTCCGGCGTATTAGCATGGCCTTTCTCACCAGAATCCCCCACAATCGGCAACTCGGCAGTGGCAGCCACTTTCGAATAACTTCGGCACGAGAGGGAACAGAAATCTCTTCTAATTACCATGTCCTTCTGTGGTCCAACCCTAGAGAGATACGTCACGGCTCTGCTCCATCTCGAAAACATCGTGCCCTTCACCTATCACATTCGTAAAAACAGTTCCCCAACCTCTTAACACAATTAGACCTAAGCTTCGAATGTCGTCATGTGCGTGTATGCGTATTTATTTACCTGAAAACAAAGATGAGAGCTGCTGCAGTTGCAGTTGCAGTTGCAGTTGCAGTTGCAGTTGCAGTTGCAGTTGCAGTTGCTGAGTCCTGCTAGAGTCGGGTTGTGATTTCCCAAAGTGCGTTTCTTCCGCGTATGAATGGTTGAATCGAAGCCTAAACCCTAGAACGTAAGCGCGAAGGGGAGAGCGGTGGAGAGCAGAGAAAGAGATCTAGGGGAAGAAAGTTAGGACAGAGAAATGAAAAGCGGGGGAGAGAGAGAGAGAGAGAGAGTTGAGCAGTGCTGAGTTCGTGGTGTTGGTTAAGACGACGAGGGTTTATGTATTTTGTCGCCTTCTTTCCAATTCGTGCTTTATGTTCACGCTTTTAGTTTTCGCGAATTTTAGTGTTTTTTTTTTTTTTTTTTTTTTTTATCAAAGAAAGATTCATCCCATAAGAATTTTAGTAATTTCAGACGTTTTTATGTTCTGATTCTCTTTCTTATGGTTGGAGACACATTATTTCTGTGCTTGTGGAGAACCTACTGTTCCACCCAAAAAAAAAAAGTACCTTTATTTTGAATTATTTATAATTTGAATGATTTGTATGATATATTGCGGTTTTCGGGCCAATTGACTCATAGCAACTATTTGCAATACTCATTATGATTAGAATTTGAATTTGAAAAAAGATTAACAAAATAGCTACTATTTTCAGTAAAAAGATCTACTACTATTAGTTATCACACTTCTTTTTTATAGTTGCTCTTTTTTTTCCACAAATTTTTTTTTTTTTTTCCCCGGTAAGTAACTAATTCATTGTACTATCCCCTAATTTGTCAAAAAGTTCCACCAAAGATTGAAATAGGGAGATAGAAAACAACTGCAATAGACACAACTCAGAAGCAGTCGTACGTAGTGATACAACCCGAGCACATCAGAAACAATCAGAGCAGAACGCGAACGATGACCATCTTTAGCATAAACAACAATACAAAGCAGATACATCAATCCGGGCGCATCAGAAACTACAAAATTTGCCCCCTAATATCGAAAAAAATATCAAAACTTCTTTGAGTTCATATACTGACCTTTAAAAAAATGTTACATTTATATACAGGTGATAAATAGGTACACACTCCACAGAAATCACAGTTTGTTCTTTCGACTTCCACCACCATGTTGCCATTCTCAAGTATACCACCGCTGGCAGCGTGCTACAAAGGAATTGGCTAGTAAAAGACAAGGTTAATCAGCAAGATCAGAGGTATTGTCGGAGGCTTTCACCACTCAAGGACTCCATTTCTTTGAGTATCTCTTGTGCAAGAGATTTGACGGGTAGCTCAACATCTTCCAGCAATTCACCGAGGAAAGGGATGGTTTCAGGTAATAATACCAAATACTCTTCTTTAAGATTCTCCACAAGGTACTTCACAATTCTCAACCCCAAAATGCGGGACCGAACCTTCTCGCTACGAGTTTGCATCAACACCTGCAATATCGAAAACAGAATGTAATGAACAAATTGGAACAGTAACAATCGCATCCTTCGCAACCAATATGTATGGGAATTCTGCAGCACATGCATTTGTTCACTTTTCTTCTCTCTTTATATTTGCTTCCCTGTGGTAACCGTGGCAAGGCTATTTTTTGTCTGAATCATGTTTTTATTGCCTAAGCTATACAAAGAGCATCAACAGCGTCCAGCCAGTCAAGTCAGAAGAGATCTGCACTCACCTCGTGGTTCAAGGGCTTCCAGAGGAGGTCGGTGCCAGCTGAAACAGCCATTTGACCAACACAAGTAACCAACAAATCATCAACCTCTTTCAATGACGGAATGCTTGTATATTCTTCTAAAGAAGCTGGTGGTTCTATGACGAGCTGCGAGACAATAGGTTTTAATAGAACCTGGAGATAAAAGCAAATTAATGTCAATCTAAAGGAACCAGCAGACATGAATGGAGATGAAAGAATGCCACATATTATTGGTTCATAATGGCAATAGAGCATGCAAAAGAGGATACTGTCAAACTTATTCAAAATCCCATGGTAGGTAAATGGAGATCCGATGACCACTAGAGAACCATGATTTAAAATTATTACCAATGACACAGTTAAAACCAACTACTTCCTTTCAAGATACTTCCGAATGAGTGCACAACCCAGGAGCCAATAGAAACTCATATGAAGCTAGAAAAACAATTGATGCAGCATAAGGAATCCTCGCATCCAAAACTTTCCAGGGAGGAAATCCAAATAGTTCACCATACATAAGTTTGATACTTCTCAGCAATGTCATAACACATGAAATGGGTATTAGAAATACGATGATCACATTTGACTATTCAAGTATATCACATTCATACAATTTTGGAAACAACATTCTACATAAATCAAACAAATAATTTATCCTTACCATGTTAGACATCTAAAGACGTCATCAAAGCGAACGAGCAGAAAAACTCGCTGAATTTGGCAACACTTGGCCAATTACAGGAGAACCCAATGACCGTTGTTCCTAACCATACCTTTTCCCTACTATGCTAATTTTATTGGAAGCTGGCAACCTACATTCTGTTAACTATTTGCAAACTTCCAGGCTTACCAACTTCTGAAATGAAATGGCAAATTTTTGTAAACTAAGTAGCCCACTTTCCCACAACAGGCGTGATTCAGTGGCTCTCACATTTACATTATAGCATGAGCCTTAAATTGAACAAAAGCTTATCTGGTAGTTTTGCTCAATAACCAATGAAAAATAAAAGCTGCAGTGACCATCAAACAGGAAAAATAATAAGGTTGGACATCTTGTAACCAGAAAACCATGGGGCAACTGGACAAACGGAGATTAAAAGGTGAATTTCACCCTAAATTAAAGAAAATTTAATTAATTAATTAAGGAAATGCTAGGGGTGAAAATCGGTCGGTTCAGTTCGGTTTGCGGGGTGTTCGGGACCGAACCGATCGGTTCGGGGTGATTTTGCCGGGAACCGATCCCGACCGAAAAAAACGATGGACCGATCGGTTCGGGGTGGTTAGGTTTTTTCGGTTTTTTTCGGGTTTTTCGGTTTTTTCGGTCCGGCGTTAAAATTGAGATGGACGGCTGTGATTTGTTATTTTTTGCGGGGTCAATTTCAAGAAACCGAGATAGGGGTGGTTTCGGTCCAAATAGGGGTGGTTTCGGGGTAATTCGGTCCAAATCAGGATGATTTTAGGGTATTTTGGTTCGGTTCGGTTCGGTCTGACAAAAATTCCGGAAAACCGAACCGAGATGCATTTCGGTTTTTTCGGTTCAGTTTTTACGGGTTTTTTCCTAGGCTGGACCGACCGAACACCGAACCGAATTTCCGGTTTTTCGGTCGGTTCGGGTCCCGTCGGTTTATTTTTTCACCCCTAGGAAATACAAAAAGTAGAGAAATTACACGAGCACAGAGAAGCAACGAAATCTATGTCTTAATATCTTGAGCCGATCCCCAAAGAGAAAACTAACACATGGCTACAGCCTACAATAATTAATTTCAAACAAAAGACCAACAAATGGGAAAAAAAAAAGAATGAAACGATAAGACTTGAGTCACATATACCACATGAATCCATTCATCAAGCAAAACCACTCCTTGAAAGTGCTATGGATATTAGACAGTCAAAAACATAGGTTACAATGTTACATAGAAAAGATACTCAGGGTAACAGCTGAAAATTCGAAGCACAAAAGGTGAACAAGGTGTTTTTACTAACCTGAAAATTTGACGGGTCAAGAAACTTCAAGTCTCCAGTATCATAAAGGAAACATTTGTGTAAGGATGATACAACCAAAGCTCGAAGATGCCATATTTGAGGTGTCACTGTACCATTTACAGCGTTGAGATCACTATATCCTTCTTGATGTTTGGCCTTCTTCTTTTTTCGTGACACAGCAACATTTGCATCTTCAGCACCCGTGAGATATCCTATACAACTATCGAGCAAGTACTTGAAGTGCGGGACAAACAAAGATCTGCACTTGGAAGACAGTAGTATCAACCACCAAGGGAAGTGCCAGGTATAAGTATGTAGTTCACAAATTCCAATAACTGAAAGCAAACTTAAGGCCATGTTTGACAAGGGTTGTAGGGTGGGGGACTTGACTGGTAGTCCAGTAGGCCCTCTATATGGGCATTTGATATGGTTTTAGGGAGGGGATTCATATAACCTTTTAGAGCATGTCCCACATGGTTAATTATAACAAACCATTTGGTTTTTCTTTTCTTTTTTTTCTTTTTTTGGGAAGTAGGAAGAAATGTCATTAAATCATCAAAGCAACACAACAAGTCTAAATAAGACCCATAACATCCAGAACACAACAACAAAAGACAGGCAATACTAAACAGAGGGCTGAAGAGTACAACCATTTGGTTTTGAATTGGATGCTTTAACATGATATCAGAGCTAGGCTCTCGGAAGCTTTAGAACAAGGCTCTGTGACGTTGATGGTTGGTTCCCCCTTGTTTGTCGCTGATGGTTGATAGTTGTACTTTGTTTACCTCTCCATGTGCAGGTCAGGGGTAGCACATGCGAGAGAGTGTTAGAGCTTGTCCCACATTGGTTAATTATAACATCCAAAGCTGGTATATGAGCCTAGGCACCAACCCATAGAAAACCTTGATAGGACAATGGCTTTCTATGGGTTGGAATTTGGTTTTGAGTTAGACGCTTTAAACCCTATGACTGCTCTAGGCCAAAATGGGGGTTCTAGGAAACTCGAGTGTGTGTGTGGTGGTTGGGAAAGTCCGATTTGCCCCTACCTGTTTTCCTACATTTCAATAATGCCCTCGTTACGGCAAGGCAATATTTGACATCTGAGTATATAACACCACCATTATAACGACTCACAAAAGTTATTACCAATCCTTTTGTCCTAGTCCGAAGTAAATCAAACAAGAGGGGGTATTAAACACTTCACTGCTAATACCTCCTTATTACCAATCCCAACTTCAGTCCCCCATACATCGAATCCCCCCAAATATACAACCGGTATCAAACGAGGCTTAATGCTACTTGACTAAAAAAGATGACTGAAAACCATAAGCATGTCTTCTAGAGTAAGGTCTTCCTAAGAACTACGAAATTTTACACTTCTCGGCAACCATAAATCTACTTTCAGCCTTGAAGCTTTAGCTTTGTACACACATGCCCTCCCCTCCAAGAGCTCTTCTCATTGACCATGAGAAAACTCTCTAACTTAAACTTCTCAGAAGAACTTGGAAAAGGTTTTTACTACAAAATCATTAAACCCCTCAAACAAAGCAAGCAACCCAAGGTCATAAAGATGAGATCTGAATTAGCTTTCTAGGGACAGCTTGTGAGATTGTCTGATGAGATATGCAATCTATCCACGTATAAAGACTATAACAGGAATATTACAAACAAAGAAGTATATTATTGAGCCTCTTCCAAATTTATGTACCACTAGATCTATAGCTTATCCACGAAAACTCAATTTCATCTGACATCAGTCACATAAGGAATATACAGTAGAACTGAAGAGAAAGAACACTTCAAGATACAGAAAGGGAAATATAGAGTCACCTTTGGCTTTCAGCTAGTCTATGTACCAACCCATAGAAAGCAATTGTCCTATCAATGTTTGTGCTTCCCACACATCCACTTTCATACACATCTGATTCGGCCCACTCTATACACCTAATGAATAGAGGCTTGAACATTCTCTCCGTAAGCTTCATAGTAAGAACGATCATAGTGTTGATGACATTTTTCTCAACATCATCAATGCACCTAATTGAAACAGGATGTTGACGGCGAAGATCAAGTGCTACCAGGCAAAAGTCCAATACTTTTGCATGATATGCAACAATTGATGATCTATCCATTGTTTGGACCAAGTTCCCCAGCATTTCAAAAGCAATTGATAAACTTGAATCACCAGATTTAATAGCTTCAGCGTATAAGCTCAGCAACGGTGGAAGCAAAAGTCGGACCTAGCAAGCAAAATACAGGTCAGTAGAACGATGACAGCTGAGGTTGACTCTAATTCCACAAATAGTGAAAAGAAAGAAAGATGCGGTTGACTCAATTCAACCAAAAGCTAAAAAAAAAAATTCAAATTTGACAAAGACTTACAGTTATTTTCTCAGTTATAAGCTTTCGAACTACATCAGCTTTCCATTTTAATTTCGGATCTGACCCAGGTGAAAACTTGGGATGCAACACCATTAGCTTTAAAATGTCTCCCAGATATGGGTTTAAAAACCCACCAAGCTTGTCAATAACTGCCTCCAACGCAAGAAGAATAGATGTGAAGAGAGATTCCTTGGAGGATGTTGACACCGAAGAAGTGCTATCTTCACCATAATTGGTTATTGCAGGCACAGATGAGGAGACAACGCGAGACCTGCTCATCACATTCTCCATAATAGAAGGAAGCTCGGGAAGGGCCCTTGGCCCAAGCACATTGATCAAAGCACCAGTTGCCCGAAGGCAGGAGGAAGAGACAGCCACGTTGTGTGACTGGATATGTCGAGTCACAGATGAGAGGCACATGCTGAATATTGAACAATAGGAAGGAAACTTATACACCAAAACTTCCATCGCTGAAATGGCTGCCACTTTTAACGAAGTATTAGATTCATCAAGGGAATCATCAACCAACTTAACAATTTCCAAACACATCTCCTTCAATGACTCCACAGCAGTGTCATCTAGATGAACCCAAGAACTTGACTTTGAAGTCAAACCCCTTCTCCCATGCTTCAGTTTTGTAGTGTCAGAGTCTTTCACAGTTTCAGAAAGAAGCCCGAGAGCCTGCTTGAATGAATGGTATTGATTTAGTTATGAGAAGATTATAGATAAAACATAAAGCAGACAAGAAGAAACAAAACGATGAAGCATGAGAGAAAAACAGAACTCTAAGCCGCGAATCTGTTTGGTACAAAGTACCATTTGTTCCAAGCAGGAAGTAAAAGAACACGCTTACTTACTAAAAACGTTACAAAAAATCACCACCCAATCCAACACTGCCACATAGAACAGTATTTCAAAATGCGACTAAAAGCATATCGTTCATTTAATATTATCTCTAACAAGATTCATGAAATAAGATAGCATTACTTACTTTCCTCCTCACACTTCTATCTGCATGTTTCAGCAATTTATTTATCCCATTGAAGTATGTTGAGGGCATGAGCCCCTTCGTAATATTTTTCAAGACAGTCCGCATATAATCCTTCAGTTCTTTCACGACAACCGTGGGAAAATTTACTTGCTTTCTGCTCAAGTCAACCAGTCGTAAATGAGAAACAATATGTTCCATAAGTGCTCCAAGTGTTCTCTGCAAAAGTAACGTTAATAAATTCAAATCGAGTAGGTAATGATACGAAGAACAGCTCAATCGAAAATGTGGGAAAGAAAGAACAATTGCATAATGAAAATTTGATGATTTGATGGTATAACGACATAGTAAATTCTCCCCATCAAGCACATGGACCCATAAATTTGTGGGAAAGAAGCATATGCCTATGGTATTGCAGTACATTTTCCAAATACATATTTGTTTCTAGCCTTAAATGCAAAATCCCTAGATTAGAATCAGCCCTTTCAATTTGATGCAGGGAGGGGTTGATTTAGGAGTTTGATGAGGGGTTAAGTACATGTTTGGTGCAGAGATGTATGGTTGGGTGGGTAGCTGGGTGTAACACTTCACTCCAATTAGGATATCATTCCCAAAATGACGGGTTAACCATAGCCACAGCTTCCCATCACCGCGACATAATGTTTCTTCAGGCAGTAACTGATTTGAATGGATCACTTTCAACCATAATGAACAAAAATGGGTGAGGCGCAGAAAAACTTATTTCTGTATATTTTCCGCTGCTTTTCTCCCTTTTAATGTGTTCGCTCTTAGGTTTTTGCTATTTTGTCCTTTATAATGTCTCAATAGTCAATACAAAGTTTCTTTTCCCACGTCTCAATAGTCAATACAAAGGCCCTGGTGATGCCACATCCAAGCACTAGATTCATTAGTTGTCCAGAACTCATCAAGGATGAACCAAAAGCAACATAATTTACACAAACCTGCACGTCGTCCGATTCTTCACCAGAATCGAGCTTAAATGCAATTTCAGGATCTAGCACTTTGACTGAAATGAACTGCATAGCAACTTGCAGTTCCATAACCATTTGCATACCACAAGTACCAATTTCTATTTGTTGAAGCAGCTTAACAAGAGAAGGAAGCCATATCACGCATGAATACTGCTCAGATATTTGAATTGCAAATATAAACTCCCATTCTGTACGAGTTAGAGAAATTAAGTGATCCCAGGAGAGAACACTATTATCAGCGGCAGATAATAACTTCCTTGAAACCAATGAACGGAAAATGAGAAAGAGTAATGAACCCAAGCTAGCTCTCTCTCCAAGAGTCCTGGAAGAAAAAAGCTTGTCAATCTGGGCAAAAGCAAAAGCATAACTAAGCTGACAGAAGTCGTCTAATACCTCAAAAGATGATTGATAATTGACAGCCTTCTAGGCCCAGCAACTTCAGGCATTACATTAACAAAAATCTGAAAGACAAACATAACCCAATGAAAAGATGAGATAAGAAACCATCAATGTAGCACTGGAGAAGGGAGGACTCGCATGGAAGGTGTTATAATTTTCTGTTGGCAAGTGTAGTAGTATCATATCACCTGAAGCAATGTGTCTACGCTGCCATTCTTAGATAACCAACATGGAACTATCGCCGATATGAGAACTTCAAAAACTCTCTGTGAATGGCTGTCCCACTACAACAAAAGAGTTCATAAACATTTGTACTCAGAGGTATACGACAACAATAAGTGGGAAAAAAACACTCAATAGTCAAACAGTTCTTTTGATGTGTGTTCAATGTCGAATACCCTAAGGCAGGAAAAATACCAACAGACCTGTGTGACAGTTGATTCCCCAATAAGAGTACAAATATCTATTATATGATCCACAACTTTGTCTGGAGCAACCTTTGCAACAGTAGATAACAATGAAAAGATTTGGTTGCGAGTAATTTCATCCTTTGTAGATCGGGCGCAATCAATCATCAGCTTCAAGTCAAAGTTATTCACCATATCATCCTGACATCAACCACGTTATACCCAGAGTTAAGAAAGTGAGAGCAATAAAACAAAAAAGAGAGGAATTAGAGGGCTGCTAGAAATTTTCTGTTCCTATAAAAATGGGAGGCAACCTTTGCAGGAGCAGTAGCCGAAAGTGAAGCGCTTATATCTTCCAGAATCAACAGTAGCGTCTGTTGATTGTAGCATATTATATTGGAAACAGATTGAGAAATGCCCGATGAAGCTTGCATATTTTGCACATCCTGCTCAACATCATTCTGCAACGAGTCATCCATAAACATTTTGCGGAGAAGCTTAAATAAGGACCGTATAAGGGAAGTCCTACAAACCAAGGGAATGATACAGTTAGTCCCAGTGAGAAAACATATATGCAGACAATTCAACAATGGCATCACAGTAAACAGAAAAGCGACCATGACATACTCCCTCCGTCCCCAAATTTTGGTCCCTCGTCCAATTCTAACCGGATAAAAAACTAGTTATAACTTTAAATCGGTAATGAATTTTATATTCAATATGGATCTTGTTTGATAGATCTCGATAAAATTTATAAGACAATGTTTTTAAAATCACGTAAAACAACGTAAATTACGAGATATAACCAATTGAAAAGTGGCACGAACTTTCAAAATGGACAAATAAATGGGGACGGACGGAGTAATAAACTAGTAATCCAGAAATAAGAAGGGCAGATATAAGCCTCGTAGCAAACCTGTTCTTTAAATCTTTCTTCAGCAGCAAAATATCTAGGATAGAGCTCAGGAAAGAAAGTGCATTTTTGCCTGTTGTTCCACTATTTTGATTTAGATGAGACACATGTTTCTTTTTCTTCTTCCCGTATGGAGAACCAATTATGCAAACTTCTTGCTCAAAAACAAGATCAAGTATCCTGATGACCGTGGAACAAGTGAACTGCAAAATTAGATAAGCGCCAGTAAGCCATCCACAGATTGCTCAACGGAAGGCAATGCAAATGATGATTACATCTATAGCGTCTCCAAAAGCACCTAATTTAGAAATTTTCGATCCTTACATTATAGTACTTACATGATGATAGCGTCAATCAAAGAATTCAAAGACAAAAAAAAAAAAAAAAGGAATGCCAGACAGACACTTTCATTTATGAATAATATATCGGACTGAGGTAGAACGTAAATCTATTGCTGCTTTCTAGAGATGAAACTTAGATCAACGATTTTGGCCATCTCAAATGCCTCAAGTGGAGCTCATCAAGTTGGTCCATGTGATCTAGAACTCAACTCCATATGATGTTAGTAACTATATGGCATCGACATTGGGAAACTTTAAGTTCCCATAAAGCAGGCAAAATCAATTCACAAAATCCTCCAAGTCAAAATCAATTGTACCAATATTTAATCAAGAATGAAGCTGAGAGACAAGGAGCTAACTTTTACACGCAGTAATGCCTCCCTAGTGGCATTTTGTACGTCGCCATTAGCAGATCGAAATAGAAGCACCAGTTCTCGAAAAAGTTGTTCCTGTCAAAGCAAGAAACATGACAGACTTCAGGAAAAAACATAGGATATGAATTACTGGTTTCTTTACCTCAACAAAATCTTATTGAGAACACAGATTTATAATCACAGAAGCAGGAATCAACAAAACTATCAATCATTATGCAACTCTAAAACCGGAAGTTGCCACACTTAAATAATATTTAGTTAATGGGAGAACAAAAAAAAAACTATGTACTGGAAAGTAAAGTTAATAGCTTGCAGAGCAGCTACCGCACTAACTGGATAAGATACTAGAGACTAGAGAGGCATCCAGAGTCTTCGGAGAATGCTATCATTGAATTCAAAACTTGAATAAGGAAAGGGAAACTTAATGATTCAACCCCGTAGGAAAAAAAGAATTTAATTTAATTAACAACATATTCTCTTTCAATAATTTTGTTCCAGGAATCCAAATATTTGCAAAATTCTTTGGTGAAACTTCAATGCACCTTATAGCTCATTCTCATGAACTTAATTGACGACATTTGCGAACAACAATGTCCTTCATAAGGAAATCAAACAAAGAACAATGATGATTGAGAGTTCACTGTTCCTTACGAAAACAAAACAGATAATTCAAAATCCTAAATTAAGGTCCTCAAGCAAAGTTTGAGGATCTAAAGCGTCAAGCCTTCCAAATTCATCAGCAAAGATATGCTGCTACATAAAATAGACAATTTCATCGTCCAACTATACCAGGGATGTACAACACAATGTATTGTTGACGGATTTAGAAGGACAAACATAAACAAAATACCAATGCATCAGTTAAATATCAGTTCACGGCCCAACATTCTCTCAGCATGCTATTTAGTTTCCACTATAAAGAAAGCAAGTATATCATTGAATTCCAGCAAAAAGTACTTTGTTAACCATATATGTCTCATATCCATCCAATGCAGATCAACACAGCCCTTAATAAGTGGTATACAAGAGTTAAGGATGCTGATGAGTGATGAGGCTGGAAAAGAATGAAGATAACCTGCTTCTCAGTTTTCAAACTTCTGTAAAAGGAAGTACTGAGATTCCTCAGCACAGTTATACAAGGCTGTACAATGGCAGAATCTTCAGAGGTCAATCCACCTAACTGGAAGAGAAAGCAGTATCAAACAAGACATAAGTACATGGCAATTGAAGTGATTCACATCTTAAAGCAAACACAAACAAATAAATCTGGATAGATATCAATAATTACCTGCAGAGCCTCCAATAGCTGATCTTCGAAAAGAGGCCCATCAAATGAAGAGGTTGGCGCAGCGCAGTTCTAGCATGGGAGAGAGCATTCTTGTAAAATTAAAAGACAAGATAGAAAATGAAATTCCAAAGAAAACGGACATCATCTTTAACCACCTCCAATAGTAGGCAGAGGATATCCACGTCAACTTTTGACAATCTGTTGAACGACCTGTCTTTCCCAAAATGATGCCGCCGTCGTCTTTCCAAAAGTTCCGAGAGCAATGACCCAACATCCTCAACATGCATAACTCCTCTTCCTAGTCCTTTGAGCAATGTTAAAATGACTAGCTGTCAAAGGAACATTTCTAATTACACAGTATTGGAATAACCAATAAAAAAGCTTCACAACCAAAGGCTGAATAACCAATAAATCACACATACATAATTCCGCAGACAACTGCACTAACTGAATCTGAAGAACAATCAATCCCACTCCGACATACTAACCTTTGCGTATGTGGAAAGTTCTAAGGCAGAGCGTAGTATGAACACCAGTATTTCATTCTTTATAGACTGATTGAATCTGAAAAAGAGTGTTGAAAAGTTACTACAAAGTTATAGATAACCAATTTGTATAGCACTGATAATTGTTGCATTCAAAGGGATTTGAACAGTAGAATAGACAGAGGCAGCACAGATGATCATAATGCATATAATCAACATAAAATTCCTGAGGCTAAGATGTGTTCCTCTTTATGACTAAAATAGAGTAGTAACAGGTGGATGTGTGACATCCTGGAGCCTTTGAATTGCCAAAGAGGTCAATCGCATGTGTGATTGAGTATGTTTCAGGAGCAAACTTCAAACAGCCTAAAAGTTGAATTGTGAACTGCCAAAACCAGCGGTTGACAGAAAGATGCATGCAATTTAGAATAGGCAGTCTTTGCCTATAGACTAAATCCTGTTTGGGCCCAAAAAGGCCATCTCTGTACCTTAGTCTTAGTTTCTGGATGACATTTTTCTCAATTTGTCTGAGTTTCTAGATCTCTAAGTTAAGTTCTAGTTCGCGTAATTGTTCTCATTTCAGCAAGTATATCTACTCTGCATGATTCTAAACTAACAATACATTGCTTTTCCTCAATAGAATTCGTGTGGTTCCTTGTTTATAAACAATGAAGGAAGTTGCTATGGGACCATTTGGAATAACTTCCACAGTTTTCAACCCCAATGGAACTTCAACATCAGGCAGCGTGTAAAATCTTCTCTCAGAAGGGGCCAGACATGACCGAGGAAGGTATATGGTCAAAAAATATACGCCAGTCCCCAAAATTGACTAGTGACAGAAGAAAGCTAGAAGCTTTAGCAACTGCTTTAGTTTAACTGTATGTTAAAAAGAAACAGCAGCGAATCTTAGTGTCATGGGTTATAGCGTTTCAGGTTGAAAGCTTTTACTTTATCCTCCCCTCTTCATGGTTTTGCGTGAAAACTCTTCAATGCTTAAAAACGCCCCACCCACGTACTGTTACTTTTCACCGCTAAATGCAACATTCAAGCAATTTACGTGGATGGGATATCCTAAATTCATAGGGCATAATTTTAACCAGTTAAGAGATACTATCAGAAACTTTTATATAATCTTCTGTGGGGTAAGCCAGGAGAAAAGCGGAAGCGCACAAAATGAAAGGATAGTAATGGTAATAGAGAAGTGGACAAAATGAAAGGATAGTAATGGTAATAGAGAAGATGGCAGTATCAATTATAAGGATAGCATGATGGAAAGTAACTACAAAAGATGATGAAGACCTCTGTCCAATACTCTCAGGTACTAAAAGGCTATGGCAGGAAGAACTCAGCAAAGACGTAAAAAATGAAGGCAAAACATCTCTGTCTGATAGAATCAGCCTCTTTTGTTGAACCATCAGGCTCAGAAGTTCATCAAGAAAATGTGTCAATGTTGCACTTCGTCCTGTCAATTTTAAGAATTAGAAAAACAACGATTGAAGTAAATGATGCAAGAGCTCCCTCTGAGGAGGGAAGACATTGTCTAATACCAGTTTTCCATTTCGAGAAATCAACATGACCAGAGAATGTGCACAACCCTTCAATACAGCTCATGGCAGCCACACGTAATTCCTGGAAGATGGAATATTTAATGCAATTAAAGCCAAAAAAATAAACACTACGAAAATGTTAAGCTAACAACACCAGAAGTCTTTAGGATAATTAGGATTAATAAGCTAACAACCCCAAAACAAATAAAATAAAGATTGCCAAAATACTGATAAGCGTAAAGAAAATATTTTCAAACCTTGTTATCACTCGACAGTGGAACAAGAAGGGAAGGAAATTCACCAAGAAGTTGAAAGCGTAAGCTTTCATCTAACTGAGAACAAAGAAACAGAAAAGAATGAAGACTCTCAACTTGAACGGCAACAGAAACACCTGCAAAATTGAAAGAGACATAATTGATATCTACTTCACAAAACCATAAAAAATAAAGCCAGCAAAATCTTTGAAACAACAAAAAGGAAAGGAATTTCCAACGAAAAAAACTGATAAAAGCTATAATCAATGATGTTAGAGTCACACACTGAATTTATGTCCCTACATCCCTAAATAAGTTCAAGAGCATCCGCATCACAGCTCCAGATGGGGACCAAGAACTAATATCAGTAAGGGGAAACTCTTTGTCAAGGTTAACTCTCAAACGTGGTCATTTTCAAAAATATCATATTATTCCCACGACTAAAAATTTCAAAGTTTTCCATTTCCCTACACCATTCCACCCTGTCATGACGTGGAAGCAATGGAAATATTGGTGATTACTTATCCAAACATATCTCCAGAGTCCAGGGGTTTAAAAGCACCCTAACGAATTCAGTAACTCTGCTGTCCTCATACCTAGCAAATGCATAACAAACTTGAAAAAAATACGCTAATTTGTAGCATTCAAGCAAAAAGATACAAACAGAAGATGCGTGAGGTTAAACCTTTTTTTTCACATGTGCCAGAGAGATGAAATCAGCACAGCATAACTAATTTACCAACTCCAAGAATTTTCCCAAAAAGAAAGGAAATAACAAATTGAAATAGGATGCCATGATCAAAACCTTCTTCAGTGAAAAGCTTCGATAAAAAACGAACTGGAGATATCTTGCATTTTGTAACTAGGAAGTGAAGATGTTTCTGGAAAACATTCTTCAGCTGAGATGCAGCAAAGAACACAAATAGATCCTGAAGTGTGGACATCCACTTCCCACTATCATCCTGAAAGAGAAAAACAAGCTCATGTTACAGCAACAATAGTGACAATACTTGGTCCACCCACAATGGTATGTGGAGATCTTCCACCCTGTGGGAAATGAAATTATATGAAAATAGACCAAAAACAAATAAAAAATAACTACATCACCAACCAACGAGACGTCTGCAGGCATTGTTGTGACAAACACCTCTAGTAAGCTCCAAAATAAGCAAACTAGTATCTTAGAATTCAGATGCCTAAAATTGGTGTTAAAGTTGGCCTCAAACAGCTGATCCAGAAAGCCTTTGCAGTCACCATCCACCATTCTTGTCTTGGACTGGCAATTACATAGCATAACCAGATAGTTAGGAACTTAACAAGCCCACATTAAAGTAGCCACCATGGATACCCTTCCTCAGATGATCAATAAACATACGTAGGTACAGAAGTCAAAACAAATAAATAATGAACTATGGAATTCAGCACTCATTTCTGTACCTCTTCTCCAGATACATGTCCCGCGGACGTCAGCACATTCCACTCAGTTTCCAGAACTGGATAGCAAGCATCATACAATGCAAAAAACTGACCAGCATCTAAAAATAAAGAAAAAAACAAATATCAGTAACGAAACTTGGTAATTTCAAGGCAAATGCAATAGCAATAAATCGGCAAAATAACATTCCAGACAAAATTTATATGCAGCTAAAAAGGCAAAACATAAGTTGCACAAATCATGAATTTCCAGTCCAGCAGCCAAATAAGGTGTTATAGTACATATCGCCCGATTACCATCATATGAATGGGTTGAAAACATTCCTTCAAAGCCAGTGAAAACAGATTTCCTTACGTGAATTGACCTCTTTTTTGTATCTAACATAGGTATATCGTAAAGACCATAAGTTTGGCACCTTGACCTGCTTATAGACATTGACTTTGTTCTGTGATCCTATATTACATGGATCCTTCATTCTGGCTGGAGTACCGGTGTTGATATGTCGGACACCCATATCCATTTTGACACTTGGACCCTCTAATTGCTATAATATTTACAGAAAAAGAATATCAAAGTAGCTAGGAAAGCAATATTTCTAGTCTCATATGAACGTGAAATAGCGAAAACATATTTTTCAAAACCCCTTCTAGTTTAAATACATTTCAAAAATATAATTTATGCGACATAATCTGAAAAAAAATATGCAATATATACTCTAAACAAGTGTTGAAGACGTGTCCTAGTACCCATACCCAATTTGGGGACACATATCCCAGTATCCTAAGATTTAAGTTTAGTAAGGTCCGACGCTTGGACTTGCACCCGCACCTGATACTCACACCAGAGTCCATGTAAACATAGGATTTCTGTCAAGTAGATGCTTCAGACAACTGCCATAGAGCATGGACATCAGAAGGAGTGAAATTGTTAGGTGGTGGTGGAGGCAATGGTTTCTTAAATGACAAGACAAAACTCTTGGATAGCAACAGACTTGTAGGAGAAGTTACCAGTGAAATCTGCACATCTTGTAAACCTGCCTGTAGTATTTCAAAAGACTAAAGGCGGCTAAGTGGATGCCAACATTACCACATCCACATCTGACAAAAGCCAACTGGCTAGCCTCTATCAAATCACCCACCTAAGGCATTACACACTATCGTTTAAGTGGAAATAGTGCCACTGTCATCAATAAAACCCTCAAAAGGGCCTATTTCAATACTATGGACCAGTTTGCTAATCTACAAAATGCATACCATCTTTCTAACTCAACTTAGAAGTTGACAACTTGTAGTGATATTAAAAAACAAGGGACATCTTAATGAGGGGTAGATGAAAACCAAGAAGGTGCTAGGGAGATCTCAAATTCCAAGACCCAAAGTAACTAATATCGCAGAAAGTTCAGATACGAATGACCATTTCACACCACCTTCTTAATGAAATAGATAGAATTCAAGTTTTTTTTTTCCCAATCTTCAATCTATTTATATTAGCCATAAAATATTCTTCAAGAGTTAAGGATTCCATAGGAAAAGTGTCTTCAATACAAAATATAAGGGAGTATTACCAATTCAACTTTGTTATATAAGGATCACACAGTCAACTAGTCCCCAATAGGTCACAAGTTCACAACCAGACATGCTAAAGTAACAGTGAAAAGAAAATCCTTCACCAATAATTGGCTAGTCGATAACTCTTTTGCATTGCAAGAGAATCCATGGAAGCAATCAAATCAAACCCCAACAAGTACATCACACGATGGAGGCCAATAAACATGAGCATAAAAGACTCCAACGAAGAATTTAAAAGAAAAAGAAGAGCCAGTAAGTATACCTATCTTAGGCATCGTGAATGACTGCAACAAAACCAAGAAGAAAAACGTCTTTGACAGCTCTGAAAACTTGCAGCATTCTACAAGCCAAGGCATATACTCTTCAGGGTGCCTTGACAATGTTTCTGCCAACGCTCTTATCGTATCCATATTAATAGAAGAAATGTGTTCATGTTCCAACGTCTGCATTAAATTTAAGATCAGCATAAATCATAATTCAAACTCACGATCAATATGTGACACACACCAACCAAAACTAAGAGAGCAAATACGACGTAAGCAAGAAAACTCCAAATATAGAGTACAGACGGGGTTCAACAACCTGCAGCCCTAGACATTTAAGCTGATAAAACAGGGCCAACAGTGTACAAACTTTCATGCCCTTATGCACGATGTCCTCTCATAACCATCGTCAAATATGACGGTTTCAGACCAACAAATAGAAGAGAGTGGACATGGAGACCATTAACCAAAAACAAAATATCAATTTAAAAACCAAAACCTCTACGCACACAAAAAAAAAGGCTCCAATAACATGTTAAACAGCCAGTCGTCCCAAACCTAAAGCTGATGGGGAATGGAACACAATCTCATGCAAAACTTTCAAATGTCATAAATACATCTACCACTTCCTTTGAGAAAATAAAATCACAAAGTCAAAGGAACATTTCATCCTCCCAACTTGAATCCATTGGGAACAAAATACCTGGAACGCAGAAAAAAGAGCACCCTTTATAAGTTCAGGTCAACTTGGTAAAGTGAAGCCCGTTTGGCTTCTCTAACACAGGGTAAAGATACATCTTAAACTAGAAAGCAGTGAAACATGATTTCAAGTAAATACCACTAGAATTTTCGGCAGTTCAAAAAAAAAATGTACATACCACTTGCTCGCGACAATTAGGTACACAAAAAGGTAAAATGTGAGACAGTAGATCTGATCAAAGGCAAACAACTAAATGGGTAACAAATTGTTAATCAAACACCTTGTTCAGGATTAGCACACAACAGCATTCACATGCACCGCAAAGTGGGTGGGCGAGTCAGTGGCTCAAGAATGACCAGTCTCATATCTAATCCTTCTATGCTTAAGGGCCTCAGTTCACCATCAGTATATAGAGCATGAGATAACCTTAGTCAGCTGCCATAGTGCCTAGTTATCCCATGTATGCCACTCTAAGGTAAAGAGACAATACCATATGGAGGCCCAAACAGAGGCAGGAAGTATTCAAATTAACATCATATGCAACCTTGATCCATAAGTTCCCACACACATCTCAAGCTGTCATGCATCGCTTTAGTTGTTTCTTTACGAAAGGCAAATTCAAAGATGCTAACTCCCACGTAAAAGCTTTAAGAACCATACTTTACCTTCTCCAGGCTGCAGGGAATGATAAGATTCTGGTAGAACGGCCACTTTAATTCCTTGGCCAATTCTAAAGCCTTCAAATTTAACCTTTGGCTCTGCATTCAGTAATAGGAACATTAAATCAATGAATGTCTATCATCAAATTCGTATAATTAGTTCTTGGTGGGATGCCAACTAGATCAAGGAACCTTTGATAAGATTAGCATCAGGGGAAACATCATCGTTGAAAGTTGCTTCGCGTACTCTTCCTGATCTTGGAAGTTTGAAATAGCACGTTCCAGACACAAAACAGCAACATCACTAGGTAGAGATGTGTCATCCGATGCACCTGCAGAAAAAGTAAGGAATGAGAAAGCTGCTCTCAAATGCTCTATCTGCCTAGCATGTAATTTATCAAGTTCAATTAAGCAAGACTCCTATGTCCAATATGTTGAAATACCAACGCAACAATTGCAAAAATTCTTTCAGCTTTAACTTAACCCAAAACCATGGCAGAAATTCCCAGATTTCAAACCCCAATTTTTTTGGGTACATCATCAACCTTTGTCTACTTCTTTGTGCTCCAAATTTATCTAAATAACAAGGCCAAATTCAGTTCTTTTCTGGAGATCAATATCAAGAAACATGCCCATCACACCCCGTGTTGTTATTGTGAACTTTTACCTTCCTGAATTAAGTCCCACATTTTAAACTCCTGAATATACATTTGTAAACTGATAAGACATGCATGAACATCTCATAATGTGAAAAGTGAAAACTATGAAAGATCTGAGATCACGATTCCTATAGCGAAGGTCAATCTAAATGGACATCACATCACCAAATATAAAATTCGTCTTCTACTAATTCTTCAAGATACTCCAATTCTGTGGGGAAAACAAAGTCCTAAGTAGAAAGCCATCTGATCAGCTCACAATCGCCAAAAAAGTTCATTAGGGACTTTATCCATACAAAAGCAGATGAAGGGAAACGAATTCAGAATTTGCTTTTCAAATTCACTTCATACTTCAATCCAGACTTCAAGTTCACATACAATTTGCCAATCATGCATCAACTAAAACTGATTAGACATCTGACTTAAATTTAAGGAAATCAAATTTAGCATAGGATGCCCCAACAAACAATAAAAGAGGCACGCACAAGCAATCCCAATTTTTGGCCCTTTTCCTGTACCATGACAACTGTATTTTCCCGATCACAGCCTCGATCCATGCCCTTATTGTTTAGTTTTATACTAATGGCGTCTTTAAATGCAGTCAACAACGTCTACGTTGCAGTGTGTCAAGCTATATAAACTAGTTTCCTCATGTCCACATTGTGCCATCTTGAACTTCTTTTCAATCAAATTGAATCTCTCCTTGCACTGATGCTCCTAACTTCAGCTATGACTTAAATGACTATTTTTGCTGAATCAACCATTGTGTAAAGAAAGAAGGCAATAGAATAGACTGTTCAAACGTGTCTATATAAACTTGAAGAAACTCACTTGACAGTATAATGCCGAGACATCTCTGAAGCACGTTCTCAAGTGCATCAATAAGAGCCAGAGGACGTATGCAGTCATCCAATCTATTTACAGTTAAAGCTGCCTGCACCACAGTAAGATCATCATCACAGAGCCGGCGCAATACTGCATCTTGAATAGCTACAAGTCTCTGCACAGTAGCAGGGGGACAGCATTAGAAATACAGAAAGGAAATAACTACTAATAACTGAAAGAACATTCACTTTTTTCCCTTCTGATAACTAAAATATTGGAGAACTTGAATTTCGTTAGAAGCAATATGAGGGAAAACAACATTAAATCCAGCCTTCAGGTATATTTAAAACCTTCAGATTAAAAATTGCAGCCCAGAGCAAGACTAAAATCATTTCAAACAGAAACCACAGGGTAGACCAAGTACGCCTTTTCTTTTTTCATTTTTTTTAAAAAAAGGCAAACAATAATCGCGAATGTACTATGAAGCAAAATATGCATACAAGTTCAACAAGACGAATTTCCACTATACATAAATAAGGTAATTGATGCATATGGACCTGCTACCTATAAAAATTAGTACGATTCTTCCTTGGCAGACTTCTCCCCTAATAACACGGCATTCCAGGTAACTCCGACTCATGTCAGCACAATGATAGAGGCATAAGCAATCAATCTAGAAACTCATGACACCAACTGTAATCTAAGAAACCTAGCCAGTTTGATATTTGAGGATTCTCCACGGGCACCTAATTTAGCAAGTCGAAGATGAACAAGATGACTGTCAACAGGAAGCCTAAAACAATTCTACCAGCCCCTAACACAATTTCATATGGACATCCAATGTTAAAAGAAGTTTAATAGCTATTTGCAAACCGTTCTCACCAGCACAAATACCAGATGACAAGTACAAAAAGACTAGATCATCAACAATCTATGAGGAACAAATGGTAACTGAAGATTGTTAGCCACGTAATGGGGACATGTTTACAATGATACACACTGAAACATCAGTTGGTCCTCCGTCAAATACTACAAAATAAAAATGGTCAACAACTGAAAATAAAGAGCTGGATGACCAGTAACCAGTGGTCCAACAGAGGTACATGTGGTCTGCTTCAGTACGAAGGCCTTAAAACAAGCCCAAGAAACCCGCATGGACTGAGTGGACGAACATGTTTCTATATGGTTGATATTTCCATGGTTAACATCTGAAAATTCATGCAGTAGAATTGAAGTAGTTGGTTTATGAAACCAAGTTGAAATGTTGAACGAGAGATAAGCCAATAAAGTTATCTCGAAAGCCAGTGCACTTATTAGTTGTTGAGGGTTCTTTTCAATATTCAGGATTTCTCTACTAGGGCACTTCATTAGGGATGCATCTCCATTTCCTCCTTTTCTTCATTCTTTTTGGCTTGGTTCTTCTCAATCAGGTCCACTTCACGTTATCATCTTCGTCTTCTGAATACTTAAGCAAGCAAGTTTGATAACACAAGTATACCATTGTTGGGCCAGTTCTACGTCCAAAAGTTTGGAAGATTCAGTCCACACTCCCATACGTTTATCCCTTACTTTTACTTTCCCATTCATTTTTATCTTTGTTGTATTTACAAACCCTGCACTAACAGATTACAAACTGTCCATCTTTTCCCTCGTTACGTGAGTCCTGCCTTGGATGTTTGGCTTTCTCGGACTCCTTAATTGTTTCACAAACTCCTTGATTGTTTCACAAACTTCAGTCTTACAAAGTTAATTTGAGGAATTTTCTCACATTTTTAAAAATAAAGAACCTTAATAGATTCGCTATCCCGTTTCAATTTCCACTTACTAGATAATGGATCAACAAGTTCTGTAATTTAATAAAAGCAAAGACTAACTAACAAATCCCCTGCATGTTTAAACAGTTTTCTGCATCACTTCTTTGCCTTAAGCATATACACTGCTGTGTTGTATGTGGATGCTCTGTCGCATAATCAGACTTTAGCTACTTCATAAGTAACATTGAAGTCCCCAAAAGAAGTGAAAGAGCATCTTCCATTTTGACGAACACTTTTCCAAGAAGTCAAAAATGAAGTGAACAATCTTACCCTAAGAATACAACCTGAGCAACTTACAAACCACACCCAACTCAAACTCAAAGCACCAAAACATGAATAATTGGCTAGTGAAGCATATGTTGTTACATGGTACTGCAGCATCACAAAACAAATTGTTCCTGAAACACAAAAAGAGAAGCTTGAAGCATCACCTCTGAACCAACAGACTTCTCTTTCAAAACACCATATGTATTCAACCCAGAAAGTGCAGATCGTCGAACCTCAGCCTACACACATTACGAAACTAAAACCATGAGGACCAAAAGAAATCTCAACTGGATATGAATACCACATAATCTAAAAGTAAAACGCCATATGAACAAAAGTTCGAATACAAACGAGAAACAGACAAACAAATCAATCTATCAGCTTCCTGTCAGAAAACTCTATTGCTCAAGCAAATAAATAATACCTTTGGATGTTCCAGTGCAAACCAAATTTTCGAGTCAGTGACGTCAACAGACAAATCCAAATTCCCATCTAATATCCTGGACATGATCTCATGTATTGAACCATCATTCTTGGATTGCACTTTAGCATCCTACAGGAGTAGGGATAGCGATGTTAAGAACCTATGTTTAAATTAAAATAGGCAATTAACAATAAAGAAAACAAGGGGGAGAGAGCAGAGAAATAATTAGCCAACACACCTCCAGAAAACTATGAACTGCTCCGAGAAATTCAGAGGGATAAATCTTGTTAATCAAGATTAAAATTTGCTTGGCCCAGCTTCCTGACAATTGTCCAGAACCACACAAAGAGGAAAAACAAGCTAAGAGCCAAGATAACAGGGAGGGGGGGGGGGGGGGGGGGGGGGGGGAAGGAACATGCAAAATGATGGATTGCTCTACCATTTAAATGTGGATAACATGCATGCCAGTAGCTGAACAAATCTAGAAAATAAAAGCAGCAAAAAGATTTTATGAACCAAAGAAACCTGATTCAGATGATAAAGGGTCATTTTCCTTCTGTGATAACCTCATGCAAGAGTATAGGAGCTTAGACACTATATGGTTAACAAATGGCTTCACAGGAACTGCCTCTATGATGGATGATAAAGTACAATGGCAAAGATCATCAGAAGAACTGCAAAAAAAAATATTTAGATTGGCAGTCACATTAGGAGAAAATAATAACCCCAAAAGCTAGAACTGCAAACAAAAGATATTTAGATTGGCAGTGCCATTAGGAGAAAATAATAACCCCAAAAGCTAGAACTGCAAAACATGCTCGCTGTCAAACCTGTAATCCAGGAGAGATTCCAGAAACACAGCCAAGAATTTGTCGATATTGAACTCCTTGGTCAGTCCAGCGAGAATCCCCGAAAGATCCCTATAAATCAGTGATAATATCTTATAAAAAGGAGCTTTTGAGCAGCATAACAGTAAATATCATATGTAGCTTCTTTATTTTATTTTTATTTTTTTACATTTCCAATAGCAGTTCAGGAGTTAAGAATTACCTGATCTCTTTCAGACTATCCACTGCCTTCTTGGGGAAGATTTCAACAGATTGCAGCTAGCCAAAAATATCCAAACCAAAGTTAGGACATAAAAATAGAAACAGTTTTCCTCGCAACACGATAGCCACACACAAAAAAATACACCAAACGGCTCCAGCATCACTCTCGGGTACACAACCCTAGAAACTTCCTTATTCAAACTCACAAAAACCTAAAAATGCCATATTTTTGTTAACCTTTTAACTACAAAACCTGTTATTATCAGGGCCTACTTAATGCTCCGCCAGTTCCATTCATTAATCCCGGTATCAAAGTTCGTAGGAGAGTGTTCTTCATATTCACCCTCAATCACAAACTTAATGCAATAGGTTTATAGAAGCTAGAATCTACGATGGGAAACCAAGATTTTGGGGATCTTTCTGGAGATATTGTAATTTGAACTAACCATAAAGCACCTTTACCTGTCACATTAACAAAAACTTCCGCACAGGGCTCTTTCTGGAGATATTGTAACTTGAACTAACCATAGAGCACGTTTACTCAAGGTCAAGGAGATCGATGAAACTTCATTCAAAGAACTCCACAACGAAGGAAAAGAATGAAATATCATTGACTGGGACTTAGGAGTAAAGCTACTAAAATTGGACATAAACTCACAACAATACCTGAACTAGATTGACCAAGGCCATAAATGAAGTGCGAAACCACTGCAAATCAGTAGATTCTTTAGCATCCTCCCGAGCTACCTCAGCAGTTGACCGTATAAAGCTGTTGACAAGCTTTGGGGATAATGCTACCCTGTTTGCCAGCAAACCGACAATCATCAAAGCACCAGCCTAAAGATACAAAAAGATACACCACAAAGTTAGCAACAAAAAATACCATAACTCAAGCTACCAGCTTCAATGAGAGGATAAAAGTTAATTCAAAGTCAAGTTCATATTGGTAGAGAATAATTCAAACAGACTGAGAGCACAAACAGTGGCGGCTCCAGGAATTTTTAACAGGGTGTTCAGAAATTACCTTTAACTCTACTAGCTTAACCAATCAGTCGTATCTTCACAAAATTTCATATACTAGTGTGTATAATGCAAAAACACGTAAACCGTTGTAGTTGTTTTCAGTTTTTTTATATTTTTACCAAAGTAAAATCAAACAGGAGAATAAATATGCTTATTTTTTTTAGGAAATTATGTAGCGAATACGTTTGCACGGATCTTTTTAAACATATGTTTTTATTTTTGGATTGTCTGCTCTAAAGAAAAACTAGACCATAACGATACCAATAGATATTTTTTCCTCTCCATTTTTTTGTCATTAAGATATCTATCTTGTTTTGAGATGGTATATTAAGTATTCAATTGTAAATCACTTGAATTGCAGTGTGTTTTGTTTCAAACAAAATATTAGATAAAATTACTAGATGCAATATAACAACAAAATAAAAAAACGTGTTCAATTTACCACATTTTCTTATATGTGGTGCCACCTATGATTGGGCTATAACGGGATGTAATTTAGGTTGATCAAAGTAGACTGATTTGTTGGTGGGTGTTCATTTAATTTTGCACTGGGTGTTCATTCATATTTCGGTTGGGTGTTCAAAACATGAACTAACCTAAAATTTGTACAAATTTTTACACGTATTATTAGTACAAAAAAAAATTTAGGGTGGTCATGTGACCATCCACCCCATAGGGTAGAGCTGCCAGTGAGCACAAACTTGAATGAAGTATAACTCGGTTAGTGCTTATCGGTGATAAGGGATTTGTCAGTGTTTTGAATCTCATAAAGGCATTTCCAGGCTTTATCAATCAATGAACACTTCTTGAAGAAACTCAAATGCGTAGCACTTACGAAATGTACTCAACCGCTGCTACCGTTACTAAGACTCGATAGCAAGTCACCATGATCCCACCTTGGCTATGTGTACCCTAATCCAAAAATGCATCACCATCCATCTAGGAATGCATCTAGCCTCAAAGAAGACCGTCATATTTTGCTTCGTTATATTAAATCCATCTACAAAAGAAGCTGCAACAAATACATGCACGTAGATATTGATGTACACATTGTTGTCCATATTTTTATCCCTACACTCGGTATTGTTAGCCTTATTTAATGGAGTAATTCATTTCTTCTTCTTTTATTTAATATTTTTGTGCTTAGCAGGTGCCATAAAACATTGCCTAAAAATAGGAAAAGGAAAAAGAACTGAAGCAAAGAGAAGCAATTGGAATACACTCAGGGTCTTTGAATATCACCCATTGGACGTTGTTGAACGATTATTGCGCAGTCCAAGTGGTTAAAAGGAGGAGCATTATTGGTTCCTTTTTCCCAAAGACTGGACCGGAATGCGTGGGATAATTTCCCTCTCTATGATTGTTGACAAGAGGGCATTGTATACCCAAAGGAAATTGAATGCTTTGCCTTGGAAATGTTGACTGGAAAACCAAAGGGGTTCATTGCTTATTTAAGGCAATAAAGGGGTGGTTCTCCAGAGAAAAAAGAAAATACTACGGGGTCTATGAGGGGAAAATGGAAAAAGACAGAAGGGAATGGACTGAGAAGGAAGCAAAAGGAAAGGGATCTTCTGCTGGTTTTCCAAATAATTCCCAAAAGAATAAAACTGAACCCTCGAGCAAAAATTAGTGCAACTCCACAAGTGGCCAACTAAACCATCCACTTGGGGTATAAGTAATGATATAGGACGGTTTAGAATGCTTGAGTATTGCTGCCTACACTAGGAATCGTGGTGGGTCTGTTGGTTCTGCGAGCGCGCGCGCGCACGCTCGCGAGAGAGAGAGAGGTGTTTCACCCTCACAAGGGTTAGGTAGTTTCGCAATGAAGTACCATAGCCCAAACCCCAATCACAATGGCCTCAGCCTTGTAAGGAAAGATTACATCCATATTTATAGGCTAAACAATGGACTTTCGAATTCCTAGAAGTTTAAGTGAAATGAACCTAATTAAGTTCATTAATAAACTCTGTCTTGGAAGGAAAGATTACATCCATATTTATAGGCTAAACAATGGACTTTCGAATTCCTAGAAGTTTAAGTGAAATGAACCTAATTAAATCCATGTGAATGAACCTAACTAAATGCATAAAACTATACAAGGTATTGAGACATGTGAATGAACATAGATATTATGCATACATAGAATATAACATGAATTTCAATGAATTAACATAATGCGTTTAATGTATCCAGATGAATATTAATGCAAGTATTAGATTTATGAAGACTCTCGACCTACCAACTATCATGGATAATAACCCTTGAAATACAAACTACCATGGATGACCATTGAATGACCAATCCTTGAACGACACATGCTGCCCATTGATTAGGATCGTTGCAATTACCAAAATTTTCTCATCAAGCACTTTACTACTCCTTGTTGAACGACACATGCTGTGGTTTATTTTTTTATTTTTTTTTTGGTAATTTTGTGATTAGATCAATAAAAATGTGGTGATTGTATTATCCAGACTTTGTTTCAAACTAATCTTTATTGCAAAATATAGTTTAATATAGTTTACTTATTTTCAGTGAATCTGTCATTATACAACGTTTATCCAATTTTTTTCATGCTACAACATATATAGTGAGTTAAAATTAAGCCCTACTTACTATTGCCTACTTTAGTGTTAATGTAGCATAGACAATTTGTGCCTATCAAAGATGTTTCATTCTTGGCTAAAATATACGTGAATTTCAAGAAGATGATATTTTGACTTGTATTTATGGCTTGTAGCTTAAAATACATCACTAACCCATTAATTTATTAAATCAGGATATTCGTACAAAATAGCTTAAACCATTAATTATAACATCGGTGCTGGATCCAACACCTTACGTTCTTTTCATTTACTGAAGTCTCGCATTTTCCCTACTCTTGAAACATCAAATCAACTTCCTTCAATTAATTTAGAAATCAATTTTCCGTGTTACCTTAATTTGATTTCCTTGTTTTTCCGCGTACTACTAAATTTTTAGATTACCCAAAATGCGATGTTAGAGCAATCAGATATCCACGTCTGTAACAAGCGACCTAGCACTTCTAGCTATGCAGCTACAACTTTCACAAGTTCATGATGGCACAGTCTGTAAAAGGTAAAAGCTGTTTAAGTTCAAGTGATAGTTGATTAAAAACTGCCAAGGGCACAGGATATAGAAGACGCAAACCAGGAAAGATAAAATTTTCTACAAACATTTTTCCAGGAATTAATCTTCAACCCTTACCTTGTGATCTATACCACCTTTGGCATCAGGCTGCAATCCGGAGAGTACATATGGAAGGACTCTCTTCACAACGTCATTGTCAATAGTTGTAAGAGAACCCAAAGCCTCAACAACAACAGCTGTGCAGAAGCTAATAACCACTTTCGAAGGCTGAAACTTCTTCGTGGGTGAAGCCTGCAAATTTTTAAAACGAAAATGAATGTGTAATACGTTCATGGCAGTTTAGCAATCAACCAACATTTTATGCAGAACAAAGCTTACGTAGCTGCATAAAGCCTCCAAAACTCCCCTATCACGAGTGCTTTGTTGGACTATAACCTGCCTAGGTGGCGGTGCACCAGATGCTTTAACACCATCAAGAAACTTCCACTTACTATTTCTACACCATCAGAACTCAGGAATCAAAATTGGACTCCAAATAAACGCATAAAATCAAGTCGCAAAAGATGTAAAACTCCTTACCCTGTATCAAGTAACTGCACGATTCGAACAAAAACATGGGTGTCATGGTAAGGCAGAGCACATAGAATCAGGTCCTCAGTGTTGTATACATGAATCCTAAAAGTTCCACCAATACTCAGAATCCCCCATAACTATGGACGTTCACAATATGCATCATCAATTGAAAACTGTATAGCAACCAATTGAACTTCGTACTACTTACTTGAATCTCCGAATCAAGTACTCGAGTGTCTTCAACGCCGAAGGAAGTTGAAAATAACCTGATAACAACCGTAAATACGAACTAATGGCTGCATTGATTTGGTTATTTTCCTCAATTCCCATCAATTCTCTATCCAACTCTCTACTCTTGTGACTGAACAAATCATTCTTGTAATTCCTAAACCTTCCTTCTGTGCTTATGAGAACCTCCAAACCTGTCAAATGGCGCCAACAATGCAAAAATAATAATCCTCAATAATTCGCGAAAGAACAAAGGTTATAGCTTTTCTTTAGTATTCTGATTAACCAAACGGCAGAACCTTAGTCGCATAATCGTTCTCGCGAATTTTAATACTTTAAAATGATTTCGAAAAACGCTTTCGCTCGCGCATTATGTGACTACAAAGGGCGGAACAGAGAGGGTACCTGAGATGGCGAGGGTGAGTAAGGTGTCGAGGTCGAGGTCGGCGGCTTCTTTGGGGCCGAAGAGAATGGAGGGCCGAGTGAAGGGCCGCTTACGTGGGTCTGAATCGGTGGTTTTGATCAAGGACTTGATGGCCTGTAACTGGGAGGCGATTGACGTCGCCATTGATGGTGTGGAGGAGGTGGGACTGAGGTTTTAGGTAGAGGTTTTGTGAAAGAGTCGCATAAACCCTACACACCCTCGAACGTTTTTCGGGGGTGTTTTGCGGAAGGAGGTAAACGGCTCGAATGATGGGGGGTTTTTAGGGTTTTTGTTGATTGGGATGGTTATACGGGTCGGCTGAGTTTGGGTTATCTTGGCTTAATAGCAAAGTACTCCTTTATTGGAGTAGTATGATTATATTATAAGAAATTAATAAAACTGTCATAAAGGTGCTCACAAATACAGTAATACGTATGTTTTACTTTAGCTTCCAAATTCGGGTGTGGAATTTGTTTTGCTGAAAAGTATATGATGTAAAGTTTGAATTTTTTAGAAATTTTATTCACTTTATCATTTTTTTTCTATGAAATTACGTGTTATTGTTTCATTGGTTTTTTAAATATTATGGTCAATTTATGTGCACATCAATTGATCTCTAACAAACCAACCAATCAAATAATACCTGAATTGTGCTAGTAACAAAATCGTAAAAATCGTTGTTAGAATGTTAGTAAACAAAAGGGTAAATAGCAGAAAAACCCCCTCATCTATAAAACTCAGCACTCACACCCCTTCATCTATGAACCATTAGCAGGGACACTCCTCTGCGTCATTTCCGTCCATTTTTTGGATGAAAAATGGATTACGACATATTTTGAGACACATACCCTCTCATTTGGGAGGAAAATTTTCCCTCCACTCTTGCCCCCATATGATAGGCGTCCAAACCCAGATTTTGGGCAAAAGTCTATTTTTCATTCTTCTTCCACTCTCACACTCTCTCTCTCTCTCTCCCTCCTGATCTTCCTTTCTCCTTTCCCAAATCTCAAATGGCTTCCATGGATTTCATTGGTTCAAGCACAGCCAAATTGGACAACCACACTTGTCATTGTGGAATGCCAACACCCATCCACACATCAAGATCCATAGCAAACATTGGGAGGAGATTCTTAGGGTGTGTTAACTACAAGGTTAGTTGAAAGAACACCAACAACTCTATTCTACTACATTAGAGATTGGAGGAGATATTTTTCTGCTGATCAATTAAGGTTTGGATTTGGGTTTGACTTTTTGGCTTGATATTTGATCGAAGATGGGAAGTGTTTGGTGTTTGCCCTAATAAGAGAGGAGGACAATCACGTAATTGTATCTAATTCTATTAAGGATTTGGACGAAAATGACGCAGAGGGGGTGTCCCTGCTAACGGTTCATAAATAAAGGGGTGTGAATGCTGAGTTTTATAGACGAGGAGGTGTGCCTACAAAACGGTGATAGATGAGGGCGAGTTTTTGCTATTTATCCTAAACAAAAAGATGTAAAATAAAGGTGGTGTTTTTGTATAAAAATTGAATACTTAAGCTAAAGATTGGATAAAAGTACCTAATTCTGAATCTCCTAATCTCAATATTTGTTTGATTGGATTTCTTTAGTAGTAAGTTAACATTGGACTTGCTCTCTCTCATTTCTATAAGTGCCGGCTTAAACCACAATTAATTTTTTACACATTTTTGCATTGGATTTTTTACAATAAAAAAATGATTTTGGTATTGTCACCGCCCTTAAAAAATTGGCTTAATATATTTATTGCATTTCCTTTTTGTTCTTTTTCTTAATTCTGATTTACATGGAGTTTTATGGAAAATTTCAAATAATTTTTTTGCAGTTTTCATCATTTTCCAAGGATTTATTTGACTGTACCATCTTTCCAACCTTTCCATTATCCACGCCATTTTCCTGAACCTTTTAACATTTTCTACAGTGCCGGCAAAAAACCACCAACTTTTCGTTTCAAATTTTGATCAGGGTATATACATACATCCTCGAATATACGTATTATTTCACTGCGCAGGCCATCATCTTCATCCCGGATCCAACAATCTTGGTCCCAATCTGGGCCACGCGACACTGCTATCCCCAAAATTCGTCCTTTTCGAGTTCAGGTCCGAATCTAAGTTCGATGAAGTCTCTTTCTGTTTGTTTCCCCTGAAAATATTGCTCCACTGATGGAGTTTACGGAAGCTTACAAGCAGAGTGGTCCTTGTTCTTTCTCGCCCAACGCCCAGTTTCTCGCCGTTGCCGTTGACTATCGCCTCGTGATCCGTGATGTACTTTCGCTCAAGGTACTTGTTCAATTCCTTTTTAACTCTTCAATTTCCGTCACACAATTTGGAATTTTGGTTTGCACTATCCATGTACCGATCGATCCGGTCCTTGTAGTTGGACTGTAGTTTGAATTTCTGGCCACATTATCGATAGGGTCCCCTTGTCTCTTTCGTCTTCGAGCTCAGGTTATGGAAGACCGAGATAGTGCAATTTTAGGACTGATTATTAGTATTACCACTACACATTGGAAACATTTGGTATTTACTTGTGATTGCTGAGCAACGTCATCCCACCGCCCACAAACGGGGGCCCTATTAAAGCTGAAGTAAAGCCCTGTATGCACTCACCCCATAAGAGTTGATAACACTTGGAATGTTTCAAACCCGAGAGTCTGAGACTTAGAGGGCATTGCAATGTGAAGCATGTCCATAATCGTAAGAACTTTTTATTTGTGGAGGATGTTCTAGCAAATTCATTTTTTCTCGTTCATAACTTTGTGGGATCTGAACAATCAGAATTAAACACCTTGAGGTATAATTTTCGCAATGAAGGAGAGATTCTTAAACTTTTTCAATGATGGAAAGATTGTTAGTGAGGCTAAATGGATCGTTTTTGGAGAAATTGCAGTCCATCTTTGATTCTAGTAAAAGAAATGTATGCTGTCTGTTTGGAGTCCGATGTCATTGTTTGTTTGATCATTAGCTCATGTGAAAATGTAACTTTTGAAGTTGCCAGTTTTGAATTTACCATGGGTTATGCCAATTCAGGTTGTGCAGCTGTTCTCGTGCCTGGACAAGATAAGTTATATTGAATGGGCACAAGATTCTCAATACATATTATGCGGCCTCTATAAGAGACCGATGATACAAGCATGGTCATTGACACAGCCTGAGTGGACGTGCAAAATAGACGAGGGTCCCGCAGGTATTGCTTATGCAAGGTGGAGCCCTGACAGTCGCCACATACTTACCACGTCCGAATTCCAATTGCGGTTAACAGTTTGGTCGTTGTTGAACACCGCATGTGTACATGTACAATGTCCAAAGCATGCTTCTAAGGGGATTTCTTTCACTAAAGATGGTAAATTTGCTGCGATTTGCACGAGGCGTGACTGCAAGGATTATATTACTCTTCTGTCTTGTTACACATGGGAAATTATGGGTGTTTTGCCCGTGGATACACTGGATTTGGCTGATATTGAATGGTCACCAGATGATAGTGCTATCGTGATATGGGATTCACCTCTTGAGTATAAGGTACAGTTTTCATGTTTGTAATCACTTTTACGTCATGGTTCTTCTTTTTCCAATTACGGTTCCATTTTTTTGCATAAGATTTCTTCGATGTGTTATCTTCATGAATTTTTGAAATTTATGCATACAACTCATCCTAGTGCTTGATATCTTGCCATGCCATGCTTGTGAAGCTTCCGAGTCCCAAAACTAACTGATTGGATCCATGTGACTCTGACCATCTTTATGAGTGATAAGGAATTCCACCGTTGTTCTTATTAAACATAATGGTCCCCAATCGTGTCCACAAAACATGCAACGTCCCTGTAGAAACATGTGTTAGTGTTGGTCTTTGATTTATGGCGAAAAGGTGATTTTTATGGATGATACTGTCACTATGTTCTAAAGGATTGGGGAAGTCCTCTAAATTCATTGCTTTGGTTGTAGAATAAATTTCCTGTTGGAAGTGAAAATTGGTTAAAAAAAAAAAGGTTTCCTATCACTGTTGATAACACTCAGATTAACAAATTTCCACTTCCAACAGGAAGCCCTTTGCCAACAAGTATTGGCTAAAATTGTATCGCGTCATGTAATCAAAGCTATGCTATCTGTTTCTAGATATACATCAAGATGCATATTGAGTCATGGTTGTGGTGCACTTATCAAAAAAAAAAAAGAGTCATGGTTGTGGTGCATTTTAGTTGCAAACAGTTAATTCCCGGTATGTGATGCAAGTAGTATGGTTTCTGCAGGTTCTGATTTACTCTCCAGATGGGAGGTGTTTATTCAAATATCTAGCATATGAAAGTGGACTTGGAGTGAAAAGTGTGTCATGGTCTCCTTGTGGCCAATTTCTTGCAGTGGGAAGTTATGATCAGACGTTACGGGTTTTAAATCAGTTGACTTGGAAAGTGTTTGCTGAATTCATGCACTTGAATACTGTCCGTGCTCCTTGTTGTGCCGCTACCTTCAAGGTATTTAAGGATCTAATATGTCCCACACTTTGACAATGAATATAGCTTGCTGATATTGTTGTTCCTTTGCATATGTTGAATCTCAGGAGGTAGATGAGCCATTGCAACTCGATATGTCTGAATTGTGTTTGAGTGATGATTTCATGAACGGCAATGCTGGTGAGTCTATTATTGTAAATGACAGTCAGAAGTTTGTCTACCTGTTTCCTTATGAATTAGGCTTCTGAATTCCTGCCGGAGAATTTACTCTGCTGAACAAGTTCTTATATTCATCACGACTTTCTTTTGAATGACGTCATTTGTTTCAACGCTTCCACTTTTGGGGGCGGTTACATATATTAGGATTGTCAACAATTTGATTTTTCTAGCAGGAGTGGCTACCTGTCGTGGAGACACATTATAAGTTCATCAGGATTGATGTACAAAAGAGCATTTATGGAACTTATTGAAATTCACTCTGTGGTGAAGCTATGGGATATATAACTAAAATATATGAGCAAAACGCTTTATTAGCACTTTTCTTACGAGGACTCAAAATTTCAGTCTGTGCCTCTGTAGTTATTGTCCCTGGACCCTTGGAAAAGGTTCAAGGCTGCATACATCTTGCCCTCCCCAGATCACGCCCTCAATGGAATCTCATGCATTGGGTCACCCTTCTTTTATTTATGGTTGGCAATTTCATGATTTTCATCTTTTGCTGGCATCTAAAAGAAAATGTACTGGGTGGCCTGTTATTAAAGTAAAGCTTCCTTGATGGATTGATTCTTGTTGTTATCAGTTAATGTCCCTATTAAGATGTGGTTATAACTTCTTCGAATTTCCTATAGCTACTTCATTTTCCTATTTCAGCACAAGTTTAATTTTATTATAAACAGTGCTTGTATTCTGAATTTTTCATTCATATGCTGTATACCATCCTACTTTGAAAAACACAAACCAGCTTTTTAGGTCTTCAGATTAATTGTTATCTCACCCTTTTATCTCTCCCTGTAGAAAATCTATCTGAAGGACATATCCAAGTTAGGTATGATGTCATGGAGTTGCCCATTACCTTGCCTTTTCAGAAGCCTCCTGCTGACAAACCCAACCCAAAACAAGGGATTGGTAAGCCCAGCTCGCACTTGGTTTCCATTGCTTTCTTCTCTGCTTTCTTTGCTCGTATAGTTGGAAATGAATTAAACACAGATAGTAAGCACCTTTTCCCTATTTTATGAAGGTGCTTTCTGCTTAATGCATGATAAAAAAAACTTATGTTAAAAAGAAAAGAGAATACACCGATGGTGTCAGTGGTAAACTTCCACAGCTGGGAGCTGTATGCTATATGTATAGTACGTTGTGATGAATTCCTCATAATAGTGAGTATATTGTACCACCATGGGCTGCAAACATAACTAGGTTTGAAGTTGAACTAGGTTGATGCAAAAGTTTCATATTTGTGAAATGTCATATCAATGAAGAGCATTGCAATGCGAAGATTCATATGCAGATAAACCTGTTGGGTGTTTATAAATAAATATATAGTAGTTGGGTATTTATATATAAATATAAGTAAGAATTCTAACAAAAATTATTTTTAACGGGAATCCAAAACGGTACCCGGTGTCACACCGGTACGTACTGGTACATATACGTACCATACCAATATTAAAAATGGTACCATGTCCAGTACGGTATTCAGAAGTTTAGTTTGCATTCACCTTCTCCCTTCATATTTTGTTTCGCTCTATCTATAATATTTGCATCTCCACGTGCAAGACGGGGGTGCACTTGAGGGAGAATGTTAATTACTAGTTTGATATGCATTGTTGAGCCCATTTCCCAACAGCTTAAGTTTTGGGGACAACTGGTAACTTAATAGAACCTAGTAATGTTTTTATCTGTTTCCCTTTTTTCTAGTTGCATTTGAATATGGAATGTGCATTTTACAAATTGGAAAACTATACCAGGACATTATGTTATATTCTGAACTTTCGCCAGGGCTCTCAAAAGTCTGAGATCTGAAACTCAAGTGGATTTCTAGATCATTTGACCTATAGGTAGCCTTGCATGAAAGTACTATTGAATATGAGGAAACAACAGAAGTCTTAAATCCCCAGAAACATATGTTCTGGCCGGTTATCTGAAGAACCATTTAAAATTTGAACTGAACAAACTGAAACGATGTCAGGTCTGATGGCCTGGAGCAATGACAGTAGGTATATCTGCACTCGCAATGATAGCATGCCCACTGTTCTATGGATATGGGATGTACACCACCTTGAGCCTGCTGCCATCTTGGTCCAAAAAGATCCCATCCGGGCAGCAGCTTGGGACCCCACGTGCACCCGACTGCTATTGTGCACGGGAAGCCCTCACTTGTACATGTGGACTCCTTCGGGCGCTTATTGTGTGAACGTGCCTCTACCCCAGTTTATGATAACTGATCTGAAATGGAATTCAGATGGGAGCTGTCTTCTCCTCAAGGACAAGGAATCATTCTGTTGTGCCGCTGTGCCTCTGCTTTCAGAATCCACTGACTATAGCTCTGACGATTGAAAATGGGTATGTAACTTGATATTTGGCTAGCTATTTGGTAGCAATGTGGAAGCTCTATCCTCATCTCTGGTTGTTTGTTGTAATATTGATGTATTCCTGAGAATCTAACTGTAGTTCTGATTTAGAAGCCATTACTGAGGATTTCTTAGCCCACTTTGTAGTGGTACTAAACCTTATTGGATGCCATGCTAGTATACGTTTCAAACGGCTACACTTCCTATATTAGAAACTGAAGCATAATATGACCATCAAGGTAGTATAGATGACCGTTGAGGTTTTGCGACGGATAACTGTCATTATTGGTTATTAGAGCTTGTCCCCCATGTTTGTTAATTATCACCTCCAATATGAGCATGTGTGGTCTCTCTACTTTTTGCCAATTGATTTTGAGTTGGATGCTTGAATAGTAGTGTTTTGAAATTAATGGATGGGAGTGAACTGGTTCCTGTGGCTATGAAAATTGTGAGAATGTTTGCTTCTTTTGTGTGGTTGAACTTAGTTTATTAGATCAAACCGATATGGGCTGACTATTTGTGAGGTCAAGACCACAAAAAACTGAAGTGATTACTAAATCCCTGTTGTAGATTAACCGAAAGATTGTGCGACTACGAGAGTTATATGTATTAAATTATCGTGTCAGCTTCTTGTGGAAAGAGAAGAAAGAATCTATGGTTGGAATTGCCATTTGAAAGGTCATCTGCTGCAACTGAATAACAAGGACACTCTTATAGAGCATATAAAATTTTAGTGCTGTTTTCATCTGCTTAGTTTTCGACAACAAAGGAGCTTGTGAATCTTTGAGTCTGCCGGGCATTGATGTTAGTTTTGGTCCCTGGATGTTACTTGTATCAAGCTTGCCCAGGCCATTTTATTTCCTTTTGGTTCGAAGCCCATTGCAGTTTTGAATGGTATGCTGTAGTCACAAACCATGCAAAAGCAAATTGGTTTCCAGTCATTTTTCTTTCCAGAGAGATCAGAGGGGGAGAGTTTTCGAAATTTGTGTTCTGGCTTGAATCAGGTCTAATTATACAGTGCTCCCGGAGCACCAACACCGCCGCCACTTGGTGCTTCGGACGCTCCAAAACCACGCATACTTGTAGGACCTGCAACTAAGAGTATGGACCATGCGTAAATGTGTGGTGTTGTAGTGGTCGGAGCACCACGTGGTTGTGTTTCAGAACCTGCTCCGGGACCACTGAAAAATTAACTCATGAATTAGAACCCATCTTGGCTCATAAACTCTTGATGTCCCACCTAGAAATTGATGTGAGAATTACCAAAGAGACCAGACAAAGGGTTTGGTATAATCATAATTTAAACGTCTGGTTCCATTCCCATAGTTTTGGGCACTTTTAAGGTTCTCTTTCTGTGGCTGTTAGTTACTAAATGCAGCTTCTGGGACCTTTTTTTAGTATGGGTTCTAGAGTCAGAGTGTCTTGCCAACTTACGTGTACCTCAACTACTCCCCTCTCTATACGGTTAAAGATCGATCATCTACACCAAAACTATGGGATTTGCAATAAACTATATTTCTTGCGGTCCAACTCTGTAAATCGAGCCCTGGTCAATTATGTGAGGACCAAAATCACCCACCAACCAGACTAACCCTAGTGCTACTCTGTCCAGTTATGCGGAGATTGGATCCGACACTAGAGGCCCAATCATGTTTCCAAACAAGGCGCAACAATTTCAACAGATGACTCAGCCATGTGCAAGCCCTTGTTCTGTATGTTTATCGATCCATCAATGGAAGGCATATACCCAAGCTGGACCAGGGTCCTTATCTTATCCTCGTAGTTCCATTTTTTGGGGTAATCAACAAGTTGGTGTTTGTCCTCGGCAATGAATGGTGGGATTGATCCCCAAGACTTGTTGAGGTGGGCGTACGCTATGCCGAATACCTGAGTTATCGAAGGGAAAAACTAGCTTGTGGCAAAAAATTTAAATACAACGGTCGTCTCACATTAGGTGAGACCTACACATCTATAAAACTCATCATATATCAGAGTACGTTACAAATAACCGTTATGTCTGATTTTTTCTTTTTGTTTGGGTTCTATGTAGTATTTGGTAGTACAGGAGTTGTTAGAAACTGATGGACGTTTTGTGCCATGGCACTGAATGGAAATCTGAGCAAGGATACGTTTGGTACGGCCAAATCGAATTATTGGGCCCACATTTAAAAGTCTCCACAATATAAAGTATTTTTTTTTGGGTAATTAGGAAGAATAAAGTATTGGAGTAGCAACCAACTAAAGGCCTGAAAAAACGATTAAAAGTTACAATAACAATTACTAACTCAAATCCATAAAGGAAAACAAAAAAAAAAAAGACTAGGAAGCAAAATTGTACTTAAAAAATATAATTGACTTGGTGATCAGTCGATGATTAATTTGTTCATTTTTTTTCTAGATTTTTTAAATCTTTGTTCTTAATATTGGTTAATTATGCAGATAAAGCATTAAGAAATGTTATTTATAAAGGCCCACGAATGGCATTCTGGGGCGCTAATTCAAATTCGAAGTATAATCTTCTATTGGAGATGCTCTAACACAATTACTGTTCATATTCTTATGAGATTATTGACTAATCAAGTTTGTTGGATACCGGTCCTTTAAGAAGGATATTAAACGTTTATCTCAATAATTGGATTGTTATTACTAGGAAATGAGGGATATTTGGGTCTTTTTGGTTTTAAGCGGAAAAGAGAAGGCTAAAAGGAGAATGAGAAAATTTGCTCTCCTTTCACCAAAATTGAAAATGCATTTTGGTAGAATGTGTTTTGGTTTAACTCTCCCGAACACCCAGATGTGAAAAAGCTGAAAATGAAAATGCAAAAAACAACCTTCCAAATAGCCTCGTATTTGGGGCAAAATCTGTCTTAAGTATAAAGTATCACAATCACTTTAATCACTAGTATTTGTTTCCATCAATTTTTAGATTTTGAAATTCTAATTTTATTACATTCACATTTTTTGTTTCATCACACAAATATGCACAATTTTTCTGTAAAGCGACACAAAAATAGCAAGGTTAATTGCATTTTTTTTAAAAAAAGTACCATTGTATTGTTTTTTCTTGTATATTAATAAATCACTCGATACACCATTTCCGACTGATACCGTGGTAGGTAGGGGTGGGCAACAGGTAATTTCGTGTCATCTATCACAATCTTATTTATAAAATCTCACAATATTTTTCAACTTACCAAATTTTCGTGTCATGTTTCGGGTCGTGTCGGATTCGGGTTGTATTGTCATGTCAAAAAGTCCTACTTTTAGCTAAATTTTTATTTTTATAACTTGACAGTTCAGCTCTAATGTATAAAATTACTCATAAAAATATTTATTTTTAGCTCAATTATGATTTATTTTATTTTTCGTGTCAGGCATGCCCCTAGTGCTAGGTTGCTAACCTTAATCCACCCCAAAGGCATTTAAAAAAAAAAAAAAAACCTTTTCTATGGTAGCAAACCCATGTCCTCGTTTATTGGAGATTAATCCCTCCGATTCTTAAAAAAAAATAGTGTATTTAATTTTCAGCTGTTCTAACTAAGTATGATTTTGAAAAGTTAGTGAGTAAAAGTTGATACATTTTCTATTTTGCCCTTAAAAGTAGATTCTTTTTTGAAAAGTTAGTGGATAAAGTTTAATGATGATTTTCCATCAAGGGCAATAGTGGAATGTGAATGTAAAAGTTGATGTGAAAAGTATAGTGATAATGCTTTGTTAATAAGTTGAAATTACGAAGCTACACGCTTAAAAAAGAAACGGATATTAATAGCATTTAAAGTTACTTTTTTTTCTTTTCTTGTCAACATATCAAATTATCAATTAGTTTTCTCGTCTTTTTTGGGTAGCCATATCAATTAGTTAAGATAAGACTAATATAACCTTAAGAGTTAAGAGGTTGGGTTGATGGTCTTGGTCCGAGACCTAAGATCTCAAGTTTAATTTTCCGCAATTTTTAAAGTCACTTCACCCTATGCGTGAGCATTTAAAACAACTATAAATGAGCTGTAAGAATTGACCTGATGTATGCACAATCTGATCCGAACACCTTCAATTTTCATGACCCAAAAAATAGTTTGATTAATAATGGTCCGTCCAGGCAAAAAATACCGAAATAGTTTTAGTCACTTTCATTTAACCCTATTTTATAATTCTGTTAAGCGATGCGTAAGGCTGCTAAAAAATTCTCAATTTAGATGCTTCTTTTGCGGCCTTGACTTCCACTCCAAATAAAATAAGACATTGAAAAATTCAGACTAGGCCTAGTTTGCCAATTGATAAAATGAGTTTTTTCATTTTAGTTGAGTTTTATAGAGGTGTGATAAAATCACATTGTTTTTCCAAATGATAAAATCTAGTTTGTAAAATCTCCACCCAATGCATTTTATCATTTGAGGAATGATTTTAATAAAATATGGTCTAAAATCACTTGCTAGTTTTTATCAGTTGAGGAATGACTTTGATAAAATCTGGACTAAAATCTGATTTTATCTATTGGCAAAATTATCATAATATTCATCTCTCATGACTCATGAGGTAGTAATTCTCAGCAGACGCAAGATTTTAGATTTATAGTAGTAGCGCCGAAACACATGTATTCCTAATTTCCTACATCGATTATAAAAAAAGAGTATATTCATAAAGACATATTGTCATATGTTATGGCAAATGAAGAGATCAGATTGTGTGTAGTCGCCAGATAATTTTATACAAGTGACCAAAAGAATGGTTGATGACTTAAAATTTTAAGGATTCTTTCCACAGAGGCACATTCATAGAGGAATTTTAAGATTTTTTTTTTAAAAAAAAAATCTCAAAAACTAGCACTATTAATATTTGGAGCGGTGAAGGGGCGGAGCACTCCTGCCATGCCCCTGTCCACCCCTGCTTATCATGATATTATACTTTAATCTACCATGTATTTTCTACTATATCATGTGGCACACTTTTTTTTTTATAATTAATGAGATGGATTCTGCAATTGGATGATTAACAAAATATGATAAATTTATTTTTTCTTTCTAGATTCCGATCGGTCCATGAACTTGTTTAGAACACAATTTTTTTCTTGAAAAAATGTACTATTAATAACTTACTGGAGAGGAATCATCTATCTTAAAATAATAAAATGAGTTTTGATGTTCGTCGACTAAAAATATTTACATGAATAATACTTTAGAAGAACTACATACAATGAATGTCTCAATCATCACAGTAAGTCCGATAAAGACCTAAAAATAGACAATAACAGGACGGTGGAGAGGATTTGAATCCTTTCGGTTGTGTTTGGTTTGGATTTTGAGTTTTAGTTTTTGTAATAATTAGAAGGAGAAATAGGGATATTAATTAAAAAATAAAGAGTATTTAAAGATAAAAATAATATTTAAAAACTATACTCTATTTTTATTTTTTAATTATTATCCCTATTTCTCCCTCTAATTAAAAAGAGTATAGTTTTGTTGTCAGGAGAGAGATAGAGAGAAATCTTCTCCCGACAACAAAGAGTATAGTTTTTTTTTTTTTTCAAGTAATAAAGAGTAAAATTGAAAAACTAAATAGTGACTCAGCAACACAAGAAGGCCAAAATTGTGCTTTTCTTTGTAGTTTAGGGGGGCAAAATAATAATGATACATACACAAACTTTGTGCCACAACCAACCACAACCCCACTCACATGGGGTGTGGAGCCCGCATGTGGGACCCACACCCCATGTGAGTGGGGTTGTGGTTGGTTGTGGCACAAAATTTGTGTCACAATCATTTTTGTGGGCTAAATACCTAAAAGTGATGAAAATGGTCTCAGCTAGTCCATTAAAGCAACTTCAAGGGGTCTAAGGCATCGTTGAGAGGAAGTGAGTGTGACTTGCAAAGAGAAGGAAAGATAAACTAACGTGTAATATTAGAGTATAACTTTTTTACGGATGTGGTGCAAACACCAGGTTTGCAGCCATCGAATGAGAACATGCCACATCACTCAAATTCTAAAATTCCTCACCCCCCTCATTTACTCCTCCACATCTGATTACACCCCATTCTCTCTTCCCCAAACCTCTCTCTTAGCCCCAAAATGTCAACCACTACTACAGCAGCAAAAAAGACCGACGAAGACCACGGCGACATCCACGCCATCGCCACCGCACAACACCGCAAGCTCATGGCAGCCCAATCACTTGAATCTGACCTCGAACTCGCCTTTCATCCCTTAATGGAAGAATCCCTCGTTGCTTCCCTCTTCCATTCCCCCCTCCCCCTTCCAATTCACCCCCACCAAAAACGAAGACGCCTTCAACCTCTCCACCTTCCACACCGCAGAGCTTGAAAAACTTGACCAAACTCTCTGTGACCAGCCGACCACTGCCTCATGGAATCCGAAATGAAACGTGATCGAGAAGATCTCCATCGCCGAATTCACCACTCCAAACTGCTTGATAGAATGTAATGGCTGCCAGCAGGTGGTCATGGTCGGTGGTGCGTTGTTGAGAGAGGAAGATGAGGCTGAGAGAGAGGTTTGAGGAATGGAAAATGGGGAGTAATCATATGTGGGAGGCGTAAATGGGGGAGGTGAAATTTCAGAACTTGAGTGACGTGGCACGTGCTCATTCGATGGCTGTAAACCTGGTGTTTGCACCACATCCATAAAGAAGTTATTCTCATAATATTATTGCATTGGAAAAGCTTCAATGATTACAAGACTAATGAAAGGGGTAATATAGGCTAACCTTAGCGAAACCCTAATAAACTAAAAGGACTAGACTACCCTGAACGTAAAAAATAAATAACGATAATCTTAGTGAAACCCTAATAATACAAATCAACAACTGCAAACCGGCTTGGGATCCTCTGTCCCACTTTGCCTATCCTCAATCCATGTCCCAGTCTTCTTATAGTGACACGTGTTATTCACACCAAAAGCAAAAGAACCCAGCCACACACAATTCCTGCTAGTCATCTCCTCCGCTACCTCTGGCCAAGTTTTTCATCGACGACTATAGTTGCAGCACCAACTCTCCGTCCAACGTCTTCCCATCAAACCTCTCCCGTCCTGCTCCTTGCCTCTCCCTCTCCTTCCACCACCACTCTTCAATTTTGAAACCTTTCAATCTCTTTTTTTCAGTGATCTATTGGATCTCTCTCCCTCTCACTCAATAAATATCCATATCTTCTCTGTCTTTTAATTTTGTAGGCAAATTAGATGATTTGCTAGTTTTATGCCTTACTTTTAGCAATTTATTCTGAAGTTTTGGAGAATCAACGGTGAGGCTGTTTTCAATTTCTTTAAGTAAGGTTCTCTTCTTCTAATTGAGGGGTTTGTGAGATGAGAGTAAGGATGTGATGGTGCGCCGTGGCAGCGAGCGGAGGACTGAGGGGGGATTATCGACGACGGAGGTGGCAATTTCACCGAAGAGAGAAAACAGGTGCAAGGGGTTTCACAGTAGAGAGGAGATTGGGTGCGGCTAACAAATTTAGCTTTTGGTGCGAAGGACGCGTGTCGCTATATTAAGACTGGGACAGGAATAGAGGACAGGCAAAGTGGGACAGACGATCCCAGGCCCTGCAAACCAGCTACTGGAGTCTGCGCTGAACATTGCAAAGTGGTTCTGCAAAATAATACAAATCAGAGGTCCAAAATGAGTGCTGAAACTACAAACAAGTGCTACTCATATGTTTGACAAAGAGAGAAGAAAAAGTTTGTCTGAGATGGAGAGAACAATAAAGAGAGATGAGTGCGACTGAGGAAGATGAGAACAAACTACAAACCCAACCCATACACATATGCGAACAAGAGGAAGAAGAGATGTAGATGAGAGGAAGAACATATGCCAAATTTTCAATGCAGATTAGAGAATATGGGAGAGAGGAGAGACATGCGATTTGTACTACTTAGGGTTTCAAATAGATAGAGGGAGAGAGATGCTACTTGGTTCTAAAAGAGAGAGATATGAATATGAACAATGATTGCCTTTGAAACACAAAATACTAAATCTCTATACAGAAATCTAATGTTATCGAAGTTGTTCGAAGAACCCGAGAGAGAGAGAGAGAGAGAGAGAGAGAGAGAGAGAGAGAGAGAGAGAGAGAGAGAGAGAGGCAGACGTGGCCTTCGATGAACAGTGGTGCACCTTTGATGAAACAGTGCTCCATGAACAGTGTGATGAATAGTACTGATAACAGTGCAAATAGTACCGAACAGTGAGTCTGGAGAACGGAACAGGACCTACGATGAATAGTGCAAAATTACGAACAATAACCGAACAATGACCTTCGAATTGTGACCGATGAAGAAACTGTATTACACATGAGTGCCCAGCGGACGGCCGCAAGCCTTAGGCAGCCCACTGGAGAGCGAATATCCCACATGCATAGATAGATCTTATGCTTTGATTCCACGTGACTTGCAAAGAGAATAGAGAGAAACTAACGTGTAATATTATTGCATTCGAAAAGCTTGAATGATTACAAGACCAATGAAGGGGTTATATAGGCTAACCCTAATAACCTTAGCGCAACCCCAATAATACAAAAGAACTAGACTATCTTGAACATAAAAGATAAATAATGATAATCTTTGCGAAATCCTAATAATATAAAAAGACAAAATTACCTTGAACATGAAAAATAAATAATAATAATAAACTGAAACCCTAACTAAAACTCTAAAATTATACTTCAGAGTGAGAGCAAGTTCAATGGTTGGAAAAATGTTTGCGCCATTGCTAAAAAATAATAATGGAAATGGAAAAAACAGTATCCCAAATGGTTGCCCATTTTTGCTGCAATAATTGTTCCTACCATTTGTCCATTTCTCTCGTCATTTTCACACAAAAATGGCAGCAATGTGATTTTTTTTAAGTTGCGTTGTGTGGGGTGGGTGGAGCCGTGGAGGGGACAGGGGAGAGAGGGGAGAGGGAGTTCTCAATGTGATATTTTTTATTAAGTTGCGTTGTGTCCGTTCGATATACAAGATCGGGAAAAAAATCAATGTGATTTTTTATTAACTAGCGTTGTCTGCGTTACGCGATTGCCAAAAAAAAAATACCAATGTAATTTTTTTTCCTGTGCATTGACCAGATACAACTTTTCCTGTGTACATCAAACGGGTACCACGCTAGTTTTCTTTTCTCGGTGAAAATGAGAGATCATGGTCTTCATGGAGCATGTGTAACCAGTGGTTGCTCAAGAAAGTGGGGCATATGACACTAGTGGAGCAACAAGTAATGAACGTGCTGTTCATGGGTTCATAGCCATGGAACTGCCTCTTTGGACTTTTATAAGTGGAGAAGCCGAGGAACTGAAAAGAACTGGCTATGAACCTGCCTCTTTGGACTTATAAGTGGACACACACAATGTTTATTTTTTCGCACGTTTAATATTTTTAATTTCGATAATGGAAATCTCGAGCATTTCCATTTCTACAGCGTTCAAGTACTGCGCTCATTTAGTGGAAAATTCGGAGCATTTTTAATTTCTACGGCGTTCTCTACGTTCAAACACCGCGCTCATTTCTCTTTTTCTACATCACTTGAGAAAATGTGAAATCCTCTTTCGCTGAGGCAAAAAAAAACCGGCGACAACTCGCCTGTCTGGAAGTCAGTCTATCCACAGTCGGAGTACCAACCGTGTTCTTGACATGCCCGCGCAATTGTATGACGACCCGAGTTGTAGTTTCGATTTTTTATTTATTTATTAGGAAAACAGTACCCGTGCATTTTGAACCTCCGTCCTATTTTTGTTGTCACTTTTTGAAGGCCGTGTTAGCTTTCAAATACTTAGTATAAATTTAAAAAAGAAAAAATTCTAAAGTCAGCCCATTAGGCTGATAATAAGGCTTGAAAAGTGTATTGAACTGTGTAAAAAAGTAGATAGAAAAATGTAAAAGTGTCTTAAAATATATGAAAAGTGTGTAAAGATAGAAATATTCAATTTTAAAATATTCAATGTGAATCTTGTTTGACCTAGTTCTTGATAAGTTATACTCTCCTCCGTCCCAATTCGCTGTGTCTGTTTCCTTTTTTGGACATCTTAAAAAATTGTCTAAATCTTTTAATTTAGGCAAGTGATATTGACACTCCACTTTTCTCTATTGACACTTTTTTTTTTTTTTTTGTCTCTATTAGGTAAATGGGCTCCTTGTTCAGAAGTCCTTAGCAACGGATTTGTTACCCCTTTAATCCACCTAAATACTCTTTAACTTCGGAAGTCCTTACCATTGTCGGTGCCAAAAATACCCCTTATGGGCTGTCGCGCAACTCATCTTGGCTCCCACCGAAAATAATTTTCACTGACACAATTTTCTCTTTCGACGATCTTATCTCCGACGCAATTTCGCAACAGAAATCCGACATAGTCTCGATCGGTTCCGTACATCAATGATCCATGAACGCACAAGCAGGCGGCAATAGCTGCAGCGGCGGCGACTATGATCAGGCGGCAGTAGCTACAGCGGCGGCGGCGATTGCGGTGGCGGCGGCTGTGATCGGTGAAGAACTGCCCAGAAAATGGAGAAGAGAACACAGCCAAAAATCGCAAAGACTATAGAACTACAAATCGAGAAGTACAGAAATGCCAAAGAGAGCATTGGTCGCAAATAGAGGCAGCTGCCACGGGCTTATCCCCTTGAAACCAAATGCCATTTTGATTTGTGAAGAATTTTTAGAAAAGTTACACTTGCCCCCCCTAGATTTTTGGAGAAGAAATAGTGTGGCCAAAGGAATTTTATGAGTCAGATATTGACCCCAAAGGCAAACTTCTGGAAATAATAAACCGAAAGGTGGATATGCTTAGACCTTTCTTTTGCATTTCGGTGATATCATGATATGGAGCTTACAATTATTCCCAGCTAATTAGAATAGGAGATAACAATATCTCAACTAAAATATTAACCATTTGGCTGTCTAGGGTATATATTTTGGTAGAAATATCTATGTTTTTTATTGACGCCTTGCACCCAAACTCCTGGAGTCGCCACTGCCTATAACAAACCAAAGCAAGAAGTTAGACACAAAAATACACACATGAGATAACGGTATCTCAGTCACTAAAACAGTCTCTTTATCTACAAAAATATAGCAGGAGATAATTCTTAAAAAAATCAATGTTTCTTCTAAAAAAAGCAACGCAAAAGAAAGCGGTATTTCAGCTAAAATAGACTTTGTACATAAAAATAAAGCTAGAGATAACAATATCTCAATTTATACAGTCTCTGTATATTAATGCATGAGATAACGGTATCTCGGGTACAACAATATATGCGTCTACAAAAACAAAGCTAGAGATAACGATATCTCAGCTTGTACAGACTCTGTATATTAATGCATGAGATAACGGTATCTCAGCTAAAACAATATCTGTCTACAAAAATAAAATTAGAGATAACGATATCTCAGCTTGTATAGGCTCTGTATATTAAGACATGAGATAACGGTATCTCAGCTAAAACAATATCTGTATCTAAAATAAAAAAATAAAAAAACTAGATATAACGATATCTTGACGGAATGAAACATGAGATAACTATCTCTAGCTTGGATTTTTTTAAATACAAAGAATTGGATTTTATCTAAAAAAATATATATGCTCTTTCACACCATATATTCCTGGAAAATTATGTGCGTACACCACACTTGGGTACCCCAAGTGTACACCAGCCATCTCAACCGTCCAAAAACGTTTTGGACGTTCCAAATTTTAACCAAACTATTTGCGCGAATAGTTTAAACTCTTTGCGTGAATAGTTTGTAAAAAATCTAGAACGTCCAAAATACTTTTGGACGGTTGAGATGAGCTGGTGTGCACTTGGGGTGCCCAAGTGTGGCGTACACATAAATGGGTTGTATATTCCCTTGTTTCATGTACTGTAGAAATTAATTGAAGCACACTTTTCAATATGTCCCCATTCACCCAATTCAACGTGGTAGGATTAAGTTGACACCAATAACTTTACGTGGCAGCAAAGCCATTTCAAAAATGTTATGGGTACCCCTAATTTGCACCTCACATGCACACCAAGGGGATGTGGCAGACAATGTTATGGGTATCCCTAATTTGCACCCCACCTTGGTGTGCATGTGGGGTGCAAGGCTTCTCATTGTTTGCCACATCACGTTAGTGTGCATGTGCAAATTAAGTGTACCCATATCATTTTTTAAACCATTTTAGCATTTTCCAATGTCAACCGACTGCTTTTGTCACCATGCTTCCTACGGTTTGAACCAGCTACTTTTGTCAGGGCCTAGTGAATATATGAATATATCAATAGCGCGCGTGAATTGGAGGGGTGAAGCGCAAGAGTGAGAGGAGCGTTCGTGAAGCGCGAGAGTGAGAGGAGCGTTCGTGAAGCGCGCGTGAGAGAGGAGCGCACAATCCTGGGGTATTTTTGTCCATGAAATTGTTTGTATTAAAATTTGTGGACTTTAGCCGTTGGTACTTTTAAACGTGTGGACCCTAGACCTTATAAAAGTTAGAGCGGATTAAACACTCACTATGCCCCATAAACTTGGACTGTAGGCCAAAAAAAAAGGGAGTGCCAATATCAATTCCCTTAATTTATTTCAATATGGATCTTGTTTGAAATTATATTAAACAAAGATTTCCGAATTATAAAAAACATTAGGGAATCTCTAGTGCATTACCTAAAAGAGTACCCTGAAGTGCCCTAACTAGTTAACTAAGAAAAACTAAAAAAATGCTTTATAGTGCACAAAAATTGACTCTCTAAATCCTATGTGACACCCCTCACTCCCTAAAGTGCCCAAGTCCCTATCTAAATTTGGGGATTGGGGGGGGGGGGGGGGGAGGAGAGAGAGAGAGAGAGAGAGAGAGAGAGAGAGAGAGGAGAAAAGAAAGACTAAAATATAATGAATATATATATATAGACATACATACATACAATAAGGATCCAGTCCACACCCTTATATCCATATCTTACGTCCAAACCATCATTTTTCGATCAAATTTTCATGATCCGAACCGTTCAATGTGTTTAGAAGGTGTTTTTAAGGGTTCACGCGAGAAATCAACAAAAAAAAAGACCGGAAAGGACTTGATCCAATCAGTTTTTTCATAAAAATTGTATATAACTGTACACTTTAGCAAATATTTTTTAGGTAGTGCACTAGAGATAGCCAATTTTATACATTATGAAACATATGCAATTTTTTGAGAGGTTCTAAAAAAGAAACAGACATACTAATAAATTGGGACGGAGAGAGGAGTATTTTCCCAAATTTTCAAAATCACGAGTAATATCCCGTAAAAGAAAAAACTACTACGTACGTACTTAAAATTAAAATATATTGTTTTTAATTGTGGTAACCTGCTTGGTGGCCGACGATATTGGGTCCCACATCTTAACATCTCGACGCGTAGCATTTCACCGGACACTGATCCAAACCGTAGGTAACCAACGAACGAACGAACGAACGAGGATTTAAAAACAAGTTTGAAAAAGTTTCAAGCCCAACCCCCAAAGCTACTTGGATGTTCTCTCTCTCTCTCATCACGACCAGCTCTCACAATCCTCTCGTGTCTACACTGTCGCCGACTTTTTCCGATCAATCGATTGAATGTAAGTCGAACATCGGAGTTTCTGAATCTATTGTTTGATCATCCTAGAGCCCCGATGAGGTGACCTGGAATGAGCTAAACAAGAGGAGGGATGGGAAACGGCCCAGTGCAGAATGGGGTTTGCTCGTCTGAATCGTTGAATGGAGGAGAAGATTTACGGAGTAGTAACGAATCCTTTGCCGCTTCGGCTGATCATCTTGTCGTGATGGTCCACGGTATTCTCGGAAGGTCAAACACAAAGACCCGCCTTCGATATTTGCATATTTTGATATTTGGACGTATATAAGTTCGTAATTTTCGTGGTTTGTGGTGAATTACTTCCTTTTTGACCTTCGATTTTATGGATTTCGCTTAAGTTTGATTAATTTGGAAGACGAAGCCGTCCCATTTGCGATTCCAATTTTTAAAGGAAACGTAACGATTACGTGAAAAACTACTCAACTTTCCAATAATGCTCTTAACTTTACAAATTTTATTGATGTAGCTAGAACTACTTCAATTGAACATAAGTGTTTTACCAAGTTTTTATGGTTGATTTTGGGAAGTGGACATGTATTATCAAAATGGGACGGAGTCACGGAGGGAGTAATATTTAACAACCGTTTACTTTTCCAATTGAGAATTGATATTTCATGTTTTCTTCTTTGAATTGTCTGGATGTATGAGAGTGGGTTCAATTTTGGACTTTCAGAACCCATTTATACTTAACTTGGACGTTAATTTGCAGTTTTGCTATGTGGAGACGAAAGTTCAGTCATTCTTTTCTCAGACCTAATATTATGGAGGTTGATGTATTGTTCTTTTTGCTAAACAGTTTGTGATGTTCTTTGTAAAAGGGAAAGTTTAATGACGTTTGATGGCTTTTTGCCTTTAAACCTTGAAAATATGTATGGAAGTTGCAGTTCTTGTTGTCTGAATATATATTCAGGAGTTTGTCAGGTTTAATCCTTAGTTGTTTTTTGATTCTTTAAGGATTTTTTTGGACTTCTATCCAATGGATACCATTTTTCTCCTTATCCCCATCATCGGCAGTAATTTTCCTCACTCGATCAAGGCACAATTTTTTAATAGATTACCACTTTCTCAGTCTTATTTACCTTCGTAATTGTCATTTATGAACCTCTGGATTCACAATTATAGGCTAGAAGATCATGCACTAAAGACATAAATGTGTGGCAAAAAACAGACGAGGGTAGCCCAACGGTTTAGTTTGTCACCAGGACCAACCACAAATTCGGAGGTCCTGTGCACAACTCCAGCTGTCAAAACGTTGACTTATTCGATACACATGGCTTGTGGATGGTTGCATGTAGGCTAGATAATCCCATGGGTGGGCCCGAGTGACCTTGCCTTGGGTTCCTCGTCAGCCGAAAAAACAAGTGGCTGTTACTGTTTCGTTGGATGTCCGAACATGCCTGACCAGAATAGTTGAAAGTGTTATCTTTTATTCAAGGGATAGATACTGGTATTCTCTGAAGGTCAAACACACTCTCGCTCTCTCTCACATACACACCCGCCTTCGATATGTACATTTAGATATTTGGACTTACATAAGTTCGCAATTTTCATGGTTTGTGGTGAATTACTTCCTTCCTGATCTTTTGATTTAATGAATTTTGCTTAAATTTGTTTGATTTGGAAGAGGAAAGAAACAGACCATTAGTTCCTACCACTCATACATTCCGTTTTCTCTAACTAATCAAGCTATTAAAATTCATGGGCATTATACCGCTCATACACCCATTGTATTTACGAATCCGATGCTGCTTCAGCTGATCATCTTGTCGTGATGGTCCATGGTATTCTCGGAAGGTCAAACACACTCTCGCTCCCTCTCTCTCTCTCTCTCTCTCTCTCACACACACACACACACACACACACACAGACCCGGCTTCGAGATACATATTTAGAATCTTAGATATTTGTACGTATATAAGTTCTCGATTTTCTTGGTTTGTGGTGAATTACTTCCTTCTGATCATCAATGTGATGGATTTTGCTTAAATTTGTTTCCTTTTCGTGATTCAGAATAGATATTGAGGAGTTTCTCTTTGAATTATCTGGATATGTGAGAATGAGTTTAATTTTGAACGTTTAGAACCCTTTTCCCTCTTCATTTATGGTTAGTTTGGACGGTAATTTGCACCTTTGCAATGTAACGATCAAAGTTCAGTCATTCTTTTCTTGGACATAATATTATGGAGGTTATTGTTTTTTGTTTTTTCAAAATAGTTTGTAAGTTTGAGGTTGTTTGATGTTTCTTTGCCTTTAAACCTTGAAAATATAAGTGGAAGTTGCAGTTCTTGTCGTCTATATATATATTTAGGAGTTTGTCAGGTTGAATCCTTAGTTGTTTTTTTTATTCTTTGAGGCATTTTTTTTGGGGACTTTTATCCAATGTATACCATTTTTCTCCTTATCCCCGAACCCAAGCTTGGTTGCCTGGTTACAGGGCGGGCCTTGATATCTTGGAGGCCTAATGCGAATTCTTAAAATGGGGCCCTTGGTTTTTAAAAAAAAATTCTCAATATAGGTGGGCTAGTATAAGGTAAAAAGATTAAATATGGTATTTTAGCTTTGTAATTTGGCTAAAGTAAACTTCTAAACATTTTTATACCATTAGAAAAAATTGAATCAAATATGAAGTACCATTCATACACTGAGATTTCTCTAACTAATCAAGTTATTAACTTTAATTATAAACATATTATTTTTAACTATGAGAGAATGGATTATTTAAACCCTTTTTTTTTATTATCAAAGTTTGTCGAGTGAAAATTAATTATTTTGGTTTATTTATAGTCAAAAGTGTTATGTTTGTAAATGCTTATGATGTTATTAAGGATTGGAAACTCTGTTATTTGCAGTGCATATGTTCACCTGGTGCTATATTGTTTTTGCAGTTCTAAAGATTGGAAGTTTGCAGCTGAGCAGTTTGTTAGAACGTTACCTGATAAAGTATTTGTTCATCGTAAGTAGTATTTCAACTATTAAATTTGCATTTCAACTTACTTTCCCATTCCTCCCGTCATTTTGGATAATATTGATGCATATATGAAGCCTTTTACCACACAATTTGTGACTATTTCTTTGTCCTGTTCTAGTTTCCCATGTTTGCATCCTTTCATTTACCTTCTATGTGTCAAAAAGTATGAATAATAGCATGAATTAATGATAGGCTTGCTGGTTTGACCTCCATAATGAATAATAGTATTGTCTCCGTTAATTGTATCAGTATAGCTATCTTATGGGCAGTGTCATTGTTGACCTACTGATGCAAGTATAGAAATTGATCGCCTTGGCCGTGATAAAACTGGTAAAATTGGTATCTTCATTGTTGTTTATAGATAATCTTTCTCTAAGGAACGTATGCGTTATTGTAATGGTTGTTAAAAACCTACGATGCAGGCTACATATCCTACTATTTGTATCGTCCCTTCCAAAACTATACGTATTCCACCCGGTATCCTTTTTCGTATAGAAATCCTACATTACAATGACATATCATATGATATATTCGCGTATCCCGATTTGTTATGTATCCTACGATTACTTGTTGCAAAACAGTGATACCATACTTTAAGAAGAGGAACCTAAAACGCGTTCTAAATTATTTAATCTATTTATGGCTATATTCATATTTCATACAATTTAAAGAAAGCCAAACCTCAATCCATTTAGAGCTTGAATAGAAGAAAGAAAATATTTTGATCATATTTTGCATGAAGCAGATTAGGGCTCTTCTCTCTCCCTTGACCAAGGCACCAAAAAGCCTCAATGTGATATCGCCCATTTGGTAGACTTGGAATTTTCCATCCTAAGAACTTATTTTCCATATATTCAGCAGATTTTGGATTGTAATAAGGTATAGCTAATTTTTAATTGTATATTACCCTTTGTCAACATATCCTACGATACGCAATATGTATCCTGATCCGATTAACGATTTACCGCTTTATCAAAACTCAGGTTTTTTACTTCCTTTGCAGGTAGTGAACGAAATACAGCCAGCCTGACATTAGATGGTGTGGATGTAATGGGTGAGCGATTGGCGCATGAGGTTAGTGTTCCTTTTGTTCCACAGACTTCAGTATAGTTACAGTAGTAGATCTCTGAGGTCTGCTTATTTTTGGAATGCAGCATACATCTGGCATATGGTTGTTATTAACACAAGGTATATTTTCAGATCCTCGAGTTGATTAAACAAAACCCAAGTTTACGGAAGATCTCCTTCGTGGCGCATTCAGTTGGAGGACTCGCGGCAAGATATGTGATTGGGAAATTGTTTCAACCTCCTAAAAGCAACAATGTGGAGGATTCATTGCCTAAATCCTGTGAAGAGCTGTCAAAGGGTACAATAGGTGGTTTGGAGCCTATGAACTTCATCACTGCTGCTACGCCTCATCTTGGTTCAAGGGGTAATAAACAGGTACGTTTCTTTATTGTAATCACAGTCTTCAATCATGTTGACGTTGGAGTGCCAGTATTAGGAAGAGCTTCATTTGAACTATCAATATGATAGTTTATGTTCTCCTTGCATGATGGGTTGCGTCAGGAAAGAGATACAATGCTATCTGAAAAAGCACACGGTTAGGTCGTGAGAGGATTTGTTCTCTTTGTTTTAGCTGGGATAGTTGTTTTTACGATTTAGGAAGTTGGATCACATGTGTAGTCATTGGTCAGCTCAAGTGCTAGATTTGAATTAAAGGATTGGCGGAATACCTCTTAAAGTTCAAGGATTCTTAATTCTTTGGGCTGTCTGGCAAACTAGTTGGTTTAACCTTTACCTCATTCTCTGCGACCATTATTCAAAAGATTGTGTCCAGTATTTCAGGCTAATTTGACTAAACCAACCGAGCAACTTCGTTATGCAGTATTCACAATATTTATCTTAGTAATTTGAGAGAAAGTAACAAGCCTTTAGCTGATGTTTAGGTAGTGTGTTAATGAGGATGTTCGTGGTTCCCTGTGGATTTTACGGGATGCTTGAATTTTATCCCGTGCAGAAGATGAAAGTTGCATAAATTTAGTTCTCAAGGATCCTAAAGTTGTGTAACCCCCTCTTTATTGGAGTCCTAGACCGGAAACACTTCCATCAGCGTGCTGCAAGTCCCTAAAACTCGGTTTCTCTTTGACATATAAAAAAAATATGACCTGTCAGACATTAATTCCCCTGTTGGGTTCAGTTGCCTTTTGATTGGTCTTCAGTAATTTGCTTTCCGTATGCAGGTACCCTTTCTTTTCGGTTCACCCGCCCTTGAAACAACTGCTAGACTTGTTATTCATTTGATATTTAGGAGAACAGGCCGGCATCTTTTCCTTACGGACAATGATGATGGAAAGCCTCCACTACTTAAACGCATGATCGAAGATTACGGTGAATGTTACTTCATGTATATTGTTTAATCCCCTTCTTTATTAAGTGAATTTCTTTTCCAAATCCCAAATGTCTTCAGATGTCAACATCAATCAATCTTGTAGTACTAAATTGTTAATGTACCAACCCATTCATTGCTGCAGGTCTGCATTACGTTCATTCAAACGCCGTGTGGCATATTCCAATGTTCAATATGACCGTATCCTCTTGACACTCTAGATGTAGCTCTTATATCTATTAGTGGTTTCAAAAATTATATTCTTTTCTTGTTTTTTGTGGTAAATATAGTCTCCTTGTTTCCTTTTACCAAATGTTGCTCAGATATAGTGGGGTGGAGAACATCGTCAATTAGACGCAATAGTGAGCTTCCCAAGGTACTGTGTTTTGCTTGCATGTTTTTATGGAACTCTATACAAGTTGTGGTTGCAGTTGAATGACCAAATAGTATATTGTTCATCAGTGGGAGGATTCTTTAAACGAAAAATATCCACATATTGTACTTGAAGAACACTGCAAGGCGTGCGACATTGAGCAGTGTGAACCCACTGTACTAGCAAATGATTGTTCAGGGAAACATACTGTACTACCAAATGAGAAGCTGGAAGGTTTGTATCTTCAGTAACATGTAATTAGAGTATTCAAAATTTTGCATTTGTTGCCAATTTTGTTGCCAATTGGTTTTGTTTTTGGCTAAATGCTGCGGCTTCATTAATTCATCTTATTTCTAAACGGGGCATTGCATTATTTTTTAGTGGTATTTGTTTTCTTTCTTCTTGCATGGTATTCCGAGTAGAATACTATTTACTGAAATCGTTGTTTGGACTGTCCTTCTCAGAGGACCTAGTGACTGGCCTATCGTGTGTATCGTGGGAAAAAGTAGATGTCAGTTTTCATAGTTGCAAACTGAGATCTGATGCCCATAGTCTGATACAGGTACCCCTCTCTCTCTCTCTCTCTTCCCCGGTGGCTATGATAAATACATGTTTATGTGCACCTTCTCAGCAGTGCGGTTATCTTTGCGAATTCTCCCAGTAAACATTGTTAATATCTATTTAATGTTTGGCGAGCTCTTTTGGTAACAGTAAAAATCTTATCTAAGAGGAATTACAGCCATAATAGTGCAGATGGAATAGAGCATTTTTTCTAGTTTGTAAATCTTGACATTTCTTTTCTCTCAGCTGCTTTTGGCGTGATGTTTCTTCATACAATTAGGAGGAAAAACTCATGAATTGTTTTTCAGCTAAAGCTTTCTAGTTCAGATCTGCGTCTTCAATACCTCAACGCGTACTGATTTTCCATTGGGCAATATATGACAGGTCAAAGACCATGCTTTGCATTCGGATGGCGCAGATGTCATACAACATATGATTGATCACTTTACCCTTTAGATCCTCATGAACTCGAGTTTCACCGTCAAGACCAAGAACGCGTGGTGTAATAGTAAAGCTACGATGTGCCGGGTGCCAAAATCCCCTTATTTCTTAGGTGGATTTCTTAGGTGGATGAGAGTTTTTCAATGTCTTTCGGAGTTGTAAGTAGCAATTTACCAGGACATTGGCGACGACCAACCGTACTAAAACAACTGATAATGTATGAATCAATTATTGTAAGAAATTTTGTTTATTCATCATCTCCTCCAATGTACATGAACAGAAGAGATATCTTCCAATAAAATGGAATTGGAGCTTTCAAAATATATCTTGAATCGCTGTGTGTATCTTTTTATGTCGAAGATTTATTAGTAAGTTGTCGAACTAAACTTGAACTTGACTTATTCGACTCGTTCATCAATCCAATCACGAAGGTCAGTTGATTTAGAACTTACTGTAAAAATTGGTGTTCCATTTTTCTAGCTATTCTAATATAGAAAGGGAGAGCACATCTTTGGCGTCTTTCCTTTTTGTCATTGTGTGACTTTTTATCTTCTTTCGTTCTCGAATCTAATTATTACCAGTTAAGTATAGTATTTTATATCTTCAATAGGTATAATGATATATCTATCCCCCCCCCAAAAAAAAAGGGTCACAAACTCCTCCTCGTTGTAACCACTGTACATATAAACTTCCTGTACAGTGTACATAGTAACGGCTCTCTCTTCCCAAATGACTGAAGACCAAAGGTTACTCAACGACGAAGGTCAAGTTTTGCCACAAGAGAGAAAACATTAAAATTTCGAGATCTGCCACCAATCTCTTCATCTCTCTACTTTCTTCAATTATGTCTAGGTAATAAAGGATGGAGCGGGGATCTTGTGGTGCGGGGCACTAGGGTTTCCGATTCCAACAAAGGATTCTGTGTTTAAAATTCCATGCATTGTCCTATTATTAATTTTTGTCTGCAATTTTGTACAGGTTGCTAAATTTTATGGAATCAACCACAAGCATCTTTGTTGTTTGAAAACATTAAAACGGTTCCATGAGGAAAAGAGAGTAGTTTATTGTTCTTTCATTCATGTATTTGTGCATCATCTCATTCATAGATGTTCTATAGACTCGACTCTACACACGCATCGAGTAGGCGCAACTTCAAGTCCAAAAGAAAGGAGGGGATAACAAGGACAACGATCCACAAGACAGATGGGGTGGGCTAGGGTTGTAAACGAACCAAGCTGCTTGCGAGTAACTCGTGATTTATTTCGGCTCGACTCATTTAGTAATCCAATTTGTTTGAGTTCGATTTTTAGGCTCGTTTAGGAAACGAGCAGAACTTATTACCCTAAAACTTAGCTTGGCTCGACAAAGCTCAGTTCGTTTGTATATATTCAGCTTGTTTATAGAGTTTGATGGAGCAGTTTCCAGTGCTGCTCGATGAATGGCCTGCAAAACAGAGAAATACTAGGACGCCAATGTGGTGTTAGTCAACCAGCTTCTGATGACTCAGTCAGTCGATTTGTTGTGTGACTCTTAATTGTGATGGTAATTATATAGGCATTTGTGGCGGTTGAGTCCCTTTAGGAGTATGAGTCTTAACTCCTGGCTAATCGTGCTTATCCCTTAGTTCCCTTAACATATTAGGCCTCTTAATCCTTTCCGAATTTAGACTCTTTAACACTTTTAGAAATGCTTAAGGATAAACATCATAATCTCTTAGGATAGTTTGTATTTAATTTGTTCATATCTTTTAGTCTTTGAATCTCCTTGGGGCTCAAAGACCTGCTCAGGATAATATTATACCATTCCCGATGTTCAGCTGCACATATCCGATTTGTCCAATGAGCCTAACCTTACCGAGGTGACCTTAGGAGGTTAGTTCATCTTTATCAAACTCGTTTAACAATTAAATTTGACTTAGCTCATTAAGAACTTAGCTCGTTTACAACTAATCTCAAACTAGACAAAGTTCGGCTCGGCTGGATTGCACAGGGGCAGGAAGTATCCAAATTTGAACGTCTAAAGTAACTTCCGCGGCAGCTCAGAAAGTCTTCTAACAGATTTTCCAGTTCAGAACGAATCCATCTTTAACACGTAATCCAACGTTCGTAGCATTCATTGACATTTGACAAGTTCTTAAGATCGATCCCCCGTCCTCGTTTCGAAACGAACGCCTTCGCCTCTCTCTCTCTCTCTCTCTCTGTAGAACCTTCCACTTGGATTTCGATCTCGCAATTTTTTTTTCTTTTCTTTCAGTTCTCGCATGGATCATTCTCTCTCTTCTCCTCTCTCTAAACTTCCTCCACTTTCTCTCGCCGAAACTTCATCGATTCTGTATTCTCGGTATTCACTAAGACCCCTTTCCAATTTCCCCAACCTGAATTTCAAACCCAGGACCTCCATCAGAAAGCCATTGCTTTTGCGCCATATTCAACCGGTACGAGCTCAAAATCCCGATCAGCCTATCAACGACGGATTTGTCCTCGAAGATGTTCCTCACTTGACAACCTTTCTCCCCGATTTACCGGTATTGCTTTCTTCATTTAAAATGCTTTTTTTTCCCCTACTTAAGTGTTTTTTTTTGTTATTCGTCATTCCTAATCAATTACACTAAGAAGGCGAATGATACTCGATCCAGATGCAGTGTAGGGCATACAATAGCTCTACAGCATGAGCTAGTCACCACTTGCTTTTTCTACGTTTAAGTTTAATTAGGTTGAACTTGTATTTAGAGTGGGAAATGCTGACCACGGTCCCTAGGGCGGTTGACTTGATAATGTGTAAAAGGTGTATCCTATGCAATTGTGTTGATTTTGTGAAAGCGTATTGTTATCGGTGAGATGTGTATTGAAATTCCTACATTATATGCATATTATACACCTCCTAGTGGGCGGATTAGCAAGACCCAATTATAATTTGGTTACTCTCTAGTTAAAAGTCGTAGGGTGTATCCAATCCTGAATCGGATTCGAATTTGATGAAAAAATGGGCAAAATACTAGCTCTAATTCTTCCCGGGAAGGGGATTTTCGAGACATTTTAATAACTATCAAGCACTAATGTCTTCGCAAAGGATTATAAGTTTGTATTAAACTGAAGTAAAAAAGTAAGTTTTTTCACATGGAAGTTTTGTCATGTATCCTTAGAATGGCGAAAATGGATATGCTGCTGACTTGGAGTAACTGGGTTCCATATTTAGGAACGTTGCATCTCTTCTGAGTGAGGCTAGTGCAGTAGGAAGATGTGAATTATTCTACTTGGTAATTTGTTAAGGAAGCAATTCTCGATAGCACATACGCACATTGGACTCATTTGTAATTGATACCAAATCATAATCAACAAGGAACCAGCTTGATTGTTGAGTGGGTAATTTTTCTTGTTATATGCATTTACTATTCTTGCGTGGCTACTTCTGCCTAAGTGAAATACAGTATACATCGGTAATTTGTCTAATTGAACTGGTGCTGAACATGTGGGTGCGATATTCAAGTGCTACAGTCATTGTGGCTTAACAAATTGGAAATCGACCAAGATATGATGACTTGTTTCAATTTGAGCCTCAATATGTCGCTTGAGATGCAAATTTGATAAATCTAATTTCTCTGTCCGATCATCTCAAGGAATTTTGATTTAAACCTTCGGACGATCAAATTGAGATTAAGCTCTTTTTTTCCTAACAGTCCTACCCAAATCCATTACAAAGGAGCCAAGCTTATGCCATAGTCAAGTATGTTGACCTTTTCTTTACTTCTCTGATCTCTATGAACCATCATATATTTCCATTTTCAAGCATATAGCCACTTGAAAGTTCATTGCTTGGCAATTCTCTTTGATTACTAGGGAAACTTTTGTCCGCCCAGAAGATGTGGTAGCAGAGAAAGTATGTTACTTCTCTTTCTTTTGTATTATTTTCCTACGGAAGTTTTCTGTTTCTATCTCAAGTTGTGTTTCGATTTTGTCCTTCAGATCGTTGTTCAGAAGAACAGTCCTAGAGGAGTACACTTCCGGCGTGCAGGGCCCCGGGAAAGGGTAGGTATATATTAACGCATCGCAAGGTTGGCACTGGGCTTAATCAGAATCTGTTGCAAACTTGAACAACTTTCACCTAAGTTTGTCTTGTATCAGGTTTATTTCAAGTCTGAGGAGGTGCGTGCTTGTATTGTCACTTGCGGTGGTTTATGCCCAGGAATCAATACAGTGATCCGGGAGATAGTTTGTGGGTTGAATTATATGTATGGTGTTGATAACATACTTGGAATTGAGGTGAGTTTGCCTTGACCTATATGCTTCACGGTTCACGCTGAAGTTCTGGCATTGAAATGTTTTTGGCTGTCTATTTTGTACTCCACTTTCCTAAAAGTTTCGTGCCATATGATCGCTTCCCTTATATAACATCATCTAATTAAACAGTAAGTCGCAGCTCCAAAAAAGAAAAAAAATAATTAAACAGTTAGTCTTTTAGCTTACTCAAAATTGAGTCGTATTCTAGTAGTAGTCTGGTGATCAGTGTTATTTTAATGGCTGTTTTGGGTTTTCAGATGATCACTTCAGATATTGAACAAATCTTAAAACTTGAAATATTGTAAAAGATTGAAGCTTCTGCACGAGTCTCTTTTCACCGTTTCGGTCTACCATGTGCTATATGCTCAGTTAGGTCCTAGCTTACTTTCGTAAATACTTGGATTCATGTTCTCATCATGATGCTATTGAAAATTTCCAGGGGGGATACAGAGGATTTTACTCAAAAAATACAATGCAGTTGACACCTAAAGTTGTCAATGATATTCATAAACGTGGTGGCACGTTTCTTCAAACCTCAAGAGGCGGTCATGATACAAACAAGATTGTTGATAACATTCATGACCGGGGGATAAATCAGGTGATTTGCTTCTTCCCTCTGGCTTCTGTTTGGATGGAAGGTTTTATTAGTGTTCCTTTTTATTTCTAGGTGTATATAATTGGAGGTGATGGGACTCAAAAAGGGGCAGCTGCTATTTACAAGGTATTGAATTCCATAAATATGATCTCGTTTCTCTGTTATCCACTCTTCGCTGAGGGTATGCCATGCAAGATGTTAACTGTGCATATTTTTGTCAAGGAAGTTGCGAAACGTGGTCTTCAAGTGGCAGTGGCTGGAATTCCCAAGACAATTGATAATGATATTGCAGTTAAGTCCTACTAACCATTCCCATACTTTGTTCTTGTGTGAAACATGCATGCTTCCAATGTAAATATGAAGGCTGAGCCACAGTGTTACAACAAGGATGGTAGGACTCAATATCTGAAGGATATGTTGAACAATATGGTTTTTTCAGTCATGCAATTAGTAGTAACCTATGAAGCACGAACACCTCTAGGGATAACCGTATCACAGTGTCAGGACACGGGGACACACACACCACATGGAGGGGGACACGGTTTAATTTAATTTTTGGGGTGGGACACGGGGGAAACAGATGGGGACACGGCTGGGGTTGAAATGAATTTTTTAATTTTTTTGGGGTAAAATCATAATTACTCAAAAGTTTGGGAATAAAATTGTAATTTTATACTATATAAATATCTCCCACTTATGGATAAATTTTTTATATATAAATAAATAAATAAATATACACGTGGCGTGTCCCCCTGCCGTGTTCATATCCCATTTTTTTAGAATTCCCGTGTCCCTGTGTCCGTGTCCGTGCCCATATCCGTGTCCGTGCATCATAGGTGGTAGCACATGGAAACTTATGCTTACAAACAACTGTAGGGCAACCTATGGTTTTTCAGTCTTTATGTATTGGTGTGGCAACTATTTTAAGTTTTCACATACTCTTATAAATGAAGAACAATTTCTTCATCTCAGTCCTCGTTTTATTGAATTGAGTTTTTAGTAGACAATTTATTGAAGTTGTATTTTGATGTTCATTTAATTTGTTTTTGAGGAGTTTTCCGCGCATACAAAAGTCTGAAAGCTGGATCCATTCTATAGCAGATATGTTGTTTCAACAAGACTCAGTGACTATAGAACCCAGTGAAGTTACCTTGAAAAATCATGATCATACGTATACACGTCCTCAGAACCCTCTATTCAGGAGACCAGCAAAGTGAAATGACATATAGGGACCATTTCAGCAAACTTGAACGTAGTTGATAAACAAACTTAGCGGACAGCCAAGCACTACTCTGGAACTTCTAGATAGACGTCGGTTGGTTGAGGACCAAACACCGTCTTTGTTCTTGAAGTCTCTTCTTTGCTTTTACGCATTTTAAGCCAAAGGATTCAGCCTTTTCAGTAGTAGGGAAAGTAAATAAATAGAGACAAATACACATTATAAGTTTGTGGCTTCATTGTGAACAAAGAAAGGTATTTGTGGCTTCATGGTATCCCTAGCACTTTCCTCCGTGAAGGAGGATAAAATTGTTTACCTGTTCATTAGTGTCATGTTGTGCTTCCCTGTCTCTCTGAAGTTGAGGGCCTGAGGCCTACCAATTCAACCAAGCTAAACCAAACCAAACCAAACCAAATCGGACCTTAAGTTCCAATCAATTGGGGCTGTAATTTTTCATTAAATAAACTAAATGATACCATTCACTGCAAATACAGATTGAAGGTGCTGAACAAAATCAAAGTTGTAGCATTGCTTTAATATCAACACTTACTCTTTTACATTCAATTTGAACGACCTAGTTGAGGGGGTTCTTAGAGAAGGGGCATAAAAATAATTTTTTTTTTCTTTGCTTAGTATAGCTATTTTGGTCATGTAGTTTACTTCGCAAGAACAGTTTTCCTGTTTTGGTCCCACCCATGTGGATTGCTAAGGGCCTGGGAGGATAAGATGTGCGGATCTGATATTGCATTCTCACTGCACCAAGCTAACACAATTTAATTTTTGTATGCATCCTATTTATGTTCTTCAAAATTTGGTTATCAATTCATTGGTATTTTCATGACAACTGGTTTAATATACTTTCCTTGTTTCAGGTGATAGACAAATCTTTTGGTTTTGACACAGCTGTTGAAGAAGCTCAGAGGGCCATTAATGCTGCACATGTGGAGGTGGAGAGTGTTGAAAATGGTGTTGGAATAGTGAAGCTTATGGGTCGATACAGCGGTGAGTTGTGTACTATGCAATGCATTAATTACCGCAGATATTTTGTTTTGATTTCTTATTCCTGCTTCCATATTCCGACTATTCTGCTGCAGGCTTCATTGCTATGTTTGCAACTCTGGCTAGCCGAGATGTGGTGAGACAACCCGATATGTTTTGCACAGCAATCTACTCTTTCATTGTCTATTGTTTAGATTGTTGTGGAGGGTTCTTGGTCCATTTTGGTTGTAGTTAGTGTTTGTTACACAACCACCTCTTTTAACTCTAGCGTTCTTGATCTGGCCTTAGTGTAGTTAGAGTGCATTGTTTTATGCGTAGATGACGAACTGTATCTTTTAGATACAGTACAGAACCCCAGGTGCAGACCCAGTTCATCTTGTTTAGTATCACCGCTTGTAAATAATAAAGTTTACGAGAATAGCCACCTTTTTGCAAACAATGCCATGAATTTGGTCAGTCCGCATAGACGAAGCTTAAGGTTAGGCCTGTCTTTTGTCTCCAAACATCATCGATAAATGGGGCTTTTAACCATCCTAGTTGTATCTGTAGGGTGCCTCTTCTGAAGTTTACACTGGCGAATTCCGTTGCCTAAATTTCTTGCTGGCATATCCCTCCTGTAATTCCTAGCTTGGCCTGTACTGACGCGTCCTAGGAGTAATTACTTTTTCCTTATGTGTACACTGGTAAAGCTTTTGTGAATCAGATTTTATATTCCAGAAAAATTTGTGTTTACATTTTGCCAGCTTCGTTTTTCTGACGGACCATGGTACAGAAACCAGTGGTACAATTTACCGACGGCTTTTAGGGCCCACTTTTGAGTTTCACACGAATGATCCAAACCGTTCATTAATTTTAACATAGTGTCTCTAGTGGCCTTGCAAAAAATCAGCTCGATTGGATATGTGTAAGTACTTGATCCAATGTTCCTATTGTTCATTCGAATTTAGGGTCTACTAAAAGCATTATTTTAAAATTAATGAACGGTTCAGATCATTCGTGTGGGACCTAAAAGTGGGTCCCACAAGCTGGTACGATTTCCGTACCTCTGGCTTCTGTACCCGTAGGTTTATCGTTTTCTGATAGACATTGCATCTGTGTATCTATTATCATACTCCCTCCGTCCCCAATTTTTGGTCCCAAATACTACTTTTTGCTGTCCTAAAATTTTGGTCCCAGTTCAAAACTAAGTGGGCATTAGGTACTGAAATTCCTTTTTTACCCTTCCATTTTTTAACTAGTAAAAACAAAAGTTGGAAAAGACATTTTGACCGTAATTTTGTAAAAAAGCACTGCCATTACCAGATTTCAATTGGTAACCAATGAGAGTATAAATTTGGAACAAACAAAACGGACGTGAGTTATTTTTTCGTAATTACACTAAACTTTCCGCAAATTCTCATAAACAAATCTTACAATGTGCATTGCTCTTTCCAATTGATCAACAAAAGCAAGAACAAAAAGAAGTCATTCAATGTGCACTGATTTTTTTCCATTTACATCTAAACTTCTCCAAATTCACAAAAAGAAGTCCTCCAATGTGCACTGGGTTTTGCCCATTTACATCTAACCTTCTCCAAATTCACAAAAACAAATCCTCCAATCTAATCTCTTCGACTTTTTGCTACTGGAGACTATAAAAAAAAACTGGAGAAGTCTTGCTTGAATGCCCTGGAAAAACGAAAATAGAGAACACAAATTTACCCCCCCAAAAAAGGGACAGAAGTGGGTGTGAGAATGAGAGAGGCAGAATATGGAGTAGATAAGCAAAGGGGTTGATTTTTGGAGAAGTTTTCTCGGTGGAATGAGAGAGCACTTTGATTATTGGTAGAGTTTTCCTTTTGGCCAAGACGTAAATTCCAGAAGTTAAGGATTGGGTTTTTATAGGAAGACTTTGATGGAGAGAATTTTAATTTTGGTTCAAAATTTGAATGACTCCAAAACGGGTTAATTGGAAAACATTAATGGAGGGAATTCTATTTTGGGTGGGAAAATTTGGATCAACGACTTCAAAAACACCAGCTTTTTCCTTTTTCATTTGGCGCCTACTAGTACTGCCAAATCAAAACCACTTCCCAGCATCATTTGGCGCCTAATTACCGTATGTGGCAAATCAAAAATCCAAAAGGCTGATTTAAAAACAAACAAAAGATTGAAGGATAAAATGGGAAAATCCAGTTATAAAAAGTGTAATGATTATGTTCCCTAATAAAGTTGGAATCCCGAGGAGGGACAAATAAATGGGGATGGAGGGAGTAAAAGACATACTTAATTCATTTTGTTAGTTGCCATTTCTCCTTATTAACCTCACATGCCTGCGTGGAAATTTGTATGCAAACTTGTATTTAATGCTGGAGTTGAATGCTTATTGGAACTTTTTGGTGAATGTGTATGATAAAGTTTTCACTTTGTGGATTATTACCTGGTACCTGCCATTATGGGCCAATAGACTGTAGGGTGGTGCTAATGCCAAAATCATTTTTGTTTGTTCCAAAACCGTTTTTGTTTGCGCCAAAATTGCAGTGCTTAAAAACCTTGTACCATGTGCAAGGTACAAGCCTTTTATGCACTATAGTTTTGGCACAAACAAAAATGGTTTTGGCATTATCATTTCCCTAGACTGTATTTACAATTCAAAAGCAGAAACAGGAGTGGGGGATTTGAAACATCTTTCACATTGGTTATGATGTTGCTGGTCTTATTAACAACATGCTAACAACATGACTGTTGCGAGATTGGTTGATATATTTTTTATTACAACAGGATTGTTGCTTGATTCCAGAGTCTCCATTCTATCTTGAAGGCCAAGGTGGTCTTTTTGAATTTATTGGACAGCGGCTAAAAGAAAATGGGCATATGGTAATTGTATTGGCAGAAGGAGCAGGACAGGAATTTGTTTCTCAGAGCATGCATCCAGTTGATGAGAAAGATGCATCCGGAAATAGGCTACTTCTAGATATTGGTCTATGGCTAACTCAAAAGATTAAGGTGTTGTACCATTTCCTTCGCAAGTTGAGATTATTTCTGTTGGACTTATTTTGTGATTCATTAGCTTTTTCAGTAAGCTTTTGCTCTTGATCACACACCAAAACATGCAAAATTGTCATTGCCTACAAATTTTCTGCAGTCAAATGCGCACTGTCCATGAATGTTAATCTCATCAAGCTTAGGAACCTCTATTTCTGGTTTTGATGACCCAATGTATGAATCGTTTTGTGACTGTTGTCCATAAGAAAAAGTGAAAATGCTTCGCAGCTTTAGGAGTGTATGATCACTCTTACATCCATATTTTACGATATTCTAGCTCCAATCTTGCTTCTCAACTCAGCCCTTTCCTGTTGACTTCTCACTTTGATCTGTGGAATTCATCAGTGTTTCAAAATTGCCAGTAGCCCATTTAAGGATAGGGAGGGGTTAAACAAAAAAACAAAAGAATCATGACAATGGATTAGGTGTTACTAATATTCATTCTGATGGGTTGGTTAATTTTTTTTCAGTATCCAGTATTTCATAGCTTCTCCTTATTACTATACTGGATTTGTTTACTTTGGTGTATATGCTCCCCATCACAGGATCATTTTACAAACGACCGGACGATGGCAATAAACCTAAAATATATAGGTACTTCACATGTCTCTGTATATTGACTTCTTTGTTGCAGTTTGGGAACCTATGTACCGTTAAATGACATTTCTTCTTTTCCCCTATATTTTTGTTGCACATACCTATTTGTTATTTTCTTTAAGATTCTGAGTCAGAATAGTGAGAGAAAGGAGTTAACTGACTCATCATTCATTTACCAACTATGATGTAGAAATCTGTTTTCTATCTAAATGCTGTTTGTTTAAGATCACACTTTGGTTATTTTGGTCAGTCCGAACACCCTATGCGGGTTATAGTGAATGTTTATGTAATGAGGGCACCTTCTCTTCCATGATCATCTGGATTCATCATATGCTTCAAAGTTTTGTGGTGTAGATACAGGCGTCATAGCTGAAATTTTCCTGTTAAAGAGGACCATAATATAAAAAACTGTCTGTTTTTTAGTTGGGTGATGTGGCTTATGTCATTCCCATGGATAGAAGTCTTTGGAGAGTGTTAGAGTTTGTCCCACATTAGTTAATTATTATAACCTCCAAAGCTAGTATATAAGGCTGAGCGGCCTCTCCACTCATTGCTAATTGGGTTTGAGTTGGATGCTTTAACATGGTATCAGAGCTAGGCTTTCAGAGGATTTTGGACAAAACTCTCTTGGTTATTGCCCCGTTGTTTGTGCCGTAAGTGCACCATGTTTTGTTATGATCCCAATGTTGTGGATCCGTTGTTTATCTCTCCACGTGCGGTCAAGGGTCGCACGTGTGGGGGAGTGTTAGAGTTTGTCCCACATTAGTTAATTATTATAACCTCCAAAGCTAGTATATGAGCCTGGGCGGCCTCTCCACTCATTGCCAATTGGTTTTGAGTTGGATTCTTCAACAGAGAGCAAGACCAAATTTCACTCTGGGCTATGAGAGATAGTCATGTAATCAATCAGAGTAACTTCCTTCACATTTGTATGTCTAGACCTCGTGGTGAATTTTTGTTTGAACATCCTTTGGATGTTTCATTACCAATATTTTTGATACATGTCTCTAAGCAAGGGCTAGGGTCATGTACAAGTCAGAGTAGTATTCAACATTCAATATTATCCTGCACTTTCTTTGCTGAATCTAGCTACTATCGATATTGTTATTAGACAGTATTCATTGTTCTAAGACATCTATTAAATCTTCTTCAGATCCAACATACATGATCCGAGCTATTCCAAGTAATGCATCGGATAATATTTACTGCACACTGCTTGCTCAGAGTGCTGTGCATGGGGCAATGGCAGGGTACACAGGCTTCACAGTTGGTCCTGTGAACAGCAGACATGCTTATATCCCAATCTCTGTAAGCACTTCCATCCTTTATTCGGGTTTATTATTGAGGTTATGTAATTTTCTTAATGTGAATTTACATTTCACTGCCATGTATTTGGGGTAAGTTTGATTTTGATGGTCTGGTTGGTCAGTTGTTCACTCTCGTCGAGGATTTGGATGGAGTAACCATGCGTCGACACCATTACTTTCTTGACCATGTTGGAATGATCATGTGTCAATGGCTACTGGCTAGGCACAAGTGAAACATTATACTCTGTGGCAAGCAAAATATAATTTACCTTAATTGAAATACTGCAAGTTTAGCTCATAATTGAGCTTTAAATGAGTGCCATGGTTCCATCACCGTTGAATAAGTTATAAATAGATAGGAGGAAAGCCATCCTTGCTATGTTTGCATGTCTTTTGCTAGTCTGGTGTGGTGAAAATGGTGGCAAAAAGACTCAATTTTTCTCTCATGATTTATGTGAAGGATTATCATTCTTGAGGATATGAAGGTTCTAGATTTTGATTGACTTTCTTGTACTTGATTTTCTCATTCTAATGGGGTTCTTTGACGTGATACTGAATCCAAAAGAGGCCAACTTAATTTTCCCTTGTTACATGGTGTGAATTTATCGGCATCCAGAACCAATGATGTTTTGGTGCCAAATATTTATGAGTAATAATATTGTTACATTTTAATCCGATTTTTGGTGAGCATACTCTTGTTTCTGTAGCTACTGAACATGGAAGATAGAGGTGAAAAATTCATTTCATAGATGGAGCAAATCCCCTACTGGGATGTTTAGCAAATCTAGTTTTTTAACACGATTGAACAGCACACAATCTTGTTGAAGTCTAATACCTAGTTCCATTTGCATGGCAGCGCGTGACTGAAACTCAGAACGTTGTCAAGGTAACAGACAGGATGTGGGCTAGACTTCTTGCTTCCACAAATCAACCCAGTTTCTTACGTAATGAAGAGATGGAAAAGCTTAATAAAAAGACTCTAGATGTGATCAGTGAATTGTAGAGTATTTCTATTTAAAACTCAAGGATGCAGCTGGAGAAATTCGCAAATGAGGACATTTTAAGAGCCACCATGTTGTTTTAGCGTTATTCGGAAAGCCTATCAAGCAGCTCCGAGAGGTAACTTCATTACTGTCCTTTCACATAATTCTTACTGTGCAGTCAACTACAGATTAGCTTAAGGAAATTTTCTTTTCCTTTCAAGGAGTACTAGACTTCTAGTTCCGTAGTACTGTGGCTGTTTATGTTTGGTCTAAACACTATATTGGCTTTCGAGAAAATATTTTGAATCTTTTTAGGTGACAGCAAGTAAATAGTTCTTGGTGGAAATTCCGACATGCATTATCTGTTGTTATTGGTAGATGGCATTCAAGAATATATCAATGTATTGAGCATTTCAGTTCTTGTTTGCTCATGTGCATTGCATAATTAGCCAGCCCCTTTTTGACGTATTGCCTGCAATACTGGGACCGGAATATCACCTACATTTTCGAACAACTGCTTGGAAGTATACGCAATGAAACATCTATCTTCAGAGCTGATAGTACTCGCGTCAGGGAAGGCAAGTGATCTGAAAACGTTCTCAAAATCACCATTGCGAGGTGTCGATGCTTTGTATCTTGAATGCAGGTAGCTCTGGTCTGAGACTAACGGAAACTCAAACATGACACATCACATGCTCTAAGTCGTGGCAGAACTGTAGTAGGTTTATATTGGTAACGATGTTTGAATACTTTTTTTTGAGCGATCAACATCTAACTGGGCTAAGTAGCATTTTTTTTTTTTTACTTTACATGTTAAATCCATTTTTAGAAGCATTATAACCAATTTTTTCCATCACATTTTGCCCAAGGTCAGCCTTACCTCAGCTGCAAGCATTATCAGGAATGATTGGGCGTTTAACTTTAAATTCGATCAGAATTTCACTTTCTTTAGATCGCAAGTCAGTCTCTTAGAAATTTACCCCAAAAAAAAAAAGTCAGTCTCTTGGAGTCCTGTGGTAGCCTTTGAAGAGGTTCCCTGAAAGTGAACGGTAAAGTTACTTAACAAAAGAGAATTCATTCACGAACTGAACAGAGAATAGATAGATTTCCTGATCAAGCTTGAAAAAAGTCGAGTTCTATCGGAAGTCAAATCAAAGATGCCACTAGCTTAAGCTTATTTCCCCCTTCATCCAAATTCTTTTCTATTACTATATACGTAGAATAAACACTTTTATTGACATAGTTGGTAGTTCCTATAACATAAGAATGCTAGATTTTTAGGTTTTACTTTTATATGCTAAATTTGCCATTTCGGAAGAAATGTGTATCATGTTCAGAATGTGCATTGTCAAAACATAATTCAGTAAGTTATTAGCATTTCTAGTAACTTCCATCCACAAGAATCCCACTTAAAGGTAAAGCACAACATAGGTAATACAGTAGGCAATTTTATCCTCACAATTTTGTGGGGATGCTTATTTTTGTCTGGACCAAACCACTATATGCTTTTGGGTTAGTGTTCGTCATCGCGCCACGTTGGCGTTGGATCTGATTGGACCAAAATCATCTGTTTTAGGATCTGAATGACAAAACTATCCCTACCAACAAATTAGTCCGACAATGGCCCTGGATATGAATATCTGTTAGATGTTTTGTGGAGGAACAAACTTGGGTAATGACGACAAAAACTGGTTTCCTAGGATAATATCCTAGAAAATATCCTCTAGATAATATCCATAGTCCTTTCACAAAATTTGTCGACATTAGAATTCGGTGTCGGTCACTTGCAGCTGTTGTGTACGTTAGTAACATTTGTATTGAATGCAAGGAGATTACGAGACAAAACTTCTGCCGACTGGAGGGGGTCCCAATTTGCAAGTTGATGAAACAAGCCTTCAGTCACTTTCTCTGTGAATTTATGGCAGAATTGCCTTAAAACAAACCCTATAGGACTGCTGTTGAGATGACTTAGGTGACATTTGGGTCCCCCTTATATAAATATAATCCTCAACTTGTGGGCTGCGACCGCCTTACCAAATGCAGTGTATATGTTACTTAAATTTATTTTTATTTTCGGCCATTCACAAGACCAAGGAAAAGGTCAACCTGTTATAGTCATGAGAGGGATAACCCCAAGAATATCTGTAGAAGTGTCTAGGGTTTCGGTACGAGTATCGGGTGTGGCTGCATATGAAGTGGCCGGACGCCATAGCATATGTTGTCGGATGCAAGGTTGTTGTATGTTAAGTGTCACAATGCATTCTATTCTTTTTATTTTAAGTATGCGACAAAATACAAATGTAACGTGCAATGGAAAATATTGGACGCACATTCCTCATTACCTTTATCCAAGTGTCAAGTTTGGATACGTTTGATCGTTCATTTTGAAGAGTTCATAATAGTATAAATCATCGGTTCCACTTCAACTCCTATCCAAGATTACTCTGTCACTGCGTTTTCCAGGTCTATTCTTCGTGGAGACAATAACGGCTCACTGGTTGTGCATGTTCACATGGAAAAAGTAGTGACAAGGACAAAAAATTAGTGATGTGAAATTGTGATCATTACATGAAGTTGAATAGAGTGGTTGAGGGTTAAGGAGAAATTATTAGTTGAAATTATTAGTTGCTCTGCTCTAGGGTTCTCTCGACCACACATTTGCAATGGAGGAGAAGAAATTATTAGTTTTTTTTTCTTTTTTTCCAATTTTTTTCCCTCAAACCCGTCCTAGTACCCAGAATTTGACAAAAACTCGTCCCGAATGGGGTGGGGTAGGGCGGGGTGGGTTGAATTGTCGTCCCTATTCTGGAGCACTGCCATGTAGTGCTCCAAGAGCACTGAATAATCACTCAGGAATAAGTTTTGCTTTGGGGTCAACAAAGGGAGCCAAGTTTGGGTGCGTCAACTTGTATCGTTTCCCACTTGTTACTTCTTGATTTGGGCAAAGCAGCTACTGTGAATGCAAAATTTAGGGTATTGAAATAGTCTCCCATGCATGGTTTTTGAGAGGACTACGTAGTTTTACAAATGGGGGGAGATCCTGTCTCCCCCCTAATCTTAGATAGGTCGTCTGAGGGTTCGCCGCGGTTCATTGCTGTGCTCACACACTAGGCTACCCTTTTCCGAAAGCTCCATTAGCTTTTGTTTCTTCTCTTCATAGTCAACCTGAAATATGTTCAGTGTTGGCTCACTAGTTTTAGAGGCCTGAAACAGATTCATTAGATGAGGCCATGCATTTTGCATAATAAAATTTTTGAACACATATTCGTAAAAAAACCATTAATAAATATTTATCATTGTGCAAACTTAAACATATAGTCATCCAAAAATAAGCAATCACTATAATATATAGGAGACTCACATATTTTGGGGGCCCTATTTTTTACATTTTTTAGGGGGTCCAAAGCGGTAGCTTATAACATGAGCTGGCCGTAAATATCTTCCTCCCTGACAATGGGTCCTTTCCCCCCTTCCATAATCAAACTCGTGTTATGTCTGTATTAATGCAATTGGCAAACTTTTCAGATGGAGAAAACGAAGGCAGTTGGACTATATCTTCCCCTGGCCTGTTATCATTGGGGTAGGTTTGACGGCAGTGGAATGAATCAGAAAATAAAAAATCCCTATTCACCATACTGCTATAGTTTAGTGATATGGTAAAACCATGTCCCTTGCCACCAGGATATTTCCACGGCACTAATAGCAAAAAAAAAAGGAATTACTGGAACTTAAATCACATAATTCGTGTGCGCAAATGCGAGCGGGGTGCGATCGTAATAGTAAAACCGTATTTGAATTACATCTCAAACTATTTAAATTCACCATAGCGAGGATCAAGAACGCAAGCGTAGTGCGAGTACTGAGAGTGGGAGCACAAAGTGTTTTGAAGAATTAAGTGACTAAGGTTAGAGTATTGCCACTTACCAAAAACAAAAAAAGGTTAGAGTATTGCCAAATTATGTAATTCGTTCCTGGATGTACTAATTCGATTTAAGCATAAGGTGTTAACAATAATCATTTAACAATTACACTTAGAAGCATACCGAATCTTAACCCTAATTGACCGTCTGACCGGATAGAGTGCGGATATAGTTACCTTGGCCCTGTTTGGTTAGGGGGTTTAGTGTTGTTGACATCATCATTTCCCTCATTTCTCTCCACTCATTACACCTGCTTACATCATCAAAACTAAACTAAACTACAAACCAAACACAGCCCTTGGATTTTATATATCCGAACTATTTGTACCTAGTGTTTGCCACTCAAATATCCCGGAATCCAGATTGTATATCCGCTTGTAACCAGACATATATACAATAACGCCTACTCCCCCCTATTCTTATGGTATTTGCATTTTGCCTTCATATATATCCGCCTTTTAATTATGAAATCACCATTTTTTTTTTATATGAAAAACTGATCGGAATTTTCGAGCCGGAGGTATTAGGTTCGGGTGAAAAAGGGGATAGGATTTTGGGTTTCGACTCGTAGTCGGCGTAGTTCAAGTAGTTGTCCAAGACGGAAGTGGGTGAAAGGTCCGATTTATTGGAGGCGAAAAAGGTGTTGATGACCTCGTCGGAGGAGGAAGAGGAAAAGGAGGGAGATAAATTGAGGGTAGTGGTGATGAAGGAGTCCAGATTGTATATCCGCTTGTAACCAGACATATATATAATAACGCCTACTCCCCCCTATTCTTATGGTATTTGCCCTCATATATATCCGCCTTTTAATTATGAAATCACCATTTTTTTTTTATGAAAAATTGATCGGATCAAGACCTTCCTAGTTATTTTTTTGGTGATTCCAAGCATGGACCCCTAAAAAAATGTTTTAATATACATTGAACGGTTCAGATCATGAAAATATGATCAGTAAAGTGTGGACGAAACGTCCGCATTTTAGGGTGTGGATAAGAAACTTGGTGTGTGTATATATATCGGCTCTTCTATTTATTACTAAAACAAACTATCTAAAACATATTTCACCTGTAATATATATGTGCACGTGTGTATTATTCTCTCTCTTTCTATCATCTTTCTCCTCTTACTACATCCACCCAAACTGGTCATTTGGCGACCGGATTATTTTTGGGTGGATATATTATGAGGGAAGATATTATAAAGGGGCAAATATGTATCTAAGGGGCAATATGTTATAGATGGTTTGTTTGAGTAATTTATAGAAGATAGGATATGTATATGCTTGGTTGGTTTGTGATGAATATGAGTAGGTGGATATATAATGAATTAAACGGGGGACGGTCGTATATTTGTAATTATTGGCTGTAGTTAAAACATGAGACTTAGGGTTTTCTGACTCTGTTTGGAGTTTAATACTCAAAGATATACTTCATTGTGAGAAAATATTAGACGGTCCGAGGTAGTTATTTGAGATAGTTATTTGAGAGGATCTCATCCCTTGAAGAAAAAACATGCAAAATCTTACCTCATGCCTTCGCGGTAAATATGACACTTTAAGCTTGACATTATTTTGAAGATTTCACCATTTACATAAGTATTTACAGTTATTGCAGTGTAATAAGAATATAAGATGATTAGGTCCACGTAACTAATCTACACCAGCACCCTCTTGATTGCTGCTTTCGAGTAAGACGTCACTGTTTTCACACAAGGCCCACAAACAGCACTGAAGAATAACGGCCACCGAGGTGATACGTTAAACTAACCGACACCAAACTTGACGGCCTCAAAACGACAGACCCACCTAGCTAATTTAACAACGCTCTGCTCCAGCTCCGCCGTCTCTCCGCCGCTTGCGGCCGGTACTCACCGGTGGGTCAGATTTTCCGGCGGCGAGCGGGAAATTCAAGATGGCTTTAGTTCCTCTCATCTTGAACGCAGCACAGTCGTAAGCCCTCGCTGCGTCAACCGCCTCGTTGAACGTCCCAAGCCAGACCCGAGACCCTTTCCGGGTCGGGTCTCGGATCTCCGCCGCGTACTTGCCCCATGGTCGCCTTCGCACCCCTCTGTAATGACTTCCCGAGCCTCTCGGAGTCGGATCCGATTCGGTGTTAATCAGGGTTGGACCCGGTACCGGAATTTTCGAGCCGGAGGTATTAGGTTCGGGTGAAAAAGGGAATAGGATTTTGGGTTTCGACTCGTAGTCGGAGTAGTTCAAGTAGTTGTCCAAGACGGAAGTGGGTGAAAGGTCCGATTTATCGGAGGCGAAAAAGGTGTTGATGACCTCGTTGGAGGAGGAAGAGGAAGAGGAGGGAGATAAATTGAGGGTACTTGTGATGAAGGAGTCCATAGAGGTGAAGTCTCCAAGGAGATGTTGGCTTATGAGCTCTAGAGTTAAGTACTCGTCTTTCGTCATCAGACTTCTGTATGAGAGAGAGAGAGAGAGAAATGGGAGGGTGGTGGTGGAGGTGGTATGGATATGAAAATGGTGTGGTTGTGGTGGATATATAGAGGGGGAATGGGGGGAGTAAGGGGGTTGAATAAAACGTGTTGGGACACTACGTAACGATACGAGGATCATGAGAAAATTCTGTGCGTAGATTGGGTAGGGACACGGGGTGCCTGACACCAATCTCAGTTGTCTAAATATGTTTTGGACGGCTCACATTTTGAGAGGGTAAATTTGCTCCAAAATTTACACAAAACGCTGCCCTCAAATTTGACCCGTCAAGAACATGTTTGCACTGCTCGGATTGGGTGCAACGCACCTCTTGTCCCTACCCGATTCGCACACAATTTTCTCCGAGGACCATGGATTAATTGGTTGAATGAGAGAGTCTTGTTGCTGTATTAGAATCGGTTTTGATCAGGCTGAGGTAACAACAGATTATTTGTTTCTGTTGTGCATGACATCATCTCACTGTTTTCTGGCTTCCGTTTGACTAATTTTTCCGATCCAATTAAATCAGAAGTGCTACGTATACAGTCACCCGATCGCGGCTACAACCACATTGCTCTCACTCATATATTGACCCTGCACATGGGAATGTGGGCACTTCGTTGACCGATAGAATCTACGTGCATGTGAGAGGACTATGTTTCGCATTTGTATTTCTAATATTCTTTTATGGCAAAATTTATTGTCTGCCCAATGGGCGGACAATAAGGCACATTATGACCGGTCATAATGTATTTATGATCGGTCATAATGCCTTTCAACAGGTTTCCTGTAACTGTAAAAAAATCGGTCATAATGCCTTTCAACCGGTTTCCTGTAACTGTAAAAAGGCATTATGACCGGTCATAATGTATTTTTATTAATGGGCGGATAGTAGAAAGATCCTTCTTTTATAGATCAATTATTACGGTGCGTATAACACTAGCAAGTTCAAGGGAGTGTAGATTGAACACCAACTGTAGGTCTACTGGGGGGAAATTGTGTCCAAACAAGTGTGAATGATCTGGGTAGATACTGAAGAACTCAGTTCTTCATGGTTTGGATGTTTATAACTTCGTATTTTAGGAGAAAAAATTAACATATTAAAGCGACGTTAATGTGAAGGGTGGTTCAAGACTACAGTAACTTGTTCCCAAGAAAGGCATTTTCAAGATAAATCTCAACTATGTATATCTGGTAGGTTAAGCTAGCCAATCATGCAAAGCGTCTTCTCAACGCGACCTGCCCCGATCTTATCCGTCTCCAATGAATTTTGGGGGACAAGGCACATCTTGGTACTATGCTCCGGTACCAATGGATCGGGACATAAAGGCATATGTTCAACTTGGTGAAGCTGTGATGTGTGCGTAATTGACACCCTTGATAGGGAATGATTGCACAGTGCTAGGTCCTAGATATGCCCTAATGGACGCAATTCACACACTTCATTATACATAGTCTATTATTAATTCGATAATTCAATATTCAGTCCAAGTAATTCAAAAGACTGATCTCATCGTATACTAGCGAAGGTCCAATTAAAATCTTCTTGCTTAGTTTGTCAGAATTTTGCTACGTTGCAAAGCAAAACGTTGTGGTTTTATCAATATGATGACCATCTGTTTTAGTATATATGTACTACTAATCATTTCATTTCTAATCCTTATTCTGTCAGTTATTGATCCGTTATCCAATTAATTCGGGAGAGGGAAGGACTAATTATATATGCTAGCCAGGTTCAGCCGTCTCACTTGTGGATGATCAATCCCTGACCTTGTTTGGTTTAGTTTTTTTAGCTAAGGATTGAAGGGAGAAATGAGGTAATAATTAAAAATATAGAGGCAATAATTGGAGAGAGATAGAGATAGAGATAAAAAATGAGAATAATGATTAAAGAAATGTGAATAAAATTGAGAAAATCGGTTTCGAAACCCAAAACGAACAAGTTCATTCCTCGCAATTTATTTTAAAAAATAAAAGCGGTAGAAGATTACAAAAATATAAATTACATCAAATTGAATATAAATCCACAATCATGCTAAGCCCGACTAATAGTTCATTAAGGGAACAAATAACTAAAGAAGAACCCCCAATTCAGGGGAAGAAATAGTCGATATGTTGTTTTCCTTTGAATGATAAAGTCACTTGCACAGACGAGGAGTGCGCAGGTCGTCTATAGAATGCCTTGTATAGCCTACCCACGTCTGGATTTCACATGAACGATTCAAACCGTTTATTATATTTAAAATAATATAAAATAATTCTACTCTGACCGAAAAGTTAGATTGGATTAAGAACTTCCAATCATTGGATTGAGCTGATTTTTCCTGGAACTACTCAAAAAAATTAATAATTATATTTTGAATGAAAAGTTAGAAGATTGAACTAAGAACTTACAATCATCAAATTGAGCTGATTTTTTCACGGAATTATTAGAAATTTTATTTTAACTGGAATGTACGGTTTTGATTGTTTGCGTAAGACCCAAAAATGGACCCCACAAGGCGTCTGTGCAGGATCTATGCATTCCTCGTCTGTGCGAGTAGCAAAGTTGTACAATAATATTGTGCTAGATACAACGCATTTAGATGTAGGATGACGAAGGAAATGGTCCACAATAGGAGCGCGATCATAACTGGCCAACTGATATGGATCATCAAATTGAAACTATACTGGACTTTTGGCTTTTGAATTATTGAATTGGATTTGGATCTGTTGGGATGGTATGCCCTACAAAGTCAAACAGTTATGTATGCACTATGCAGGAAGAAAAGGCTCGGTGTATCTTACAGATTAGAGGTTCCCTTCAAGCTGCAACCCGTGTTTTTTTTAAGTCAGGGTGTCCGGGTCAACTCCGCGACACTCTTCTAATCCCCGATTGGAGCTATGAATTAACTCTACAAGAGCTAATAGCACTTGTAAGGTTTTGAACCTAAAATATAAGAGGGAGTAAACTCTTGCGTTCCAGCCTTGACGCGGTCCCATGAGGGTTGAGGGCCCATTGCAACACATCGATTGACTACAATCAAATAGGGCAGGGTACTTTTATTTTATTTTATTTTTTATGTTTCTCGCATAGTCAATGGTCTATTTGTCTCGTGAAAGACTTGGATTGTTGGAAAGTTAATTGAATGTTGCTGCTCAGACCCGTACTAGTGGCTTGATTAGATGCAAGATGAAGTTTTTGTGGATATGATAGCACTTCCGCTGTCCCAAAATCATTATTTATGCCTCTCAAAAAATCATCTATAGTTTTTAAGATATGATGAATTATATATGCAACATGCATGAATATTGTTTGGTAGATCTTGCTTAGTTTTATTAAACAAAGTTCTGAAAATCATAAAAAGTATTATAAAATATGAAATATAGATGATTTTTTTAAGAGGCGTGAATAATGGTTTGAACATCCATTTTGAGACGGAGAGAGTATGTGATATTATTAATTGTTTGAACATCCATTTTGAGACGGAGAGAGTATGTGATATTATTAATTGAGGGTGGACCCACATTAACGTGACATTTATGAATAATGGATAAAATAGTACTTGGTTTGGTAGATTTTAGTAAGGAGATAAAATAGTAGTATTTGGTCTGTTTTGTAGTTGAGATAAAAAAAATAAGGATAAATTAGAGGGACTAAGGTGGACTGAGGGCTATTGGAAGACTTGCATTGTTGAAGGGTCTATTTGTCTCATCAAAGACTTGCATTGTTGAAAAGTGAATGGAATGTTGCTGCTCAGACCCATACTAGCGACTCGATTAGATGCGGGATGAGATTTTGGTAGATAAAATAGTAAGGGGTATGAGATAGTACTCCCGCCGTCCCAAAATGGATGTCAAAAATTACTATTCATGCCTCTCGGAAAATCATCTATATTTTTTAAACTATGATGAATTTTTTATATAACATGGATATTGTTTGGTAGATCTTGCTTAGTTTTATTAAACAAATTTTTAAAATTGTGAAAAGTATTGTGAAATACGAAATATAGATGATTTTCTAAGAGGCGTGAATAGTGGTTTGAGACATCCATTATGGGACGGAGAGAATATTTGATATTATTTATGGAGGGTGGACCCACATTGATGTGACATTTATGAATGCGACATTTATTAAGGAGAGAAAATAATAGTTTGCCAATTCTTACAATGATGGGTTGGAAATATTTGTTCAGCTCGACCAATACAATTTCTTCCGAGTCATTGTGGAATAATGAGTTTCAAATGCTCTTTCTATGTAGAACAAAAGAAAGTCTATACCCACAAACGATGCCAAAATTCGATTTTTTTATTTATTCTCAAACTTAAATACTTGATATATTGTGTGTGCGAAAACAATAGCATAAGTATTTTTCTTTTTTATTCTCAAACTTAAATACTTGATATATATATATAGTCATATAAGGGAAACGGGGATTCGGAGCAGGTTGGGACAGACCTCTCCCCACCTCCAACCTGGAACTATTTAAAAAAGGGAAAATTATCCAAATGGTTCATGTAGTTTCACCCGAGTTTCGATTTAGTCCCTCTAGTTCCAATTGCACTCCAACGAACCCTGTAGTTTCAATTTTGGTCGAATTGAGTCCTCGACGTTAACTTCTATTAGCAAACTTAACGGAAATCTCAATTTGGGGTTTTTTTGAGGGTCGAACTCGTCTTTTCACCCACCCTTCTTCTTCTCCAATTTGAAACCCTAACCCTAAATCGACCTGGTCCATGGCCTCCCGCGCCGGATTCCGCCGCAATGCCGACCTGACCTCCCATCTCTCTCTCTCCCTCTCCATCGTAGTCCACATTTGTAAGCCCTAAACCACCATAACCGAAAATCCATCTCATCTTTCACACCCCAATTGGCAAACCCATTCTCTTCCCCAACCCGACACCACCAATACCCACACCACCGAGACCTCCATAACCCGACCTCCTATCTCTCACAAACCGATCCCCATATCTCTCTCTCTCTCGGTTCCACAAAACCCACCAAATACTCCTCTCACCCGAACCAAACCAACCAAACCACCAAAATCTTCACCAATCGGTCCTCGAAAGGGTGGGTTTTGGTTGGTTTGGTTCGGGTGAGAGGAGTATTTGGTGGGTTTTGTGGAACGGAGAGAGAGAGAGAGAGAGAGAGAGAGAGAGAGAGAGAGAGAGAGAGAGAGAGAGAGAGAGAGAGAGAGAGAGAGAGAGAGAGAGAGAGAGATATGGGGATCTGTTTGTCAGAGATAGGAGGTCGGATTATGGAGGTCTCGGTGGTGTGGGTACTGGTGGTGTCGAGTTGGGGAAGAGAATGAGTTTGCCGATTGGGGTGTGAAAGATGAGATGGATTTTCGGTTATGGTGGTTTAGGGGTTACAAAGGTGGACTACGGTGGAGAGAGAGAGAGATGGGAGGCCGGGTTGGCATTGCGGCGGAATCTGGTGCTGGAGGCCATGGACCGGGTTGATTTAGGGTTAGGGTCAGGGTTTCAAATTGGGGAAGAAAAAGGGTGGATGAAAAGATGAGTTCGACCCTAAAAAAATCCCCAAATTGGGATTTCCGTTAAGTTTGCTAACGGAAGTTAACGTCGGGGACTCAATTTGACCAAAATTGAAACTACAGGGTTCGTTGGAGCGCAATTGAAACTAGAGGGACTAAATCGAGTCTCGAGTGAAACTATAGGGACCATTTGGATAATTTCCCGTTAAAAAACTATCCCGAATGCCTACTTGTTTGCTGAGAGGATCTCACGAAATTGCCATCCATAATAATGCAAAGATTATCTTTAAAATATGAACTTTTTTAATACCTAACAATGTCCGATAAAAAAATTTCTAACTTTTCTTCAAATTTCATTCAATATTAATTTATGATCTTAAATTTTGAATAAGAAATTTGAAGATTCGATCAATCACTTAGAATTATCTGTTCGAGATGCTTTTTTACACAACCACTCGAACAATCATTTTAATTTTAATTTTTTTGACTCGGATTATTTGCATGGGACTCCGAAATAGGCCCATAGAACGCTTCGTACCCACGTCAGAGGGGGTAGTAAAAGGGTAAAACGGTTGCCTAACTTGGCCTAAAACGGGATTGCTTTGTGGCGCTGCCAATTGCAACGAGTTCACCTCGGAACCGGGGGGCCTGTAGTGAGTGAGCTCACTACAGGCCCCCCAACTCCGTTCACCTCACTACTGGGAGCCGGAGTCCTACTTATGCGGCTTCAAGCAAAACAAGTTCGAGGACAAGTGATATTTCCGGCCATGAACCCTTTGACGTTCAAATTAATTGGCAATGATATTAAGTATACACATGCTCTATGTTAGTAAGATTAACAGTGAGTATCCGATGACAACATGTGTAAAGAATTTGAGTCTTACATCGGATATAAATAGAAAAAGAGTTGGACTTAATGCAAGATTTGGGGGAAATTTTCAAAAAGCCCAGTGACCTTTCAACTCAATGTTCGATACACACTTGAGCTTTTAAAAAATGTCAATTATAAACCTGTAGTTTCACTCCGTCATCAATTCTCACCCTGGCCGCATTCTTCGTTCAATATCTAACGGAAAAGCCTATATGCAACGTTGATCGGGTTGAGAGGTAAAATTATGACTCATCATCCACTCCGAGATTATTTGTTGTAATTTTTTCCTATTGTAAGAAATAATATTCTTTCTTAGTTTAGAGATATTATAATGTTAGGGAAATAACTTGATTATAGGAATAACTTGATTAGAGGATCTCTACTAGTGATCCATCTCTATAAATATGTATACATGTACAGATTACAGAATTATTATGAATAAAAATATATTTCTTTGATTTTCAAGCTGGTATAGAGCCACGAAACCAAAAATCATCTTCATCGTCCTTTCATTGAACCTTCAAACCATGAGCAAGTCAGATTCTGAAAAATCTGGCACCAATTAAATCTGCTCCCAGCATTACTCAATCCGAAGGTTCATCGTTCAATGCAGGAATTGTACTCTATGTGACCAATTATGATTGGCTAAATTCCTAGGAGACCCCCTCATCTATACTCATTTTCCCAACTGACCCCCTAACCTTTAAAAACGTCCAAACTCACCCCCTCATCTATGCGAAATGTAAAACACCCCTTACTCCGTTAACGGAATTACGTCAAATGACTATAATACCCCTTAAAAAACAGCCACACTCACCCCCTCATCTATGAAAATCATCCACAGTCACCCCCTCTCTCTTTCTTTTTTCTTTTTTTTAGTGTGTTCGTTTACAAAAAAAAATTTATTTTCAAAAATAAAATTTAGTGAATTTGTTTTTTATTTCAAAATCAGAGTGTTCATATTTAAAAAGGAAACAAATACACTCTCTCTTTCTTCTTTCTCTTTCAGAATTGAAAACCCAATTGGGATTAATAGGAGTATTATGACAGCCTTATGCGAGCAAAACCCACTCATTAATAGAAACTTCCAATCCACCTCCATAAACACCAAGTTAAAACCTAAAACCTAGATTCGAGCACTGCTTTGCGAGATTCAAAGCATTTCGACCATAACCCAGTAGATTTTGAACCCTAATCAACAAGTTTCAAGCTCGAAAATCAAGTCGGTCGCGATTTAGATGATTTGGCTCTGTTTTCGTCAAACCCAGCTCGAGTGGATTGTGTCGGTGAGCTTGTCGTGCAGGTCCCAGATCTTCTCGAGCACTAATTCGATCTCTTCGATCTCCATTACCCACATTTCATTTAGGAAGATATGCGAAACGAGAGAGAGAGAGAGAGAGAGAGAGAGAGAGAGAGAGAGAGAGAGAGAGAGAGGGAGAGAGTGAGAGGAGCAGAGTTCCAATCGGCTGAAGAAGAGAGAGATGAAGTTTAGAGTAGAGAAGGTTTACAGCTGTTACAGTGTTATTGAAGGGCATTTTGGTCTAAAAAATGTGCAAATCTCGTAAGTACAAACGGGTTTGTAACAGAAGGGGTCTGTATGGCTAACAGTGATAGATGAGGGGGTGAATTTGGACGCTTTTAAAGGTTAGGGGGTCAGTTGGGAAAATGAGTATAGATGAGGGGGTCTCTTAGGAATTTAGCCAATTATGATTTATGTGTCTAACCATCGCTTGTCAGAATCAATTAGGTCATTTGTAAATCAATTATCTACTGTATCTATTCCTAATAGTGTTCAATGAGGAGATGAAATTCTTGCAGACAAATGAAACTTGGGAAATCGTTGACCGTCCACTAGGGAAGAACCTAGTTGGATGTTGGTGGGTTTATACTGTGAAGCACAAAGCATATGGTACGATTGAATGTTTTAAAGCGAGACTAGTGGCAAAGATACACCCAAACCTAAGGGATTGATTATGTAGATATATTTGCACTGTAGCTAAAATCAACACAGTTCGAGTGTTGTTGTCTTTAGTTGTGAACCTAGATTGGCCATTAGAACAATTTAATGTGAAGAATGCCTTTCTACATGGGGAGTTGTCCAATGAAGTCTACATGGATTTGTCACCAGGATGCATGATACAAGAAGTGCATTGTCGGAAAATGTGCAAATTAAAAAAAAATCTTTGTATGGGTTGAAACAATCTCCGAGAGCATGGTTTGAAAGGTTCACAAAGTCCGTGAGGGCTTTAGGCTATCATTAGAGTAATTCAGACCACACTTTATTTTTGATAAAATAGCATGGTAAGATCACTACCCTTGTTATGTATGTTGATGACATGGTGGTTATAGGAAATGATCTTGAAGAAATGAAGGCTGTACAGAGTTACTTGTCGAAGTGTCTCGATCTGATAAAGGAATTCTTTTGTCTCAAAGAAAATATGCCTTAAATTTGTTCCAGGAAACTGGTATGTCAGCATGTCAACCATCTGATACACCAGTAGAAGAAGGATTGCAGTTATGTTTTGAGGCTTATTAGGTGTCTGTTGATAAAGGGAGATATCAGAGGCTCGTAGGAAGATTGATGTACTTAGCTCACACAAGGCCAGACCTGCCTATGCATTGAGTATTGTCAGCCAGTTTATGCATAATCCTGGAGAACAACATATTGAATACAGTTATGCGCATTTTGAGGTATCTGAAGTTTGCTCCAGGAAATGACATTTTATTCACTAAAAATGTAGCTTGTCAAAGCGTAGATGCGTATAGTGATGCTGACTGGGTTGGAGCAATAGGTGACAAACGATCTACTTTAGAATATTTCACCTTTATAGGTGGTAATCTCGTTACATAGAGATACAAGAAGCAGAATGTTAATGCACGTTCAAGTGCAGCGGCTAAATTTAGAGGTATGACACTTGGAATATGTGAAGCATTATGGCTAAGACTTCTTTTGATGGATTTGGGCTATCTGCCTCGACAACCGATTCAACTTTATTGTGACAATAAAGCAGCAAGCAATATTGCTCATAATCCGGTACAACATGATCGTACAAAGTATGTGGAGGTAGACGGATTCTTCATAAAGGAGAAATGGATAAGAAAATTGTGGAGTTGCCTTAGATTCGATCAGAAGATCAGTTGGCCGATATCCTCACTAAAGCAGTTTCAAGTCAAGTGTACTCAAAGTTTTTGGGCAAGTAAGGCATATGTGACATCTATCCACCAACTTGAGGGGGAGTGTCACGATATTATGTTAATGGTCAAAGATTCTCTGTTGTATTCTTTCCTATTGTAAGAGATAATATTCTTTCCTTGTTTAGAGATATTATTATGTTAGGGAAATAACTTGATTATAAGAATAGCTTGATTGGAGGATCTTTACTCGTGATCTATCTCTGTAAATATATATATGTACAAATTACAAAAATACTATGAATGAAAAAATATTCTTCACTGGTTTTCAAGTCAAGTTACCAGGCATCAGGTTTGTGGGCCTGTCTTTTCTTCGGCTCCTTCATATCTCTCAGATCTAATAGCTTGTAGCCGGTAAAGATGGCAATAATGAGGAGTTTGGAGAAGGGGTTTTGTTTTTTCGGTTGTTTCCTTGTTCCGATGTTACGATCCGCGCCAACTGACTTGCAAATCCTTAACCTTACCACGTGACTCAAAAGATTAATTTCGATTTATCTATTCCCCCCTAAGAATCGCAACATCCTTGTTGTGCCTCATTGTTCATCATTTATATCCATCATATCGTGCCCCATTGACCATCACTTCTATCCACCAAGTAATATGGGGTTGCGAGGTTACATTGTCGCCCTTGCTGGCACGCTGATTTCTTACTTCACGAGCCACCGATGCGCTATCGATTGACTTATGCTGGCTATCGGTTGACTTATCCTGGGACTGGGAGTTGAGATCTCCATCGGTGCACGTTTCTAAACTTTGATTTGGATTGCCACTAGACCGAGGGGACTGAGTGTCTTCATCTCATACTCCTCATGCCCCGAACCCTGTTTTTGGTGAGAAAAGAGCTTTAGGCTCGTGTTAGGATGGTAGGCATTAGTCTTCCTTGATGTTTCTATTATACAATTCCTCTTCTATTTGAATGGAGATCTTTGTACATGCTTGTTTGGTTCTTTTACTTCTTTGCAATGAAAAATAATTGAGTGCGAGCGTGCTAGAGAGAGTTTCAACTTCCTCCCTCAGATTAACTTTGGAAAAACCAAATCTAATCAGATGATTGTGTTTTTAATGGTTCAATTACCTCAATAAAGAGGGTTTTTCTTTATAAGTGAAGAAATGTAAACCAATATACTTAGGAAATTAAATAACAACAAAGAAACAAGGTACTTCGATTGATAAATCAAAGGTAAACTTACTTCGAAATTGCCTTCAACTCCGAAATACAACGTGATGAGAACTTTGAACAGATGATTGTTACAAGAACAACCGAAATTAATCCTAACTACTTCCTAATCTACTCCTAATCTACTTCGAACTGAGTTCGAAATCCTAAACTACTTGCCAATGAACAAACCAAGCATCATTTTGTTTGATAGCTGTTTGTTGAAAATTTGTCCGGGGTTTTCACTCTTCAATTTCTTCTATTTATAGATGTTGCTTGTTGGTTGAACTTTCCCGCTCAACGAATTTGAACTTGGCTTGCTTCGAACTCCATCTTTTACACTTTGAATTGGTAGTTTCTTCCCTCCTTGACGTCTGAATTTGAATTCCTTTAATCTTCTTTCACAATCTTTAATTTGAATCTGCACGATTATTTGAACTAACCCAAATGATCATATTTCAAGGAGATAACTACCTTTCAAGAGGTATTCCACGTGTTGTAACTGCCAACTGCTTTGTTCCACAAGTTTACACGTGGACTCCATGCACTTAGCAGTTAAAATCATGACTTCGAAGTCTATATTTTATAGCAGCGATGACTCGTAACTGCTAATAACTGCTTTTCAATCTGAGAAACTATACGACATCATATTTACTCAACTCTATTGCATTAATCCAATGTATTTTCATTGACAAGCATTTGCCAACATTTGACATTTTTGGTTACGTGTCAATTAATTATTGAATTTGTTAATTTTATATGTAAACAATGCCAGATGACATTTACTGAATATAATTAAGGATTTCGTTTTTTAACAAAACAAAAATCCATCTTAACTATCACTCAATAGATGACAGATTAAATTTGTTTTCGGTCTTTCCAAAATTTATGTACACCATTTCCTAGAGTTTATTCCCAAAATTAACCAAGTTCCTTTTGTCTTGAGCTTTGGAAGACTCGAACCAAATGAAACAAATATAACGAGGATAGGCCCTAACCTCAATTACAATCTCATTACAATGAAGGGTGAAACATCAATGAAATTATAAATTCTCCTATTTCTTTTCCAATTTCTCATGCCTCTTCATGTTGCAATGGATTGGTCAACTACATACCAACAACCCAATCAAATCCATAGTATTGCATGGTGAAATACAAAAGAAAGGCAAAATTCACACTAACACATTTCTTTTATATGTACTTTTGATCCATAGGGAAATCCATTTTCTGCTCTCTTTTTTGGGCAGTAAGGGTGTTCTTACCAATTTGCACATCTCGACTAGATCACTTCCACGATCCGGTCAAGGCAGACCATCCTTTTTTTTTTTTCCTAATGCTTTTCTTTTTCGTTTTTTTTTGTTTTGGATACAACCCTATCATCACCTGAGACTTTTTTGACATCAGGTGGTTCTATATTTATAGTAAACGCCTGTCTAAACGCCGTTCATATGACCATTAGCTGTGAGTAACCGAGCGTAGGGAGAGGCGATAACGGCGACAACGGAGGAACATCAAAAATACCCTTCACATCACTCCAGTCACAAAGAGCCGCCCAACTCGACGGCGTTAACGGACTAACCTCCAAACCGCCCTCCGCCGCCGTGATATTGGACTCCGTCGACTTCTCCCTCTTTACCTCCACCATCTTCTCATCTCCACTCTCACCTCCCCTGCCTCTTTTCCGTCGATTCTCCACCGTTGGATAATTCTCAACCGAATTCCCAATTTCGTGAGGGAAATTCAGTATCGCCTTGCTTCCTCTCAACTTAAACGCCGCCCTATCGTACGCCTTCGCCGCCTCCACCGCCGTGTCGAACGTCCCGAGCCAAACCCGTGCCCCTCTCCGATTCGGGTCTCGTATCTCCGCCGCGAATTTCCCCCACGGCCGCTGCCGAACCCCCCTGTAATGCCTCCTCTCGCCTTCCGCCACCGTCTGAGGTGGCGCCGGCGGCTGAGACTGACCATTAAGACACATACCCTGAATCTTGCTTGCCGCTGCCGGTATGGATATGTTTATCGAAGGGCGACGCTCGCTTAGTTTAGACGACGGCTTTGGGGTCATGATTTGGGGTTTAGTCTCGAATTCGAAGCTGTCAATTCGATTTGAGATTTGGGGTTTCATCTCGAATTCAAAGTTGTCAATTCGATTTGGGCTGGAATCAGAGTAATTTCTGAATTGGTGTTCAGTGGTCAAGGGATTATTGAGTTCAAAGGAAGGGGATTGGGAATTTGAATTTTGTGGGAAGTGGGTCTTGGGTAAATTTGAGAAATCCAGGGGAGATATAAAGAAGGTTTGTGTGAATGAATAATCGTCAAGAAGGTGTTGGCGGATGAGATCTAGAGCAGAGGATTCATCAGGTGAGGCCATTGGAGACAGTCGTGTCTCTGTTTCTTGTGAGTGAGAGAGTAAGAGTGTTAAAATTCAAAGGTAGGTCTTGGGGGGATGATTGGAAAGAAGGGAGTGAGGTGGGGGATTTATAAAGAGGTGGAATTTGTTGTTCAGAGAGAGAGGAGAGAGGAGAGAGGAGAGAGGAGAGAGAAGGAAGTTCGGTTGAGGTTTCGAAGAGGGAGGGTAGGAAGCATCGTTTTGTTACGTGAGCGAACAAAACGCATGATGATGATGTTTGCTTTAGTGTCGTTTTTAAGGCTTTGGTGGTGTGGTTGAAGGACCATTTGCCTCTGCTTCCAGGGTACTTCGGGTATACAAGTTAAAAACAGAGTCGTTTCTATTTTTAGTGTGGGGCCTGTGGGCCACTGTTTGGAAGGAATAAATGTTCACTGTTTGGAGTCTTTGGATACAGATCACCTAGACACAGATAAATAAATGTGTTTGAACTTTGAAGATATTGGATGGAAATTCACAATAGGGGCGTACAGGAAAACCGAAAAAACCGTGAAACCGGACCGACCGGACCAAACCGGCCTATTTGGATTGGTTCTATGGTTAAATGGATTGGTTCTGGTTCTAAAAAAATGAGAACCGGATATTTTGGTTTGGTCTCTGGTTTCATAATTAGGAACCGTGGTTTAAACCGAACCGGTCCATATATATAAGTAAAATATAATGTAATATAATATATACACTCATATAAACCCACACACTTATAATTTTGCTAGTTTTAAGTTTTAGCATTGCATCTGTTGTTTATATCAATAATGATATACGAGAGTACTCTAATAGTTGTTTTAGTTATTGTTGGAATTCTTAATTTATTTGTGGGTTGGTTTAGTGGTAGTAGTTTTACGAAGAAATTACAATAATTTTGTCGACTGTTTTTTTGGGCAATTTTTGAATGCTAACATGGTTTAGAACCGGAAACCGAACCAAACCGGACCGGTCTAATGGTTTGGTGTGGTTTGGTTCTATATGTGTAACGGTCTGGTTATGGTTCTCAATTTTTTGGAACCGTTAGATATGGTTTGGTCCCCGAATTTCTATAAAACCGGTCCAAACCGGACCATGTACACCCCTAATTCACAATACAAACGTGAAATTCACATTAACCGAACTGTTCACTGTAGATTTTTTTTTTAGGGGTGTTCCGCTAAGGGTGTTATTAGAATAAACTAATTTTTCACGGTTTTTTATTTGATGTATTGTGAGAGAATGAGCAATCTTGGTTTTTGAAAAAAAACTATTTTTTGTTGGTGGAACACAACACAAATTGGTAAGTAGGTGAAGTCAGTCGCAGACGGAAGATTACTAATTTTTCCTGGTTTGCGAGTACCACTCTTCAGTAATTTTACAAAAAAAATTCGAAAGCATACTTACAAATAGAAAGAAAATTGGAGGGAGTGTAGAGGCCAAACACCTCCTTGCACTCTCTGGGTCCGACCCTAGGTGAAGTTGTCTCTAAATTATATTAACTAAGTTGGGTGGCTTAGGTGAGCGATGAGAGATAAAGTCTAACGCTTTCCCTCACGTGCAGTCGCCATGTGAGCCCGGATGCACGTGGAGGGTATGGATTGATGAGGTGAGATGATTGACTCGGGCGGAGACTCGATTACGTGAGGTGAGGCCACCCGAGACCTAGTTTTGATTCCATGTTAGATTTTTTAAAGAGTTCTAACCTAAAATCAATTGGCAATAGGTGGAGTAGCCTATAAATTATATTAACCAAGTTTGGATGGCTTAGGTGAACGATGTGGGATTAAGTCTTAACATTCTGATTATAGTTATTCCCGAATGTATATGTCCCATCATTTTTCTTAAAAGCTCCATAGGAAGGTTTTTGCATGAGAGATTTTTTTTTTAGGATTTCTCACTTAGGCCTTGCATTCAAAAATTGCGAAGGCAATGTTTCGATGCATACATACGACACGAAATTTTGAAATACACCAATAATATTTTCCCTTTAATCGATTATGCATCTACTTAATAAGGATTATTCCATATCCTCCTGATTTTTATTCCTATATGAAATTGTACGCCCCCACGTTTTCATAGATATTGCCGAGAATATAAATAATAAAATTGTTCTTCTCTCTAATAACTTAAGTTTTTCGATGAGTTGAATTAACAACCGAATATGGTTTTAAAGTGTTTATCCAGCTTATGGAAAGGAATCTGGCTACAAGTGAGGAGACATGTTGAGAATGTAAATAATAATTATTATTTTTTGAATAGCAAAAGGGTGAGAAGGGGTGACCAACATAGCAACCCCCCATGGGCGTGACCATTGGGGTTCCCGACCCACTGTGGAATGTCCGGTTGAGCCATAGCTATTGTCCGAGAGGATAGACCGTCCCCACGACACCACCTAGGCGACTTGTTGGCCAAAGTCCCTCCACGCAAATCACACAAGTCTCAGCAATGACATGGGAGGGATTCGAACCTGGGAGGTCTATGCACAGGGAGAGAGGGGAATCTTATCCCACTCACTTTGGCCAACTAGGCTACCACCTCAGTGGTTGTAAACAATAATGTTCTCTCTCTCTCTCTCTCTCTCTCTCTCTCTAATAGATTAAATTTTTAAATGAATTGATGGTTAATGGATAGAAAAATGTACAATTAGCCCACAAGGCTATCGTTCATATTTAAAAAGTGTATAAAAATGTGTGAAAGGATATTAAAAATATAAATAACACTATACTGGAGCTGCTGTTAATAGAAGGACCCCGATAAACAAAACATGAAAAGGTTAGCCTTTGCCCTTATGTAACCGACTTCTGGTGGGTTAGTATGGGAGATATTAATTAGCACAATGAAATGGTCCAAACTTTTTATAACCTCGAATCCAAATCTTCTTTAAGAACAAAACTTGTGATCTTCAACTACGTACGTACCTTACATTTCAGATACTAAAATGATTGGGTGCGTACCAAGTCCTTATCTTGGAGTAAAAAAGCAACAATATTGAGTCAATGGTATACATTTTTTTCATCGTCTCTTCAGATATTAAACTACTGTATGTTAGAAAATCACTTGCACTTTTTGTTGACCAATATATGATAATTTAAAATGCAATAAAAATACATTAATCTGAACATTAATTCAGATGCGTAAAGAAAGAAATGATACTAGTAATTTTTTTGACATATATATGGGTGACAAACACAACGATTATAGTTATAGCTCAATAGAGAGATTTCACTCTTCGAAAAGAGATAATTTGGACCCGTGATTTTATAGCAGGGTAATGATTTCAGAACTCCTTTTTTTTTTTTTCTTTTTTCTTTTTTCTTTTTATAAATGCACTCATAAAATGGTCTTGTAGTGAAAAAATTATGTGTACAAATTTTACTAAAAGACATAAAATGGTCAAGGACATATATATAATACTTTGTGGTTTTGTTCTTGTGGAGGGCAATTGGTCAAGGACAAAACCTATTATTTTTGTTTAACCATATTAGTATTATACCCCAAAATAATGTCTTCAAAAGGCACGTGCAATGACCAAGGGGAAATCCACCTTGACTTAAGAAGCCCCTCTTTAAGAAATAATTGCCCTTTCAAATGGACACGACACGAGTTTTTGCCAAAAACCGTACTCAACTCGACCAAAGTCACTTTCATCAACTTGGCCTGTTGGTACTTGGGAAGGTGTATGGGAGCCCGGGATCATTATTCACTTCCTCTCCATGACCCGTCCCTCCATGCCTTTCTACACTTTCAAATTCCCGTTCAAATCTCGGATTTAAAATTATGATTTGAACTGTTTATCTTATAGGACACATAAAAAAACATCAGTTCACCTTGTAGAGCATATAAAAAACTACAAGTCCACTAATTTTCAGTATGATCGGATATTGATAGATATGTAAATAAGTTACTTTTTGTTTTGTAAATTGCAAGGTCAAAATGTAGAATATATTTAACCATTCATTTCGCATAAAAATTTGCAACGTGATCACGTTTATATCGATCTTCCGGCATACTTATATTTTGCTGACGTATAGTCTTTTGTGTGTTCTATAAGGTGAACAGTTCGGATCATAGTTTTGAACCCAAAATGTAGACAAAAATTAAGAGTTTGGTAGGATATGAAGTGATGGGTAATAGGGTATGGACAGGAACTCAGAGACATAGAGGCCCATATTTTGTTTGTCTGCTTATAGTTTTCAATTTCCACCCCTTTAGTATGAGACAACACTCGCACACACAAATTTAATATGTGGCCAACATGATATCCACGTACTCATATTTGATCAAACAAATAAGGGTATTTTGGCAAAATAATTAAGACCCGATTTTTTTTGTCCTTATTTAAAAAAATTCACATTTGTTAGTTTTGCATCAATTTTTTGTGGATTATAAATTTGTCTCGATCAAAAGAATCTAAAAAGTAAAAAATTATAATCAAAATCTTAAGAAAATTGATTAAAGAAAAAATAATCCAAATCAGAAAGACTTTTTAGATTATTTTTGTCTTTATTCACAATAATTTTAGTTTTGTTAATAATTTTTTACTATTTAAATTCTTCTCTTCGGGACGAATTAGTAATCTACAAATCCAAAAAATGTAAATAAAAATTCGAGATTGATTAATTATTTTGCCAAAACACCTTAAGCCTTTTTTCAGTAGTACAAAAAGGCATAAAGACAACGGTCTTTTGGTGTGTTCTTTCACTTTTAATCTACCTTGCTTCCGTCCAAATTCGATCATTTGAGCTCTTGTACAAGACAACCAACCCATATCCACCCCACCGGTTATGCATTTCATTATGTTGTTGAACTATTTAATATATATAATAGTTTTTGCAGGTGTTTCACTTGCCCATATTAGTTTCTTAAACATTAACTATGATTTTCTAGGCTTTATGTACTCTTATAATTTCCAAGCTTGTTTGAGAAAGTTTAATTTTGGTTACGACGACATTTTTTTGGTTAAACACATATTCTATGAGTTTCTAACAATAATTTTTTTTGGTTTAAAAGGGATGTCCCATCTTCCAATTCAGCAAAATTTCCTTCCATCAAAAAATCTAAATCCCTCCTCGTTCTTAGCATAATTGTGACCCTCTAACTCAATAATTTCCATCAAATTTAAACTTTTCACCGAATAAAATTTTACTCCCAACCGTTCTCCAATATCCATCACATTCTGAGCTTTCTTTAGCAAGACAAAAAATAAGAAAGATCACAGTTTTTGTAAAAACGTGATAAAAAATAAGAGTCAGATTTTTTTTTATCACGGTTAAGTACATAAACCGAGATAAAATACAGTTTTAATCTCGGTCATCTATAAAATGTGATTAAAAATAAAAATAAAAATAAGTTTTGATCTCAATCATTTAAAAAGTGCGATGGTAAGTAAGATGAGACTGAGATTAAACGACTGAGATTAAAGCTTAATTTTATTTTTAATCACGTTTTTAGATGACCGAGATTAAAACTGTATTTCATCTTGGTTTATGTACTTAACCATGATAAAAAATTTAACTCTTATTTTTTTATCACGTTTTTACAAAAGCTAAAATCTTTCGTATTTTTTAGGCGTGATCTTTACACTTTTTGTAGGAGTGTTTCTTTGGTGCTTCGGAAGTTCAAACAAGTAAGCTTTAATAGTATATACACCAACCATACTTCTTTTTTTTTTTCTTTGAAGGAAACTAACCATACTTTATTAAAGTGAGTTCATGTAATTAATCTGAATCATTTATATTGTATCATTTATATTGTATGCTTTATTTTATTTTTATTTTTTTGCTAGTGTAAAAACTTTATTGATAAGAAGTATTACAATCTACCGAGTTCAAATTAATGCAACTGGAAAAAAACATACAACATACAAAAAAGATAAATTAAACAACCAAATCAAGCGAAAGATATGTGCAGCGAAAAAATATCCGGAAATTAGTTGTCGGACATCCGCAAGTAAAATGTTGATAACGATGCTTCCATGAAGAAAATGACCGAAATTAATCAACCTAATGACTCAAAGCAACCCAGGTAGAAAGCACTGCGTGCGCGGTTAACCGCGTGTTTGATTTCAGTTTTAATTTGACCGAACCAACCAGTTCGGTTTCAGTTCAGTTATATGATATTAAATATGCTATGAGTAGGTATGTGTAGACACTAAAATTTAGGCATTGCCTAATCGCCGTCCGATTAATTGAGATGGATAAATTATCTTGATTAATTAAAGTCAAATTTTGGTCAAGACTTTCAAATAAATATTAGGTCCATTAAATTTATGGGTTTAGTCTATTTGTGATACGGTGAAGACCAAAAGTACATTGGGCTGGATTAATTAGTCAAATGGGTCAAGAAATTGGGCTAGCCCAAGCGTGCACACCCTTCAAGATAACCCTAACAGAGAGTCAAATAATAAATATAATCTTTCTTTTTTTGGGTTAATTTAATTTCCTAAAAAAAAAAAAGAAGTCAAAATCTTCTCTTTAGGAAATGAAATGAAATCTCCCCGATTGGAAGTAAAATGAAATTAAATCCTCATGATTGGAAATCAAACCAAATTAAATCCTACTAATTAGATATCAAATCAAATAAGATCAATCAAATTTCTTTCTTGGAAATCTTTCCAAACTTAATATCTTCTCCTTGAGCCTATAAATAGAGGCTCATATGAAGAAGAGTGAAGAATTTTCGCTTGGCATTCAACCAGAGCTCTGAAGCACTATTCAAGAATTCGAGCACTATTCAACATCTTGCAGAAAATCATCAAGCACCAAGAACAATGTCTTCTCCTTGAGCCTATAAATAGAGGCTCATATGAAGAAGAGTGAAGAATTTTCGCTTGGCATTCAACCAGAGCTCTGAAGCACTATTCAAGAATTCGAGCACTATTCAACATCTTGCAGAAAATCATCAAGCACCAAGAACAATGTGCCAATTTCTTCGCAAGTTCATCAAATCAAATCATCCAACAACTCAAATCCTTCAAGAGATCATCAGTGGAGGAAATTCAAGAGCAATCTCCAGTATTTCTCAACGCTTCTCTCCAAGTTTTTGTGGAGAATCAACAAGCACCCAAGTTACATGCCGGTTCATCCACAACAACAACGTTCTACGCATTAGCTAGCGAAGATCACGTCTCAAATTCATCATTTATTCGAGATAAAGCAGTTCAAGCCCTCAATCAAGCTCATCAAGTTCTTGTAAAGAATCAACAAGCACCCAAGTTACGTGTTGGTTCATCTACAACGACAACGGTCTACGCGTCAAACCCAACGAAGATCGTTCTCAAATTCATCGTTTGTTCAAGATAAAGTCGTTCAAACCCTCGATCAAGCTTCGTTCTACAAGCTTCTTAACTCGAAGATTTGAAAGAACTACCAACCGGTTCTATCTATGACAAGCTTCTGTAGCCGTTAGATTGCACCTTCAACGCTGGAGATCGAATCAAAGCATATTTTGTTCTTTTCTTGTAAAGAGCATTCATTAGAGGATTGTACCCATTTATTAAAATTCAAATCGATAGAAATATTATTTTTGTGCATATTTTTCTTGTCTTAATTGCAGGACTTGAATTCGTGTGTTACAGGATGGCAATTCAACCTGTCCCACTCCAAACCCGCCTTGCCCTGTCCCGATTGGGGTGTGTGTTAGATCAATCCACCAATTGTGGTACAATATAGTTGTACTAGTTATTGTAAAAAATTTCGGATATAGGGTCGGGGTAGGGTAAGAATTGAAAAAACCCGACCGGGTTAGTGTATGGTTCGGGTAGACATCACCCCTTCTTGATACCAACCCTGCAAATTCTTTATGAATAAAATTTTATTTTTATTCTCATTTTTACTTTTATAACTAAAATACTACGTTTTATATCAATTATTTTTTATTTTCCTTATAGATAGTAGATGTTGGTTAAGTTGTAATAGTTATTTCGTGAACTTTTATTATTTTTGCTCACTAATTTCGGAGCTTAAAATATATATTTTCCTAAAATGAAAAAAAAGAAAGAGAGCAGGGCGGGTAAACCCGTTACCCGTTGGGGGTAGGGCAGGGGGTACCAATCCATCACCCAGTCGGTTTTGGGGTGGGGGTGAGGATATATTTTCGGATCAGGGTTGGGGTATGGCAAAATCTGCCCCACCCCATTGCCATTCCAAGCTGTGAGTTGTAAGTTTGGTTATAGTGGGTCGATTTTCGGATCAGGATCGGAGTATGGAAAAATCCGCCCCACCTCACCCCATTGCCATTCCTAGCTGTGAGTTGTAAGTTTGGTTATAGTGGGCCGAACCCAACTTTGTTTGGGCCCTGCCAGCATGTGGCGGCCCAAAGCTCATAAATGGCCCACCCGTTCTTTGCAACCCAACGCGCTGGAATGTTCATCCGATCTCAGTGGTCTCAGCTGGGCCGAAGGTCTCCTACTGATGAACTGGCCCGGGAAGACGATTGAGGATATTTTCGTGTCATATATGCGGTATGCATGTGGGCTCGACCACGTGTCCACGGAGCGTCATCCATGACGTCACCAACCAAAGCGATTATGGGTGACTAACGTCACTCGTGCCGTGCACATGAGCCTTGGAGGACAAGTATAGACTGCTTAATTATAAATACCTTGGGATAAAACATAGGGGAGGTACAACTTGTTATCTTAATACTGATTTGTACTTTTTTCTCTCCTCCTTGTGCTAACTTAAGCTTCGAAGTGCCCTTCAACGTTTAAAGCCGAATGCTTGTTGTGTTTTGCAGAAGCGAAGATGTAACGACCCGAATTTTCATAAATAAAAATTTCGTTTAATAATTCGATAAATTAATTTTATTTTTCTATTAATTGGAATATTTCCCTATTAAATTATTAATAACTTCTTTTAATTCGAATAATTAGAATTCTAGCCATGCATGCAAGCGTACGAGACCGAGTAACACACCCGTTACACTATCATAGCTCCCGGAGTCCGTTTTTAATACCCGAAACTACCCCAACCACTATCCTTATTACTCCCAACTATATCGGTACTTGCCAAGTACCCACCACTATACATTGGAACTTGGTGCTTTGACCAAGTAAGAGAGAGAGAGAGAGAGAGAGAGAGAGAGAGAGAGAGAGAGAGAGAGAGAGAGAGAGAGAGAGAGAGAGAGAGAGAGAGAGAGAGAGAGAGAGAGAGAGAGAGAGAGTGTGTGGAGTGTGTGCTTGTGTATTGTGCAAGTACTCTTGCACATGCAAGAGTTAATGTTTATGCACTTGTGCAAGCAAAGAGGGTGCATGAGGGAAGTCTTACAAGCTAAGGTTTTGTACCCAAAACTAGTTAGAACAAGCCTTGCTATTTTAGGAGAAACCTATACATACACACACACTACTTGCATAAGAGCACATGCTACACAACCTAAGCCTTAATAGACTAGGCCTTGGCCTCCAAGGTTCCATAAAACATGGCTCCATGTTTTAAGGAAGAATATTCTTCCTATATGAGCCTATTGAACCCTACCCCTAGCTATAACTTGCAAGCACATGCATATTGTGTGTATAAGTCCCTAAAAACACCCCATAACAAAGGTGACCATGCAAAAACCTACACAACAAGAGACCTATTTTTTTCCCACACCACCACCCCATGTTATTTACCCCTTGGAATTCCTTAACTTGCAAGAATATAGCCTAGGACCTAGCCTAAAACCTAGGATGGAAGGTGTAACTACATGTGTACTTCCCATGTGCTATTCAAAGCACACATTTATCACTCCCACATGGAGTGGTTCGGCCAAGGGGTGTCTCATTTTGCTATAAATAGCCACCCTTTTGTTCTTTGGACCACCTTTACACTTACCCCATTTGTATGTCTCTATTATTCCCAACAAACTACCTACTTCTACCACCACAAAGTCAACCTATTTAGACAATAATTAATTAGTAAGAAAGTTAAGTAGATTAAGAAGCCTCCACACCAAGGATTGCTAATCGGCTTCCGGTTTACACCCGGAAATCAAGGTAGTTTACTAAACTTTCTATTTAGTTATTTCTAGTTTCATTAATTTGTTCTAATTAGTTTTCTAAGCTTAGTTTTGAAGCTTGTATGGGTTAATTTATTCATGCATTAAGTTACTAAGCATGTTACTTAGTGTTTAAGAAGGAGGATTTCATGTTGAAAAGTTAACAAGAGTGTTAATTAGGTTCTAATTAGAATATTTCTACATGGAATTAGAAGTTGGTTTAATGAGATTAAGTTGATTAGAAGAGATTAGAAGATGGGAATTTCCAAACAAGTTTCTAGTATTATTTTTGTTGATATTTCTTGGAAGAACTAGTTAATACTAGTTGATTAAATCATTGGTTGTTAATTAGATAATTCTTCCTAAAATAAGTAGATTAACTATTGCCTAATGAGGGACTTGTTTCTTACTAGAAAAATATGCTTTTGATTTTTGTAGAAAGATGTGATGATTTTTAATTAAATGGATAAGAGATAGAAGTTTAAAAAAAAAAAAAAATTCTTTCTAGAAAAATTATTACTAACTAGTGAGTGACTATATATTTTATTGTTGTGTTGAAAAGAAGATTATCAAGAGTTGCTTAAAATTTTCCTAAAGAGAAAGTTGTTGATTTTGCTTGATGTAGAGAGAAAAAAAAAGATTTTATTAAAGTTTACTAAAAAGAAAGTTTCTAGAAATAAAGTGAGTATATATATATATATATATATATATATATATATATATATATATATATTTTTTTTTTTTTGGAGGTTTAAAATTATTTTTTTTAAAAGAAGATTCTATTTTTAGAAAGTTCATGGCTAGTTGAGTTAAATTATTTTTGACATGAAATTTCTAGAAAAGAAGATGTACTTTTTTAAAAAAATTTGTTAGAAAGAGTAAGTTGGCTAAATTTTATTTCTTTTAGAAGAAATAAAATAGTTTTGAAAAAGAAAAAGAGAAAAATTGGATTTTTGATGAGAAATAAAACTTAGAGGGAAATTGGGTTATTTTTGAGGAAGTTGGTGCATTAAAGAGCATGATTTTATGTGGAAAAATTCTTTTGGAGGAAATATTATTTATGAGAAAGAAGTGCATTAAAGTGCATGATTTTATGGGAAAATGTTCATTTAGAAAAATATAAATTTTAGAAAGAAAGTTTATGGAATATTGCATAGGCATGATTTTGAGCATGTGGCATTGAGCACGTACACAATACGTTACGACACTGGACTTGAAAATTTGAATAGCTGTTGATGAGAAAATAAAAATGCGAATGAAAATGAGTTTTGAAAAGAGAAATGAAATTTTCAGGAAATGAAATGAAATGTGATGAGATGAGTTTGATGCCACCTCAAGTTCGCGGAGAGAACTTGGAGGAATGGTTTTGATGCGGTAGTGCAGCGAGAGCACCACTTCCAGTTTGCGGAGAGAACTTGGATGTTTGGGCTAAGTGTGCACAACACACAGTGAACAAACCTCATAAACAGACTAGTTAAGTTTAGTGATATGAGACGGCCGGGACTGTGTCGTGTGAGTATGTAACACCCCGATTTTCGATCCTATTTTATTTAGAATGTACTAAACTATTTCGATTAAATATATTTATGAAGATCCAAATTTCCAAACGCCTTTTATAAAAAATTTTGATTTATAAATTAGTAGTTCTTTTTAATTTAATTTTACAAATATCATACATTTACAAGTATGCGCGTGCCCGAGAGTGTTTACGGGCAATACCTGATCACGTGGATGGGTGTATAGAATATCTATACACAGATGTGTACATAGTATATAAATATTGTATTGTATAATCACCATATGCTTTAATTGCAATATCCCTAAGAAATCCCACCAATCCTTATCTCTGGATCCACACCCTGCATTGCCATCCACCACCCCATCCCATTAGTTACTCCACTGTCTCCATTTCACCTTCTATAACTGTTGCATCTCCTTTCTTTTATTTTCTACACACACCTGCAATCTTGCGAAAACAAAGAGAGAGAGAGAGAGAGTGAGGTTCCAAAGTAGTCCATTTTTCTTTTACATCCGAACAGCTCATTTCAAGCTTATCTTTTCCGATAACCGAGTTGCACCACCTTCCGCTAATTTCACTCTTAGCACTCCGAAAAAGGTAGATACCTCTTACTCTCTAATTTTAAGTATATTTAGAATATCTCGAATTGATATTAGGGCTTGCATTAAGCCCGAACCAAACCAAACCAAACCAAACCAAACCAAACCAAACCAAATTTAGAAATCAAGTTACGAAACCTAACTATTTATGGTCTGTGAACTGACATGGTTCTGCCAAGACCAACTACTGTTATATGCATGTATTTATTGTTGACAAACAATTGGAAAATGACAAAGTTGATTTACAGAAATCCATTACACGTGGAATGGCAAATTTGATTTTCCAAGAACCATTACACGTGGGAATACTAGATGTAGGTGGTCTTGCATGCCTTGTTAATTAATTTTCTTTTATTACTTTTTTTTGTTTTACTTGACATTCTATTGATAACTAGTAAATGTAGTATTTGAAAGGAATCTTTATTAATAGATTAAGAGATGAATCTGATATAGTATAGAACATGACAAAATTTCATTGTTAAGTATTATGTTTTATGAAGTCATTTCTCATTATTTTATGTGTATTGTTTGTGCGCTATTATTTGTAGCATCATTTTAATTCTTATTATGTTATTGCAAAATTTATAATGAGCAAGTTGTTTGTTAAATTGGACAATTAGGTTCCCCGGATTTGTGCACGAATATAGATGATCACCTAGACGTTGAGTTATTGGAAAATTTGATGGAATGTTGTTATGAAAGGATTGGGGAGGCTATCTTGGAAAAAATGTTGTTATGGTTGGCAGGTAGCCAGATGGTGAATTTGAAATGATTGGCAGTCAGCCAGAGTTTGATTAAGATTCGAAACATTAGAAATGGCATTGCGTGATCACTCCTAATGAATATGGTTACTAAATGAGTGGCAGTCAGCCAGAGATATATTGGCAGTCAGCCAGAGATATATTGTATTATAGACCCAGGATCCAGGGCTATATACTCCAAAGGTTGCAGTCAGCACCTTGTGGGCCCAATGGTACAGTTAGTCCCTGGGGGATTCTTCCTTGTGAGGCGGTTGATGATTTTGACTAAATACATAATTTAGTCCTTGTCATCTGTGCTCCCAGTCAGGGTAAGCAAGGAGGGAGTGGAATCACGAATGACTATTTTCTAAAAGGTTTAGTTGGGAGGATTGATTCTCTAGGCAGAGAATCATAGATTTCACACAGATTAAAGATTAGTAATGAATAAACGGATTGTTGCTCTGTTTCTCATTGTTTTGTTATATTATGCTATAAATGCTTTGTTGTGTATTGTAAGGGTTAGTAGGTAAGAATTATCTATTGAGTGAACCTCATCACTCACGGTACGGTGTACCCTGGCTCTGTGCCAGATTTTGCAGAGAATCAACAGGGTGAACAGTACCCTAATGAGACAGGAGGAGATGAGCAGAATCTCCTAGAGGTGAACCTCGTTGCTGAAGGAGGAGAAACAGAAGAAGCTTGGAACCCCTATTATTATTATTAGAGCTCTGCCCCCTTATTTTTACGTTGAATAAATGTGATTTGAAATTTTAATAAAGTACGTTGTCTTATTGTAATAAAACCAAGATCATTCGACTATTATTTATTTTGTTGTTTGATTAAGATAAACCTTTTTTAATAAATGAATCTTTTTAATAAATGTTTTGATTAATGCTTCCGAAATATCGGGGCGTTACAGAGTAGCGGGGCGGACGGACCGTGCAAACAGGCTATTGAGTTCGGTGATGCACGATGGCTGGGGCCTCGAGCGGAAAGGTTGGTACCGCCAGTTGAAAGGAGACTTAAGCGGACCAATAACTTTCGAGTGGTGGGAGATATATGAAATTTGAAGAAGAATGCTGAAAGAGGCACTGATATGAGAAAATCGATTTTTTTGGAAAAACCGTTGATAAATGAGTTAAGTTTGAGAAACTGAATGAGAACTGTTTTGAGAAAATGACACGTGGCATAGTTTTGAGATACTGGAAAGGAAATACTGTTTTCTGCGCATGTTACTCTGATCCGCATAGACACGCACGGTGCATTGCATGGTTTTACTGTTCACAAGTTTCATATACTATTTTTGAACTTATTGTTCTAGAATTGCTACTAATAAATTTAGTAGAGTGAACTACTGGGCCTTTGCTCATGGTGTTGCATTTGTGTAACCCTGACATAAAACCACGATGTTGCTTGCGCGACTCTGACGTATTATGTCAGATTATCTAGATGGACAGGACCGATACTGTGGAGGTCAGTCCTATGGAGCAGGCAATGCTGCCGGAGTAGGGAATGACCCGGCGCAAGGATAGACGAAGACCTAGAACCACCCCGGTTGTTATTTATTTAGTAATTGGAGACATTATTATTTGTATTAAAGTTTAAGAGTAAACTTTATTATGGTTTGTAATAAATAATTAACGTGCCCAAATTTTGGGGGCGTTACAGAAGAGCTTGAGGAAAGACGAATCGAACTAGTCCTAGCTACTTGTAGTCCACCACCTGACATTGGTTATTATTTGGGTTTGTGGGATTGTGATTCATTTGGGGTAGTGGTTCATGCTTTTAAGCTGCTTGAATCTTCAATAGTTTAATCTTCAACGTCAATACAATGTCGGGTTGATTTCATGTAAATTTCATATCGGTTCTGTAATTAAACAAGTTAACCACCCAGTTGTGCGAAAAATCGAACCAAACCAGTGCACGACGGTTTTGGTTACAAACTTACATAGTAGATATAAAGAAACGGTTTCATTTCATTTTTTGGTTTTTGTTATACATAAGTTTCGGGTTTGATTTTATTTTTAGCAAAACCGGAATCAATCCGAACCGAACCGAACCGAACCGATTTTGCCCAGCTTATGTATCAGAGAGTGACAAACTTCAACACCTCAAGCTAAGATCTGTTTTATGTGCACAAATGTCTTTCGTGTTGAAATGGTGGCCAATCATGCAGACCACTACTTTTTCAAACTCGTTTCGAATAGGAGTAATTATGTTTGTTTTTTCGTCGGTTAGACACACATAAGTATTAGTTTTTTGTGACAAAATAGTGGTCACAGGAATTAAATTTGGTCATGGTTAGAATTTTAGGCAACGGAATATAATGATATTTTCACTGAGGTCGTTGTCATATTCATTTACTGAGGTCGTTGTCATAGGCAACGGAGTATTAGTCAATACAGTGATAGGAATGGCAATAGATCGGTTTGGTCCGGGTTTTGTAATTATCATATCCAAACCCAAAGTATTTATTTATACCCAAACCCAAACCGATATCCAACGGGTACAATTTTTAGTGCACCATAACCAAACCATATGGATTTGGATTTTATCCGAACCGCACCAAATCTGCATTAATATTCATTCCACTAATGAACATATCAAGGAAAAATATTATATATTAATATAAAAAGTAACATCAATGCCTCTATTGTTTTGGGATTAAGTCTACTACAATGCGGAATCACCAATCTATCACTAGTGCTAAATACCGACTCAGAAGCAATAGAAGACACAGGGATAGCTAACATATCCTATAAGTAATATTCTATGGATCAGTTTGGATTTGGGTTTGGGTTTGGCCGAATACTTGCTAAGACCAAACCCAAATCCAAACCCGCCAAGTATCATGTTTCGAAAACCAAATCCGCCCCATGGGTAAGAAAAAATTAAAAAAAAACCTCCCCAATAAGGTCGATTTGGTTCGGGTATCCATTGATTTTGGGTGAAATTGCCATTCCTAAGTGATACAATTTCACTTTTACTGCTATGTACAGTTCAGTTGAAGGCTGGTTAGAATTCTCCCACATGTGACATAAATATATAGTATTATTAAACGGAAGTCATTATAATTATTGGGTCCTAAATATCTGCAAGAAAAACAAAATAAAATCTCTACAAATAAATTCAAACATGTAGGCCGACACAGAATTTTGTGGATTGGCAATCATGTCCAATTTTAGTTCTACTCAACTTTTTGCCGTTTACAATTTATACAAAAAGACACGTTGAAGTTACATCAAGATCAAATCACAGTGAAGTAATTAAGTATCCAACTTTACGGTTTGATAATTCTATTTGTAAAAGTTGCGAAAGGTAATCAAAATCACTTTCATACAGTGTATGCTAGACACAATTCTATGGGCTGTGTTCGTAGGAGTAATAGGCGGAGAGAGGAATAAGGTAATAATTAGAGACGAGGGTAATGAGTGGAGAGAGACAGAGAGAGAAAAAACGAGTAATAGTTGAAAAGAGGAGTAATGATTGGAGAGAGAAACAAGGTAATAATTGGAAAACTAAACTAAACATTCTAAACGAACACAACCATTAGCATCCCCGACAGAGAGCCATTTTTGGAGTCAAAATCATATTTTAGGTTCCTGATCGAAATTTTCTCCTACAACGGGGACTCATTTTGAGAGTCAAAAAATGGCTAGGCCATGAAAATGTCATAGGTTATTTTATTGAAGGGCTTGTTATTTAATGGCTCCTGGAAACAATTAATCCAATAGCTTTGATGTGTAATGTAATCTAATAGCTGCAAGTGGTAACAACCGAATAACACCAAATCTTGAATTTTGACAAAATATATACTGCTATGGCAAATAAAAAAATGGTTTTGTTCTAAAATGGACAGAACCTTAGAGATACTCTTATAAAATGAGCAAAAACGACGTCATTTTGGACGAAAAGCAGGGTTCCCGGACCCCTGCCCAATAGGATTTGTCCAGGTGTGCTTATCAATTTTTATGGGGTTAGTGCATGCGGGGTTTTGCCCGAATTTTAATTGGGCCTTTGTTAGTGAACGATGAAGTTGGTTCTTCAGTGATTGGTCGAGTTACGCGTATGCACAAGTTTTTCTGTACATCTGAATTTATCAAAAGAAAGTTACTCATAGGAATTTAATCCCTACAATTTTTCCTATATGTAGACTCCTTGGACTTTCATTGGAAAGGATCCAAACAAACAAAACGTCTTTATATTTGTTGAGTAGAATCAACCAAACTACCGGATTATCATGACCAAGAGTAGAAGTAGAACCGAAATTTCTTTGAAGATTTATGTGTTGTCACGATTTTTCTCTATGTATCAATCTTAGAGATTAATTAAGTTCATTTTGTTAGTCTTCAATCCTGTATTCTGAATTCTGATTGCCATTTCAAATCCAATAAGTTCTTAACAACATTAACCCTTGCAGGTTGCATCTATATGGATACACAAAACGAAAGTCTACAGACGGGCTTGTGAGGCTCACTTTGGGATTCCTATAAATGATCCAATCGTCTAAAGTTTTTTCGATATTCGTTCAAAATTTAAGATCTTGAATTCCAAATGAAAATTTGAAAGATTGAATAAAACACTTACAAATTAATATCCGAATGAGTTAATTATCTACTCGATGATTCAAAAATTATTTTAAAATTAATAAACAACTAGGATCGTTTGTGGAAACAAGGAAGTAGACCCACTAACCGGTTTGTTTGCAGTACAGACCATTTGTGCTCGCAGCAAAACTGATACGAGCAATGAATAAACTATCCCTAAAGAACACCACCTGCTGCATGGTTGGTTCATTACTTTCCCCTCTGAGGAAGAGGTTCTGAGTTCGAGTCCTCAGGAAAGATTTGCTTGTCTTGTTGTAACTTCTAAGAGTATCTTCAATGCATCTTTCTATCTCCACTTTGGAAATTTTATGTGACATATCGATGGAAGATTTTGTAATTTAACCTTTCTTTTCTTTAAATTTTTCTAATTTTTTGAAGGACCCATCATCTTTTTTAGAGATTTGGAGATCATGAAGTCTCTAAAAATGACGATGAGTCCTTTTATAAAATACAAAACGTTATGGAAAATAGATGGTAAAGTATAAAAATCTTTTCTTGATATGTCAAATCCGACCTCCAAAATAGAGATATCGAGATGCATTGTAGATGCTCTTAACATTTAACCTCTAACATCCTATCATATCAAAAAAAAAAAAACATTTTAGCGTCGTTTAGCAGCCGACTATCGAGGAGGGGTAGTTGGAGGTTCATCTGCTCTTGGTCATGGTCGCGCGCTCTGCGTAATATTGCTTTTACGCAATAATTGAAAGTTTGAAACATAATAATAATATACTGTAGTACTACTGCACATTTTAATAGTCACACTTTATGACCACATGGGAAATTAGGGATGTTAGGGATCAAACGTCAATTTTTCAAAATGTTGAATGTTTGACAAATACAAACCAGTTTTGTCTCGGTACAGTGTTGGATTTTGTGACTTTTTTTAGAAGTTGATTGTATCAAATGATTTGTATAAAAGAAATTAAAAGACCGCTGATCCCCTGTGTAAAACAAACTTGACTATATGATGTTAGGCACTGATTAGATGGTGATAAAATTACAGGGGATAAGTTATAGCAGGTGTATAAGATAAAAAAAAATGGTATTACTTTTAGAGAGTTGACCCATATTAATGTGATTTTTATGGAGAGGAATAAAAAGTAGTTGGTTTGAATGAGATATTAGAGGGGGGGTGGGGATAAAATAGTATACTTGGTTTGGATGGAGAATAAAATGGGGGATAAGGTTTTTTGTAGTTGAAATAAGGGAGAGGAGGTGTTATTTTTTCTTTATACCTACCCGGGGATAACTTTTGGGTAGGGGGAGGGGTGCCCAAAAATTATACCTTTCTATCCCCCTGCCGGTGATAACTATTGGAGGGGTGAAAATTTATCTGCTTGCATTTTTGCCCAGCCAAACTATGCTAAATGTGTCACATCAGGCCTTATACCCCCTCCAAAAGTTATTCCGCTTCCTTTAACCCCATCCAATCGGATCCTTAAGGAATTAGAATGTCACATTGCTTAGGAGTGAAATGGGCTCTCCACTCATTGCCAATTGGTTTTGAGTTAGATATAAAGTTTTCACATGGTATTAGAGCAGAGCCCATTCCACCCCACATTTAAAAAAAAAATTCACAATCCACAACCCACGATGACTGACCAGCAAAAAAACTGCACGATGATAGGATCCAAAAAATGGTCACACGTGACAGACCTCAAATACGACTACACGTGAGGGGGGATGTTAAGGAACTAGAATCTCACATTGCTTAGGAGTGAATGTGTGATCACTTAATATATGCTGGGTCTTCACTCATTGCCAACTGATTTTTAGTTGGATATAAAGTTTCCACATATGATTCATATGTATTTTTTTTTAATTGAGGTGTCTAAACCAGTTACACACATCTTAATTAAATATGCTTAATCCAACCATTTTTCGCAAAAAGTTGATAGTAACTGAGAGGTTTGAAATCTGAAAACTTACGAGCAGAGAAAACAAACTTTTAAGTCGTCTTGACCATGAGGTCATGGTAAGATAAATTGGGGAGTAGGGACTGTGTCGTGCACTGGTTGCATAGCACGTAGCACTGGTTGCACAACACAAGCTGCGCGGCCGGTTTGGGGCCCATACCGGGTCTCGTTGTTTAATCCGAATCGTTCGTTTTGTTCATCTCATCGAGTAGGTCGTCCATGCAAAAATTCAGGCACTACTACAATATCCCATAAGGATCACACTAGGAATTTTAAAAAGATCTCACTTTTAGAAAAAGTGTGATAAAGAAATAGAAGGGAAAGTTTTAATCTCAGGGGTTAAAAAAGTGAGATTGTAAGTAGTTTTTTAATCTCACTTTGTTTGTTTAAGTGAGATGAAAACAATTTTTGCCGCGCCAAAAAAAAAACCCAACCATCACGCTTTGCAGCTGTGATGATAACTTCCCCAAACCGAGATGAAAATCAAGGGTTGCGCGCGGAAAAAAATGCCATCCATCACGCTTTGAAGCTGCCATGGAAAAGAATTCATCACGCTTTGAGGCTGTGATGGAAAGCTTCCCCAAATCGAGAGGGAAACGAATTTGGGCGCGTCCAAAATTTCTAATTTCTACTGCAATTCGTTTTGCGCGCAACCATTTTCTGCTGTACTCCCCATATTCCACTGTACTCTCCCCATATTCCCCCGCACCATATCTGCAAAACCCTAGAAGATTATTTCTGCAAGAAAGAAGACGATTTCTGCACTTCGTTTTGGTCCGCCATTTGGGTTCCGAAGACGATTTCTGTACAGGTTTGCTTCCTTTCCGCCTTCGAATCCCACTCAATAATAGCTCGATCGTCATTCAAATTCTTGTTTTCAGTACTGATTTACTCAAACTCCTCCTGCTGAGATGGTTTCTCCAACTTTGTGCCATTTTCTATGTAGTTTTTCTTTTATTGGTTGTCCTGTATGGGTCTCTCTTTTGCAACTTTGGTGGTGTACGAAGAACGACTGTGATTTGTCTTTTTGCTTTTTGTTTTTTTTTGTTTTTGATATTCTAATTTCTTACTTCACTGTAGATATTTGCAATTCAACTACTCTGTTGTGAATGTTGGATATATTAACTCTACACTCTAGATCTAGTTTGACCCCTTGCTGTCATTTTTTTCGCCTCTTTCCTGTGTGTGTGTGTGTTTCGAGGGCTCAATCATGTGTTAGAAGTTTAAGACTCTTATTTTGTGCGTTTGAAGTTTAAGAAGCTGCATCTGCAACTGCGATTTGGGTACGCAATAAGTGAATAAAGCGATTTGGGTACGCAAGTCACACTACGTTCTGTAATGTTCTTGTGGTTAATTTTGTCAACAATACTACCTACCCAACGAATGTGCTTTGCTCTGACTAGTCAGAGTGAAAGTACTAATTTATCAACCCCACCGAAATAGGGTATGTTAAGGGGCTGTGTGATACCACGTGATGGGCTCCAAGACCACTGAATAATTACGCCCTAGTTCAGTGGTCTATGGGAAATTGCAGCTGCAGCTAATCCAGGGCCCATTGCAACACTATAGCTGTGTTTAACTAGTGGTGATCATTGGCCACTACATAAGCACCTGTTTTGAAGGATTTTCTCTTATTTGATATATTTCAAGGTTGTACACCCACTCTACGATTGAGCTCAGGTCTAGTTTGATCAAGTTTTGGGACCTTAAGTGTCTACTTTGAGACCCACAAAAAATGAAAATGTCCACCTTGGAGCGTTAAAATCGCAAAAAGGACCAACGAGGAAGGAGAAAGTATGTGCTAGCTATGCAATTGAAAATGGAAAAGGATGTTACATGTTTCCATGGGAACCTCCGAGCAATAGCAAAGGCAATGGTGGTTGCAGGGTTAATATAGGCATCTGAGATATGCGCAAGCGTATATTTAAGCGGGTTGTCTCTATAGGCAAGGGCCGAGGCACAACCCACAAACACGAAAACATAAGTTCCCAACAGCTCTGCAACAATTTGTGTTCACACAAACGAATAACTCATTTGTTAGTAGATTAATGGCTGATTCTTTGGAACTAGGCCAACTGTATTCGTAGTATGACTTTCAAGTTCACAGACTCAGTCCTTGCGCATTCTCGTGTATTTGTACTATATTTTTGTTTTAATTGTAGGTATATAGGACTATTTAGTGCAGGAGACTCCCTCTAGATTAGTGTGGGCAAGGCAAAAGTGTGTACAGGCATAAATACACTGCATAATTTGCACAATTTGAAGTAGAATGCTCACAAAAGTTCAGATATACGTATACTGATGGGATAGTGAATAGGTGGACCAAACTATAGCAATTTAAATGCTTTAGCAGGCTTCCATGGTGCAAACCATGCTCAGCAATGACAGAAACTAATCCTTCAAATGTTTTACATGCTTCTTTTTATGATTTTCTGAGAAGTGTGAGACTGAATCTTGGTCTGCATTTGTTGGCTTGAGATCCCAATGCTGCTGCTTGGTCTGCTTCTGTTTAGAAGCTGAATCTTTTTTTGGTTTTTTGCTTGCTGCTTCCTATTCTGTTTTGCTGCTGATTGGCTTGACCGTCGCTTGGGATTTATCTTTCTATCTTTGGGTCTGGGTTGCAGATATTAGGGGCCGTCGCTTGGGATTTATCTTTTTTGCTGCTGCTATTGGTGATTATGGTTTGAGTTCTGCTTTGGGAGATGATCTACTACATTGAAGGGAAATGAGGGTATCAGTATTGATGTGGATATGCTGCTGCTCATTTTGAGGTGCTGATTTGCAGCTTTCCGATGCTAGCTCTAGTATTGTTTTCTATTTGAGGGTATACTTGTGGCATCGACTTATCAGTATTGACTTATTTTGGTTAGTTTTATCGTTGTTATTCAAAGTTCTAGTTTGCTGCTATTGTGAAGGTTAATGGATACTGGTTCTCATATCCTATTGTTTTATGAAAATTTCTTGGTTAGATTAATTATTTGTTATGGTTTATGTTAATAGTTGCATTAGTGGAAAATGATCAGTGATCCGAGAATTGATTGCCAAATTCAAAAAAAAAAAAAAAATTTGTGATGCCTCTTTTAATCACGTTTTTTTTAGTGTGATGGTAAAGACATTTAATCACGTTTTTAGAGGAAAAATGAGATCTAAAACAATAAAAGAACATGCTAAACAATTTTCTATCTCAGTTTTGACCATAAACGATCACACTTTTTTGCCGTGATCTTTACTTACATATAACCACGCTTTTTCATGAAAACCGAGATAAAAAAAACCCAAAAAGAACGCAGGGAAGCAGTTTTCATCTCGCTTTTACCGGAAACGATCACACTTTTTTGCCGTGATTGATCTCTCTTTCCGTCACACTTTATAAGCGTGATAGAAAATACCCGACTTACAATCACACCCGGAGCCATCACGCTTTTGTGGGCGTGATGGAAAGCAAAACATCACGCTTAAAAAGCGTGATGTCTATGGTTTTTTGTAGTAGTGAGGTTGATCGGACATCGATAACTACTTGATTGGTGACCATTTTTCTTGAAAATGGAAAACTAAAGTAACTATTGTAGTTGATTTTTTTCTACAAAACTATAAGCTAAATGGTCACCGATCAATTAGTTACCTATGTCCAATCAACCTAAATTTTGGCATAAACGAAATGCTCGACGAGACGAACAAAACGAACGATTCGGATCAAACAACGGAACCCGGGATGGGCCCCATACTGGCTTGCAGCACGCGTTGTGCACCCAGTGCACAACACAGTCCTTGCTCCTGATAAATTGATAGTTCGATTGAAAGTTGTGCCAATATAAATAGTAACAAAGTGCCAGGTGCTTTGCATTGTTACTTCTTCTTTTTTTCCGTTCAAGACTTTTTATATTGCTTGTTTTTTTAAAAAACAAAATCAAGACTTTTTAATATTGCTAGTCTTACATTGCGGTATGTTTTGACTTGATATGGATAATTTATTAATTTACAATTATAGAGTGAGTTTTTCAGTAGGGTTGAATCAGATGGCTAGATCTTCTCATCTACTTTCTCCAATTTAATTTATTATTTTAGTTTTTTTTAACTAATTAGCAAAAGTTGCAAGTGGTGGCTAGCTCATGCGGTAAAGCCCTTGAATGGCTCACACTACATTCCGGATCGAGTCTCATTCCCTCCTCCCCTATTTAATAGATTAGGAATGATGAATGACAAAAAAAAAAAAATCTAATTAGCAGGTTTTACATGCACCACACCACCATGGCACCATCATCTTCTTAACCTATTATCACACATGATCTCAGAATTTTACTTATCGTGTTTTTGGTAATGAGTTGCCCTATCTCGAATTTTTTTCCAAAAGGACAAGAGTTCCATTGATAACAGAATAGCCCAAGAACATTAGATGAAGTATCCATCCTGATGTTATGGTGCGCCACATCTACGTTTCTTGATCGTTTGGTGTATTCACGGCCCAAAAAACATTAATTAATAAGTTGTGCGGCACAACATTGGTGAAAAGGTTTAGAAATTGTAAGCTCGATTGGCAACGGACTTCTATTCAAGACTTGTCGCCTTTTGGCCAAGACTGTCGACGATGTTTTTCTGCTGTTCAATATATGTCATCTAGCCTTTGAAAAGAGGAATTTTGCTGGGGTTTTTTTTTTTTCTTTTCCCGATCAACAAAAGAATTTAATTACTCTTTGAAGAGAAACAAAGAATAAACGGGTCAAGGGCGCGGCCATAAGCGCCTCCCAAGGACCAAAACAGCCACGAATACAAGATGTCAACCAGACAAGAAAAACAACCACCAAAAAACAATAGCCGGATCCCAAAACAAAACACACCAAGAACACCCCAAACCACAATCCTCAAACCAGCAAAAACAAAGAACCAAACCAGCACCCAAAATAAAATCACCAAAGACACCACTATGAACTAACCCGAACACCAAGCCAAAGCCACGGACAACATGTAACACACAAATTCGAATCTTGAAATAAAGAACACGAAAAAGATGCACAAAATATATCTTTTATTGATTTGAATTTAATGCGGGTACAATCTCTATTAAATTCTTTACAATAAAGAATAATTCCTCTGATTCGATCTCCGAAGTTGATGGTGCAACCTAACGGCCTATAGAAGCTTGTCGTAGGATTAAACCGGTTGGTAGTTCTTTCAGATCTTCGAGTTGAGAAGCTTGAAAAACGAAGCTTGATCGAGGGCTTGAACAGCTTTATCTCGAACAGATGGTGAACTTGAGGATGTTCGTCGCTAGCTGACGCGTAGACCGTTGTTATGGATGAATCGGCACGTAGTTTGGGTGCTTGTTGATCCTCCACACGAACTTGAGGGATTTGAGAAGAACTTGCAGAGAAGCTTTGAGAACTGCTTGAGAGTGCTCTGAAATTTCCCTGGTTGCAGATCTCCCGAATGATTTGAGTTATTGGATGACTTGATTTGATGAACTTGCGAAGAAATTGGCACGTTGTTCTTGGTGCTTGATGATTTTCTTCAAGATGTTGAAGAGTGCTTCTGAGCTCTTGTAGAATGCCAGACAAAAAAGTTCTCCCCTTTTCTTCTTCAAATGAGCCTCTATTTATAGGCTCAATGAGAGGGGCTTAAGTTTGCAAAGATCTCTAGTGAAGATCTTAATTGACTTGATGTGATTTAATTTCCAATAAAAAAGATTGAATTGATTTCCAATCAAGAGGATTTGATTTCCAATCACGAGGATTTGATTTGATTTTACTTCCAATAAGGAAGATTTAATTTAATTTCCTAAAAAGAAGATTTTGACTTCTTTTTTTTTACGAGGAAATTAAATTAACGCAAAAAGAGAAATAATATATTTATTATTTGACTCTCTTTTAATTTTTTTTCTTCTGAATGGGCCTGCATGGTTGGGCTAGCCCAATTTCTTGACCCATTTGGCTAATCAACTCAGCCCAACGAATTTTTGGTCTTTCACAACTATCAAACGGACTGAGCCCATAAATTTGACGGACTCAATATTAATTTGAAAATGTTGACCAATGGTTGACTTTTGATTAATCAAGATTATTCATTTAATCGGACGGTGATTAGGCAGCGCCGAAGTTTTGGTGTCTACAGCACAAGAACTGATCCAAAATCACGAGAGCAATTTTGTTCACCCTCCTTAAAAGAGGGTGAACAAAACCCTCTCTCTTATTGGTTGAAACATATGGGTCCCACCACAAAGTGATATCATGCTTACATCAAAGTGATGTCATGCTTACCAAAAGTGTATTACAGAAGTAAGCATGACATCATTTTGTAATGAGACCCATATCAATTCAAAGGATGCTATGTTTTGGCACCAACGATCCCGAGTTAAATGGCTTCAATTGGGCGATCAAAACTCTCGGTTTTTTCACTTAACTACTTTGCAGCGTAGACAGAGAAATCAAATCGAGAGGTTGAAAGATGCTAATGGTGAGTGGAGGTGTGAACCCAAGGACCTTGGAGGTATCATTAAAAATCACTTCCAATCTCTTTTTAATGCTCCTAGTGATAGAAATTTTGATGATATTATCTCTCTCGTTGACCCTGTGATTACTCTGGAGATGAACCATGCTCTTACTAAACCAGTTATGGGGGAAGAAGTGAAAGCTGCTGTTTTCCAAATGGGCCCTCTCAAGGCTTCGGGATCCGATGGTTTTCTTGGGCTTTTTTATCAAAATTACTGGGATATTGTGGGTGTTGATGTGGTAACTGCTGTCCAGAGCTTCTTTCATAATGGTGCTTTCTTAAAGGAGATAAACCACACTAACATCACTCTTATTCCAAAAGTCAAGAACCCGGAAAGCATGAACCAATTTCGCCCTATAAGCCTTTGTCGGTTCCTTTATAAGATTATATCCAAGATTATGACCAATAGGCTTCAACCTTTTATCAATGGCCTTATTTCAGAGCAACAATCAGCCTTCATACCGGGTCGTCAGATCCAAGATAACATCATTGTTGCTCATGAGGTTTTCCATTATCTGAAGCTAAAAAAGACGGGTTCAAAGGCGGCCGTTGCTATTCAACTTGACCTCAACAAAGCCTACGATAATGTGTGTTGGGATTTCCTGCTCAAGTTGATGGAAAGAATGGGGTTTGATCAGAAGTGGCTGGGATGGGTTAAACATTGTATTTGCTCAGTACAATTCTCGGTTACTGTGAATGGGGGTCAAGTATGCAATGTCAAGCCGAGAAGGGGCCTCCGCCAGGGTGATCCACTCCCCCCTACCTTTTCCTCATGGTAGCGATGTTTTCTTTCTATTGATGAATAAAGCGGTGATGAACAGGTCCTTGGGTGGTATCAAAATGAAAAGGAATTGTCCTATTGTTTCGCATCTTCTTTTTGCTGATGATTCACTCATTTTCCTGGAAGCAAACACCACTTACTGCTCAAATTTTGTACAAATGGCTGAATGTTTCAGTGAAGCTTCAGGGATGTCCATTAACTTCCATAAATCTAGTGTTCATTTCTCTTGTAATACTAGTGACTCTCTCAAGAATGACATTTGCAGAATCCTGGGTATGAAAGAAATGGATACAGGTACTAAATACCTTGGCTTGCCTGCTTTTTGGGGGAAATCAAAGAAGGAGTTCCTTGGTTACATACGGGACAGAATTGTTACTAAAGTTAGAGGATGGGGTAATAAGCAGTTAAATCAAGCGGGGAAGGAAGTGTTGATTAAATCGGTTCTACAAACTATTCCCATGTATCCGTTTATGTGTTTTAAAGCCCCCAAATCGACATGAAATCAACTTAATTCAGTGATAAGTCACTTTTAGTGGGGCGACTGGGACAATGGTGGTAGGATTCACTGGGGTGCTTGGCAAAAAATGACTTTTCAGAAAGGAGTTGGGGGTATGGGATTCAATGATTTTGGGGTTTTCAATGACGCCCTTCTTGCTCGACAATTTTGGAGGTTAATCAATTCTCCGGAAGCTCTATGGGCAACAGTCCTCAAAGGTATTTACTTTCCCAATTGTTCAAGTTTGGAGGCTGTTAAGGGTGGCACTCCCTCTTGGATTTGGAATAGTCTACTAGCAGGCCAGTCCCTGTTGGAAAGAGGTCTTCCCTGGTCTGTGGGAAACGGCGAATCAATTCGGTTTTGGGAGGAAAATTGGGTGCCTAATCTTCCAAATTTTAAAGTCAGCTCCTCTCCACCCCCTGGATGCACTTGGCTTTGGGTCTCTGACTTCATATCCCAAGCTGGAGCTTGGGATGAGAACAAGTTAAAGGACTGTGTTAGTGATGAGGAAGTTTAGGCTATTCTCCAAGTTCCTATCAGCATGCGTAAAGTTCAAGACAAAATTATTTGGGCGCATACTCCTAATGGCTAGTACTCGGTGAAATCAGGCTATTTCCAAGCTGTGAAGGCATCACAAACGAGCACATCAATTCCCTCGTCCTCTTATACTCCCCAAGATACCATGTGGTCTCGGCTCTGGGCTATACCCACATCCCCCAAGGTACGTATGTTCATGTGGAAAGTGGTTAGGAATTGGGTCGCCTGTAAGCAAAATCTATTTCGTAAGAAATGTGGTGCTTGCCCTTTGTGTCCCATCTGTGAATCCGAGAATGAATATATCGAGCACATCTTATTTCGATGCCCTTGGACTCGGGCTGTCTGGTTTGGAAGTGGTAGGGCCTTTTGGGTTCTGGAACACACTATAGTGACAGCAGATCGCTGGATGGAAGACCTGTTATGTGGTAGTTTAGCGAAGGAATCCAACCAAGAAATTGTAGCGGGGATTTTCCAGCTTTGCTGGGCAATCTGGAAATCAAGAAATGACTGCGTCTTCAATGGCAATCTTCCAAATCCAGAGGAGACTATTCTCAGAGCTTCTAGGGCGAATACAGATTACTTGCAGGCAATCTGGAAATCAAGAAATGACTGCGTCTTCAATGGCAATCTTCCAAATCCAGAGGAGACTATTCTCAGAGCTTCTAGGGCGAATACAGATTACTTGCAAGCTATCTTCACCCCCCCCCCCCCCCCCCCCCCCCTCTTCTAGTTGTTAAGTTTAATGTAGATGGAGCATTTCATTCCCCTCGCAGCTTAGCTGCCTTTGGTATCATTGCTAGAGATCGTAGTGGATCAGCTCTAGTTTGGCGTTTTGGTAGAGTGATGGCTTCCTCAGCAATTTTTATTGAAGCTTGGGCGTTGCGTATTGCTTGCATTGTAGCTATGAAACTGAACCTATGTGAGGTCATTTTCGAATCTGATTGTTTGCCTCTCATTGATAGTCTGAAGGCGTGTGAGCCCCAAAGGCCTTGGGAAATTAGAGCTTTGCTGGTGACATCAAAGGGTGGGCTACAACTAGAAATTGGAAGTTCCTATGGTGTAACAGAAAAGCAAATGGGGCTGCCCATTGGCTTGCTACAAAATGCTTAGCTAGGAGTTTTCTTTTCCAAACGGGTTGTATTCCGGCCGGGTTAGATAAGGTTCTTGTAAGGGATCTTTCTCCTTAAGTTTTGTCCTCTGTTTTATATATGATGATCCTTTCAAAAAAAAAACAAAAAACAAAATTACACTCCAAAATCACAGACTGCCCAAGAAATCAGAATACCATAGAAAGAGAAATATCATCCTCAAAAATCATCAAATCTTTATCTTCCAAAGAAGCAAAATCCCTAGCCTCCCTATCTGCAATTTCAGCCTCTTCCATTTCAAAAATGTTCTTAATGCTAGAGCTCTTTTACTACCTCTGTAACGAATCCCTGGAGAGGCCCACGACTCCAATTAAAAAGTATTTGATTTGCTTATAACTTTTAGGACTCAACGTGTGCTGCGCAGCGTGCTATGCGGGAACTGACGCTGCTGTGTCGGTGTCCGTCCAACTCTAATTCTCTAGCTTCCAACATGGACGCCAAGATCATATCCTCCGTCACGGCCATGACTTTCTCGATTGATAGAATCATTTAAGCTAATTCTTTCATGATAATTTTGGATCCTGCGATTACTAATTGCAGGTCACAAGTCAAACTGAAACTTTTATCTTTAGAGTTAATCCAGTCCATTTACTGAATACTTTTAAATTAGTAGGCTATGGTAAGTTACCCGGACCAAGGAACCTATAGTGCGGGAGTGCACCATGGGGTGTCGCGCATCCGAGTTGTTTATTTTTATAATCAATTATCAAATTTTAAATTTGAACCGTTAAAAGCATCTTTGGACAGCTAAGATTGTGCACTAATACTCTGTAACGCACCCTTGCACCAAAGGGTTCAAACCCAAGTTAACCTCGAATTTGCCATGGCGTCCATTTTTTGGGGTATAAAAGCTACATAAAGATGGTTATGAAAAGTATTCACTGTTTTTGGTTGGAAATTTTGAGAAAAAAATTGTGAAATATAAGTATTATAATTACGAAACTTCGGAATTCTAAGCTCAGAATAAGCTTTTTACCGACCTAAAATTTTGACAACTATCTAGTCTTCACCGAATGCATGGAATCAAATCAAATGAATTCCGATAATCATTACTATTCCTCCGTCCTTTTTTTTGTTGTTGGTACTATTTCATTTTTTGTTGTCCCTGAATAATGGTGTATTTTGAAAAATTAATGGGTAAAAGTTTATAAAATTACTATTGTGTTTTTTTGAAAAGTTAGCGGGTGAAGAGTGAATGTATAAGTGTGAGTGATAATTTTAATAAGTATTGGTGAAGTTGATGTTGATGTGAAAGGTATGAAGTAGAGGTAAATTTTATTTTATTTATCGGCAAAAGTACATTTTATTAAGGAAAAGGGAAAGGGGAATCCAACAAAAAGTTGGATAAAACAGTCCGTTAGAAAATTAGAGGTAAAGGTTGATGTGAATATGTAAAATTTATTGTGGTAGATTTGTTTATTTTTGTTTGATTTCTTGATTATTGTGGTAAAATTTATTTGGCTCGTTTACAACCCTAGTTATAGTATGTGATTTCCAGGATTTGACATTATTGTTTCCTCATTTACCCTCTATTTGCTTGATATTAGCCAAGCGCTACTTATCAATTTGAGATGTCAAGTTATGATTCAGGTTATGAAAGGGACACTACGGTTGTGTTTGGTTTGAGTTTTGGTTTTTGGTAATACTTGGGGGGAAAAAGAGAGATAATAATTAGAAATAGGGGTTAATGATTAAAGAGAGATAGAAAGAAAAATGAGAATAATATTTGAAAATTGGGGTAATGATTGAATAATAATTGAGAAAACCGGGTCTTGAAACCTAAAACGAACAAGGCCTCGCCTCCCCAAATATGGTCTTTGCCGACAGTGATGAAAAATGCCGGTGAAAGATGATATTACTGGCATTGATGATAAATCACCAGCAAAAACACTATACGGGCGGGAATGTAGTCGCTGGCAAAGATAACTTCTAAGGGTGGTAAACCCAATAATTGCTCGTAATAGTAATACCATATAAAATATAAATATTATTATTTTCCAAATAAAATTGAAAAATTTGTGTAGTTGGATGGTTAAGTATCGGGGTTCCATACGAAGGGTCGCGGATTCGAAACTCACGACAAAAAATTTGGGGAGAACTTTTGGCGGCATTAATAAGACCATCAGTAATAGTATGAAGCTTTTACCCGCATTAATAAGACATTTGGTGATAGTGGTTTTCCATTCCCGACGGTGGTCGCGAAAACTGCTGGTTCAAGTATTACCGGCGGTTTTCATGCCCTTTTAACGGCGGTTTTTTACTGTCCGTAGTAAAGTTTTAGTTACCAGAGTTTGTGTGTAATTACGCCATGGATATTTTATTGAGATTTCAAGCTCTAGATTTCGAGGTGTAAAAGTCATAAATTTAATTTGCTGTGAATCTCAGAGTTGTAAGCATGTGGGTGGGGATCGAGATGTGCATTATAAATATCTGGAACCTTAGCTCAGCTAAAGGATAAACATGAATGGAGGTTTCCAACCAACCTCATGTTAATGGAGTCTTTATCATCCCCTTCCTACTTTTATAATGGAATTCCAATGTGATCCTTCCAAAATTGCATACTATTTGCGTGCTTATGCTGCAATCTTTACTCGGAGTTGACACCAAATATAAAAAATGCAGAGTGATCCGAAAAGTGTAGGCCCCAATCAAGATCTTCAGAGTTTTTTTAATAGCAAACGTACCACGTTTTTTTCTCGAAGAAAACGACAAAACGAATAGTTAATTTATGGATAGACTATTTTATTGCAGTTGAAATAGTAGTACTACTTTTCTATCTTTTCATATTCTTTTTTAAATTTATATCAAAGTTGAAAAACGTTCGTACAAGAATATTAGATGAAAAACGTTCGTACAAGAATATTATACGAAAAAAATTATCAAATTTAAAAAAGAATCTGAAAAAAATATCAAATAATTAGCATTTTTTTTCGTCTTTAGTGAATTTTATTTGGCCTTGCTCATACTTTTTTAAACTACTAATAGAAATTTTTAATATTTTTGTTGTAGTTTGGGTACCCGAGCCCATATTTAATCCGGCTTCATCCCCTCCTAAAATTTACTCTCCTACCCTCCATTCCTACTCCCTACCATCATTACCTCTGCTTCAATCAACACTTCCACCGTCAGATTACCATTTGTTGGTTGGGTACCTTAGGTTTGCTTGTTGAATTGCCTTTATAAATTTCTTCAGAAAAAAAAAATGAAGTACTACTGTGCATAGTTTTTTATTTAACCAAATTAAACTGTTAATAGAGATTTTTAATTCGATGTGAAATTTTTTTAATAGAGATTTTTAATTCGATGCGAAAAAATTTAAAAAATTATTTTCGAAAGTATTTAATATTTGTTGCCTTGTTGGCTTGCTGGGATAGTAATAATTAATAAATTAAAATGTTTTAATTTCTAATAAATAAATTTATTTCAATATATTAATGATTAATAAATTAAAATGTTGGTTTGCTCTGCAGTGCAACGAATGTGTTGCGCCATGCAGGGCAATTTTTCAACCGTCTAAATGTGTTTTCGACAGTCCAGATTTAAATGAGTCTTCTCTTCCATGGCAAAGTTTTATTTAAATCCGGACCGTCGAAAGCATATTTAGACGTCCCAGATTACGCTGCATGATGCAGTGCATTTGTTGCACTGTTCTATTCATGCTGCCACCAAATAGTACTATTTAATCCCTTTCCATAAACGTCACATTACTATAGGTTGATCATCCATAGATAAGATTTCCCTAACGAGTACCCATTGGCACACAATAAACACATAAACAAACAAAAAAAAACCTCTCTTATGCAATTTTTTTTACATATTTTAATATATTTTTTCAACCTTAACATGTGCGCACCTATTAGCATTTTCCTAAGTAATATCCTCGAGTACCATTTATTGCTTTACTATATTTAGACCGACTGAAGTGTGGCCACTCGTGGGGCATGGCAAACTACTGACGCAAGCGCCCATTGTAATGATGTAAGCACACCAATTGGGTAACAAATTACACTTTCGATCCAAAATAAGATACTATTACGTTTAAGACACGTGATTTAATATCCGCCACCAACTTGCCCCACTTGCAAACCAAAGAAGTTTCAACGAACCACCAAATTATATTCATATAAAACTTCCAAATAATTGCAACACTCTGACCCACAACTTTACTTAATATCTTTTTCTCCCATCCCCCATATAAACAATCAAAATCCCCCACAACTTTCATTGAATCTCTCTCTCTCTCTCAACAAAACGCAAAACCCATCTCTACAAACCCAAAAAAAAAAAAAGTTGGACTGATATGAGCGGGTACGAGTGTGCGCCGGTGATTTTCCCGGCGAATAATTCCGTCCTCGAGTTCCCGGTGTATCGCCGGAGCTCAAGCTTCAGTAGTCTAATCCCGTGCTTGTCCGAGACATGGGGTGACTTGCCGCTAAAAGTTGACGACTCGGAAGACATGGTCATATACGGGTTTCTGCGTGACGCCGTTAGTGTTGGATGGACGCCGTTTAATTTAACGGCAGCGGATATTAAGATTGAGCCCAGAGAGGAAATGGAGGAGCCGCCGGCTACTACTACCTCGAAGGCTCAATTGGTGGCGCCGCCGGTGAAGGAGGAGACGGTGGTCGTGCAGCCGCCGAAGGGCAGGCATTATAGGGGAGTGAGGCAGCGACCGTGGGGGAAGTTCGCGGCGGAGATAAGGGACCCGGCGAAGAACGGCGCGAGGGTTTGGCTCGGGACTTACGAGACAGCTGAGGAAGCGGCTCTGGCTTACGACAGAGCGGCTTACCGTATGCGCGGCTCTCGGGCTTTGCTTAATTTCCCGCACCGGATTGGCTCGAACGAGCCCGAGCCGGTTAGGATAACGGGTAAGAGGAGGTCGCCGGAGCCGTCTACATCGGCTTCCGACAGCGGCTCGCCGAAGAGGAGAAAGAGAGGAATGGTGGCGGCTGAGGAAGCCGAGGTGGAAATGGAGAGCCAATCAAATGTGTTTCAAGTTGGGTGTCAGATGGGACAATTGCCAGTTGGCGAGCAACTATTGGTTAGCTAAATTTTAGCTGCTGATGGAAAATCAAAAATGATAAAGACACATCCTCTCTACCACACCTCCTCTCACATGTGGTGTGGGTCCCCCACATGTGAGAAGGGGTGTGACAAAGTGTGGTAGAGAAAGTGTGTATGTATCATTGTTCATGGGAAATTGGTGTAGTGGGGACCAGTTGGATGCTTTGCAATGTAAATGTGTAAAATGAATTACAGGATGAAAGTCCCAAGGAAATGTGTAATTGAGAGCTAAACTTTTTATTTGTTATTTTATGAGCTTATATTGTGGTCATGTGGTGTGTTGTTTTTTGGGTAAGAAAATGAAAGAGCTTCATTGTTCAACACATTACAAACCAACATCCAAACTAGTACGAGTTTATATACAAAATCAATTTTGCTTCATAAGTTAACGATGATAAATTTTTTGAGCTATTAAAAGTCTTGGCACCATCATGAATGTTGTCCCTCAAAAACTGCTGATTTGTAAAATTGAAAATGACACAAACAATCAAACTTTGATTTGTTGATTGTTAGTTTGTTGGATAAACTTGCGTTGAGGCTTCGAGATTCTACAAAAAGTATATTTTCTCAGTTGACTTTGTTATTGTATCGTGTCGTGTTGTGCTATGCTACGTTCCTAAGTTTCTCCAAGGATTGAAAAGTTATGATTGCATTGGGTTATTCAAATATGGAGCAGGGTTGACTTTCCATAGAGAGATTATTCAGTGTCCCTGAGGCACGATGACCACCATCAAGTCGTGCTTAGACCACTATTTCACTACGCATGCATTAAACTGGAGTTTATATACTTGGTCTTGGGGCCTAGATCTATGTGGAAATGGGGGGGCTGCTGTGCACAGCCGTGCTGTGCATGGTGCTGTGCACCCCCTCGGCCGTTGGATCGTGTTTTGGACGGTTCAGATGTGTTTTGATTTTTTACCGTAAAAAAAAATCAAAATTAAAGGATAATTGCCGAACGCATCCGAGCCGTCCAAAACTCAATCCAACGGTCGAGGGGTGCACAACACGGCTGTGCACAACACCTCCCCCAAGTCCGATCTATGTGTGGTGGAAAAGAAGCCTATGATATTGCGTGATGGTATCCGGGGTACACTGGAATAATTCTCCTTTCCCATGGGTTTTCAATCAAGCTGATTAACTTCTAACAAGCTTGTTCACCTAAAATATACCAAATTGAAGATTTCTAAATTTTTTTATTAGTTGATTAACTTTTGACAATGAAAGTAAAAAACAACCATGACTGGGGGTGAGAGAGCAATACGAGTAGAACATGGGGACTCGAGAGCATTCTTAATTTTCTTCTTTTGTGCTTGTGTTTATGATATTGTATGTCTTTGTTGCCATACATAGATTTTATGACATATCGTTTTGTGTGTCATATATAGATTTTACTAGCTCTTCTATTTTGATTCTTCAATTTTTTATCTTTAGTATGTACAATTTTTTTTTTGTAAGTTACAACTGCGACAAACTCTCCCATCAAATTGTCGCTCTATAGATGGTTCTATGTTTCTCTAGAGGACTAGGTGTGAGTAAGGACATGACCGTATAACTTTAGTTGCACCTTTTGTAAATTCACCCTTCTCACAATTATTTCCTCCACTCTTTGACACACATCGGACAATGTATAATTGGGCTCCCAAACGGGTCCTAATCCCTTTGCAGTGCAATTATCGCTTCAACTACCAATTTTCACCTCCCCAAAGAAAAAGAAAAGACATCGTTAATGCATGGTTTTATGTTTCTTCAGAGGACTAGGACCTTTTTTTTGGTAAATAGACCTTACAACTTTAGTTGAAGTACTCTTCGTAAATTCACCATCCTCCCAATCATTTCCTTCACTCTTTGATGCACAATGCACAATGTATCATTGGGCTCCCCAACGGGCCCCTAAGTCCATTGCAATGTACTTACCTCTTCAACTACCAATTTTCAACTCCCCAAAGAATAAGAAAAGGCATTGTTAATAGGGTTTTGCTAACGTGTGCCTAATAGGCACACAATAAGCACATAAACAAACAAAAACAATACACACTCCAATACACTTTTTACACTTTTCAATACACTTTCACATATCCCTATACACTTTTCACACATTTCAATACACTTTTCCAACCTTAACGTGTGCCTATTAGGCATACGTTAGCATGTTCCTTGTTAATGGGAATAAACATCTATATTACAACGGAGTGTCCCAGTCATTTTTTTGTGTCAGTCATCGAATTACATTTTATCCCTCTCTCTCTACCTTTTTCCTGCACCGACCCATCACACCCAAAATTTCAAACTACATTCTTTCTTTGTCCCCTCTTCGAAATTTTAATCACATTCTCTCTCACTACCTCCTCTCCTTCCCCAACTCTGAAATTCGAAGGACCATAAAAAATTGGCACGGGTACGAGCACGTGCGTCAAGCCGTGCCTTCAGGCACAGGTATGCACTAATCTTCTACGGAAAGAAGCTTAAAGCAATAATTAGACATCATAAGAAAACAAAATTTTCTTCAATTCGTTTCCATCTTTTCTCACTTTATAAAATTATCTACAAAGAAGTCGAACAACATGATTAGTGGGGAGTGTTGTTCAATGTGAAAAGGATCATTTTTTAGCGGTGAATAGAAAAAGGACAGTGCTACCCGTACAGAACGGGGTGCACAGAAAATGTACCGATCGCGTTTGGGGACCCACTTTTGGGTCCCACACAAGTGATCCGAACCGTTCATTATTCTTAAAACATTTTTTCGAGGGGCCCCACAAAATTTCAGCTCAATCGGACGGTTGGAAGTGCTCGAACCGAAGTCTCACCGTTTGAATCAAAAATTAAAAAAATGTTTTAAGAACAATGAACGGTTTGGATCACTCGTGTGAGACCCAAAAGTGGGTCCCCGAACTCGATCGGTACATTTTCAGTTCCCTTTTTCTGTACCCGTATCATTATCCATAGAAAAATTCGAAAACATTAACACCGATTAACCAACAAATCAATTTATACTCTCTTTTTCTTTTTTCTTTTTTTGGGTTGGAAGTACATAACAGTACGTACGGTGAAGACTTTTGTATAGGACTCCTGCTTGTTATATTTTGTCAACCCCTGAATGATTTTTTCTTGGTCAAGCTAAAGAAATGGTCTCCAATTCAAATAGTAGATTATTTTTATTTTAATGTAGAGTTGGTGATAGTTGTGCCAGAAATTCCTAATCGAGTCTCTTATTGAGGTAGACCTGATAAATTTTTAAAAGTTCGTATATGATTATTACACTTACAGTATTTGATAATTCACTTGTTCAAGTCAGTTTACGCGCACCTCTAATAATTTTGATGGATTAATCATACCATTTACTAGAGGGGATCAGGTAGTTGATTATATAAGTTAAAGTATGTCAATATTAAGAATATTACTGGTTAAATTTAGGATAAACCTATGGGTACAACATATAAGTGTATACCAAAGGTACACTGCTACCATGAGATCCATTTCAAGGTCTCACATAATTGATCGGAACCGTTCATATTTTAAAACACTTTTCTAAGGGCCACTACAAAAAAAGAAAAGAAAAGAAGAAGCTCATTTTAACATCGGTAATACTTCGATTGATTAGTTGCCCAATTTCCTATAATTAAATAGGGCAACTAATTGATCGAAGTATTACCGATGTTAAAATGAGCTAATTTTTAACAGTAGTCCTTAAAAAAGTGTTTTAAGAATATTGAGCAGCTCCGACCATTTGTATGAGACCCGAAATGAGTCCTACAGAAGCGGTGTACATTTGTTGTACACACATTGTACACTTAGATGAATTGTTAAATTTAGGGGGGAAAAACACTGTATAACCATGTTAAACTTAATCCATCATATAACTTCCAATTCATGTCCCCGAATATTTGTCACATGAGACTTACCTATTTTGAATTGACCAAATAGTAACAATAATTGATTCATAAAGTAAAGGTCAATACCTAATTTTTACTCTCAAATTGAGGTTAAGCATGTGAACGGAATCAGATACTTACTATCTACCCAACTTTCTATGGAAATATCCTTTTCTACATTACAAAAGTAATTAATAGTCAGTCTTCACGACGTTGGCACGAGGTTGACATCTTTTTAAGTCTTTCAACTGGAAAAATTGGGTACGATCCATAATTGAGATATTAAAGCAAAGGAAAAGTATGTGGAAAATATCTTAAAACTTTTGCAACTTTTTCTGTCCACGAGCCTGTTTTGGTCAAATATGTGATGAGTATGAAACAGATATCAAGAACACAGAAATTTCTATTTCTTCCTCTAGTGTCGTGCCGTTCTTAGGAAGCATGTGAATGTGTGTCACGCATACAGAAATGCAAGGAAATTAACAAAAGTTTTTTCATGATGATATTTGGAAGGAAAGGTTTACACACGGCTAGATTCCTTATATATTCCTTAGTGGGGTAACTACATAGACCAAGGATCGGGTGCTAGCTAGCGGTTTCGGCCTTTCGGTATCGCTGCACTCCGCTATACCGGCACTATCTAAAATTTACACCCATATTGGCCGATTCCAAACACGTATTGATTTTTATCCGATTTTTCTCCTGGTACATTGCTGCATGATTCTACTACGTATCATCGATGCTCGATACCCGGTTTTGTTACGTATCATCCGATACTCCTGCGACTGCTTTACCGTTTCCGCTATCACTATATATTTAAAACCTTGATATATACCAAACACCAGTTGATCTACACTACATAATTGTGTGGAAGAGATCCTCTCCGGTACATGTTTTGGATTGGAGGAGACAGTCCACTCTGGACCGTCTATTGATATATTTAATGGTTCAAATTTGCATTCAAACTTGGGAATAAACTGGTTGTCCGGAGAAATCGATAAGTGGAGACTTGAGTGGCCTAAGTCATTCCTGCCCTATCTTCAGTTTGATTAAATGTGAGAGATTTCTAATTTTGGGTTTTTCCAAAACTAAGTTTTCCAAAAAAAATTAGCAACTCAGTTGCTAAAATTATGATATTTCAAATAAAAAAAATTAAGTGTTTCCGTGTATTATTTTTTGAATTTTCACACCGAATTAAAGTACACGAGGAGTACTTTAATTTGGTGCGAAAAAAATCGAAAAACGATACACGGATCCACTTCATTTTTTGATTTCAAAACCATGATTTTAGCAGCTGCTGAACTCATTTGCTAAAATCATGGTTGATTTTAGCAACTGAGTTACTAAAATCTTTTGAAAAACTATGCCGCACGAGAGGAATGTGAGATTTCTATTCTTGTTCTGTGTTGGGTAACCTTTAACTCGATGTCACCACACTGCACTGCCATTTTACTTTTTAGATTGAAAAATGGGCTGAAATACAACGTAAAGCCCAAACTCGATGTCACGAGTGCACTGCCAATTTAGATTAAAAATGGGCTGAATATAAGTAGTAGCGTAGTTAACAAGTGGGCGTGAGTATGTCATCCGCGTAATCCAACGTAAAGCCCAAGCTACGACCTCTTTGTGAGCTAAACTTTGGTTCGGTGGAATATTTCTGGGACGGTCCCAATTTTGGGCTTGATGATTGCACGGGTCCTAACCAAATAAGTTCATGTCTCGTTAGATCCTTCTCCAATTACCTCTAAAGTCTAGAAAAAATGCATCTACTTATCATTAAGGTAAGTCACTTTTTTTTTAATTACCATTAAGGTAAGTCACTCTTTTTTGGGTTTATGTTTATGGTGCACTTTCCTGTTATAAGATTTTAGTAGTTTAGGCACTTTCATAGGGTACCTTAGAGTTTAGGTTTAGACACTTTTATAAGTTACCTTAGGGTTTACGTTTAAGGTGCACTTTCTTATTATATGTTTTTAGTAGTTTAGGCATTTTCACAGGGTACCCTAGGATTTTAGGCACTTTATAGGGTACCCTAGGATTTAGGTTTAGGCACTTTCAAAGGGTAGCCTAGGATTTATGCACTTCCAAAGAGTACTCTAGGGTTTAGGATTAGAGTGCACTTTCCTGTTATAGGGTTTTAGTGGTTTATACACTTTCATAGGGTACCCTAGGGTTTAGGTTTAGGCACTTTCATAGGGTACCTTAGGATTTGGGGAGTTGATGGGAGAAAGATTGTGCCCATGTGAGGTGGGTAAAGAGAGAGAGAGAGAGACGGAAGTCTTGGGGGAAATTACCTCAGGCGTGCATCTTGATTTTCCTCGAGATTTGGGCGTGCAATTTCCTATGGTTCTGTACCGGCCGGGAATTCACCTCAAATATTTTTCACGCACGTCGTTCGGGTTTTCCTTGATCAAAATTTTCTAGGAATATTTCTGAGCTTGTCCCAATTTTGGGCTTGATGACTGCAAGGATCCTGACCAAAAAAGTTCATGTCTCGTTAAATCCTTCTCCAATCTTTTCCACGCGCGTCGTTCGGGTTTTCCTTGATCAAAATTTTCTAGGAATATTTCTGGGCTAGTCCCAATTTTGGGCTTGGTGACTGCAGGGGTCCTGACCAAATAAGTTCATGTCTTGTTAGATGCTTCTCTAATTTTTTCCACTCGCATCGCTTTTTCTCTCTCTGCCAATGTGCATATTCAATCCCCTCTCTCTTCTTATGTCACTTTCTCGAGTTTTTATTTTTATTTTTTATCAAAATATTGTTCTTTTTGGAACAATTCAGCAATCTATCGTTGTTTTCAAATTATTTATAAAACTACCGTTGTTTTGTACTTCTCATTTTCAACCTGAGATCTTTATTTACTTCTCATTCTTAACCTGAGAAGTTTTTTGAAATTTCATCTGACGTGTCACTGTCCAACGTGGATATTTGACCAGCGTGTCCGTACATACTTTTCATTTTGGACATGAGAAGTTATTAAACATCTCAATTTGGACTTGAGGGGTCTTTTTAATTTCTAGTGTACTAACTGAAAACATACTTCTCATATTGGACCTGAGAAGTACTACTAGTCTCGTTTCTAGTTTCTTATTTAAAAACTTGACATCTATTTTGTTACTAGCGTAATTGGTAAATGGGGTATTCTTTTCACCATTTCTAGTGAGCTACCTAAAAAACGCAGAGGCGGAGAATGAAAAGATGAAGCGTATTTGTGAAGCTAGTAAATTTACTTGCGCAAGGGATGTTCGTCTGTTTGATACCGCTTGATGTTTTAAAGAATTTCATATGAATGGATGACCGGGTAGCGAAGTGGCAGACAATGGGTGTGAGATAGGGTTGAGATTCATATGGATTGTTAGGGGCATATAAAGAAAACAAAAAGTACAAAACATCTTCGGACATTTAAAAGTAGTAGTATAGTTTGAAAATATTTTAAAAAAAAATGGACAAGGAAAATGTATTTTTTCAAGCAAAAAGTTTTCAGAAAAAGAATGTGAAACACGATTTTCGCATAAATTCCCAAATGGGCCAAAACATCACATACAAGCGCGCGCTAATACCAAAACTATTTTTGATTGTGCCAAAACTGAAGTGCTTGAAATGCTTGTACTCATGTGTAAAGTACAAGCTCTTTATGCATTGGAGTTTTGGCACAATCAAAAACAGTTTTGGCATTATCACTAGCCTTTGAAAGTCCCTTTTTAAAAACGTGTTTATAAAACACGCTTTTTAGGCAAATTACGATTAATCAACGTCAAAAGCATGTTTGGCAAACACGATTTTTGAAACCATAATTGCTAACCACGTTTTCATGTATTTTGAAAATAAAGTTTAAAAAGTTGCATTTTAATTACATAAGTTACAAAATAAACCCAAATCGGTTATTGGCTCATAGATATTATCGGTTATAATGTACAGAATTGCCATGGTAAAGGGACAAATTTAGACCGTTAGATGTGAAGCAATGGAGGGTGTTAGATGTGTAACAATGGAGGGTTGAAATTTGCTAGGAGAAGAATATTTTATTGAAAAAACCCTTTATTGTAATATAGAGATGTAGCTAACGTACCGAGGCTTTTTTTATTTTTTATTTTGTCAAAATGGTAGTATATTATTAGAATTTAAACAACCAATTACATCATTTAGATCGACAATCCTTATCAAAAAAAGAATTTAAGCAACCCGGGGCCGGATCTCCCATGTGTTTGTCCCAAACCCTCTCAACCCAACTCGCGCTAGGTCATTTGCCACTGCATTTGCATATCTCCGAACAAACTAAAAATCACAAATTCAAAACTGATGAGCCATCTTATGAATATCCTCAATAATCACTTCCACTTCCGAAAGGCAAACCATTTCATCCCGCATTGAGCATTTACCATTTACCAACACTCAATAGACCTAAGTCTTTCCTCTTTAAAACATGTTTTAAAGGGTCCCCGCGAGAAAGCAAAAAAATACCGGGATGAGCTTGATCCTAGTAGTTTTTCATAAAACTGTACATATGTAGTTTTTATGAAAAACTTTTTTTTTGCTAATTTCTCACTGGGATCCTTAAAAATACGTTTTAAACACATTGGACGGTTCGGATCATAAAAATTTGACCCGCATTTTAGGGTGTGGATAGGAAGCTCACTTGATGTGTGTGTGTGTGTGTGTATATATATCAACTTCCAATGAGGGATCCCTCATTTTCAATAAAGTGAGGACCAAGCAATTTTTCCACTTTCCGAACTGAATTCTGACGATCTGAACCGTTAGATGTGTTTAAAATGTGTTTTTAAGGTCCTATATAGCGTTTTTAACAAAAACTGATCGGATGAGGCCCTTTCGGGTATTTTTTTGGACGAATCCTCGCGGTAGACCTGAAAAACACATTTTAAACACATCTAACGGGTTGGATCGTCGAAATTTGGTCGGGAAGCATGAGGTTGAACCAATCAAAGAATTGACCACAAATATTATTTGCAAAAAATTATTATTGCTGGTGTAGTATGTGCATTTTATTGTTTGGCAAATAATACTTCTCCATAATAAGAAGGTGACTAAATGTAGTATTTATTGAATGAACACAGAATAAAATATTACTTGTTAAGTGAATAGTGACTTGTTTAACGAAGAGAGGTATTGTTGCACAAACCAAGTAAAGAAAGGTTTTGTTGAGACTGATGCAACAATGGTTTGTGGTATTTGACTTTGCTATAATAGCTATAAGTAGTTTTGTTCGTCCTGATGAGGATGCTCTTAGATTGTAGTTTTAGTTGTTGGTTCTTGGCTGTAATGGGGCTGGTTTGGGGTTTCTACTGGTAGCAGACACTTTAAAGAGAGTTTGTGTTGTGGTTAATTTCTTCTGCCGATGTGCTTGAACAAGCAATGCCTTGAGCGGTTTGCTGTTGCAATGTTTCTCCCCGCGATCGTGTTTGTGTGGGGATAGAAATGTCCAAAAAAATATGAGTCCTCGTATCAGCTCGTGGAAGACATTGTTTTACTAGGCAAGCCGTCAGGCCCAGCCCTGAGTTTTTCGTGACCCTAAGCAAAATTTAACAATGGGGCCCTTTTAAGTTATGTATATATTTGTTGTTCAACACAAATTTCGAAAGCACCCTTTGGTGGAGTGGTCATTGGAGGTGTGTAATTCTTGTTGGAGCACAACGTCATGAGTTCAACTCACGCAGGCCACAGTCAGGGCCGGCCCAGACCCAAGGCCTAGGGTACTCCAAAAATGACTACTATTTGGGGGCACTCCACCATTTTATACAATTGGGCCTGAGTATAACTCTTTTTACCCACTAAAATTAGTAAAAGGCCCAACCTATCACGTGCACACGCCACACTCTTCAATGGGGAGACGGAATTTATCTTTATAGACAAAGGAGAGGTTGCTGAATGGTAAGTAGTCGATGTGGGATCAGAAGAAGTAATACAAAGGCAGCAAAGGAGAGGTTGCCACAACAAAGAGGCCAACTTTGAAAAATCACTATAAATTGAGCTTTGTATAGTTTTGAGTGATTCTAGTGTCAAAAGATTCGCAAAAGAATATATTTCAAAAGTCATGAAGGAACCCAAGTCCAATTTGATCTCTAAGTATGAGAAAACAGACAAATTCCAAAGCTATATCAATCTGTCCCATAGGAGATTGAGAGTGTTGCAGACCAGATTTCAAAAATCCACTATAAATCGAATTCTTAATGGTTTTGAGTGATTCCAATGGAAAAATAAAGACCTCTGAGTGCACTTTAAATCATATGAAGGAACCAAAACGTAATTAACAGTTTATTAAGGGAAAATCGCCCAAAACAACGACCCCTGTAACCAGTTTTACAGGGTAATATCTCTCTCGATCTCTCTCCTCTAATTCCTTTCTTCTCTTTTGTTCAGAAAGTCCCACATCGAAAGTTTAGCAAACTTTCTTCTCTAAGAACCCTTATATATACAGCACTTCACTCTATTCCATCTAACCTTAACCTCGCACATGGATTTTCAGCTAACGCGAGTTAAGCCCAAGCATGTAAAAAATGAGGGTATTTGTAGGGCACATTTTTTGGACTAGGCCTGGGGCATCCCAAATCCTTGGGCCGGCCCTGGCCACAGTTATAAAAAGCACCCTCCCTCATGAATTTTTTGTGCATATTCTGACTATCATTCTGTACAAAAAAGGGCTGCTTGTAAAAGACTCGAAGTAGGGAGCTAATGGCTAGGAGACGGAAGCCTTACTGCTGCGCTATCTCACGCTGTTAGCGAAAGACTGGCCTATATAATATTTATTATAATTTCAAAATTTGCGGGATCTATTATTAGGCCAAAAATTGGAAGCCCTAAGCGACGGCTTGATGGGCTTATGCCCAGGGCCGGCCCTGCAAGACGCTTTAGCCATGATCAGAATTTGCGCGTTATCTGATCATGATCATGGCAGTACTCCATGATTATATTATAATCTCCCCCTAATGTTGATGTTCTGGTATCTGTAATTTAATCCTTGGATCTCTATTTTATGATATTTTATGACCCAGACCGCCCATTGTTCATTTCCAAACTTTGACCCGCCCCTTCACATTAAACTCGATGCACGTTGTCCCACAGGATAACCGCCACTAGCTAGGTCTCCACCGACCCCTACCAATAATGTTACGGACACAATATTTGAATATAACACTCACATAGGGTGAGACGCATGGGGTGAACCCACATATAAATCTCACCCTTACGTAAGTGTTGTATCGGAATGTTGTGTTTGTGTTGTATCCGTAACATATTCCATATTTGCCAACAGCTTCAAAATACGACAAAACCAGACGTGTCAAAAACCCGAGCCCCTTCCTTACATGCAACCCATGCATGAGAAGCGAAGGAACACGTGACACATCACTCAAACACGTGGCCACCCCTACCCTCCTCTCCCCCCACCTTTATAATCCCCCACAAACCCACCACCCTTTTCTCAAAACCCCTCCAATTTCCTCATATATCTCATCCCATACATAAAATAATATATAATATATAATAGTAATATTAATAAGTAGTCCAAGATTAATCAACTTTCGACCGTCTGATTTCATAACTCCAAATGGCTGATCCACGCCAGCAGCAGCTTGGCCAGCAGCACTACGGCCAGCAGCAGCAGCAGCAGAGGGCCAAGCAGGTGGTGAAGGCGGCGACGGCGGTAACAGCCGGCGGATCCCTTCTGGTTTTCTCAGGCCTAACTCTGGCTGGAACGGTGATACTTCTCGTCCTGGCGACCCCACCCCTGGTGTTATGCAGCCCGGTTCTGGTCCCGGCTGTGATAACGGTATGTTTGATACTGACGGGGTTCGTGGCGTCGGGAGGGTTCGGGGTGGCGGCGGTGACGGTGTTCACCTGGATGTACAGGTACATGACTGGGAAGCACCCGCCGGGGGCGGACCAGCTGGACCAGGCTAGGCGGAAGCTGGCGAGCACGGCGAGGGATATGAAGGACAGGGCGGAGCTGTTCGGGCAGCAGCATATTACGGGTTCGCAGCAGTCTTGAAGGAGGAGCGTGTGTCTCACGCGCTTGGTGTGTGCATCCAACGGGTGGTGATAACTGATAGGAGTACAGGGTGGCGATCGATCGATCGATCGAACAGCTTTAGCTTCAGTGTGGGGGTTTTTGTTTGTGTGTTCATTTGTTATGTTTTTTTTTTTTTTTTTTGTGCGTCTTTTCTATGTTTTTGCGTCTGTAATAATAAGCTGTTTTCGGTTCTGCAAACATAAAAGGAAATTGGGAAGGAAATAGCAAATGACGAAAATACACTCAACCAAACACAACACCGAATACAACGAGACACAACACCAAATACAACCGGATGCGAGTCCCACGTGGGACCCATGTGTACGTTCGGTGTTGTGTTGCGTGTTGTGTTGTTAAAATAAAAAATGTTAGTTAAAGTTAGCAATATGTGGCCCAAAAATGCTAGCAATGGAGTAATCAAAATTTAGGAACATCTTTACTAATGTACTCAAATTGCATACTCGAAGTTATTAATTTTTTCACAATAATCAAATTTAATAGATCCCACATTTCCTTAAATAAACCCGTCATTACACTGAGACCACCTTTCTATTCTCTCTCCTCCAACAATGTTTTCAACAAATTATTGAATTTTTTTTCAAAACCTGTTTTCTTTTTCAAAAAACTACTCCCTCCGTCTGGATTTGTTGGTCCGTTTTGGGGATTCCAATTTTTTTTTCCATTACCTTTTGAGTTTGTTAATTTCCTATTTTAACCTCAATCCCTCCATTTAATACTCCCTCCTTTCTAATTTGATAATCCATTACGAAACTACGTGCAATTTTCAAACTAAAAAATAATGTAGTTACAAAAATTATTTTTTTTATCAATATAGATCTTGTTTAATAGATCTCATTAAGAACTTTAATACGGTGCAAAAAAAATTCAAAAATGTAAACACATTATTTTAAAAAAAAAAGTTTTTGAGTTGTTATTTAAGTTTTAGAAAAGGGTCAAAAAAGTAAAATTTCCATACTTTATCCTTTGACTTTTGAAAATGGACAAACATTTTAGGATTTGAAAAAGTATGTTTGTGGACTAACAAATCCGGACGGAGGGAGTATTTGTTAAAACTGAATTATTTTTTATTTTCAAAAACATTTTTGAAAACTTATTTTTTTGGAAAAAGTTTGTTTTTTAAAACTGAATCGAAAACTTTCCTTTTTAAGAAAACTATTTTGTTTGGGAAAACAGTGTTTTAAATAATCTAGTTTCTGTGATATAGCATTCAGTTTCCACTATGTTATCGTGGAATTATACATTGTTAACTTTAGTAATCATCTATATGAATAATCAAAATGTGATATGACAATTTTTGGTTGATCGGGAAACCAGATTTATTGATACTCGACATCAAGGAAAACCAAGCCCTATATGAATAATCAAAATGTGATATGATAATTTTTGGTTGATCTGGAAACCAGATTTATAGATTTATTGATACTCGACATCGAGGAAAACCAAGCCCAGACACAAAAGCAAAACCTCATCACCAAGTTTGGAATCCCCAACTCATCTTCATTACTCCGTCTCGCCATGCGGCCGTCCATTCCATCCATTAGTAGACCTCAGTCTCTTCATTTTTTTTCTCTGAACACTGATTTTCGTCAGTAATACTGAAACAAAGCGGAAAATTAAAATACAGCATCTATAGTTTTGGCGAAGTTTTAAATAAAAACGGGTACAGCATCTAGTTTAAATAATGGTATCGGGACAGGTCGAGGTGAAAGTTGTAACCATAACGGTGATGTGTAGTCTCGGTAGTAATGGAATTGGTAACGGTGAGGCGTAGCCGGATTTTCTCTTTCCCGTACCCGCCCCGTTCCTTTCGGAGGCGGACTCGGAGCGGGAGAAATCGGAGGTGTGTCGGGTTCGGGGATAAATCGGGTCCCCATTTACCATATAATTTTTTGATAACTTTGTTCTTTAAAATGTTTTGACAAGAAAACAAGATATTGACAAGTAATGATAGTTAAAAATATATCACAAAGTAAACAAAGATACAAAATAGTGATGTATTATCAGATATTTTGCTCTTATAATACTAAAATAACGAAATGTTTATAGATAAATACATATAAAAATTAGTAATAACTATCATCGGAGTCGGATCGGGTTAAAACGAATCGGGGGAAGAAAATACCATCCCCGCCCCGTTTGTTTATCGGATCGGAGATTACCCGCTTGGATCGGGGCGGGGACGGAGCGGAGGTAATTGCCATCCCCAAGTATTGGGAGTATTGGTAACAATGAGGTGTAATGGTACGTAATAGGAATCGGTTGTTGTCGTCGCAAATTCTTAAAAGAAATTAGCGAATTATGGGAAGGCTGATTTTTTACTTTGACTAGATTACATAATGTGCAGTAGGGCATTTGTCAATTTTTTTAGAATGGATACATAGATTTCTGACTAATATGCAAAAAAAAAAAACATAAATATCCAGGCTCTCTCCGATATCTGCCCTGTTTCAGCTTTCATGTTTCACGCCCCATTCCACTAAATCAAAAACGCCAAAAAGCCAGGTTATTACAAAAATTGAGACAATCACTCTCTCACAATACCACATAAAAAAAATCGCAAAAAACCAAAAATGCATTCTGTACTTTGCCATTGATTCACTGCTCTTTAAAATTGAAATATCAGTCATGTATTCTCTTCAGAGGATCACACAGTGCCCTGGTGTTACCGGCACCCGTGGTCGACCTGTATATAATCCGTGCCCTTGTTTAAGTCGTCGTTCATGCCAACAAGCAACTTCCAAGAATATTTAAGAGGGTCACTCGCCCGCTTGTATAATTTTGTTTTGGGGGTCCAATAATGTACGCTTGTATAATTTGTTTTGAGGGTCCAATGATACTTTTTCCCTTTTTTTGAGTCTTGTAAACAATAGTATTTTTGAATTGGTTTCACTTTGTCATAGGTTTGTTGGGCTCGAAGTGACCCATGAATTTGGTTACACAATGTCACTCCTTGCGACAGTTCTAAAAACAGACTTATGGGTGCGATGTCGAGTGTCATAAAGACTTAATTGAAGCTTTTCTTAATACCAATACCAATTGGTTTTAGGAGAGATGGTGAAAAAGTGGTCTGATTAGTATTAGAGCTTAGAGGTCAGGGGTTCGAGTCACAGAAGCGTCATCGTGAGAGAGGATTGTTGGGCCCGGAGTATCCCCATGGATTTTGTTACACAATGTCAGTTCCTACGACTGCTCTAAAAACATATTTGCGGGTGCGATATTGAATGTCATAAAAGACTTAATTGAAATCCTTCCTACCATATTTCTGAATTACCAAAAAAAAAAAAAAAATCCTTCCTACCACTAATAAGTTTTAGAAGATATGGTGGAAAAGCGGTCCGAAAAGTGGTATTAGAGCCAGGAGGTCATGGGTTAAAGTCGCGGGACCGTTATTGTGAGAGCGAGATTGTTGGGCCCGGAGTGCCGCCATGGATTTGGTTATACATTGCCACTCACTGCAACCACTCTAAAAACAAACTCGCGGGTGCGATGTTGATTGCCATAAAAAACTTAATTGAATATCTTCCTAATACCAATTGGTTTAGCATATATGGTGAAAAAGCTGTCCAACAAGGTTGTTTCTTTATATTTTCCAATTCTTTTTATCTTATTTTTTCTATTTATATTGGAGCAATTTTGAGTCCGTCAAAGAACATTGATCCTTTCTTCGCTAAATTCTAATGAGAAAAATTACATTTTGCCCCTAATTTGATCTGACTTAAAGACACTTCATAAAAAAAAAAATTGCTTCCCTTTCTTTTTCTCCCCCTTTCAATTTTTTTTTTTCAAAAAGATTCTTTCTATTAAAAAAGATTCCCTCTCCACTCATTACCTTATTATTTAATTTCTCTCTCTATCTCTCTCTAATCATTATCTCATTATTCTCATTTTCAAAAACTCAACCAAACACTATCTAAAAAATTCTTCTCAAAAATTTCTTTTCAAAACCCATCCAAACACAGCCTTACCTCTGGAATCTGATCCATCAAAATTCAAACATACATCCGATTTGCTAATTAAAACTTCCCATGACACCATTGTAACTTACGGGCCAAAGTCGGGAATTTAATTTTCTGTCTTAAATTTCATGGATTTTGAGTTTCAACCCAATAGAGAAACATTTAGAAACCACTAGAAAATAGTAATTATCTTTTGAAGCCCAATTCTTTTCAACCCAATAAAGAAACATTTAGAAACCACTAGAAAATACAATTATCTTTTGAAGCCCAATTCTTTTCAACCCAGTATTAGAAACCACTAGAAAATAATTATCTTTTGAAGCCCAATTCCTTAAACGTACCTGTCCAACATTTAAATCTACCAAATTTTTAGGCCTGGCTTTCGAAAATTTGCTCAGGCTGTGTTTCTGAATTAAGGATTCAGAACTTTCAAATCTTCAGTCAAGGAAAAGGAAAAGAAAAACTTATTTAAGGAGAAGGCAAAAACTTTTTCATGGAAATCTACTCACTATCATATCACATCACCTAGTTAGAATTCGGATTCGGGGCCCCTTGTCTATTTGACTTTTAATTGAACAAAATGTCCCTTTTTACCCCTTCTTTTTTGAAATAATGTGACATAAACAGATATCTTCTCGTAGTTTTTGACGAACAAATCTCTCCCCTAATATTTCTGAAATAACACTACCCTCTTGTCCTTTAGCTGAAAATACCCAAGACCCCCTTCCGTTACACAACAGTTAGAAAATGGATGTAGAATGATGATGTGATTGTACTATATATTTTGGTATACCTATTTTACCCTCACCGAACTCTTAACCCTCTCCACTAATTTCTATAAATACTAACACCACCACTGACCACACTTCACATTTTTACATCAGTACCACTTACCTGAGAAGAAGCAAACGAAGATACTGGTGGTAAGAAAAGTTTATCATTTACACCCCTGACCCCTCCAACACCACCACACTTCACATTTTTTGATTTATGTACTTTCTAATTCTCCAATTTTATGGTTGTAACATCCATGAAATCTAACATGGATTCTGCATCTTCAACAAGCACCAATGCAATACTTAAATTCAGGAATAAGTTATGCCGTTTCAACCTAAAGGCAGTCTGTGGGTTCTGGGACTGGTGCAAACCAGTTAATATTGTCCAAAGTGTGTCAATAGAGGACCTTCCATGAGGATGAGACCCAAAACGCAAGACCTAGGGTTGACAATGCAATGGCAGCTAAGGTGCAAATGCTTGACTATTAACACAACATTACTACATCATTAATCTGGCTTATACAAAAAAGAGTGCTATATAAAAAGGGCATATAGTTGAGTTTATCTGCCCTATACAACTACATTCTGAGTATTAGTCAGCCATAACTATACTGTCTATACATCACCAAAAGGAAAAAACATATGCACAAAATAGTAGCTATATCAACCCATTTCAAAAGTAATAAAAATTAAAAAAAAAAACCCCAAATTCAGTAAACCCTAAACTCGGATTTAACCCAAAAAGCAAAAAATAAAAAATAAAAATAAAAAATCAGAAAACCCAACATTGATGTTGCATGACGTCTAACATCGATCCTTACATATACTCCCTAAGTCCCGAATGTATTGTCCATTTACGTGCATGTGTGCCATTTTTCAATTGACTATATCTTTTAATCCATAATATTTTTTTAAAATTAATTTTGTTTAATAGAACTCATCGAGAACTATCAAAAGAGATCCATATTGCACATATATAACATTATGTATTTAACGGTAAATTTCACTTACCTCCCCTGAGGTTTCTGACAAATACAGAAACTCAGAAACCTACCCTATACTTTCTGAAATTCTACTACCCTCCCTTACTTTGAAAATAATTGTCACTTACCTCCCCTGCCGTTACTTTAAAGCTAACGGTGTTAACTTTTTGCGTGAAATGACCTAACACCCTTAGTATACATTCTCCACCCTAAAAGAACCATTTTTTTATTAAAAAAAATAGAGTTAAAAAAAAATTTCCAAAAAAATACTGTGTTCACTTCATATTTTCAAAAAAAATTCCAAAAATATTCTTTCCTCATCTCTCATCTCTCCAATCATTAGTCATATTTCTCTCTCCACTCATACGCCTCTCTCCAATCATTATTCTCATTTCTCTCTCTATCTCTCTCCAATTATTACACATTTCTCTAATTATTACTTTTTTTAAAAAACTCATCCAAACACTCTCTCAAAATATTCTTTTCAAAATTATCAACCAAACAAAGCGAATTTATCATTTTTCATTTTGAAAAAAATAGTTTTTAAACAAAAAGTATCAAAGAACTTTTTTTTTCATTTTGAATTTTTTTTTGTAGGAAAAAAAAACTATTTTGAAAATAACTGTTTTTTTTTTCAAAATTTATTTTCAAATTTAAAAAAAAAATCAAAACTTTATTTTAAAAAAAAAATAACGGTTCACCAAAAACTAACTTTTTTATCCAAAACAATGTTTTCAAAAATTTCGCATTTCAAAAGTTGTTTTAAAAACTTTTCTCAAAATTAGTTTTTTTTTTCACTGGAAAAACTATCAACAAAAAAAAATAGTTTTTTGTGAAAAAAATTCTCTACAATATTTTTTTGTCTATAAGCAATTTTTTTTAACTCTATTTTTTTATCAATCGATTTTTTTTTAGGGTGGAGAATATATACTAACGACACCGTTAGCCTTAAAGTAACGACAGGCGAGGTAGTGACAATTATTTTGAAAAGTAAAGGAGTGCAATGGAATTTCAGAAAGTATAGAGGAGGTCTCTGTATTTGTCAGAAACCTTAGGGGAGGTAAGTGAAATTGACCCTATGTTTAAAAATGTAAACATTTTTTGAGATATGGTGAATAGTAAAAATGGACAAGAAATTTGGGACAGATGGAGTACTATTTACTGTTCACATGGTTACCTCTAATATCTTCAAGACGCAACGATCCAGAACAGGTCAACAATGCTTCTCCCCTACCAGAAGATTTTGCTCTACACAAACAAATCACGCTCTTCAGAACTTTGAGCAAAAATCGCGATCATCAACCTCGTCATCTTTACATGTTCTAAGTAGCTTCCTTCATTGCTGTTGATTTGGGACGGAGGGAGTGCTATTCACTGTTCACATGGTTACCTCTACTATCTTCAAGACGCAATGATCCAAAACGAGTGATCAATGCTTCTTCCTACCAAAAGATTTTGCTCTGCACAAAAGAATCACGCTCTTCAGATCTTTGAGTACAAATCGCGATCATCATCCTCATCATCTCTAGATTCCCTACATGATCTGAGTAGCTTCCTCTCTCTCTCTCTCTCTCTCTCTCTCGGGTCTTCACGCCGTGTGAGTGCTTTTGGTGGGAATTTGGTATTGTCAGGTAAAGGAGGGCAAGGTAATATCATTTTAAAAACCTCAGGGAGGTATTTGTTTGTGTTAGAAACCTCAAGGTAGGTTACTGAAATTTACACCAACTTTTCAAAAGAGTTGAAGGACAAATGTGGTAAGTTTTTAACATGTTAGGTGTAATCATTATGTTCCTCAAAAGAGTAGAATTTTCAAGATTAGACGAATAAATTGGGATGGAGGAAGTAATATTTTATCCACGTTTTTAATCAACAAATTAATCAATATTTCTTTCGTCCACTTACGTAAAGTCTAATTCGATATATTTAGCAGGAGATAAAATAGAAGATATTGCATTTTGTTACCTGCCAAAAGTAACGGTTCACATCTTTCTTCAGTTCCAATGAGCTGCCTATAAAAGACACTTCTGCAAGCCCAATGTTCCTATCTCTACAATCCAATATATAACAAATTACTTCAGTCTGGATGTGTTCATGGCATCTCACCAATTTCCAATGTACGAGGTTGGTGATATGCCATGAACAACAACCATATTGAAGGAAATTTCGCTGGAAGATAGGGAAATTCAACCATATCAATTGGGTTATTTACTGTTCGATTGGCACACGATTCCAAGGCGAAGTACAAAAAAATTACTTCAATTTGATCGTGTTCATGGCATTTCACCATTTCAAAGATCTGTACTTGATATGGTGTTGGTGATATGCCATGAACAACGACCAATTTGTGGTGAAATTTATCTGGATGGTGCGTCTCCATGTGTTCAACTTGCAAGAAAAGGTATTCCACCATATCAATTGGGTTCGTTAACATTCAATTAGCACGCAGTTCCAAGAAAAATGCAAATAAATCACTACTAGAATCTGATGGTGCTCCTTGTTCATGGCGTATGATCCACTTCAAAACTGTGCGTAAAATGATATGTCATGAGCAAAGATCAGTTTGGTCTCTCTTTGGAAATTCAATATTTTAAGGAACACCATCGTCACTACTCCTCAAAATACATTGAATTTCAGATTTACCACGCCCTTTAGCTATGTCGTGGTAAATTTGAAATTCAAGGTATTCCACCAAGTCTGATTTCTGGGTTGCATCTGGTGTTGAATTTGATGAGTCTTTAGGGAAAAGGTAATGCCTTTTCTGGAGGGTGGGTCTTCTTTCTTGTTTTTCTTTCTGTTCTGGTTGGCATCTTGCTAATCATATGTTATTTTCCCTTTTGCTCCTAGCTTGCATTTGATTCGTTGTTCGAGCTTTCCATCTGTTTGGTTGTTCGTGCTCCGTTTTGATGTAGAGCTTGGGTCCTTTTAATCTTTGTAATTTGTTTCCAAAGATTAATAAAATCCCTTTTTTGCCATTCAAAAAAAAAAAAGAATTCTGATTTCTGGGTGGTTACTGGTTAGGTTTGTCTTAATTTCTGCTGGAGCTTTCTTCTAGTTGTGTAACTTCAGTTTTTGGCTTTGTGTTTTTCTGCTGGTGTTAGGTTTCCCTTTTGTTTCAGTCTGTCTGTTCTGTCTCCATGGGGTTCAATCTTGTGCCTTTGTTCATTGGTTGCCTATGTGTTCGTTTCTGTTTTTGTCCACTGATGGTTTTGGTTCTTGGTTGATGGCTTTGTAATGGTAGGAGCAGGAATCACTATGGCTTTGGTATGGTGCCTCAATTCAGCTGCAGCCTGCAAGAAGAATTCAACATTTGAAATTCTATAAGCTGAAGATAGTCATCTGGAAGATCAGAATCATCTTTCTTATGCATTTTTGACAGCTGAAGATTTACATACAACTTTTGGAGATAGTGTATCAAAGAACACTTTGGATTGGAGGATCTTCCTAGAAGTCATTTTCATGGCCCCAAGTAGCAGAGCTTTCCAACTATGTTTGTTTCAGGAATGAGCTTACAATGTTTCAGATTTTTTTATCCTGTTTTGTTGCCTGATTGTGGTTGGTATCTTACCAACTGTTTTTGGTTCTTTCCCTATGGGCCCTTGGTTGGCATATGATTGTCAACGTCTCCTGGGGTGTCAGCCTTGTTTGGGATGTCCAGTTTCGTGTGATGCTATTTTTTTCTTGGGTCTTTTTAATCGTTGTAATTTGTTTTCAATGATTAATAAAGTTTTCTTTTGCCCAAAAAAAAAGACGCACAAAAGATGAGCAAATAATTCGGACATGCATCTATGATGGACCAAATTTTGAAATTGAGAGAGTATTGCATCTCTTTAAGAGGAGCAGTTATATATATATATAGAGGTAAATCTTCTAGTAAGGACTCCGGTATAAGAAAAAATGTAATTTTTTCACGTTAAAATTGTTTTTGGGAAATCCGAACCGTCCAATGTGTTCAAAATGTGTTTTCAAAGGTCCCCATTTGAAATCTTCAAAAATAAATACCGGGAAGGGCTTGATCCAAGCAGTTTTTCGCAAAACTGTATATTTACAGTTTTTGCGAAAACTGTTTGGATCAAGCCCTTCCCGATATTTTTTTTTTAAAGATTTTCCGCGTGGACCCTTGAAAACACCTTCTGAACACATTGGACGGATCGGATCGTCAAAAAAATGCTCGGATCACGGAGGTCTGGAAGTCCGGAGTCCGGACTAGAAGTGGAACCTATATATATATATATATATATATATATATATATATATATACGGAGAGGATCCAGTCAGGACTCCCGCATTTTAATAAAATGCGGACCTCCCCTCTCCCGGCCATTTCCCGGCCAAATGGTCGGGATCCGAACCGTTGGATGTGTTTAAAATGTGTTTTCAAGGGCCTACGCGAAGATTCGGCAAAAAAAAAAGACCGGGAAGGGCTTCAGCCGAGCAGTTTTCATAACAAACCGTAGGATAAATATTTCATGAAAACTGCTCGGATGAAGCCCTTCCCGGTCATTTTTTTTGCCGAATCTTCGCGTAGACCCTTGAAAACACATTTTAAACACATCTAACGGTTCGGATCCCGACCATTTGGCCGGGAGAGGGAAGGTCCGCATTTTATAAAATGCGGGAGTCCTGACCGGATCCTCTCCCTATATATATATATATATAGGAACCACTTCACATCCAAACCCCTTTTTACGGACCTAACGTCCGGACCTCCACCTTCCCAATATTTTTTTGAAAATCCGAACCGTTAGATGTGTTTAAAACGTGATTTTAAGGTCTTTTGTGAAAAACTGCCCCGATCAAGCCCTTCCGGGTATTTTTTTTTTGCCAAATCTTCGCGTTGGACCTTAAAATCACGTTTTAAACACATCTAACGGTTCGGATTTTCAAAAAAAAAATTGGAAGGTGGAGGTCCGGACGTTTTAAAATCCGGGAGTTTGGATTGGAAGTTTTTCGTATATATATATATAGGATCATGATCTATTGAGGACTCCCTCAAACAAGAATTTGGTGCGGACCTCACCATTTTTCGACTTTCCGGATCAAATTTTGACGATCCGAACCGCTCAATGTTTTTAAAATGCATTTTCCAAGGTCCACGCGGAAAATCTTCAAAAAAAAATACCCGGAAGGGCTTGATCGGATCAGTTTTTGTCAAAAACGCTATATATAGCGTTTTTGACAAAAACTGATCCGATCAAGCCCTTCCGGGTATTTTTTTTTGAAGATTTTCCGCGTGGACCCTTAAAAATGCATTTTAAAAACATTGAGCGGTTCGGATCGTCAAAATTTGATCCGGAATGGTGAGGTCCGCAAACTCTTATCCTAAGGGAGTCCTCAATAGATCATGATCCTATATATATATATATATATATAGTCCGGGACTAGAGAGTCCGGAACTCATAGTTCCGGATCAAATTTTCATGATCCGAACCGTCCAATGTGTTCAAAAGGTGTTTTCCAAGGCCCACGCGGGAAATCTTCAAAAAAAAATACCGGGAAGGGCTTGATCCACGCAATTTTGTAAATATGCAGTTTTTGCGAAAAATTGCGTGGATCAAGCCCTTCCCGGTATTTTTTTTTGAAGATTTCCCGCGTGGGCCTTGGAAAACACCTTTTGAACACATTGGACGGCTCGGATCGTCAAACAAATATCGGGAAGGGCTTCAAAACGCTTCAATCCGGGATTTCCGGGATCCCGGACTGGAGCCTCCCCGTATATATATATATATATATATTCGAAGCCTATATAGGAACTGCTCCAGATCTAGAGATAATAAGTTTTTATTATTTTTTATTTTTTAGAAAGAGAGAATAAATTAATAAACAGTTTACGGGGGAGATAAGAAAGGCGGCAAATAAGCTATAACGGAATTAGGATTGTTTGCGCTAGCTCTATACAGAAGATGTTGGTAACCTGTAATTGAATAATGTCTGAATTTGCCAATGCCTGCTTTGCTAAGAAATTAATGTGCTTGGCGAATATCTTTGTGTTGAAGTACCCCTCGTGATCTTACAAAAAGGAAAACTTGTAAATCTCGTCTTAGAGGTTGCGCAAACAGAAAGTATCTCGTCTTAGAGGAGGAACGAAACGTAGTACTGTGAATAGTACCATTTTCTTTCATGTACGGGACATCTCGACCAGTACGGGACGAGATTGATGACTCTGTTACAGAGTATTGGAAGAAGTAGAAAAACAGAATGGGGTGGGAGAGTGGCTGTGTGGGTTTCAGTTGGCGTGGATTGATTGTCAATTTTATCCCCTATGCAGTAATTTTAGAGGACACAGTAGAAATAGATACAATCTTGGTTTGTTCTTTTATGTGCCTTTTGTCGAGTTTTAATAAAATCTTGTTGCCGATCAATAACAAAACAAAAAAAAAAGACACAGAAACAGATCATCTCATTATCAAACAAAACGACTACAACGTGACTCAAAAGATCCTGATTACAAAAAAACAGAAACAAAACAACAAAAACAAAAAAGCCGCAAAAAAATAGTGTAGAGGACGGACCCATCAGACACACTCGTGAAGAAGGGTGGTGTGACCAGATATGTACCTTCCGATCAAGCTTGTTCCCACCGCAAGCTAAAGGACCAACACCGGATCCGCTGCAGACACCGCCATTATTGCTGGTGGAGAGGTCCAAAAATCCGTCGGCAAAATCAATCAGATATAAGAGCCAAAAGGTCCAAAACCCAATGTTCCCCAGATCTGGACTCGGGCATATACACTAGTAACACATTATTAAAATGACCAAAATAGACTTTATGTTTTTGACCCAATGATAAACAAATTTTTTTAGCACATATATAGAATTGGATATACTGAACATTAATTTTGACAAGAGATTCCGAGATAGAGAGAAACTGTTATTTAAAAAGCCTGATGTTGATTGAGATCCATCAGATAGCGGTTTGCGTCATCTATGGCCCCAACCGTGTGATGGTGGAAGGTGATATGCTATATATGTCATAGTGCCTAGCTAATCATGAGCTCATGCAATTATATAAACGATAATCCTACGGGTACAGAGGGTTTGGTACAGAAAATGTACCGAGCCTTCTCGGAGACCCACTTTAGGTCCCACACGAGTGATCCGAACCGTTATTTTTTTGTTTGAAACGGTGGGACTTTGGTTCAAGCACTTCTAACCGTCCGATCGAGCTGATTTTTGGTGGGGCCCCTCGGAAAAATGTTCTAAGAACAATGAACGGTTCGGATCACTCGTGTTTGACCCAAAAGTGGGTCCCCGAGAGGGCTCGGTACATTTTCTGTACCAAACCCTCTGTACAATGTATATTATGCTTAACATCTTAAAAAATATTCAAACAATTGGTTTGTTTTGGATTACTTTTTGTTTTTATTCAATAAACTTTTAATTTGGTTCATATTCTTTTACCTTTTTTATTCATCTTGTCGACACGAAACAGTAACCCTCGAAAAATTGACGCAAAATTAACACGTGGGAAAAAATTAAATAAGAAAACAATAATAATCCGGCTTAATTATTAAGCCAAACCACAGCGAAAAGCTCTAATGTAGGTTTGTGGTATTCAGCCACAGTTCTCCATTGAAGAATTCTAATTGACTCGTCACCTTGCAAAATGATGATCTTAATCAATAATTTATATCCACATTTGAGAGCGCTGAGTACTGGATTTTTACTTGAATATCAATCGTAATTCTCTCTTTTCATGAGGAAAAATCTAGAATTATTTTGTTATTAATGACAGGGTTTTTGCCGGGTCATTATTTTCGAGGCCCTGGGATCAGTTAAAATGCGCGTAAATTGATATGGACATCCGGTTATAAACAAAATGCTTAATTAAACTTCATTAGCACATGCAATTAATTGTTCGTATATGTAACTAACCGTTGAATAAATCTACTCCTTTTATTCCTTTTTAGTTTTTATAACAGCAAAAAAAAAGTTATTCATTTAATTTCCTTCATTGTTCCTGACAGCTACAGAATTATCGACCAGTACTTGACCACCAAAGTTATCGAATTATGGTCCACCTTCACGTCCAATTAGGTCATGGAAAATTGGAAATACTTTCCCATGATTCAGCTAAAACCCTTTTTTTGTACAAAACTTTTTTTTATCCATTTTTATCACCGTAAAGCTGAAATCCCACCCCTGATTTACATATTGTGAATTTGAAATATAGAGTTTAAACAAAAAAATATATCTACAAATTTACTTTGATTTTGTTAATTTCCGATCTTAGGGATACAAAACCACCCCATATATATTTGATATTTCACCCACCTTCTCAAACTAAAAAATGCGTAAACTAAATAATATTAAACATCATTTTATTCATAACAAAGTGCTATAGCACTTCTTTGTTTACATTCATGAAATAGGGAAATACAATTACATAAAGCAAATTATTGCATGAACTACATTTGCAATCCATGCAATATTTGGTACAACATTACATAATACAAACATAAACGTACGTACGTATGACAGACACAAAACACATACACAGACACAGACGGACACAGACACAGATACATATGTATCGGATTATTCACGAATATGAGGGATGATTATACGCATCTCCCCATACCTTATTACATTACACACATTACTTAATTAACTTAAATAGTACTTAGTAGTTTCATAAACGGACACATAATATTAATCTCCCAAACTTAGAGAGAGAGATATAGTACTTAATATTGACTCCCTTATCTCTTCATCGCCTTTCATCACACACACATGCATGCATTCACTCCATCAAATCCGTTATCCACTCTATGTCCGGCTCCTCCTTCCCGGTCTCCGGGGCCGGAGCCGGGGACCCTGCGGCCGCGGACCTCTGCCCCACTCCCCACGGGAACATTCCACCCCCATTGCCATCACCTTCATTTATGTTCAACCCACTCAAACTGGCCAGAAAGTCGGAGTTCCGACCACTGACACCACCAGTACCACCACTTCTGCGACCACGACCAACACCACGGCCCACCGCAGCCCTTGCCGCCGGCATGAACGGCCTGGCAGCAGCCGAAGGCCTATTAGGAGTATTCGGCGGCGTCGGAGATCCGCCGTCGGAACCCACATGGGAGTAGTAATGGTACTTGGCGTCGTCACGCAGCTCCTGGGGCGAGTGGGCGAAGAAACACACCTTGCGGAGGCATCCGTCGCCCGAGTTGCACGCGCGGGTGCGGTACTTGGTGGGGTGGAGCCAGTACTCGAACACGCCGTGCGAGTAGTGGCATGCGTCCCCGCGGATGCAGTACTGGTTGCGGTAGTCCGGGCATGCGACCGCGGAGTAGTTGTACCGCCGCGGGTCCCTGCGGCGGGCCTTCTCACCGCGGTGCACGAACGGACACTCGGTCCAGTCGTGGCTCCGCATCCTGGGGCACTTCTTGATCTTGAACCCGTACAGCCGGAACTCGTCCGACTCGTAAATGGTGTCGTCGAACAGGTCCGGGTAGTGCGCCGGGTTGATCCGGGCCAGCTCCTCCTCCGAGAACTCATAGTATGAGGGGTTGTTCGAGTTCAACATCTTGTTGATCATTTTGAAATCTCTGTTTTTTTTTTTTTTTTCTATGACAATGTAGTAGGGGGCTCAGAAGGGTTTGTTCAGAAGCAATGAGAGAGAAAGAGGAGAGAGAGGAAAGCCATGAGAGAAGGGTGAGAAACGGCAATGGAGGGGGATGCGTATTTATAGGTTGGGGAATTAACCGGTAGGGTTAAAAGCTAACCAGTGTGGGTTTATTTATTAGTTGGGGAGATAGAAGATTGGCCTTTCAGTTAACAGTAACGGACGTCTAGTGGGGTTCCATGCATGAGAGGATGAGGCCGAGAAAGCTTATGGTGTGGTTGGAAGGGATGCAATGCAGTGTGTAATAACCCTTCTCACTTGTAGGGAGGTTTTGTTGTTAATTCACGACATGCAAATTTTATTTTTAAAATGCGATTATGAAATTATATCTGTCTTTCTTTTTTTTTTTCGAGAACTTCATTTTTTTTTTAGGTGTGCTTGCTGGGCCCAAAGAGCCCCAAGGATTTGGTCACAAAATGTCACTCTCTGTGACCGGTCTAAAAACAGACTTGGGAGGTCTAATGTTGAATGTCATGAAAAACTTAAATTGAAGTCTTTCTTAACACCATTTTATTTTAGGAGAGATTGTGGAAAACAGTCTGCCAGGGCTCTACACCATGAATGTTTTGGATAAAAATTTCAAGCTTAGGCTGATGCCCATTAATTGACTACTAATTAGGTACTTTTGGAGTATCATGTGGTATCGCTATGTGGTACTCCCTGCAAATAAAAGATCGTCGCCAAATTATATGAGTTACTCTTTGTCTTTCAATCACTCAGCAAAAATGAATGATAATATTATTGCAGGTAATTTGTGGTTACGTAAATGGTTGAGGCTACCAAATAGGCAATGCCACTTGGTATTTCATTAATTTGGGACTCACAACTGCCTGTTGTGTGCCCTACAACGCAGCAGGATCATTAGTTCCCTCGAATTAAAGTGATAATATTCCTTTAGTAAGTAATAATCCCGAAAGAGACTAACAAAAGTTATAACTTATGTCACTTTGAAATTATATCTGTCTTCTCTTCTATTTTTATAGATTAGAAATAACAATGACAAAAAAAAAAATAATAATTGCTACTCCAAAAAATGAATTAGGAATAACGAATGACAAAAAAAAGGGGACATATAATGAGTCTTCTCTTCTATTTTTATAACTCCAATATCCGGATTAGCATACGCGCTCCTCAACTAATCATGGAAGACCAATATCATTGTCCACTACTAAAGCCGGCCACAATTAAAACCGAAGCAAAGTCCCACGTGAAAGCAAACCCCTAAGTCTAATATTGACCACCAAACCAACCCTTGGGGTGACATATTATGAGTCTCTAATTGACATACCTCTGTCCTTTCTTTTTTTTTCTTGACAATCAGATGTCTGAGCTAACTTACGCACATCACGACTAATTTTGGGAGCCGAATTTTACTTTCCACTAACAGGGGCCCCATTCAAAGCCATAGTAAACCTCTGCGTGGACTGACACACATGCGTCCATCTATATTTGTCTGCTACTCCAAATTTTTAGTCTTCTTTGAAACGTCAAAACAAAATGTATTCAATCTTTAAAAGTAGTCCATTTACCAATAACAATAATTTCATTCAATTATGGAAATATAAGGGCATTGTTGAAAATCAATGTATCTTTTTAAGTGTATTGTACATGTATTCTTAAAAAGTTGAAATTTCCACAAAGAAAAAAGTAATGTCGGACAGAGGGAATAGTAGATTTCACACAAATTAAAACGCTTTTAAGACATGGAAAACAACAAAATAAAGGAGATCTACAATGAAGAATATTTCTATTCCACTTCTTCATTAATTTCATCTTAACTAAGCCTAGCCTTATCTCCTAATTGTAATATGAAAAAGAAAAGAAACGAAAAAAACGTAAGACAGATATTCCAGTTTTGAACCATGTACCAGTTTTTAAACCGTCTAATTTGTTTTCCCGGCCATCCTTTCTTTTTCTTTTTTTTTGGATAATCCGGAATTTATTTTCCCATCCTTTCGTTCCTTAAAGATTCGTGTTTCTTTTTCCTTATAATCGGCAAGAAGGAAATGAGATGTTATATCTTGCAGCAAGATGCCATCGTGCCCTAGGTCCGTTTAATTGTTGTAACTGTTGTTTTCAATGATTAATAAATTCTCTTTTGCCGAGAAAAGAAAAACTTGAATAAGTATTTAAGGGACAACTCTGCTAAGACCCTTAGAAATAATGGGCTCCAAAAGAGTGTTATATAGTAGGAGTTGTATTTTTGTACTCTTTTTTTTTTTTTTTTACCATGTGTAGCATATTTTTCTTTTTATTCACATGAATTTATAACGTTATTCTTTTTATTCACAGGTGAAAGGGTAATACTATAAACTCACATGAACAAAAACGAAAAAAGAAAAACAGATGCAGATGATATAAGGAAGAGTGCAAAAAATAATTATTCTCACAATAAGAACAATGTTAGATATAAAAATTCGGACACAAATGTGTCTGAAGTCGTTCGAAGGACGTGAGGCCTTTCATAGTTATTTTTTCTTTTATTGTGAGGCTTGCGCTTATTGGAATATTTTGAACACATCTATATTCAGACATCTGTACATAAACTTTCCCCTTTGAAAAATTCGTTTGCGTTTGTAGGCGATTGTACAACTTCTAAAACAATGTGTACATGTTTTTTTTTTTTTTGACAAACAAGCAAATCCCATAAATATAAAAACATTACATATTATCCATAGCTGCCTTGACAAGATTATGGGCAGCGGTTACAATAGATCTAGCTATTTTCATAACTTTAACATAATCAAAACTAGTGCACAAATGACAGAAATCCAAGAGAGCAGGTTGGTTAGAATTGGCGCATTCATTGGTTGTTGAGTCCTTTGACAAACTCTATGCTATCGGTCGATTGTTAAGAAAAGTGTATAGACAAGAAGGTTGCTTTCATCGATGTAATTAAACATAAACATAACATACCTTTATATAGGCTACAAAACTTGGTGACAATTAAAGAACCTTTGACTAACTAAAAAACAAGAATAATTACGTATGCATATACCACAAACACAATATTAAAATTAAAATAATCATAACATGCATTTATATAGGCTACAAAAGTAATTGGTGATAAATAACGTTTGACTAACTAGAAAACAAAAATAATAACCTAGCCTATACAGGAAACACAATATTAAAATCTAGGAAACATGGTAACTTAATATTTATTCTAATATTATTTTCAAATTCAAGTAGGTCTACCAACTTGAGTTTGAAAAAAAAAAAAAACAGGAGCCGAGAGAAATAAAAAAGAAAGATCAAAATTGAGACACAGAAAATTTTGGCAATACTACTGCTATTGAGGTGGTGCTAGATCAAAGTTGAGATCTCGGTGGAGAAGAACCACGGGAGCCGAGTTTGGAGAGATTTAAATGAGTGAAGTAGATAAAACTGTGGTTATGGTGATGACAACGTCGATGGAGATTAATTGGAGGTTCGTGAATAGTGATTATGGTGTAAATCGAGATTAATTGGAGGTTCGTGAATAGTGATGATGGCGTAAATCGAGATTAATTAACGATGATGAATGTGAGTATACTTTGAGTGCCTGATGGAGGGTGTCGAGGCTTAGGTCGCCCTTCGGAAAGTGAAAATCACTAGGCCTAGATCTTATGGCTTTGATACCCTTTAAAAAAGTGAATATTGACAAGAACCTAGCTTTTATTGAAGTGTATAAAACATAATCCTAATATATATATATATATATATATATACATATATAGGGTACAAAACTTGGTGGCAAATCACTTTTGACTAACTAGAAAAAAGAATAATAACATAGCCTATACATGAAACACAATATGAAAATCTAGAAAACGTGGTAACTAAATATTCCTAATAATAAGCCATTTGGATTTATGTTAAAACACTCCAAAAAATCTAACATAGTATCAGAGTTAGGTTTTGGGTGGTCTCATCTCATGTGGTCAAATCGCCTCGTCTCCTCAATTCATACATTCACATGCATCTGGGCCGCACGTGAGGGTTGCCCGTGTCAATCAACTCTCTTTATCAATTCATATCTCCATGTGCATCCAAACTACACGTGAGAAAAAAGTATTAGATTTTATCTCACATATGCCTCTTAAGTTGGAACCCTACAAGAAATCTTACATTGACAGAGCATCACTTGCATTGGAACTAGCTGTACTGTCAATAGCAATTTAGATCACATGAATCTCATTCCACGATTACCGTAATCTCTTCCCGACTGCAATGCTTGCCAAACGCACCCGACCGCATAGAAAAATCTCCCCAGTCCCTCAACCGCCTGACGGCCGTTACATTCCACGGTCCAAAACCAGCGGCGGCCCCAGTAAAAAGAAGTAACGTAAAACTTATCCACCCCCTGAATTTTAGTAAAATCTGCATGCGACCCCACAGGTGTTAATACTTGCTTATATATCCGACAAAATAAATGAAAAACATTTTTCGTTTTTCTTTACACGTGTGAGGGGCCATGCAAAAGTGGTGTGACTCTCACTTGGGTTAATTTTGTTTTTTGACCATTAGTGAGGAAAATTGGTTTTGTTTTTTGGCCATTAGTGAGGAAAATTGGCTTTTTATTAAATATGGGGGAGCGTTTTGTGAAGTAGGTGAGGTGAGGACAATTTAGGGAAACTAACTTGTCCTTTACTACATGGGGGTTAATTGGCACGTGTGAGCAATGCTTACGCAATAAATTGGAAAATCCCTCAAAAGTGACAACTTACCTGGTTTGGGTAAATTGAAAAAATTGGTTTTTTGGTTTTTTTGGCTGTCCTTATTCAAATTTTTTTTGCATTTGTTAGTTTTCGGTCGATTTTTTGTGGTTTCTTGGCTTGTCTCGACGAGAGGAATCTAAAAAGTATAAAATTATTAGCCAAACTTAAAGTTTTGTGAATAAAGACGAAGGTGACATCCAAAAAACCGGTTTTTTGGATTATTTTTCGTCTTTATTCACAAATCTTTAAGTTTGACTAATAATTTATATTTTTTAGATTCCTCTCGTCGAGACAAGTCAAGAAACCACAAAAAATCGACCGAAAACTAACAAATGCAAAAATTTCTTGAATAAGGACAAAACCAAAAAAACCAAAAAACCAGTTTTTTCAATTTATCCAAATCAGGACAAGAGCCGTTGAGTTTCTCTGAAAGAAAAAAGAAATTTCTTTTCCCCTTATTTTTTGTCTTTTCAACTTCTCCTTTTTCTTGTGTCGGAAAATTTTAAAAGAACACATAAGATTTGAGTTTGGATCCGAGGGGCTTGTAGTGAGCAATTCTGACTGTAAATTTCCACAATCGATGGTTTAAATTCGTCTAAGCACTCTTATCGGTAAAAGTATACTCTTATCGGTAAGAGTATACAAATATACCAGAACCATTGATTACCGAAATGAACGGCTTGGATGCTCATTATAGGTCCCCCGGGTCCTTGAGTTTAAAAGGGTACCCTAAGGAGAAAATATTCAATCATTTTTTAAAACTACAAATATGATGTTGGATTTTTTTTATTTTTCTGATTCTTCTCCAAGAAAGAAATCGAAAAACCAATTAATGGTTGAAAGAAGAGTAAAGTTAATGGGGGGAAAATTGTGTCGAAGAAATTTGAAATTTTAGACTTTAGAGTAACGTTGATGTTTGTGGAAATTCGATGTGGTGCCATACATGACACACTAACGGTTGGCTTTTTTACCATATGGAGTAAGAAAATATCAATCCATGTTTGTGTGTACACAATTATGAGGGATTTGCAGTTCTTGTAGTGAGTCAAGTCACTACATCTCCGTAATGATCTCAATTGTGGGCTCTCTGTAATTTTCATTTGGGATCGGAACTGCTGATTTTTTCATGAATGGAGTTCATTATGGGTGCAAAAAATTATGATCATCAGAGATTTATTAGACATACAATTGAGTCAAATATATCTTACAGTGTATTCTTCAAATAATATTGTCATCCATATAAATGGTATCTGAACATATGGTTACTATTATCCAATTAATTTGATTTTTACATGAATGATATACTCAACATTTCTGACAAATAATACAGTTTCGATCCCAAATACAAATCATAGAGGGCCCACAATTAAAGTCACTGCGGGTAGTACGGGGATATAGTGACTTGTTCACTACGGGTACCCCAAATCCCACAATTATGTTCCCCATAACATTAAGTAGAAACACCAGCAAGTCTACATCTACTTTTATCATTAATTACTAATATTACAATCTATTTATTGCATGCACTTTTTTTGAATGTTATATATCACCAGATTACAATATATTTCGTTTTAATTTTTTTCAATATATAACTTAGGGTGTTCAAATCAATTTACAACATATATACATTTATCTCACTATTTAGTTTTTTAGTTTTTACCATTCAACCACATACGCACAAAAAAAAATAAAATAAGAAACTAGAATTCTAAGATTAAACTACTCAAATGCCCCTATGAGACAGGCGATATCCGAGATTAAGGGTCCTTAGAAAGAATGTGTTATCTGAGTATTCCGACGATCAAGTCAGGAGCAATAGGAAAAATTAGGGTTCTCTAATGGAAAGGAGAGAGAATAAGAATAAGAAGCTACTCTAATGGTCCCAATCTATTTATTACATGTACTTTCGCGGTGTGGATCTGTGAGTGGTCCCCCACCTCGCTCAGGTGGAGGCCCAGTCGTCTCTATGAAGTGGTATTTAACCACTTAAGAAACATTTAATGGTGTAACTTCTGATTTAAAATTTGGACCGTTCGAAAAAAATTTAAATGGTCGAGATGTGCGCTCAGCACTACGTCACCCATCCCGCTTGGAGCCCAAATTCTTCTCAAAGTAAAGTGGTCCCCCAACTCGCCCGGGTTGAGGCCCAGTCTCTCTGTGAAGTACTGGTATTTAACCACTAACCGAACATGTAATGGTGTTAATTCTGACTTAGCACAAAGCAAGAATTGCATGGATGATTTAACGACGTTAATTCATTACTTTGTTGATCTTGCCAATAGTAGTAATTCCCATGTAATATTATCACTTTCATTTCATTTGAATTCGTATTTGAAAGCTAGTACTAATTTAGGAGAAAATTTTATCGAAATGCAAGTAGAGTAATTTTGTGAGTGTGAGAGAGCTCTCCCTTTCTACTAGAGTAGCATAGTTGCCCAAAAAAATAGTAATGAATATCCGTTCCGTAAACTTTTTTTGGACTTAAAATTTAAGTCAGAAGTCACGTTATTTTACTAAAATACTACACTTTAAAAAAGAAAAAAAAGCCAGAAGTCAAGTTATTCTACTATCAAACATTTCAAATTAACAATCCTTATTTGTCACGTAAAAAGACAAATAAGGGCAATATTGTCATTTGCTAAAATATAAAAAAAAAATGCCAGAAAGCCACTAGTCAAGTTAGTGGAACGCCTCGGCTTATTCTTCTACAAAAACTACCCAAAAAGCCAAAAAAAAAACTCCTTAGCGGAACGCCCTAGGCAACAAGGGAAAAACAGGTCAAGGAATAGTAGGCGTATAGAACCTTTAAAAAAAATAGTAAAATGGTTTTGTAGGATCTAGATCATATATTCTTTCATAATTATTCAAGTAATTACACTCTCCTATGTCCTAACAAATGAATTAAAGACAGAATACTCCTTTCAATTAACTCTTTCGCACTTATTAAAGACGGACAGAATGATATATTTTAGATGTAGGAAGGGCTTCTAGTTAGGATTCCTGATTTGGCTTAAAGTGCGAACCTCAACTTTTCCGATTAACTGTTGATGATCCGAACCGTTCAATGTGTTTAGAATGTGTTTTTAATAGTCCCAGGAAAGGAATATTCAAAACAAATGACCAGGAAGGGCTTGATCCGAGTAGTTTTCGATAAAAAACTATATATGTACAGTTTTATCTAAAACTGTTCGGATCAAGCCCTTCCCCCTTTTTTTTTTATGATTCCCCATTGGGACTCTTAAAAACACATTAATTGGACGGTTCGAATCATCAAAATTCAATCAGGAAAGGTGAGATCTACATTTTAAGCAAAATCAGAGATGCTAGAAGTTAAATGTATATATTCATGTGCAGCTTTTAGAAAGAAATGTAGTATCATAAACTATCGTTTATTATCATATCTTCGGATCATCTACAAACTTTCTTCTTTGTACTATAACTGAAAGATGAATTGAGACATACCTTCTCTAGCTCGGAAATTTAGGAAGGCCATCATTCTGTCGTTGCTTCTATATTCGTTTTGGTGAGATCGTTCAAGCGATTGAGAAGATTTTGTGAAAGATAGCTTCAACGCATATTTAAAAGCAACAACGTAGAGGCGTGATGAAATTGCCTTTTATATTCGTTTTGGTGAGATTGTTCAAGCAATCAAGAATATAGTGAAAGCTAACTTAAACGCATATTTAAAGGCGATAACGTAGAAGCGTGATGAAATCTGTAACGTGTCAGTTGAGCGCGAATAAATTACTAGGGTTGAGAAGCTTTTCCACCGTACATTTGCCCGAGAGTTAGGGTATCAACGTGTCTAACTAACCGTTTATATCAACCCGGTTAAGCTCTTATTATGGAATACGAGAACTTTTATGGATTCAAAGAATATATGAGAAATCAAGCTACTCGAAATCAACTAAAGATGTACAAAATAAAGCTCGCGATAAGTATCATAGTGATCTCTTTGGAATTTGTTGATTTTTGGAGTAGAACATTTGCAAATTTTTTTCACTAGTTAAATCATCTTAAACTTTCTAAGCATGCATCTCTTGGTATAATTTGATTCGCACATGGTAGAACAATGGATGCAACTACAATTTTCACCATAATCAATAGCATAAATTTTGATTAAAGAACAATAGGGATTCCTTTTAACAAATCTTAGGCCATGTTGAATATCGAAAGTACAGTACTTAAAACTGAATGAATTAGACACCCAACTCACTCACTCAAGCTCTTTTAAATCAACTTATAGGCCGCGTATCCATGGTCCAAAAAGCTAGGCTGCTAGCCGAATCCATCCAATCTCACACCGGAGGTAAGAGCAGGCTCTGAAAGTTGGATAAGACGACCCCCAGACTCAAGTTATAATATGTTCAAGCTCAATCTAACAGATAAGGTACCATAACAACTGCATTCTTCTTTTGGTACAAAGATTGCCTCAATGAATGAAAGTAATGATCCGATCGGTTCACCGCAACATGGAGATCTCCGTCGACTAACATTCTCAATTCCCTTTGAAGATGATGGGAAGGGAAAATAGTTGCACTAATCTTCAGAACATACAATATAGAAGCCTTTTTCTTTCCTTTTCTTTGTAGGAGTTGTGAGGTGGTTACATATGAATCTTTTACACAACATTAATATACGTACAGGATGGAAAATTACAGGGCGACAGACCTCAGCCAATGTAAAAGTTAAATAACCTAAACAAATGCACCATAAAAAAAATATTGCTCGAAATGTGATGGCTCGCGGATCATCCGTAAAGTAGTGTGGGAACTCCATCCCCATCAGAATCAAATATGCCCTTAATCAATGTAATTAAGTTTAGCTTCGCATAACATCTGCATCTTGGCTTTGGCTTTGGCTTTGGCATTGTTCAAGTATAATGTTACAATTGTTCATTGACCGTGCATCAAGCAGACCATGATTCCAAAGTTTGATCATAAATAATTTCCAACACCTGCCCAAGCCCACAAACATATTAAGAAGTCAGAAGCACAATAGTAGCAGCATAAGGAAGAACAAATGTTATTGACATTACAATAAAGAGTCTATGTATGACTGCTGTATGACCCCCGCATTGTACTTCTACCAGTATTATCTACGATGAAACCGGGTTGATGGTTAACCAAATAGTATCTAATTTACTAATACCAGTGGGGGAAATTTAAAATTTTACACCCTTCGCAAAATAACAAAAATAGATCTCCTTACTGTGCAATTGGAAGTTAAAGAACCCTTATAAGCCAACCGGCCCAACTCCAAAAAAATCTGATTATACAATATGACCATGAGGTTCTTCGGTCGAAGTAATTCAAAGATCTTGGCACATCGGCAGGTTGAGGGATCCTTCTTGAAGCAGGGCAGTTGATGACGTAGCGCTAGGTCACCAGTGCAAGACAAGACAGCAGATTTTGCCAGAGAGAGGGACAAAAGAGAGCAACAGGCAACAGCAGTGCAATCCAGAGTTGGATTATTTGTGCAAATGTATAATGCAGCTATGTTTATAGGGGAATCTGGCCATAGCTCAACTAGTCACGTCTGTTTGTGGGAAGTGGGAATAAAAGGATCGGTGGAAACATGATAATTTAACATACCCTAGTTCAAGGATGCCTCAAAAAATGAGTAGGGCCCTCATAGAAATACAGTTTACTGTTTCGTACCAAATTCATTCCCACACAAAGGGGTGCTGCCAATGGAGTAAGTTTTTGAAAAGATAGTGCATTAAGATACCAAACTGGAATAAGAAGTTATATTATTTCATTCCTCTAAAAAGTAAACGAGCCTTATCGAGCAGAGCCGAGTCGCGCCGCGTCAGGCTTGTTTGTTAAGGGCTTAAACAAACTCAAGCTTGAGCCGAGCCTCAATAGAAACTTAACCAACCGAATTCGAACAAGCTCTTTTCGAGCCGAACTGAGCTGAGCTCACAAACGGCTTGGTTCATCAGCCATTATGAGGTCTTCTTATGACCAAATTGAATAAACATGTGCCATGTAAGTTCATCTTCGGAAAAGTTTTAGTGGAATGTGTGCAGTAACTACATGTGATCCAAAGACAAGTGTGTCCTAATCAGCAACAAATGAGGGAGTCGTATGTCGCGGCAAGATTCATAAATCCTACACCATCTGAAACTTCATGCATAGAGACTAGTCATGCTCTAAGTACAGAACTAGTAAACCAAATCCCACATATGATGATATGCATATTCCACGTGAAAGTAGTGAAGGTATAATTATTGAGTGCAGAGTTGAGGCATGCAGTGACACAACATAAAAACCAGATTAGGAAAGAGAAGCTACCAAAGCAGTGCTGGTGCCTGGACAAGGTCTTGACCATGTAATTTCGAAAATGCCTCGCATGCCCATGGTATATGACCATCCGCTAGCACCCTGTCATGGTGTCAAATTAAATAAAGCCTATGGAATTATTGGAGACATTTTGCTCAATCCCAGAAATTAATTTACAAGAAGACATCTGTCAATTTTTCTGAAGTTTGTTAGATGTCTTCTGACAGCAGATAGCAACATATGCCAAGTGGCTTTAAAATGTGAACAGCCTGGGCAATGCTGTCAAGCACATTACATGTGGTACACATCCAGATCTGCACAAGGCAACTGAAAAGAGATGCAATGAGAAAAAAATCCTAGAGGAACTGGAGAGTGAAGATTACCGTTGCTTCCTCACAAATGAGTTCCAGAGATGCATCATTTGCTTCTCATCTTTGGTGACATCCACAAAATCATCAAGCATCTGCAACGCATCAGTGTGCAAAAACTACTATAAACCTCCGCATAATAAAGTAACAACATATCATACTCAGAGGAGCAACAATAAAAGGACTCTACAGATTTCAGATTGGACCTTTTCCCATGGTCTACTTAGGGGCGACCACTACGATGTTATTTAAAGACTTGTCCGAATGAGACTGTCAAGGAATGCTTCAAGAAGCAACAGGCAAGGGGAAATTTTTGCAAGCACACTCTCAAACATTCATAATTACATCTGCATCCATTTTAGTCTATCCCTGTTTCTATTCAAAAGGGCAAAAAATAGTTCTGAGGACTCCGGGCAGCTTGGAGACAAGTATTAAGGAGTCAGTGGAATTGGACGTGGTTTTTTTCACCTTAAGATTTAATTGTCATGCATCTGAGGAAGGTAATAAGATGCGCATTCCACAGATTGAACAAGTTTCACCACATAAACAAAAGATACACCAAATAAAAATTCACAAGCACACACATTATTACACATTAGCATACCACATGATGCCAAGCGAGAACATAGAGCGAGTACACCTTGCCTAACAAGAGCTATGGATTAGCAGATTTTGGAAGATGATGGGGTGTGAGAAGCCATATCAATACAGAAGCATATTAACTTTCAATTTCTGCATTGTCATTGACCTAATAAGGGTATTGGGACTGAGAAGAACTCCGAGACAATAAGTGAGCGACTCGTGGATCCTGGAAAGTGGAGAAGGCACTGAACAGAAAGTAAATTGCCTAATTATACAATTGTGATCTGTGATCCAATTTTGTATCTTTCCAGCAAACCACTTCATCATGATTTAAACTTAGACATGAAATTGAGAAAAATTATACACCCTTTATAAATTACCGCCTTCCTTTCTATTTAGCTTTTGAAAATGAATACATGAGAAAGTAAAGATTACCAAAAAAGAAAACCGAGAAGCCATAATCGTAACTCTTCTTCAAGGCAACTTTCAAGACAACAATTAACTATCTCACTGGTTCAATGTGACAAAAACACTAACACTTCCAATAGAAGCTGGAGAAATGCTATTAAAGTACAGTATATGCTAAGTGCATAAGCACAGTTAAAAAAATAGGAAGACAAGGAACAGCCAAGTAAGGGTTATACGATGCCCATACATACCCTTCTATCTTCAAAATCTGCAACATCGTCATCAACTTCATCCTCACTGTCCCGATCTGACAAAACTTGCTCCAATGCCATAGGCTACAATCACAAAAGCAGTTTCAATTCAGATATATCCATGGGGTTCCAATGGTATCAGTTGGAAGTAACTAGATGAGAGGAGAGAAAGGTCGATGGGGGTGGAATGGTTAAGTAACTTAAGTGCATTACAGACCACCAGTAAGGTCACTGGAGTCATTTGATGTACCTGGGGCATGGACAAGAAACAGGGGAAGGCCTATGATAACATGGTCGAAGAGATAGAACGTACATGTCTATCTCCACAGAGGTGTCAATGTTAGGATGTAGATTCAAACCCATTTAAGTCTCAATGACATGTGTCCTTCAACGTCTTTTTCAATGAAATTTGTCCTTCAACATCTTTTTCTCAGCACCTACCAAGTTGCACCTCTAAACTACTATTGACATGAATGGTTAGTTCAATTTACTTGCAATTTTTAACAGGTAAAAAAGTGGCTTTTGCGCAACTAATGAATGCAGGGATTGCAAAGCTCACAAATAGTCACCTGTGCTCTATGTGAATGAAAGAACTGTCGCTTTTGCAGGAGGGCCCGGCTGAAAGGAAAACAAGTACCCAGATCAAAATTTACTTATTGCATCACAATACGAAAGAAAGAAATAAAAAAAGATCTGCCAAAACGGGAAACAAGTATTATCTGCCCTCGAGCAGATTCAGAACTGACATCTGAACCAACATTCAGAGCAAAAAGATGGCACCTAAACAACAACTAGCATAAAATCACTTAGCAAACCAATTTAACATAGGTTATGAGATATGCTAATTATTTGGCTAAATTGCACTTCAAGTAACAATTAAACCAGCCATCCCTCTAAAACGATAGAGAATATGAATTGATGAAAAACTTCCATAATGCATATGCCCTGAGTGCTCCAATGATTGACCCAAGCCAACATATTTAATCAGTTTGATAAATTTTTCAACTATCACTCACCACCTCATTACTATTAGTCAGCAGTTCACAGAACTCTTAGACCTCAGAGCCCATGTTTTCCGATATACTTTCCTGAGTCAAATGTTTAGGTGTATACTTCCCATATAAATATATGGTTTTTATTGGCTCTCACGAAGTAAGGGCTTACCCAATACCCATTTAGTTTCTGCATATGCCAGCAATATTAAGTACTGGCGAAAGAACACAATTATGTTTGGCTACCACATATTACATTAACTTACGTTCACAGCACCGTCTGTTGGGGCTAGGGAGGCTTCAAAATATTGATCAACGAGCTCTCACGCTATGTTTAATAGGAGCAAAAAGAAGGGAAGCAGGTACAAAAATATACTCCCTCCGTCCCAATTTCTTGGCCCCTTTTGGGGAAGTGGGTTTTTAAGGGGTGTGAAAACTTTGTATTGACTTTTCTATTTTGCCCCTAAATCCAGTCAATATTACTGTGACCAAATTTGTGAGGCTAATTTATTTTATGAAAGTCAAAACATATTCAATATGGATCTTGTTTGATAGATATCAATTAGTTTTATTATACAAAATTTTCAAAATCATAAAAACCGTTATAAAATAAAAGATAATAGACTAGCCAATTAAGATGGGAAAAGTACTTTTTAAGGGTAAAATTGGAAAGTGACCCAGTTTTGATGGATGTTTTTAGAAGTGGGACAAATATTTTGGGACATCCCAAAATGGAAAGAAGGACCAAGAAATTGGGACGGAGGGAGTAACATTTTTACCATGTTTGGTTGAGAATAAAGTTCAGAGAAGGTAAAGTGTGAAATTTGATGTTTTTTATTACAACATTATTGCTATGCCCCAACTTGAATTTTTCCCCTAAAAAGTCTTAACTTATTTAACTTTGAAAAATCCTCCCATCATTTTTTTCACCTCTTTCATCCTACGTCAACCCAAAAAAAAAAAAAAAAAAAAAAGAAGAGTGCAGAACCTCTAAAAGTTTCTTTCATTTCACTTCTAGCAAACATACCCTCAAAGTCAAAGGACGAAAGTCATCTAACCTAGATGGTTCTGGCGGATATGGCAGTGGCTCTGCAAAAGCACTGCAGAGATCCAAAAACACTACCCCAGAACTTATGGCCCAAAGATGAGACACCAGTTTACATGTGCTTTGAGTCTTTGACCCCCTCCTAGGTCATCGCCAAAAATTTCTAGGGCAAGCTCCTAGATTCCTATGACAAAAGTAATGACCTATATTCATATCCTGGTTAATTGGCTCATGACCTGGTCAGGGAACCGACATTCATATACTCGGACAGTGTTCCTGCGGCTGACTCTTCAAGGGTTAGGGAAGACAGGAACCTCACCCATACGATCCTTTGACTCAGAGCTTAAAAATTGTGCATGAAGATTCAAGAGCATAATCTATAATGAAGAATTCAGATCTGGAATGTGAAAGTTAAATTCATTTCAACTGAATTGCTGGGGTCCAGACATGTTCAACCTAACAAATTTGACTTGATTTGAAGAAGCCTGTTGACTTCACAATCTTGAATTTCCATGTTATATATACGTTACTGACTGAGCTTCTTATTTCCAAATTTTAACGGGTTTTTTGTATGAATTCAGCATACAATCATAGCAAGAATTATAAGAGATGATGAAAAAGAAGACTAAGTGACTAACAAACGTACTTTCTAGGGTCAGAACGTTCAATAGATAGCTTTCTTGTCTTTGCAAATTGTAGCATAGCAGGAGGTGCAAGGTTGCTTCCGGGTAGGGATTGGACACATTCTGGATCTGCATATGAGTGACCTGTAGCACTTGAAACACCAGTGGCATTAGGGCTCGAAGTATCACGTTCCACGTACTCAGCAAGACCTAAATCAGCATCATACAAATCATTTGAGAAACTATTATCATCAAAAAAATACAATCTAAGACGAGGCTGATTGTTCAATTTCAAATGGAGCACTAAAAAAATGAACTTATATCACGTTGATTATCTAGTTTCTCATTCTTTAATTTTTAGTAGGTCAAGAGCAAAAGTTTTGTTAAATCCAACCAGCTGCAAGAAAGCAAAGAGAATCAGTTTCCAGCTTATGATAGTTGTCACAACTCTGACTATCTTTTACGACCATGTTAAATGGACTCTTCTAAATGTATTAACTATGTTGGCCTTTACTCTTTCGGTACAGATAAAGATACACGTCCCACATTTGTTTGGAAATTCACTTAAGAAGCATATTTATTCACTCAAGTTTACTGTAATACTCTATAGCACCTTGTACAACAGTAAGGAAATGGTTATGGGGAAGCAGATGAATCCGACAGTTGCCGTCTATCCACACTCTACATTTATACATGAGTCTATTTGACATAGCTTCAGGATAGGTATCATCATTGTCCAAAGAATATGAAACACTTCATACATATTTGTTACCAGAAAGGGGCAAGTTTTATACGAAATGTATAAAAAGTCAAGTGAGCATGACCTGTAACGGGATTATTTACATGTAATCTTGGGAAAGAAAGACAATAATTAACTAGCACAAGTCACAACTACTTAGAAGTTTCCACGGGTACAACAAATTTAAGAACTCATTCATCCTGTGATGCATTCACAAGAAACCATTCTCCAGTATTGTAGAAAATTGTTCAAAGCTTTTCAGTAATAAAACCAACTACATAGCAATACAAAAGCACATGCACCTTCAGTATTGCCCCGAAGCTCATTGATTGCAGTGGGAAAATTTGAATCCAGGACCAGTGGACGCACATGCTTTGCCTTTTGAAATATGTTTTTTGGTTTTCTGCGTCTCAGTGGCTTTGAACTGTACATTCGTTATACTCACCGACTATAAGTCATTGGCATCCATAGAAATAAAACCAGCAACACAAGCAACTTAATGATTCTACACCAAAGCAACTAAATTGACGTTTATACAACTTACCAATGGATGAAGGTTTGTTGCTTAGGATCGACACCATCTGCAACAACCTGAGTAGACAAAATGCAAATAATGATTAACATGTAGGAAACACTTGGTTCATATATCCGCATGAGATGTGACTGATAGTTTCGTTAACTGTGTCAACAAATTAGGGGCAGGTAGTTGAGGTACAAAAGTTATAAAAAGAAAAAGGTGGTGACAGAAGACAGCAGTAAGCTGAGCAAGTACAGGACTACATAATTACCCTCCCCTACAATACTTCCCCGAGAATCTTATTTTTATGGTTGAGTTGCCCCGTCAAGGCCTCACCCCGCCCTCTTTGAAACCACTTCTTGAAGAGAGACTTCACAGGAAGTGCTGTACAACAGTGCAACTGCAGGTTTTCACCGGCTTAACTTTTTCCATCAAGAAAATACCAACTCTAGCAGGAACATGGCTTTGTAAAGAAAAATATGTCCACAATTATGGATTCATGATCCATATATTTAAACAAGTATGTAGATGTCACCAGTTGATCATGTGACTATTACAATCACGGAAAGGTATTTCCAAAGGAAATAGTATCTAACCTCAGGTTTCCATATATCTGTTTTTACAGAAACATTTACAGCTTGATACTCTTCGGTGACCTACAGAATATGAATGGTGTTAGTTATAATGGTGTTTGAAAGTGTCAAATACTCAAAGGTCATTGCCGATTACGGAAGTATACTAACCCAAAACTCAAAATTGAAGAGATCATGTGAAGAGGATAAGTGGAATCTCAGACCCTATGTAGAAGTTGAATAATGTTAGAATGAACCCATAACAGTAGATCTATTCGTTTAGTTTAACTCAAAATAGTAGAAACCAAAGATGAAACCAGCATCTGTTTTACCTTAAAGCTGGCACATTTTGCCAAGCAGAATGGGCAGGAGAAGTCTTCTGTCACTGCATATTCAGTAAACATATCAGATGACCAACTAGAACTCAAGTCCTAAGTACCACACTTTCTGTACTACAAGAAACAGCTTAAATTAAAGAAACAAATCCGTGCATTTACCAAAAAAAAAAATTCCATAGTACCTTCAGTCCTCTGCAACTTATTATTATAGTACCTGTAGTTGAAAATGACATTTCCGGTTCTCAACCTGGACAAATACAAGCAGCCAAAATTAGAAATTTAGAAACAATGTTTGAAAAGAAAAAAATAGAACACCAATAACTAATTCATATCACAGACAAAGTCTGAGGGACAAGAAAGAATAAAAAGTTGTGGAACAAGAAAGAATAAAAGTAGCGGCAGCACATCAACTAAAAATGAAGTAGACAAAATCCTCTTTCAGTATGGAGATTTCATGTGACTGCCATTGGTTTTAACTGCTGATTATTAACAAGAAATCAAAAGGCACCATCTTGGTATGTTTGAGGGCCTGACGTCAACACCTTAGCGCCCTTTCAAAAAAACTTACTGGAAAGAAGACTACAATATAAGAACTTAAAAGTCACCACAGCTTCATCATGTACCTCTTAAAAAAATTGCATAGTTGCATTCTCCACCTAAATATAAAACTTGTTACAACTAGTGCATCACACTCCCACTACCATGATGTTTTAGTCGGCCCCGAAATGAAACGTATAAGGAAGAAACACTGGAAGTACTTCAAAACCCAAAAGATATAACAATAAAGACCATCAAGACATCTTGCTGATAGAAGTAAAACGTATCTGAATACTCCAACCCTTGTTAACCAGAGAACTAAGAATGCACAAAATATTACGTGATGGTATAAGAAACAATTATTCACTTGTAGTCTCTCCTTTTGAAATAACTTTATATACTTATAGTCCAAAATACGGACAACAATATCAACAGAAAATTTTCAAAGCAGTGAATGAAGAGATAAACTACATGTTGAAAAGTGAAAAACAAAAAGAATAATCAAATGCGAGAGAAGAAGAGACCTACCGCATAATATGGGACAACGAGGTAGGCATATCATTGTATGAGTATGCATTATATGGAGACTTTTCCTTAGCCCCAATCTCTTCAGCAGAAATGATGACTTCCAACTGTGGAGTATTCTTTTGAAACCCAAAGGTATAAACAAATACAACACTAATCAACAATAGGACAATGGTAATCAAACGTTAAACTATGAAAGATTTTACTTCTCCAAAAAAGGAGTCAAAGCTTTCATTTGAATTTTCTCAGCAGAATTAGTCAAAGATTAGGAATAGAACAAACCGCAGTTCCAAAACTATGGGGCGTTTGGATTGCAATATATTTCTCCTCATCCATACAACTCAACTGCAGAAGGAAACATAAACTCTCAGTGATGAGAAGAAAGTAAGGGATAAAAACAATGAAAGAAATGAAAAGCATATTGTACAACCAAATGTCAAACAGCTTTTCTACACTACTTTAGGGTTGATGTAAACTGTAGAAAGCCCAATTGAGGAAGTATATTTGCATTATGTATTCCTAGAGGAGTAGATGTTATGCTAAGAACATAAATCCTTTTGAAAGAACAATGACAGCAAACGTACTTAGAAGGCCCACAATCTCAACTTTAGCTAATAAATTTAGCTTCACTACCTGAGAACGGCCTTACTAACTGGTGTCAAAATCATATCAAAATTAGATTTTCGTCTCGAAGTTTGGAAAGACGATCTTTTAGTGCAGTTTCTTTAAGAACCTAGAGAACAGCTCTTTCCAAAAACAGTATTGGAGAGGTTTTCCAAACACAATTTCCGTGTTTTCCTCATTTTGTCTTCTCAAGAACAGAAAACTGTCGAAAAGAACACGCAAGTTAACCTATAATATTACCTCCATTATGCATTCGTTAAAAACAAGTAATACATTGTTTGGCAGCATTTAAGCCTATAGGCATAAAACGTTGAGAACTTCCAAAATTCAACAAAAATTTGATCCAGATGCCTCGGCAACATCACTTGAACTACAGCAGAAGGAACTTTACATAATTTTGAATTAAACCAGATGACAATAACAGTAGCAGAAGTGCTTCAATGGAGATATCTGCACAAATATTAATGTGCTCGTAGCATACAAGGGAGCAGATGATGTCTCTGATAAGAAAGCTCTCGTGTATAGTCAATAACTGAGAATGTGCTTGACCACCAACATGAAAACTACTTAAGCTGGACCAATCCTGTTGGCTGTTGGACAGCCAAGCCTGAGCCTCACAAGTTTTCCGAATATTTCTGGTACAATATTTCTGGTACAAAGCCAGTGGAATTGGATCGATGCAGCATGCCAGCATTTAATGCACATCCCCTTGCAAGTTGGAACTACTAAAATTGACTCTCTGGCTAGTCAGCATTAACGTAACGGCAAGGGAACAGGCCTATCACCTCGGATCACCAGGGTGTTCTTGGATAGTTGAGGCAATAGAATGAGTCTCACTATTCCCAAAATTTAGTAAACTTTGACATTAAAGATTTCCTTCTTCGGACAAGAATGAATTGGTCAAACCATTGCTAACCGGGCAAACAGCAATGAGTCACACATTCTAGTAAATATGAATATCAAGCTCTTTAGGCTTTATAAACTCAGCAGTCAAATATTCTGGAATTGGAGTTGGTACAATTATTTTTTCACCAACAACGAAAATACTACTTTACGGGCTCCTTAAGAAATAATACAAACTATAAAATGAGAATAGCAAAAAAGCATGAACCCTGATTTCTGATATCAAATAACCCATGTTTCATTTATTTAACAGCAGATGTTCATGCCTCCTCACATTGTGCACTAATGCCTTACACAATGGCAGCGTCTCAAGTGATGCAATGTGTGCAAAGTTGTTAAAAGATGGCGTACCTTCACAAAACATGAGTGCATGTCAAAATGCGTCATAATGTCAGCTCTCTCCCCTAACTTCAAGTTTGGAGACTTCTCCCATGACAAATATAGTAATTCCATGGGCATATTGCCCAATAAACACAATCCTTCAAAATTTGCTGTTGCACACATATAGGACAATGAGGAGGCGAGAACAGGTTCATGTAAAGAAAAGGAGAAGTACAAGCTCACAAAGAAACAATATGCCGAACTAGAGGTGAAGTTATAGCCAACAGCATAGATTAAGATGTGGGAAAAGAAAAGATAATGCTGCCACATATCCTTGAATAGTACAAAAATCATGGCTGCCAACAGGGAAAGACAAAGGTAAAGGAATATAAATGTCGCTTATTTCCTATTATCTATCCTTGCTAAGTTTTAGTTACGGGTCACTGAATATCTAAATCAACCATAATGTTCACTGAATATCTGAATCAAACATAATGTTACGGCCTTCGGTCCATGACAATGTAAGATTTGAACACCCAGGAGGTGTAACAAAAATATACAATGAAAAGGGCCGAGTACAAGAAGACTCAATGTTATATATTTTCCTCCTTTTGGTTACATGTTTTCCTCAAGGAGAAAATGAACGGTGAAGCTCAACTGCTCAACATTCAAACCCATTAAACTGTGATTGTTTAAGGAAAGTGATAGGGAAAAGGAAGCTATCTGTGTTTGATCCTGAAGGATATTATATTAATTTCATTCTCATTTAGATAAGATTTAAGCTATAATCTAGCAGTTTAATTTATTTCATGTCCTCATCGTTTATGGTAATTTCAGTTTTTAAGTGTTTGCCCATAGATGGATTGATTGTACTTGAATGATTGATTTTGGTCTGGAGAAGTTAGCTACCGTATTGATGTGGATGCCCATACTCTATTCAAGTGTGAATGCCTAGTTCTTCCTTCCCTTCAATGTTCAATGATGTCAAAAATTAGCTATTTCACCAGTGCTAGAGAAAACGATGATGACATTTGAGTAAAACAATCTAGCATTGCCATGAAATCCTTCTAAATCCTTGTGCCCCATTTGCCTGTTTGGTATAATGACAGGATTAAGGATACTTGGATGTCCTACCTAGGATGATTAGTCCCCAGCCATCAAAGCCGAGGACCATTTACACATTGTATCCTGATTGTCCAGTACTCCAGAGTTTGGTTGGCATAAGGTGAGGCCCCTTGGACTTGAACCATCGGATTCATTACCGAGCCTTAACCCATACATTGCCAAGCCTTAACCCACCATCCACCTAATTCTTAGTCATTGTACCAGATTCTTCATAATGAGATTTAGAGTTTCTTTCCTTACCAGAAAGTGGGGGGGGGGGGGGGGGGGGCAGACCATAAAAGAAAATAGATACATAAAAGGGGAAAAAACAAGTTTATATTTTAAACCACATAGTAGCGACCCAAATAAACAGGGGAATCATTAAGAGCCATGGCAGAATGAATGAAACAAAGATGGTTTACAACTAAGGCACATCTTACATGGAAAAGATGTCATGCCAATATGGTTCTTGTCTGGATTAATACCACAACCAGAATTTGTGGCTTCAGCTGCAAAAACATAGAAGAGTAAATATTTCCGTAGACAGCAAATTAAATCCTCAGATCTCATATAAACAATAAATATCTGGGCATACCGCAGCTGACAAACAAGATAGCAAGAGAGCTAGACTTGACCTCCGCTCCCAGCTTATTAATCTCAGGCAGAATAAAATTTGCTTGAACCCGGTTTATCCCTTCAGCTCCATTAGCCAACAAACATGCCCGACTGAAGCGGTATACTGCAGAATACTGTCGCGCCAAGTGACAGCAGGGGAAGCAGAACAGATACTTGAGTAAGGGAAGGAAAAGATTGACTTAGCTAGAAGACATTACTACCTCTGGAACTGCAACACTAGAAACTGGCCTCGCCAAAAATATATACAAAGGAAAAAGACTTTGTGCTTGCAACCCATAATTCGGAGTTCCTGACAACGAAATTGTCATTTGAATCCTACAGTTTTAACCAGAAGAAACCAATTAGTATCATAAACTATTGGGAAAAGATCCAAATCATGTCGTATATGATGTTAAATATTAAATAGCACGACTCATGTCTTCAAAATTAAAATCATTACAATTAGCATGTTTCAATATTAATCAACACTCGAATACCTCTGTCCTTATATCTAAGGTCCTTATAAAAAGTCATTCTGATAACCAGAACGTAAAAGATCCATTACATCATTTGTGACCTAAATCTGATGCTAAAAAACAAATTCACGCAGTTGATTGTGACCTAAATCTGATGCTCAGCGGAGAAAACAAATTCATGCAGTCAAATCCAATTAATTGAGACCTAAGGTTCGGATTGGTTTGTTGAATGTCACATCACCAACAATTTACCTGTAAGATCCCACATCGGCAAGATGTGGGATTTGCATGTGTTATATATTGAAACGCCCCAAACTGTTGTATAACTTGACGTTAACCTTTTGAGCCACGTGGTTAGGCTAAAAGTTAGCAGGTTAATGGGCTGGGCCGGGTCGTTTCAGGTGGTATCAGAGCTTGCACCAACCGAAAGTGTGAGGCGGGTCCCGCTGGGAAACGTGCTTGGGTGGACCTGACAAGGGAGGAGCTTGAGGTGTTTGTCATGCTTGGGTGGGTACCATATGAGACAAGCATGGGAAGCTTGATGTGCTAAAGCGGGTACTTGTCTCGCATCGCTTGGTGGGTGAAAGTAATGGATCATGGGGTGCATCGGGGACGTTGTGATTCTAAGTGGGGGAGATTGTAACATCCCACATCGGCAAGATGTGGGATTTGCATGTGTTGTATGTGAGATTGTAGAGGGTGAAAGAGAGATCAAAGGTATTTTCTCATTAGATGTAAAACTTCTCTTTACAGCAATATGTATACAGACAAAGGTAATAGGACTAAACTACCCCTAGGAACTAAATACATGACAAATAAACCCCTATAACTTAACACTCCCCCTCAAGTTAGTGCAAAGATATCTATCAAGCCCAACTTGAACACAATGGGGTGAAAACTTTTACTGCTACGACCCTTAGTAAATACATCAGCTAACTGGTCTTCAGATCTCACAAAAGGCATGCAAATCAAACCGTTGCTCAACTTCTCCTTTATAAAGTGCCTGTCAATTTCGATATGTTTCGTTCGATCATGTTGGACAGGATTATGAGCAATGTTTATGGTAGCCTTATTATCACAGTAGAGCTTCATAGGACTAGTATCAGGGAATCCCAAATCACGTAAAAAAGTTTGGAGCCATAAAAGCTCGCAAGTATCAGGGAATCCCAAATCACGTAAAAAAGTTTGGAGCCATAAAAGCTTGCAAACACCATGAGCCATAGCTCTATATTCAGCCTCTGCACTGGATCTAACTACCACTAACTGCTTCTTACTCCTCCAAGTAATCAGATTTCCTCCAAGAAAGGTGCAATAACCAGAGGTAGATCTCCTATCATCAAAAGAACCCGCCCAGTCTGCATCGGTGAAGGCTTCCAATTTCAAGTGACCATGATTGGAGAACAAAATTCTTTTACCTGGGGCAGATTTGAGATACCTCAAAATACGATAAACTGCATCAAGATGTACAGTACGAGGGTCATGCATGAACTGGCTGACAACTCCCACAGCATAAGAAATATCTGGTCTAGTGTGAGACAGGTATATAGACGACCCACAAGTCTCTAATATCTCTCGTTATCTGTATGCTCCCCCACATTGCTACCAAGATGATGATTGGCCTCAATGGGAGAGTCGGCTGGCTTACATCCTAGCATACCAGTTTCTTCCAAGAGATCAAGGATGTACTTCCTTTGAGAGATAAAAATTCATTTGTCAGATTTAGCCACCTCCATTCCAAGAAAGTACTTCATAGACCCCAAATCCTTAATCTCAAACTCTTGAGCAAGAAGAGCTTTAAGGCTAACAATCTCATTCACATCATCACCTGTCATGATTATGTCATCCACATAAACAATAAGAATGGCAATCTTACCATTACTCCTCTTGATGAACATAGTATGGTCAGCATGACTCTGCTTGTATCCAAATCTTAACATGGCTTTGAGAAACCTGTCAAACCATGCTCTAGGAGATTGCTTCAATCCATAGAGGACATTTCTCAACCTACACACCTTTCCTTCTGTTGCAAGAGAGGAAAAACTTGGTGGTATGTCCATGTACACTTCTTCCTCTAAGTCACCATGACAAAATGAATTCTTCATATCAAATTGTTGGAGAGGCCAATCCAAAATAGCCGCACAAGAAAGCAAGGTCCGAAAAGTATTCATCTTGGCCACAGGAGCAAGGTTCTACTCATAGTCAATACCATATGTTTGAGTAAAGCCTTTGGCAACAAGTCTGGCTTTATATCTTTCAACTGTCCCATCTGCCTTGTGCTTTACAGTGAACACCCATTTGCATCCCACTGGTTTCTTTTTCCTCTGGAAGAGTTACTAATTCCCAGGTGCCATTCTTTTTCAATGTTGTCATCTCCTCAACCATAGCTTCTTTCCACTCGGGTATTATGATAGCTTCTTTCCAACCCTGTGGGATAGATATAGAAGAAAGAGGAGATAAATGCACGATACGAAGGAGATAAACGGGAATATGAAACAAACTGAGAGATAGGATGTTGGGTACACATTCTAACTCCCTTTCTAAGAGCAATAGGAGCATCAAGATCATTAACAATAGTAGGAAGAAAATCATTACCAAATGAGTCAGTAGAAGAGTCAGAAACTGGAGTAGGTGATGGAGATTGGCAAAGTGGCACTGCACATGTAGACTTGCCTTTATTCCTTCTAGAAAAAGTCTGCAGATTTGGCCTATCCAGTCTTCCACCAACATCATGTTCCGCTCTTTCTGCGGGTAAAGGTTCCTGCACAGATTTATCTTTCTTCCCCTCACTATGACAAGGTAAAGGGTAAGACCACGACTCTGGAGTATGAGATGTCAACAGCTCTTCCTCCCTCATCTCTCCCTATCTATCATTCTCCCCCTGAAGAGATGAAGTGGTCAAAGGATAAAAGGATTCTGTTTCGCAAAAAGTGACATCCATGGAGACATACGTTTTGCGAGAGTGCGGGTCATAGCATTTATAACCCTTCTGAATGGGAGAATAGCCAAGGAAAATACACTTGCGGGCTTTGGGATCCAGCTTACCACCTGGGTGCTTAAGAGCATGGACAAAACACACACAACCAATGACTTGGGTGGAAGAGATGAGACCCGAGAACAACCCAGGAGAAACTTAATCGGAGTTTGGAACTGAAGAACACTAGATGGCATGCGATTGATAAGAAAAGTTGCAGTAAGGACAGCTTCGCCCCAAAAATGTTTAGGGACATTCATGGTGAACAATAGAGAGCGGGCTACCTCAGCAAGATTGCGATTCTTGCGTTTGGCAACTCCATTTTGTTGTGGAGTGCCAACACAAGAAGTCTGAAAAAGAATACCAGAGTCATTAAGATATGCCCGAATAGTCCCATCTATATACTCAGTCCCATTATCACTATGGAGCACTTTAACATTAGCATCAAATTGAGCACGCACCATTTGGTGAAAAGATTTAAAGCACGAAAAAACCTCATTTTTGGCCTTTAGTAAATACACCCAAGTGACACGAGAATAACAATCAATAAGGTCACAAACCAGCGATAACCAAACAGAGATGTGACAGGAGAAGGACCCCAAACATCAGAATGAATAACCATAAATGGTGAATCACTTCTTTGATTGACAGGAGCATAAAATGAGCGTTTATGTTTCGCAAGCTCACAAGCTTCACAAAGGAACCGACTCCGAGGACATTGCTTAGCCAAACTAGGGAACAGTTTTTCTAGAATTCCAAAAGATGGATGACCCAATCTACGATGCCACTGATGTAACAAGGGAAGAGCTGAACCCATATCTGCTGCAAGAGTTTGACCACATGACAAAGGTGGACAAACTGGATTAGGTGCAGACTCCAAAAAATAAAGGTCCCCATGAGCTTTACCATTGCCAATCGTCCTCCCCATATCCAGTTCCTGAAAGACACAATGTGTAGGAAAAAATGTTACGGAGCAATTTAAGGATTGGGTAAGACTACTAACAGATAGAAGGTTAGTAGAAAAGTTGGGAACATGAAGCACTGAAGAAAGGGAAATTGTTGGAGAAAAATTAATAGAACCTTTCCCCGAAATAGAAGATAGAGAACCATCAGCAACTCTGACCTTATCCTTACCGGAACATGTAGAATAAGAGTCAAAGAAAGATGAACAACCTGTCATATGATCTGTTGCACCAGAATCTATTATCCAAGGAGGAGAGCTAGAGGCAGTGAAAGCACTAGCATGTATACCTTTGTAAGCAAAGAAATCGGAGGCCGTGGAAGTAGAAGTAGTGGTAGATGAAGAATCAAGCCTAGCCAGTAGGCGCCTGAGAGTTTGTAACTCCCCTTGAGAAAGGGCACCAATCTGAGAAAGGGTACCAACCTGAGCAATTTTGGAAGCCTCCATCATACCAACAAAAGAAAGGCAGTAACAAACTGCTAAAATACCTCAAGAAAGAGATCCCAACAACCAGATAACAGTCTCAAAACCTCAAAAAGGACTGAAAGATACAGAAGACACCACGAATGATCAACCCCAGTAGATTTCGCGGTCACCCAGTCAGTTCCAGAGGCAAATGGTAGTTACCTAGTATGGAAAAAACTCAGAACTAAAGAAGGTGATCCAGAAAGTAGACAAAATACCTCAAAAAATCGATAATATAGAACCCAGTGATTGTCGAGCTCAACCAGATGATTTTCGAGTACAACCAGGGGTAACCCAGTAGATTGCGGAAGCAAACAACATCGAAAAAGGCCTACTGGAGATCAATCGACCTCTAACTATCAGCAAAAACGGTACTAGATCGAACCAAGTCTTCAAACCAGATCATAAAACCTTTGAAACTCAAATCCCAGCCATTTCCTGATGCAATCGAACTGTTCAGAGGCTGATTTGAGATTGCCGGACATCGTAGGTGGTTGCCGGACATCGTAGGTGGTTGCCGGACGTCGAACAGGCCTCGTCGGAGGTCGTACAGTCCTCGTCGGATTTCGTACGGAGGATTGGAAAGAAACCCAGTGGGTTTTGATCATATAAAGGGTGAGATACAGGAGATCTGTAAGTATCGATGGTTGAACAGTGGGCTTGAAGGTCGTCTCTGGTCGTTGAGGTCAACTGTGGACTCGTCGGAGGTCGTCGTCGCGATTGGAAGTCGCGAGCGATGTCGGACAGTGTACGATCGTGGATAAAGTCGACCCAATAGGTAATCGAGGTCACACAATGTCAAAGAACGATTGACAAATACGATCAACTGAGAAATACGATCTCTAAAGCTCTACAAAGCACGATCAAGGAAGGATGGAGGCTCTGATACCATGTGAGATTGTAGAGGGTGAAAGAGAGATCAAAGGGATTTTCTCATTAGATGTAAAACTTCTCTTTACAGCAATATGTATACAGACAAAGGTACTAGGACTAAACTACCCCTATGAACTAAATACATGACAAATAAACCCCTGTGACTTAACATTATATGTTGAAATGCCCCAAACTCCTGTATAACTTGAGGTTAACCTTTTGAGCCATGTGGTTAGGCTAAAAGTTAGCAGGTCAGCTGGGCCGGGTCGTTACATTACCTGTTACATCAACAACTTTGACTAATGACACTCACCTTTGATGTGAAAAAATTCAAGTTTTGCTACTGCCAATAGTTCTTTAATATATGCAAAACATTTACCTATAACTATATGCATGTCTCCTTGTTAGGTAATACCTCCTAAGAAGTTTGCAAATGAACCAAGCTACTTCGTATGTGAATCTAGAGACAATAACCTACTAGATGGGTTGCAATTTTTGGCAACTCGACAATCAATTTTCTTTTCATACAGACAGCGTCATATGTTTGGAGATATTGATTCCCGACAATCTGGATAGTTGTTACCAGTAAAAGTGTCATATAAGGTTTAAGAACCTCAACCTTCTTTTGTGCTTTGCTTGTATTTTGTACTGCAGGCATCTTTGAAGAAATGATGGCTGCATAATCATGTGCCTTCAGTCAGAAACATTAAAAAGGAGGAAAACAAAGAGATGAATAATCAATAATAATCAAATACCCCATCGAGAATGACATAATTAAAAGGACACCACACCCCAACAACTAAGTATGAGACGGACGAAATTTGTGTGCCAAGGAAGACAATGTAGCATCTTAAATTGTGAATGCCTCTGTCACCTCGAACAACTAAACAAAACTACGAGATATGTAACACTCGTGTACTCTAGTCAAGTGCCAAGCACCAACAAGATTACCATAGTTAGTGGGAACATTCTCTAAAGCAACTGTATCAAATCAACAACACCAAAAAAGGGAAAATTTTCAGCTGGTGAAGCACATTACATTCCTAATAGCACGCCGTTGAATAATGTTGTAAAGTTCTACAGGCTTGCAGTATATTGAAAGGCTCTCCTCGGCTGCAATTTCCTCTTCTGCAGACAAATGCACACGAGATTCTTGGCGGCACATCTGATCTGCACTTCTAGAGTAACTGCAATTGCAAAGAGAATTCCTGTTCCATGAACTGGAATAAATGAAGTGTTCTGTGTTTATAACAATCCATATAACGCAAGCACCCAATAACGCCATTGTATCATACCCAATCGCCCCAAAATTTAATTATTTTCCCGTGAACATTTAATATATCTTTCTTTATCAAATTTCCCAGGCAGAGAGCATAAATAACGTTGAATAAAAGAGAACGTACGTGGTTTCACGAGCAACTAAAGGTATGCCCGGCATTCTGGTTAGACAATGCTGAAATATAAATTCATAGCTATCTCAGCTTCAAAAGATCGTAAACACTAGCTGTCAAACCTGAAAGAAGCGGTCAACGGGGAATAAGTTCAATTACCAGATAAAAATAACCAAAAAAGAAAGGAAGAAACAGCATCCGAATTTGCCAGTTTGCCACCATATTCCAAGTTAATGGACATTCATGATCCAGGGTCGGCCCTGGGCGAAAACCTAGAAAGCCTCCGCTTCAAAGAAAAACTTCCCCAAAATTGAAAGGAAGGGCCTCTAAAAATTTATCAATTTTATTTACGAGACCAAAAAGTGAGAGAGAGAGAGAGAGAGAGAGAGAGAGAGAGAGAGAGAGAGACGAAGAACAGAAAGAGAGGAGAAGAGAGGTACCTGGTATCATCGTCGCCGGCCTTGAGGATCGTCGCCGGAGCAGCTGAGGCTTGTTCGATTTTGGTGTAGGCTTCTGATTCTGACTCTGACCGATTAGTATGTTAGGGCTGACAGCCTGAATACAGATATGTATTCTTTGGTTTTCCCGATTTCAACCTTCAATTATTTTAACATAACAGTTTCACCCCACAAAAAATTCTACTGTAGCTTCCAAAGATTGTTATCGGCTCTCTTTATTTGATTAGTGGATTCTATAAAGATTGTTAGTGATCACACTGTCCCATAGATGTCCAATTGTGTCCTACTGTCAAAGACTTGTTTTAAGGGTTTCCAAGCAAATATAGGGTCGAGTCTAGTGGTAAGTAGTATGTACTCTCATGTTTTAAAGATTGATTTTCAACCATCGCAAGTAACACTACAATAGCAAAATAGAGACGTCTAGCTCAGAAAATGTAATTGTAGACATCCCGATTTTGACCCGAGAAATTTATCAAGTATTCCCAATGATGAAATAGACCAACCGTGTATACCTTGAGGCTAAAACAAGGCTTGAACTCACCAAACCACCCTAAACCATTCTAAACTCTCCTAGAACAACCCTAAATCAATCAAAATACCCTTTAAAACATCCAAAATGCTCTTCAAAATAAACCCAAGCCTACACCATCTTCTAGTACATTCAAAACCCTCTTTATTGATATATAATACGTCTCAATCCGTTTTGAAATGAGGGAAATGTGAACGTTTTACCAAAATGACTTGTTTTCCCGACCTTCTGAGGGTAAAATGGTCACACACTTGGATGTACAAATTATCTTGGGTTCAAACCACTTGGGTTAGAAAGTACACTCAACAAGCTTTCCAACGCTTCAAACCACGCACAAAACGGAGTTCGGTAGCACCCGGAGGAGCCCCGCAAAGTTTGGCCTGCAGGCCCTTTGAGCGCTCAAACCCCCACTTTGAGCGCTCAAATCATGCGCGAACCAGAAATTTTCAAGACATCTTTCAGCCGGTTTTCCACCTAAACTATGGGCTCCCCCTGGTTTCTAAGCTTCGTTTTCACGCCAAAATCCCTCTAATAATATTCCCTCTCCAACTTGAATTGCAAATTCCATTCCCCCCCCCCCCCCCCTCATTTCTCTCTATATAAACCACTCTCCACCCATTGTTTAAGGACCCCTTGGCTGATCTCTTACACTCTCACACCCTTCATCAGACCAAAATCACTCTCTCTCATCCTTCAATTACGTTTGACACCCTCTTTCATCCATTTCCATCATCTTCAAGCTCAAAAACACTCAAAAATCTCATTTTTAAGACCAAATACACATGGGTCTTTAAGATACCAACTGATCCTGACCTTTTTCTCACTCAAAAACTCCATAGTCAGTCCCTCTCTGTTGTAATCATCCATCAATTGCAGCTCCATCATCCAAAATCCAGTAAACCCACTTGATCATGCCAAAAATGGTCTTTTAACCCCAAATACACCCCCATCCACTCAATCAATCATCCAATCAGCCCTACACTCACACTCCTCTGTCAAAATACCTCAACTCAAGCCTATATTCTAAGCCACTACTCAATCATCCATCAAAACCCCAAGTTCAAGCCTTGATCATAGCCGAAAAGGTAGAAAATCATTTGAAAAATCACGTTTTGGTCATCCTGAGGGAGACCAGTGAGTTCGTGGAGGTTCCACATACCTTCTATGAGCTCACAAGGTCTTAGATATCAAGAAAAACTGATTTCAAAAATCTGAGCTCGAAATGGTTTGAGCGTTCAAACTGTGCTGATGTCACAGTTCGAGCGCTCAAACCGTGCTGATGTCACAGTTCGAGCTCTCAAACTATTTTGGCTCATTTCATGTTTTTGTGGTTTCTTTGAGCACTCAAACCGTGTTGATGTCACAGTTCGAGCTCTCAAACTATTTTGGCTCATTTCATGTTTTTGTGGTTTCTTTGAGCGCTCAAACCGTGTTGATGTCACAGTTCGAGCTCTCAAACTATTTTGGCTCCTTTCATGTTTTTGTGGTTTCTTTGAGCGCTCAAACCGTGCTGATGTCACAGTTCAAGCTCTCAAACTATTTTGGCTCCTTTCATGTTTTTGTGGTTTCTGATCATATCTTATGTTGGTGCCATCACTATTACGGCTGTTTGTTGGTTCATCTTTTCCCAAATCAATTTATTTTGCCTTTATCATTGATCAATGAACCCCAAAAGCCATAAAAGTGATGTTTTATCATCATCAAGCTATGGATGATCTTGTCTCATAAGGAAAACAGGTGTATCATTCTCTTTTAACCATGATCAGAAAGTTTCAAGTTTATGCCAATATCAAAGAATGGTCAGAAACTCACAGAAACTCATAGCCCTTGAATGGGGGTTGAGCGCTCAAAGCAAGGACTATGAGCACTCAAGCCTTGCTCGGTTTTGATACTTCAATCATGTTTATTCTAGTCCTGTATTCTGTCTCCAATTTATGAAGTGTGTGTGTGTGTGTTAATTACTCGCAAGTGCACGAATCGTACCGAAATATAGCTTAGCAAGAGCGAGGTCGAACCCACAGGGACTACAATGACGTGGTTGAATAACTCAATTAATCTTATATAAATTTCCTAATCTAGCTCAACAAATCTTGGGATTGTGATGAGACAGACAGGCTTGAAAATAAAAGAGATGGATTTAAACACGAAAGTAAAACACTAGGGTATTGGAATCCATTACACGTGCAACATCTATATTATTTATGCTCCTTAACTCTCCAATTTCTCTGCACAATAAATTGGCGGCAAAGCTCTTTTATTGTGGAAAATAATTTAGACAGCTCTTTTTTTAGCTTTATAAAAGTAATCCTTCTTTTGCCAAACAAAAGTATAAAATTAAAACATCCACTGAATCCGTCAAAACACAGTCTATATCCGCTTTTAACAAATCATAGACTGAATCCAACAAAACACAATGGAAATCCAATTTTAAAGTTTCTGGTGAAAAATAGGCAAATGAACAAGAAGAATTTATCAACAATAATATGCTATTTTTTTGGAGAGGTTAAGTTACATAAATAAAAATAGATATTTAAACATGTAACTTCATCCTAACCCTAGCAACTAATTTAGCCTGACATATTTGTAAATAAAATGAAAGCAATAAATAAGACAAACTTACTTGAATCCATTGAACGGGATAAAGTTATTGCTCTCAAATAATATGAAAGAAATGATACAGTAGAGAAAAGGAAAGAAAGACAGAAGACGGAAATGAAGAAACTGAAGTATTCTTTTATAAGCTCACTGCTCTAGCAGCTCTACTGACTGAATGAATTTGCTCTTCGGAGGACATCTCCTTTTATAGGCTTCAAGAAGCACTTGGGACAAAATAATAGATATGTATACAATTAAGGCAAATATTGACTTTTCCCAAATTGATAAAATCCAATCCGAAATTGGATTTGGCCGGCAGCAACTAGCAACCCATGTTTCCTTCATGCAAGTGGGAAATTATCTCACGCATCAGGCACATGTGTAACTAGGAGCAATTATCCAGTGCATCTCGGCTATGTGCAACCAGAGAGAAGTTATTCGGTGCTTCGCGGAACATGCAGATTTTATCCAAAAAGTAAAGCATTTGCCCCAACGAAGACTTGAACTTGGGATCATTGGGTTAGAATGCTCCTTCACCACTTGTGCTACAACACTTTCATTCCTTTTCTCTTCCAACTTTAACATATAAAGTAAGAAAGCCCAGATTTCATATTTCTCCTCCTTTTCTTTTTTTTTTTCTTTTCACAAACACTTTATTTACCTATGAAATACAAAATGACACATAATAAGCACAAATAAACATAATATGAGGTTAACATCATCTAAGTTAGAGATAAATATATGCACTATAGCGTGCACAACACTAAGTCAACCTGATCTCTTCTCCCACTTATTCCAATCATATGCTTATGCATGGCCCAATACTCGTTTCTTACACATGCAAGTCTTTCAAGCTCATTTATTGATGTTTCTAGAATATCATTGTCATTTGTATCATTGTGTATTGTTTTGAGGTTGTTGATGATCAAAATAAGGGCAAGGAAGCACCAGAATGCACAAACCATGAAGATGGTCCGAGCGCTCAAACTACATCTTTGAGCGCTCAAACTGTTTTCTGGCACATCGCATATTTTCATCATTCAAGCTTACTGATCATACTTCGTGTGTTCTGGAATGCCTCTCAATGTTGTATTTTCACTCATTCTGTATTTGTTACCTTGTTTGGTTCATTGATATGCCTCAAATCCGTGTATGCATGATCATCCCATTCTGATAAACCATCAAAGTTCCATTTTTCAAGTTAGCAATAGTGTTCAAATCATATTTTCATCAAGTCAAGATCAACAAAAGCATGTTTGGGTTGAGGAGGGTTTGAGCGCTCAAACCCTCTCTTTGAGCGCTCAAATCCCTAATAGGGGATCAGATTGGTTTGGTCCTGCGGTGGTTTGTGGTGTCATTTCTGATTACTTTGTTATCATTCTGTATATTCTAACTTTGTTACTTGTTGTTTGATGTTCTTGTTTGTTCATACTTGCATATCATCATCATTCATGTAGATTCACGGAGCACAAGCATACACCGTAGCTTATTGTTGTGTTTATCATCATTACGTGGTTCCCATCCCCCATTCTCATTACTTGTTCAAAGTTGAATTGCATACATTCATTACAATCCCACAAAAGTCAAATAGAGACCGGTCTTCGAACTGGGCGAGGGGGGTGCCGTAAAACCCTTCCCCTCTCGTAACTGAGCTCCCAAACCTAAGATAGTATGGTGATGACGGGTCAGTATTCCTTATCTATTGAATGAGGCACGAGTCAATCGAGTTCGGTTCCTCGGGGACAATTCGCTAAAACCCGGGTGGCGACTCCGAATCGATCGAGAATCCTCCAGAGGTGCGTCCACAGTAATGTATAACATCGAAGAGGAGATAGGCAACCTAATTGATATGCATCTTAGTTATTTTTCGAGTAAATTTTAGAATTCTTCCATCTAGTTTGCATGAAATTTTGATCTCATCCCTTAAGTACTAATTGTGCCAATTTTAACCCAATAGTTTATATTTTGTCTCGATTTCATCCCTCTTTGTGACAGCGTGATTGGAATAGACGAAATTTAAGGGCAAAATTGTTCTTTTCCCTCTTAGAATGATGGAATTTAAATTTCATGCAAACACAAGCGACTGTTACTAAATGTTTACCTTTTAGTTTTATTTTTGTGGGGACAAAAACACCATACATAATATATTTATCACCTCAATTTTCTTTTATTAAAAAAATAATGCCCAATTGGTACCCATAAATGGATTGTCTAGGAAGGGAAATGTTGAGAACAAACCTAACTTTTGGGTAATAATCTACAAAGTGATTGTGCTCGAACTTAAGATCTTAAGATAGAGTTCAAACTATGAGTTTAATGAAAGAAATTGTTAATACCTGTGAGCGCAGCGGAACTTGAAATCATACCTTCAACCATTGTTGTTTAAGCGATCGAACAAAGCAGAGAGATCTTCTAACCTATGACCCACATAATGAACTCCATTGATGGAAACAGACTTGTTCTTATTTTTGGGTTAGATCAGGGCCCCTCTGAGTGTGGTATTTATAGGCAACATATTCCTACCATCAAGGAAAAGTTGTCTCCAAATGGTGCCTTTGAATGGGTTTGTCTTTTGACCATGTGTCTATAACTAATGGATATGACTATTGATGTATTGATCTTTTTCCAATAGTATACCCTTTCACATACAGGGCCGGCCCAGGCCCAAGGCCCACAAGGCCTGGGCCTAGGGCACTCCAAAAAGGGGCTATTTTTTGGGCACTCCAACATTTTTTACAAATGGGCTAGACTAGGACTCTTTTTTGACCCAAATAAAGAAAAAAAAAATCATTATTAGTTACAAAATAGTCTAAACCATTGTGGCCCAATCTAAAAAAAAGGCCCAAAGATAAGTTATAAAAGGGCCTAAAGGCTAAACCTGATAAAAAAAAAAAAAGATCAAAATCTGAAGCTCCATTTGTTTCGGCGAAAAATGTTTTACAATGTAATATGTTTTACATGTAAAATAATTTTGTGGAAACTATTTTTTTGTTCATTTTATTTTCCGGTGTTTGGTTAATACTTGACAAATATTTTTGAAAACAAAAATTTGAATCAATTATATGTAAGCATTATGTATATCGTATGTAGATGCTTATAGATACTATATAATAAGGTTACTTTTTTCCAGTTGCATACAACAAATATACAAGGAGTCCCCCATTTGCTCCCACTGATCTCCACGTAGGGAGAGAGTTCTTGTTGGTGCTGGAGAATACGTGAGGCTTGCCGTATGTCTTACAAAAATAACTTACCGAATTTTTTAGAGTAAAACGTTTAGTGTCTTGGCTTTGTCGTATTGTAATTATTACTGGGAAAAAAATTTTAAGTGTTGTACTTTTATGGCACATTTTTTAGGCCAGGCCTAGGGCACTCAAAACCCTTGGGCCGGCCCTGCATATAATACACCCTTTCACATAGGATGTCTTTTCATGATAAGACACATTTTCATAATTAGACACCAAATAATTAGGCAATTTATTTATCACTCATATCTTCAATTAATAAAAAGAAAGTGACATGTAAGCATCACATGTAGGCCATAATATAATTTCTTACATTCTCCCACTTGGCATGCATGACACACTATTGAGTAATAATAACTGTGTTACACTTGAGCCTCTTTTGAGTCTGAAATTGGGGGCATATATACGATGTTACATTTTTTTTTTTGTGATACTAAATTATGGAGGCCCTTAAAATTCTTATTTTTTGGGGGCCTAAATCAGCCGCAACACTTGCTTTAGCTTAGGGTCGGCTCTGCTCCCTGCTTCTTTTGTATGGCACTGGCCCTCGTAACAACTTAGAACTTTAAATATATTATTACGATTGTGATTTTAAGCCCGTTTACTAAATGGGCTGGGTTTGGGAAACTTCTCTGAAGCCCGGCCCGGCCCGATTTAAATAATATTCTTATTTAAATACTATGTATAAAAATTGATGGATATCAAAGAGTTCCAACTTTTTGAATATTTTAATTGCACTTTAATTTATAGGTATGTTTTTAATATTTTTGTAACAACTTAGAACTTTAAATATATTATTACGATTGTGAATTATAATTGTGATCATTATGATTGATTAATTTATGTTTATAATACTATGCTTTAGTAAGATAAATGGGCTTCTTGGACGGGTTTGGGAAATTAAAATTTTATTTGGGTTGGGTTGGGTTTGGGCAAATCAAATGAAGCCCGATTATAAATGGGCCGGGCTTGGGAATGCACTTGTCTCGTTATTATCTAGTATAAGCCCAACCCGAACCCGGCCCAGCCCGGTGTATGTGCACCCCTACATTTCGGAAAGAAGAAAGAAAAAGACAGGAGAGAAAGAAAGATACTACGACAGAGAGAGAGGGATAACTAATCACCATTATCCTCCACTATTTTCCTTCTTGTCTATTTTCTTTTTCCACCAAGAGAGACAGCTGGGTAGGAAGGAAAAAGAAGAAAGAAGAAGACGAAAGGAGGAAAAAAAGTTCAGTCCGTTCGACGGGACCGAGGCCGATCCAAATCACTCTGGTTTAGCTTAATCTTCGGAAGAAAGGTAGGTTACGTCCTACTGAACCCATCGGTATATAATAAGTCAATTTTCGTTAAGTAGAAACAAAACCCAAGCGTTTCGATCGTTGAGGAGCAGTGTCTATGCGTTTTTGAACTTCTGAGCTACTGGGTCCCATCCAAAACAATCCGAACACAACTTTTTCCATGATAGAGTTGTAGTTCATTTCATAACGAACGTTTTGATATATAATACGTTGATTTTCGTTAAGTATATACAAAACTCAAGTGTTTCGATTGTTGAGAAGTAGTGTATATGCGTTTTTAACTTTCTGAGCTATTGGGTCACGTCCAAACCACTTCAAATCCAACTTTTTCTGTGATAGAAGTGTAGTTCATGTTCTAACGAACATTTTGATATATTATTTGTAAATTTTTATTGTGTATAGACAAAACTCGGACGTTTCGATTGGTGGAGCGCATTGCTATCACCTCACTCGGTAGAGCCACCAACTTGCAATCAAGTGAATAGTTTGGACAGTCGACTACCCCAGGCCTAATTTTTTATTAATTACAGTTTGATCCCTAACCTTTAGATTAATTATTGTTGGGTCCCTAAACTTTAGATTTCTAACATTTTAATCACAGATTTTGGTTACTTTACATTTTAATCTTGTATTGAAAATTTGTGTATCATTAGATTAAACATGATCTAATTTAATTATCAAGTACATGACCAGACTAGGAAATGTTCCCGTGATTATCTCTTGATCATTTTTGCAACCATACTTGTTTATTTATTAGACATGTTGATTATTATTATTGCAAGTTGTGTTCATTATTTTTATCATTATGTGATTTGCGTGACTTAGCTGTAGCATTGTAAATTATTGTGCAAGTAATGTAGATGGGGTAGTAGAACACTGGGTGGTTGTGGTTTTCGAGAAACTTTTATACGTGTTTTTAAATAAGAAAATGGGAAATGGAAATGCGTGGAAATATTGTTGAGCTGACGAGCTGTGGTTCTGGGGGTGACCAGAGTGGGCCCCGGACAGATGTACGTTTAAAATACGGAACCCTGGACAGGACATGGTGGTGATTGATTCTCAAGAATGGTCGGGCTATAAGGGTGGCACTGTGCTTTAGCTTAGGGTCGGCTCTGCTCCCTGCTTCTTTTGTATGGCACTGGCCCTCGTAACAACTTAGAACTTTAAATATATTATTACGATTGTGATTTTAAGCCCGTTTACTAAATGGGCTGGGTTTGGGAAACTTCTCTGAAGCCCGGCCCGGCCCGATTTAAATAATATTCTTATTTAAATACTATGTATAAAAATTGATGGATATCAAAGAGTTCCAACTTTTTGAATATTTTAATTGCACTTTAATTTATAGGTATGTTTTTAATATTTTTGTAACAACTTAGAACTTTAAATATATTATTACGATTGTGAATTATAATTGTGATCATTATGATTGATTAATTTATGTTTATAATACTATGCTTTAGTAAGATAAATGGGCTTCTTGGACGGGTTTGGGAAATTAAAATTTTATTTGGGTTGGGTTGGGTTTGGGCAAATCAAATGAAGCCCGATTATAAATGGGCCGGGCTTGGGAATGCACTTGTCTCGTTATTATCTAGTATAAGCCCAACCCGAACCCGGCCCAGCCCGGTGTATGTGCACCCCTACATTTCGGAAAGAAGAAAGAAAAAGACAGGAGAGAAAGAAAGATACTACGACAGAGAGAGAGGGATAACTAATCACCATTATCCTCCACTATTTTCCTTCTTGTCTATTTTCTTTTTCCACCAAGAGAGACAGCTGGGTAGGAAGGAAAAAGAAGAAAGAAGAAGACGAAAGGAGGAAAAAAAGTTCAGTCCGTTCGACGGGACCGAGGCCGATCCAAATCACTCTGGTTTAGCTTAATCTTCGGAAGAAAGGTAGGTTACGTCCTACTGAACCCATCGGTATATAATAAGTCAATTTTCGTTAAGTAGAAACAAAACCCAAGCGTTTCGATCGTTGAGGAGCAGTGTCTATGCGTTTTTGAACTTCTGAGCTACTGGGTCCCATCCAAAACAATCCGAACACAACTTTTTCCATGATAGAGTTGTAGTTCATTTCATAACGAACGTTTTGATATATAATACGTTGATTTTCGTTAAGTATATACAAAACTCAAGTGTTTCGATTGTTGAGAAGTAGTGTATATGCGTTTTTAACTTTCTGAGCTATTGGGTCACGTCCAAACCACTTCAAATCCAACTTTTTCTGTGATAGAAGTGTAGTTCATGTTCTAACGAACATTTTGATATATTATTTGTAAATTTTTATTGTGTATAGACAAAACTCGGACGTTTCGATTGGTGGAGCGCATTGCTATCACCTCACTCGGTAGAGCCACCAACTTGCAATCAAGTGAATAGTTTGGACAGTCGACTACCCCAGGCCTAATTTTTTATTAATTACAGTTTGATCCCTAACCTTTAGATTAATTATTGTTGGGTCCCTAAACTTTAGATTTCTAACATTTTAATCACAGATTTTGGTTACTTTACATTTTAATCTTGTATTGAAAATTTGTGTATCATTAGATTAAACATGATCTAATTTAATTATCAAGTACATGACCAGACTAGGAAATGTTCCCGTGATTATCTCTTGATCATTTTTGCAACCATACTTGTTTATTTATTAGACATGTTGATTATTATTATTGCAAGTTGTGTTCATTATTTTTATCATTATGTGATTTGCGTGACTTAGCTGTAGCATTGTAAATTATTGTGCAAGTAATGTAGATGGGGTAGTAGAACACTGGGTGGTTGTGGTTTTCGAGAAACTTTTATACGTGTTTTTAAATAAGAAAATGGGAAATGGAAATGCGTGGAAATATTGTTGAGCTGACGAGCTGTGGTTCTGGGGGTGACCAGAGTGGGCCCCGGACAGATGTACGTTTAAAATACGGAACCCTGGACAGGACATGGTGGTGATTGATTCTCAAGAATGGTCGGGCTATAAGGGTGGCACTGTGCTTTAGCTTAGGGTCGGCTCTGCTCCCTGCTTCTTTTGTATGGCACTGGCCCTCGTAACAACTTAGAACTTTAAATATATTATTACGATTGTGATTTTAAGCCCGTTTACTAAATGGGCTGGGTTTGGGAAACTTCTCTGAAGCCCGGCCCGGCCCGATTTAAATAATATTCTTATTTAAATACTATGTATAAAAATTGATGGATATCAAAGAGTTCCAACTTTTTGAATATTTTAATTGCACTTTAATTTATAGGTATGTTTTTAATATTTTTGTAACAACTTAGAACTTTAAATATATTATTACGATTGTGAATTATAATTGTGATCATTATGATTGATTAATTTATGTTTATAATACTATGCTTTAGTAAGATAAATGGGCTTCTTGGACGGGTTTGGGAAATTAAAATTTTATTTGGGTTGGGTTGGGTTTGGGCAAATCAAATGAAGCCCGATTATAAATGGGCCGGGCTTGGGAATGCACTTGTCTCGTTATTATCTAGTATAAGCCCAACCCGAACCCGGCCCAGCCCGGTGTATGTGCACCCCTACATTTCGGAAAGAAGAAAGAAAAAGACAGGAGAGAAAGAAAGATACTACGACAGAGAGAGAGGGATAACTAATCACCATTATCCTCCACTATTTTCCTTCTTGTCTATTTTCTTTTTCCACCAAGAGAGACAGCTGGGTAGGAAGGAAAAAGAAGAAAGAAGAAGACGAAAGGAGGAAAAAAAGTTCAGTCCGTTCGACGGGACCGAGGCCGATCCAAATCACTCTGGTTTAGCTTAATCTTCGGAAGAAAGGTAGGTTACGTCCTACTGAACCCATCGGTATATAATAAGTCAATTTTCGTTAAGTAGAAACAAAACCCAAGCGTTTCGATCGTTGAGGAGCAGTGTCTATGCGTTTTTGAACTTCTGAGCTACTGGGTCCCATCCAAAACAATCCGAACACAACTTTTTCCATGATAGAGTTGTAGTTCATTTCATAACGAACGTTTTGATATATAATACGTTGATTTTCGTTAAGTATATACAAAACTCAAGTGTTTCGATTGTTGAGAAGTAGTGTATATGCGTTTTTAACTTTCTGAGCTATTGGGTCACGTCCAAACCACTTCAAATCCAACTTTTTCTGTGATAGAAGTGTAGTTCATGTTCTAACGAACATTTTGATATATTATTTGTAAATTTTTATTGTGTATAGACAAAACTCGGACGTTTCGATTGGTGGAGCGCATTGCTATCACCTCACTCGGTAGAGCCACCAACTTGCAATCAAGTGAATAGTTTGGACAGTCGACTACCCCAGGCCTAATTTTTTATTAATTACAGTTTGATCCCTAACCTTTAGATTAATTATTGTTGGGTCCCTAAACTTTAGATTTCTAACATTTTAATCACAGATTTTGGTTACTTTACATTTTAATCTTGTATTGAAAATTTGTGTATCATTAGATTAAACATGATCTAATTTAATTATCAAGTACATGACCAGACTAGGAAATGTTCCCGTGATTATCTCTTGATCATTTTTGCAACCATACTTGTTTATTTATTAGACATGTTGATTATTATTATTGCAAGTTGTGTTCATTATTTTTATCATTATGTGATTTGCGTGACTTAGCTGTAGCATTGTAAATTATTGTGCAAGTAATGTAGATGGGGTAGTAGAACACTGGGTGGTTGTGGTTTTCGAGAAACTTTTATACGTGTTTTTAAATAAGAAAATGGGAAATGGAAATGCGTGGAAATATTGTTGAGCTGACGAGCTGTGGTTCTGGGGGTGACCAGAGTGGGCCCCGGACAGATGTACGTTTAAAATACGGAACCCTGGACAGGACATGGTGGTGATTGATTCTCAAGAATGGTCGGGCTATAAGGGTGGCACTGTGCTTTAGCTTAGGGTCGGCTCTGCTCCCTGCTTCTTTTGTATGGCACTGGCCCTCGTAACAACTTAGAACTTTAAATATATTATTACGATTGTGATTTTAAGCCCGTTTACTAAATGGGCTGGGTTTGGGAAACTTCTCTGAAGCCCGGCCCGGCCCGATTTAAATAATATTCTTATTTAAATACTATGTATAAAAATTGATGGATATCAAAGAGTTCCAACTTTTTGAATATTTTAATTGCACTTTAATTTATAGGTATGTTTTTAATATTTTTGTAACAACTTAGAACTTTAAATATATTATTACGATTGTGAATTATAATTGTGATCATTATGATTGATTAATTTATGTTTATAATACTATGCTTTAGTAAGATAAATGGGCTTCTTGGACGGGTTTGGGAAATTAAAATTTTATTTGGGTTGGGTTGGGTTTGGGCAAATCAAATGAAGCCCGATTATAAATGGGCCGGGCTTGGGAATGCACTTGTCTCGTTATTATCTAGTATAAGCCCAACCCGAACCCGGCCCAGCCCGGTGTATGTGCACCCCTACATTTCGGAAAGAAGAAAGAAAAAGACAGGAGAGAAAGAAAGATACTACGACAGAGAGAGAGGGATAACTAATCACCATTATCCTCCACTATTTTCCTTCTTGTCTATTTTCTTTTTCCACCAAGAGAGACAGCTGGGTAGGAAGGAAAAAGAAGAAAGAAGAAGACGAAAGGAGGAAAAAAAGTTCAGTCCGTTCGACGGGACCGAGGCCGATCCAAATCACTCTGGTTTAGCTTAATCTTCGGAAGAAAGGTAGGTTACGTCCTACTGAACCCATCGGTATATAATAAGTCAATTTTCGTTAAGTAGAAACAAAACCCAAGCGTTTCGATCGTTGAGGAGCAGTGTCTATGCGTTTTTGAACTTCTGAGCTACTGGGTCCCATCCAAAACAATCCGAACACAACTTTTTCCATGATAGAGTTGTAGTTCATTTCATAACGAACGTTTTGATATATAATACGTTGATTTTCGTTAAGTATATACAAAACTCAAGTGTTTCGATTGTTGAGAAGTAGTGTATATGTGTTTTTAACTTTCTGAGCTATTGGGTCACGTCCAAACCACTTCAAATCCAACTTTTTCTGTGATAGAAGTGTAGTTCATGTTCTAACGAACATTTTGATATATTATTTGTAAATTTTTATTGTGTATAGACAAAACTCGGACGTTTCGATTGGTGGAGCGCATTGCTATCACCTCACTCGGTAGAGCCACCAACTTGCAATCAAGTGAATAGTTTGGACAGTCGACTACCCCAGGCCTAATTTTTTATTAATTACAGTTTGATCCCTAACCTTTAGATTAATTATTGTTGGGTCCCTAAACTTTAGATTTCTAACATTTTAATCACAGATTTTGGTTACTTTACATTTTAATCTTGTATTGAAAATTTGTGTATCATTAGATTAAACATGATCTAATTTAATTATCAAGTACATGACCAGACTAGGAAATGTTCCCGTGATTATCTCTTGATCATTTTTGCAACCATACTTGTTTATTTATTAGACATGTTGATTATTATTATTGCAAGTTGTGTTCATTATTTTTATCATTATGTGATTTGCGTGACTTAGCTGTAGCATTGTAAATTATTGTGCAAGTAATGTAGATGGGGTAGTAGAACACTGGGTGGTTGTGGTTTTCGAGAAACTTTTATACGTGTTTTTAAATAAGAAAATGGGAAATGGAAATGCGTGGAAATATTGTTGAGCTGACGAGCTGTGGTTCTGGGGGTGACCAGAGTGGGCCCCGGACAGATGTACGTTTAAAATACGGAACCCTGGACAGGACATGGTGGTGATTGATTCTCAAGAATGGTCGGGCTATAAGGGTGGCACTGTGCTTTAGCTTAGGGTCGGCTCTGCTCCCTGCTTCTTTTGTATGGCACTGGCCCTCGTAACAACTTAGAACTTTAAATATATTATTACGATTGTGATTTTAAGCCCGTTTACTAAATGGGCTGGGTTTGGGAAACTTCTCTGAAGCCCGGCCCGGCCCGATTTAAATAATATTCTTATTTAAATACTATGTATAAAAATTGATGGATATCAAAGAGTTCCAACTTTTTGAATATTTTAATTGCACTTTAATTTATAGGTATGTTTTTAATATTTTTGTAACAACTTAGAACTTTAAATATATTATTACGATTGTGAATTATAATTGTGATCATTATGATTGATTAATTTATGTTTATAATACTATGCTTTAGTAAGATAAATGGGCTTCTTGGACGGGTTTGGGAAATTAAAATTTTATTTGGGTTGGGTTGGGTTTGGGCAAATCAAATGAAGCCCGATTATAAATGGGCCGGGCTTGGGAATGCACTTGTCTCGTTATTATCTAGTATAAGCCCAACCCGAACCCGGCCCAGCCCGGTGTATGTGCACCCCTACATTTCGGAAAGAAGAAAGAAAAAGACAGGAGAGAAAGAAAGATACTACGACAGAGAGAGAGGGATAACTAATCACCATTATCCTCCACTATTTTCCTTCTTGTCTATTTTCTTTTTCCACCAAGAGAGACAGCTGGGTAGGAAGGAAAAAGAAGAAAGAAGAAGACGAAAGGAGGAAAAAAAGTTCAGTCCGTTCGACGGGACCGAGGCCGATCCAAATCACTCTGGTTTAGCTTAATCTTCGGAAGAAAGGTAGGTTACGTCCTACTGAACCCATCGGTATATAATAAGTCAATTTTCGTTAAGTAGAAACAAAACCCAAGCGTTTCGATCGTTGAGGAGCAGTGTCTATGCGTTTTTGAACTTCTGAGCTACTGGGTCCCATCCAAAACAATCCGAACACAACTTTTTCCATGATAGAGTTGTAGTTCATTTCATAACGAACGTTTTGATATATAATACGTTGATTTTCGTTAAGTATATACAAAACTCAAGTGTTTCGATTGTTGAGAAGTAGTGTATATGCGTTTTTAACTTTCTGAGCTATTGGGTCACGTCCAAACCACTTCAAATCCAACTTTTTCTGTGATAGAAGTGTAGTTCATGTTCTAACGAACATTTTGATATATTATTTGTAAATTTTTATTGTGTATAGACAAAACTCGGACGTTTCGATTGGTGGAGCGCATTGCTATCACCTCACTCGGTAGAGCCACCAACTTGCAATCAAGTGAATAGTTTGGACAGTCGACTACCCCAGGCCTAATTTTTTATTAATTACAGTTTGATCCCTAACCTTTAGATTAATTATTGTTGGGTCCCTAAACTTTAGATTTCTAACATTTTAATCACAGATTTTGGTTACTTTACATTTTAATCTTGTATTGAAAATTTGTGTATCATTAGATTAAACATGATCTAATTTAATTATCAAGTACATGACCAGACTAGGAAATGTTCCCGTGATTATCTCTTGATCATTTTTGCAACCATACTTGTTTATTTATTAGACATGTTGATTATTATTATTGCAAGTTGTGTTCATTATTTTTATCATTATGTGATTTGCGTGACTTAGCTGTAGCATTGTAAATTATTGTGCAAGTAATGTAGATGGGGTAGTAGAACACTGGGTGGTTGTGGTTTTCGAGAAACTTTTATACGTGTTTTTAAATAAGAAAATGGGAAATGGAAATGCGTGGAAATATTGTTGAGCTGACGAGCTGTGGTTCTGGGGGTGACCAGAGTGGGCCCCGGACAGATGTACGTTTAAAATACGGAACCCTGGACAGGACATGGTGGTGATTGATTCTCAAGAATGGTCGGGCTATAAGGGTGGCACTGTGCTTTAGCTTAGGGTCGGCTCTGCTCCCTGCTTCTTTTGTATGGCACTGGCCCTCGTAACAACTTAGAACTTTAAATATATTATTACGATTGTGATTTTAAGCCCGTTTACTAAATGGGCTGGGTTTGGGAAACTTCTCTGAAGCCCGGCCCGGCCCGATTTAAATAATATTCTTATTTAAATACTATGTATAAAAATTGATGGATATCAAAGAGTTCCAACTTTTTGAATATTTTAATTGCACTTTAATTTATAGGTATGTTTTTAATATTTTTGTAACAACTTAGAACTTTAAATATATTATTACGATTGTGAATTATAATTGTGATCATTATGATTGATTAATTTATGTTTATAATACTATGCTTTAGTAAGATAAATGGGCTTCTTGGACGGGTTTGGGAAATTAAAATTTTATTTGGGTTGGGTTGGGTTTGGGCAAATCAAATGAAGCCCGATTATAAATGGGCCGGGCTTGGGAATGCACTTGTCTCGTTATTATCTAGTATAAGCCCAACCCGAACCCGGCCCAGCCCGGTGTATGTGCACCCCTACATTTCGGAAAGAAGAAAGAAAAAGACAGGAGAGAAAGAAAGATACTACGACAGAGAGAGAGGGATAACTAATCACCATTATCCTCCACTATTTTCCTTCTTGTCTATTTTCTTTTTCCACCAAGAGAGACAGCTGGGTAGGAAGGAAAAAGAAGAAAGAAGAAGACGAAAGGAGGAAAAAAAGTTCAGTCCGTTCGACGGGACCGAGGCCGATCCAAATCACTCTGGTTTAGCTTAATCTTCGGAAGAAAGGTAGGTTACGTCCTACTGAACCCATCGGTATATAATAAGTCAATTTTCGTTAAGTAGAAACAAAACCCAAGCGTTTCGATCGTTGAGGAGCAGTGTCTATGCGTTTTTGAACTTCTGAGCTACTGGGTCCCATCCAAAACAATCCGAACACAACTTTTTCCATGATAGAGTTGTAGTTCATTTCATAACGAACGTTTTGATATATAATACGTTGATTTTCGTTAAGTATATACAAAACTCAAGTGTTTCGATTGTTGAGAAGTAGTGTATATGCGTTTTTAACTTTCTGAGCTATTGGGTCACGTCCAAACCACTTCAAATCCAACTTTTTCTGTGATAGAAGTGTAGTTCATGTTCTAACGAACATTTTGATATATTATTTGTAAATTTTTATTGTGTATAGACAAAACTCGGACGTTTCGATTGGTGGAGCGCATTGCTATCACCTCACTCGGTAGAGCCACCAACTTGCAATCAAGTGAATAGTTTGGACAGTCGACTACCCCAGGCCTAATTTTTTATTAATTACAGTTTGATCCCTAACCTTTAGATTAATTATTGTTGGGTCCCTAAACTTTAGATTTCTAACATTTTAATCACAGATTTTGGTTACTTTACATTTTAATCTTGTATTGAAAATTTGTGTATCATTAGATTAAACATGATCTAATTTAATTATCAAGTACATGACCAGACTAGGAAATGTTCCCGTGATTATCTCTTGATCATTTTTGCAACCATACTTGTTTATTTATTAGACATGTTGATTATTATTATTGCAAGTTGTGTTCATTATTTTTATCATTATGTGATTTGCGTGACTTAGCTGTAGCATTGTAAATTATTGTGCAAGTAATGTAGATGGGGTAGTAGAACACTGGGTGGTTGTGGTTTTCGAGAAACTTTTATACGTGTTTTTAAATAAGAAAATGGGAAATGGAAATGCGTGGAAATATTGTTGAGCTGACGAGCTGTGGTTCTGGGGGTGACCAGAGTGGGCCCCGGACAGATGTACGTTTAAAATACGGAACCCTGGACAGGACATGGTGGTGATTGATTCTCAAGAATGGTCGGGCTATAAGGGTGGCACTGTGCTTGCGTCGCAGCCCGGAGATAAGTTGCGGGGCCGCACTCCCGGTGAATCTTGTTTATCGTGCCTTGGGGTCATGGAAGTGATACTCGGGTATATAACCCCGGTTCTCTATCCGGATCTTAGCAAGGGGGAGTCGAATCACACCAGTTGCCCTATGCTAGAGGTTGGAGGGTAGAATGGATCTCGTGGTTGAGAATCCTAGAAGACACTTAGGTAAATGGCTAGTAATTAATCAGTAATGTTATTTTTGCTATCTCCTGTTATTCGTTTATTATGCATGTTTATCTGTTAGATACGTGGGGTTAAGTAGAGTAAGATATTCCTATTGGGCTTTTTAAGCTCACGGGTACTTGTACTGCGGTGATTTATCACCACGAAATGAAGACGGAGCTGGGGGGTGTACAAGTAGACAAATATCAACACTGCTGACGAGAAAGCCAACGAGCCTTGGTTCCTGTATGCTTAGTCGCCCTAAACAATTTAATCGACTATATTTTGAAAGCTTCAAGTCTTATGGAAAATTGTAATATTTTGACAGTTAACTTTAATTCGATATGGTTGTAAAACTATAACAATTGCTTTTGGCACGGTATTATGATGGATCTATGAAATCTTTGTTTTGAAATTGTCTTTTCAATTTATTCTAACGTTTCCGAAAAATCGGGGCGTTACACAAGTTTTATCATCACTCGATGCGCACGGAAATGGGTCTTTCTCAGCAGTGATCTCCCATTCCTTGGGGAACAAGATTGCCAGTTTCCGAAGAGTTCTTTATCCAGCAAAGTGAGAATAGTTTCCATTGGTTCTTCTGTTTCTAGGGCCTACCAAGAACTAATTTTGGTGGACTATTATTTTCGTCCATTAGAATAACTATTAGAGTTGTTCACATTATGAATTGTTGCGGAAAACATGCATGCAAAATATCATTTGATTTGATACTGATAGATGATTTATTAATTTTTTTTATCTTCTAGTAAAAAATAGTTCATTAGATATTTAAATAATGCATTCAATTTTTTTTTTCATCTTGACATACTTGCTTTTCATTTTTTGTCAAAACCCAAAAAATGTCTTTTTTGGTGGAAGAAGAACTTCATTACTCATTAGTAACGAAAAGAACAAGTTTGTGCTACCACCTTCAATTAGAGAGCGCCTAGAAAAAATTCTTTTAGATATTTATTTCATTCCACCTGATTTTTAGAAATGATCGTTATGTATTATCAATAATGAGTCGGGCATGGCTTATTGCCAAATTGCATCATGCAATCAAGATGGGAACATCTTTTTCATGAACTGTTTAATTCCATTAGGTGCAAAATAAGTACTTGCCCCAGCAATGGAGGTTTTGGGATCATCAAAATTCACCTGGATTAAAGTCAGGTGATCAGGATAAATTTATCCAGACAATCGATTATTAAAAAATAAAAAGGAACAACAACTGTTAGTATACCCATATTGCCTGGTGTAGGTTTCATGGGATTTTTACTATGACGCCAATTCCATATACTTCAATTACATTTTTGTGGTAGAAATCTTAAAAACTTATTTAAATTTCTAACAATTCGGTTGTAATAAGATTTCATAATCCAGCTCGGCATCTAAACAGATTCTGATCTTTAATTAAAAGAGATAATTAATCCGGAAATTATGACGGTCCAGCGAAGCAAGTTCTGTAGATGGAAAATATTGTGGGTTTAAATCAGTGGGCCATTTATCTTTGGCTGGTTTATGAAAACCAGAAACCGTAATTGTTCAGATTCTATGATAAATGATTGAGAAAAAAAAATGAAACCGGTGACTCACCTAATATCATAAATAAGCTAGCAATTTTTTTTTTTCTATTGTAACCGTTCGAACAGTCCAAAAATACGTCAAAGTGATTATGAATATGAGTTCTGTAGGCCCTAAAACGAAATGATTCGTTCAAATTACTCTATGAAACTCATTTTAGATTTTTTTCCATTTCGTCATTTGTGTACTAAAGTTTTCTCAATGGACTAATTCCTTGATTTAGTAAATATAGTGCAATGGTACAATTTAGAACTACCTTCTAGTTTCTTAAAACGAAAACGCTACGTGATGCTGAATAGAATAACAAGATTAGAAAATAAATACAACTTCAAGGGGCAAATTGCAAAAAAAAATTGCAATAATCACTGGACTATAATCTATAGAAATGGAAAAGGAACCATATATTTGATTGCTAAAGTAAGACATGAGTAACTCTTTAAGGGTGTAAAGTGTAATTTATTGATTCGCTTAGTATTTGATTTTCACACTTTTTAGATCAAACATTTCAAAAAAAAAAAATAGAGTAAAAACCATTGGAAGGCAATGCGAATAAAATGATCCAAGCGCCCATTTGGAATTCTAAGTAAGATTTGCCTATTGTTGCCTTGACATAGACTAAGAGCATCTCTATCAAACTCGACAACATTCTCAACAAATTAACTACTGGACTGTAGTCTATAGAAATGGAATAACCACTGGACTGTAGTCTATAGAAATGGAAAAGGAACCATACATTTGAGTGCTAAAGTAAGACGTGAGTAATACTTTAAGGGTGTAAAGTGTAATTTATTAATTTGATTAGTATTTGATTTTCACACTTTTTAGACCAAACATTTCCCAAAAAAAAGAGGATAAAACCAATAGAAGAGAATGCGAATAAATTGATCCAAGCATTTAGAATTCTAAGTAAGATTTGCCTATTGTTGCCTTTTTAATATACCAAATTGCCGAGATTTTGTTAAATTCCTAAATCTACGTTAGTTCTAGATCTTGGCAACCTGTATTTATTACTGGTAATATGGTGTATCTAACACATATTAGCCGAGATTTTACAAATATTTGTTTAATGCATTTTGGGGCACATGCATATGTTATGTGTTATCTATCACATTACACGTATTAGGGATAAAATCAGGCTATATTTCTACTAAAAATATCGACTTCCCAATATAGTCAAAAATGTATATTGTTTTCGCTAAATATCGACTTCCCAATATAGTAAAAAATGTATATTGTTTTCGCAATAATATAATAGGTTTTAAAGTTTTGGGGAGTAAAATTTACTAAATTTTTAGAATCTCACAAAAATTAGACGCAAACTAGAAATTTTTTAAGACAAAATAGTTCAATAATAATTTTAGTTTTCATTTGACAAAATCCTACTCACCCAAACTAAACAGATTTATGATTTAATCGGACCGAACCGATTTAATCATCACTTGTACCAACCTGTTTCTTTCTTAATTGGGAGTGTTTGGGAGCCTACTTTTCAACTTTTCATTTCTAAATTTTTGGTTTTTTGGTTTTTGAAATATAGTCAAAATGTGTTTTGAATTTGGAAGAAGTGTTTGGGAGAAATGTGCAGAATTATTTTGCAAGTGGAGAATGTGAAAAGTAGCTCAACACCTCTTTTTTTACTTTTATTCTCTAAAGTGAAAAGCAGAGAACTCATTCTCCAAGAATGTGTTTTGAGGGACAACCCCCAAACACCCAAATGGTGATAAGTATAATTGAAAAATGTAAAAATTGAGCGTCCAAACAGTCTTTTGGTCAGTAGCGGTTTTTGATCTTCATAAACCCAATAGTTCGGTTTGGTGGAAAATCCAGCAAAAAATCGATCGGACAAAACTTAAGCTAAGTTTTCACTATGGTATTTTCAATAATTTTTTGCATTCTCTCGTAAGTCTGCCTGTTCCGCAACCCACGATTTGAACTTCGTAAGGATGAGTTACGTCAGTATGTTCTACAACAAAAACACACACTCTTAAGTCAGCTTGTTCCTGACTGACTTTAACTTATGTGGGAGGTATAATTTGAAGTGTCAAATGGCCAAATTACCCATGAGAGTTATTAGGGCTTATCAGCTCCGTCCGTTGGGTAATTGCATGACTTGGGTGAAATTGTTTCTTATGCGGTATTCGAAAAGTACATTTTTTTTTTTTTATGTGTATTACATTATTGGGTTGCACTTTATTTTATGAGGGCAATATTGTGGTGATGTGTAATAAGGTTTTGACGTGGAAATAGCTCGTGTATCTACCTAATATGTATAAATTAGGTAGATACAGTTTTTGCGAAAACTGCTTGGATCAAGCCCCTCCCGGTATTTTTTTTTGAAGATTTCTCGCGTGGACCCTTGAAAACACCTTCTGAACACATTGGACGGATCGGATTTTCCAAAAATAATTTGCAACACAAAAAAAACCATTTTTTTCTTATTTCCGGGAGGTGTGGATAAGAAGTTTTCCGTATATATATATATATATTGTACGTAATGGGTCGCTACACCCTTACGCGGACCATACTTTTATTGGACAATACAATGTGACTTGTATTGTTGGGTTGCATTTTACATTGCATAACGGCAATAGTGTCATAATTTTTCTTAAGTCAGTAATCAATCTTAAGTTAGTGGAACAAGCTAGCTTAAGCTTGTTGAGTTACACTTGCAAAAGTCATTTATGCTTAAGTCAGCAGTTGCGCAACGGGCAACATTTAATTTTATCAAATGAGAAAGATATGTGATTAAATGAAAGCAAAATCAAGTGTCTTTTTGCTTTGATTTTGTCACACGTCTTCCTCATTTGATAAAATGATAAAATCAAGTGTTAGATTTTATCAAATTTAGATTTTATCATTTGGGAAACTTGGCTTAGCGGAAACAATATACACTTTCAACAATGATACGTGTACAACAAAAGTTTTCAACAAGTCTCCAACAAACTCCTGTGGTGTTTGGAGCTCCACACACCATGTGAGTGTGATGGAGACTTGTTGGAGCTAGTTGTCATACATGTATCATTTTTGTAAATCTTAACCTAATTTTATCCCTAACACGTGTAATGTGAGTGATAGATAAACACATAACACATGCATATGCCCCAAATACAGAATTGGGGATCCTATAGTGTGGAGCCGCACTACAGGGTTGTGTTTGTAAAATATCGGCTAATATATGTGTTAAGGGGGCGGTTCCGTTAACACAACGAATAACACAACATTTGACACAATTTTTTTTTTTGTGAACCCCACGTGAATGATCGGAGCCGTTTAATTTATTTAAAATATGTTTTTAAGATGACATATAAAAAAGTCAACTCATTTGAATTTCGGTAAGGGCTAAATCAGTTCATGTTGTTGATTCCTGCAAATTTTACAGGATAAATTTGAATGAACCGGTTAAGCTCTTACCGATATCCAAATGAGTTGATTTTTTACGGGTGATCTTAAAACATGTTTTAAACAACTTGAACAGTTCCGATTGTAAGCATGGGCCTTCGATTATCGTTGTGTCAAATGTTTTGTTATTCGTTGTGTCAATGGAACCGCCCCGATGTGTTAGATACACCATATATACAAGTAATTATTAGGAGAGAGAAAATCCTATTCCGGATCTTTCTGTTATTTCCTTTGTGCTGTTATTTCCTTTGTGCTGAAGTAATAAATGCAGGTTGCCAAATCTAAAACTACCGTAGATTTAGGAAGCTAACAAAATATCGCAATTTTAGTCTATTTTATGGCAACAGCAGTCAAATTTACTTGTTCCTTCAATTTCCAAATGCTTGGATCATTTTATATTTTTATATTGCATGTCTTCCATTACTTTTTCTCTTCTTTTAATTTTTTTGGGGAAATATTTCGTCTAAAAAGTATGAAAATCAAATACGAGTACTAATCAAATTAATAAATTACACTTTACAACCTTAAAGTATTACTCATGTCTTACTTTAGCTAAAATACATTGTTCCTTTTCCATTTCTATAGACTATATAGTCCAGTGATTATTGCAATTTGCCCCTTGAAGTTGTATTTATTTTCCAATTTGTCTATTTAAATTCAGCATTGCGCAGCGTTTTCGTTTTAAAATCTAAGAAGTTAGTTCTAAATTGATCCAGTGCACCATATTTTATAATCAAGGAATTAGTCCATTGAGAAAACTTTAGCAAACAAACGATGAAATGGAAGAAAATCTGAAATGAGTTTCAAAGAGTAATTTGAATGAATCATTTTGTTGTGGGACCTACTGAACTCTTATTCATAATCCATTTCACATATTTTTGGATTGTTCAAACGATTACAATAATAATAATAATAATAAATTGTTGGTTGGTGAGTCAACGGTTTCATTTAATTTTTTTTTTCAATCATTTATCATAGAATCTGAACAATAACAGTTTCTAGTTTCCGTAAACCAGCCGAGATAAACGGCCCATTGATTTGAATCCGCAGTATTGTCCATCTACAGAACTTGCTTCGCTGGATCGTCATTATCTCTTTTAATTAAACTTGCTTCGCTGGATCGTCATAATTTTCAGATTAATTATCTCTTTTAATTAAATATCAGAATCTGTTTAGTTGCCAAGCTGGATTATGAAAATCTTATTACAACCTAGTTGTAACGTTAACTTTTTTCAGAAACTGACTTAAGTCATGAACTGGCTTAAGTTAGCTTTTTAAGGTGATGTATTGTGAGAGAATGATTTGTCTTGTAAAGCTCAATAAGTTATTTTTTTAAATCATTTTGAGAATAAGTCAATTTCTAAAACAACTCAAGTTTTTAAGATTTCTACAAGAGGAATATATTTAAAGTATATGGAATTAACTTCACAGTTAAAAAAACCCATGAAACCTACATCTGGCAATATGAGTACTGATAGGTGTTATTATTTTTTATTTTCTAATAATAGATTACCCGAATCAATTTATGCTGACCACCTTGACTAAGCACGTGACTCTAAAGTTAACATTGGGGTAAATTTTGATGATCCCAAAAGCTCAATTACTGGGACAACTACTTATTTTGCCCCTAATGAAATTAAATAGTTTATGAAAATGATATGAACCCTCTACACCCCACAATCTTAATTTGCACGGTGCAAAATATATATATATATATATATATATATATATATATATATATATATATATATATATATATAGAGAGAGAGAGAGAGAGAGAGAGAGAGAGTAACTATCTAGTCCGGGAATTCCGGATCCGGGACTCTACCTTTCCGTTATTTTTTTGAAAATCCGAGCCGTCCAATGAGTTCAAAAGGTGTTTTCAAGGGTTTTCGGGGGAAATCTTCAAAAAAAAATACCGGAAAGAGCTTGATCCAAGCAGTTTTTCGTAAAACTGTAAATATACAGTTTTTGCGAAAAACTGCTTGGATCTAGCTCTTCCCGGTATTGTTTTTTGAAGATTTTCCGCTTGGACCCTTGAAAACACTTTATGAACACATTGGACGGCTCGGATTTCCCAAAAACAATTTTTAAAAGCATCAAAACACCGAAAAAACCTCAATCCGGGATCCTTGATAGGATCCGTGGCGTATATATATGTATATATATAGAGGCCCGATCTAGTCCGGGAGTCCCGGATCCGGGACTCCACCTTCCCGATATTTTTTTGACGATCCGAACCGTCCAATGTGCTCAAAAGGTGTTTTCCAAGGCCTACGCGGAAAATCTTAAAAAAAAAAACACCGGGAAGGGCTTGATCCAAGCGGTTTTCGCAAAATTGTAAATATGCAATTTTTGTGAAAAACTGCTTGGATCAAGCCCTTCTCGGTATTTTTTTTCGAAGATTTCCCGCTTGGGCCTTGGAAAACACCTTTTGAACACATTGGACGGCTCGGATCGTCAAAAAAATATCGGGAAAAGCATCAAAACGCTTCAATCCGGGAAATCCGGGATCCTTGATAGGATAATTCGTGTATATATATATATAACGATCATTTCTAAAAATCAGGTCCAACCAAATAAATATCTATAGCCATTTTTTTGGGTGCTCTCAATTTAATGGTGATAGCGCAGATTTGTACTCTCCTTCTTTTATTGATGAATTTCTTGCTCTTCCATCCAAAAAAGACAAATCTTTTTAGTTTCGAAGAAAAATGAACAGCAAGTATGCCAAGATGAAGAAAACAAATTGATAAAAAAATGAATGAATTGTTTATATATCTAATGCATTGTTTTTTTTTTATCTAGAAGGTTAAAAAAATGGGTAAAATATTTATCGATATCCAATAAAAATGATATTTTGCATCCATGTTTTCCGCAACAATTTATAATGTGAATAACTCCAATCATAAAAGTAGGATCATTCTAATGAACGACAAAAATTGAGGTGAGTACAAGATGACCCGAGCACCATGAGTTATAGGAGTATACATGTTCTTGCACAAAACTACCCTTCCGGTGTTCCACTAAGAGTGTTTTTTTTTTGCTTTATTGCCTGTTTGCCTTTTTTTGTTGTTGATGTATTGCGAGAAAATAACTTGTCTTGAGAATCGAAATAAATTGACTTTTTGAGTTATTAGAATGGGACCTGCTCAAACAGTTTAAAAAAAAAAAGGTATAAATAATAATAGCCACTCAAATCTGTGTGCCCCAGCAATGCTTTTCAAGATCAGACGGCTAAGATTGAATGGGCTCACACAGCAAAGCTAAGGCTTTCTGTGACCTGTTTGGATAGTTTCCAAAAAACAATTAATACAGATAATCAAATAATCCCCGAATATCGGATTCTAACAGTCTGACATGCATTTGGAGGAATTCTGCTTGCGAAAACCATTCAAGGGTTGTTTAGCACCAATCTCTCTCTCTCTCTCTCTCTTCTCTCTCTGCCTATATAAAAAGGGGATTATACTAAACGTCCTATACAAATTTAAGAAACCACTTCCAAGAGGCGGTGTACTAGTATTGTTGTAATCCGAGATTACACACACATATATATAGATATAGAGAGAGAAAGGGATAGAGAGAGAGAGAGGGGAGAGGCAAGATGGTGAAGGAATCGGCGAGAAAGTGTTCTCATTGTGGAAACAACGGGCATAATTCGAGAACATGTTGCAATGGGAAAGGTGGTGGGTGTGTGAAGCTGTTTGGTGTCAACATTTTGGCCGAGAAAAAAGAAGAGGATTTCATGAGGAAGTGCAAGAGCATGGGGAATTTGGCTGCATGTCATGGAGAAATCACCGCTGCTGCTGATGGGTATCTGTCTGATGATCCCGGTCGTTCCAGGAGAGCCCACGAAAGGAAGAAGGGTAAATCCATTGATTTGAATATCTTTTGGATGGGTTCTTTCTTTTTCTGTATGTTTTTGGTGTGTTTTACTTGGAACCTTTTGATTGTGTCTGAAATCAATGGTTTTGGGCATTGTTCGTATCTGGGTTTCTCTGATTTCATCTTTGGATTACAGTTATAATGATTTATCTTGGCATCTGTTTTGTGTGATGTTTGATTACATTCAATTTAGTGTTTCTACAGATTGTTTCTGATTCTTCTTTTTTTTTTTTCTTCTTCTTTCTTTTAGCGTTTTTTGGGTTGTATTTGTATCAATTGATAAGTGCAAGGACAATGACTTGATTATATAGGATGAATGCAGATAACCTGGGCTGGGAAATTGTTTTGTTATTGATAAGAGGTCAATTGAGATGTGTTCATTGCTTATTCTGCTGATTAGTTTATTCCAATTATGGCGCCCTACCAAATTGTTTCCTAGAAGTCACGTATCGTTCAAAGAATCCAACTGAAGGGCTGTTGTGGATGAATTTAAAGGAGGAAGCTAAAGTCAGTTTTTAGATTCCTCCTTTTAATCTCTTTTGGTAAACCCCTACACAATCACGATCCAAACATGCCCTAATGTTCACCAAACTCTGGAGTTTGGATTTCTAGGGATCATTTTCACTTGTTCTATTGAAGTTTTCTTTGCGGGTTGTGGAAAATCCAAGAATTAATTATGTGCTCCCTTTTTTTCTTTTATCAGGGGTGCCATGGACTGAGGATGAGCACCGAGCATTCCTTGCTGGATTGGAGAGGCTCGGAAAAGGAGATTGGAGGGGAATTTCAAAGAATCATGTGCCTACAAGGACTGCAACTCAGGTGGCTAGCCATGCCCAGAAGTATTTTATCCGGCTGACTTCACATGACAAGAGGAAACGCCGATCAAGCCTCTTTGACATACCTTTCGAAGATCTAGGAATCCACGACTCTCCTCCTCCCCAAGTGCCCCCTGACAAAACTGCTGATATCCCTCCTCAGGTTATTTAGTTCCACAAAATAAATTCAGTGTCGTTTCTTTTAGTTTTGGTGATGAGACAAGAAATGGTTGTAACGATTTCCTGTGCTCTGTGTAGGCTGATGATTCACCTGTTGCTGCTCATTTGAACGACTCTGGTCGCAGCAAAACACAGGTTGTTGCAAACTAGTACTTCCAATGCACTTAAAGATCTATGATATTGATAAGAGATGAATAATGACTAGTCTGACTTATTATCTTTACAGGCAATTGTTACCTCTGCACAGTTTGCAAGCCTGGTGGAAGTGCCCCCAGTTTTACCCTTAGCTGCAAGTTATGGTGCTCCTGATTTCCGCCAAATGCCATACATGCCCATGGTAAGATGGTCCATATCAATGTCACATCTCATAGTATAAGTTTTAGGCGTGGGCATGTGTCGTGCTTGGGCTTGTCATTTTGGGTCATTTGAGAAAACCCTTGACCCTATCATGACTTGTGTTAGCTAAAAGTATCATACGCGGTGGCACCAACACAACCTGTCAATAACAGCATCAACCTAAGTATGATACTGTTGACATGATTAATGCTGAAAGAGTTCTTTATTCAATCCAACAGCACATAAGGATTCATTATTCTTCATCCACTGGCCAAGGATCTCTCTTTTTACACATAGTATATGCATATACCGAAGGCGGTACATTTTAGATAGGGTTAGTGTTAAAAGGGCGTAATGGATTATTACGTCGTGTCCTCTTCGGGATACGTGGGGTAAATCTGACCACCACCATTTAATGTATGTACCAGAAAATAGCTAATCTGTGTCATTTTCATTTTGTTCTCATGGAAGGTTTTTTCATGTACATATCACATAATATCCCCTTATTTTATGGATGGTTCGAGTCGTGTCAAGAATCCTTACCCATAATAACTGGCTGTGTTCGTTTCCCAGTTTTAGTTTTAGTTTTAGTTTTCATGACATCATCATTACCCTCATTTCTCTCTGTATCTCTCTCCACTCATTACACTTTTTTACATCATCAAAACTAAACTAAACTACCAAACGAACACAGCCGTGTATCTTGGGTGTTGATATTTGTCTTTCTTTATGCGTTTTAAGGTCGTCGTGAGATAGGTCAATTACAGGAAAACACCTAGGACATGTCTCATACAAGCACTTCTATTGCTTATTGAGTTAGTTATATTCATTTCCTCATATTTATGCAGGTGGGAGTCCCCAGCATCGGGCAGAATTTCCCCGGAACCAATGATATTCCAACCGTCGTGTCGTTCGTTCCCGTTATGAATATCCCTAACCATGGCTATTTCTACATGCCTAATAGCTATGGAAACTTTCCTAATTGTGCACCTTACATGTCTCAGTCACCAAGTGGTCTCTTACCTCAGCAGCTCTTACATGGACCATCTAAAGCTGGACCCCTGAACTTCCGTGGCTAAGATAGGCAGTCTGGAGTTTCACATTTGAAGTTTTTGAATCTCAATCACTTATGATTAGCAACCCCTGAACTTCCGTGGCTAAGATAGGCAGTCTGGAGTTTCACATTTGAAGTTTTGAATCTCAATCACTTATGATTAGCTATCAATGACCTCCCTTCTTAATGTGGGAAGGTAGATATCAAATCAGGATTGAGAAATTTTGATGTTTACCAAATAAAATTACCCCGACCATTCTTTTGCTTGTTTTATTTCAGCCTCAGCTTGCTGTATTTTGCTCATGAACTCCATTTAGTTATAAAGTTCGATCCTTATTTTGTTTTACTAGATCACCGTACAGTTTTGGCCTGTTATTTTGCTAGACAACCAAATCTGTGGTTACACAATGACATTGAAAGTTACATATAACATGCTCATCTCATCGCAGTCTTTGCTGTCTGTCTGAATGGTGATACTACTTGAGTAGAGCATCAAGCCGGTTAAAAATCACCTCATGCCACCCCCTTGTTTTTCAGAATCTTCTAGAATCTTAGGCATCGAAATAAGCACTTTTGACTTGTTTTTCATCGGCTATAGCTGGTGCAGCTGCTACACGCATAACAGCCAAGACACGGTTCTTTTTCATGCTTCTAACATTCGTACGTTGTAGATCCAGGTGATACACCAGCGTCTATGCCAACATCGGCAGCATCCATAAGGGTGGTTCCTGGTGGTTCCGGTGACTCCTTTTAAGGATGGATAGTTTCGATAGTCCGTCCGTCCAAGTTAAGTGAGTAAAATATGCACCTGGGATTGGAGAATGGCCTTGAGAGCAGCCAAACTTCTTTCTTTTTTCTTGTGTGGTACTCCAGACAGTCGTACAGCCTTAGGAGCATACCACCAAGTGAGAGCGAATCTGGCGTATTCCGTTGGTTACGGCAAACGTCTTGAAAATGTGGGATTAATGCATTGACTAAGTTTGCAAACAAGCCAAACTTTAGGATGTTCAAAGTTCGTTTGTCTTGTTTGACGAGCCGAGCTCGACTAGGTTTGAGTTGAACTCGAGCTTGATCACAAGCCTTGAGGTGTCAAAAATGTTAAATACTATGGTCTCATACAGGGCTAGAACTTCAATAAATTTTTATTTTGTACATAAACAAGTCCATACATTTACAGAATTTTAAAATCATATTAAAATTTAAGTTTATAGTACATTTAAAAGTTTATTAATGGACAAGTTATAAAATTTTCATGATGCACATGTAAAAATTTAACCATATTCAAGTTTATATGCGATATTTTTATGAGGTATACAAATATACGTCATGTTCGCGAGCTTAATTGAGCCGAATACTGTCAATTCGGCTCATTTATTAAACGAGCCTAAAATTGAAGTTCAAGTTTAGCTCATTTAATATTCAAATCAAACTCGAACGAGCTTTTATTGAGTCGAGCCGAGCCTCGAACAGTTCACGAATGACTCTATTCATTTGCAACCCTACGTTCACGGACAACTTAGTTCACTTGCAGCCTTATGCATTGTTTGGTTAGTTGGAATGGAACGATCATTCTCATGTTTGTTCAGTAATCAATGAAAGAATTCACAATACCAATTTAGATATGATCATTCCATTGCAAATCAAGAAATTCACCATTTCATTTCTTACCAAAGCAATTCCAGCAAATCAAACACTTGCGAGAGAGCAACTCAGATGAACAAAGGAATTAGATATTCAGCACAAAAGATGATTAATCATTGACACCGTTCATGTTTCTAACTATAGGAAAGCCCAATCATATTCACAACTTTTCCTCCAAATGTTTCCCTCCGAATACCATTTTAAGACTTTAGTTACTAAAAGCCTCGCCCCTTCCAGACAGCATACGGGAGGATTGAAGCAAAAGATAAGGTACCGACGTGTAAGCAATCGTCATGTGCGAAGTCGTTTAATGATGAAATAGACACAGCGAAATGGAATTCTGTGATAGTTTACAAACAAAGTGGAGAAACAGCAAATCACCACCCTTTTTGAAGGTTGAGGTTTGTCTTCATGATAAAAGTCGAGCAACGAAGAAATGGTTTGCATGTCCTGGAAAGGAAACAGGACCGACTAAGAAGAGCAGCAACCTGACTTCTGGGCAACAGGTTGCCCTCGTATCTGCACAGTTGGCGGCCTTGCATTGTTCATAGCTGGTTGACTTGCCATCCTACGAGAAGTTTTAAGGAATCAATTAAGACCACAATTTTAACAAAATATTGACAAGAGAACTCAACGGGTTTAAGATAATCAACTACGATGTCCAATCAATTTGGAGGTTTGTCTTATCTAGAAATTCCTCTGAAGAAACAGCGGAAAAAAGGAAGAACAAAAGTTTACTCCATGGAGGGGGGAGATTTTCGGCAAATACTGCAAATTCTAAAATTGTGGCTTCTATATATAGGCCTTCTTGTGATTACAATTGGATATGACATTTAAGTTCTAGACCAACAGAACCACATTTGGCCCTGTTATCAGAAAACATAGAAAACTTGTATTTGTATATTTTGTAAAAACACAAAAATATTGTTTTCTAAGACTAAAAAAAAAAAAATGTTTTCTCAAAAATCATTTCTGCTTCAAAATGACTACCATATAAAACACTGTGTTTCTGTCATCGAAATCCGTTTCTGAGCAGTGTTCTGAACCAGTAATTCTGAAAATCACAATCAAACAAGGGGCTTGGGCAACCAAGTACCTAAGTACTACCAACAATGGAAATGAAAATGGATGAGAACTTAAAGCCAGATAATGAATAAAGTACCTGTTCTTAATGTCAGCAGCCATGGCCATGAATGCCTGTTCCACGTTAGTAGAATTTTTTGCACTCGTCTCCATGAAGGGAATGCCAATTTCATCCGCAAATGCCTGTCAATAACACAGAAGTACCATCGCTGATATGATTATATCCTTATAATAAAGAACGAAACGGTAAAAAGAAAAGCAAGGACATTGGGTTTTTACCTTGGCTTCTTCATAGGACACAGCTCTGTTAGCAGTGAGGTCACACTTATTGCCAACTAGAACTTTGTTCACATTCTCACTGGCATATCGGTCAATTTCACTCAACCATTGTTTAACATTGTTGAAACTCTCCTTGTCTGTTATATCGTAAACTATCTGCTCAAAATGCCAAATTAAATAAACAAAGGAAGTGCAAAAAGAAAGAAAACCAGGAGGTGGATAACACAATATAACTTACTATAATGCCATGTGCCCCACGGTAGTAACTGCTCGTAATTGTCCTGAAGCGCTCCTGCCCAGCAGTATCCCACTGCATGCCCACAAAAGAACAAGAATAGTGAATAGGAGGGGATTATGTATAAATCCAAAAACCACAATGAACATGATACAATAGGTTAATAAATACTAGGACTATGGCACAGGATCATCTCATTATGTATACACTCTTTTCCCATCTGATCAAAGATGTTTGCTGTGAAAGCTATAGACTGATGTAACAATCTTAACTAGAGAGTAGTGGGGATCCAAAGTAATGGAATAACTGTAGAAGCTACAGAGTAATGATCTTCCAACTGAGTCAGGTGAAAGAATCTTGAACAGTTAAACATCACCTTTTAAGATATTGAACCAAAAGTATTTGCTCACTGCATCATACGGTTCCAATACAAAGGCAAAAGTTTATTTCAGAGGAGATTAAATATCTTACAATTTGAAGTTTAATGGTCTTTCCATCTTGCTCCACAGTGCGTATTTTCTATAACGGGAAAATAAACATCATTAGAGCTGTTCATCATGTCTAGTTGACACTCAACATTCAAATAAACCCATTGATACTAGATGCTTACAAAGTCGACACCAATCGTGCTAATGTAACTGTCCACATAAGAATCATCCTGCACCAAAGACATGAAGGCAACAGTCAGATTACACAGGATTCAACTCCCATGAACCAAGAAAGATACAAGCGACTTTAGTATCTAGTGCACAATCAAAATCTACATTCAGCCGCGCCCCTGCTTCTTCAGGTGGCACTCTCAGAAGAGTCAGAACCTCATTCATTAGTCAAGAAATCCAGCATATTGCGTTACCAACTGCCCAATAACCCACTATCCAAAAAAAATAAATTCAAGAACTTTCCATGTGGACATAAATGGTTTAATATGGTAAGAGTGCTGGAGGGAGCGGTAATCAAATTGTATTTAAAAGCAGGGTATTGAACTGATAAACTTCTACCAGGATTTAGTTACATACGCCCACATTTCTGACATCTGAAGAAGCTAGTATACTGTAAGCATATCCACATTAGTCAACCTACAGAACTTCCTACATCGTGTTGGTAATCTCACTAAGACGAATTCTACACACTCAATGTATACAAGTGACAATGGTCAACTCAAAAAATTAATGTAGTACTGATCCCCGTACTCTTTTCAAAAGCAATAAAGGAATGAGAAACCTAACCCAAACCTGATCAGTTTACAAAGCTATGACCACAAAATGCAAAAGCAGGCATGCATATGCATGTGAGAGGGAGAGAGCAGCAAAAGTAACATATCCAGCCAAACTGAGAGGTGTTATGCAACTAATAGGGCTTTCCCCAACCCATGCAACAACTCAATGAGATGCTGTAACTTGAAAAAACATTCAACTAGGATCCAATTGAGAATGTAATATTCTTTTCATCAAAATGTAGAAATCTAGGAGAAGTTAAATGCAATCAATGCCCTTACAGAAAATCTCAGAAGAAGACATGATTTTCCAACTCCAGAATCTCCAATCAGCAAAAGCTTGAACAAGTAGTCACTACAAAAGACAAGTTATAATACTACTCAGCTGAAAAACTAGAAATATTTGGCAAGGAAACTACAACTTCTGACTTTCAAGGAATAATACAGAATTGCAGCATATATAAGATACTTCAAACATCAAAATATTCTTCCCATTAAACACCTTGATGGTTGGAATGATATCTTGCAGTGAAACCTAGTCGTGAGACTCAACTCAAAAATCTGAAGGCAGACCTAGAAACCTTGTCAAATGCTCAAGTGAACATAACATTTGTGGTTCAACGAAGGTTAAAGACAACTCCACTTACCATCATTTACTTAACCATTAACTGATTCCCTTTTCGGGACATGACGTTGTGCTGGCCAGCAATTGGTTAAATAAGCATCGAAAGCATCTTGCTGCAAAAATTGCAACTTTACTGACATTTCTCCTCCCATAACTTTGTGATACCCACACAATAAAGCCTTCATAGTAACACTTCATCAAGATCCTCTATAATGCCATTGCTTAAAATTAAAACTCTTTTCTTTTCTAGCTTGTAAAGTTGAGAGTCGAGCATTTGCAACCGCACCCTTGATCAATTCCTTGATCTTTTTGGCGTTTGTTTTTTGTTTTTCTTCAAATGATTGGGCTCTTTTTGGTGGGTGTTGTGGCCTTTTGTTTCCAGGGCTTTCTTTTGTACACGGGTGGCATCCCTTGATGCCTTTCAATAAATTTATTGGTTATCAAAAAAAAAAAAAAATCTTCCTTAAATTCAAATAACCACATTTCATCAGAATGATGCTTCATGATTTACACACACAACATCGTATCTTGTAGTTGCAACAGACAAATACAATTTCTGCATTTCAAAAACATCCAGGGAGAGTAGAACTTTCTGGGAGAGGAGAACTTTCTGCGAACAGAAACCATAGCCAATGATTTCAACTACCACAATCTTGTAAAATCCGTTTCAAAGCTTGCAAAAGCATGCAATCCCTCGATATTCTACGACTACAAAACCTGAGACCCTATTGATGCGCATCAATTTACTTCCTTTAGCTCTTTACTGACAAGCTTTCAGCCAAATACCGTCTCCAGTTCTATAAAAGGTCAAAATTTTCGATATATTTCAATTCAAAAAAATCAACCTCCAACCAAAATCAGAAACAAAGCCATAAACTTCTAGGCAAACCAATCAGATCAATAACTGAAACGGTGAAACTCAACAAAACACAAAAAAATCCGGTAAGAGATACCATAACATTAAACACATTTACAATCAACTAGGGCAAACATAAACCCAGATCTGATCTAATCTGAACCTGAACTAGCACTAATTACAAACTGAAAACACGCAAAAATCGATCGATCGATCGATCAGTCCTAGTATTTCCCCAAGAGAAAGATAGTGATTGAATACTTACTATTCGGGATTCATGACTGTTTGCTGATCGAACGTAGCCTACCGGTTCGACGGAGATGGATTGAACTCTCGGTAACCGGAATTGGACGGGAAATCTGGTCGTCAAAGAGTAGCCGGGAATAGTCAAGCCTCAAGCAGGGAAAGGGGTTATTCGGATTCCTTGGAGCAATAGAGCGACAGCATTACTCGGACGTATATGTATTTCAATGCGACCGACACACGACAGCAAAATTATTTTGTTCACACGTTCACAGTTAACATTCCAATAAAAAATGTGATTTAATGGATCAGTCGTTTAGAACTCTCCAATTATTATTTTTTTTAATTTTATAAATGAATGTTAGGGTCAGTTTGGACACACCTCAACTAATTCCAAAATCCTATAAATAACGCCCGGGCATAATCAATAGTAGTCCTAAGAGTTCGTTAATTTAAATTATGAGGAAAATGTTCATATTCCTAAAAGAAACAAAAAGATGAAGAAAGAGAAATGATCGGTATACACTTACCGACCACAACCTTCTCACATGCATGAAAAGGTGATAACAGAATTTTTTATTTCTTCACCATTTTGCGGTGGCTTTTTTCTCCATGCGTAGAGACCATTCTTCTCCCTTAAGTTTAGAGACTCATATTGCAAGTCAATATACTTTAGGGTAAATTTCAATGACCTCCCTTGAGATTTCTGACAAATACAAATACCTCCCCTCATGTTTTAAAAATTACATTAGCCTCCCCTCTGCTTTACTTGTCGGTTGCACTTTGCCCCCAACCGTTAGTCAACTTTCACTAAGGTGACGGAAATTGGTCAATCAACCAAAAGTAGAGATTCATTTCCCATTTTGCCCTCATCGCATGTCTTAAGCCATTTACACCTTATTTTTCATTCCTAAAAAATGCAATAAATATACAAATAAATATGTTTAACATTTTGGGTTAACCAAGATTTTTTTTTCTCTTCTTTGAAGTTTTTTAAGTTTTGGCAAAAAAATAAAAAAATGTTACTTATTTTCATTTGTCTAGATAAGAGGAATCTAAGAAGTAGAAAAATAGGACCAATTTGAAAACAACAATTAAAAAAATGAAATAAACAAGATAATCCAGCTTATTTTGATTAAATTTGGCCTTTTTCTAACGTCTATAAAATTTGGTCTGTAGTTTTTTTTACTTTCTCGATTCCCCTCATTGAGACAAACTTAAAAATTAAAAATTATTTGCTCAAAGTTTTAAAAGTTCACGAACAACAACAAAAAGCCAAGAAAAATAATCAACTTTTAAATTTTTTTTAGGGTCCACATACTTGTGATAAGTAAATGGGTGGTTTAAGATATGGTGTTGGTTCTTATATTTCAACTACAAATTTGCTTTATCGGTTTTAGGCTACACATAAACATGTATGAATCTTTTGCATTTAAATGAACTTAAGTTTCGTTTTGCATTTAAGTGGACATAAACATTTATTGCACTTTACGCAAAAAAAAAAAATTTCCTCAACTCTTATATTAAAAAAAAGCCCCTTAAAATGTCTAAACACAACTCTTTAAAAACCCACCTTAAGTTTACCAGGAATTAAATTTTTAGAACATCAATAAAAACTAGTGTTTAAATCTCAAAAATTGGTGAAAGATTAAAAATTTGAAGTTAGTTTTCACAAAAAAAAGTTGAGGATACGTAGAGAATTAGCCTTATACGTACATATCTCTCTTCAAGCGCTCTCCAAAATCAAAAAAACGCATTATATACATGTGGTTTCAAATATGCATTATAAATATTTTATTTTTCATAAAGTGTAAAAAATGCATGTGATAAATCTAGACCACTAGATACACTATTTTGATGCCTAAACTCAATTTTAAGTAAAAGAGTAATGTGGTCTCATATGAATAAGATGTTCTAATAAAATTCAATTAATCAAGCAAAATATAATATTTGAAACAAAAAGTAATGAATTCCTCATCAGTAAAATACTTTAAAATTTTACTGGAATTAAATTTTCACAACTTCAATATTACAAAATAATTTTAAAAAATGGAAATTCAAAAAAATAGGCAAAACGACAAAAAATTTTAAGTTAGTTTTTACAAGAAATTAGAGATAAATGAAGTAAACTTTATTTTTTTGGAAAACTAAATTAATTGTAGACTAAATACCTATTGCATTAACTCCAAAAAAAAAAATTAAATATATAACAAACAAGAAAGAGAGACCTAGGGGAGGTATCCGTAATTGTAAGAAACCTTAGGGGAGGTCAATGAAAGGGTAAAAATGTACGTTCACATATTCCCTTAACAGAAGTTAACCGACAACACTGACAGGGGAGGTCAGTACAATTTCAGAAACCTGAGGGAAGGTGTCTATTGTTGTCAGAAACCTTAGGGGAGAGAAGTGAAATTTACCCTATACTTTACTGTTTGATATTGATCGATGATGTAATATGATTAGGCCTCTTGATTTTTTCTTTTTCTTTTTCTTTTTTTTTATGCCTATAACACTAATAGCATTTAAATTATACTACTTTCTTTATAGAAAAAAGAAAGATATTCACCAGAACTTGAAAATGAGATCCATATTTAATGTATTTCATTATAAAAGTTTGAAAATTTATAATTTGAATTTTTGGTGGAAAAGTAAGATAGTGCCTTTTTTTCCCCTTAAAAATAAAGATGAAAATATAAATTTTTGAATTGGAATTGCAATTAATAGTAAAGCTCTCTATTCATGCACCTTTTGAAACAAAAACTATTTTGGAGTCTCCGTTATAGAAACTTAGGTTGGAGATGCCCTAATAAAGCATGCATAGAGAGCTCGCCATTCATGGTTCTTTGTTATGCTTCTTTATGGTTGATGTTATGTCATTGAGTGGTTAATGTTATAGGAGGGCAAGGTTTTCCTCCAAACAGGGGGGATAATGTTGTATCATTGAGTAGTTAATGTTATAGGAGGACAAGGTGTCCTTCAGACGAGGGATATATTGTAGCAGCTTCCAAAATTTGTAAGGTACGAAACAGGTGAGGAGACAATTAGTAAGTGCAAATATTGCGGCCATTCAGATTTATTTTTGTGTTTAAGTTGAATTAAATTGAAATACTTGAAGTTCACAAAACAAGTTTTCACCATGACAAATGAGATTTGCACTTGTTAGTTTCTCTAAAGAAACATGCAAAATATTCCCTCTTCTAGAACTCTCTAACAAGAGCCTCATAATCATTTTACTTCCTTGTTTCATTAGCACATAATTCTTGATCTACTTGAAGAGGTTAAAACAAGGCTTATCGAGTCTCAATTGTTCTGTCTACTCTAAAAGGTTAAGAGTTGTAGGCTAGCTCTGAGATCCTGGCGAGTTAAGCGCAATCGTAATATCTAAGAGGGTTATTGAAGATACCAACAAAGAGATAAGGGGCTGGAATCTGCTGGCCGTGAATTCTTTCATGAAAGAATCACGGCTCTAGAGGGCGGAACCTGGGGGGTGTTGTGCATCCCCATGCACAGCACCGTGCTGTGCAGCCCCTTGTCGCCGCCGCGCCGGAATTTTTTTGACGATCGGAGACGTTAACCGTGTAGACCTCGTCGAATACTACAAGTGTGTCAAAAATAAACTTGATCGGATATCTTTTAATGCCTCATCGGAACACAAATAACATGAAAAAGTGGTTTTTTATCTAGTGTTTGTGTCCATTTGTGTTCCATTTGTTTTCAAAGTATTTGTGTTTCGATAACCTACTTAAAGATATCCGATCAAGTTAATTTTTTGCATACTTGTAGTACTCGACGCAGTCTACGCGGTGAACGTCTCCGATCGTTGAAAAAATGCCGGCGCGGCGCCCCCACGGTGCTGTGCATGGGATGCACAACACCCCCCTCAGTTCCCTAGAGGACAAACTAGTTGGAGAGTGGGAGGAGGAGAATTATTGGAAACATAAATCACATCAAAAGTGGCTTCAATTGGGGGACCGTAACACTTTTTATTTCCGTGCGTGTACGGCCGAACAGCGTCAACGTAATCGCATATTGGGTATTGAGAATGCCCAAGGGGTTTGGTTGGCTGATCAAAGGAGTATTATGATGGGGTTTCCAAAGTTTTTTCACGAATCTGTTCTTAAGTGAAGGAATTCAGCATACACAACTGGTTACAAGTCTCATCCCCAGGCGAGTTACTAGTGATATGAATAATAACTTTGTGAAACCGTTTACATCAAGGGAAATCAAAGCGGCTCTTTTTGAGATGCACCCCAATAAATCTCCAGGTTATGGTGGTATGACGGTGGGATTCTTTTAGCGATATTGGGACATAGTAGGAGTTGATGTCTGTCGGGTAGTTTGTGGGTTCTTTCATAGTGGCCGAATGTTAGGTAGTGTAAACCGCACACAAATTGTTCTGATTCCAAAAGTTGTGAACCCAACCAAGGTCAGACAATTTCGTCCCATAAGTCTTTGTACTATATTTTATAAAATTATTGCTAAAGTGCTAGCGAACCGTCTTAAACACTTTTTTCCATCCATTATTTTGGAGAACCAAAGTGCTTTCCTTCAAGGTCGCCAAATTACGGATAATGCGTTGATAACGGATGAACTGACACACTATATCAAACACAAACGATATGGGATTCATGGTGTGGCTGCGTTTAAATTGGATATGGCGAAAGCTTACGATCCGGTGGAATTTGAGTTGGTATTGGGACAGTTGGGTTTCCATTTGAAATAGGTTGCCTGAGTTATGGAATATGTCAAAACAGTGTCATTTTCTATCATGGTCAATGGGGAATCTGGTGATACCTTTTATCCGAATAGAGGCATTTGTCAAGGATGCCCTCTCTCACCATATTTATTCTTACTCTGCGGGGAAGGATTCACAGCTTTATTCAACGACTTTATTCGCAGGAAGGCTCTAAGTGGGTTTTGTATAAACCATTACTATCCAATTGTATCCCACTTGCTTTTTGCAGATGATTCCATTGTATTTTGTCGAGCCACGAACCAGGATTGTGATGCTATTTCCCAGCTTCTTGATTCATACGAAGTGACTTCAATTCAATGAATTAACAAAGATAAATCGTCCGTCTTTTTCAGCCCGAATACCCCAGTCCAAGCACGTAGTCATCTATCAATAAGAGTGGGTATTTCCATGGAAGCTAGTGGCGTGAAGTATCTTGGGTTGCCGGTTCATCCTAAGGTAAAACTTTTTGATTGAAAATATTTTAACAATGCGGTTGCCACGAACGAAGATTTGCTTATGCGAAAGATAAAGACAGATCTGACTTGGCTACGGTGCGACAAAGTGGAGGAATCAATTACTCATTTGTTGTTTGGATGTGAGCCTGTTGTTAAGATATGGACTCTATCGCCTTTTCAATTAAGGCCATAGGAGCTTCTTGAGTTTAGATTTATGACGGATTGGTGGGAATGCATACAAGAACCTATCCAACAGAACCAATTACCTTCTTCTTCTATGGATTTGGGTCTTCTCTACTGTTCGTGGATTTGGCAAGCAAGAAATGACTTTAGCTTTAATAAAAAGGTTTGGGCAACAGAGACTGTTAGCGGTAAGTCACAGGGTGATTTTTATTAGTTTCTTGAAGCGAACACTAAGGTCTCCCCTTCCCTATTGAGACTGAACCAACGGGAGACTTTGGTATGGCAACATCCTACCGGCAACGGAGTCAAGATCAATGCAGGCGCGGCAGTATCTAGGAACACGAATTCAATTGGAACAAGTGCAATTGCTCGTGGTGCAGACGGTAAGGTTATCGGTATTTTACTAACTTTGCACCCAGAAATCAACTTGTCTCGAATTGCAGAAGCTCTTGCGATTTGGGACGGATTGAAACTGGGTATTGCCCTTAACCTTACTCGGATTCCCTCAAATCTGATGCGGAAGCAATTTTGAAAAGTTGCTCGAACTCACAAGTCCCCCCCTCTGACATTGCGGTGCTTATTCAGGATTGTCTCGTTTTGAAGAATCAGTTTACTTCTTATGATTTTAATTTTGTTAAAAGTGAGTGTAATCTTCTTATGATTTTAATTTTTTTAAAAGTGAGTGTAATCAGGTTGCATATACTTATGTTCAGAAAACCCATTCCAATGGTTGGACCGGTCAGTGGACGTCCATTTTGCTCCCATGGGATTTCCAATTGTCTAATGTTTAGGCTTTCGCCTTGAGATCAATAAAATTTTCACCTTTGACAAAAAAAAAAAAAAAAAAAGAAGTACGGAGTAGTAGTTACTTGACTAGACGTGAGACAATTGATACAACAAGAACACCGCATGATTTATTAGCAACCACTCTCATCACAAAAATGATGCATTCAATAAAGTTGCGAAATTTGAGCGAGCAAGGTGATGAAAATTTTCGATATTCACGGCAATCCTCCTTGGAAACTTTGGCACTGTGGATTCCTAAAAAGGACAACATAAAACATTTCCAAGAAGACGAGAAAACATAGTAAAGAAATATAAGCCATATAACACCTAATGTTGGATTTTAAGTGACTCTATGAAGGCCTTCACCTCAGCAGTATCATTTTTCGCGAGAAAATTCAGAAAATCTCTGAAGCTGCTCTCTTTGTATCCCTTCGGGTGCTCTTCATCCACAAGCTCTTTAGCAGTCTCCATTTTCTCATCCATGCCCAAGCTATGGAAACTGGCAATAGAAATTCTAGTACTTTCTCTAACAAGGGTAGCCCTGTGTACCACACTTTTGTACATCCCATTGCTTAGTACCTCAAAATGGTCCCCCACAAGGACTTGTAGGGTACCCTTAAGTTCTGGGATTACCCTCCATTTTCCATCTTCTGTGTCCAAGATCTCGAGGCCAGTTGAACTCTGAAGAATGATTGTTAGGCAACTGTGGTCCGAGTGAGACTGAATTCCTTGCGCAAGGCCCGGTTGGGGGCATGTTGGGTAGCAGTTGACGGCCATGACTTGCATTCCTTCCTCCATTTTGTCGCTGAGGTACTTGGGACCAATTCCAAGGCTCTCTGTAATGGCTCCCATAATTTCCAAGGCTAATTTTCTCACTTCCACTGCGTATCTGCCCATCTGTTCTCTGAAAAATTGTACCATTGCATATACTCGTGTTAAAAATATGTGAATGTACCGGCCGGATCGAGTCTGTTTAGATACTCCTATCATTTTGAGAGAACGGAAAGAAAAGGCAACACTTCCTTGCCTAATTGCTCGTCTTTTTGTTTTCTTTTTTGGATAGGAAATTTTTGATGTACCGTTTCCAAAAACTGTTGACATTTGACAGAAAGTATTTTATAATAAAGCAATTTCCAAGATATAAAAATAAAACGTTTTGATTGAAACAACGAGTCTCTGGAATTTGCATTGAAGAGTGTATTTCTCGTAACTTTTTTTGTCTTTAAGCTACGGACGGAAGTAACAGTGTATCTCTTATTGTAACTTTTTGAGCTTTTGAGACTTTTTGAAATTTTTGAGTAAAAAATCCAAAAAGTTGATAAGAGGAATGGAGCTGATTTTGCTTATGAAAACACGATAAAAATGGAGGCAAGGAAAAGGAATACAGTATTCTTCTTAGTATTCATAAGGGAAAATACACTAAACATGATTTGATTTCAATCGCCCATGAGAGAACCTTAATAACAGCAAAGCAGAATCGAATTTCAAATAACCGGGCACTGGATTTCTCGTCTCGAAATGCCAGTGTCCTCCTATTTCATGCCTTTCTTAACCGCATCGTGCTTCTGAGAAAGGCCTTGAATAAAGGACAAGGGCGTTTCAAAACGGATTTCAAAACTGAATGGAACCGGAATATGTACCTGTAAGCTGGTGGGTTCTCAGGCCATGACTTAACCCAGTCGTCCAAAGGATATGCATAATGTTTAAGAAATACTCGCCCAAACTGAATCTTATCGACTTCATCCTTCGAGCTGGTCACGTATCTAACCGGCTTATGCACATCGTTAGACATGAAACTTGCCTTCTCCTCTGTGGGCAAGCTGAAAAAATCGAAGGCCGAAGAAAGAGCTCCATCCAGCACAAATTGGTCTATCCCATGGTTTGTAATCTGAAAGCCAAAACTAAAAGCTAGTAAAACTGTTGCATCCATTTGAGAGTAAACAAAAAAGAGTAAAGCGGAAAATACTTGAGCATACTTATCTGGCACTTACTTGAAAAAACCCAAAACGGCGACAAGCTTTTCCTATGTCCTTGACAACCACAGATCGTCGCAGGGAACTATCTCGAAACCCCATTAAGTCAATAACCGGAACATCTGCTGTTTCAGGATTTAACATGTTGGACTGTTAATTTAGGAGAAATCTAGCAGAAGTTAAATGCAAATAGTGCCCCTACAACAAATCTCAGAAGAAGACATGATTTTCCAACTCCAGAATTTCCAATCAGCAAAAGCTTGAACAAGTAGTCACTGCAAGACAAGGTATAACAATCCTCAGCTCAAAAAATAGAAATATTTGGCAAGGAAAATACAACTTCTACCTTCCAAGGAGTAATATAAAGTAGCAGCCTATACAAGATTACATCAAACATCACAATATTCTTCCTCTTAGACATCTTGTTCGTTGGAACGATATCTACTGATAGCATTTAACACTACACTGTCCCAGAAACCTTGTCGAATGCTTTAGTGAACTACCCCGTAACAACATACGTGATGTCAACGAAGTTCAAACACCACTCCATTCATCATCATTTACTTAACCATCTGTTGATTTCCTTCTTTAATTAGTTAAATAAGCGTCGAAGGCAGTTTCTTGCCAAAATCGAACCTTTACTGGCATTTCTCTCCTCTCATAACATTGTGACATAGATACAAGAACCGAAGAACGCCATCATAGTAACACTTCATCATGATCCTCCATAAATTCAACAATCGCCATTTCATCCGAATGATGATTTACGATTTTACATCACCTAAAATTCCCTCTTGCAACGGACAAATCCCGCTTTCTTATTTTCGAAAATATCCAGGGTGTGGATAACTTGCAGTGAACAAATCAATAACATCAGCTAGAGGTGGCATTTCAACCCAACTCATGAACCCGCCCACATCCGTACATTTACAACCCAACAGAACCAGCCCATATGGTATTATGGGTTTATTGAGTCAACACACATTAACCCATATATGTGGGTTTAACTTGCTGATCAAATCAGGGGATATAAACGACAATTCGCAATAACGGTTTTAAAAAAGGATGAATACAAAAACAGAGGGAGCACGTACAGAGCATCTGTGACTGCATCATCAAGTGATTCAGAGTTTCTGGATTTTTTTTTTGAAATTTACGAACGATGTGCCTGAAATTTGCAGAGAATTGGTTTTCAGTTTGAAGCTTTTTGAACACTGGAGGAAGCTCAAGGAGTAAAAGCAGATGGGCAATGAGATACATGAACGAGAGAGAGAGAGAGGGAAAAAGACAAATTCTGTTGGACTAGGAGATGAGAACCGTAAGATCAAACACTTTCAGAAAGAAAATAAGAACTACAAATTTGTGATCATTTGTAAGGCAAGAAACAATTGCTCGCAGAAAAGAAAAACAGACAATGAAGAAATAAGACAAACGATAAAAGTGGTTCCGACTCAAGTAAATCGCTTAATCGTAGTTCACGAGGTGTTGGGTTTCATTATGATGAAGAATGATCAAGGTTAAAATGGGGTGCCCTAGTGTTCCCTCTTATAGTTGTAAGGCAACACACCATCAGAAAACCCTAAAAACGCACATCAGCGTGCATCGGGACATATTTCTAGAAACTCCTCGCGTGTTTCAAACTTCAAAAGGTCTCTTCTCTGAATTATTCATCCGGATGGCAAAGGGATTTACAGAACACACTCTCTCGGTCCCTGAAACATGTTTTTCACTCCAACACATTTTGTTACAAATTTCACTTTATTGTTTTATCCGCGTCAATCAACCTTCATTTCTGGTAATTTTGACTATATTCTCCACCCATATTCAACCTCTCTACTATTGTCTAATACTGCCCATATTCAACTCATAACCGATATCAACTCGTTCAAAACTCAACTCAAATCGCCTATTTGCCACCTCTAATTCACTAGCCATCGATTTCAACTACCCCATTCACGTAAAATCTGTTTTAAAGACTCTGAAAGAATGCAATCCCTTGATGCAAAGACAGACACTATCGATGCGCATCAATTAGCTCTTTACTCACAAGCTTTCAGCTAAATTCCAGGTCAGTTTTATTGGAGGTAAAAAACAGACCCGGGGCTTTACTGTCCTTGAGGGCGGCAAGTCTGGCTAAGCACATCCGAGGCAATCAATCGTCCGAATTTAAAATAATTTTTTTAAAAGAAAGCGAAGACTCTTTCCTGGAAGGGTTTTATTTTAAATTTGAATCATTCAGAACACTTTTGGACAGTTCGAGGTTGGCATGGCCTACTGTCGTCAAGGACAACGGAGAAATGCAATCAATATGTAAAACCTATCAAGTCAACGACTGAGACACGATACCAGAGCGTAGAACACAATTACGATCAACTGGAGCAAATAAAACACAGATCTAATATAATCTGGACTAGCACTAACCGAGAGGAGCAAAAACATAATCGGTCGTTTCCGAACAAAATGGTAGTAATCAAACCCAAGGGATTTGGCAGAGTGGTTACACAAAAGCAATAAGTGTGACTTCGTGAGGTCACACCATCCATTTCTGGCCAAAAAACGACCATTGGAGGCTTGCCCGGTTAATTACAAGGCTCCGGAATTAGTCGAGGAAGACGCTGTAGGATTTTCATAAGAAACCCTAAACCCAAGAACTCATGTCAAACCATTGAAGAAAATAATAACGGACGCATACCTGTCGCCATGGAGGATGAAAATCCTTGTGTGTGTGGTTATTCGTCTTCCACCTCCAAAGCCCTACTCTTGATCTTGACCTTAGTCTCACACTCGATGGGATGGTATGAGAAAGAGATTAGGGTTTGGAGTGGGGACTTAACCACATATTTATAGGCCTTGGTTCCATCATAGCCCATCATAATAGATGGAACCCTAATGGGCCCTGAATGGTCTCTACACTTAACAATAAGCCCGTACCACTTAACACACGTGATGTAACCCAAATACGTGCTAATAGAGATTTGTCAATTACCCGGTCACATTAATTAAATGATCACAGCTTAATGGGTAATACCGACACCACTCAAATCTTATTCGACAATATACAATATCTAATTATATGATCTATGTAGGCCCACCTACAGAAAATTGTTAACAATCTCCCACTTGGGCCACATAGGTCATCCAGATATTAGACATTGTAAACTTTAGGAGCGCTCAAACTTTTATTGTCGAAATTTATGAGTGTCATCTCAAACAATCTGGTCCATCAAAAACATAAATATAGGATCATGGCGGCCTTTGCCATATTTATCATGATAGGACCCATCCATGGTCACAAATATCTATGCATTCAATGACATAGATCAAGTACGGAAGTGTAGCATAGAAATTACATGCAAATGTGATCCTTTAGCATGCCTATTTCCAACTAGTCCAACCTTATAACTCAACAGAGTTCCTTAGCCACGGATATAATCAAAACTTCATGTATATACCACAATTTGAAAATATGCAACTTTATTTCAGAATCATCACTAAACCAAAAGTGATCACCACAAAAGTCAAATAATTAATAATATGAGTAGCACAACTCCCACTAATAAAATACTTCACTAGAACTAACCATTCCTGTACGAGCTACATGCTCATTAAACACTTTAGGTGGTAAGCCTTTAGTAAGCGGATCCGCAATTATGAGTTATGTGCTAATGTACTTAATTGACATAAGACGATTCTGAACTTTTTCCTTAATGACAAGACTTAATGTCAATATACTTTGATTTTGACGAACTCTTGTCACAGTTCAGCAGGTTTACTATCACAGTTAATCCTTATCGGCTTCTCGAGTTACCGACGGTATGAAGCCATGTGATAAAATTCTGCAACCACAATGCTTACTTTGTTGCTTTATAGTAAGCAATAACAAACTCGGAGTCCGAATATCCAACAATAATAATTAGATTCTCCGATATGTGAGCATATCATTTACAAATATCTACCAAGCATTCCAACTATGCACGCAATATCTGGACGCGTACAAACTAGAGCATACATAAGACTCCCACTATTCTTAAGATAAACACATTGATCCATAGCATTTTCCTTAAAACCAAAAAAGAAATTAATTGGTCAAACTTTCGGTACCATTGACGGGATGCCTGCTTTAAGCCATAAATGAATTTCTTTAGTTTGCAAACCAAAGTTCTGACCCTTTAGTCTCAAAACCTTATGATTGCACCATATATATGGTTTCTTCAACGTTACCGTTGAGAAACGCAGTCTTTACATCCATTTGGTGAAGCTCTAAATCATAATGAGCTACAAGTGCCATAACAATCCTTAGAGAGTCTTTCGATGATAGCGGAGAGAAAGTCTCTTTATAGTTAATGCCTTCCTTTTGAGTAAAGCATTTAGTAACAAGACGTGATTTATATCTTTCGATATTGCCTTTCGAATCCTGTTTGGTTTTAAATATCCATTTACAACCAACAGGCTTGATACCTTTAGGCAATTCGACAAGATCCCAAACGTCGTTGTCACTCATGGACTTTAACTCATCCAATATGGCATTCATCCATTTTAGGGAGTTAACACTTTGTTTGGCTTGATTGAAAGATATGGGGTCATCTTCCAATCCTATATCAAACTCATGTTCTTGGAGATAAACCATATAATCATCAGGAATCGCTGATCTCCTCTCCCTATTGGATCTCCTAAGTGGCACATCTACTTGAGTTTGTTGTGGTTCTTCTGTATTAGTAGGAGGCAACTCATGATTAGTTTGGTGGTTTGCATCTGCATTCTGTACAAGTACAGGTGTAACCACCTCAATAGTCTCAATTGGAATCATAGGAATCTCAACTTGTTCCTCTTCAAATAAAAAATTTCTTGTTTGTGCACTCCCACTACTTTCAACATCCTCAATAAATTTGGCATTATCCGTCTCAATTATGGTATTTGTGGAAGGACAATAAAATTTAAAACCTCTTGACCTTTCAGAGTATCCAACAAAATAGCAGCTAACTGTTCTTGAGTCCAATTTTCTTTCATTGGGCCTATAAGGCCTAGCCTCAGTTGGACAACCCCAGACATGGAAATGCCTAAGACTAGGCTTCTTTCCAGTCCACAACTCGTATGGGGTTTTAGATACTGCTTTACTTGGTACTCGATTTAGAATATAAATTGCAGTCTTTAAGGCTTCTCCCCAAAGGGAATCAGGTAAAGAGGAATTGCTTATCATGCTTCTAACCATATCCTTAAGGGTCCGGTTTCGTCTCTCAGATACACCATTTTGACGTGGTGTCCCTGGCATGGTGTATTGAGGTACGATCCCACATTCGTCCAAGTATCTCGCAAAAGGCCCTGGACGTTGTTCACCTGATCTATCATATCTACCGTAGTATTCACCACCACGATCAGATCTAACAACCTTAATTTTCTTATAAGTTGATTTTCAACTTCTGCTTTATAGGCCTTAAAAACGTCCAATGCCTGTGATTTTTCATGTATCAAGTATAAATACCCATAACGAGAATAGTCATCTGTAAAAGTGATAAAATACCGTTGACCATTCCAAGAAGCCGTAGGAAATGGACCACAAATATCGGTATGTATCACTTCTAAAATGTCTAAACTCCTTTTGGCACCAAATTTCCTTATGTTTGTTTGCTTCCCCTTTATGCATTCAACACAGATTTTGAAATCTGAAAAATCAAGAGGATCAAGAATTCCACTTGACACAAGCTTTTCAATTCTCTCTTTGGAGATATGTCCCAAACGCTTGTGCCACAACACAGAGGAGTTCTCATTAATTAATTTTCGCTTTGTACCATAGTTGTCAACATGTAAAGTTTCATTAAACTTTAAGTGTGAAGCATCCAAGTCTAACCTGTATAGACTATCAACTAGAGATCCAGTACCAATAATATTTGAATTTTGGAAAAGACTGAAACCTCTGTTACCAAATGAACAAGTATAACCGGATTTGTCCAAACAGGAAACAGAAATTAAATTCCGTCTAAATGACGGTACATAAACAATTTCATCCAGATCCAAATAAAAACCAGATTCTAATTTAAGTCTATAGACTCCAATTGCCTCAACACGAACTTTATTGCCATCTCCCATATAAATAAACCTTTCGGCATCACTGGGTGTTCGGCTCCTTAGACAACCATTCATAGACACACTTATGTGAATAGTGGCACCCGTATCTATCCACCAAGTGTTGGGTGGTACTTCAGCTAAATTAAATTCACAGCAAACAAAACTAAATTGGTTATCTTTATTTGCAAGCCACTTATGATACTTGGGACAATCTTTCTTCAAATGACAATCAGCCCTTTTGCAAAAGAAACAGGGAATAACTGTATCTTGATTCTGTTGCACATTTGTCTGTGAAGTTCCAGTATGTGAAATTCTCTTACCCTTATGATCGAGTTTGCTTTTCTTAGTGCCCAAATAACCAATAGAATATGTTGGAATGTTGTTCAAATTTGCAGATATCGAAGATGCATTCACTATAGTAACATAAAAGAAAAGCTCACAATCAACAAATATCCATAATGCGATGATAAAAATAAGAAACTTGATTATAATTATCATGCAAAAATTGGTCTAATTGTAGGGGCAAACAATTTAGACAAACAGACATAAAATAAAAACCAAATATTATGTCTTTAGTGGTGGGCCCTGTCGAGAAACCTAACACATCATCATAACCAAGTCTTTGGACAGTAATTATAACATGCAAGTGGTCTTCTCAAAATAAGGCTAGTTAATATAAACAATATAAATAGACCTGGCCAATCAAAAGCCTTCCTTTGGGCCGACTTTTGAACGCATAGGTAAATCCTTAAAAAATTATATTATTCAAAAATTAACTACCTTATACCGTTTAAATCCGGCCAAATAATAATCTTCCTTTGGGCCGATCACTATCTGCATGGATCCAAACGTAACTTTATGTAATCCAAAACTGTTACCTTCAAGTTTAAGAAAAATCTCTATAATAGAGCCACTTTGGTGGCTTATTACTTTAATTCTCCTAAACCCGAGGTATGGATTACGATAAAAACTTTATGCCCCAATTTAAATTATTTCTTTAGTCAATTATAGAAAACAAACGACCATAATGACATTAATTGCCATAGCCGCAGTATCAAAAAATAGCCGGATCAAAAGTACTAATCTAAACAGTAGCAGATGGGAAAAACTGAGATTAGTAGTACACCAAACCAAACCAAAGGTGTTAATTCAACCTCAAAAATACCACTGATATCATAAAATGATCGAATTAACACAGATTCCATTGCCAAATAACACCAAGTCCACTAACACAGTAAAACATTGGTGGAGCTTATCAAAATCAAACATGAAAAGAAACAATCCTTGTTTGTTTTTTTTTTTTTTTTCTCGGATCATTATATACTCGAACCGGAAAACTATTGGCAATAAAAGGCTGATCGTAAGAACAAATAATAATATTCTATGCCGATACTGTTGGTTATGCCGACAACCCTCATCGATTATCAACTTGTTTCTAGAATCGAAGGGAAAAAAAAACTTTATATTTTCCTCAATAATATGACAAGAAGCTCTGATACCACTTGTAGGATTTTCATAAGAAACCCTAAACCCAAGAACTCATGTCAAACCATTGAAGAAAATAATAACGGATGCATACCTGTCGCCATGGAGGATGAAAATCCTTGTGTGTGTGGTTATTCGTCTTCCACCTCCAAAGCCCTACTCTTGATCTTGACCTTAGTCTCACACTCGATGGGATGGTATGAGAAAGAGATTAGGGTTTGGAGTGGGGACTTAACCACATATTTATAGGCCTTGGTTCCATCATAGCCCATCATAATAGATGGAACCCTAATGGGCCCTGAATGGTCTCTACACTTAACAATAAGCCCGTACCACTTAACACACGTGATGTAACCCAAATACGTGCTAATAGAGATTTGTCAATTACCCGGTCACATTAATTAAATGATCACAGCTTAATGGGTAATACCGACACCACTCAAACCTTATTCGACAATATACAATATCTAATTATATGATCTATGTAGGCCCACCTACAGAAAATTGTTAACAGACGCAAATCAGCTGTCTGGTAATAAAAAAAAAAGGGAGGCAGTAATCGGATACTCACTAGTCACTATACCGGATTCATGAGTACTTGTTGATCGAGGAAGGTTACTGGATTGACGGAGATGGATTGAGCGCTCGGTATCGGGAATTGGACGGAAAATCTGATCGTCACAGATAGGGGTGTAAACGAGCCGAGCCAAGCCGAGCTTTGTAGTGTTCGAGCTCGGCTCGTTAAGTAAACGAGCCAAAAAATTGAGCTCGAGCTCGGCTCGGTCATAAACGAGCCGAGCCCTTATCGAGCCGAGCCAAGGTAATTTACTTAACGAGCCTCCTTAAACGAGCCGAGCTTTTTCGAGCCGAGCCGAGCTTTAGCAAGCTCGTTAACTAAACGAGCCTGAAAATCAAGCTCGAGCTCGGCTCGTTTAGTTATCGAACCGAGCCGAGCCGAGCCTTAACAAGCCGAGCCACGAGCTGCTCGCGAGCAGCTCGGTTCGTTTGCAGCCCTAGTCACAGACTAATGAATAGTCTAGCACAGAATCTCTATAAGCAAATGCATTGATTGCACCAAAAAAAAAAAAAAATGCATTGAAATTTGAGAAGCCTTCAAACTCTATTCCCGATCTGAAGGATTTTTAAATTTAAAAAGACGTGCAGTCCCATCTATACGGGATTCGGGTCGGTACAATTTGGTATGGTACAGTCCCCTTCAGTTTTTATACTAACTTTTTGAGCTACTAAAGTTTCATTTCAATGATCTAAATCGTTCATATTATAGAGCGCGGCAATACGTAACCATGTCAAAATTCATTTTTATTTGGATTTGTACTGATTTCAAATCGGAGCAGAGCATTTTTTTATGAAAAAGGTTTATGGCACATTGGATAGGAGGGTACAATTATTGCAAGTTAATGAGTTCCGATCAGCCATCAATACAAATTTGATCAAGATATTTTGGCATGGTTACTTTATTGTCCAATTCTACAATATGAATGATTTGGATTATAAAAGCGAGCCCAAAATTGCCCAAAAAATCATAAAAATTGAATGAGACTGCACCATGCAGAAATGCACAGGAGCTGAATCCTCCTAGACGTTTCCACTTTCCACTCACGTTTGTAGCAACAATGCTATGGGTACACCTAACTTGCACTCTACATGGACATCAAGGTGATGTGATAGACAAGGAGAAACCCATCATTTCAGGTGGGCCACACATTGAGTTTCTCCTTATCTGCCACATTACCTTGGTGTGCATATGGGGTGCAAGTTAGGTGTACCCATATCATTTTTGCATTTATAGGAGTATTCAAAACTACACGTGTCCCATCCAACGTGCATGCCTTATACTACGTTAATTATTTGGAAAATGATTTTTCACACCTTTTTACAAAATGTAGTTTAAAATTTGTCCTTCCGTGTTTAAATTGTGTGTAATTTGAAGGATTTTCCTATAATACACCCAGTGGCAGTGGACAATTAGCGGAGAGTAAAATAAGCTTCTAAATTTTAGGCGAGGGCTCGGGTCTCTACTTTCACATATTTTATGTACAATTTCAAGGTTGACTAGTGTAGGAAAAGTCAACATATTTGTAGTTGACAAAGTCAAAACTAGGCCACCCTATCAGAAGAGGACATGCGATATCTACAAATTAGCGACATGAGGCAGAGTTGCAAATGGCCCCGCGAGAGCTACCCCCTCGAGGGAACGTCACATATGTCATCTCCTGTGAATAGCAGAAAGAAGTGCACAAACTCCAAGATAAGATGCATCCGATGGTGGGAGAGCTTCCCGAGCCCGAGAAGATTAGCACTAGTCTAAACAGGACGAGTAGCCGAGAGAGCGACTTAGATAAGAATCAGCATGACTCCGAACAGGACAGATGGCATGAGTCTGAACAGGGTGAAGAGCAAAAGATCAAACCCAGACATCCGTACATGCTCAAGTCGAAAGGCAGGACTTGAGGGGCCTTTAGAGGCTCGGTTTGCGGTATTGGCATGGCTGAACAAACTATGACCTTGCCCACACGGGAATGGAGGGGGCATTTAGTGGCTCGGTGGATTGAGGAGAAGAGATCGTTGCAAAAGGGGGTCGCGAGAAGCCGAGAACATCGCGGGACCACAGCTTCGCGACAGTACAGTACAAAAGGGACACGTGTTCAATACTTACTAGGCCACTTGGCACCACAATACTGGCTCAAGTAGTCTATAAATATGAGGCACCCCTTTCACAATTCCTCTTAGATTTAGAGAAAGAGCTTGAGAGACTTATTTTCTAGAGAGAGTCCATCTCCTCTAGAAAACTCTCTCTAGAAAGAGAAAGTCTCAAAGTGTAGGCATCCCACAATAGATAACCTAGAGAGATTCTGCCTAGGTCTCTTCCATACTGTTTGCCTTCTTCTCCACCCCACCAGATCAATCCTCCATCCTTTCCTTATAAACACTAACCATTCTTTACCTCTCCGGTTCATATTCTTCTTCTTGAATATTGACTCATACAAAGAACCTCTTTTACATATAGAAAGACAATTATTACCCTCAAAAACTAAATTCAAATCACATCTTTCTTTCTCCCCCTAACTTATCCCTTAAATCAAATAGTAATCTCTAAATTTAGCCATACGAATACTTTAACATGAAAAAAGTTATCATGTCCATAGTGGATGCTTTAATTTACAATGATGTTATGACTAAATAACTGAGCCATATTTTCTTTGTCTCATTCAAATATTTTTTTTTTTTGCATTGGTTAGCTTCATGTCAATTTTTTTTATTGATTATTGATTTGTCACGATGAAAAGAATCTAAAAGTAAAAATTTATGCTCAGAACATTAAAAAATTCACCAAAGACAAAAAATAATCCAAAACAGACAATACTTGTTGGATTACTTTTGTTTTTATTTACAAAAATTTTAGTTTGGTTAATAATTTTTTAATTTTTCGATTTCCCTCATCAAGAGAAACCAATATCCTATGAGAGAGAGAGAGAGAGAGAGAGAGAGAGAGAGAGAGAGAGAGAGAGAGAGAGAGAGAGAGCAACACATGGAGTGTCAAACAGTAAGGTTCTAGTGGCAAGAAGAAGCGCGGCAGTAAAATAACTTTTCCCAAAATCATCGGTAAGTCATTTTCATGCGGTGGGTGGAAAATATTTTACGTGTAATATATTTTACCTCACATTTTGTGCAACTAGACACTGGAATTTTGGAAAAATAATTTACTGGTAATATTTTATGCCCAAACCAACGGAGCTTTAGGTCTACTCTAATTTTGGAAAACTGCATACCAGGAGAGACTTCTCAGCAAATGTTTAGGGGCTTGCACATTAGTACTCCAGTATTATCAAAATTTTGAATTGCTTTTAGAAAATTCTGGATGTGGTCTGTTTTGGTATGGGATTCAATTTTTCAGACCAAAGTGAACTCTAGTTACGTCATACGGCACATAATAGGACTGAAGCATATAAAGGTTGATTTATTGATGACGTAACTGGTTGAATCTTCTGTTCGGGCTTTGTCTTACACCTTCCAAATGTACCCAGAACAGAGTTTCTTCTTCTTCTTCTTCTTCTTCTTCTTCTTGTTTTACTTGGACAGAAGGAGTCTTCAGCCCCAAGAGTTAGTCTGATTGGTTGGTGAGTTTGTTTCTCACATAATAATTGACTAGGGTTCAATTCTTGACGTCAGACTGTAAGAAAATAATTTTGTGTGTATCTCTTAGTCCCGGTGGCGATGATCTGCCTTTAACCGAACCGAGGAGAGAATTAGTCGATGTGCGCTTAAGTTGGCCCGGACACATACGACTATCGAACCAAAGAAAAGAATTGTGTTGGCCTAGAATCACACCTAATTTTATTCTCTATGAGTGCAGTAGTGCACCATTAAAGATGGTAACGATATAAAATCAGGCAAAATTTGGAAAACACACAAGTATTCTGGAAAGTAAAGGAGCACCTAATTGATTCCAGTGGTTACATGAAAGAAGCATCTTTCTGCCCACATATTGTACCACTAATATTCTGGTGGAGCATTTGGACAAATTTTGTAGGGTCACTTGCATATGTAATGCCTTTGTTACGTTCTTCTTGTTTAATTTTTCCATCTCCCGGTGGATTTGGCTTTATTTACTCTTCAAATTATATGAACCTAGGCTCACTATAGTCTATAGCAAAGCATAATTTTGTATATATGGCATAAAAAGGGCTGTTTTTTTTTTCTTTTCTTTTATTAAAAATTCTTGAGAAATCATATTTTGAATGAAGCCTGTGGCCTTGTTTGGTTTGGTTTCCAAAAACCGGTTTTCTCAATTATTATTCAATTATTACCTCTATTTTAAAATATTATTTTTATTTTTCTCTCTATCTCTCTCCAATCATTAATGCCTATTTTTTAATTATTATACCTATTTCTCCCTCTAATCATTACAAAAACCAAAATTCAAAACCAAACCAAACACAACCTAGGAGCAGAAAGAAAAATGACCGCTTGAATTTGTATCTAATTTATTAACCCATTCTAGACTCTTCCAACCTGGCAAGGCTATCAACCGGACATAAATTCTAAATTGACTAACGAAAGTCCGCTAATGCTCTCCTTATTATCCACACACTTCTGGGCAAGTGTACAAGATCAGGAGGAGTCTACAAGTGGCAACATAAAATATAAGAAAACAAACAGACAAACAACTCCTTATTCAAATATTCTTTGTAAAATGTCAAAAACTAGAAAGAAAGAAAGAAAGAAAAAAAAAAAAACTCGTAATTTTGTGTCATGTAGCCTAGTACCTTATCCATGTTGCATGCACTAGAAAATATTACGAAATATAGATATTTTTTTTTAGAGCTTCATAATAGTGAAACGGAACGGAGGGATAAAAAAGTTTTAAAATTATATTAAAAAAAATCATTAATTTTGAGATATGGACAATTTTATAAGTGGCACGTGTGTTGAAATTGGACCAATAAATTAGAACTAATATCAAACAAATATGATGATAAATGTAATTGACAACACATATATCCTTCGTAGTATATCTTCGGTTTCATTATTTACTTATTGAGAAAATTGTCATCATCATATCATAGGAGAGAAAGAATGAGATTCCGATAACATTAAAACTTTGATCACAATCATACTAGTAACTATAAATTTGCAGATCTCATCTTTTTTCTAACTACAAAATAAATACTAAATGAAAATGAAAATAAAGAAAAATAAATAAAATACAATCGTCACACTCCGACCCCCAAGCGAGTTTTCAGTGCCGAGAGGGTACCACATGGTACCCGTGTGCGCGTATCCGGCCGCCTATTTCAATTTTGGATTGTCCTGCTATGGAGAGAGAAAAGGGAGAGAGGAGGGGAGAGAGAGAGAGAGAGAGTTTCGATCTAGACTGTCTAATACACTTTTGGACTGTCTAGATGCAACATTCAGATAACACGTAAGCTCGACCAAGTGATATATAAAGAATGAGATTTCGATTACATTAAAACTTTGATCAGAATCATAACTGTGAGAAAATGTAAATTTGCAGATCTCACATTTTTTCTGATTGTACAAAAGAAATGTACTACAGTAATAAATAAAAATGAAAATGAAAATAAAGAAATGAATTACAATCATCGCAGTCTAAATATTGGTACTTCCCAGATAACTAAACTCAACACGTCATCCCCCCAACAACAAATCACAATGCACCTCCTCCGCCCCATCACCACCACAATAACCACCTTCACCACCACCACCTCTTCCTCTGCTTTTCTAATCGCCTCTCACTCCACCTCCCCACTCTCTCTCTCTACCCTGCCCACCCGCACCGCCTTCCCTTCTTCCCCCTACTACCACACCAAACACTCCTTTCTCTCCTCTCCCCAGAAAATGAGCAGCTGGCTAGGCAAGCTCGGCTTCGGTGCTCGCTCCCCCGCCGAATCCCCCACAGACCCCTCTCTCTCCTCCTCCATCCCCCAATCGCCCGACACCGATCCCCCCGCAGCAGGCCAAGAGTTCGCCCAATTCGGCGCTGGGTGCTTCTGGGGGGTAGAATTGGTGTTTCAGAGGATCCCAGGCGTCACCAAAACGGAAGTGGGGTATACCCAGGGGTACGTGGACAAGCCGACGTACAACGACGTGTGTTCCGGCACGACGGGGCACTCGGAGGTGGTTAGGGTTCAGTATGATCCAAAGGAGTGTAGTTATGAGACCTTGCTTGATGCGTTCTGGGCTAGACACGACCCTACCACGCTTAATCGTCAGGTGGGTTTGTAGAATTTAGGGTTCTAGTGGCTGAATTCTGTGTTTTTTCGTTGTTGAATTTTGATGGGTTCTGATTGAATTGCTAGATAATGAGTTGGTATTTGCCTCTTCTATATTTTTTTGATAACCTGTGTCACACGCCAGCTTTCATGCACCTCGACCAATCCGCCTGATCCCAGAGCCCAGGACAAACCTCAAGTGTCCCAAGGTTTGGAACGTTTTGGCCTTTGTGAGATTCGACATGTGACCTCGGGGGCAACCGGGCAAACCTTTTAGTTGTTGTGTCATACGCAGGGGCAGAGCCAGGATTTTGACTCGGGGGGCAAGAATTAGACACATTCAGGGGGTGCAAAGATTTTGGTTCGGGGGGGCAAAAAAAAAAAAAATCAAAGAGGGGTCAATTAGCAATTTTGTGAGGTATACTAGTAAAATCCCTATAGAAATTTGGGGGTCAGGGGGGTCAACTGACCCCTCTTGTCTCTATGTGGCTCCGCCCCTAGTCATACGCACTTGGCCAAACCCCATGGAGCCCCAGACAAACCTCAAGTGTCCCAGGTTTGGAACGTTTTGGCCTTCGTGAGATTCGATATGTGACCTCTGGGGCAACCGGGCAAGCCTTTTAATTGCTGTGTCGTATACACTCGGCCAAACCCTATTGGGTTTTTGTATTTGTGGTTTTTGGGAGGTTTGATATCTTTATCTCTGACTCTGAGTCACAGCCAAACTCGTTTTTGGTCTGCTTTGCATTACATGTTTTGGGGAGGAAGAGGCTCGTGTCTAGGTGAAAGACAAAAGTTCTTCTATTCTGCTTATTAGTTGTTTACACCTCGTTTGTTGGGTTGTTTCCTAGCTCATTGCCTTTGTGTTTTAGACGGATTTTGTACGTAGCTTGTCATGAATGAATGTCATTGTGAGGAGAAAAGCAAACAAAACAAAAGCAAGTATAGGGCTTATCGGGTATCTTGGTCAGTCAATCTATTTTAAGAGCTTGATTTTGAGGGCTTTAGATTGTTGATATTTTGGGTTTGTTTTTTTGATGAGTTTTCATTGATTATATCTGGAGACAAGAGTGTTCCATTGACTATTTGTTGGACTTGGTTCATGTGTGTTAACGGTTTTTTCGAATAAGTATGAGTGTTTACTCGCTGACTTGGAAAAGGAACTATGGCGTTTTGTTCGATTCTAATTTGGACTTTGAGGTGTCTTCCGAGATCAAGTTCATTGGTTGGTTGTGGTTTTTTTCTTTTCCTTTTTGGGTGGATGGGTAAAATTTTATACAAGGAAAGAAGTATATAATCAGTGATGGCATACCCTCTGCGAAAGCAAAGATCAAACTATTCTTAGGAGACTAAAGGGAAAAAAGTAGGGGACTAATGCTGCTGGAAAATGAAATGAGGAATTGTACCCTTTGTACAAAGGAGGACACTGATTCAGCTGACTATAACAGAATGAAATATGACAGTACAAAAAACACGTTCTTTACTTTGCTTATATGTCGTGTAGGCCTAGTCACTGAAGTGGCTTCAAATCTGGTACTTCTGTGGCATTCAGATCTAGTACTTCTAGGTTACTTTGAGATGGGCTTTCTGCTTAGCAAACCTTCACATGAATAATGCTGAAACTTGAACTCCTTTGGGGGACTAGCATGTACGTTTTACACCCAAATAACACTCTTATGGCTACCTTTGTGGCATCCAAATTAATACCACATGAGCAATTTTGCAAGTTCAACTCAATCAGGGATTGGTATGTACAAGAGAGTATCCAACGTCGCGCAAGAAGAATTATTTTTTCCTCGTCAAGACTACTGACTGGTCACTAGGGCCACTTTAGGATATTAAATACTAGGGGAAATTGCCCATTGGTTCCATTTCTTTGGCTTCAGCTTCAGATTCTCACTTTGTTTTCATCCTTCGTTTTCCCAATCCATAACATCTCTTTCCTGTATTCCTCCAAGGGGAATGTGTGAAATCACGTGAGATATAGAGAAATGTCTGTCTGTTCCAAGTGTTGGTCTGTCTGTCTAAAGGCCCTTGGTCCCACTTTAAATGTCTCTAGCACAGCTAAATAAAAAATAGCTAACCCTTTCACATACTCTATGTTGTTTCCTTCCAGTAATGTAAGAGGATTAGCACACCCATACTGACCCCATCTTGAATGACTTTTACTTCTCATCCTAACAGCTCACATTCATTTGGACAGGGGAACGACGTTGGAACCCAATACAGATCTGGAATTTACTTCTACACACCCGAGCAAGAAAAGGCTGCGTTGGAATCGAAAGAGAGACAGCAGAAGATCTTAAACAGGAAGATTGTTACGGAGATTATGCCTGCAAAGAAGTTCTACCGAGCTGAGGAGTACCACCAGCAATACCTTGCAAAGGGGGGTCGATTTGGCTTCAAGCAATCTACTGAGAAAGGCTGCAATGATCCAATTCGATGCTATGGCTAGGTTGCTTACGGTTCAAGGGTGCCACCATCATTCTGGTATCAGATATATGTTTGTTAATAGGCTTGTCATTGTACTTTCTTGGTATGGCTGATCTATCTTAGCATGTATTTTGGATTCGTGCTTCATAGGAACAACTTAAGAATGCACCTGCTAATACTAAGACTTGTTATTGTTTCTAGTATTTGGGTTTCAGCTTCAACTTTGTGTTAGCACTTTGTGCTCCGATATCGAGTTTGCTAGGGTTGGCACACTCATGCATGTTGCAGAACTGTCATCCTGAGACTTTTATGTAGCCATGTATTGTCATTTTAATGAAGTCAATGCTGTTTTCCTGGTACGTTGACAAGGAAATGGCTTCTAACTTGCTGAGTATTGAAAAATGTCATGACTAGTTTCTGCAGTTTGGAATAGGGGTGGGCATCGTCGTGTCATCTCGTGTTTGGATCTGAATTATCTCAATCCTAACCAGACCTGTTTAGCTTTTCGTGTTATCGTGACATGTCATATTCGTGTTTCGTGTTAAAAATAGCCGATCCTAACTTGCTAACTTCGTGTCAGATTTGTGTCGTGTTATCATGTCCTTTAATAAATTCCTGTGTCGTGTCGTATCAGAATTCTCTCAATCCTAACCCGAGCTGTTTAACTTTTCGTGTTATCGTGTCGTATCATATTCATGTTTCATGTCAGAATTAGCCAACGCTAACCTTTTAACTTCGTGTCGTGTCGGGAATTCCCACCCCTAGTTTGGAACTGCTTAAGCTATGGAAAGTTGAATCCTTGGACCAATTACACAATTCACTTGCCATCACACCAACTCTGTATGTACACTTCAAATAAGTCAATTGCCCCAGCCTAAAATTGGATTACTTGGGCATGAGCCACATGAGCTCCTAGTAGTTTACTGGCCGAGCAAAATAGGTTGTTGGGAGACCAACCGAAGCTTAAGTTTCATTACAGACATACACGTGGGTAGAACACCATCTGGTAATACAAGGTTTTCATAAGGCTGATTATGGGATGCCATTCAAGCACGAAAAGATTTGCTTAAGCTATGGAAAGTTGTAGCCAACGGCATGTAGGTTCAGGGGTGGACCGACTACGCAAACATACAACTCACTTTTTGGACATATTGTGTCTGTGAAAACATTGAATGTACATTGCCTTACCCTTGCAAGCAGAGATGTTTCAGCGACATGAACCCTTGACCGCCAGGTATATAGAAACAAGGTACGAAATGACATAGTATGTATTCCAAATGAAAATTTTAACTCCTAGAATGCATTGAAAGAAAAATAGTGAAGAGGTGACACAGTTTTTCACTCTTGATTCAAGAGTGCAAATAGGACGGTTTGGTCTGGATTGGATTGGTTTGGCAGTTACTTCTGTATTCTTGAACACCCCTCCAAGATGTTGACTGCACGAACTGGCTTCACCTCTTTTCCTTGAGAAGTATCATCGGTAGCCAAACATTGTGACTTCTTCAAAACTTTAGACTTCTTTGGCATGCCAACATTTCCTCCATTGACTTTCGGTTGCCCGGCCAATCTATCCAAATCAAACTCATAAACAAATTTTCCATAATTCCCCCTTTCTTGCCTACATTTGGTCACCATATACAGCCCATAGTAAGTAAACGATTTCTGTGACCCTTTTGTCGTCTTCAAAATAACCCTGATAGGGATCTCATCCTCCATATTATTTTTCAGGGCCAGATTTCCTCGTACAAGCTTTTGATCTTCGGGGGGCTTATTGATAATATTTGGATTTCCTCCTGGACCACAAAATATCAGATGATCATAAGATTCAGCTCCAATTTTTTTGGGTAATTTAGCCCCATTATCGCCATAACGACCGGACTTAACAATGCTTGTGGCGATCTTTTTCCCATTTATCTCCATGTAATCGATTCCATTTCGGAATTTGCGATGGAGGCCGACAACAACGAGTTCAGCCCGAAATTGGAAACTGTCACCAATTTCTATCCCCGGGACAGGTCCTATTAACTTTTCAGTATTCACCCATTTTTGTTGCTTTTTAAGAAGCATCGCTGCTTCCTCATAAAGCTGGCAAGAAGCCTTTCTTTGTTCCTTTGCTTGTGCCTTGTTTTCATTTGAAAGCATCCTAAACTTCTCTTTGAACAGATTCAGAACATCCCTCACTATACTTGGACTAACATCTTCTTGGACTTTCACATCATTTGGTTTTCTGCCTACAAGAATAGGGATCTCGCTTCCTTTCTCCCGAGAAGATTTTGTGATATCCGGACTCTGCAATAAAACTGCATCATCCTGTATAACTTCATTTTCGGTAGTTTTTCCTCCAATGCACTTGGTGTCTGTTCCACACCGGCTAAGTTGAAAAGACTTGATGCGCACTTTATCCACCATTTGCCTTAAAGAAGTCTCTCCGAGCTGCTTCTCGAAATCATACCAATCTTGAATTGGCACTTCCTTTCGTACCCCATCAGTTCTTTTTGTGTCAACAACTTTCATTTGTTCCACTCCGTGCTTATAACCTAGAACCTTATCGGAATCCAAAGTAACATTTCGCTTTCCAAAGCATGAAGGAATTTCACGACAGGCAGAGACCCCTTTCCCGGTCTTTTGGGGTGGATATTTACAAACACCCGGAAGAGCGTGAGACGAGAATTTGGAAATATCCAACGTAGTGACGGGTTCAGCCTTGGTCATGTTTGCCTGCACATCAATCGGTTTAGGCTGATCTGGGGTCTTTACCAACACTTCGACGTCACTGTCCACTGTCTCCCATTGCCGAAGAGCTTCTACATTGGCATTTGACATCATTGGCTTGGTAATTTCACGTTCCATATCACTTGGTTCCGAATTCTTGGAATTTCCAACCGGTTTGGTATTCCCCTCTTCACCAACTTCTGTTCCAGTTGATCTTGCATTGACCTGAGGGGCACGATCACCCAAGTATGGTGGGAACTGACGGCTTACCTTCCGACACTTGTAGTTAGGGGGGTAGTCACTGAGCTTTGGGAGAGGGCGTTTTCCGGAAGATGAAGTCATTTTTTGGCAGTTGAGGCTTGTCTTCAAGATTGATCCCAACCAAAAAGGGTGATTACCCCCAGAACTAGGCAGGAAAGAGAATAAAAAACCACCAATCTCATTACATTTGAATAAGGGAATTGAAAACAGAAAAGCATATTATACTGGCATAAGCTCAAATGCAAGCAGAAAATCAAAATAAAGGGATATGTTATATATACATTAGAGACTTAGAGTTCAATTTTGTTCACCAACTTTGCTTATTACCTACGTAGCATGAATACGGACACAGGTACAGATGTTAGAATAAGACATGGCAGGGGACACTCACACGCATACGAGACACGATAATTCTAAAAAAAAATGGGCAATTCTTTTAAACGATTGTTTTAGATATGCAAACCTACACAGTCACCATTAAATATTTGGGTTAAGACGCCTATTTTAATGCATTCTCGACCCATGTTTTGTGAGATTGCTCTATATTTTTAGGTTTAGACTCTAATCAAATGCATCATTTTGAAGTTCTAAATACCATCAGCATGTCCCCGACGGTTCTCGGCATATCCCATCACAGACAATAACAACATTTAGCAGACATGCCATGTGGCGTGTCCTATAAGTGTCTTGGCGTGTCCTATATGCGTCATCGTGTGTGCCCGGCTTGTTGCATGTCCTCAGAATGTCTGACATGAATACGACGAGCTCTAGGAGTGTCGGTGCTATGTACCCCGTTACAATTTTATCTGTTAATGCCCTGTGGTGGGCAGTGTTCACCCCAACACGAAACATGTTCCCAGTATACAGACACACACATACACACATGCAAAGGAATCAACTGAAACCCAGGCAAAACAAACCCAAAACCCATTAACTAAGGTTACATTTCAGATAGAAAAATGGGGAGAAAAATAGAAGCCGACTGATCATACTTTGTAAACAAGTACACATTAAAGCAGAGCAGAAAGTGGAAATCAAACTATTCATTCAAGATACAAAAATACTTCACGGCTATTTATTCAAGAGAGAGGGCTCATGCAATGTATTCAAGTGATGAATCATGCTGTACAAATGAACAAGTACTACCAGAAAAATCAAAAAGGAAAATGAGACTCACTCACTTAAGACGAGAAGCTAATTGAAGATTCAAGCCAAAAAATGGACAACAATGGGCTTACTTCAGAAGGGTCTTTCTGTGTTTGGAAGCCGAAAACAAAGTGTACTTAACTAGGGCTTGAAGAACACTAAAGAAACTGTGAAGTGGGAGGAGTGGATCGTGGTTATCTGGGTTTCTTGGGGTGACAAACCGCTTTAAGGCGGTTACTTTGTAGCTGTAGGGCCCAGAGATTTTTTTTTGAGGCCCTTGCGGCCCGTTTGGATGGCGTATTGGTTTAAGAGGGATTAAATAGTAAGGGGGGATAAAATAGTCGGGGTGATTAAATAAGAAGGGTGGACCCACAGTTAAGAAGGGGGGATTAAATAGTACATGGTTTGGATGAAGGATAATAAAAGGGAGATAAGGAGGGTGGATGATGTAAAATCATGTCAAAATACTTTCTTGCCCTTGGTAATGCATATATTAAATTATGTATTTATAAAATTATATAAATACCAAAATTAATTACACTATTCAATATTTAATTTATAATACTTAATTGTAATATTTTTTATTTTAAAAAACGTCTTTTATTTTTTATTTTTTGTTTTATATACTATTCCACAAGCCAACACTCGAACAATGTAAAATTCAAAAGTATAAAAAATTTCAATTTTTTTATGTATCGAATTAAAGATCTCTATTAGTAGTTTAATTTGGTGCAAGAAAAAATAAAAAATTATATACGGAAGTACTTTATTTTTTTATCCAAAGGATATTGCAAATCAACTGAACAAGCTAATAATGTAAAATTATAAAGTATAAAAAAATTTCAATTTTTTTGTATCGAATTAAATATCTCTATTAGTAGTTTAATTTGGTACAAAAATAAATAATTAATTATATGCGGAAGTACTTTATTTTTTTATCCGAAGGAAATTGCATGGGGGTAGGGAGGTAAATTGGGGGGCTAATCCCCCCGACTAAACATAGACACCCCTCCCCCCTACTTATATTTAGTCAGGGAGGAGCATGACTAATTAGCCCGTCGGCTAATTAGTCGGGGGTTGATTTTGGCAGCCAAAGCATGGATGAGGTGTGGGACCATGACTAAATAACCCAATCTTCCTCATCCCTCTTTCATTTCCAGCATCCAAACGAGCTCTTGGGGTTTGAAATAACACACCGAGTTAGGGGTGTAAAGAAAACCAGGAGAACCGAACCGAACCAAAAAACCGGACCAAAACTGTCCAGTTTAGTTCGGTTTTTCATTAGAATCGGTCCGGTTTGGTTTCTGAAATTCTGTTAAATTTTTCCCGGTTCGGTTCTCGGTTCAGTGAATGTCCTAAACTGGTTTTCTCCGGTTCACTCAAAAACGTTTCTGAACCGGACCGAACGAGACCGATTTCACCCCTACACCGAGTAACCTCTTAGGTATGTATGATTTGAAAGTCAAGAGAAATCATTGAAGCAAAAATAATTTTGATTGGAGAACTGACTCAAGAGATTTAATTTGATGTCAATAAATTTTAAAAATTATGTATAAAAGGGAAGCGGGGGAGGTGCTGTGCACAGCCATGCTGTGCATGGTGCTGGGCACCCCTCAACCGTTGGATCGAGTTTTTGACGGTTCGGATGTGTTTTGATTTTTTACCGGTAAAAAAAATCAAAATAAAAAAAAAATTGTCGAACCCATCCGAGCCATCCAAAACTCGATCCAACGGCCGAGGGGTGCACATCACCTCCCCCGAGTCCGTATAAAAGTACTTTAGTTTTTTATCCAAAAACTACTCGTCTTTCTCATAATGGATTTTTTAGGAAGAGAGAAGAAAACAACATAATAATGACTGGCCAACATTTTTACGTTTGTTATGTACAGGTATTGGTTTTGAATGTCATACCAGCTTAGGTACTGATTTCTCTACTAGTATGATATGTACAGGTACTGGTGAGATACCAAGTACCATCTCAGATTTACCGTAACAGATATTTTAATTAAATAATGTATATTATATACTTACAGGATTATGATAAGCAATTACTAATATATACTCTCTCGAGGAAAACCACTCGGGAAAAAAATAAAGGAGCACATCGAAAGCACTAAAGACAAAAGCTGCTCTGCTTAAGGTGCAGACTGCTACACAAGCTAGGCTATAGGCTGTGATTATAGACAAAAATTGGTTTTTTCATTTTGTCTTTATTCAAATTGTTTTGCATTGGTTAGTTTCGCGTCAAGATTTCGTAGTTTATGGATTCGCCTATCATTATTGGTTCTGCTATACCCTTAGGGCTCCTTTGGCAAAAAAATGTAGAAGTAGTTTTTTAGTTGTTTTTATTCAAATTTTTTTGTATTGGTTAGTTTCGCGTCAAGATTTCGTGGTTTATGGTCGAAACTATATTTTTTTTAATAAAGTCAAAATTAAACCAATAAACTGGTTTATTTTCGGTTTTATTCAAAAAATATTTGTTTTGACCATAATTTTATATTTGTTGGATTCGTTTCATCGAGACGAACCCATAAACCACGAAAACTTGACGCGAAACTAACAAATGCAAAAAAAAATTGAATAAAGACAACTAAAAAACTACTTCTACATTTTTTTGCCAAAGGAGCCCTAAGGGTATAGCAGAACCAATAATGATAGGCGTATAACAAAAATCTCCAACATAACTCCAACACATTCACATGGTATGTGGAGCTCACATACATTTGAGTATAAAGTGTGTGTGGAGCATGTGAGTGTATTGGAGCCATGTTAGAAACTTTTGTTGTACCTCTATCATTTTTTATAGCCAAACCGGACTTTCTCAAAATTGCCTCTCCTCTCTTTCTCTCTCTCTCTCTCTCTCTCTCTCTCTCTCTCTCTCTCTCTCTCTCTCTCGCGTTCCCCTGTCCTTTTCCTTTCTTATCCGGCAACGGCAGCCACTTCTCTCTTCCATCTCCCTCTTTATTAATGACCGATAAGTAACCATGACGATCTGGTACGACGGAAAATATGCCAATGTTGGAAATTTCATGAAATTTCGGATGAATGAAACCAGGGCGTTTCAGAGGGTCTGACGAAGCAACCGAACGGTCTACTCCGAGTTCGATGAATCTGGACGAAGTGTTTAATTTCCAACGGTTTCGAGTGGTTGATACCCCTCATGAATTGAGGTTAATGGAACATATTCAAATTGGGAGTTACAGTAGAATCCATCCAATTCATTGTGGCAATTTTTATTCAGATTTTATGTTTGGGGGTTAGGAATTCAATTGTAGAATTGATTCCCATATTGATTTCAGAGGCTTCTCCTTCACCTATATAAAGGCAGTCTTGCCTTTGCTTCTGTAGATCAAAAACTCGTGTATCTCTCGAATCTCTAAAATTTGTCACAGAGAGAGAGAGAGAGGGAGAGAGGGGCAGACGCTACTAAGTTCACCAAGGCAGCCAACAGAGGTGTTCTAGCAGTTTGTGGTTGTTGCTGTTTTATCCGGGGACAAAGACGTCGGTGTATCACACAACACTCACGATAGGTGGCTAATCTTTGTTAAGGACACCGTGGTATCACACAAGACTCGGTCGTTTCGGTTTTCACTATACAGTTTGTATCTAGTTCTTTATTTGTATTTGATATTCTGTAATTTCAATTGTTATTTATCAATGGAATTGTTCTCTGGAATTTAAGTACCGCATTTTTTTCCAACATCCGGTACATTGGAACATTCCGAGAGTGGCCAGAAAGTTAGCCGAAACAGAATTAAAAGATCAAAGTATGTACCGGTTGGTACAAAACAATAATAACAACCTTAACTGTCACTAAGATGTGTTATTGTAAGGGATAAAATTACAACTCGTCTCGGGTAATGAGTTTTTTTTTTGGGTATTCTATTGATAATGTACACATAATATATCTCTATATATTATGTAAAAATAACTCTGTTTGTGGAGGTGGGTGGAAGATCGACACTGGATCCGCTTCCTTTCGCAGGATCATCACTAGATTTGCTTCTTAATGCCTTTATCTTCGCCGTTGGGAAAATTAGGAAACCGTTGCCCATGCACGTTGACTAGATTCGAGAGACAAAACTCAAATCTAAAACACCAGATCTAGGTCTTCGTAATCCAAAAATGATGGGGAGAGACGAGTGGAAGATCTTCTTTCCATATAGAGAAAGTCTTAATCATTTCGCTATTATGGAGTTAGGAGGGGAAAGGAGATAGATTGGAATAGTAAGGGATTCAACGGGGAGAAATAAGGAATAGTATGAGTAGAACGAGAGGGGGAAAGAAGAGGGGTGGAACCTACCTCCCAAACACTCTCTCTACTTCACTTGTGAGAGTCTGCTCCGCCAATAAGCGCCACTCGATCCCACTTAATTACCACAGTTTGGCTAGGCCTTTAGGCCCATCTAATGGTTGAACCATGTTAGCTGAATTGTCTTATCAAGACAATTGGACCTTTCCTCTCCCACCTCAAGCCACTGTCTTTGCCGAGTCCTCACCTTTGGCCACCACTTTTGGTTGTTCTACCTTGATTTTCCTTGACAACTCTCAATCTTTCTGTATTCCCTCTAATCCTAAGACTATCCCCACCTCCTGTAACCACTTTACATAACTAATTAACTAACATCTACCTACTCTAATAGCTCCATTCTAGCCATCCCTTTACTTGAAAATAGTGTAAAAATTACCAAACAGTGCCCAACTGGCTAGAATCATTGAATTATAACATATTATTGGACTGTTTTTGGGTTGCCTAGCTAGCTAAGTTTGTCCAACTCTTAACCTAGATAGAAGTTAAACAATTGGTACTCTTAACCTAGGGTTAAGGATGTGTCAGGCAACCATCAACACCGCCCTGACCTGTTTAGGTTAGTGTGCCACCTCTTGTGATCCTTACACACATGTTATCAAGGTATCAATCCATGTATGGCAGTATGGAGTTGGCATGACAATAAACTCTCTTGAGTACCTCTAGTCTGTATGGGAATTGCGTGTAATAAAACCTCAACTACTCCCTCTGTCCCAATTTTATAGTCCCTCGTTCCATCCTAACCAGATAAAAAATCGATTATATCTTTCAATCAGTAATACATTTTATATGCAGTATGGATCTTATTTGATAGATCTTAATTTAATCTAATAAACAAAGTTTTCAAAATTACATAAAACATTGTAGATTATAAGATATAACACTTTGAAAAGTGACACGAACTCTCAAAAGGGACTATAAAATTGGGACAGAGGGAGTATTTCATAGGGCTGTCCATGGATCGGTTCCGAACGGATCGGTTCGGTTCTCAATCTGATCCGCTCGTGGCAGATTGTAGTTTGTGCATCCGCAACTCGTCCGTGAGTGATATATGGATGGGTCGGTTAGGTTACGGATTGAGCGGATCGAACGAATTTGACAGATCAAAGAAAGATTAAAGGCTGATTGGGCGGATTGAACCCGAACCGAACCCAATCGCATCTGCCAAAATAAAAATATTAAGATCCTCATCCATCTATAACATATCTCAGGTGAGTTCGCGGACGGTTCGATTTGGGAGGATTGAGCGGATTGGGTGATCCGCTGGGCAGCCCTAGTATTTCATGTGGATCCTTTAGAGACAGAAACGATTGCCATGTTCGGTTATGGTTTTGAAAACCGGTTCCCACTTTTTCAGTGGGGGCCCCACATAGTAGCCACCATTTTTCTCTCATCTCCATTTTTTAAAAACACTACTCTAGTGCCTAACTTGTGTGAGATGAGTCTGTGGGGCCCACTTTGAAGACCCACACAAATGATCCAAGTCGTCCATTAGTTCTAAAATTATTCTTTGAGTCATCCAAAAAAAATCAGGTCAATCGTATAATTTTAAGTACTTGATCCAGTTATGTAACTTTCTTTCAAACTTCTGCCAAAATTCAGGATCCTAAATTGGGAAAGAATAATTAGAAGACCAATGAACCACTTATAATTTTTCGAATGAGCTAATTTTTTAGGAGTGAGCCAAAAAAAAATTTAAAAAATAAATGAACGTCACAAATCATTTCTGTGGGTCTTCAAAGTGGGTCTCACGGACCCATCTCACACAAGTTATGCACTAGAATAGTGTTTCTAAAAACTAGGGATGGGAGAGAAAAAGGGTGGCTGTCATGTGGGGCCCCCACTGAAAAAGTGGGAACCGGTTTTCAAAACCATAACCGAACATGGTGGGAGAGCGGATCCGCTGTCCCAATTTTCGTGTCCCAACTCCCTGTTCCATCCATCCGAGCCGTCTATCCGAGCAATCAACCGCTCGGATTCCATCTCACCCCAAACAAATCTGAGCCATCCATATTCATTTGAGAATCTGAGTCGTTGATTGCTCGGATGGACGGGACAAGGAGTTGGGACACGGAGATTGGGACAGCGGATCCGCTACCACATGGTGGATGAATCTTGCGATTGATTGACATACTATGATTCTCTCTTTGTCGGATACCTAGTTATCTCAACAAAAAAAAACCCAAGGTCCTTCTTTTGTCAGACACCTGGTTATATCTAAAAAAAAGAAACTTTGATCCATTCACCCTTTGTATAGATGTTTTGGATATCTTTGAATATCCTACTTCGTTCCTAGTGCGAAAAACAAATCTAGTAATTAAGTGTTGAACTTTAATTCAACTAAATTACTAGCTAAACATAGTCATAGAACCAAAGAAAAATAAAAGAAGCAAACTTACCTAATGCTTCTAGTCGACAACAATGAAGCACATATGATTCACCCTCTGTGTTCCAGATCTACAACCTCTAGCCTCCCGCCGCCGCTCCAGTTTCGTGCAACTAAGTTATGAAGAGAAAAAGTGGAATACTCTAAACCCTAACTGCCTTTTTATAGCCGGGTCTTGATTTATTTGGAATCCTAATTAAATTGGGACTTGAGATTCCCGTAGTGACCCAAGTCACTACAACTCCACAGTGACCTCAATTGTGGGCCATTCAAGACCTTCATTTGGGATCAGAACCATTCATCTTTTCAAGAATATTGAATATATTATGGATATATAAAATTATATTCATCGGAGATTGGTAGACACACAATTAAGACAAAATTGTCTTATAATTCATTATGTAAATGATGTTGGCCATCTATTTTCATGAACTAAATGGTATTTGACCATAATGATCAACTTAACATTCTCGACAAATTGAACGGTTCCGATCCTAAACACAGATTATGGAGGGACCACAGTTAATGCCACTATGGAGGTGTAGTGACTTAGGTCACTACGGGTACAAAAATGATAGATACACTCCCTCCCCAACCACTCCCCCTCTCACATGTGGTGGGTCCAACCGTGGGTCCCACATGTGGTGGGTTCCATCACATGTGAGAGGGAGAGTGGTGGAGAGTGGTTGGGAGGGAGTGTATGTATCATTATTCCTACGGGTACCCCAAATCAATTAATTGGAACTCTATCGTTAATTTGGAAGCTTTTGAAACCGACTTTGATTTGAAATTTGAATTACGCTTGGCAGAAGTTCCCATAATTAGGATTCTTTTTGGAATTGATATGGTGCGACAAATAAAAAATATGGTCCAGTTTTTATTCTTTGTTTGCACCAGTCATGGATGGACACGTAGATAATAGAAGCTGCATATACAACGATCTTTACGCTACGTGGCATTATTTGATTGGATTTCAAATTCAATAGCGGTCCAATAAGAAGAATCATTATCAAAGTCCCTCTGTTTTGTCTCTAAAATTACTTCGTAAAGAAACCTTGTTTTAATAGTCTCATTGGGGTATATTAGGGTCTGATTTGGCTAAACCCAAAAAACTGGTTTTTTGGTTTTTTTGGTTTTGTCCTTATTAAAAAAAATTACATTTTTTTAGTTTTCGGCAAATTTTTTGTGGTTTCTTGGTTTGTCTCGACGAGATAAATCTAAAAAGTATAAAATTGTTAACCAAACTTAAAGTTTTGTGAATAAAGACGAAAAATTATTCAAAAAATCGGTTTTTTGGATTATTTTTTGTATTTATTCACAAAACTTTAAGTTTGGCTTATAATTTATACTTTTTAGATTCCTCTCGTCGAGACAAGCCAAGAAACCACAAAAAAATGACCGAAAACTAACAAATGCAAAAAAAATCTGAATAAGGACAAAACGAAAAAAAACCAAAAAACTAGTTTTTTGGATTTAGCCAGTTTTTTAGGTATAAAAATCTATACGCAAAAGATAAATTTTTTTATTCATAAATCGGTAATAGAGAAAATTACTATTCATATTCTCTCCAATTACAAATCCTCTATTTTTGTCTCTAAAATTAAAGTAGTATAATTCATAAAAAAATCCTTATTTTAATAGTCAGTTTGGGGTATCCAAACCCAAATACAATAATGAGAGACATAGGCCGCTCCACGTAGGAGTTTGGGTGGTCACTTGAACACCTTAAAAAAAAAAATTTGTTTTGAATACATGTAATTTTTTGGGTTTTATTTTAGTTTATCCCATTTTTGAACACCCAAACTAAAAATATTTGAACATCCTACGCATAAATATTTGAACACCTAACCCAAAAAAGTTTTGACCAACTAGCCGCAAACAATCAGCCCAAAAACCAAGCCAGTGTAAACAACCCAATTAAAAGCCATAGGCGGCTCCATAGCTTTCCATAAATGGTCAATTGAACGAGCTAAACTGTTTTGTATTTTCTAACACAGGTAATAATCTAATTATCTTGGATTTGTTTGAGCACTTAATCCTTCACTGTGATTATTCATTGATCCATGAAAATCATAATCGAAGACCTAATATATTAGCTCAAAAAAAATACGCACTCTTAATGATAAAAATTTTAAAAACATATAGAGAAAAAAGTGTCTATTGGTATTGATTTCGTGCTCTGCCTTTTCTTTGAACAACAATCAACATTGTATCTACAAAACGAGAGCATGTGCCAAAAAAATTAAGTGTAAACCTATTAGCTACAATTTCCTACAGTAAAAAGTAATGTTTATGTGCCCATTTAATGTTGTTTCGCCTAAATATAAAATTCACCTAAAAAAATGCAATTGTGACATCCTATGTATTTTTTTTTTATTTGTTCCCATTATTCACATTAATATATAAAATTTTGTTATATATGGTTGGTTAATAAATCCAGTAGAGTTAAGGTAATTTTTGAACACCTTGAACAAAATTTCTGGAGCCGCCACTGACGAGAGACCTTGGCAATTGGCATGTTGGCCAATTTTGATCAATTTGGCCGATTTTAGCGATTGATTTCGGATCCTGTCTGTTGGTTTTTGTGTAATTGCTGTGTTGTCCTTTGTCGTTTTTGGTCTTTTAACCTCTTTTGCGGAAATTATCTGGATGCTTTTCCAGACTTTTGGGACTTTCCTGTCCCCATTTTTGGCCTAAAAAATGATATGGTACCCTACACTGGCGTACCTGAAATACACACCAACGCATCTCAACCGTCCAAATTTATTTTCAATGTTCTGGACTTTAACTAAACTATTCGCGCGAAGAGTTTAAACACTTCGCGCGTCATCTTACAATGTGATTCTCCTGCGCATATTATGTAGGACTCAAGACTAAATATATGTTTTACTTCAACATGTGATGAAGGCCCATAAAAAAAGTGACGGAGAAGGGAGTTACGATATCACATGGCAATGCTCCAAAGCCACTAAATAATTAATTACTCACAAACAAGTCTCAATTCACTAAATTTTTGCCTCGAAACTACATGTTTACGGACCCCCGACCTCCATTGACTCAAACCCCAAACCTCTCCATTGAAAGCCAAGGAGTACAACCAAATAGGCTAAGGGGAACATCCAAGGGCGGAGGGACCATAGGGTTGAGGTGGGCCCTGCCCCGCAAATTTTTTTTTTTGGGTCTGCAACTGCAAGGCATTAGCCATCTCTCATGGGGTGGCACCCCACCCAAATTCCCAATTCAAAAGTGTATAAGCTAAACTCCCAAACAAAAATTGTAAGTATTTAAGTTATTTTAGTTTAGAGTCAATAGTAGATGATTTTCGAGATTTGAAAACATGTCGAGTTGCATTTTAATAGATTATTAAGCTATTTTTGTTCTTTTTTTTTTTATAGATGCTCAATCTTGAAAAATGTATTTTTGACTTTTTCTTTGACTATAACATGCAAAGATATTGATAGTTATTTTGTTTACTTATTTTTTAAGTAAGAAATAGAAAGATATTTGATGTTAATTTTTTTTCTGTTATAACTCGGCTCCTCTTGATTCTCAATCCTGGCTCCGCCACTGGGCACATCTGTCCATAAAATGTAAATCAAACGAGAATCATTTTAAATGAAAATTAAGACATGTTAAATTCATTAAGAAGAATTTTTTTGTTACTGATATTTATGAATTGTGTCTTCACGGCCCAATTTTCTCGCTACACCACTGAGAGCATCCGGACCATTCAAAAGTGTTATGGACAAATCAGATTATTTCATAGAAGAGTTAACTCTTACATAAAAAAATCTAGACCGTGAATTGCCGAGATGGACTGCTCGTATGCGCTAACCAGCACTCCCGAAGTCCGGTTTGGCCTAAGCCTCTGTCCTCTTGCTTGGGGGTTTTTTTTTTGGTAATTTCGTGTTTATCTATTCCCATGCAGTAGCAGTTACTCAAGTTGTACAGGTCGAGAGTTGGTAGCAGGTGTCAGGCCACTCAAAAGAAAATACTGTACGTACTATCTAATCTATGATGAATAGCCTACGATAGGTTTATGGTAGAGTAGGGTACTTGATTGTTCTAGATTTCTGGCCTTGGCCCTTGGGAGTCAGCCAACCACAAGAAATTAGTAGCAAAGTGACTGATGAATTTCGGGTTGCTTTGTTAATAATTTTATATTTTTGAAGTTTTTCTCATCGAAACGAACCATAAATTGTAAAAAAAATACTGTAGAACTAATAAATACAAATTATTTTAAATAAAAAAAGAAATAATTTTGATTTATTTAGCCAAAGCAGCGGTCAATCCAGAATTTTTAATATATTGTCAGATTACATATGCGACAACCAATGGACCCGACTAGGGGTACATATTTTTAGGACCAAAATATGTACAAAATGCAACGAGGAACTCACTTTTGGGTCTCACACTAGCGATCCGAACCATTCATTATTCTTAGAACATTTTTCCGAGGGGGCCCAGAAAATTTCAGCTCAATCGGACGGTTAGAAGTGCTTAAATCAAAGTCTCACCGTTTCAATCAAAATTTGGAAAAATATTCTAAGAATAATGAACGGTTTGGATCATTCGTGTGGAACCCAAAAGTGGATGTCCGAGTATGCTCGGTACATTTTTTGGACACCATGGTTCTGTACGCATAGGTTTTCCAGACAACCAATTGCTAAAGTTTCTTTCAAATTAAAAATTTGCATAAAAATATCAGGTGTGCTATTTTAAAATTTCAATGTGACGATATGCTTGGTACTCTCTTCATCTATTTTTAAACGCTCCTTTTAAAAAACGTACATTTTGTAAAAGTTCAAAAAAAACATCCATTGAAATTTTGAAAAGCTTTTGATCCATTTTAGAGTACTGAATTAGCACTCTAATTTGATATAAAATAAATTTAAAATCCTACAAAAGAGTATGTTGGACCATTTAAAATTGCATGAATTCTTATACCGACATTTAAAGAACGACAAAGAAAATATTTGCAAAATACGCGAAACAAATATATATTTTGCTAAAACATTCTCTTGATATATTTTCAAACTAGGACCCTTGAAATGTAAGTTAGCTATACTGAAAATAGAAATGATTGATTATAACAATTTAATCTAAAACAATTAATGGATATTAAATAACTCAAAATATGTCTTGCAGGAAAAAGAAGAAGAGCTAAAGGAACATTTTTCAAGTTTAAATAGTCCAGATACTTAAATCACAAATCCATTCAATAATATTTATTTGAGCATTAGTTCAACTAATTTGTTAGAAACTCTAATAATATCACAATGTAATAGTTACAAAGTAAAATTAATACATATGAAATAATCCAAAATAAAGTAGCCTGAAAAGAGATATAACTACATGGTGGGAGAGCAGCCCCTAGTTAGCTAAAGATTTGGGTCTTGTGATTTGGTAAAAAAGCAAAAAATGGTTTTTTAGTTTTTTCGTTTTGTCTTTATTATTATATTTTTTTTTATATTTGTTAGTTTTGTGTCAAGTTTTCGTGGTTTATGGATTCGTTTCGATAATCCAAAAAGTATAAAATTATGGTTGAAAGTTTGAAACTAATTTTTTTTAAATAAACCCAAAATTAAACCAATAAACTAGTTTATTTTTTACTTTATTCAAAAAAATATTAATTTTGACCATAATTTTATACTTTTTGGATTCGATGAAAACTTGATGCAAAACTAACAAATGCAAAAAAAATTAAATAAAGATAAAAACGAAAAAACCAAAAAAACCTATTCTATGCTTTTTCGCCAAAGGTTCATGCATATACTGCCAAGTGCCAAGTACAAGAGAAACAAAAATCAAATTGCTCCTTCTTGCTGGCTCGCCTTTGCTGGATTGCTTCTTGCTTCAGTTAAAGATCTGACGCGGAGCTTCTTCCAGTTTCCAGTTACAGGTTTGTAATTGCGTCAGTAAAATCAACGATTCTTTACTGCAAGCATCAGCTTTGCGTTTTCCCTGTACATTGACTGGTCACTGTTGTCAGCTTTCATGTGTATGCTTTGAAATATATTCAAGTGCTTTTATTTTTGCTAGCATCACTCTCCTTCCCGAGGCTATGAAGATTCTCACATATCCCAGTTGGGACATGGGGTGGCTGTGCACCATCCGAGCCGTCCTTTGCTTGAATGGACGGTTCAGATTTCATCTTGCACGCACAACAACGAACGGTTGGGATGCACGGCAACGAACGGTTCAAAATCTGAGCCGTCCATCCGAGTAACGAACGGCTCGGATGGTGCACAGCAGCTGCTGTGCAGTGGCTGCACAGCAGCCACCCCGTGTCCTCCAAGTTGTCTTCTTTGGCAAAAAAAAGTTTAAAGCCTCCTTTGGGTAAAAAACCGGTTTTTGGTTTTTTGGTTTTTTCATTTGTCCTTATTCAATTTTTTTTTTGCATTCGTTAGTTTTGCATCAAGATTTTGTGGTTTCTGGATTCCTCACAACGAGACGAATCTAACAAGTATAAATTTATGATCAAACCAAATATTTTTTTGAATAAAGCCAAAATAGGTGGATTATTGGCCAATAATCCACCTATTTTGGCTTTATTCAAAAAAATTTGAGTTTTGACCATAAATTTATACTTGTTGGATTCGTCTCGTCGAGAGGAATCCAGAAACCACAAAATCTAGATGCAAAACTAACGAATGCAAAAAAAAATTGAATAAGGACAAAATAGAAAAACCAAAAAACCAAAAACCAGTTTTTGACACAAGTTGTTTTCGTTGGCAAAAAAGTTTAAATTGGTTTTTGATGTAGGGTATCTTATGAACTACAGAAAAAACGTACAACAATCGAACACAAACAATAAAGTTTAGAGAAAACGCTCTCTAGACTCTTTTATCATTCAATAATAGTAAAAAACTGTCTTGCCCTTAAGGCTTGCAACTTATTATATAAGAAACCGGAAACCCTAATTGATTTGCTTTGGAAAGGAAGCCAAATCAATAAATAACGAAAAATTACCAAAAATAGAAAATTCGAAAATAATAGCAAAATAAAAAACTAGAGAAAATTCTAGAATGTTTCCAAAAAACGCAGTTTAATTCGGATTTTCCTTGCCAAGTAATTAACAAGTCAATTTTTTCCTTAGACGACAAATTTGGCCATTCGGAGCTGTAAACAGCGACGAAAGCCCGAAAAACGAAGTACGTTATTGCCACAGGCCGTCTTGATCGTTGGGCCGTTTCGGGTCCGACCCAAGTGGGCCCAACACAAAATTCCACAGTAGCATAACTACGATTTTTCCACCCTAGCTATTGCATAATTACGATCTTTCTCCATGGCTATTGCATCAGTTTTTTGGTTTATTCATTTTGTCTTTATTCAAATTTTTTTTTTTACATTTGTTAGTTTTGTGTTAAGTTTTGCTGGATTATTAATTTGTCTCGATGAGAGGAATCTAAAGAGTAAATTTATGGTAAAACTATTTTTTTTAATAAAGCCAAAATTAATCCAATAAACCAGTTTATTTTTGGCTTTATTAAAAAAAAATAGTTTTGACCATAATTTTATATTTTTTGGATTCCTCTCGTCGAGACAAATCAATAATCTACAAAAATTTGACTCAAAACTAACAAATGTATTTTTTTTTTTTGAATAAAGACAAAATGAATAAACCAAAAAATCAGTTTATCATTTTTTTGCAAATTCTCAACCCAAATAAAGAAACATATTTTCCTTTTCAAGTTTAGCAAATGTCAGAACATAAATGAGTTAGAACATATTAAAGCAAGCCCAAAAATAGGTTGACAAATTGTGTAGTGTACATTGCACATATCTATTATAGTTTGATACTTTTTCTATCAACACTCTCTATTTTACCTATTTTTTATTAAAATATTAATATTTATTGTGTGTGTGTGAGAGAGAGAATAAAATAACGTATGAGAAGTGAATAGTGCATCAACAAATGAGGCATTTTTTGAGGAGGCACTATTCATGGATGTAGTTTATTGAGCCTTTTATTGAGGTTGCTGGGGAGTTTTGGCTTTGGTAAAATAGAGTGGAGAGCCCATTTAGAGAGGCTGTAAGGGATGCTCTCACAAAACAAGAAAAAGAAAGATTAAGAGCAAGGACCAAAACTTACCTGATACAGAGCATGAAGTTGCAAACAGAATATGGACAAAAGATAAATTGCAACAACCAATTATAAAGGTGATGGCTACTTCACAACCTTCCCTTGGACAAGGCAAGGAATTACCAGCGCATTCTGGTCTCTCGCCAAAAGCAAAGCCCAATCGATCCATCAAATGAAAAGAGCGAGCGCACTGGTCTCTCGCCACTGCCCCATTGTGGAGTTTGTGAAAACATTGAATGCACATAGCCTTACCCTCGCTAGCAAACATACAGTTTCTGCAACTCGAACCCATGACAATGAGGTATATAAAAGGCTTATAGAAACACCGTAGGAAATAACATAATATGCATCAAATGAAAATTTTAACTCCTAGATTGCATTGAAAACAACAAGAAACATTCTGAAGAGGTGACAGTTTTGCACCCTTCAAATGCATAAAAGGTTTATCGAACAAAGTATGAAATGACATAGTATGCATCAAATGAAAATTTCAACTCCTAGATTGCATTGAAAACAAAAAGAAACATATAGTGAAGAGGTGACATAGTTTTGCACTCTTGAAAGATCAAGCAAATCCGTCCTCAATACAACCTCCCACTACAAACGCGAGAACCACAATAACAATCCTTCCTCTTGATGTTGCCATTACCATCACGAACCCGATCCACCTTATAGTTGTAATCATAAGTCAACTCAACTAAAGGAGGTATGTCTTCGGTAGCAAAGAACATTATGTGTGGCATTCTCTTGTCATTGTGATCATAAAGGATATTTTGGGCATAGAGGTTTGGAGAGCAACTATGGTTTATGAACCTCCCCACATTCCCAAATTTAGCCGCATCAATGGTAAAGCCATCACCATTTTTCCCGATGTCGAATAGATACTCATCGTTGCCCACTCTTTCCTCCGCTTCTTGTTCTCGCAGCAACTCTCCCGCGTACTCGCAAATAAAACCGCCGGATTGAATGAAGTCCGGTGATCTAACACCCCACCCCATTTTCTCAGTCTTGAAAATCTCCAAACTGTATTGAAATCCATTTTGGCTAACCCTATTTTGGCAGGACGGCGGGCATTTGCATGATGGGCCACACTCGTAAATGAGAGGCTTTTTCTTAACGATAAAACCTTCTGAAGTGAATGGAATGTCGCCCCCATACCTAACGGTGCATGGACATTCCTCGAAATCCAAGCAGCCATTGATGCAATCGCAACCATGAGGGACAGAGTGATTAGACTCGTACCATTCCGGGTAGATCACATTGGTAATATAATGGAACGGTGGAAGTTTCTCATTGTCCACGATGTTGACTACACGAACTGGCTTCACCTCTTTTCCTTGAGAAATATCATCGGCAGCAAAACTAGGTAACTTCAAAACTTTAGACTTCTTTGGCATGGAAACATTTACTTCATTGAGTTCAGGTCGCTCAGCCAATCTATTCAAAACAAACTTATAAACCAATTTTCCCCAATCCCCCCTTTCTTGCTTACATTCGGTCACCTTATACAGCCCATCGTAGGTATATGTTGTCTGTGACCATCTTGTAGTCTTCAAAATAACCCTAACGGGGATTTGATCATCCATGCTATTTTTCAAGGCAAGATTTCCTCGTCTAAGCTGTTGATCTTCGGGGGGCTTATCGACAATCTTTGGATTTCCACCTTGTCCAGAATATATGAGACCATCAGAAGATTCAGCATCATCGCCATAACGGCCGGACTTAACAATGCTCGTGGCAATATTTTTCCCATTTATCTCCATGTAATCAATTCCATCTTGAAATTGACGATGGAGGCCTACAACAACGAGTTCAGCCCGAAATTGGAACCTGTCACCAATTTCTATCCCTGGAACAGATCCTACTAACTTTTCGGTATTCACCCATTTTTGTTGCTTTTTAAGAAGCATTGCTGCTTCCACATAAAGCTGCCAAGAAGACTTTCTTTGTTCCGTTTCCTGTGCATTGTTTTCATTTGAAAGCTTAGTAAAAGTCTCTTGGAACAGATTCAAAACCTCCCTCACTTTACTTCGACTAACATCTTCTTGGATTTTCACATATGGAACAATACTAAGATCATTTGGTTTTTCGCCCACAAGAAAATGGTTCTCACTCTCTTTGTCAAACAGCGTGTCCTCGCATGGAATAGCAGGTACCACGCCAAGAGCACCAGATTTTTCCACAGAAGATTCTGTGTTATCCAGATTCTGTAGTAAAACTGAATCGTCCTGTATACCTTCATTTTCGGAATTTTTTCCTCCAATGTTTTTGGTGCCCGTTTCACAGCCAATAAGTTGCAGAGATTTGCTGTGAACTTCATCCACCATTTCAATCAAATCATTCTCTTTGAGCTGCTTCTCGAAACCATTTCCATCTTGGATTCGCACTTCTCTTTGTTCCCCATCAGTTCTTTTAGTACAATTTCGCTTTCCAAAGCATAAAGGAAATCTACGACGGGTAGCGACCCCTTTCCGGATCTTTGGGAGTGGATATTTATGAAAACGGGGATGCATGTGAGACAGGGATTTGGAAAAATCCAATCTAGTGAGTGGTTCAGCCTCGGTTAGGGTTTCCGGTACATCAATCAGTTTAGACTGATCTGGGGTTTTTACCAACACTTGGATGTCATTTTCCACTGTCAACCATTGCCAAAGAGCTTCAACATTGGCATTTGAAACCATTGGCTTGGTAATTTCACATTCCATATCACTTGGTTCTGAATTTCCAACCGCTATAGGATTCCCCTCTTCACCAACTTCTGTTCCAGTTGATCTTGCATAGACCTGAGGGGCATGATCACCCAATGTAGTGACTGGTTCAGCCTCGGTTATGGTTTCCGGTACATCAAACAGTTTAGGCTGATCTGGGTTTTTTACCAACACTTCGACGTCATTGTCCACTGTCACCCATTGCCAAAGAGCTTCAACATTGGCATTTGACACCTTTGGCGTGGTAGTTTCACATTCCATATCACTTGGTTCCGAATGTTCAACGGGTACGATGTTCCCCTCTTCACCGACTTCTGGATTTCCAGTTGATCTTGCATCAACCCGAGGGGCATGATCAACCCAGCATGCCGGGAACTGACGGATGGCGGTAACCTTTCGACATTTGTAGTTGGCGGGATAGGGCCTGAACTTTGGAGGAGGTCGTTTAACAGAAAATAATGTCATTCTTAGCAATTGAGCTTCCACTTCAAGATTGACCCCAACAAACAGGGGTGATAATTCCAGAACTAGGCTGGAAAAGAACAAAACCAAAAAATTGTATTTCAAAAAGGGAATTAAAAACAGAAACACATTGTTATACTTGCATAAGGAACACGAGGAAAAATCAAACAAAGGGAGTCCGATTTTGTTCATCCACTTTACCACGACTCTGGTTTGTTAGTGCACTGGTGTCACGGGCACAAGAAGAAATCTGGGTGATAGGTAGTGTCAAGGACAGAGTCCATACTCCTTAGTAGCATAATCCTTCTAAAATGGGGGTGCTCACCCTCTCCTAAACAGAATGGGAGCTTCCACACTAATCTTGAGGACAATTCTCACTTCTCTTTACAAATATATTCAAGGAAGAAGAAAAAGAAAAAGAAAAAAGAAAAGTGAGAGAGTTAAGACTCTCTTTCTCGTCTTGTATACTATTACTTATCTAAATGTTTAATCCATATATTTCGCATAAAAATATCTATTGGGATGCGATTTTTCACTCATATTTATATATATAGCATTATACAAGCTCCCTTCGCAACTGCAAAACATATGCACGATGCATATTATTATACACCAGTTTATTCCTATTTATATTTTTTCATGAAATATTACTTTGCCACTCCCAACCTAGGGAGCTTCTACATACCTCCGCTCCCCCTCACCTGCTCCCACTTCTGCCCCCACTCCCACTCTCGCTCCGTCTCACTAAGGGCAGGGGGAGACCCAAGGAGGTGCGAGGGGTGCCTAGGCCCTACACAACTTCAAATATTCTCTTTAATTATACAAGTTTTTCAGGTTAATTTGGAAAAGTTCTACAAGATTGGCCCCTGCAAGTTCCTTTTATGTCATTTTTTTCTTAAAATTAGTACGAATGTGTAGAAAAAACTCTTCTGTAATCTTAAGCTGTCTAACATTATTTGGTCACGAGTATGAAACAAAAATACAGACAAGCGATGGTATGTATACACACTCAAATTTAGACTTTACAAATAACAATAGATTAGTATAGAATATAAATTTTGCTATAGTTGTAAAAATCCATGTAACTAAGGATGCTTGGACAAACCCTCTGACTTCTCTCTACCTTATCTTCTTCTACAAAAAAGAGGCGGCTAGATCGTGTGGAAACTTTGTATCCATCTCAAAACTAATTGGAATGAGTGTAGAGGTCCCAACATATATTAAGTGATCACCCATTCCACTCCTAAGCAATGTGGGATTCTAGTTCCTTAACATCCCCTCTTACGTGCAGCCGCATTTGAGGTATGTAACGTGTGGCCACTTTTTGGGTCCTATCATCGTGCAGCCTTTTTTGCTGGTCTATCATCGTGGTGTGTGGATTGTGATTTTTTTTTTTAATGTGGGGTGGAATGGGCCCCGCTCTAATACTATGTGGAAATTTTGTATCCATCTCAAAACCAATTGGCAATGAGTGGAGAGGTCCTCACATATATTAAGTGATCACCCATTCCACTCCTAAGCAATGTGGGATTCTAGTTCCTTAACAATCTGGGCTGGGGAGGCGACCCGCCGCGTCTCCCCCTCTCCCCCTCCTCTCGTTTCTCTCTATCCTTCTCTCTCTCCCTCTCTCTTGACCCGCCGCATCTCCCCCTTCCCCCCTCCCCTCCTCATCCTCTCCTTTCTCTCTATCTATTACGATCCTAATGTCCCACATTGACTAAGTATGGGCTCAGTCTTGTGCATATAAGCTCTTGGGCACCCTCTCCTTGTAAAGCCAGTTTTCAAGGGTGAGTTCTACCCTTGAGTTTGTACCACTATCCTTCTCTCTATCTCTCCCTCTCTCTTTCTTCTTCTTTCTATTTCTCTTTTTCCTTTCTTCAGGTGGTCGGAGATGGCGGAGCCCTGCGGTGGCGGACGGGATCTTGGTGGTTGGCTTTCCCTGGCCGTTTTGTATGATCCGTTGTGCTAATCTGGCGGCGTCCATAGGATCCTAACATGTGAAGGATCCACCGTGTTGCGGGTTTCGGTTTTCTTTATTTCCATCAACGGCGTTGCGGGTTGCTTTACAGTAGTGATGGTCTCTCCTCTGCTCTCCTCGCTGTCCTTCGTTGGTTTGCGGCTCACACGCCAGTCACTCTGTTTAGAGTGTCCGGATATGGATTAACGGCAAGGGGTGTCGCGGTGGCTGGCGTTTGGACGCTTTCAATGGCTCCTTTTGCTTCTCATGGCGCCTCTCTTTCTGTTGTTTGTTTCCGTTTGGTTTTCGGTTCACCCACCAATTGCACTATTGGGTGTAACCGGTTCTCGGGCTTAACAACAAGGGGTGGATGGACAGCGGTGATGCAACGGTGGAGATTCTGGTGGTAGTGGTGGAGGCTGCCGAATGGTTTGGCGGTCAGAGGCAAGTCGGTCGCAGCTGCTGCATTGTCTTCTAGGGTTTTTTTTGTGATAGGCTTGGTCGTTTGGGCCTGATCTTGGGTGTTTTTAGGTGTTTTGGGCTTGGCCCATTATTTGGGCTTTGCTCTTTCAGGTTTTTTGTCCAACCTTGCTTGGATCCCTCTCCTCTCTCCCAACTTGATGTACCCTTATCAAGTTTTTAATAAATCTTCTTTTAACGATAAAAAAAATAAATAAAAATACACGTAACTAAGCCCTACTATGGACAAATCACGCGTCTAACTAAGGGACGGATGCAGAATGTAGAGTATTGCATGGATGAACATCACAACAAAAAGGGGGAATATATGAAAGACGGTGTCAATTATGCCATTACAAATTACAAAGATATTGTCAAACCTACTATAATGTACATTCGTGGACCAACCTATACAATCACAAAACTATGATTGTATTATCTGACTACATATATGCACATTGTGCATCCTTATCTATTTCAAAAGAAAAATATAGACTTGGTGTTCTATCACCATGTAAAAGTCAGAATCATTCGACGCTCTTTTATAATGTAAAGTGCATTTATAAAGTACTCCATTGGAGGGGAGATCATATCTAGTTTTCGAAAAAATTACCCAAAAAACTACTACAATACAACAAAAATGTTAACCAAACCCAAAATTTGTTCCAGGGTATAAACACATGCAACCAAAGAACCAGGAAAAACCCATTATTTAGGTTTCATTTTAGAAGTACATGAGAGAGGTACATTTCATATTTTTGTCTGGGCAAACAGAAAAATGGGGCGAAAAAAAACCCACGAGAGAAATAGAACAGAAGCTACTGATCATACTGCGGGAAACAAAGTAACTACAAAAGCAGAAAACAGAAAGGAAATGAACAAGTACAACCAGAAAGGAACAGAGAGGAAATCAGACAAAATCACTCAAGACAACGAATTAGTTCAAAATTCAAGCAGAAAATGTGAACAACAATGGCTTACTTCAGATGGGTCTTTCTGTGCTTCGAAGCAGAAAACAGAGAACAACAACTAGGGCTTTTTAAGAACACTAACTGTGAAGTGGGAGAGTACTGTAGAAGTTCCGTATTTGTACTTATCCGGGGTTTTTGCTGGGATAGCGAACCGCTTTTGGCGGTTATTTTGTAGGCCGGTTGGGGTGTCTTTACTTTTGCCTCCAACCGGACGTATGGACTGCATGAGCCAGTAGGCAGTTGGGGCCCAACTTTATTTTTCTCCGAGAGGCCCTTGAGATGCACAATACAAGTTTTTGGAAATTTTTTTAACAATGCTATGGTCACCCTGTCAGAGTATATGACATGTTAAATACTATATGATGTGTCACTGTAGTATTAATCGAATATGTTTCATTTGTCAAGTAGTAGAGCATATTCTACAAATATAGCTACACATCAAATGATATTAAAAATGTCGTATTCAGAGATTGTCACCATAGAATTACTGATTTTTTTTTTTACAGGTGAAGTCAATTTTGTTAGTTGAGTTCCCAAAATTTTCTCTCCCCTTCTTTCAACACGGCACGGTAATTTTGTCTCTACTTATTACAAGTAACCATTCCATTAAGGCTTTTTTTTTGTGTGATGTATTATGAAAGAATGATCTATTTTGAGATTCGAAATAAGCTGACCGGCTGAGTTAGTAAAACGGGGCCTAGGGCGGTCGCTACTTATGAGATTATGGGTTCAGATGAAACTTTCATAATCCTATACTGCACATGTATATTAATTTGTACGCCTCATACCACTGACTTAAATCATGAACCCAGTCCATTTTTTATTACCTTAAACCCATTAATTGTATTTGACAAAGAGTTTTTCCTAATGTTATACCCCACTACACCTATTACAAATGCCTCATTTCTGAACTGATTTGTTATATTAAGGCAAGCCCAACAGGCTCACTACATGGATACCAAACTTCAAATCAATTTTCCAGAAGAACAAAGACCTCCCTAAAATGCCTTGATGAATAGTGCTTGAACAAATATCCCCTGTTGGAGAGGCACTGTTCACTGCCCATTGATAAACATTTTCTCTCTCCTCCTCCTTTCGGCCAATTGTTGAGGGACACATGTCTCTCTCTCAATAAATTTTAATATTTTAATTTAAAATAGGTAAAATAGAGAGTGTTGTTGAAGTGTTGATAAAAAAACATCAAATTATAATAGATATTTGCACTGTTCGCAATTTTTTTTCGGAAAGTTATTATTGGGATGCTCTTAATAGTAGTAATTTTTTTTCAACCAAGACCAATTAAAGGCTGACAGACCATCAAAAAGAGTTTGGACAGCGTGCAAAATTTGCCCAAAAATGATAGGTACACACCCTTTGTGCCACTCCCCACCACACCCTCACTCACATCTGGTGTGGTGGCACAAAGGGTGTGTACCTATCATTGTTCAAATTTGCCTCACCATTTTTCTAGTCTGATAGCCTATAAGATAGACTGAGTCTAGAGTTTTCACTCTACTTTTCCCCTTCTACTAGGAGAGCAGTACTCTTTTTTAGGGAAATCATTACTGCTCCCATCTACTCCAATTAACAAAAATACTATTTGTATTATTAGCTCAATTAATGGCGGAACCCAGTGGAAAGTTTTGCCAGTGATAATGTCAAATCAAAATAATTATAACCCGTAAAATGCGTAAAATGGATTTAATAGTAAAGTGGGAGTATGGGCGTCAATCTATAGAGACTAAGAATTACTTTTACTTCAAGAGTTGATTTTAGAAATACTGAGAGTTGAAGAAATTGTGATTTTAATTTAGAGCTAATTAAATTGCAAAAAAAGAATTTAGATTTTCTTTAACAAGTGAGAAGAAACCTTGGGTATCGGTTCCACCACTAACTTTGCATTCAATGGCTTAAGATAATTTGTAATAATCTTGTGACAAAACCAATTAATGTGGTAGTGATGTACTCTCTACAAGTCATTGTCCGGGGGGCGGGCATTATTTTACTCAATTAACTTACTGCAAAAATCTTCCTTCCTCTCTCTCTCTCTCTCTCTCTCTCTCTCTCTAAAAAAACCCTAACCCTAGCCGCCCCTCCTTCCCCTCCCCCTCCATGGGTCACACCCTTTGGGCGGCGGGAGGGGAGGGACTAATCCCCTTTCTAGATCTGGTTTCCCCTTCCCCTTCTGCACCATATCCGCCTTCCGTTCGCCAATCGTTGGAACTTGGCGTTCCGCAGCCCTGTTGGGCGTTACGATTCGTCTGCTCCTCCTTTGCAACCTTACGGGTTCCGGCGGCTTCTTAGGCCTCCGGTAGAGGCGCGTGACCGGTTGGAGGTTTGGCTAGAGATGGGCTGCTCAGCGACGAAGGGGAGTGTATCTTTTTTCTCGTTTCTTTTGTGTTTTGTCCGGCTTTAGGCCGGTTATGTCCGGCTTTAGGCCGGTTTTTGTCCGGATTTTGTCCGGTGTGTTCCGTTGGTTTGGTCATATGCTTTCTCATTGTATTTCTGTGACCTATTGTGTTTGGAGTGTCCGATCTGTGGACTCCCAATCCATGGGAATCTTTGATGAATACTATCTCTCAACTTTTGACAAAAAAAAAATGTACTCTCTACAAGTCGAAGTACTATCATCCAGAAATTCAAATATAAGTGAGCTAAAAATAAGCCATCTTAGATGGGCGTAGCATGTCTACGCTAAACTAGGGTCATAGGCACAGCCGTCTCATCTCAAGCAGGAATAATTTTAACTCACTTAATATTCGGTAGCTTGAAAACAATTGCATAACCATTGTATTTATAATCACAGAAAATAAATACAACATACACTGAAAATTTAATGAGCTTTATTTTGAAACAAAGTCTGGATTATACAATTACCACATTTTATTCCTTTAGCCACAAAATACAATTACAAAAGAAAATAAACCATAGTTACAAAACTAGGGCTTACCAATACCCTACACCCTGTTTGTTTGCAGTATGTGAGGGAGGGATATAGGATATGGCCGGATATACATATCCGGGTATTTTATATCACTTGTTTGTTTAGTTTTGGGAGGCCGGATATTTTTTAACAGGTATATGTATATCCCCTTGCAGGAGATAAAATTTAGGCACCCCTCACCCAATCTATATTATACGTATCCAGCAAACTTTACTCCCCTACCCCTCCATTAGGCCCACCTCTGCCATGCACGCAGGAGAGAGAGAGAGAGAGAGAGAGAGAGAGATTGAGAGATTCAAGTAAGGTGGCAGGCTCACCACTATCCCATTTTCTGATTTTATATATTTGAGTCAAAAGAGACATTTCACCCAGCTTTACTATCCAACCCCTCATATCCCTCTTCTACAATAACAAAACAAACACAGTAACTTTTAATCTCCCATTTTAAAATAATACCCCTCCAACTATATTCACTTTTATATCCCCTTCTTATTATATCCGTCTTTCCCTTCATTTACATATCCCTCAAACAAACAGATGTAAAACTTTGCTTCTTTTCCATGGAGCTACTGATCAGAGCCAAGAAAATGGCAGGAAAGCTTTGCGTCTTTTCCTTCTCCGTCCTCTGCCCCCCTTTTCTGAAGCAAATGGCTGGCTTATATATATAGACAAATGGGATAATTGCATGCAAGAGACACCACCTTGGACAATATATAATTTCTTTTCGTAATGAGTGTCAGTGAGTCTTTTTAAAGCAATGCAATTGCTCCAATGATTTGAATAATTGAATCCAAGTGGAGTGTATGGCCGTCTGACATGGAGAGAAAAATGATTCGGTGTGGCACGCACACAAGAGGTTTGAGAGAGATCAACGGCTTGGAACACGATAGGAGTGTGGTCGGTTGGACCAAAGGCTGACACGTGGCCTAAGGGAATCAAATAATTTCTCCACTGACTTGTGAATGGCCGAATTGCACTGAGATTCAAATTGGAGCATTGAATCTACCTACATTTTTTTGATAAGTATTGAATCTACCTACATTGCTTTTCTTTTATACGAACACAAACAAACAAACAAAAACACATACTCCAATATATCTTTTATATTTTTCAATACACTTTCACATATTCTTATATAGTTTTCACACATTTTAATACATTTTTTCAACCTTAACGTGTGTCACATAAGCTTTTTCTTTCTTTATCACCACATGAGAACTGAGCGCAGCCATATGTACTTGTCTTCCACTAGGATCAATATAATACTCCAGTGATCCGGAAGGTGGACGGTACTGCAGTCATGGAAAATGATCCGATGTCACATGCTCGGAGGTCACTGTTAAATACAGCAAAATCGGTGCCATCAATGTACTTGTCTTCCACTAGGATCAACAAAAGGCGTTTTAAATAATAATAATAATAATGAACATAACAAATGTAAATTAGGCGGCCCAAATGTGTATATTTCGGCACTTATCAGCCAGCACGTGATCCTTCAGATCACTTCAAAATCATGTATTTGTGTGAGATTCAAAGACTTAATTATGGACACTACGAGAATATGTGGTTCGTCTCGATGAGAGGAATCCAAAATGGTAAGAGATTATAATTAGAACCCTAAATTTTTTGAATAAAATCGAAAAAAGTGTAAAAAAATTGACTTTTTGGCTTATTTTTGTCTTTATTCAAAAAAATTTAAGCTTCAGTCATAATTTTTTACTTTTTTGATTCATCTCGCCGAGATGAACCAATAATACACAAAAAGTTGATGAAAAACTAAAAAATGTGAAAAAAATCAAATAAAGACGAAAAAATAAGCCAGCCAACTTATTAGGCCAAACCTCAACTCGGATTTTGGTATATTTGAGTCTAATGTAGGAGTATTAGGCTTGCACCGTTGCACATGGTACAAATAGGTTGAATTTCTTAGGAATTCGATAACCGAATTGCGACTCACAGTTTCAAAAAATTGCGATTCGTCACCAGACCAAAAATTATACAAACCGAACTGAGCTATACTTTGATACGTACGTACACCAATGGTTTACAACTAGACTAGATCCATAAACGGGTAGTAGCAAATCAGGCCACCCCATAAGACCAAATACCCAAATTAAAGGACAAAGATTGCATGCAATCTTGGGCCACTAGCTCCCTCCGCAACGAAGTAAAAAAGAGACAATTGTTGCAAGGAACACAGCTTCAAAATTTTTGTTATCCAGTGTAACAGTGCAGACCCGAGTAAGACTCTAAACCCAAATTGCCTTTTTTTTTATAGCCAAGAGTACTCTTGGTTTCTTTGAAAACCTAATTAATTTGTTTCCCATTTACTAAAATTTAAAATCAAAGATTTTAGCAACACCTTTCCTCTTTGGCTAAATGTCACCCAATGATTTTATCTAATAGAAACAAAACTGATTTTAGATCCTTACCTAAAACTCAACTTTAATGTGATTTTCCATTATAGGTTGTTTCCCACTTGCTAAAATGTGATATGAGTAAAAATGAGGAATACACTTGGTTCTATCCAAAAAAAGAAACTATGAAACACCCTTTGTATATATGTTTTGGATATCTTTGAATACCCTACTTCATACCTTGTCTGCAAAACAAATCTAATAAGAACAGTGTTGAACTTTAATTCAACTCAATTAGTAGGAGAGAAATAGTCAAATGACCTAAAGAAAAATAAAACTAGCAAACTTGCCTAATGCTTCTAGTTGACAACAATGAAAAACATACGATTATGGTCACCCTCTCTTTTCCATACCCACAACCTTTGGCCTCCTTGATTTAACCCCTTCTCTCAATTTGGAACCTTTGGAGTTTAAAAATGTGGAGACTTGGCCATACAAACCCCATGGCAACACAATTAGGCGTATCTCAGCTCTCTTTCCACTGCCGCTCCAGTTTCGTGCAACTAAATTCTGAAGTGTCTAAACCTTAATCGCCTTTTTTTTTTATAGCCAAGAGTCTTGATTTATTTGGAATTCTAGTTAATATGTTTCCCCTTTTCATCTTTTCCCAAAAGTCACCCAGTGATTTTATCTAATGGAAACAAAAACAGATTTTAGTAACCAACCAAAAACTCAACTGTAATGGGATTTCCTACTTTGGGCATTGTTTTCCACTTGCTAAAATGCAATACCATTCCTCATTCGCTAAAAGTAGAGGGGTCAAAAGGGTTGGGACACAGACACAACACGTTTAAAAGCGGCGTTGCACAGCATGGCACGACTCAGTATAGCACGACACGTAACAATCTTCTAAGTGGCTAGGCTGGACCAGTGTTTTGTGGAATGTGGCACGGGAAAGGTACGGGCACGAAAAAGCATGGGCATGGCACGACACCGTCACGAGTAGAAATGGGCATTACACCTGGTTATATTTAAAAAAAGAAACTTCAAAACGCCCTGGTAAAGTTTTTTGTGGATATCTTGAATACCCTACTTCGTATCTTGTGCGGAAACATATTTAATAAGAACAGTGTTGAACTTTTTTTTTCATCTCAATTAGAAGGTTAAAAATAGTCATATGAACTAAAAAACAAAAAAAGCAGCAAACATACCTAATGCTTCTAGTTGACAACAATACCTCCTTGATTTAACCCCTTCTCTCGATTTGTAACCTTTGGAGTTTAAAAATGTTGAGACATGGCCATACAACCCAAGGCAGCACAATTAGGCATATCTTTGATCTCCTTCCGCTGCCACTCAAGTTTCGTGCAACTAAATTATGAAGTGTCCAAACTTTAATTGCCTTTCTATAGCCAAGAGTCTTGATTTAGTTGGATTTCTAGTTAATATGTTTCCCATTTTCCACTTTTGCTAAAAGTCACCCAGTGATTTTATTTGATGGAAGCAAAGACTGATTTAGTATCCAACCTGAAACTCAATTTTAATGGGATTTACCATTTTAGGCATTGTTTCCCACTAGTTAAAATGCAGTACCTTTCATCATTCGCTAAAGTAGAGGTGTCAAAAGGGATGGGGCACAAGCAAGGCACGTTTATGACCAGCACGACACGACATGGTACAATCTTCTAGGTGGGCTAGACTGGGCCAATGTTTTGTGGGATGTGGCACGGACAAGGCACGACACATGCACGAGTAAAAATGTGGAATACACCAGGTTATATCCCAAAAAAAGAAACTATGGAATGCCATATGTAAAGATCTTTGAATACCCTACTTCACCTAGTCCACAAAACAAATCAAATAATGATAGTGTTGAACTTAAATTCAACTCAAATACTAGGTTAGAAATAGACATATGACCTAAAGAAAAATAAAAGCAAAAAACTTTCCTATTGCTTCTTGTTGACAACAATGACGCACAAATGAATTCGTTCACCCTCTCATCTCCATACCCATAACTTCTGGCCTTGATTTAGTCACTTCTCTCGTTTTTTAATCTTTTGATTTGAAAATGTTGATACTTGGGACCATACAAACCCGAAGGAAACAAAATTAGGCATATCTCATTTACCAAAAAAAAAAAACCCCGAAGCATATCTCAGTTCTCTTTCTACCGCCGCTTCAGTTTTGTGCAACTAATGAAATGTGTAAATCCTAATTGCCTTTTTATAGTCAAGAGTCTTGATTTATTTGGAATCCTAATTAATATGTTTCCCATTTGCTAAAATCTAGCAACCCCTTTCCGCTTTTGCTAGAAGCAACCTAGTGATTTTATCTAATGGGAACAAAAACTAATTTAGCAACACACCTAAAACTCAACTTTTATGGAATTTCCCACTAGCTTTGGTTTCCAATTTACTAAAATGTAGTACCTTTTGTCATTTGCCAAAAGTAGAGGTGTCAATAAGGCCAAGGCAGAGCCATGGCATGGGCATGACATGTTTAAGAGCTGCACGACACGACACGTTACGACACAAACTTATAAGTGGGCTAGGTTGGGCGGTGTTTTGTGGCACGGGTACGGAAAAGCAATGATGCGACACAAGCACAAGTAAAAATGAGGAATACATTAAGTTATATCCAAAAAAAAAAAACTTTAAAACGCCCTTGTATAGATTTTTTGGATATCTTTGAATACCCAACTTCGTATCTAGTGCGGAAACAAATTTAATAAGAACAATGTTGAACTTTTTTTCAGCTCAATTAGAAGGTTAAAAATAGTCATATGACCCAAAAAAAAAAAAAAAGCAGCAAACATACCTAATGCTTCTAGTTGACAACAATGGCTCCTTGATTTAACCCCTTATTTCAATTTGGAACCTTTGGAGTTTAAAAATGATCAGACATGGCCATACAAACCCCAAGGCTACACAATTAGGCATATATTTGCTCTACATCCTCTGCCGCTCATGTTTCGTTCAACTAAATTATGTAGGGTCTAAACTTTAATTGCCTTTCTATAGCCAAGAGTCTTGATTTATTTGGATTTCTAGTTAATATGTTTCCCATTTTCCTCTTTTGCTAAAAGTTAACAAGTGATTTTATTTGACGGAAGCAAAAACTAATTTAGTATCCAACCTGAAACTCAACTTTAATGGGATTTACCATTTTAGGCATTGTTTCCCACTTGTTAAAATGCAGTACCTTTCATCATTCACTAAAGTAGAGGTGTGAAAAGGGCTAGGGAAAAAGCAAGGCACGTTTAAGAGCAGCGTGGCACAACACGACACGACACAATCTTCTAGGTAGGCTAGACTGGGCCAATGTTTTGTGGCACATGGCACGGCACGATACATGCACGGGTAAAAATGTGGAATACACAAGGTTATATCCAAAAAAAGGAAACTGTGGATGCCATATATATAAATCTTTGAATATCCTACTTCACCTAGTCCGCAAAACAAATCAAATAAGGACAATATTGAACTTAAATTCAACTGAAATACTAGGTTAGAAATAGACATATTACCTAAAGAAAAATAAAAGCAGAAAACTTGCCTATTGCTTTTAGTTCGCAACAATGATGCACATATGATTTCGTTCACCCTCTCTTTTCCATACCCATAACTTCTGGCCTCCTTGATTTAATCCCTTCTATCGTTTTTCAATCTTTGGGATTTGAAAATGTTGATACTTGGGGCCAAATAAACCCAAAGGCACCAAAATTAGGCATATCTCATTTACCCCACAAAAAATTAGGCATATCTCAACTCTCTTTCCACCGCCGTTTCAGTTTCGTGCAACTAATGAAATGTGTAAATCCTAATTGCCTTTTTTATTGTCAAGAGTCTTGATTTATTTGGAATCCTAATAAATATGTTTCCCATTTGCTAAAATCTAGCAACACCTTTATGCTTTTGCTTGAAGCCACCTAGTGATTTTATTAATGGGAACAAAAACTGATTTAGCAACGCACATAAAACTTAACTATTATGGAATTTCCCACTAGCCTTGGTTTCCCATTTACTAAAATGCAATACCTTTTGTCATTTGCTAAAAGTAGAGGTGTCAATAAGGCCGAGGCAGAGCCATGGCATGACATGACATGTTTAAGAGCTGCACGGCATGGCACGTCACGACACGACACGACACAAACTTATAGGTGGGTTAGGTTAGGCGGTATTTTGGGGCACGTGGCACGGGCACATGCACCGAAAAGCATTGACGCGGCACAAGCACAAGTAAAAATGAGGAATACATCAACTTATATCCAAAAAAAAAAAAAACTTTAAAACGCCCTTGTATAGATTTTTTGGATATCTTGGAATACCCAACTTCGTATATGGTGCCGAAACAAATTTAATAAGAACAATGTTGAACTTTTTTTCAGCTCAATTAGAAGGTTAAAAATAGTCATATGACCTACAAGAAAAGAAAAAAGCAGCAAACATACCTAATGCTTCTAGTTGACAACAATGGCTCCTTGATTTAACCCCTTTTTCAATTTGGAACCTATGGAGTTTAAAAATGATCAGACATGGCCATACAAACCCCAAGGCTACACAATTAGGCATATCTTTGCTCTACATCCGCTGCCGCTCATGTTTCGTGCAACTAAATTATGAAGGGTCTAAACTTTAATTGCCTTTCTATAGCCAAGAGACTTGATTTATTTGGATTTCTAGTTAATATGTTTCCCATTTTCCTCTTTTGCTAAAAGTTACCAAGTGATTTTATTTGACGGAAGCAAAAACTAATTTAGTATCCAACCTGAAACTCAACTTTAATGGGATTTACCATTTTAGGCATTGTTTCCCATTTGTTAAAATGCAGTACCTTTCATCATTCGCTAATGTAGAGGTGTGAAAAGGGATAGGGCACAAGCAAGACACGTTTAAGAGCAGCATGACACAACACGACACGACACAATCTTCCAGGTAGGCCAGGCTGGGCCAATGTTTTGTGGCACGTGGCACGAGGCACGGGCATGGGCACGACACGATACATGCACGGGTAAAAATGTGGAATACACAAGGTTATATCCAAAAAAAGGAAACTGTGGATGCCATATATATAAATCTTTGAATATCCTACTTCACCTAGTCCGCAAAACAAATCAAATAAGGACAATATTGAACTTAAATTCAACTGAAATAATAGGTTAGAAATAGACATATTACCTAAAGAAAAATAAAAGCAGAAAACTTGCCTATTGCTTTTAGTTCGCAACAATGATGCACATGATTTCGTTCACCCTCTCTTTTCCATACCCATAACTTCTGGCCTCCTTGATTTAATCCCTTCTATCGTTTTTCAATCTTTGGGGTTTGAAAATGTTGATACTTGGGGCCATACAAACCCAAAGGCACCAAAATTAGGCATATCTCATTTACCCCACAAAAAATTAGGCATAACTCAACTCTCTTTCCACCGCCGTTTCAATTTCGTGCAATTAATGAAATGTGTAAATCCTAATTGCCTTTTTTATTGTCAAGAGTCTTGATTTATTTGGAATCCTAATTAATATGTTTCCCATTTGCTAAAATATAGCAACACCTTTCCGCTTTTGCTAGAAGCCACCTAGTGATTTTATTAATGGGAACAAAAACTGATTTAGCAACGCATGTAAAACTCAACTGTTATGGAATTTCCCACTAGCCTTGGTTTCCCATTTAATAAAATGCAATACCTTTCGTCATTTGCTAAAAGTAGAGGTGTCAATAAGGCCGAGGCAGAGCCATGACATGTTTAAGAGCTGCACGGCACGGCACGTCACGACACAGACTAATAGGTGGGTTAGGTTGAGCGGTGTTCTGGGGCACGTGGCATGGGCACAGGCACCGAAAAGCATTGACGCGGCACAAGCACAAGTAAAAATGAGGAATACATCAAGTTATATCCAAAAAAAAAAACTTTAAAACGCCCCTGTATAGATTTTTTGGATATCTTTGAATACCCAACTTCGTATCTGGTGCGGAAACAAATTTAATAAGAACAATGCTGAATTTTTTTTTGCTCAATTAGAAGGTTAAAAATAGTCATATGACCTAAAAGAAAAGAAAAAAGCAGCAAACATAATGCTTCTAGTTGACAACAATGGCTCCTTGATTTAACCCCTTTTTCAATTTGGAACCTATGGAGTTTAAAAATGATCAGACATGGCCATACAAACCCCAAGGCTACACAATTAGGCATATCTTTGCTCTACATCCGCTGCCGCTCATGTTTCGTGCAACTAAATTATGAAGGGTCTAAACTTTAATTGCCTTTCTATAGCCAAGAGTCTTGATTTATTTGGATTTCTAGTTAATATGTTTCCCATTTTCCTCTTTTTCTAAAAGTTACCAAGTGATTTTATTTGATGGAAGCAAAAACTAATTTAGTATCCAACCTGAAACTCAACTTTAATGGGATTTACCATTTTAGGCATTGTTTCCCACTTGTTATAATGCAGTACCTTTCATCATTCGCTAAAGTAGAGGTGTGAAAAGGGCTGGGGCACAAGCAAGGCATGTTTAAGAGCAGCGTGGCACAACACGACACGACACAATCTTCTAGGTAGGCTAGACTGGGCCAATGTTTTGTGGCACGTGGCACGTGCACGGCACGATACATGCACGGGTAAAAGTGTGGAATACACAAGGTTATATCCAAAAATGGAAACTGTGGATGCCATATATATAAATCTTTGAACATCCTACTTCACCTAGTCCGCAAAACAAATCAAATAAGGACAATATTGAAATTAAATTCAATTGAAATACTAGGTTAGAAATAGTCATATTACCTAAAGAAAAATAAAAGCAGAAAACTTGCCTATTGCTTTTAGTTCGCAACAATGATGCACATATGATTTCGTTCACCCTCTCTTTTCCATACCCATAACTTCTGGCCTCCTTGATTTAATCCCTTCTATCGTTTTTCAATCTTTGGGATTTGAAAATGTTGATACTTGGGGCCGTACAAACCCAAAGGCACCAAAATTAGGCATATCTCATTTACCCCACAAAAAATTAGGCATATCTCAATTCTCTTTCCACCGCCGTTTCAGTTTCGTGCAACTAATGAAATGTGTAAATCGTAATTGCCTTTTTATTGTCAAGAGTTTTGATTTATTTGGAATCCTAATTAATATGTTTCCCATTTGCTAAAATCTAGCAACACCTTTCCACTTTTGCTTGAAGCCACCTAGTGATATTTTTATGGGAACAAAAACTGATTTAGCAACGCACCTAAAACTCAACTATTATGGAATTTCCCACTAGCCTTGGTTTCCCATTTACTAAAATGCAATACCTTTTGTCATTTGCTAAAAGTAGAGGTGTCAATAAGGCCGAGGCAGAGCCATGGCATGAGCATGACATGTTTAAGAGCTGCACGGCACGGCACGACACGACACTAACTTATAGGTGGCTTAGGTTTGGCGGTGTTTTGGGGCACGTGGCACGGGCGTGGAAAAGCATTGACACCGCACAAACACAAGTAAAAATGAGGAATACATCAAGTTATATAAAAAAAATAATCTTTAAAACGCCCTTGTATAGATTTTTTGGATATCTTTCTATACCCAACTTCATATCTAGTGCGCAAAACAAATTTAATAAGAACAATGTTGAACTTTTTTCCAGCTCAATTAGAAGGTTAAAAATAGTCATATGACCTAAAAGAAAAGAAAAAACCAGCAAACATACCTAATGCTTCTAGTTGACAACAATGGCTCCTTGATTTAACCCCTTCTTTCAATTTGGAACCTTTCGAGTTTAAAAATGATGAGACATGGCCAAACAAACCCCAAGGCTACACAATTAGGCATATCTTCGCTCTACTTCTGCTGCTGCTTATGTTTCGTGCAACTAAATTATGAAAGGTCTAAACTTTAATTGCCTTTCTATAGCCAAGAGACTTGATTTATTTGGATTTCTAGTTAATATGTTTCCCATTTTCCTCTTTTGCTAAAAGTTACCAAGTGATTTTATTTGATGGAAGCAAAAACTAATTTAGTATCCAACCTGAAACTCAACTTTAATGGGATTAACCATTTTAGGCATTGTTTCCCACTTGTTGAAATGCAGTACCTTTCATCATTCGCTGAAGTTGAGGTGTGAAAAGGGCTAGGGCACAAGCAAGGCACGTTTAAGAGCAGCACGACACGACACGATACAACACAATCTTCTAGGTAGACTAGGCTGGGTCAATGTTTTGTGGCACGTGCCACGTGGCACGGGCACGGCACGATACATGCACGGGTAAAAATGTGGAATACACAAGGTGTTGGGAGTGCAGCAAACCTTCAGCCTAAAGGGATCGGTAGCGCTACCAAGCTTTTGGTGTAGCGCTACCTAGGACCTAATTTCGGAACAGAGAGTTCTGAAGCGCCACAGGTATTTCCCTGTAGCGCTACCGAGGCCTTAAATGTCTTTTTAGGGTTTCGGCCGACTTGGTGTTTTAGAAGATACTGTGTATCACTTTTTCAGAGCGTGAAAAAGAGAGAGAGGCGAGAGAAAACCAATCTCAGAGAGATTGTGAGAAGATTTGTACTCCTTGATTCAATTTCATAGTGGACTGGTGTGGCTCCCGTGGTTTTTCCTCACGTTGAGGTTTTCCACGTATATCTTGTGTCTTGCTTTTCTTTCCGTTTTTCCATTACGCACTTATTTGCTTGTCTATTCTGTGATTCATTGTTCCCAATATCCGTAGGGGCGTTTGCGTTGTAGGATTGAACAGGTGTTCGTCGTTAATCCATAACAACTGGTATCAGAGCCTCGGTTGCGGTAGATTTTGTTCGACAGGTTAGGGTTTAATCTTGTTCGGGCAGGCTAGGGTTTCAGTGGGAGCTATGGGTTCTGAAGAAGGCAAACAGAAGATTGATAAGTTTGATGGGTCAGACTTCGCGTTTTGAAAAACGCAGATAGAGGACTATCTGTATCAGAAGGATCTTTACCGGCCGTTGGAAGGTAAAGAAAAGGGGAAGAAAGCTACAGAGAGCGACGATGATTGGAAAGTTCTTGACAGAAAGGCGTTAGGGGTTATTCGCCTGTCTCTTTCCAAGTCAGTCACACACAACAAATTGAAGGAGAAAACGACGGAGGAGCTTATGGAAGCGCTGAAGAAGATGTACGAGCTACCGTCTGCTGTGAATAAGGTACATCTTATGAAAAAACTTTTCAACCTGTCTATGGCAGAAGGGGTTTCCTTTATGTCACATCTCAGTGAGTTCAATATGATTGTTGATCAACTTACGTCTATCGATATCGAGTTTGATGATGAGGTTCAATCCTTGTTAATTCTGTCTCAGTTGCCAGAGAGCTGGCAGGGTACCGTTACTGCAATCAGTAATTCGGCAGGGAAAGAAAAGTTGAAACTGAGTGAGGTTGTCAGTTTGATTTTGACTGAGGAGGTCAAAAGGGGTTCGATTGATGGTTCAAGTAGTTCAGGTTCAGCTCTAAGTGTTGAGCAGAGGGGCAGAAGCCAGGCCAGGGGTGGTCAGAATCAGAACAGGAACAGGTCGAAATCCAAGGGTAAGGGAAATAAGGCCAAATCTCAGGTTCGGCCTATTAAAGGTGAATGTTGGAATTGTGGTCAGACAGGCCATATGTCAACGACTTGCAAAGCACCGAAGAAGAATAACAGTGAGCAAGAGGCTCATATTGTGCACGATGCACTTATTCTTGCCATGAACAGCGACGCCGAATCAGGGGTGATTGATTCGGGTGCCTCATTCCACGCCACTGCTAACAGGGAGGTTCTGCAGAACTATGTAGCAGGGGACTTTGGGAAAGTATACTTGGGGGACGACGAGCCTTGCAGTATAGTGGGAAGAGGGGATGTTCAGATTGCGACGCAGGGGTACAGATGGTGTCTGAAAGATGTCAGGCATGTTCCGAATTTGAAAAGGAATCTTGTTTCGGTAGGACAGCTTGCAGCAACAGGTTATACTTCGACATTCACAGGGGACACGTGGAAAGTCTCCAACGGTACCATGGTGGCGGCTAAAGGCAAGAAAGTTGGTACACTTTACTTGACTTCACATGGTAACGATACACTTGCTGTTGCAGACAGCAATGAGAGTTCAAATCTGTGGCACAAAAGACTGGGGCATATGAGTGAGAAGGGAATGAAGGTGATGCAGTCGAATGGGAAGCTACCGGGTTTAGAGTCAGTGGATATTGACATGTGTGAGGATTGTATCTTCAGGAAACAGAAACGGGTTAGCTTTCAGAAAGGCGGCAGGCCTCCCAGGGCTCAGAAGCTAGAGCTTGTCCATACAGATGTGTGGGGTCCAGCTACAGTGTCTTCTCTTGGCGGTTCTTATTACTATGTTACCTTTGTCGACGATCACTCGAGGAAGGTATGGGTATACTTCATGAAGCACAAGTCAAAGGTCTTTGAAGTCTTCAAGAAGTGGAAGGCCAGGGTTGAGAATGAAACAGATTTGAAGGTGAAAAGGTTGAGGTCCGACAACGGCGGAGAGTATGAGTTGGGGGAGTTCAAAAGAGCATGCGCTCTATTCGGGATTCGATTAGAGAGGACACCTCCAGGGACTCCGCAGCATAATGGCATTGCAGAGAGGATGAACAGGACCTTGACTGAGCGTGCTAGGAGCATGCGGATACACGCAGGGTTGCCCAAGATGTTTTGGGCAGATGCAGTCGACACAACAGCATATTTGATCAATCTTGGGCCATCAGTTCCGTTGAATTTTGGCATACTAGAGGAGGTTTGGAGGGGTAAAAAGGTAAATCTCTCACACTTACGTGTTTTCGGTTGTGTTTCCTATGTGCATATTAGCGACAAGGACAGGGATAAACTTGATGCTAAGTCACAGAAGTGCACCTTTATTGGGTACGGCGGAGATGATTTTGGTTATCGGTTTTGGGATGACAAGAACCGGAAGATAATCAGAAGCAGAGACGTTGTGTTTGATGAAAAGGTGATGTACAAAGTCAGGGACAGCAAACAAAGCAGTGGGAGTACCACTTCGGATGGAGATACGTCCGAGTACTTTGAGTTGGAGGATCTTCTAGATAACAGTGGGGTTGAACAGGGGTCTGGTAAGGCAGAGGAGAGAGCTTTAGATGAGACAGTTTCAGAGGGGACAGTTTCAGATGAGGTAGCTCTAGAGACAGGGACTAGTTCAGCGGTCAGAGTGTTGAGGAGGACAACCAGAGTACACAAGCCGAATCCGAAATATATTTCTTCGCTTGATTACTTGCTTTTGACGGAGAGTGGAGAACCAGAGTGCTATGATGAGGCTATGCAGGTTTCCGAGTCTGCTAAGTGGAAGACTGCGATGCAGGAAGAGATGGATTCTCTTCATTCCAATGATACTTGGCAGTTAGTTCAGCTTCCCGCAGGAAAGAAAGCTTTGCAGAACAAGTGGGTTTTTCGACTTAAGCAGGAGAGTGATGGCAAGAAAAGGTACAAGGCAAGATTGGTTGTAAAAGGCTTCCAACAGAAGGAGGGGATCGATTATACAGAGATATTTTCGCCGGTTGTGAAGATGGCCACTATCAGAGTGGTGTTGAGTTTGGTTGCTGCTGAAAATCTCTACCTTGAGCAGTTAGACGTAAAAACTGCTTTTCTTCACGGGGACTTGGATGAAGAAATCTACATGAAACAGCCTGTTGGCTTCATTGTGAAAGACAAGGAAGAAATGGTGTGCAGGCTCAAGAAGAGTCTGTATGGTTTGAAACAGGCTCCCAAACAGTGGTACAGAAAGTTTGATGGTTTCATGCAGCGCAGTGGCTACACAAGGTGCAATGGGGATCACTGTTGTTACTTCAAGAGGTTTGAGTCTAGCTACATCATTTTACTGCTTTACGTAGATGATATGCTTGTAGCAGGTTCCTGTATTAGGGAGATCAACAGGTTGAAGCAACAGTTGGCAACAGAGTTTGCTATGAAAGATCTGGGTGCAGCTAAGCAGATACTTGGGATGAGGATCAGCAGAGATAAGGCTCAGGGGACCTTGCGGTTGAGTCAGGCTGAGTATATTGAACGTGTTCTGGAGAGGTTCAATATGCAGAGTGCTAAGGCAGTTGGCACACCCTTGGGAAGTCATTTCAAACTTTCTCAGGGGCAATCACCCAAGACAGATGCAGAGAGAGAGTACATGGCCAAGGTTCCGTATACCTCGGCCGTGGGTAGCCTGATGTATGCGATGGTGAACACGAGACCAGACATTGCCCATGCAGTGGGAGTTGTGAGCAGGTTTGCTATCAATCCAGGGAAACAACATTGGGAAGCAGTAAAGTGGATCATGCGATATTTGAGAGGTACCACTGATTTGCCACTTTGTTTTGGGAAAGGGAAATTGACAGTGCAGGGATTTGTGGATGCAGACTTTGCCGGTGATCAGGATACGCGGCGAAGTACCACAGGTTATATCTATACTATGGGTTCAACAGCGGTGAGCTGGCTCTCACGTCTGCAGAAGTTAGTGACACTATCCACGACAGAAGCTGAGTATGTGGCCGTGACTGAGGCTGCAAAGGAGATGATTTGGTTGAAGGGCTTCTTGGAGGAGTTGGGTTTGAAGCAAGAGAACTGCGTTCTTTTCAGTGACAGCCAGAGTGCTATACACCTTGCCAAAAATCCAGTGTTCCATGCCAGGACGAAGCATATTGATTTGAGGTACCATTTCATTCGTTCGCTTTTGGAGGATGGGGATTTGTTGCTAGAGAAGATTTTGGGGGATCGAAATCCGGCAGATATGTTGACCAAGTCTGTTACTGTTCAGAAGCTGAAGTTGTGTTCAACTTCAGTTGGCCTTCATGCTTGAAAAGATGATGGGCCTGGAGTCACACCAAGAGGGGTCAGATGACTACGTCCACGATTTTGATTGAGATCATTTGGGTTGCAGTTGGTTGTTTGCGGATGCTTCAGGTTATCTTCAAGTGGGAGATTGTTGGGAGTGCAGCAAACCTTCAGCCTAAAGGGCTCGGTAGCGCTACCAAGCTTTTGGTGTAGCGCTACCGAGGACCTAATTTCGGAACAGAGAGTTCTGGACCGCTACAGGTATTTCCCTGTAGCGCTACCGAGGCCTTAAATGTCTTTTTAGGGTTTCGGCCGACTTGGTGTTTTAGAAGATACTGTGTATCACTTTTTCAGAGCGTGAAAAAGAGAGAGAGGCGAGAGAAAACCAATCTCAGAGAGATTGTGAGAAGACTTGTACTCCTTGATTCGATTTCATAGTGGACTGGTGTGGCTCCCGTGGTTTTTCATCACGTTGAGGTTTTCCACGTATATCTTGTGTCTTGCTTTTCTTTCCGTTTTTCCATTACGCACTTATTTGCTTGTCTATTCTGTGATTCATTGTTCCCAATATCCGTAAGGGCGTTTGCGTTGTAGGATTGAACAGGTGTTCGTCGTTAATCCATAACACAAGGTTATATCCAAAAAAAGGAAACTATGGATGCCATATATATAAATCTTTGAATATCCTACTTCACCTAGTCCGCAAAAGAAATCAAATAAGGACAATGTTGAACTTAAATTCAACTCAAATACTAATAGAAATAGACATATTACCTAAAGAAAAATAAAAGCAGAAAACTTGCCTATTGCTTTTAGTTCGCAACAATGATGCACATATGATTTTGTTCACCCTCTCTTTTCCATACCCATAACTTCTGGGCTCCTTTATTTAATCCCTTCTATCGTTTTTTAATCTTTGGGATTTGAAAATGCTGATACTTGGGGCCATACAAACCCAAAGGCACCAAAATTAGGCATTTCTCATTTACCCCACAAAAAATTAGGCATATCTCAACTCTCTTTTCCCCGCCGTTTCAGTTTCGTGCAACTAATGAAATGTGTAAATCCCAATTGCCTTTTTATAGTCAAGAGTCTTGATATATTTGGAATCCTAATTAATATGTTTCCCATTTGCTAAAATATAGCAACACCTTTCCGCTTTTGCTAGAAGCTACCTGGTGATTTTATCTAATGGGAACAAAAACTAATTTAGCAACCCACCTAAAACTCACTTTAATGGCATTTTCCACTTTAGCCTTGGTTTCCCATTTACTAAAATGCAATACCTTTTGTCATTTGCTAAAAGTAGAGGTGTCAATAAGGCGGAGGCAGAGGCATGACATGAGTACGACACGTTTAAAAACGGCACGACATGACACGACACAAACATAGAGGTGGGCTAGGCTGGGCCGGTGTTTTTGGGCGTTGTACAAGCACAACTAAATATGAGGAATACACCTGGTTAATTATATCCAAAAACAGAAACTTTAAAACGCCCTTGTATAGATTTTTTGGATATCTTTGAATACCATATTTCGTATCTAGTGCTGAAACAAATTTAATAAGAATAATGTTGAACTTTTTCTCAACTCAATTAGAAGGTTAAAAATCGTCATAGGACCTAAAAGAAGAAGAAAAAATAAAGCAGCAAACATACCCAATGCTTCCAGTTGACAACAATGCCTCCTTGATTTAACCCCTTCTCTCGAATTGAACCTTCGGAGTTTAAAAATGATAAGACATGGTCATACAAACCCCAAGGCAACACATTTAGGCATATCTTTGCTCTCCTTCCGCTGCCACTCTAGTTTCGTGCTACTAAATTATGAAGGGTCTAAACTTTAATTGCCTTTGTACAGCCAAGAGTCTTGATTTATTTGGATTTCTAGTTAATATGTTTCCCGTTTTCGTCTTTGCTAAAAGTTACCAAGTGATTTTATTTGATGGAAGGAAAAACTAATTTAGTATCCAACCTGAATTTAAACTTTAATGGGATTTACCATTTTAGGCATTGTTTCCCACTTGTTAAAATGCAGTACCTTTCATCATTCGCTAAAGTAGAGGTGTCAAAAGGGCTGGGGCACAAGCAAGGCACGTTCAAGAGCAGCACAACACGACACGGCACAATCTTCTAGGTGGGCTAGGCTGGGCTACTGCTTTGTGGCACGTGGCACAGGCACGGCACGACAGATGCACGGGTAAAAATGTGGAATACACCAGGTTATATCCAAAAAAAGAAACTATGGAACGCCATATATATAGATCTTCGAATACCCTACTTCACCTAGTCCGAAAACAAATCAAATAAGGACAATGTTGAACTTAAATTCAACTAAAATACGAGGTTAGAAATAGACATATGACCTAAAGAAAAATAAAAGCAGAAAACTTGCCTATAGCTTCTAGTTGACAACAATGATGCACATATGATTTCGTTCACCCTCTCTTTTCCATACCCTTAACCTCAGGCCTCCTTGATTTAATCCCTTCACTCGTTTTTGAATGTTTGGGATTTGAAAATGTTGAGACTTGGGACCACACAAACCCGAAGGCAACAAAATTAGGCATATCTCATTTACCCAAAAAAAAAAAAAAAAATTCGCATATCTCAGCTCTCTTTCCACCGCAGCTTCAGTTTTGTGCAACTAATGAAATATGTAACCCTAAGTGCCTTTTTATAGCCAAGAGTCTTGATTTATTTGGAATCCTAATTAATATGTTTCCCATTTGTTAAAATCAAAGATTTTTGCAACACCTTTCCGCTTTTGCTAGAAGCCACCTAGTGATTTTATTGAATGGGAACAAAAACTAATTTAGCAACCTGCCTAAAACTCAACTTTTATGGAATATCCCACTTTAGCCTTGGTTTCTCATTTACTAAAATGCAATACCTTTTGTCATTTGCTAAAAGTAGGGTGTAAATAAGGCCGAGGCAGAGCCATGGCATGAGCACGACACATTTAAGAGCAGCACGACACGGGACAACACGACACGTCTTATAGGTGGGCTAGGTTGGACCGGTGTTTTGGGGCACGTGGCACACGCACGGAAAAGCATGGACACAACACAAGCTCAGGCACAAGTAAAAATGAGGAATACACCTGGTTATATCAGAAAAGGAAACATTAAAACGCCCTTGTATAGATTTTTTGGATATCTTTGAATACCATATTCCGTATCTTGTGCGGAAACAAATTTAATAAGAATAGTGTTGCACTTTTTCGCAACTCAATTAGAAGGTTAAAAATAGTCATATGATCTAAAAGGAAAAAAAAAAAAAAACCAGCTAACATATCTAATGCTTCTAGTTGTCAACAATGGCTCCTTGATTAAACCGTTCTCTCGATTTGGAACCTTTGGAGTTTAAAAATGTTGAGACATTGCCATATAAACCCCAAGGCAACACAATTAGGCATATCTTTGCTCTCCTTCCGCTGCCACTCTAGTTTCGTGCAACTAAATTATGAAGTGTCTAAACTTTTATTGCCTTTCTATAGCCAAGAGTCTTGATTTATTTATATTTCTAGTTAATATGTTTCCCATTTTCCTCTTTTGTTAAAAGTCACCTAGGGATTTTATTTGATGGAAGCAAAAACTGATTTAGTATCCAACCTGAAACTCAACTTTAATGGGATTTACCATTTTAGGCATTGTTTTCCACTTGTTAAAATGCGGTACGTTTCATCATTCGCTAAAGTATAGGTGTCAAAAGGGTTGGGGCACAAGGCACGTTTAAGAGCTTCACGGCACGACACAACACAATCTTTTAGGCGGGCTAGGCTGGGCCAATGCTTTTTGGCACGTGGCACAGGCACGACACGACACATGCACGGGTAAAAATGTGGAATACACCAGTTTATATCCAAAAAAAGAAACTATGGAACGCCATATGTATAGATCTTCGAATACCCAACTTCACCTAGTCCACAAAACAAATCAAATAAGGACAGTGTTCGAACTTAAATTCAACTAAAATATAAGGTTAGAAATAGACATATGAGTATATGACCTAAAGAAAAATAAAAGCAGAAAACTTGCCTATTGCTTCTAGTTGACAACAATGATGCACATATGATTTCGTTCACCCTCTCTTTTCCATACCCATAACCTCTGGCCTCCTTGATTTAATCCCTTCTCTCGTTTTTGAATGTTTGGGATTTGAAAATGTTGAGACTTGGGACCATACAAACCCGAAGTCAACAAAATTAGGCATATCTCATTTACCCAAAAAAAAAAAAAAGACATGTCTCAGCTCTCTTTCCACCGTAACTTCAATTTTGTGCAACTAATGAAATGTGTAAACCCTAACTGCCTTTTTATAGCCAAGAGTCTTGATTTATTTGGAATCCTAATTAATATGTTTCCCATTTGTTAAAATCAAAGATTTTGGCAACACCTTTCCGCTTTTGCTAGAAGACACCTAGTGATTTTATCGAATGGGAACAAAAACTAGTTTAGCAACCCGCCTAAAACTCAACTTTTATGGAATTTAGCCTTGGTTTCTCATTTACTAAAATGCAATACCTTTTGTCATTTGCTAAAAGTTGAGGTGTAAATAAGGCCGAGGCAGAGCCATGGCATGTGCACGACATGTTTAAGAGCAGCACGGCACGGGATGACACGACACATCTTATAGGTGGGCAAGGTTGGGCCGGGGTTTTGGGGCACGTGGCACACGCACGGAAAAGCACGGACACAGCACAAGCACATGCACAAGTAAAAATGAGGAATACATCTGGTTATATCCAAAAAAGGATACTTTCAAACGCCCTTGTATAGATTTTTTGGATATCTTTGAATATCATATATCGTATCTTGTGCGGAAACAAATGTAATAAGAATAGTGTTGCACTTTTTCTCAACTCAATTAGAAGGTTAAAAATAGTCATATGACCTAAAAGAAAAGAAAAGAAAAAGCAGCAAACATACCTAATGCTTCTAGTTGACAACAATGCCCCCTTGATTTAACCCGTTCTCTCGATTTGGAACCTTTGGAGTTTAAAAATGTTGAGGCATGGCCATACAAACCCCAAGGCAACACAATTAGGCATATCTTTGCTCTCCTTCTGCTGCCACTCTAGTTTCGTGCAACTAAATTATGAAGTGTCTAAACTGTAATTGCCTTTCTATACCCAAGAGTCTTGATTTATTTGTATTTCTAGTTAATATGTTTCCCATTTTCCTCTTTTGCTAAAGGCATCCAGTGATTTTATTGATGGAATCAAAAACTGATTTAGTATCCAACCTGAAACTCAACTTTAATCGGATTTACCATTTCAGGCATTGTTTCCCACTTGTTAAAATGCAGTACCATTCACCATTAGCTAAAGCACAGGTGTCAAAAGGGCTGGGGCACAAGCAAGGCACGTTTAAGAGCTGCCTGGAACAACACAACACAATCTTTTAGGTGGGCTAGGCTGGGCCAATGCTTTTTGGCACGTGGCACGGGCACAACACGACACATGCACGGGTAAAAATGTGGAATACACCAGGTTATATCCAAAAAAAGAAACTATGGAACGCTATATGTATAGATCTTCGAATACCCTACTTCACCCAGTCTACAAAACAAATCAAATAAGGACAGTGTCGAACTTAAATTCAACGAAATATGAGGTTAGAAATAGACATATGACCTAAAGAAAAATAAAAGCAGAAAGCTTACCTATTGCTTCTAGTTGACAACAATGATGCACATATGATTTCGTTCACCCTCTCTTTTCCATACCCATAACCTCTGGCCTCATTGATTTAATTAATCCCTTCTCTCGTTTTTGAATGTTTGCGATTTGAAAATGTTGAGACTTGGGACCATACGAACCCGAAGGCAAGAAAATTAGGTACATCTCATTTACCCAAAAAAAAAAACCGCATATATCATCTCTCTTTCCATCGCCGCTTCAGTTTTGTGCAACTAATGAAATGTGGAAACCCTAATTGCCTTTTTATAGCCAAGAGTCTTGATTTATTTGGAATCCTAATTAATATGTTTCCCAAACTTTTAGCAACACCTTTCCGCTTCTGCCAAAATTTTAGCAACATCTAATGGGAACAAAAACTAATTTAGCAACCCGCCTAAAACTCAACTTTTATGGAATTTTCCACTTTAGCCTTGGTTTCTCATTTACTAAAATGCAATACCTTTTGTCATTTGCTAAAAGTAGAGTTGTCAATAAGGTCGAGGCAGAGCCATGGCTTGAGCACGACACGTTTAAGAGCAGCACGGCACGGGACGACACGACACATCTTATAGGTGGGCTAGGTTGGGCCAGTGTTTTGGGGCACGTGGCACAGGCACGGAAAAGCACAGACATGGCACATACACAAGTAAAAATGAGGAATACACCTGGTTATATCCAAAAAAAAAGAAAAAAAAAGAAAAAAAATTTAATAAGATCATTGTTGAACTTTTTTTCAGCTTAATTAGAAGGTTAAAAATAGTCATATGACCTAAAAGAAAAAAAAAAGCAGCAAAAATACCTAACGCTTCTAGTTGACAACAATGCCTCCTTGATTTAACCCTTCTCTTGATTTGGAACCTTTGGAGTTTAAAAATGTTGAGACATGGCCATACAGACTCCAAGGCAACACAATTAGGCATATTTTTTCTCTCCTTCCGCTGCCGCTCAAGTTTCGTGCAGCTAAATTATGAAGGGTCTAAACTTTAATTGCCTTTCTATAGCCAAGAGTCTTGATTTATTTGGATTTCTAGTTAATATGTTTCCCATTTTCCCCTTTTGCTAAAAGTCACCCAATGATTTTATTTGATGGAAGCAAAAACTAATTTAGTATCCAACCTGAAACTCAACTTTAATGGGATTTACCATTTTAGGCATTGTTTCCCATTTTAGGCATTTTAGGCCGGTGTTTTGTGGTACATGGCACAAGCACGGCACGGGCTTGGAAAAGCACGGCAGAGCACATGCAAGAGTAAAAATGAGGAACATACCTGATTATATCCACACACAAAATATGTAATGCCCTTTGTATATATATATTTTGGATATCTTTGAATATCCTACTTCGTACCTAGTGCACAAAACAAATCACATAAGAACAGTGTTGACCTTTAATTTAACTCAATTAGAAGGTTAAAATCAATCATATGACCTAAAGAAAAATAAAAGCACCAAACTTATCTACTGCTTCTAGTTGACAACAATGAAGCACATATGATTATGTTCACCCTCTCTTTTCCATAGCCTCAACCTCTGGCCTCCTTGATTTAAACCCTTCTCTCGATTTGGAACCTTTGGAGTTTAAAAATGTTAAGACTTGGCCATACAAACCCCAAGGCAACACAATTAGGCATATCACTACTCGCCTTCCGTTGCCACTCTTGTTTCGTCCAACTAAATTTATGAAAGTGTCTAAACTCAAATTGCCTTTTTATAACCAAGAGTCTTCATTTATTTGGAATTTTTGTTAATATGTTTCCCATTTGCTAAAATACAACTTTCCTCTTTTGCTAGAAGCAACCCAGCTATTTTATCTAATAGGAACAAAAAAATGATTTTAGCAACCTACAACCTACAACTTGACTTTCGTGGAATTTTCCATTCTAGGCTTTGCTTCCCACTTGTCAAAATGCTAAAAAGATAAAACTTGTACCTTACAAATGGTAGAGGTGTACAAAAGGAAACTGGTGGGTGCATTTTAAGGTAACAAAAGGTATAAAATGACAAAAATGTCCGAAAAACAATCAAATCAAAAAATGTTAAGGGACACTTGAACTTTCATTCCCTAGACAACCTTAGCTCTGAGAAGTTGAGTTAGGAGTGCTGATTTTGGATGCAAAAACTACAATTCGCTGTCAGTATTGTGAGATGGTTGGAATAATTTTTATATTATGATTGTGTTTCGATGACCGGTGAGTAGGAATAGGAATATGATTACCGGGAATCAAATTCCTGGAAATTTTCTTAGGAATAAGAATATGGTTACTGGTGTAAGAGAGTAAAATTCGTAGGGTACGTAAATCAACAGATTAGTGACTAGGGATGAGAATAATGAATGTTTAGTTTGAGGGACTAAAAGAGAATCTGGGGTCTGGTAAAGAATAAGGCAAAACAGTAGGGAATACCCTTGGCAGGAATTCATCACCCAATTAGAGCAAGAATCAAAAGCGACTTCTCTCTAGAAAGGAAGTTTCTCTATCTAGGATCGCTCTCGAAGTCCGTCTAATCGTCCTCCCCAAATGAGGGGAGAGTGCCTTATTTATAAATCACTCGACCTCTCCTCTGGGCCGAGTGGACTAATAAAGTCCGGGCACGTGTCGCACAAATAGTGCACGAATATTCCTTTCGTTTGTCAGGCCGCGGCTGCTACACCCGCGGGGAGGGTCCCACGGGTGCTACTCCGCGACGAACCCTTGTTTCTAGCCACCAAACCACAAAATCTCCAGTAATCCCGAGTGCACGACGCGGTTAAATTTTTTGTCTCGGTCTCGCCGTTGCCGCTATCGGGCACGGTCGACTACCTTGCCATCAACGCATGAGCGGAATGGCCATGACCTCCCGGGTCACGCCAATACCGCGACCAAGCCTCTAAATGGCCTCCCCTCAGACCCTGCCAAGTCGGCCGAGGGCGGACTCATCGTCTGGGTCGGATCATCTGCACAGGGCCGATGTCTATCTTCGTTGTCTTCCAAAATCTTGGGGAATCATAATCGATTCATTCATCATCGTCTCTCATCCGAGACTCGAATGGTATAGGTTGTGTCACCATCGGGTCGCCTCTTGATCGAGGCACCCCTGTCTGTCACTCGAAAATCTGGCTAAGTATGAAAAAGTAACTTTTTCGGAATGTTTTGAATTGGCCGATAAAAAATCCCGGTATTTGTTCCTTGGATTTTTTTAAGCATAATGGTATAATCGGATGATCTTTTCGAGTACAAGAAGGTTGTCTTTCGGACCTTTTCTTCGGAGAAAAGCGTGTTGTTTTCGCCTTTGAACTAAAAGTGGGGAGATGAGACTTTGATAGGATTGAAATTTCAAAATTCTGGCAATGCTATTGTTTCCGAAAGAGGGGTACTTCCTTATTTTCATAAATAAATTAAAGTAATGAAAATAAGTACCAAATGACCCAGGGCCGAGGAATCCGGAGTTGGGCTACCCGGGGCTGAGTGGGAGTCCGGGGGTGAGATACCCGGGGTTGGCGAGCAAAACCGGGGTTGGTTGGCATCCGGGGCTAGCAAAACCGGAGTTGGCCACCCGGGGCCGAGAACCCGGTGACGACGCCCCGGGCATGGGACCCGTAATGGCCACCCGGGGTTGAGACCCGGGGCTGGAAGCCCGGGGATGGAGATCAGGAGTTGGTCGCCCGTGGTTGGGCCGCAAGCGGTTGGGCATCCGGAGTTGAGTCATTTGCCTTGTTCCGAATTTGTCCAACTCGAGGCAATTTTATTGTTAGTACAAATTTCGATAATCTCTTTCCACGTGTCCTCCGAAATGCATGCCACGTGCCCGTTGTAATTTTACCCTTCTACAACTGGCAATCAAATTTCGGTGTTTGGATTAATTCAATAATCTTACACGGGAAACAATTATTTTAGAAATTTATTAAATTCAACATTTCCTTTTTTTCATGAATAAGCCAGGAATCTGAGATTCTTATGGGGTAAGGGAGGGATCAGATTCCCACTCAGTCTGAGAATGTGATTCTTGGTTGAATATGTCATCATGAATCACATTTTTATTCCTGTCTCTGCTATGCATCAAAATCAGAAAAGCTTGGCATCACATTCCCATTCATGTCTCTTTCAAACGTTTAAATCATGGGTAGATGGCATCACATTCCCATTCCCCCTTATGATTACTGCCATCCAAACTGAACCTAAAAGCAATGGTTCATTACGGGTGAGTAAAATAACAGGTCATTGCGAATCCAGTCTAAACGAAATGGTTTGGTTTGGTTTTTAATAAGAAATATATATGTAACGTAAATCCACAAACCAAACCATGTAACACAGTATCTAATTGTTTATAACCGGGACCAAACCACATTACTAAAAAACACCGATCCAAACATTTTGGTTTAGATCGGTTTGGACTAGGTCACGATTTAACAGTTGTTTTGCTCACCCCTAAACATAAATGCCCTTCAAATACTAAGTGAGAATCTCGCCTCTATAGTTTTTATACTCAGTTGAAACCGCACACCATCTCTGCAAATCACTTCCTAGAGGTTGTGATCTGTTATTATTAGGAGACTCTGCAGAAGAATCACGCCATCAAATCGTACCTAAATGTAGCAAAAGCGAAGCCCAATCGATGCATCAAATGAAAAGAGCCAGTGCACTGGCAGAGTCTGTGAAAACATTGAATTGTACATAGCCTCACCCTCGCCAGCAAACATGCAGTTTCTACAAGTCGAACCCGTGACAATGCGGTATATAAAAGGTTTATAGAAACAAAGTATGAAATGACAATATGCATCAAATGGAAATTTTAACTCCTAGATTGCATTGAAAATGCATAGTTTTGCACTCTTGAAATATAGAAAAGGTTATACAAACAACAAAGTACAAAATGACATAGTATGCAACTATGCATCAAATGAAAATTTTAACTCCTAGATTGCATTGAAAACAACAAGAAGAAACATATTGAAGAGGTGACATAGTTTTGCACTCTTGAAAGATCAAGCAACTCCGTCCTCAATACAACCTCCCTCTACAAACGCGAGAACCACAATAACAATCCTTCCTCTTGATGTTGCCATTACCATCACGAACTTGATCCACCTTATAGTTGTAATCATAAGTCAACTCAACTAAAGGAGGTATGTCTTCGGTAGCGAAGAACATGATGTGCGGCATTCGCTTGTCAATATGATCATAAAGGATTTTTTGGGCGTAGAGGTTTGGAGAGCAACTGTGGTTTATAAACCTCCCCACATTCCCAAATTTAGCCGCGTCAATGGTAAAGTCATCACCATTCATTCCGACGTCGAATAGATACTCATCGTTACCGACTCTTTCCTCCGCTTCTTGTTCTTGCAGCAACTCTCCCACGTACTCGCAAATAAAACCACCGGATTGAATGAAGTCCGGAGATCTAACACCCCACCCCATTTTCTCAGTCTTGAAAATCTCCAAACAATATCGAAATCCATTTTGGCTAACCCTATTTTGGCAAGAAGGCGGGCATTTGCAAGATGGGCCACACTCATAAATGAGTGGCTTTTTCCTAACGATAAAGCCTTCCGAAGTGAATGGAATGTCGCCCCCATACCTAACGGTGCATGGACATTCCTCGAAATCCAAGCAGCCATTGATGCAATCGCAACCGTGATGGACAGATTGGTTAGACTCGTACCACTCCGGGTAGATCACATTGGTAATATAATGGAATGGTGGAAGTTTCTCATCGTCCACGATGTTGACTACACGAACCGGCTTCACCTCTTTTCCTTGAGAAATATCATCGGCAGCAAAACTAGGTAACTCCAAAACTTCATACTTCTTTGGCATGGAAACATTTACTTCATTGAGTTTAGGTTGCCCAGCTAATCTATTCAAAACAAACTTATAGACCAATTTTCCCCAATCCCCCCTTTCTTGCTTACATTCGGTCACCTTATACAGCCCATCGTAGGTATATGTTGTATGCGACCTTCTTGCAGTCTTCAAAATAACGCGAACAGGGATCTCATCATCCATGCTATTTTTTAGGGCAAGATTTCCTCCTGTAAGTTGTTGATCTTCAGGGGGCTTATCTACAATCTTTGGATTTCCGCCTTGCCCAGAATATATGAGACCATCAGAAGATTCAGCATCATCGCCATAACGACCAGACTTGACAATGCTCGTGGCTACATTTTTCCCATTTATCTCCAGGTAATCGATTCCACCTTGAAATTGATGATGGAGGCCTATAACAACTAGTTCCGCCCTAAATTGGAACGTATCACCAATTTCTACCCCGGGGACTGGTCCTAATAACTTCACGGTGTTCACCCGTTTTTGTTGCTGTTTAAGAAGCATTGCTGCGTTCACAGAAAATTGTTTGAAAGCCTTTCTTTTTTCCTTCGCCTCTTTCTTGTATTCATTTGAAAGCTTGGTAATAGTCTCTTGGAATAGATTCAAAACCTCCCTCACTTTACTGCGACTAACATCTTCTTGGATTTTCACATATGGAACAATACTAAGATCATTTAGTTTTTCGCCCACAAGAACATGGTTCTCGCTTTCTTTGTCCTCAAATAGCGTGTCCTCGCATGGAATAGCAGGTTCCACACCAAGAACAACAGATTTTTCCAGATAAGATTCTGTGTTATCCAGATTCTGTAGTAAAATTGAATCATCCTGTGTACCTTCATTTTCGGGACTTTTTCCTCCGATATTTTTGGTGCCCGTTTCACAGCCAACAAGTTGCAGAGATCTGTGAACTTCATCCACCATTTCCTTCAAATCATTCCGTCCGAGCTGCTTCTCGAAACCATTTCCATCTTCAATTCGCACTTCTCTTTGTTCCCCATCATTTCTTTTTGTGTCTAAAACTTGCATTTGGTCCACACTGCACTTATTACCCAAAATCTTATCGGAATCCGAAGTACCATTTCGCTTTCCAAAGCATAAAGGAAATGTACGACGGGTAGTGACCCCTTTCCGGATCTTTGGGGGTGGATATTTACGAAGACGGGGATGTATGTGAGACAAAGAATTGGAAAAACCCGATGTAGTGACTGGTTCAGCCTCGGTAATGGTTTCCGGTACATCAATCACTTTAGGCTGATCTGGGGTTTTTACCCACACTTCAACATCATTGTCCACTGTCACCCATTGCCAAAGAGCTTCAACATTGTCATTTGACACCTTTGGCTTGATAGTTTCACATTCCATCTCACTTGGTTCCGAATTTTCAACCGGTACGATGTTCCCGTCTTCACCAACTTCTGGATTTCCAGTTGATCTTGCGTCAACCCGAGGGGCATGATCAACCCCGCATGCCGGGAACTGACGGGTGGCAGTTACCTTTCGGCATTTGTAGTTGGCGGGATAGGGGCTGAACGTTGGAGGAGGTCGTTTAACGGTAAATGAAGTCATTCTTGGCAATTGAGGTTCCACTTCAAGATTGACTCCAACAAACGGGTGATAATCCCAGAACTAGGCTGGAAAAAACAATAATAAAAAAAAAACCCAAAACCCACAATCACATTGTATTTCAGGAAGGGAAATGAAAACAGAAACACATTGGTGTACTTGCATAAGGAACACGAGAAAAAATCAAAGAGAGTGCGATTTGTTCTTCCACTTTACCCACGACTCTGGTTTGTTAGTGCTCTAGTGTCCACACGTACAAGAAGAAATCTAGGTGATAGGTAATGTCAAGGACAGAATCCTTACTTTTTAGTAGCAGAATACTTCTAAAATGGATGAGCTCACTAGACAGGAGCTCGAATCTGCGCTCCCTAGACGGGAGCTCGCTCCCATCCAGATGGGAACCTACTTCTAAACAGAATGGAAGTTTCCACACTAATCTTAAGGACGAATTCTCACTTCTCTTTCCAAATATATGCAAGGAAGAAGAAAAAGAAAAAAGAAGCGAGAGGAGTTAAGACTCTCTCTCCTCTTGTATTCTACTACTTATCTACGTATTTAATCCATATAATCCATAAATTTGGCATAAAAATATCAATTGCGATGCCATTTCTCACTCTTATATGTTTGTGTATGTGTGTAAATTTATTCACAGTTGTATTTATTCATTAAATATTACCTCGCCACTCCCAACTTAGGGTGCTTCTACATAACCCCGACCCGCTTCTATCCCCACTCCCACCCCCACTCTGTGCAGCTAAGGGTAGGGGCGGACCCATGGGTGTGCGAGGAGGTGCCTAGGCCCCTGCACAACTTCAAATATTCTCTTTAATTATACAAGTTTTTAAGGTTTGAGTACAAATTCAGCAATGCTATAGCGACTATATAGAATGTGCTACACTACATGGGAAATGAGACACATTTGATTCTTAAAGTAGTGACGCGTCACATTGTATCCAAAATGTGGTGCTTTGATTTGATTCCCAAACCATTGTTGATTCTGTTTACGGGAAAATCGATCCTCAACTTTCGAGTTATCTATGTGGGGTGGGTAGGTAAACGCTGGGGATATCACCTGTCTCACAAGAATACCTAAAAAGAGTATAGAAAGTTCCACTCAGGGAACAATGATATCACAAAATGGAGATAGACAAAATGTTAAATTCCTTAGAGACCCCCTCATCTTTACTCATTTTCCACGAAGACCCCGTAACCTTTAAAAGCGTCCATACTCACCCCCTCATCTATGAAAAATGCAAAACACCCCTTACTCCGTTAACAGAATGACGACAAATGACTATAATACCCCTTAAAAAAACACCCACACTCACCCCCTCATCTATGAAAATCATCCACAGTCACCCCCTCTCTCTTTCTTTTATTTTTTTTAGTGTGTTTGTTTACAAAAAAATTCTGTTTTCAAAAATAAAATTTAGTGAATTTGTTTTTTTATTTCAAAATTAGAGTGTTCATCTTTTGTTTTCAAATTTGATTTTTTTCTCTAAATATCTACATTTGTTTAATTTAAAAACACATACCCAAAAAAAAAAGATATGTGTATATCTTTTTTTAATTTGTGGAAAACAAAACAAATTACATAATAAAAGGAAAACAATACACTCTCTCTTTCTCTTACAAATAAATATTCGTTTATTAAGAAAGAGCCAATTTTTATACCATTTAATCTAAATTTCTATCAAAACAAATCCTGTTTTTTTTCTTACTTTATTAAACAATAAAATCAAACTGTTATATAACCTTTTCGTTTAAGACCGAACTGATATTAAACAAAACTAAAATAATATCAAATAAGTGGTTTTATAGAACAATAATATCATTCAGACAAAAAATAATACCAGAGAAGTCATCTTCAACAAGAATAATATCATATCCGTAGTCGATCTAATAAATAATATCGATTTGGTGAATCTAAGCAGTGAACTCAAAATTGAGTTACGGTTTGTCCGGTCGGGCTCATTTCAATCCCTAAGAACTACTATAAACTACTCCAATATACTTAGGAAGAGAAGTGGGAGGATTATCTACCTTCAATTTGGTGAGAGGAGTGAGAATTTGAAAGTTTATGGGTTTTGCTAGAGGTTGAAGATGGAGTCGATTGCTTGGGATTGGGCTTCAATGGTGGCTCTTGATGGACGAATGTGACTCCATATGTATATCTATAAACATATACATATACAATATAATACATTTACAAAACAGTGTATTGAAGGGCATTTTCATCTGAAAAATGCACAAAACAGGGAGCAGCAAACGGTTGTGTAACAAAAGGGGTCTGTAAGGCTAACGGTGAAAGATGACGGGGTGAGTTTGGTCGTTTTTAAAGGTTAGGGGGTCTGAGTGGAAAATGAGTAAAAATGAGGGGGTCTCTAAGGAATTTAGCTAGACAAAAACAAGAAAGAAATAATAACAGGAAAGAAAAAATTGGGCTTCGGAAATGGCGCCTGAACCACCGCCTCGGACCTGGCTTCTTATTCGCAGGAAGGAAAGCCACACCACCCCTAAAACTCTGAAGCCTCAGCGGATCTGATCCTCTTGAGGTCTGGATCGGAGCCGAAGGAAGTGAATGTGGCCCTCCATCACCGAAAACGATGGAGGTTGGATAATGGATGCTGCTGAGGGTGTTGGCGAGCTGAAGTTGAGGGTAGAAGATATGGCCGGTGAGAGAAAGGGGGGGAGGTGGAGGTGAAAAGGGCGGTAGCTCCACTCACAAGAGATTAGGGTTTCTTCAGATGGGGGGAGGCGAGAATGAGATTAGGCTTTCGATCGTCTCCAACTGAGGTAAATTCTCACTCTCTCTCTCTCTCTCTCTCTCTCTCTCTCTCTCTCTCTCTCTCTCTCACACACACACACACACACACACTAAAAAGTTTAATTTTGATGAACTGCTAGAATGATGAACGCTTAATTTTTTCATAACATATGTCATTTGCGGAGGGTGGGGAATATTAAAAAAAAACTGACAAATTGCTAGGCACCGGGTACTCCCCGAATACTAGACCTAGGCACTAGTCGGTGCCCAACCGCCCAGCCAACTAGGGGCCAGAGCAAGAATTTAAAGGTAGTGGGGGGTCAATTATTTACAACAGCTATAATGGAGCAAAGAAGTAGGAAATGTAGATATGCTTCTTCGCTACTAGCACAAAAGCTAATTGGAGCTGATAGCTTATTAAAAATAACTCTCTACAAACATATAGAAATGAAAAATTAAAATGCGAACCCACTTCAACAAGACCGAAGTTTGTCCAAATTATCAAAACACATCCACAAACAAAATTCTCCTACATCGAGTTGAATCAAAAGCCCTAAGTTAGTTGACGCAACTTGATCCTTACTGAGAACAAAACTCAAATATATCCTCAAACAATCCAAAGAACATGATATAATCAACAAAACTAAGTGAGTAAATTCTCATAGTGCAAAGCGATATTAATCAATGCACAGGTCCTCGTCCCAAGTGAATTATTTACCAAAAGGTTCAACACACTTAAACAATGAATAACAAAACAACGAAATCAATGTTGACTTCTGAATGCAATGCAACTAAGGTTCCCCAAGCTTATACTATCCTATAATTAATTCCTAGAAAAAGGAAATCATAAAGTATAAAATTTACCAATTTTGCCAGAAAGTTAATTGGTTTTTGGGTTTTTCAATTTCTAATTGAAGCCTATGAGTTCATTATCTTACTTGATATGGAGTAAAGAAAGCTAATTGTACCCATTTTTGGAAGTGTTATCCAAAGTGAAAGAACAGCGCTAGTTGCAGAAAGCAAGAGAGAGAAAAGCTTTCATTTTTATTGAACCGCCAGTTACAAAGGGAAAAAAAACCAAGAAACAAAAACTAGGAGTTGGGCTCCCATTGGCATCCTTCATAGCAATATTAAACAACTCACAAGGGAGACGACAACTCCATTTGTACAAGCAAGAAAGCCTACAAATCCTTAAGGGCTTTCACGGTTCAGTTTTTCAAAAAGAATGACAGGGAAAAAGAGAGGGCAAGTTCTATAATTCTCGAGATCTTTAGGGCAAGAGTATAGTACTTGTTGAACAAATTTTAATTACAGAAAACCCCAAAATATCATACCATGTCTAATGAAATTTTAACTCAGTGGGGTCACTTGAACCCTGACCCTACTTGCCACCCCTTCCCTACGCCCCTGAGCCCGTGCCTAACAAGTTTTAGAACCTTTATTTTAGTTGAAAATTTTATCAACAGTGTATTGATAATGAGTCATTCCTTTCATCTTCAAGTTCAATGGACTCAATGCAAAATTGACTCATTTAATAACAAGTTCTTTGGGTGGAATCTTGAATAGATTTCATGTAACAATATCCATTCCGAAGTTGCTAATTTGTGCGTAGTTATGTAATTGTGTTGTGTCATAAATTCTCACTCTAAGGATAGGTGACAATCTCCCAATAATATCATGAATAGATTTCGAGTCATTAATGTCCCTTGTGAATTGCGTGTAACAAAATCTCAACTATATAATGTGGATCCTTAGGGGAAAGGAATGATAGATGACTCTTGTGGCTAACCAATATACTATGATCCTCCCCTTTTATAGATGTTTTGAATATCTTTGAACCCCTTATATCATATCTAAATTTAAAAAATACTTGAAAAATGTGTCTATGCACTTACATAATAAAGATACATTGTAAAATTGACAAATTTAAGTTTAAATCAGTATTGAAGTTTTTTTTCTAACATACTGATGATTTCATGGTCTAATAGGAAAGAGTAGATATTTGTACATGAAACTAAATACTATAATAAAATGGATATATGCATATAGATATAGATATTCATTATAAAATTGAAAGCTTAGCCTTTCAACAAATAGCAATAAAAGTTTGTAGCCTAATAGGTACAGAACTAGTTTATATGAAAAAATTAAGGTAAAACCGCTAAGTGATTTTAAATTAGTCGAATGTACGTAAGAATTATGGGAAACCTTGATTCGCTTATAGATTCGTATCGTTTTTGCATGAATCATGAATCGAACCGTGAATCGTATGATTCACTACAGATTCTAGATAAACTTCGATTCACCTATAGATTCGTATTGTTTTTACTTGAATCGCGAATCGAATCGTGCTATTCTGACAACTATGGTTCCAACGCTAATCGGGTAGAACCGGAACCGAACCAAAACCAGTCAAGTCTTGTTGTTTGGATCTGGACAGGTTCTATACGTATATTGGTTAGGTTTTAGTTCTTATTTTTTAGAACCTGTTGGATGGTCTGGTTATTGGATTTCTAAAGAACCGATCTAATCCGAACCGTGTGCACCCATATCTAGTGCACGAAACATACCTAATAAGCAGAGTGTTGAATTTGAATTCAACTCAATTAGTAGATTGAAAATAGTCACATATAACCAAAAGAAAAAACGAAAGAAGCAAACTTACCTAATGCTTCTAGTTGAGAACAATGAAGCACATATCGCTCGCCCTCTCTTTTCTATAACCACAACCTCCTCGTTGATTTAACTCCTTCTCTGGATCTGTGATCTTTAGGGTTATATCTCTGCTCCCTGCTCCCGCCGCTGCTCCAGCTTCGTGCGACTAAGTTATGAAAGACCCAAGTAATACTCCAAACCCTAAGTGCCTTTTTATAGCTAGCCTAGAATTATGATTTGTTTGGAATCCTAATTATATGGGAATTAACTCTATCGTTAATTTGGAAGGTTTTGAAACCGACTTTGATTGGAAGTGCTGTGGTCCCAGCTTTAATTTTTCATTTGCACCAATCATGGGTGGACACGTAGGTAATGGAGATTGTGCACCAATCTAGGCAACCAGTGTGTCCTATACCAACAATCTTGAGGCCACATGGCATTATTTGATAGGCGTAAAAATCAATAGCTGTCCAATAACAAGAATCAAGATTGAAATCAACTGAATATGGAAATATCCTAGTGAAATTAGGAATGTTTCCAAACCGAGAGCAGCCATAGGCCCGAAGGCAATCGGGATTACTTGACGATCAAGTTATGCGGTATTCCTATGACGGAATCAACAAGACAAGTTCATGCATGACGAGCAATTCAACAATGAGATTAAATTCCTTATATGCACCCGGTGGCAACTATTCCTATAAGGTTTCAGACACCATTATTATGGGCTTCGCGTTTATTGTTGCTCTTAACCGTTTATCTTGTAGAGCCTCCGGAGTAGTACATCCTTATAAAAATTCAGTTTGATAGTATATCATAGTACATCCTTAGAATTATTGAGGAATCAGACAGTACGTATTATAAATCAAAATTCAATTTTTGATACATCTATCGATGTCCGATCAAGCTGATTCTTTCCTTGGATATACTACCATCTGAGCTCTACAAGATGAGCAGTTCAGATTATAACGGTAAAAACATGGTGGGGCCCTGCAGTGCGAAATTCACCGTTTCTACCGCCAATGGAAAGAATTTAATCTCTCATACAATATTTAATTGTAGTTCCTCTTTGTCAAATAAAAACATGGGAAGGTGTTGATTATCACGGGTGAGGCTTAATAGGACCTTTTGTACCCATAGACAGTGGCGGACCTATGGGGTGCAAGCAGGGTCATGATCCTTGCACACCCCTCCAATTATCTCAATGTTATTTTATATTAAATTTATAAAATTATAAAAAAAAATCCCCTCAAAAGTATGTTACTAGCATATACGGATGATATTTTGCTTTTAGTTTATGAGCATATATATGTGACCCTCTCGCTGAATCCTTCGTCTGCCACTACCTATAGATAAGTAACAAGCATCTGGTTTCTTTATCTTCTTTTTAACTTAAGTGTTCTCATAGATTCTAAACCTTAGGAACGTCCCTCCAATTCAAAATTGATAAACACTATTCCTAGTGGACTTTGCGGCTGGCGAGGCTCTGGTTCCGTTGACCTGATAATTGGGACCTTTCGGTTGACCAGGCTTTGGCTCCGCTGACCACGACTCAATACCTGGTAGACATTTCGGCTGGCGAGGCTCTGGTCCCGCTGAGCCGATAATTGAGACCTTTCGGCTGACCAGGCTTTGGCTCCGCTGACCATGACTCAATACACAATTCCTGGTGGACTATTTGGCTGGCGAGGCTCTGGTTTTGCTGACCCAATAATTGGGACCTTTCGGCTGACCACACATTCTCCTTACTTTCCGGTTTCCTTTAACTTAGAAAGTTTTTATGTGATCTACTACGTAAGTACCAACTTGGGAACCTATTTGTTCATTCTAGCAATCCATCAATATATCACCTCAACTTTACAATAAGTCAATAGAGAATAAAATGATACCTCAATTAACACTACAAGAGAATCAGACTTTTTGCGAGGAAATAAATTCCTTGCTAAATACCCAAATTTCCTCGCAAAAGGTTTTTTGCGAGGAATTTTCATTCGTCACCGGTTCCTCGCAAATGGGTAGTCTCCGATTGGATTTTGCGTCCAAAATTTTGTTTCCTCGCTAAAAGGTTTCTTTTTTGCGAGGAAATTTCACTTGTTGCTAATGAGCGAACCCTTTTGCGACGAAATGCATTGGCGAGGAAATTCATACGTTTGCCTATAAAGTATTTTCCTCGCAAAATGGTGAACCCTTTTGCGAGGAAATTCATATATTTTGGTGATTCAACATTTTCCTCGCAAAATGGTGCACTCGGTCGCAACAACCCAAATTTCCTTGCCAAATATACATGTTTAGCGACAAAGCATTTCCTCGCAAAAGGGTACACTTAGTAGCAAGAAACCAAATTCCCTAGCAAAAAATAACTTTTTGGCGAGGAAAATTTTTTTTGTCGCAAAACAAGAGATCTATTTTGCTAGGAAAATTATCCTCGCAAATTAAAAACCAGTCTTCTTTTTGCGAGGAACCCCACAATATAACTCTTTTAGCGAAAAAAAAAAAAACCCTTGCTAAATGTTTTCTTTTTGATTCCTATCATACACTATATATATTTCAAATAGCACAATTCATCATACTCAAAGGCAATAAAAAGAACATTTAACCATTTCACAAATGTCAAAACATGGTACTTCAATCCCGAGAACATACCACCATGTATCAAGTATCTATACAAAAACCACAACAAAGGACTAAATTATGTACTAGTATTAAGTACCAAAAGTGAAGGCATCATTCTAACGTCCTCCTTCCATGTAGAAGTCCCAAAAACTAAAGACGGACTTCAATAGCCTTCTCCTTTCATCTAGAAGTCCCAAAAAAACGAAAGGCGAAAGCGGCTTTGAGCTCAAATCAACATTGGTCTCCCCATCTAGTACTCCATTGCATCTTCATCCCCCAAAAGATCACCATCATTTGTTGAGCAATCTGCATAAGTGATGAAAATGTTCACAAATTCTACGAACTCCAGTATGGTAGATTGAGATTTATGATCCTTAAAACACAGCACACCCCCACCCCCACCCCCACCCCGTGGCTATGTAGCATACAACAAGATCCACAAGTTCACATGTGCATTCCATTCCCATACAACCATAAAGCTTTGATTTTTTTCCCCCCTCCGTTCATGGTTTCAATAACGTGTTTTTTTTTTTTCCAAGTTCATGTAGTAAAATAGTCCCCCTGCATTTTGACGGGGCACAACCATCCCCAAACTACTTGTTTGCCTTATATTACTACCGAAATCTTTTATCCGAGGGAAGAAAAAGATGGGGTTTTATTGGTTCATCTCGTGGGAAAAAAAAAATCAATGGTCTTCCTTTGACAGTTCTGAATGCTAGCAGTTCCCAATCTTACAAGGTACTAAATTCCCGACTATCTAAGCCCCATATATATAAAAATCCAGATTATAAGGAATAGAGAGCCATTGGTCTTTGGTCAAGGACTCCAATCTAAGGGCTTATATGACTGATAAAATCTATGATGATGAATACTCAGCACCTCTTACTAGTAACCAATTTTAAACTATGGAATTATTTGTCCAACAATGCTTGTATTCCTCTGATCAGTGGCGGACATAGAATTCATAATAGGAGACATTTAAACTTTAAATAGTTACCTGGAAGGGCAGAGACTATCTTGACTGCCTTCCTCTTGTCTTTGTCATCATGTAAATCCAATTTCAAAATAAACTTCTGCAATAAAAATTAAAGAACATAGATCTATATCAGAATCAACCAAATTTACTCAATATAGAAATAAAAAAGTGCTTTTTAAATCTCTCTTTGAGGCCACTCTTAACCAACATTATTGGTACAAGACGGGAAAAAAAAAAACAAACACTTTAGAACCCTTGCCAGCTCAATATTGGTGTAAACTCTGTATCTCCCTCTTATGGTTTATATCCTCTCCAATTGTTACATCATTCTGAAGGAGGTTGCCAACATGTAAATAGCCAGAAGATTTATTTCTACGCAAACCCATGTGACAAAAAATTGGATGGCGCCCCTAGCTACGAGTTACCAACTCATGAACCAAGTAAACAGAGTTATTACTCTTAGTGACAAACCATCGCTATAACCTTCTTCTTCCCAAAATCAGAAAGTATTCATGGTTAATTACGTCATGGAACAGAATTTGCAAGCAATTGAGGAGCATAAAACATAACACAGTGATATTTGACAATCAGAGATGGAAAAACAGTTGAACAATAACAGAGTTTTTTCATTACCAGATCCGTTGGCACCGACGAGAAGGCATCGAGATCGAGATCCGGAATGAGATAATCGGAACCGAGAGAGAGAGAGAGAGAGAGAGAGAGAGAGAGAGAGAGAGAGAGAGAGAGAGAGAGAGAGAGAGAGAGACCAACAGTACCTCCATCATCACTTCCTTGGAGAAAATCATCGGCCAGCTGCTATATATGTCGGACGTGGTGGCGGAGTCGGCGAGGAAGGGATGAGATTCGGGGATTTTTTAGAGAGGTCAGGAGACAAGTTGGGGGAGGAGATTTGATTTTGGGATTTTGGGAATTTGGTTTACGGAGGGATTGACGAAAGAAAGATCTGGAAGCAAGAGGAAGGAGAAAAGAAATTTCAATCCTAAACTTAAGTCTAAAATAAAATATAAAATGTTATTGTTGATACCCATCAATGCTAGCGTTGTCTTTTTGTCAGTCAAAAATTGAAAACAAGCGCCAAACAAAAATTGGAGAATTGGAAACAAGCGCCAACTGTAAAATTGCCGTACCAAATCTAGTGCATATGTCACACTATTTGCCTATGCACCAAACTGTAAAATTGCCGTAAAATTGTATTACTCGAGGGTCGTCAGAGTATTTTTCTTCAAATTAGAACCATCTACGTTTTACGTGGGAGAGATCATATCCTCCATGCAAAAAATCAAGTAAATTAATTATGATTAGGTACCTGATCGAAGGAGACAAATTTTTGGTGTACAATGAATCAACGTCCCGATGAAAGGGTTTTCAATACCCAATAGGCTTCAAATTTGGCAAGAGTGATTAAAACAACAATCCTAACAAAGTGAAAGGTTTGGATCGTCATAATTGTGTTGTCATCGTGTGGCTAGCGTACATTATCCTATAGCATAATAATTTGGTTCATAACCAAGTAAGTCTGACGTATAGGATTACAAAGCAGGTGCATACTCGATTTCTTGAATGTTCGATCTAAACCGTTACGATTTAATATCTTATCAAATATATCACTTTCCCCGAAAACGGTGGCGATCAAATGTCGGCAACCACCTGATCGGATCACATTCGGTGCATCTAAAAGCAATAATGTCTTATAATGCATGACTTAACGGCCATCAGAGTAATTTTTTTCGAATCGGAACCGTCTAGATTGTAAGTGGGAGTGATTATATCCTCCATGGAAAAAATAAATTGATTTAACTATCGTTACGTACTTGATCGAAGAAAATAAATTATCGGTTGATAATGAATTAACGTCCCCGATGAAAGGGCATTCAATACCCGATGTACTTCAAATTTGGCGATAGTGATTAAAATAAAAAGACAAACAAAGTGAACGGTGTGGATCGTCATAATTGCATTGCGATCGTGTGGCTAGCGCATAAATGCATAATATAATCAACATTTTATACATATTATGTTAATTACAAATATTCAATTTTGACCTATCAATTTCAAAATCAAAATTTTCATTTGTATTATTCAAAAATTCATTTTTTTTCCTAATTTTTTTTAAAAATAAATTTATTTTGCAAAAATGTATTTTTGACTTATTAAGTCAAAATTTTCAAAATTTATATTTTTTGTTATCAAAATTTAACAAAATATTTTTTCCCCTAATTTTTTTTTTTCGTTTTTGTCATTCATAAATTCATTTAAAATTTTCCTAATTTTCCCCTTATTATGGAATTTGGCAACTCAATTTGTTCAATAAAAATATTTTTTTAAATTATTAATTAATTTATTTATTCATGGCAAGTCCATTTATTTAATTAAAATTTATTCATAATTTTATTTTTATTTTCCCTCAAATTTTCCCTTATTACGGCAAGTCAAAATTCAATATTTTTATTTTCAATATCTTAGGCTTTAGCGACCAAAAGTTCGATTGCCTCGTAAAAACCAACTTTATTGCAGTAAATGAATTTCCTCGCAAAATGTTTATTCCCCTTTTAAAACCAAAAATTTTTCTCTCCCCCACGAAAATTTGGTGCCTTGTTTAGGAGGAAACAATTAGCGGGGAATTTTGAAATTTCCTCGCAGATACTCCTAGCACAAAAAACACTATTGCCTTTTAGCGACAAAGTTTTAACTGCCTCGCAAATAACTAATTTCTTTTGCTGCAACCAAAATTCCTCGCAAATTATTTTTAACATTAGCGTAAAAAAAATTGGCACATGAAATCACTATTGTCTTTTTGCGACAAATTATTTTATTGCCTCGCAAATAACCAACTTGTTTCAGCAACAAAAATTCCTCGCAAGTTGTTTAGAACTTTAGCGTCCAATTAATTTAACACAAAAAATCATTATTACCTTTTAGTGACAAAATTTTATATTTCCTCGCAAATTGGCGGCAACAATTAGCGAGGAATTTTTGTAATTCCTCGCAAATACTTGGCTAGCGGGGTGAAATTGTCGGCGCGAAAGTTTTAGCAAGGAAAATATGCATTCCTCGCAAAAAGGTGTCTTTAGCGAGGAAATTATTTTTCTCGCTAAAACTTTGTCCCATTACCAAGGGAACATTAATTTCCTTGCAAATAGTGTGCCTTTAGCGAGGAAAGTTTCAGCGAGGAAACCAATTTCCTCGCTAAATGCCTGATTTCTTGTAGTGTAATAACATTCAAATGATTCACATATCACAAAATTTATCCTTTATCAAGCCTAATGGAATTTAACTCCAAGGTTATCAATTAATGATCAACTAAGTACATCAAAACAAACATTAACCAATATGTTTTTATAACTGTTTCTTTACGTTTTTACAACTAATAACCATGAAATATATCTAACTTTACAGTAGCTACTAAGCTTTCAATATTATGAACTTTAATTATGACAACAAAACAAATCATATTGGACATGAGTAATCAGCCAAACAATAACCATGCACATCATCACTTCCTGGACAAAATAAATTTTCGGTTCATTATCATGACTTCCACCCGTAATGTAGTAGATTGCATCCGTAAGGTTTCGTTTCATTCGGGCTCATTGCAAGCCCTAATACAAGGTTAAAGTACACGAAATATATTTTGGGGTTAGGGAGTAGGAGGTTTCTACCTTTGATCAGGATGAAAAGCACGGTGTTGGAGTCGGTTGGGTTTGGATTGGCTGCAAAAATGAAATTTTCCAGCAGCGACTTTGAACTGAAATATCACGATCAAAACTCGACCGTTTTGGATGATTCTCATGTCTACAATCGAGCTTTCAAAGTCCTCTACAACCTTGAAGAAGGATTCTAAACTAGAAAACCAATTTAACTAGGAGAAAAATGACGATTTGTGAAAGGTCAAGGAGCTGTCTGGAAAATATAGCCGAGATCTTTACTGAACTTTGGATGGCTACAACTCACTCAAAACTCAACCGATTTGGGTGATTCTTATGTCAAGTCGAAGGCCTCGACTCCCTCTACAACTTTTATTTAGAAATTGAAAGCTGGAAACGACTGTAACTTGGAGAAAAATGGAGTTTTCCAAAGGGTATATGGGCTACCCAAAAATGAAAACGGTGGTGTGGGTGCATGGAATCATTTTTCCTCCTCCCTCTCTTTTCTTAATTCTCCCTCTCTCTGCTCATATTGGTTTCTCTCTTGGTCAAAGAGACGAATTGGTGATGGTCTTCTTCTTCCTTTCTTCTTTTCTTTCCTTTCTTTCCTTTCTTTTCTTCCCTTCTCTCTCTCCTTCTCTCTCTCAATTTCCAGTGGAGGTGTGTCAATGAGGAGTGGGAAAGGTTGAGCCGGATTGGGGTTTGTATAGAGGTGGTGGAGTGTAGGGGGGAGTGGGTAATGGCAGAGAGAGGAGGGAGGAGAGGTCTGATTTTTCAGAGTTTGGGGTGGTGTGTGGTGTTGATTTTGGTGGGTGGAGGAGTGGAGAGTGGGGAGGAGAGAGAGGGAGTTGGTAGAGTGCATATGTATGCATATATGTATTGTGTATGTGTTTATATATGCATATATATGACATGTGTGTGTAAATCTAAATGAACATGTATATGTATATGTAGTAGGAATTTGTTAGGGTTTAAAATGAAATTACGAAATTAAATATAATTATCCACATAAAATAAAATTTAAAAAATAATCCTAATTAAAATTTTAAAATAATCCTAATTTTATTTATAAAAATAAGGATTATTACATTATACATATTCTTGTAATTAGATACCACACTTGATGGATAGAACTTATTTTTATTTTCTTACTTCATAGCATATAGTGACTTGATGATAATTTTATTATCACCGCCTAAAGCGGTTTATAGATTGAGACTATGATTATTTTGGACAATTCTTCTTGAAGTTATGAGTTGAGTACATTTGGTTTGGACATTCAGGTTATGAGTTGAGTATATATTTGGTTTGGACACTCGGTTTATGAGTTGGGTATATTTGGTTTGGATGCTCAGATTATGAGATTGATACGGCTGATTGATTTATGTTAGAGTTGTAGTATTGTGAGCATGGTTGTGCTCCCTAGGGATCACATACGGTAAAAGTCTAGAAACCCACGCAAGGTAGGTGTTCTTATGCCTTTGAGTTAGTAGGCCTGAGAAATGGGTTGTGAGTTTTGGAAATGCATCTTATGATGGTTCCTGGGGTGAGTGTGTCGGTCTACAAGTCTACCTTGTGACTTGAATTATGTGAGAGAAGCTTAAGTTTGGTTTGATTATGGCTAGGTAATTGAAGATTTGGAGTTCTATCGTATCGAAACGGATTGTTTCGTTTCTTTTTCTTTATTTCGTTTTGATGCTTGAGAAGTAAAAGTTGCTATATATTCATTTTTTTCTCTTTTGCGCTTATTAAAACGTAAGTTTTCTTAGAATGTTGCATATACGCACTTAGAATTCGACTTGCTCATGAAAGACAAATAGAATAAAATTATCTTTATTGTTAGAACATGTGTGAAGGTTAAGTCCCATATTGAATAAATAGAAAAATGGTTGGACCTTAATATACAATTGGATGACTTACCACTTACAAGGCTTAGCCTTTTTAAGTTGATATGAGTCATTTAATGTATATTGGGTCCAACGAATGAGGTGGACTCCATGGATACTCCCCAGAAGGTTGGGATTTACCCAAAAAAAAAGGTTGGGCCTTGTGCACGCCGGTGCAGTGGAAACGATGGCGGGATCGATGCATCTTTTGCTAACTCCCAACATTTTCCACCGTCATCAATCCGCCGGCCGTTTCTCTTTTCTCCCTTGCTTCTCCTTGAAGGCCCGCTTGCAATCCGTCCACTTTTCAGATCCGGTGATGCTGTTCCTCGGCTCGGTATCGGGTTTTTCCTCTCTGTATCGTTTCTTTTCTCAACTTCAGATTTCATTTTAAGTATTTTGGGTTGGATTTTTTTATTCCATGGGGGATTTTTCTCTTCCCTTCATTGGTAAGGGCTCTGATCTTGTTACTTTATTCGTGGATAATCTGCCGAATGCGATGGATTCTGTTTGGTTACGGCAGATTTTCGAGGGTTCTGATAAGGTTATGGATGTCTACATCCCGCATAAAAGGAGCATTAGGACTAATAGGAAATTCGGGTTTGTTAGATTTAAATTCAGAGATGAGGCTTTAAGAGCAGTGCAGAGTTGGGATGGGGCTCTTATTAGAAACCATAAATTACATGTGAAGATTGCTAGATTCAACTCTCCCAAAGCCGATAATGTCTTGAAGAAGCCTTCTGTTCTTGGTGAATCAGCCAGGGGTACTTCTTTTGCAGCCAACTTTGTTAGAAAGGCTGGGAGTTCTTCGATACCTTCCTATGCTGAAGTTGTGAAAAAGCCGAACCCTTCGTCATCTTCATGTACGATCAAAGCATGTGAGCTTCCTGTTGCGGATGGGGAAGGTTGGTTGTTGAGAAGCGCAATTGCTAAGGTCCCTTCTCGTAGATCAATCGAGTCTATCAGAGATGCTTTCATCAGTGAAGGGGTTCTTGACATTCAAATTAGATCAATGGGAGGCAATTATATGGTGCTGACTTTTCCCTCTTTAGAGATTATGAGGTTTATGCTTGATGATAAACGTTGTAATTGGTTGGAGAATTTTTTTGAGGAGATACGTCAATGGAGCCCTGATTTGGCTTTGGATACATCACGATTAGTTTGGATTAAGTGCTACGGTGTGCCTTTGCATCTCTGGAATGTGGATACTTTCTTTAACATTGGAAGGAATTGGGGAGAGGCTATTATGCTTGATGAAGGTACATCACGTGGACTTTCATTCGCTTCTGGTAAAGTCCAGATCTCCACGAATTCTTTTGATGTTATTAATCAAGTTATTAAATTGGAGGCAAATGGAAGAATTTATCCTATTCGGGTTGTCGAAGAACAGGTTGTGGAACCCTTTTCTTTCGTGAAGGCTTGTAATTGTAATTTTAATCACAAGAATTCAATTTTGGTTGAGGAATCTGTTGATTTGATTGATCTTAAGGATCATGAGGATCCTAATAGTTTGAATGAGGTCTCAATGGTGGGTAATTCTATTAGTGTGAAGGAAGTTGCTACAAGTGATGCGAGGTCCCTAGCGGATGTTGTCCATAACAACAAGACAAAGGACGTTGATGAGTGGGTCACGGTGGATGATGAAGTTTCGATTGAGAATGCTAAATATGAGGAGGCGACAAATTCTAAGAACTCTGATTGCGATAAAGCGGATTGCTCGACAGATAATGGAGTGGGTAATAGTGATGATGGGAGTGATACAAATTTTATAGATGGGTTTGTTGCTGACTCCAATCTTTCAATTTCATTCGTCGAGGATGCCATTTTAGCTAATTCCAACAAGGATAAGGAGGTAGTAAATTTTGATCAAGGCTTTTGGAATCTTTCCGAAGTGGGTTTTTTTAATGAGAAAGATGTTGAGGGTATACATTTAGTTGTGGATCTCAATCCAAATGATGCTGTGAAAAATATTGAGAAAGGAAAAAGGAAGCAGAAAATGATTGAAGATAAGCTGTGTTTTCCGAAATCTAAGAAGAAGGGTCGTCGTAAACAGAAAAAATGTGTTGTGTTCAAATCTGCTATTGCTGCTGCTGCCCTATCTGTTTCTTCTAATGGCATGAACAGGTTTCATCTAAATGCAGCTCAGGCTTCTCAGTCAATAAGCAAGATCTTGGATGAAGATTATTTGGGGGAAGATGATGAGATCATTAGCAATTTTTCTGTTGCAACTTAATTTTGTCGTTTGTGGTGTTTGGGCGCTTTGGTTGGGCTTTGTTTGGTCTTTTGGTTTAGGCTTTTCTTTTTGGATTGTGTTTTCTTGTTGGGGGTTTGGTTGGCTCCTTGCCAACATCTGGTTATTCTTTCCCTTTTGGTTCTTTGCTGCAGGTGTCTTGATGCCTTGTTGCTTGGATCCCTTAATCTTTGTAATTCGTTTTCAAAGGTTATAAAATTTTGCCTTTCAAAAAAAAAAAAAAAAAAAACTCCCAACATTTATGTGTTGGGTATTTTACATGCGTTTTCTTATCTTCGCCTTCAGCACGTTTCCTATTGAGTTTCGACTCACATTGTGCATGTAAAGACCCGAAATTTTTAAATTGATTTCGATATAATTACATCGTTCTTAAATTCAAATTTAATACTATTTCTTTAAATTTACTCTCATGTTTCCCTACCAAGTTATTTTCACAAAATTGTTTACATGTATACACATATATACATATCATTTCATTACACCAACCAAATTGCCCTAACTATATTTCCCTCCTAATTAAATATTCTATTAACCAATAATACCCTATTATAACCATTGAACTACCAACCCCATCACATCCATCTTCCCCCAGCCTGACCATTTTTGGCCTCCTTTAACCAATGGATATGAACCCTTCTCTGAACAACCCTTTATTCATGGGATTATAGCCTAATACTTTGAACTCCTATATATATTATGCACTCCCTGAATCCGAAAATTGAACACACTTAAATCTCCCCCCTCTTCACTGAGTCGGTAAGCAAACTGCACCAGCAGAAATGTCCAACATCTTGAGTATCATTGCCATCATCTTTTCAGAGTCCAATTTTTTTCCCCCTAGCAAATCTACCTCTCAATTTCATTAGTCCTCATTTTATTCTTGATCTTCTTCCCTGGTCTTTTACATAAAAGTTAGAGAGAAGGTCGACAACCCACATGCATCCTATTTCTTTCCCTCGAAGCTGACCCACCAATATCATCATTTAGACTATACTTTTTCCATGTTCTTTCTTTTTCTTTTCCTGGGTAAGAAAAGTAGACAAAGGGTAGAATGCTACTATAAACATGGAGAGTTTTAAGTTCAGAAAATCAAAGGTGAAGTGATGACCGATCAAAAGGAGATTTTAGGAGATTGTTCATGCAAGTGGGATTTATGATTGGGACGGCCACGATCCTTAGTTAAGGTACTGGAAGGATAAAATAATTCTAAATCTTCGGAGTAATTTTTACTGATCGTCTCTATTTGTACTCTTTTGTTATTGTGATCTCATTATTGACTCTACTACTCTAGTAATACCATTACATTTGTGAAATGTGGTATATCATATTTGTGCTGCTGATTATCATGGAGCAGATTGGTACGTGTGCAAGTCTGCCGGGTCCGAAAAATTAAATGAGTTATGATTGATTGATTGCACTGCGGAGAATCAGAGTATTATTGGTTTTGATGTAGCTTGTTGGCATTTGAAAATTATTTTGACCTTGGTAGTGTTTGGCATGTTACCGAGATGAGCCGGGTATGAGGCTTAAGTTATTGTTGTGAAAGTTTGATTCGGTTGAAGTTGTGAATACCGTTTATTGATTTCGTACTGTCCTCTCATTGTTGTTGTATTCTATATATACTTCCCAATTCCCACGTAGTTTATGTGGCAAGTACAGAGCAGAAAATGTAGACCGGCCGTTGGAGTATTTTGAGGACTATATTTGTTGTCTAGAGATTTTTGGAGCATTATTTATTGAGGAGGATTTTAAGATCATTGTATTCAGTTTTGTGGTTTTAGGACCCATATCGATTGTAATATTAGAGACATTATTTACTTTTGAGGTATTAACATTTCGGGGTCGTTATAGTGTAATCCAATAGTTTAGGCCTCGTTTGATTTGCGGATTAAAATAAATGGGATTAATAATCCTGGGATTGGTAATCCCGGATTATTTATCCTAGTATTAATTTCATCCCTAAGCTACCCAATCCCATGTTTGATTCGCGTGAAATTATTTATGGGATAAATTTTTTAAATCAAAAACATTTTTTTTTTTGAAAAAAATGAGTTGAAAAGTTTTTTTTTTAAATTATTAATTTTTTAAAAAATGAAAAAAAATCTTTTTTAAAAAAATATTTGTGGAAAACAGTTTTTGAAAAACATTTATTTTGAAAAAAATTTAAAAATATTATTTTTTAAAACAAATGATTTATTTTAAAAAAATTATTATTTCAAAAATAATTTATTAAAAAAGTTTTTTTATAAAATATTATTTCCAAATAATTTTTTAGATATATTTATTTTTTTGGAAAACTTTTTTTTTTGTATAAATAGAGTTTTTTTAGATAAATAATTATTTCCAAAAAAAATTAGATTTTTTTTTGGAAAACATTTTTTTAATATTTTTTAAAAACTAAATTTGTTATAGAAAATATTATTTGAAATTTTGAAAATACATTTATAAATTTTTTATTTTTTTTGTAAATCATTTTTTTAAAAAACAATTTTGAAAACAATTTTTGAGAACAATTCGAATATCATCCGAATATTTTCGTAAACAATCTCATCTTTGTCAATCCCACTCAATCCTACCTCCCCCCGGGATTATTTAGTACCCCGCATATAAGGATAAAAATAATACCGGGATTAACAATCCTAAGTATCATTTGGGAACCAAACATGGGATAAGTCAAGAAGTGGTACAGTTAGTCCTATCCCAGACAGTTAATCCACGAATCAAACGAGGCAGGTATGAGTTGTATTATATGTATGAAACTCTAACTCATCTGGTAGAGATTGTAAACTTTCGGAAAACCTATGGGTACAGACCCATAGGTACTGAAAATGTACAGAAGTGTTCAGGGACCTACTTGTGGGTTCTACACGGATCATCCGAACCGGTCATTCATCTTAGAATAATTTTTCGAGGAGCCCCGCCATAAATTACTTTGATCCGAAGTAGGTAAGTGGTTGATCCAATATCTCCCCATTTCATTCAAAACGATTTTGAATGAAACATGGAGATATTGGATCAACCACTTACGAACGTCGGATCGAGGTGATTTCTCGCAAGGCCCTTCAAAAAATTATTCTAATATGAATGAACGGTTCGGATGATCCGTGTGGGACCCAAAAGTGGGTCCCCGAACACTTCTGTGCATTTTCTATACGTGTACATTTTGTACACGTAGTGAAGTCCGTAAACTTTGAAGGATGTGTAATAAAAATCGACTTTGATTTGGGAACAAATCCAAAAACGGATTATTCGTTTTTTTCATTTTGTCCTTATTCAAATTTTTTTTGCGTTTGTTAGTTTGCGTCAAGATTTTGTGGTTTCTGGATTCCTCTCGACGAGACGAATCTAACAAGTATAAATTTATGGTCGAACCAAATATTTTTTTGAATAAAGCCGAAATACTTGGATTATTGGTACAATTTTGGCTTTATTCAAAAAAATTTGAGTTTTGACCATAATTTTATACTTGTTAGATTTGTCTCGTCGAGAGGAATACAGAAACCACATAATCTTGACGCAAAAACTAACAAAAAAAAATTGAATAAGTACAAAAATAAAAAACGAATAATCCGTTTTTGATTTTTTTTTTTTCTCCCAAATTTGTATAAGATTGGGACACGTAATATAGATATTGACACATATGGGAGTTGGCTCCTTCTATTTGTAGAGTCAACCTTCGTTTACCTTTTATTCATTTATTTTAGCTAAAACCTCATTTGTCATCATTTGAAAATGCCCAGGTTTTGACATCGAATTTGACAGTTCAGAAATTCTGACCCACAAGTGGGTCTCCGAATAAATCTGTGCAAAATTTGTACCCTTATATTCCGTACCCCTAGCCTCCTCCTTTTCAAATTGAAGAAAGTAGCAAACCCGGTGGAAATGGAGCGGAAAACTCCTCAAAATTGCAAAGCTAGTCTCTCGTGTGTATTTATTTGCAAGGTCAAGTTCCAAGAACTTCATTTCCAAATAGGGGCGCCAGTTCATTGCCTCCCTTTTTTTTTTCCATTAAAAAATCCAAAGAACGGTTAATGCGATTGCGAGCTATGTTCACCGTCGTTACCAGTTTTATGATGTTAAAGGAGAAAACTAGAAATGAATTAAGTAGCGTTTATTGTAGCCTTTTTCCAAGTAGCTAACACCCTGTTTCAAAACTTTTACTACTAAACTGACACGATTTGAATAAGTTTTGTAGCATTCGAATTGGACCTTGCCACAGAGATATTAATTTTTTTTAATATAATTATTTGGTGACTTATCCTTAAATTCACGTGGTCAGATCATATGATTGATGGTTGTGACTGAGTACTATAATGCGACATCTTATATGCTAGTACTTGCAAAAGTAAATGCACTTCAAACTTGAGTTTTGGCTTATGGCCGATCTAGGCAGGTTTTTTTTTTTTTTTTTTAAATTTTATTTCTTCCAATATACCACATATTCATGATCGAACCATCTTTGAGGATATCCAAATGTTATAGCATGTTTATTACAAAGGCAACCAGACTGCGTAGACATCTATCTCATCAATATATAAGAAAAAAAAATTGAACCCAAAAATAATAAATTGTCCATTATAAAATATATCAAAAATTTGATGAAAGTTGAAAAAGGGCGGGCGATTGGCCGAGCTTAATAACACCAAATAGATAGTCAATAGAGAGATTTTTACTTTTTTAGTGGTCATTTTTCCATTGACTTGTATCAATGGATTTTGCATACCAAATATGAAATATATATATATAATGTCACAGCTTAAAATTTCCAAAACCCCACCACTAGACAGTCAATTGTTGTTGGTGTGTGGATTCATCTTCAGTACTAGAACAACAATGGAGCTTTGGTGTGCTCCCAATATTTTGGGGAGATCCCAGCAGCATCTGATCTCCTTGGAGATAGCAACAATAGGAGTGGAATGTGTCGGGTGTGACATTCAATTGGAAGCCCAGACCAAATAAGAAATCTACTTCAAGTAGGTTCATCTCTCTTGTGCTGATTCCCCCTACCTTGGCATAATAAGCATTGTTGTAATACCTGAAAAAGCCATGCAATGTGGCACTATAATATATTGACTTCAAAAGGACATATATAAGAGGCAAGATTTCAATTCGGAGGTGCCACCCAAAATAAATGTAATTAATATCAAAATAAGTACATATGTTCTAGGTTAATTATTCATAATACCGAAAAATATACAATTTTGTAGCTTAATCATCCATCAACATACTTAATAATAACCATAATAATACACAAGTTCTATGGTTAACTATTAATATTACCCAAAAATAGGTTAATCACCCATCAACGTGATTTGTATAATAATGCTGTTTTTGTATGACCCAGGGGTATTTTGTGCCACTCTCCCCACTAATTGGCTCCACCCCTGTCATATATGTTATCAAGCAGGGCAGTGCACTACAGGATTTCCGTTTCCTTTCTTAATGCCCCACTAAATGTGTCCATGCACCGGCTCATCGTTATGTCAAGTCTTGTAACTTTTGATAAAACTTGTAGCTTACAAAGGATATAGGGATGCTAGGGAAACTGGTGGGTGCATTTAGAATCACCCTTGCCTTTGCCAAGGCAACAAAAAGTGTAAAATGACAAAAATATCCTGAAAAACATGCAAATCAAAAAATATTAATGGACACTTCAATTTTATTTAATTCAAGACTACCTTAGTTAAATTTGAGGAGTTAAGTTAGAAGTTGTTATTTAGGAGAAAACTTGGATGCTGGAAGGCTACTACATGGCGTTACCCGTCGCGCATCTTGACCGTTCAAACACTACGTCAGACACCACTTAGTATCTATTTGCACTCAAAATTTTCTCGTGATTAAGAATGCAAAAAGTGCAATTCGCTATCATTAATAATTATTGCGTTTAAACCTTTTTCGAGGCTCCATGAAATGTGGACCAAATCTAAAAAAGTCAGTGCAATTGAATTGTAAATGCAAAGTGCCACCGTGAGTTGTGGTGCGAGAATCAAGCTGTCTTGGCTCCACGCAATTACTGTACTTATTAAACACAAACAGCTAAGCAGTGTGAGTGTGAGTTGCGACCATTTCTACACAACTAGTCCAACAGCATTATATTTTTATACTCCTCCCGTCCTAAATTTTTGTCTATTTTTTCATATGCGTTTAATTTTAAATTACTTATATTATTTTCCAATCTATAATGTTTTCTCTGATTTTAAAATTCTGTTTAATAGAAATAAGATTCATGTTGCGTACTATTTAACACTATACATTGAAAAATATACCCCATCCACGCCAAATAAGAATGTAGTATTTCATTTACGGTTGTCCCTTAAAAAGTGATCATTTTGAAAAGTTAATGGATAAAAATTTGCCCAAATACTATTTTTTCCTTTTGAAAAGTTAATAGGTAAATAGTAAGGCCAAAGTTTCCACTAAGGTATTTTTTGGAACTCTTGGTATTTTTGTTTTGTCTTCCCACTGTAGTCACGGTATTTCTCCTCACTACGTCATAAAAATACTATATACAAATACTATTTAGCAAAAACAACACTACTTTTGACTACAGTGAGAAAATAGTATTAATAGCTGAAACTCATCCTTAATGGGTCAAAGTGGAGGATAATTATCGTAAGTGAAGGTAAAAGTTGGGGAAAAAATTGATATGAATGGTGTAATGATAATGTCTGCTTAATAAATTGAAATTATGAATCTGCATACTTAAAAGAAACGGCGGGAGTTGAGAAACCGGTATAGTGAAAGTGAATAAGAGATTTAATATCGGATGGAGTATTTTACACGGTCCGGTGATTGCTAATATAAATAACGAGATGTATGTGTATGGAATGTACTGTTCCTTAAATATTTATTACCATATACGAGTAGTATATATATCTAATGAATATCCAGGTAATGTCCATGCATTGATGGAGAGAGTCTAAGGGAAAATCCGCGTGATCTTAGCTGGCCTGTCTCATATGTCACATGAGCTTCTCACATGGCCTTTTTCTTTCCTTCCAAAACATATTCACAGGATGTCAATACCCTCTGGCTAGTACTATATGGTTAAAACAGTGAAGTGGAACTTAAACAGTGGACCTTACTTTTTTACTTGTACTTTTATCCTGGGTCACATAATTCGCAGAATAAGCGCGAAAGTGAAAGCATCTATGATTCAGATCTTAAGCTATTAGTATCTGCAAGAGCGAGGATTGAGAGCGAGAGCGCAGTGTGAGAATTGAAAACGAAAGCGTAAGTGATTTTGAAGGATTATGTGACTACGGACTTTCACTACAAGAAATCAGGGTTTTTGCGAGGAAATAAATCCCTCGCTAAATGCCTTAATTTCCTCACAAAAGGTTTTTTGCGAGGTATTTTCATTCGTCGTTCGTTCCTCGCAAATGGGTAGTCTCCAATTGTTTTTTGCGTCCAAAATTCTATTTCCTCGCTAAAAAGATTTTTTTTTGCAAGGAAATTTAACTTGTCGCTAATGAGTGAACCCTTTTGCGAGGAAATTCATTTGCGAGGAATTTCATGTGTTTGGCGATTTGGATTTTTCCTCGCAAAATGGTGAACCCTTTTGCGAGGAAATTCATTTTGCGAGGAATTTCATGTGTTTGGCGATTCAGAATTTTCCTCACAAAATGGTGAACCCTTTTGCGAGGAAATTCATTTGCGAGGAAATTCATATGTTTGGCGATTCAGTATTTTCCTCGCAAAATGGTGGACTAGATAGCAACAACTCAAATTTCCTAGCTAAATATACATGTTTACTAATTAATTATTTCCTCGCAAAATGGTGCACTCGAAAGCAACAACCCAAATTTCCTTGCCAAATGTGCATGTTTAGCGACAAAGAATTTCCTCGCAAAATGGTACACTTAGTAGCAACCAAACAAATTCACTTGCAAAAAATCACTTTTTGGCAAGGAAAGAAATTTTTGTCGCAAAACAAAAAATACATTTTGCTAGGAAAATTATCCTCGCAAATTAAAAAAAAAAAACAGTTTTCTTTTCGTGAGGAACCTCACAAAATAACTCTTTTATTGTTCTCATTTAGATTCCTGTCATACAATGACCCGGTATATATATATGATTCAAATAGCACAATTCGTCAAACTCAAAGGCAATGACGGGAACATTAAGCCATTTCATAAATGTCAAAATATGATACTTAAATACTGAGAACATAATACCATGTATCAAGTATCTATACAAAAACCACTATGGACTAAATTATGTACTATTAAGTAACAAAAGAAAAGGCTGATCCAATATCCTTCTTCCTCCATGTAGAAGTCCCAAAAACCAAAGGCATCCCGTTCTTCTTTCATATTGAAGTCCCAAAAAAAGGAACGCAAAAAGCAGTTTTGTCCTCAAAACATCATTGGTCTCCCATTTAGCACTCCATTGCATCTTCATCCCCCAAAAGATCACCATCATTTGTTGAGCAATCTGCAAAAGGTTTACAAATTTTAATCTTGATTAATATTTGATTACAATACTATATTCAATATGAGAAGAAAAAGGCTAGGTTCAAAGCAAAATAAGTGCAAGCACCAATGCTATCCAACACGACCACACCAACAAATAATAATCAAAAGAGTAAAATGAAGTACACGACCACAAACACAATCTGGTGGAATCCCCTTTGATGACTGGGCAGTAGCAAAACACATAGTAGAGCACATCATCTAATAAATAGAAGATCACGACTCAATATAGGATCTGGGCAGCATTTGGATTTCTGGAATTTGGACAGCATCTTGTTTGTAACATGACGATCCCAAATGAGCAGTGGTACTGCCAGTACAGAACAACAATATAGCAACACAACACTGCTGAATAGAAATAACAACAATACAGCAGCAGCAACTGCACAACAGTTACAATAACTAGAAGATTTCCTGCAGATTGGGACAGCACTCTGTCTGGATTTGGTAGCCCAGAACAACAGTGACACTGCCCAATACATATGACAATAAAACAGCAAAATCTCATGCAGTAAATGTCTATACAGTGCTTGCAGTAGATTCAATTCAATACAGTACAGTAGACCACAGAGAGGCATAAACAAGCAGTTTGCATATGGAAGCAGTCATTCCAAAACTTGAACAACTCTGAGTAGCAGTTGGTTAGATTCTGACAACTCGCCATCAGATCACAGAAGATCAAGGCATGCACAGCTCATAGATTATCCTAAAATTTTGTGGCCCATAGATTACTCTTTTGATTATTATTTGTTTGTGTGGTCGTGTTGGATAGCATTGGTGCTTGCACTTATTTTGCTTTGAACCTAGCCTTGGGGGGTTGTCCTTCGGCGTGTTTGATTCCCTTTGGGAGGGGGTGTCCTCCCGTTTTTGCTCGCCACAGTTTGTTATGTGCCGGATGTGGTTCCCTATCATAAGACTCATCAACCAAGCCACGAAACCTACTCACTTTATGCCGCTTGTGTGCCATGGCCCTCAAGATGCATAGCTTCTACTCAGATGGTGCCTTCCTCAGACCCATTCATTACTTAGATGCATGAGGAGTATCTATTTATCTTCTCTTGTTGAGTTTCTAGTCCATCTTATCAGATGGGCTAGAAACTCTCTTGGTTTCTTGTAATTGCATATTTAGTCCTTGTTTAGGCAGTGTTAAGTGATCTCATCACCCAAACTTAAGAAGTACGGATATGGATACAAGTCACAACATGAGACAGACACGTGGATACGTTATTTCTCTTAACAGATACAATACAGACAATTTACGGATATGATGAGTTGTATATTGGACATCAGCCAAGACGTGTCGGTGTCCGACACCAAACACGAATCACCTGCAGTCCTCACCATAGTTAGCTTCAACATTTACAAAGTAGGGTTAAAAGTAGGACCAAATATTCTATGGTCTCGGGTCACGCTACTTTGTGCCTCAACACCCGTATCCACCTCTTTTTGTAAAGGTCTTGGGGCACCACATGGCGGTGCAGTGCCCCAAGACCATTTAAAAGTAGACATCTTTATATTCAGGGTGGGGTTAAGCACAGATTGTTATGCCTACTATCGACATCTTCATACACTAAAATACAAAGTACAGTTGAGCAAATCAGCATCTATGTACAGTTCTATTTTTTTTTCCTTTTTTTTAAGCTAAGGATGAATCTCATAGTTGAGGAGCCCACCACAGAGTCTGGCCTCGCTTATCTACAGCCTGGCCAGGTGCTCATGAATCATGATGGAGTTGGGTTTATCGCAAGGTGGGCATATTGGCGATGTTATATATAATCGGCAACTGATAGTAGATTTGGACTGGATTGAGAGAAAAGACATAGCTGAAGTGAGAATTTAATAGGGACTGGATTTGTGATACAATTGGGGAAATTTCACTAGAAATCTGATACAACTGGGGAAATTTCACTAGAAACAGATTGTTCGTGAAATTTCACTAAGGATTCAAAGAACATTCCTGAATTGAACAACACTTAAGTTTCAGATATTCAAGGACCTAAGTTTATCAAACGAGCATTCTTAGCTTCAGTTTCAACGAACATATTTTGGATACAACACTTAAGTAACATACGCATTTTCCAGCAAGTACCACCATGAAAGCAATACATAACTTCCTATGTAGTATAGTTAAAAAAAACTCTCAAGATGGGCATGTTTATTAAATTTCTAGCACCCTATTGAAAACTAACAAGCAAGAAACTATATTGGACATAGACTCTCCCAACCCATCAAATTGTGTGGTTGAAACATCCATCGAATACTTGATATGGAGGAAAGAAAAAAAACACAGGCACAAAACGGTCCCAGCCGCCTAAGAAAGCGAGGAATAGATACTCACTAGCATCATTGGAAGGCATGTTGCGACCATTTAGCTGTAACAATAGATTTATTTGGGATTGCATGTTAGCCATGTTTTCTGATAGTTGCTCAGTGTTTTTACGAGTCTGTGCTGCTTCTGCTAGAGCCTCATCACACTTCCTCTCCGTTGCTGCAGCAGCTTCTCTAGCCTGGGGTAGATAATTGTTTCAATTAAAAAAAGCCTATACAAAATTGGTTATAACAACTGATTCGAAACACATGGAGTGGGACATCAAAATGTTCATACGCATATCACTTAATTATACATGTGCTCAACTTGAATGCGGGTCAGTGAAGAGAAAGAAAGATAGGCTGCCATGGTGGCCTCTTTATTCCTAGACATTTTCAGTCTAGCTAATCAGTTTTTTATAATCAAGAATATGTTCTTCCACTATGCTCTAAGAATTTTGGAAACCCTAAACATAAAAACATTTTGATCTAAAACTAAACTTTCGCTCCAAAATAAATCCCAAATTCACAAAGGTTAGAAAATAGAGCCTAACGGCTGGGGTACACAAAGGTGGATCGCCGTAGGTACACAAAGTGACTGCAGATGCATTGAACTTAACAGGTTTCTTTTATTGGCAAGTAGCATCTACTTTATGCACTAAGGGATTAGTACATTTGTTAGTCTTCAAGTATAACGAGAAAAAGCTTCATTTATGCCTTGCTATCCATTAATTCTATTATAAAATGCATATGTTAATTCCAGGCTGAGCATATAAGTTTAACATTCCTGTTGTTCCACTTGACAAGGTTGATGTCACTCCTACCATGAAGCTTGTCAGACACCTCTCAATTATAAGAGGCTGAGAACAACTTGTGTTTGTCTATTTAATGCAACAAAGGTTTTATCCGACAAACGAAATTCTTAACAGTGTCAAATCATTTTAACCTCTCAGCTGAATAAATATTTCTGGCCAGCGTCATTCTTACGTCCGTTATGGGAGCTTCAATGGTACAACTCCCTACGCCAACGCAGACTGGAAGAGTATTAGCTAGCAAGGAATGATCGTGAACATGAGAATCTTTTGTACTAAAAAAGAAGATAATTTTAGCAACCAACGCCTTTTAATGTAAACAGATCCTTCAAACAACATTTCAAATCAAATAGCTTGTTTAAAACTTGCAGTTGAGCAATTAATGTTTCTCATACTGACAAAACATGGCAGTTAACACTAATAATTCTGAAAGATCTGCTATTTTTCTATACTGCATTTCGTATTAACTATTAAGTAGTAGCATTTTATGGCTTTTCTATGTCAACAATAGAAAGTACTTTCAATGGCCTCCTTTCCATTCTATAGAAAGTACATTTAAGTTTGAGAAACTCTTACTTGAGTGCTAATATTGCACAATACATTCCTACAAAGTCTTGACCACTTATGTTCCTTCTGTGGAAGAAAGAGACTGTTAATAATGGAAAATTGGAAATACAAGGCAAAATTAAGGCAATAAAAGAAATGTAACAGAACATCAGAATAAAGAAAATAGGTATGCCGTAACCAAATCTGATGGTTACCCATAGATCCAATCAGTCCAATCAATAAAATTCCAGTCACTGAACAACTGTTAAATATACGAAAGAGAGAATCATAGCTAAACCTTACCGTGAGCTTTTGTACCCTGATACGAGCTGCAGCTTAGAATTATTTGCAAACCCCAAACTTTGTAAAACCTCAAATTAGAAGCCGCAATTTAGAATTATTTGCAAACCCCAACTCGCTGATTTAGAAACCCTACTACCCTAAAATGTAAAATACAAGAAAACAAAATAATCAGCACAAACACATGGTCCAAAAGTATAAACTATATGAACAAAACCCCTAAAACCTCTGTTCCTAAATTGACGGGGAGAAAAAAGTCGAATCAGAAGTAAACAAGTAAACGAACATAACCCCTAAAACCTCTGTTCCTAAATTGACGGGGGAAAAAGTCCAATCAGAAGTAAGATGGGTTTTGATTCACAAATTTGGTTCACGGATGAAACAATAAGAGGGTGGGGGGTTTAAAAATTGGGGAAAATGTAGAAACGTAGATCTATAGGCAGCGAGGGAAACATACCTGCATGTGTTTGAGGTCGGCCAGCATGTGTCCGTACGGTGGAGATGCCATGGAAGAGCGATGGTGGTAGCTTGGCTTGTGTGTGTGTGTGTGTGTGTGTGTGAGAGAGAGAGAGAGAGAGGTCTGAGAAGTGAAGAGAGATCTGCTAGGGTTTTCCCCAAAATGTTGGCGGCAAGGTTGAAATCCTCCGAAAAAGAAGAGGCGGCAACAAAATTTTGTGGTGATGAGTAACAAAATGTTGGCGGCAAGGCTGTCCATTCTCTCATTTGGATATGTGTAAGTGTGGGTGATCCAACATTCCAACTTCACATTCAGAATTTAGGATCCTAAATTCTGAATAATCTGAACTGTTAAATAATTTCAAAATAATATTTTGTACGACCTTGCAAAAAATCAGGTTAGTTGGATATGCGTAACTTATCGATCCAAGCGTAACTGGTCGATCCAAAACTCCAAGTTTTGAAATAAATTGGATATGCGTAACTTGGATCGACGAGTTACTCATATCCAATTGACCTGCTTTTTTTGCAAGGCCATACAAAACATTATTTTGAAAATCATTGAACGGTGTGGATCGTCAAAATTGTGTTGCGATTGTATGGCTATCGTACATTATACTATGACATAATAGCTTAGTTCAGAACCAAGTAAGTTCGATGAAGGGGCTTTCAAAATCCGATTGACCCGAAATTTGGTGAGGTTTATTAAAACACCAAGAAAAACAAAATAGTCGGTGTTGATCGTCGTAATTGTGTTGCGATCGTGTGGCTAATGTACATTAGACTATAGCAGTATATATTGGTTCATAACTATGTAAGTTCAATGTATAACAATGAATGGTGGATACTGGTTCGTTTTTTTAATGTTTGATCTGAACCGATACGATTTAACATCTTATCAATTCTATCATTCTCCCCGAAATTGATGATCATCGGATGTCGGTAACCACACGATCGGAACACATTCAGTGATTATAGTGGCATTTGAACACTATAATGCACTAGTTCAAAGCCATCTGATCTATTTTTTGAAAATCAGAACCGTTAGATGTGTTTAAAACGTGTTTATAAGGTCCAATGCGAGGATGTGGCCAACAAAACTACCCAGAAGGGCTTGATCGGAGCAATTTTTCATATAGCGGTTTTTATGAAAAAATGCTATGATCAAGCCCTTTCCGGGTAGTATTTTTTTTCCCAAATCCTTCCGTAGGATCTTAAAAACACGCTTTAAACACATCTAACGGTTCAAATCGTCGAAATTTTGTCTGAAATTTTGGCTCAATCGGGTTTATAAAGCACCCTCATCCATAAGGAAAATTTGCCACATCTTAGGCTTTTAGCAACCAAAATTTCGATTGCCTTGTAAAAACCAACTTCATTGCAGTAAATAAAATTCCTTGCAAAATTTTTATTCTCCAAAATCTTGTTTCCGCCCCTTGGAAATCTGACGCATTTTTTTCGATGGGACAATTAGCGAGGAATTTCGGAACTTCCTCAGACATACTCATGGCACAAAAATCACTGTTGCCTTTTAACGATGAATTTTAATTTCCTCGCAAATAACCCAATTTTTTTTTTTTGCGCAACCAAAATTCCTCGCAAATTGGTTTCAACATTAAAATGTCTTTTAGTGACAAAATTTTATATTGCCTCGCAAATACCAACTTTTTTGCAGCAACCAAAATTCCTCGCAAATTGGTTTCAACATTAAAATGTCTTTTAGCGACAAAAATTTATATTGCCTCGCAAATACCAACTTTTTTGCAGTAACCAAAATTCCTCGCAAATTGGTTCCAACATTAAAATGCCTTTTAGCGACAAAATTTTATATTGCCTCGCAAATACCATTTTTTTTTTGCAGCAACAAAAATTCCTCGCAAATTGTTTAGACCTTTAGCATCCAATTAATTGAACACAAAAAATCATTATTGCCTTTTAGTGACAAATTTTTCTATTTCCTCGCAAATTGGCTGCAACAATTTGCGAGGAATTTTTGCAATTCCTCGCAAATACTTGTCTGGCGGGAGAAATTATTGGCGCCAAAGTTTTAGCGACAAGTTTTATCAAGGAAATATTCATTCCTCGCAAAAAGGGTGTCTTTAGCGAGGAAATTAATTTTTTAGCGAGGAAATTAATTTCCTCGCTAAAACTTTGTCCCATTACCAAGGGAACATTAATTTCCTCGCAAATAGTGTGCCTTTAGCGAGGAAAGTTTCAGCGAGGAAACCAATTTCCTCGCTAAATGCCTGATTTCTTGTAGTGTTTTATCTTAGGGACAGCACTATCTTTTCCTTGGGTACGGACCAGTTTGAATACCCAACGAACTTAACCTCTTAATGTTTTCACCTTCTATTTGTTAATTTCCTTAAATGGAAAAGTGGGTTCCTATCTTTGTTGTTTAGCATAATGAATATATATAGGGGCCGGTTCCCCTAATACTTAAAAAAACTCATAAAAAACACTCGATTTTGTTCCGGGCCCCACTATGATATTCCGAACCGTTGATCTTGTTTAAATGAGTAAAATAGGAGGTCCTGCAAAAATTCAGCTCAATCAGATATCGGCAAGTGCTTGATCCAAACAGTTAAACAGAAACTGTGACAGGAACTAGTGTTTTTAAAACTGTTTGGATCAAGCACTTACCGGTATCCGATTGAGCTGAAATTTTGCAGGACCTTTTATTTTACTCATTTAAACAAGATCAATGGATTAGAACATCACATTGGGACCCAGAAGGGTGAGGTGTTTTTTTATATGTGAGGGGAACCGGCCCTATATATATATATATATATATATATATATATATATATATAGTATTTGAATTACATGATCCAACGGGACGTAAGCTTACAATCACACTGCAACTAATAGCCAATTAAGAGGCCAGATAATTGAATGAATAAACCCGTTCATGAGAAGAAGTAGTCAATCTTTGTTTTTGGCTAGGATTGACCCCCTGATCTCCCCTAGAAAAAATATGCAAGAGTGACCAGCTGAGCTAACCCAGTTGAGTTGATTAAAAGAGAAATAACGAACAAAAAAAAAAAGAAGACAAAACTCAAGAGAGAGAAAGAGGGGGGGGGGGGGAGAGAGAGAGAGGAACTCACATGTCATCCATGAACTTAGCAGAAACCAAAACACTGGTAATGATCAAGCGATGCACATTGAATGAATCGATGGGCAGCAGGGGCTGCCGCTGCTCGAACCGGTCCAGATAAACGTACGCCACCACGAAACACGACGGGCTACAATTCGCGTACTTGAATATCCTCTCCAAGTAATTCTGCACGGAGATTGTGGGCCGAGTTAGCCCATCAAACACCGAGATCTTGCCCCCACGTCCTGTCTCGAGCCGACGACCGAGGTCGTTTGACTCGGCCACTCTCTCCAGAAGAGAAGAGAGCAGTCTAATGACTCGCGGCATGATTATCGCCGGAGCGGTCTCCAGCTCTGCCATTTTGGTTGGTTGTTTGTATGTCTAATGTGTATGCATATATAGTTTTGACTCTTTTGAGTACATGGAATATAAATCAGGTGTATAATTGGCTGTTGATGAGCTGGTTTAAATTTATTGGCCAATTTGGGTACAAGCTTTTTTACATTATGACATGAATGTCCTTCCAGGTGGGATATAGCTTTTCTGTCGGAGTAAATTTTGGTTATTCTTTCAGGAAAAAATTTTGGGTGCCGAGCTGGCACCACGTGGCTGTGCCTGAGCACCCATTCCGGCCGTCTAAAAATATTTTGAACGGTCCACAATTCTTCCCTCTCTCTTTTCTTTTTCTCTTTAAAATCCGGACCGACAGACCGAGATGGTTGCCTAAGCACCCAAGGATGGAGCCAAGTGGTGGCCGCCGCCACCACAAGGTTTTCAAAAAATGCAATTATTACATAGAAAATAGTTTTTTATCTCCAAATTATATAGGTTCGCCACCATTAGATTTTTATGTTATTATAGTTTTTCATAGAGTGGATGAATTTTCGTAATACAGTTTGTCTTTTTATTTTTTAAGTACATAGTTTCGTCATCACAAAGGTAAAATCCTAACTCCGTCCCTGTAAGCACCTCTTCCTTGCATTATTATTTGGAGTTTGACTGTAGTAATAGTGACTTGTGGGTAACTTGTCTTCTAAAAGAAGGAAAGTTATCTAATCAGTTAGCCACTTTCTGGTGGGTTTTTCATTAGTCCTCCACTTTCTGGTGGGTTTTTCATTAGTCCTTGTAAGTGATAATAATGGAAATGATTTGGCACCAAATAGAGTAAGACATCAATCCCATGGACCTCAATTGATTTTTTTGTCACACAATATGATGTTAATATGTTAGTAAGTTAGATTACTACAAAGGGTTGACCGTTGCTCCATCAACGCAAACCTGTAACCTCACTCTCGGGACACACACCCAAGAGAAAAGCTCATTGAGCCAAAGCCCTAAGACAATTCAATTGATTGCCATAGCTCAATTGAAACATACCCAGAAGTTATCCAGAATTCAAATGGCAATGGACCAATTCACATTGATTTTTGAATCGGTGTGAATCTGGGCCATTAATTTTTGAATTCTGAGTAAATTCTGGTTCATTCGTATTGTATCTTTTGATGAAATCTTGTATTGTCTTACGGCCTTTGATCTGATTTTGGTTTATTGAAACTTTTTTTTTTTTATGTCTAACTATAATGCTTCATAATTTGGTCACTCTCCATTTTCCAAACCAAGCTATTTAATTCAGACAAGTGCAAAATATCACAGATGTGTGGCCTCAAACCGAAGTGATCAATTCTTCTTGACCATGAATCTTCATAATGGAATTAATGCTCTACTGCTTTTAGTGTAGATTACAATCATCACATTCCCTAAATTATAGTCACACTCCAATAGACTACTCATAATGGTTTCCTTGAAGGCTTGAACCATGGGTGGTTGTTGTACCTTCTAAATTAGTACTAATTATTTGGAGCCCATAAACAGAGAGGACTGTTGAATGAACCTTTATATCCATGTCGATTCGTTTTCGGATTTGTAAAAACTTCATCGAGATCAGTATGTTACATAAACAAAGCAATCCGATCGACACCGTTACTTTGTTAAAGAAAAGTAAACTCGATCCATCGATCGAAATCTAGTAAGGTTTTACTTAACTCGATAACTTTCGTAATGAAGGTTATAAATCGTATAAACTTAACTTGAACAACATATTTCTCGGCTAAATCGTAACACCACTATACGTATAGTATAAGATATAAAATTAAAAAATAGTATTTAGGAAGGAAAGATCAACATGGTACAAAAAAAAAGGTCTAAATTAAGCTCGAAAAGAACGCATCAGTTTTTTTTTTTTTTTTACATATTTAACTATGGCATTAGTATTTGAGGACCGAGATCGTTGGTGGTTTTAGAATTTTTTCTAAATTACTATAAATATTTTTTCCATTTTTATACACATTAACGAAAGCTAGATGAAGATTAATCTGATTAAATAGTAGATGGAAAATTCTAAGAACCAATTTGGAATGAACTATAGTAAACTCCAAAGCCCAAAAATGGAACATGTATAGTGTGCCCTCTTTCCAACCACGACCCATGTGAGAATCCATGTGAACCTCCTTCATCAAATAGGAGAACCTCATAAAATCTATTTTATAAATGAATTATTTTCTTCCATCAGACCGTCCTAAATATATGTGGAGAACCATGAATTGGTCCCCTTTTCATTGCCCAACAAGAGCTCTCTCTCTCTCTCTCTCTCTCTCTCTCTCTCTATTGGTTCAACGGTCAGGAGTTGTCCGGGTCTGTTTACACGCACCTCGGCTAATTTCCTCCCTAGTCCAGTCAAAGACAGACCCTGGGACTAGGGAATTCACAGGAGATATCTTTCTTTCTGAATACATTTATTGAAATAAGAAAGAAGAGAAGTAAATTACATTTCGCACCCTTTTACTTTCGCTTAACTCTTACTTTGAACCTTGAACGGTCTATTGCATTGGTCAACACCTTATTGGTGTAGTGTCAATACGTATGTTTCGGTCATATTTTGCGTAAAACGATAGACAACGAGGCCGCATGCAGATGTTGCCCCCTCAATGGAATGTCAAGCAGACGGAAGGTGCACGTTAACACATGACATAAAGTATAAGGACTGAGTGACAAAATTGAAATGTTAACGATTGTAAAGGGCAGACAAATGTGTAATTTCCTGAAGAAGGAAAAAAGAAATCCTTTTAGCGTGTTAAAGAATATTGGATTTAGCGCGCCGTATGGTCCAAATTCCCTCGACATGGGACAATTAATAGCTTTATTTTGTCAACAACTGTTCACATAGGACGGCGATTTTAATGAGTCAAACAATTAACAATCAAGGCTCGCACACTACCGAGAGAGAGAGAGAGAGAGAGAGAGCAACATGCTAGTTCGTGCTATACATGTTTGTGAGGGACCAATGCATGTTCTGTTGTAAATGGTGGTTGTGAATTGTGCATCTAATCCTTATTTACGAGACAAATGCTGAGTTCCTCAGGAAAAAATAAGGTTTGAGAAATGAATCTAGCTACTCGAATTTGAACTCAAGTTCAGTTTGTTAGTAAAACCTTGTATGAGATCGGTTGCTTACATAACAAACTAACTTGAACAATTTTAAAGCTCATTACGATTCAAAACTCATGTTGAACACATTACTATTTGGCTAGAAATTTATAACGTTTAAACAAATAGCTCTACTTGAGAATAGTTTGTGATTAATTCGGTCAAAGCTCGTTTGAGAAAACCTTAGACAAGGGATCCCCGTAATGCGCTAATGCACATAAAACTTCATCATTGTGATCTAACCCATTAAGGTTGTAAAATTTGCTAAGCGGGTCATCCAGTAAAAAAATTCAATTGATCAGATATCATTACCCATGTAAAGAAATTCAATTGAACGGATATTATTAGCCTCCTGGTTCCTAAAAATTTGTTATACTATGATTCATTGTCAACAGTATTAATTTATCTTAATCATGTGAACATCTTGTATCATAATGATAAGATCTTAGTCCACGAGATCACACTTCACTATTTAGTTCATTAGAGCAATATAGGAACCTTTTGTCCAACTTCCCTCAGGCAAATAAAAGCTTGAACATATTTGAAACTCGTATGTTCAAATCAAAATTCGAACTATCTACGTCTCAAAAATTCAAAAGGAATAGGCATGGGTTTGGTAATACTTGGGCCGTGGATTCGGGTTTAAAGCCCTACCAAGGGAAGAATGAACGTCACAATGATGATGATGATTGCTGATAGATTTTTGTTGCGCAACCTCAACCAGATATTACCTGTGATGCCTGGATTTTTGGACGTGGTAATTAATCAATTTTTAAAAAAAGATTAAGTTAATTAAATTGATTAAATGTTAATTTCAAAATTAAACATCAAAAGGTTATGTCACATCCACAAAATACATAGTTTGAGTCTTGACCAAATTACTAAAATTTAAATTATATTGAAATTAAATAACAGAGCTCTATTTGGGATAAGGGTTCCACACCTCTTCACGCTCTTCCTCAACTGTGATTTTTCAATGTCTAGTGGTAAAATGGTAAATTTAATAAATCTACGGTTAAAATTGAAATTTCACTAAGTCTAGGTGTTTTTTTTTTTTTTTTTTGACGAACAAGCAAATCCCATAAATATAGAAAGTTAGAAACGCTACATATTGTCCATAGCTGCCTTGGCAAGATTATGGACAACGGTTATAATAAATCTAATTACTTTCATAACTTTAACATAATCAAAACTAGTACATAGATGACATAAATCGAAGAGAACAAGTTGGGTTAGAATTGCCGCATTCATTGGGCTGTTGAGTCCTTTGACAAACTCCATGCTATCGGCAGAGATGAAAACTCCCTTTAAATCCTCATCCTTAGCCCATTGCAAAGTCTAGGTGTTAAAATAGTTTACTAATTTTGGGGGCAAAACTGTAATTTTGTGGAGGGTGGGGCTGTGGGCAACACATTATTAGGAAAATCCATGTTTTTTTAATTTTATGAAATCTAGGGTCATTAGATAATTTTATAAAGCTCTAAGGGTAATTCTAGTAAATTTGGTTTTTATTTATTAAACAATCTTTTTAGTACTCAAACTATGTACATATTTCCTTTGGATCTTGTAATAAAATACTGATGTTATATTTAACACTTACAAAGTTAAAATTTACTAATTTTGTCTTTTTAGTAATTTACTTAGTAAATACATACTTTTATTATTTCTAAAATTAATATCTCTATTTTATTTTTATTGCATGTACTATATTTCACGTTTAAGGAAAAGAATATATTATTATAGAATCAAAATTTTTAACTACCATTACTACTTTGATTTCTTTATAATCAAATGTAAAGATTTTATTACTAATTTGTTAATACGTGCATTTTCAAATTCTCAAAAAAATATATTTAGCTATATAACTTTTTAAGTTTTTATACCAAATTTAAAAAAAATTGGTGCCAAAAATATTTTTTTTAAATTATACTAAAATAAATCCAAGAAAAAATACAAGTTCCCCAAAGAAAACATTTAAAAAAGAACGAAGGGAGTATTAGCCAACAAAAAGTCAAAATGTGTCATGTCAAAATTAAAATTAAGACTAATTTATGAAATTAGAGATTAAAATAAGATCTTAAAAAATTGGAATATTACATTTTCGAGTTAACTTTTTGTAGGTTCTCAAAAATTGAGGGAAAAATTTCAAAAAAAGCCCCTGAACTTTCTGACAATTCGTAAAAAAACACTCAGACTTCAGCCGTCGACAAAACCACACCCGAACTTTATATTCCGTCAACAAAAAAACCCCAACCGTCCAATTCTGTCACATTTTTAACAGAGGAGACTTAACAGTGGTTTTGTCCGTTAAGTGCCCAAAACGACGTCGTTTTGGACATAACTCAAAAAAAAAAAAAAAAAGTGCACTAGGATAAGTTTTCCAAAAATGTGGTCTATGATGTACCGATGAACGATCCAAACCGTTGATTATTTTTCAAATAACTTTTCAAGCTAACTTAAAAAATTTCAACTCAATTGGATACATATAAGTGATTGATCGAATCATCCAATTTTTCAATTAGAATTTTAGATACTATAATCTTAATGAAACCTTAAACAATTGGTCGGACACTCACATATATCCGATTGAGTTGAATTTTTCAGGGTTAACTCAAAAAAGTATTTTCAAAATAATTAACGGTTTGGATCGTTCGTGTGGGATCCCGGAATGGGACCCACACATGCTACGAATAAGTGTGATCATAGTCATACTACGAATTAGTCTTGTCTTACTTATTGATCTTAATTACAACAACAAAATTCCCAACATTATAGCCACATTAGTATTAGATGAGAAATTCAGGTCTGTTTTTTGGGAGGACATAGTAAAGGGGTCTTTACTGTAATAAGGACATCAACTTTTTCCTTAATGCCAAGAGAACAAATCACCTACTCATTCAAAAAATGCCTCCACTAGCCAATGAAAGTGCATAAACCTCCAAACCTAATGAAAGTGCCCATACCTAAACCCCAGGGTACCCTATGAAAGTGCCTAAACATAAACCCTATGGCACACTAAAGAGCCTAAAATCCTAGGGTACCCACGAAAGTCCCTAAACCACTGAAACCCTATAATTGGAAAGTACACCCTAAGTGCTTAAACCCAAAATGCCTAAACCCACTATACCCTACCCCAAAGAGCCTAAACCCCCAAAAATTGAACATACCCCCAAAATTGAAGAGAGAGAGAGAGAGAGAGAGAGAGAGGTACTGTACATGGTCACATGTGGGACAATGACGGGTCTGACAGCGACGGGAAAGGTAGTCACGTGGGACAATGACGGGTCAGTGTTTTTTTTTTTTTTATCATTAAGGGTATTTTTGTCTAGTGTTGTCCTTGAGTCCTCAAATATTTCATATCAATATATTAGAAATATTAAAATAAGTTAAGCTGGACTAAACACCATTTAAAGCCTCAAACTTGGCATTTAGACCAATTTTCTGAATTATATAAGTTGTTCTTCTTTTTTTTTCCTATAGTCCAACTTTTCTAAAACTTTACTAATTTTTTTTTGGATACATCTACTGTAGACACACTTGAAAAGTAAAAACTTGGCAAATTGTAGAAAATTTTCTAAAATATTAAAAATATTTCCAACTATGACTTGATACTAAGACTATTTAATTTTTTTGAGGTATTTTTTTTATGTTTTTACTGAATTCTTTTTACTTTTTGGCCAACTAGACCGGGTGCAATTTTGGCCCTCTTTCAAACGCGCACTAAGTTGATAAATATCACAGAGATTCCAACTTCTTTTTGCTTCAATGTTCCAAGATTTTTTTTTTTTCTAGGAATTTTTTGTTTTTCTTTTGAATTGATTGGGTGCTATTTTTTTTAGATTGGAGAGAGAGAGGGAGGGAGTGCTCTTTTTTTTTTTTTTTCAATTGGAGAGAGAGTGAGGTTTTTTTTTGGGGAGTTGTGCCCAAAACGACGTCGTTTTGGGCACTTAACGGACAAAACCGCTGTTAAGTCCATCCGTTAAGCTTAGTTTGCCAAAAGATAAAATGAGGTGGAGGTGATAAAATGAGGTTGATTTTAGCAAATGAAGTGAGGAGGTGATTTTATCTCCAATGAGTTTTTTTATTAAGTCTCCTTTGTTAAAAACGTGACAAAATTGGACGACATGGATTTTTTGGTTAACGGAATATAAAATTCGGGTGTGATTTTATAGACGGCTGAAGTCCGAGTGTTTTTTTGCTAATTGTCAACAAGTTCAGAGGCTTTTTTGAAAATTTCCCAAAATTGAGAGCAAAGACCTCCACCAAGCCCATTGTCTAGCAAACAGGACTCTAACTTCATTCATGCATTCCCCACTACCAAGACCTTTTAGTAGTAGCTAGTGCAAGATTTTCTATTTCAATGTAGTTTTACTGTGGTTTATCTACTTACATGTGAAATCAAATCGCATTCAAGCAGTAGTGAATGAGTAAATGAATAATTATACTTGCCCCCAAAATCACTTGCAAAAACGAAAATTTTAGAGAGAGAGAGAGAGTCAGAAATCTCGTGTGGAAATAACCGCTCATCGCACCCAGTTAGAGATGCTGCGTTATTGCTTACGATTTTCATCATTCTTCTCATCATCAATCAAATCATCTTTGTTACTAATTCCTATCCATATGTACGTAAATGGGCATATAATAACATTATCTGTATAATTTTTGGATTTTTCCTTTTTATTTTTTTTATAATCAAATATCCGGACTAGCTTGCGCACACCTCAACTAATTCTAAAAAAAAAAAAAGCTCCTTCCGGCCTGTCGAGTTGAATACAGAACACTACTATAAACCCCAAACAGATAAGAGTTGATGCTAGGATGCAATATCTTTTCCTAATAAGATGCATTATACATCCAGATATACGATAAACATAAAATACCAGTATACATCAGATTGATGAAATCAAAACACGACTTCGAGTTCCACGCAGCGTGTTTAAGACCTAAATTTAAGCCTGGCCGGGTTTCTTCACAATAAGTCATGTTTTGAATACAACTATAAACCCCAAACCATGTTTTCGTTCCAGAAACTTCTGAACAAGTTCAGGAGGGATGACTCGACGCAAATATAAACCGATGAAAGTATCATCATCATCAGATGAATATCATTCTCATCCACAACTAAATTAAGTTGTGTCCAATGGTGTCCTAAGATTTTTCAATTTCTTCATCACTTGATGATTTCTTCCTAATGATGTAAAGAAAAATGAAGAGCTGAACCTCAAACATAATTAAATTGTAAAGCCCCACAATGGCTCAAAAGTACAATTTTATACTCAACTGCAGAGCCACAGTGTAGTGCAAACTCCGAGCCATTGATCACGGTAATTAACGGTTCAGATTTCATCTCAACAACAACGGCTTGGATTATACAAGTACCGAGACAAAATGAGGACCATTGATTGCAGTCATTGGCTAAGAAGCTGCACTAACTTTGTAGTGCAGCTCTGCAATACAACTCGCCACGCTACAGAATCGGCAATTCCTACTCGATATCATGAACTCAACTGTAGGATTCAGAAGCAAAGCTATAGCATCAACCGACTGATAAAAGTCTCAGATCAAGTGTTGGATTATGTTATGCTGCTTCATCCTTATCCAAATTAGTAAATTAAACACATTAACAAACAAATAAAATGAAAAAAATGCATTTTTTTTTGGATCATAAGATACTTAAGCCAAGAAATCAATCCAAAAAAATTGGGGGGAAAATTAGTACATTAAACACATTAACAAACAAATCAAATGAAAACATTGCAATTTTTTTGGATCATAAGATACTTAAGCCCAGAAATTAATCCAAAAAAATTGGGGGAAAAAAGATTGCTCAGTGGTGGCTAGTTAAGTATTAGGTTCGATTCTGCCAGCAGTTGTCCTCAACTTCAGTGTCAGAAGAGGGAGCTTATTTATCCTCATCGCAATCTCAATTTCCCAAAACACAAATCCAATTATCTTCGACGAATTCGAAATTAAAAAAGTAAATTACACAAATACATCGACACTTGATAGATATATATACATATACATACAAATACGAGTGTATGTAGAGAGAGAGAGAGAGAGAGAGAGAATCGCTCAGTTCAGCGGGGTTGTCGACACGCAAATTTCCCTAGAGAGAGAAACCTGCATTCCGGTCTGTTGAGCTTGAATTTTACGTGGTCATCACTGCGATCTCTCCCAAATTTCGACACAAAATACAGAAGACGATGAATGAAACAGAAGATTAGGAACAAAATAACAGAGCAAACCCTAGAAAGATTTTTGGATGTGTAGTACTTGGATCCTCGAGTAGTTCTCAGCCATGAGGTTGGATCGATTGCGTTGCTACGATTTATAGGCGCTCAATTAGGGTTTTCTCAAGCAAGGTTAATTGCACTTTTATTCCTTCAACTATTCGATTTTGTTTACTTTGGTTCTCATGTATTAATTGCATTGGTTTTATCCCTCGACTGTTGCGGAGTATAGTTGAAAACATTGACAAAGTTGGAGATAAAAACATTCTGTGGCGGATCCAGTGATTCCACAGGGTTAATTTTGAATTGTAAATTTGAAAAAAATATCACATTTCAATATGACAAGAAGATAAAATGTTTAAAATTATTCTTCATTAAACAAAAAAATTCACTCTTAAATTATTATGAAAGATTTCACACATATTGTGCTTATGATGCTTGAAAAAAAAGAAAGTAAAGTACCATATATTATGCTAATGGCAACCATGAATTATGCAGTGAAATAATTGGTTGAAAAACCTCTAAATCAAAGAGTAATTGAACTCATTATTAAGCCTATGATATTGGATCTGTAATAGATACTTGTGGGGAAAAAGAAAAGGAACCAACAAAGATAGAAAAATTATCATCTCTTTCAGCAACTTTTTTATTTTATTTTAATCCTCTACAAATCTCTCCAAATATGCAATATTCCAATGCAATTGTAGGTACTTGTCTCATCAAAATAATTTTCAGCAAGCCCTACAATATTTGCGGTTTAGACCACTAGGATACCAGGTTCACAATTATCAAACTTTTCTTCAAAATTCATTCAGCAGGGTCCTAATTATGAATGGAAATTCAAAAGGTTCAATCAAGTACCTATAATTATCCGCTTTAGCTGATTTTTCATAAAACCAATCAGAAAATATTTTGAGGTTTTTGAACAGCTCGGATTTTTTACAACCCAAATTTAAAAAAATAGTTTTTGGAATTTCAAATTTCAAAAGGTCTCATGACTCAATCTTTTTTTTTTTTGCAAGATAAATGTGAGCAAAAATCTTATCATATGCTGCTCAACAATTTAATTGTTTTTATACTTTATGTTCTCAACGACGTAAAACAAAATGAATAATCTCTGTAATGACCAGCCCTGTCCTGCACAATATCGTTCGCTTTGGCCACCCAAACTCCTTGGACTTTCGAGTAGGTCACCCATACTAGGATTACTCCAGGGTGAGCACGCTTAACTATGAAGTTCCAATTAGTTTTGACGCCTGCACAACTTTAAAATGCATTGTGCAAGTTAGGGCATGATTTATTCTCTTATATCTCGTTGGATTTAGGTGGGTCATGGGCTGTCACATTCTCCCCACCTTACGATGTAACGTCCTCGTTGCATATTGGCCCAACGACCTTCCCCGGGAGGTATAACACTTAGTTCTGCATAACATTTTGTTTCCACTTCGGGATTCAAGAGGTGGCTCCTGCAAATTCTCTTATATGAGCGACCTTCTTTCCTGTGATGCCATTCTTTTATGATTCCGATGTTTGGAAGAAACAAGAATAGGAATGTGATTTCTGATAATATATTCAATCAGGAATTACGTTCCATGAGAATCTTCCAAAATACTACTTGTTTCCCACATAAGATTACTAAATTAATCCAAACACCGAACTGGAAATTTCTAGGAATTCGATTCCCAATAATCATATTCCTATTTCTATTCAAGAAAATTTCGAGGAATTTGATTCCAGGTAATCAGATTCTTATTCCTACTCATGGTTCCAGTCATCCAAACACATTATTGACTTCATTTTGAGTGATCAAACAAAAGAAATACGGAGTACTAGAGAATAGAGCTGGAAACAAACTGAGCAGCCCATGGCTCGGCTCTGCTTAACTCATTTAAGTGATACAACCGAGTTTAATACTCCAGAGCTAGGGTAGGCTCGAAAAATTTCAGTTAGGTTCGTTTATATAGTCTGGGGTCATTTAATAAATAAATCGGGTGTAGCTTGTTAAAGGCCGGGCCGAGCTAGATCTTGAGTATTTAGCTCGTTTTATAGATTAATAGAGTTCGAGCACAACAAAAGCTCAGGCCGATTCATTGCACCATGAGAGACGTTAAATGACACGAAATAGTATGTCCCTATCCTATCCTCTCCTCTCTTCAGAATGGGGACGGCCTGAAGGAAACATGGAATTTGACCCCTCAAATTCCCTCCACTCAAAATACCCATTCGATGAAATTTTCTGACGATATATTGTGAACCATAAAGAACACATATGTTCGGATTATACAATATTTTTTTATTTGGATAATCACAAAGGGTTTGTTTGGACGCCAGGGAGACCATTTTTCAGTATGGGACGAAAGATGCGAAAAAATGATACTCCACCCGTTCCAAATTTCTTGTTCATTATTCGGCATGCGTGTCGTTTTTCAATTGATCATATCTTTCAATATTTCATGCAATGTTTTTTCCAATGCTAAAAACTATGTGTAATAGAAAATCGAGAACTATCAAACAAGATCCATATTGCATATATATGAAATAACATTACGCATTTGAAAATATAAATAAGTTTTTGAGAGGTGTCATTAATAGTGAAAATGGACAAAAAATTTGCAACAGGAGAGTACTACTATAATTTGAAGCACTTTGAAAAGAAAATTTAGATGCCAGTTTGTCTCTTATAACGTAAAAACACAAAAATCATGAGCCCCGTAATATTTATTCATCAACCCCAACGCATTTAGAGTGTCATGTGACTTTGTTCTAAGACCATTTACATACTCCCTCTATCCCATTTTAAATGCTCTATGAATATTCGGGCTATTTTCAAACGTCTATATTTTTTTTATTGGTAATGTTTTTAAAGCTTTTAAAAAATTTGTCTAATAAAACTAATTAAGATCTACCAAATAAGATTCATATTGCATATAAAATACATTATAGAATGAAAATTATAAAAGTTTTAAAATGCCACACATAAACGTAAAGAGCAATTAAATGGGGACGGAGGGAGTAAATTTTACTACTGTACACTTACAAAACTCAGTGGGAAATATTTTGATAGGGAAGTCTAAATAAAACCCAGGGGCCAATAAGATTGAAACACGTACCCAGCACTTTCTTCCCCATACTGGAGGGGAGATCCACTCGAAAAAAATCCTGTCGCCCGGAAACAGAGACGATACTCGCCGAGAGAGAGAAAGAGAGAGAGAGAGAGTGGCTGAGGGAGAGGGTGGAGGTTTTGGAGATGGTTTGTTCAAGTCGGCTTCTGGCACTTTCGTGCCCTACATCGCCGCTTCTACAGAGAAAATCGCTACTACCGAACGCGAGATTTGTTCAGCGAAAGCTCAGATCAAACCACAGATGGCGATCCATGGCGTCCGAAGCCGAGAGCTCATCGTTTGCTCCTTCAATTGACTCCGACTCAGCTGATATCAACGCCGCTGGGTAACAAAAACTTACTGTTCTGGTGCCAATTGTATTTGCATCTGATTTTTGCATTTATAGTTCGTGGACTTTTGTGTTGCTGTGGTTTGAACTTGTATTAAAGGTTTTAGTTCAGCTGAAAAGGTAGATTAGTGATAGGAGTTGAGGATGGCCATGCTATCCGTAAATAACTGGAGGGTTTAAATGTGTGATTAGGAGTTAGTTAAGGGACTATTATGAGAAAGATTTTTCCAATTATTTCCGAATAGCATGGCCATCCCAGCACGTATCAAACAGCAATTGTTGTTCGGATGGAGCAGTTGTGGAGTAGATGATTGATTTACGAGGGGCGAAAGTACTCCGTAATAACTAATAAGTCAACGGTGGAGAAATCGTTATTGCAGGTGATATAGTATTGATGGTTGGAAATGTCATTAACTAGAGAATCCATACACCACGTAGGATTACCATAGGTAGCACACTGACGGCGATTGTGGTCTGTGTAGAATGTATGAAGAAAGACTCTGTAAGTATGAATTTTAGCAGAATAATGCTTGAAAAGATGCAGGAATTTGATTGAACTATGAAAATAAAACAGGCACCATAAAAGATTTAAGGGAGCACATATGAAATTTTAGAGGAACAATTCGAAGGAAACACTTGCCACTCCTGATTCAATGGTGGATCAGCATTTGGTATGCAGAATTCTTGTTGAGTTATAACTTTTTATCGGTATAGGATATTCATTTGAATAATCTGTAAAAAGATTGCTTAACTTTCTGCCTTTCTGGCGTAGATGGGGGTATAAACTTGCTTGATCTTCGTGTTGGCACATAGCTGACTTGACCTGTTAGAATGAAGCGCAAAAAGGGCAATTACATTGCTTGGTTAGTTTGCTCATCATATATTGTGCTTTTGAGTGCAGGTTTTGCATCATTGAAGGGCCTGAAACAGTGCAAGATTTTGCCAAAATGGAACTACAAGAAATTCAAGATAATATTAGAAGTCGTCGAAACAAAATATTTTTACATATGGAGGAGGTGAGCTTCAGGGGTAGAACTTGCTGTTTCACTCTCTTGTCCTCTTTAATGACACTTTCATGATTTTCTGACGAGCTTTGTGCACCAATGGCCAAACAGGACAAGAGAGTGAAACAGGAATAACGGTTGAATTGACAAATGCATCTTTGCTTCAGGGGTAGAACTTGCTGTTTCACTCTCTTGGCCAAACAGGATGAAAATTTTGTATTTCTCATCTTTTCCTCATGTACTACAGTTTATGCTTTAGCCTGTGCCTTGTTGCTTCTGGCTTTTTATAACTCCAGGAATAACGGTTGAATTGACAAATGCATCTTTGTGTAATGGATGGAGCATAGAACATTTTGTCATTGGGCAACTTAAGTATTATAGTTGAGCTTGCATTGGATGCTGCCATAGGAGACGACCAACAAGGGTGCATGGGATTCGTTTTTAGTTGGGCACGTTGTGAGAACTCTGGTATCCAACAGAGCAATAAAGGAGTTGAGTTCACCTCATTTGATAAGGTAAAGGATGTGCCCTAGTGATCATCCAATCCAGCTGGCGCAGTAGGAGGGATTAGTCTGGTAAAGCTTAGTTTTTGCCTTAACTGCATGTAGAGGTTCTCCTCCAACTCTGGTTTGCATTCTCATAGTGGTTCATATCACACTGAGAAATATCTCTTACATAGTTGTGTAAGGTACTTTGTTACTTCAGTACACGTGTATTCCAGCATGGGAATAAGTACCAAGCAAGAACGAACCTTTTATTTAAGATAGAGCAAAGTTGTGGTCTCGGTTGTTATTCAGAGCATGTGTTTCTCTATTTTCTAGCGTTAGATGAAACTAACTTGTAGATGTGCACCCACCAATCAGAGTAATATTTTCAGTGCTCAGCTGACCGAAATCTCCTTGAGTGGCTGATCATGGTGTGTAAATTCACTTTGGCTTGGTTACTTCTACTGTTATTAGTAGGTGATGGCATCATTAGGAAAATTAGGGCTACATGATATTCGTGCATACCATAGGTTTGGTTTGGATCCTAATTTGATTGCCTTGCCCTTTTTGCCATCTTTTCTTTTCCTCTTTTTCTCGGGGTAAGTGTGAATCGTCTTGCCTTCGTCGAAAACCTTTGGACTATTCGGAAACATACTTCGTGAAACGGTTCATGCACGTATATTACTGTCTTTGATTCTTAACAGAACGTATTAGTGCTTCCATATTCGTTGATGTGTTCTTACAGAACTGTCAGCCTGATTGTTGATCCACTCTTGTCATGTGAAAATAAATGTGGAACTTTGTGATCCTGATATTCATTTTTTATTACTTTGCAAATTAGATGCCTGTTTTTGTACACCTCATTTTGTATGTGAGGCATCATATTGCTAATACATACTATGTTCAAAATCATTCACAGGTTCGTCGTCTCAGGATACAGCAGAGGCTAAAAAATGTTGAACTGGGAATCCAAAAGGATGAACAAGAAAATGAACTTCCAGACTTTCCTTCATTCATTCCCTTCTTGCCTCCGTTGGTAATTCTTACAATCCATTCACATGCAACATTGGCTTAGTGACACTATTTTTTGTTTTGTCAAGACGATTCAGTTCCTTTGCTTGCCTTCAATAGATCTTCGTATGATTAATAGACGTGTTTATTTCATGCAGAGCTCAGCAAATCTTAAACAGTACTATGCTACTTGCTTTTCTCTCATTTCGGGGATTATCATTTTTGGTGGTCTTCTAGCACCTACTGTAAGTTTTCTTTTACCAGGCTATAAGAATCAAGCACCAAGTCATCTAATAACCTTAGAACATTACCCCTTGTTATGTTAGGACAAGTTTGATCCCATTTTTCTTTTCGTTTTAACATGATATTATCATAAAAGTGCCAATGTCGTAAATTGGTTGCCATCAAACTTATCCTTGGTCTGTTGCATTCTCAATTTGTGTTTCTTCGATATATGTGCTTCACATCATATTTTCCTTGTATGTAATAGGTATTCTTTGTAAGGAATAAGGATATATTAACCGAAGTTCTTGTCCCATTATCAAATACCAGGAATTATAAACCCCATTAAAGATGGGTAACATTATATCGGTTGCCAACAACAAACTTTCCCTTTTTATTTTCTCATTCTCATGTTGTGTATCAGCTCTCTCTTCAATGTGTAAAAGAACGGGATCTAAAACTCTGGCAAAGCGTAGTTTGGACCCCCTTGGATGGTCTAGGTATCTAGAGCTTGGCTAGAATGGGCTGGCCTAAGGTTTGGCCTGATTTGGGGGAAAGAAGTTCAACAAACAAAAAAGATCGAGGACCTAGCTGAAGCCACTCTGCAACAGAAATTTGCAGATTTAGCTCGCACCACAGCCCTGTTAGGTGAAATTTTTACACGTAAAGAGAGGTTATTGCTTTGTGAAGGACCGTGAGATTTATACTCCACGATATGTCAAAAAATTGATTGGTTCTTGGAACCACGAGATCAAAACATGTTAACATTGTCTTGGTTCTCAAAGAGACTTGCTTACTGTCCTACATAGAAGAAGGCTTTTGGAGGAACTTTTTAGATCTGGACAGAGTGAAATATAGCACATCCAGCTTCTAACCGATATTTCCTTTTATTGGTTCTCTCAGCTGGAGCTAAAGTTGGGAATAGGAGGTACATCATATGCAGACTTCATTACCACTATGCATCTGCCAATGCAGTTGAGGTATGCTTGTATGTTCGTGTATGTTTTCATAAACGTTAGCAGTTCTGATTTTTGTTGTACCCCCTTGCTTAACTTTGAATGTTTTCTCTTATTACTTGGTGAGAATAGAATTTGCTTATTATTTTAGCACTTAGGGACTTTTGGTCAACTGCAGTGAGGTTGATCCTATTGTGGCATCATTCTCTGGGGGTGCAGTTGGAGTGATCTCAGCTTTGATGGTGGTTGAAATAAATAACGTAAAACAGCAGGAGCATAAAAGATGCAAGTACTGTCTTGGAACTGGTATGGCCTTCTATAAATTTTACTGTCTGAAATCCATTTAAAGGTTTCCACTCTCGGTTTAGGTGTTTATGTTATTCACTCGGTCTGTATATGCTATATGGGGTTGGTGGAACGATATTAAAAAACGGTTGCTTTGATTTGATCCATTCATGTCTTTAGGTGCTTGAAATTCTAACCCAATTATGCCAAATCTACTAGGCACTAGGCAGGATGTAAATGTAGTGTGGAACATCCTTTGAAATATCCGCCTATGTTTGGTTATATGGCGGCTGATGGGTACTGCATGATTAGATAATTGTCTCTAGCTTTAAAAGCTTAACTCCCCCGGCCCCTACAACTTGAACTTCTTATGGCAAAGAAAAGGTGCTTGAAATTTCTAACACGTTTATGCCAAATCTACTAGGCAGGAATAGGATGTAAATGTAGTGTGGAGCATCCTTTGAAATATCCGCCTTCATTTGGTTATATGGTGGCTGATGGGTATTGCATGATTAGGTAATCGTCCTTGCAACTCAAACTTCTTAAGTTCTTATCGAAAAGAAAAGTGTTCACAGTTCTTTTAAATGTTCAACGTTCGGCTAACAAGAATTAGTTTACTAAGTGTGAGTTTCTAGAGTCAAGGGTACGTGTTCTGTGGTTTTGGCTACATTTTTTGATGTGTCAAGTCGTGCTGTTGATCTCATACATGATCTACACGCCTGTTTGACATCAAAATAGCTTTGGCCATATTTCATCTAGAAACCTTGCTAAATTCTTCAATGTAATGGAAACTCCTTATCCCCCGTAAACATTCCTAAAACTAAACCCACCCCAATAGCCAAATTACGTTTTGAAACTCTTCACATCTTTGGGCTTTGACCGCAATTCCCGAGTCTTTCCAGATGGCAGATCTTTCCCTTAGTGAATACATCTTTATGTCTAGTGGATGATAAGATTGATCAGAGCAGACGACTTGGTCTAGTACAAGCAGTTGCATCAGAATTCTCTTGAATATCCTTTGTCCTTTCGTTTACTTCTCGTTGTTTTTCCCCCTTTCTTTCTTCTTTACCACGAAAGAAGTTTTATGTACCTCTATTTGATCCCGTGCTAGCTTTTTTGTTCCCACCTGTCTAAAAAAACAGGGAGCTTTTCGTGTTGCATGTTTCCGTGTCGATGTTTATGCATATTTTGGAATCATATGTTCACCTTGTTGATGCAGGATATCTTGCTTGTGCTCGCTGTTCAAGAACAGGCGCGCTTGTCCTTATTGAACCAGTGTCTACAGTTAATGGTGGAGATCAGCCCCTTGCACCACCTAAAACTGAACGATGTTCAAACTGTTCAGGTTCCGGAAAGGTTAGACCCTTGCGATTTCGGGATTTATTTTTCTGTTTCTTGGTAATCGACTCGTGAACTTTATTTTTTATTTTTTTGGAAGGAGAACATCAAATTATTGTAAGCCAAAAGAACAGAAAACTAGACTAGGATCATTCTCAAAGAAGAAAGACTTAAAAACATAGCTAAACAACCACCCTTAAACTTGTGCGCTATCTACTGATGATCATGGCAAAGTAGCCCATTGTGATAGTACAATACATGGCTTGCTTGGACGAACATGTTGTATTGTGGGTGAAGAGCCTAGTAGATGAGGTGCTTCCTAGCCCTACCATTATTACCCTACTAATTGAAGTTACATGATCTCTTCATGTGCAGTACTCCCTCCGTCTCGTACTTGTAGTCTATCATGAGAAGTCTCGTCTTTCTATATACAAATTAAGTGCTTTCGCGTACAGTTTTTTTTTCCCGCCCCAAGTTGAAGATTTCAATTAGTTCTTTAAGTATTTTATCCATAGAAGCGTTGTATTTTTTTAATGAAAAATAACGCAACTTTTTGTAGTTGACTGAAATTGTGGAATAGAGAGAAAACAAACAAACAAACAAACACTAGATCTGCATTAAGGAGAGCTTGAGCTAAGCCCCTCACATGTACTGAAGATCTTCCTATGAGGTCTTGTATCAGTTGGGCATTATTCCCTCTGCCCTCCTTTTTTCAATTATTACAAAATTTGAGATCCCTTCCATGTCAGGTGGAAACAAGAAATTTTAGTGCCTTATGATTGAGGACATTGGAATTTGGACCTACCCTGTACTCCCTCCGTCCCAATTTAATTGCTCTCTACAGTTATGCGTGTTTTTTTAAAACTTTCGTATTTTTCATTCTATAATATATTTTATATGCAATATGGATCTTATTTGATAGATCTCAATTGGTTCTATTAGACAAAAAAATTAAAACTTTTGAAAACATTATGAATAAAAAGATATAGACGTTTGAAAATGGCACGGATATTCGTAGGGAGCATTTAAAATGGGACAGAGGGAGTACAAGGCAATTTCTCAAGTAATCTTGAGAAAAACAAAACCGTGCGTAGGTCACCTGGATGTGCGTGTATGGGTGCCTTGTTGCGCATGACAGACAAAGCGGACAGTAGTGCACTAGGCGAAGGGTCCTTGCATCAAAACTTTTTAATGGAAAATGTAATTAATAGATCAGATTTCAAACTTGAAGGTATTTTTTCCAGCGTTAACCATTCGATAGTGAGTTTCTAATACATTTTTGCCAACTCGTAAGGCATAATGTTGAAAACTTGCTAAACGTTATGCTTACTTTTCAAACTGGACGTACGTCTTGAGCATGTTACCGAGTTCAATGCGACATGCTAATAGTTTTTCTAACACCACTTCCCATTTGTTCAGGTCATGTGCCCTACATGCCTCTGTACAGGGATGGCAATGGCAAGTGAGCACGACCCCCGGATTGACCCGTTTGATTAGGAAAAGATACCATTGCTTCTTCCGACGTGCACGCCTTTCAGACCCGAGTCCAAATCAACAAGGGGACGAGTTCCGTTGGTGTGCACTTATCTTTTCTGTTGGAGATGTAAAGCTTCTGCCACATTATGTGGTAGTGAGAAGTCCTAGCATATTTCTGTATATAAGGGCATCCGCAGTCGTGGAATTAAAAATGTGTTGTTATATGATACAAAAGGGTAAAAAGTGGGTCTCATTCTTATATTGTTATGACAAAATAGTGGAAGTTAGTTTTTGGAGTGCATGGACCTTCCAATGGTATTGTTAACATGGAATAAAGTATTAAAAAAGTACAAAAATATGTTGATTCACGGTTCACATGCAAGCATTTCTCTCTCTCTCTCTCTCTCCCCTTCTGCCAGAATTTCCCTTTTCACTTTTTTGTGCCACTCTCTCTCTTTGCGGGGCCCAGTTAAAGCAACAATAGAAGTATAACCACAGTTGTTAACCTATTTATTACTTACACTATTTTGTATGACACAAAGTACACCTAAACAACACTATTCGAACACAAAAAAGAGAAAATGTTTGTTACTTACACTATTTCTTACACTAATGGTGTTACTGGAGATGCCCAACAGTGTCACTAACATGAAGCATGTCCATAAGATTGTGATTCTACCATCATGGTGCCAGCCTTTTTGTTGAATAGGAATAGTTTAAGAACTTATGGAATTGCATTTCCATCTTCTCTTAAATAGGGTGGTCATTTTCAGAGTAAAAAGACTCCAGATTTTGTTTTTGTCAGTCCAAAACATAATATTAAAAGATGGTCTATTTATTTTTCCTTGATACAGTTGTGTACACTATGTATGATTCTCTTTTGTAAGGAAGACTGAAATTGGTGTGCTTATAGCAAGGATACTCTGGATAACATTTACCAATGAATGGTTCTTCTAGGCTCTTTCACTGTGAGTCAGACTATGCATAAAGACAACGAGCATACAGAATGTGTACAAATCACTATGTGGGACCCACAAAACAATCCGAGCCATTCATTAAAATAGTATTTTTTTACAGTTCAAATTATTTTTGTAAATGTTTTATATGTACAATTGTTCATTTAAAGGACAGCTTGGATCGTTTGCATGTATATTATTTTTGTTTCACTTTCAACTTCTTGAGTATATAACATCAGAAGTACATGACCATTGACCATTGCTCGTAAATGGTGACAAAGATTCGTTCACGCAACCCTATACCCAATGGCGAACCAAAAAATCATGAGGGTGTTCAAAAATTTTACAATGTACACTATCTCTAGACCACATTTTTGAATTGGGTGTTCAAGAATGTGAAAATTAGGTGTTCAAATCAAGCTAAATTAAAATTACTAGATATTTTATTCAACAAAATTTTGTTTTAGGGTGTTCGAATTGACCACCCTTTGCAAAGCTTGGAGTCGCCTCTGCCTATACCATTGCTAATTGGTGGGGAAATAGTTCAAATAAATGACTCTCTTGTAAATAAAGGACCTTAGTTTGAATTCAGGAAACAAGTAAATAAAAGAAAAGATAGCGCACGGCTCTCTCTGGAATCGAACCCTAATTCCCCGTCACCACCATGGTAGGCCACTTTCCTACCATTGAAAGTTTATGATGTGGAGACAAATAACATTACAACTCTGTTGCTACAAAGATTTGTATTGCTCAATCAGACGAGAAGCATGGAGGCGTGATGAAGGTACTACTGTGCAACCCAAGCTCTGTAAATAAGCAATCTGCAACCCACAGAAAGAACAGAGTTGTGAGACTCAACAGTCAGTCTTGATCAAACTTAACATGTATAAAAGCAGGAAAGGATGAAACTAGGGTTGCAAACGAGCTGCGTATAGAGTTCGCGTTTGGATTGATAACTCAAACTTCTTCGAAAAAATGTAAAAAAATGATTTATTTATATAAGAAGTCAATCTGAATCGAACTTTTTCTAACGAGTTAGAAGAATACTTCCGTAATTTGAACTAGAGCGGGTTAAGGGAGAGAACCCTATATGCAAATGGAGTTCAACTAGTGAACCAGAGGAAAAAGAATTACTCCCCTAGCATGGAAATCAAGCAGTTACAGGAAATGTTTTTGGAAATCTCAACTCAGAAGAACAGGGATTTGCAACAAATAAGCTACCTTCTATCCTTAATTCTTCGAAGAACCTGACTTTCGTGATTATTGAACAGGGAAGCCAATGCAAGAATAGAATGTTAACTAGGGTATGTATGTCACCTGTTTAGGGGTGGCACTGGATGAACTCATCGCATTCTCGATCCTTAGTTTCTGAAAATGTTCCTACAATGTAAAAAGAAACAGATCACCATCCAAATTATAGATGATGACAAGAAAAAGAAGCCTTCGTAGAAGAATACAGAAGATCCACAACCATTTTCAACGTTAGAAGTAGAGCCAAAAGTCTACGAACTCAAGGAGAAAGAATTACATCGAACACTGAAAGCTGTGGAACTCTCCACCATTATCGACGATATAATCTAAGAAAGAATGAAAGTTCAAAAAGAACAAGAAATGTTTAAAACACCACAAATAATGAATGGAATATACATCTTAAGAAACCATTTTGTAACAAATATTTCAAGTTTCACTCCTAGCTATCTAATATGGACACTGTTTCACACATGTTCGCAAAATATGTGCCCCCAAGGTGTATTACTGAAAAACATACCTGTTTCTCCCTCATCAAATGGGCACGCTTATCAGCAGGTATTTGCAACCACATCACAACCTATTCCAACAAAAAATAAAACTCTTAAGTTTTCCATTACTTAGCAAAAGCTATGATATGCTAAAACTTGTATTCGTGATATACAGAAAACTTACATGTTGTGCATATTGGAATGCCTCATCACACTTCAAGCAGGACTTCAGCACACGCATAACATCCTGACATGTCATGCAAGTGCCGTAGAACCATCAGGAAATATAGCAAGACTAGAGTGAGGTTGTTTCTAAGCTTGAGTCGTTGCATCCACATTCCACATTCCACTTAGATTTTCACCATCATTAAACAAGACTTTTTATTTATAAAATTAAGTCTGCTTGAACTTGAAAAAATTGTGCTTTATGAGCATGTAGAAAGAAGGTTATAAAATGAGACCAGATGAATAGAGAAGATTTGTGATCGAAAGTCAACAGAACTGAATTTGTGAATGAATGTAATAAAACGTGTTGCTATTCCAGGTTGTAAATAAAGGTCGTTGTCGATACGTATCATATCCGCGGTTACACAACAGACCCCGATACCGTTATTTACTTACGGATTGGATAAAGTCCGATATATGGCTGTCTCACTGCTACCGTAATGTTTCCGATACCGCAATTTAAAACCCTGATTGCTCTACAAGTGAAAGCACAATTTGTTCATTTTGCGGTTGACACATACACCACAACTAATAGAAGCTGTTAACTTGGATGTTTTTTTTTTCCATGTAGAGATTGAGCAGAGAGAGAACTAGTGGGTAAGATGAAAGTGAAATTAAAGTTAAACCACCTTGTGTGTACTTTTCTTCAGTCTTAAACGTTCATCAATTGCAAAGGCAACCTGTAAATACATCAGATTGTATAAAATGTGAGCTGTGTGTATACTGTGGGAAACCAGAGAAAAAGGAAAGTCCTAGGCATCATGTCATATGCATTCAGAGGATCATAAGGGGAGAGAGAGTATCAAAATATAGGGGAAGCAAGAATGCAATGTGTTACTTGGTTAAGACCATGCACAATTTGTGGTTCAGAAAAATTTGCAAGTTTTCAAACAAAAAAAAAAGTCCCAGGCATCATGTCATTTGCAATGTATAAGTGTAATGCACATGCCACAAGCTGTTGTCTTTACGAGCAATAGCTGGGATATGAAAGAGAGAATTGAGTACAGACTCAGGCTGCAGGCAGTTCATCCCCTTAACAGCTCTACATTGAGGACAATTAAGTTAGAAAACCTTTTTCCTGTACCTATCAACAGCATATGTAGCATCGCTGCTCGGTGCCACTTAGACTAGCATCAGTACTAAACAAAGGGAACCAGAAAGGAAAAAATATAAGGTAATGCATCAACTACGAATGAAAGACAAATTGACGAGATACAGTGGGCCGTGGGGAGACGGGTGATTGGGCAAAACCCTAAGAAATGGTGGATATATTTCAGACTAATGATCTGAAGATGGTGTAAGTATCTAAAAGGCCTGCAAACACTGTAAACAAAGTGTTAATAATGAAGGCGATCTTTAGGAATGAGCCTCCATCGAATGATACTAAGTTGCACCAGCCTCAAGGAGTTCTGACCTGCTATATTACTCGATATACATTGTTGAGTTCATTTCTCAACAGCTTAAGCTTTTGGGACTACCGGTAAATTAACATGATATCAAAGCTTTGGTTGGGAGAGGTCTTGGGTTCAAGTCTCTCTGTTTGCATTGGTTACCCATTTGCATAATCCTTCTCCCCTTCGTATTTTGTATGGCTCTATCTATGAAAATTGCACCGCTCTATCTATCAAATAATACCTAGTAGATTAATGACTTCCAACATGTCTTCACTGTCGGTGTGAACTACCTATGAAATCATTTACTTGGTTATAGGCATACTCTCTTGTTAAACCAAAATTTCACAACCATGGCCAAGGTTAGACCACAAGAAAACTGGACAAAAGAGCAGAAATCCAGTGATTACTATAGCATAAAAACACTCCCAACGTGGATATGTCCCAATAAAGCATATGAAAGAAAATAAAGGATTAGATTCACCTTGTCAAGCAACCTTCTTGGATCTTGAAATGCTGGCTTCTTGGCCCACTGATGGAATAAATGGGAAACAACACCTCGCTCCTCCACATTGAATCTATGAACCAATATGAAGAAATCAAGCAGAAATTAGTCGATGTAGAGCAACATTGATCAATATAAACAGGTGGATAACAAGATGATCATATTCATTTGCCAATCCCAAGACTACTTGGAGAAAGACCTTTTCAAAAAACTATTCCCATTGCATGCCTCCATTGATACAATTGACTCTTTCGAAGCTTCATGGTCATGAATCTCGACAGAATCATTTGGAAGCAAATCTGCCTTGGCAAGTTCTATTCCTCCCGATAAACCAGCGTTGGCAGTGCCCTTTTTAAGATTTTGGTCCTTTCTTTGTAAATCATTTGAATTCACATCGCCCTTAAACCCAAAAAGAACAGAGAAAAAGAGAAATAAGTAGCTAAAGTTAGTAAGTATAAACCTAGAATCCAGCATGCAAAGAAATCAACCCAAGCTTCTCAATTGTAAATACAGGTTACAAATTAAAGGTGATTGTTGGATGAGTTTCCGTGTCAAGGGGGTGTGCATGTTTTGAGAAACTGCAAGTTGATACTTGGATATTGGAAAATGAATTAGCTTTGACACCTTATAAAGTTAGGACTTATAGTAGGACAAGTGAAGCATAGGGTTACAACCCTGCATGGTTTATCAACGAAAGCAAGTACTTAGAGAAGTTCATAAGTATTCATCATGATCAACATCACAACATGATATGATCATTTGGATAGCGTCACCAGGCTTACATATTACGGAAGCTGAGCCAAGCACTAAGTGTTCAAACTCAAGCTTGTTCATTTTGATTGCATGGGAAAAGTTCGTTGTTGGTAGGACAGTTCTATCTTCTGTTGCCCAAAAAAAAAAAAAAAAAAAAAAGAAGGTAGGACAGTTCCTCATGGTTAGTATTACCGTATTCAAATTCCATCACATTGACATTTTGGGGTACCTATGCTCATTAGTGAGATGCTTTGGATCATGAACGAAGAAAGCATGGTAATGAGTACAGAAATTGATTTGGGTCTCTAGGCCTGCCCTCCCTGATGCCTTTCGGCTTTGATTTGGGAGCTTGTTTCTGCAGCAAAACGTCCCTGTAACTCTTTGGTTCTTGGAGGTTTAGGGGGGCCACTGTTTCAATGGTATTCTGAGCGCAGTCACTTTATGCATATTGCCAAAGGTTAGAGTTGTCCTCAATTATCCCCCGCCCATACCCCCTATAATTGGGGACTAGATGGGTTCTATTATTGTTGTTATTGTCGTTGACATTTTGGTGTTAGTTTACTTTCTTTGATATAAAGCCAAAAGTAAGCAGCCACATCCTCAATATGTATCTTGAACTCGCCAAAACATGATTGAAACCTACTAGACTTATACATAGTGGCTGAAAATTTACTAGAATAAATAGTAAGCAGTCCAGGCAATGCACAAGGCAATAGAACAGCATATTCAAGAATCTTATGTACCTTCAAATTGAAAACACAATCATTGGGAAGTAAATGCACCTGGATTTCCCAAAGATGATCAGGTATTTCTTTCAAAAACCGTGATGGCTGAAGCATCTGGAATGAATTGTTGTCACTCAAGTAAGTAATTGCAGATGAACAAAATGTACAATAAAATTTATTGCAAATCAAACCTGCCAATTTGAGTCCATAATAACATAAAGAATGAAAAGTTTTTTTCGAGCTCGAGTCATCGCCACGTATAGTAAGCGCCGCTCTTCCTAATATGATAAGAGAGATGAGAAAAAAATAGAGTAGTTGAGTCCCTTTCAAGCACTGACAATCCTGTAAAGGGGAGAAGGGAGGAAATGCAATGAAGCATGAACAAAAGACTTTACAGCAGAAAACATGTTTACCTCAATTGAACTACAATTTTCCTTTGCAACTCCATTGAATTCATGTAACAAAGGGATCTCGGATTCATTCACCTGTGGCATTTTTTTCCACATTGATCAGCGCTTGACAACTTCCAACAGAGTATAGTAACCTTATTCAAATTAGACTCGAACGTTCAACATGCATTGATATACACATTGATGCAAGGGTCAATACAGAGGTCCATTTATCAAAATGTTCTCAACAGCCACCAATAACAACCTATTAAATTGGAGCTCAACTTTACCAATTCTCTTTTCAATAAAATTGATACCTTCAGTTAATATCGTTTTTTAAGTAAGTTAATAATATATAAATGTCATTGTAACTGTCTCCCCCGATTTGGTCTAAAGAGAACCCTGAAAGACAGCCTATTATTTTTTCTTGGGCCCAGATTTCCAGTTCAATACCAAAGAACACCACGTGTATGCTTCTAATGTGGGACATAGCTGGCCAGCGCCGATCTGGTTGGTATAGATTGCAAGTCAACCAGTTGGAATCCTCACAGAGATACGCACTTTAAACGTCGCCTATATTTTCTTCCATGTGAAATTAACATGTTAAGTTCAGAGAATATGAGTATTTTTCAACAATTCATGACCCATAAAACTTGGGATACTGGGGAATGATTGGCTATGAGTCACCATGCTTTTTTCTTCGGACCTTTTTTTTAATAAAAAAAAAGCATGGTGCAGGAACATGCGATACAATATATTTGTATTAGACTACAAATTAGAAGGCCAGGGAAAAAAGCTTAGTATAATACTAATTATGCAGCATGAAGCCCAGTAGAAGACGTTACTCCTGGAAAATACCTTGACTATGAAAACAGTATCCCACTCCAGGCCTTTTGACTGCACAGAAATAAAGAAACGAGAGATGTGAAGAAAATTACGCAAAGGAAATTGTCAAATTACTCAGTGGCAGTGTTAAAGCATCCAACTCAAAACCAATTGGCTATGAGTGGAGAGGCCGCCCAAGCTCATATGCTAGCTTTGGAGATTATAATTAACCGATGTGAGACACACTCTAACACTCCCCCGCACGTGCGACCCTTGACTCGCGCGTGGAGAGATCAAACAAAGGATCCGGAACAAACGGATCACAAAGAAACAAAGTGCAACTATGGCACAAACAAAGGGGAAAAGCCTCCGAAAACCTAGTTTTGATACCATGTTAAAGCATCCAACTCAAAATCAATTGGCTATGAGTGGAGAGGCCGCCCATGCTCATATATTAGCTTTGCAAATTATAATTAACCGATGTGAGACACACTCTAACAGGCAGATATAAGTCACTTCTCTAGCTAAAACATAGGAAAATACAAGAAGAAGAAAAAACGCTAGACTGTTTAGAACAAGGAAAACCTGATGGATGGTAGTAAGGCTAACAGAATCTTTGTTTTCCTGTCTCCTTGAGCGGAAGTTTTCCCTCTCACGTTCAGATATGTAATCAATATAAGCTTTAAGTGCATAAACACATCCTTTATCTTCTGCTAGCACATCTCTCACCCCTTCTGGTGCAGTAAATTGTTTTGACAAAAACTCAGAGACATCATCCAACATGTACTGTAGCACCTGCATGATGGAGCATTCGAGTTTCAATAGATGATGTATTGACTGCTGAAGGTATAATACTACAACTAGTACAACTGAAAAGCCAAGAATTTACTACGCTGAGGTGATTCTGAAAGTGAAGGGCAATAAATCATGTTTCCGTAATGCCTATGAAAAAAAAACAGTTTACATGACGAGTTACAGGACGAACACTATTCCATTTCACGGAGTTTTGTATACCATTCCAAAGTCTGTGATAAACAGGGTCAGAAAATATGTATCAATGGGTTTTGGGGATTTCATAGCGCTTGGACAAATGAACATAGTTTTGGTTTCCAATTCCCGTTGTACATTGGTCAATACTCCCAACGCCTCCGCGTAGTGGTGATGATGGTGGTTGGGTTTGATTAGATAGTTTAGTTTTGATAATGTCATCAGGTGTAATGAGTGAAGAGATAGAGAGAGAAATAAGAGAAATGATGATATCATCAAAACTAAAACTAAAACTAAACTGGAAACGAATAGAGGCGGTGTAACTTTGGCTTTGTTTGTCGCACCTTTCAAAATGAGTTCATTCCTGAGAAGGGATTTAAGTCTAGGAAGGTTCATTGACCAGGTGATGCAGAACAATTAAAAAGTCTTGGGGCCTTCAGATCACCTAATTCCTCTAGGCCCGAAGTCTCAAAACTCTTGGCTCGTAGATCTGGTCCTATGTTTAGTCTGGAAAAGTGGACATTATGCCAGTCGATACTGCAGTTCAAAACCATTTGCATGTGTTTGACACTTGAACTCACAAAGAAGAGTCCCGCCACACATGAAGGGTCATGTTGAATGAATAAATACTAAACTCACACCCTCTTTTAAAGTAAAACTTTAGATGAGTTGTTTGTTAGTGTAAGCAAATTAAGTATAAGGAGCAAGTGGTGGCCAGCTCATGTGGTAAAACTCTTAGATGTCTCACTCTCATGTGGTAAAACTCTTAGATGTCTCACTCTCATGTGGTAAAACTCGTAGATGTCTCACTCTGTATCTCGAAATCAAGTCTCATTCTCCCTCTCTCTCATGTAATAGATTAGGAACGACGGACGACAAAAAAAAAAAAAAAGTGTAAGCAAAATAAGCAATAAAAGTAGCTCTTTGTTTGATTGCAGGACCCTAATTCGTGAAGACAAGCTTCCACTACGGGATTCTAGATTAAGAAGGTAGAAACTAGGAAACAGCTAGGCAGCTAACCCGCTAACTTTGGACTTCTGTTTGTGATATCCACCAGGCCTATCTCGAGTCTTCAAACTCGAGTTGGTGTTTTATAACCACCGTTTTAGAGAGAGATGTACGGCATACCGAAGGCGCATATGGGTATTAAAGATCTACTAAAGCAACACAAATGAACAAAGAAGGTATAGTTTATTCCTTTTAACTTTTTACAGTAACCAAATTGCTGCTTATCTTCGAACTTACAGGTCTGACGTCATTGTCTTCATTTAGTAATTTTCCTCCGTCATTGTCTAGAACTGCTCGTTGTTCAAGAAGGTATTTCTGGAAGTCAGAAGCCATTTATCAAATTTAGTGAAAGTACATCAAACCACAAATATGGTAACAGAGCAACTAAATATAAAGGTCATACAAACAACTTCATACAATTGCGTAAGTGAAATTTCAGTGCTAACATTCGTACTGTGGTTATCAACCCTTCCTCTGATTTCAACTTAGGTTAGGTACTCAAGAAAACAAATATCAGCTGATGATACCAGCATTACAAACACATTGGTAACCACAGATATTTACAAACGTATGGAAAGTTGTTTCCTCCTAGGATATCTAGTGGAAGAGGAGACCAACCTGAGGTATCATGTTGGCCACTGAAGTTATGACAGCTGAAATTGATTGTTCCTGTAACATCAGTAAGCAAGGTGGACTCTTCCACAAATTTGTTAACCAATTTTTTTTTTAATATATAAAATAGCATAATTTTCACTCTCATAAGTTTCAAAGTTAGATTCGAATAGGATGAAACTTGAAAGCATGTGCCTATGAGCACCGACACTCCTAGTGGTCGCTGTGTGAATTGGACACGGGGATACGTATTGGAAATGCCATGTGGCGTGCCCCTTGAATTAAATTTTTTTTGGAGGTGGACACAAAGGGGACACGCATGCCCCCCCATATACACTCTCGATCTCGCTCTCCCTCCCTCGCTCTTTTTCTCTCCCGTTGTATATATATGTGTATGCGGGCGTGCGCGCGAGCCCATGTGTAAATATATACAAAAGTATGTACTTGTATATATTCGATCAATATCCCGTCTCACTACGGGTATATCTTACATATATATATGTATGTACTAGTATATATACCAATACACAACGTATACATCTTACATATCAAAAGAAAAGTTTGCATATAAACTATTACTGCTATATATATGATATATTTTTATAAAGAGTTTTATTTATTTATTTTTGCCGTGTTTGTGTCCATTTTCTTGGAATTCTCTTGTCCCGTGTCCATATCCGTGTCGGTGTCAGTGCTATATAGTGTGCAACATGTGCCTTATGTTGCATGAAACCAAACTTGGATCCAATTTCTTGGTAAACTTTCATGTATTCTGACCATGCAAAACCACATTTCATTTATTTACCCCTGGTAAAAAATAGCTACGGCTCCAAGCCCGTAAGAAAAATAGAATGTTTCAGTCAGTTCACAAGACAATAGACAAATATATTTACCCTGTGAACAAGTTTCGAAATCATGTCTAGAGTATTCAACACTTTACGTCCTTGGGTAAGTTGATACCTGTAACATGCAACAAGAGTCATAAGTAAATGGCTAAGAAATTCAACGTGCACCATCAGTGTTGATATTTTGACAATTGGAACATGACTGAGCTGGCCAAATGCTCGTATTCCAAGCCAGCACCAGCCATTACAATTTGATTAAAAGAAAAGGGGAAAAGGGATGACTAAATATTTCGTAAAATGACTAGACCAACTCCTATAATCGTTTTTAATAAATAGAAAACAGCTTTACTGAAGAAACAACTTTGAATAATACGTGGTTTAAAATAAATAAAAAGACAGTGCCTTTGCCCTGTCCATTTCCAGCAGCACAACTCTATCGATTATATATTTATATCAAGCACTTGAGTGAAATTGGAGCCTGGGAGGCAGTTCATGAAATTATGAAATTTTACGCTTTCTTAATTTAACATCTTCATTTACAATTATACACACGACCTTAAGATTACCTTGGTTCTCCTTGACAACTTTCGGATGTATTCCTTGTGCAGTTGTGCCCATGCTTATAAATACGGTTAACAAGATATGTAGGATACATATACGTCATTCTCTCAAGACCGTTCTCCTAAACTAACTTAGAAGGGCAAGTCTTTTGAGAAAGAGCCACTTCATTCCATTTGTGGAATACAGAAAGTCATCTATCTAAAAATGATTTCACTTGCCGCATAACTACCTGGATTCAACTCCAATGGAAAATGTTTGATCTCAACACGAGCACCAAATACAAGACCCAACAATGGCCATTCACCCTCACCGACAGTGCCAACATTAACACAGAACAACAGCATGAATTAGAATTTTCAGTCATTCCATATCCCCAACTAGAGCTAAATCTGCGATTCTTACTCTTTCCAATCTCCACATGTTGATGAATGGGTTTTTTGTTTCGAATTACATTTTAAAACCTTCTGTGCTTTAATATTAAGCTGCCAGATTTTCTATATTATTTCCTTGCGTTCAGACACAATGAAATTTCTTTCTCCCAGTAACAAGGTATCATCTAAAAGGAGCACTGAAGAGTGAGGAAACTCTTAGCAAACTAAAAGAAAGTATACAGAATACTGCTTGTCTGAATAATGTTGCCATGGAAACAAGCAAAAATCCATGGGCCCGTTAGCAAATAGACGTAGATGTGAACAAAATGTTTTATCGTGATGCAAGTATAAGTGCCAATAATGAGGCCTAATCTATCAAACTTGCTTTCGCAAAGTCATCCAACATAAAGTATTCCCAAAGAAAAGAATTTGGAACAAACCTTTTAAAGGTACCAGAAACCTTTGCAGTAAATATGTCGTGTGCAGCTGATATATAGCTGCATTTCCTTACAGTCGACACTTTATCAATATGACCAACTACCTGTGAGAAACAAAAAGGAAAATAAATCCTTGGCCTCAGCTCCATGAGCTGCACCTTCCGCAGTAGCCATGCCCACACATTCAACCAAAGTAAGCCTTGTGTCCCAATCAATTGGAGTCAGCTCCATGAATGGTTCTTTGCATTTCAATTAGTCAAGGGCTATAAGTTCTTTTAAACTTTAAAAGACCATATCCTTTTTTGCCACAACATAACATGTCAGTTCACGTCTTCCTCTGCCCCTAGTGTTTCTATTAACACTGGTCCTCACCCTTACGTGATAGACAACAACAGAACAACTCAATCAGGAAAGAATAAGCTACATAAATGTTAGTTCAAGCTAATACCTTTTTCTTCTCCTCTTTCTCGAAAGGTAGTAAAGCCTTGAAGACGCAGCGAAACGGACCATCATCACATTCAGGCAATGTTGTTTGAAGCATAGCAATTATGGCTCTCACTACCTGTTAAGAAACAATTGGTTCATAATTTCACAACAATAACAAAACCCATCTCGTCTCCAATCATTGAGGGTATGGGCGGGGAGTGATTGGAGACAGACCTAACCTTTGACAATATGCACAAAGTGGTTGCTCTCAAAATACCACTGAAACAGTGGCCCCCCTAAACCTCCAAGAACCGAGCAGGTACAGGGACGTTTTGACGCAAAACCATGCCCCCAAATCAAAGCCGAAAAGCATCAGGGAGGGTAGGCCTAGATACCCAAATCAATTTTTTGTGATAAAAAATTATTTCCTTGATTTGATAATCTTCGTAATCGTTTTGTTTTTTTTATGATGAATTAACTGTTCTTGAACACATAACTTCATTTTCTATGCATACTGTGAGGAAACCAACAACAAAGAAGCACTGTATGTTCATGTATTAGACAGCAACATTATTGCAAGATCACAACAATAGTTTCAGAATTAAAAATTTGAATTCCAGAAAGGCTGACAGAATTCTGCATCACTAGCTAGAGGATTGCTGGTGTGCAGTATAGACCTACAACTACGCATCCATGTTAACAGACTGTCAAATAAAATGACAATTTTAAGGTACAAAAATGCCCACATCCACAATTAGACAAAATCACAGAAGCAGATGAAAGATTATTATAATGGCGATACATATTTATATTCGGCAGGGTCAAGTGGCGCCCAACACAGTGCAATGTTGGTCGGCAAAAACATAGTTTAAGGGAACAAAGGACAAAAAACTGAAACTGCATTCTTTTTTTCTACTGTAAATCATTTCAGAAGAAACTACACATATCCTGCAAAGGATAATATAATGGTTTTGAGTGTGTGCACGCAGAGGTAAATGTCAGCTATCACCTAATCAGTGTTATATGCTATATATGGACGATGTTGTCTGATATGCAAGCAGTAACAGTCATAAATCGCAATATCGTAATATGGTGCAACGGTTCAATTACTTGCACTAAACTGTGTAAATAGTTGAAACCTATGTTACCAGGGAATGCTACTATCTTAACTTATTACATTTTGGCATGACCGTTCCAAAACATGGTACACTTTCGTTCTAATACGGAAAATCTAGAATCCACAAATTTTTTCTATAAAACTTAACCTATGAATTAAAAAATCTAGAGAGAATAGAATTTTGGTGAGAATATGGAAAAATCCAGTCATCATGTTCCTAGAAGTGTGTTTTGCATTAACAAATTAGTTGATGTTTATCCCTTGGAAGGGTAAGTTTTGATTTTGTTATCTATGGAAGCCTACCCCTACCGTTCCACAATTTAGACATGTGGTGAACCACGTTCCCGTTCCTCGTAGCGATACAATCCGCGTTCCATGTAACATAGATTGAAACGTGAAAGTATAGTTGCATTTTAAATTCATACACCCAAAGGAGTTCATTCTAGACTCATAACTGGTCACTTGTGTAGTAAATAACATCCTCAACTCAACTAGGCAAATCTTTCCCAGCAATTTGAGTTAGATCATATAACAACATCAGTAGAAACTTACAGACAAGAACAACTGCACATTCACATTAATTTGAAGTCATGTTTAGATGGGTTTTGTCTGGGTCCGTGGATCATGAGCAAGTTCAAGACATAAAATTCCATTTAGTACGTATGACTGTCAAAGAATAGCTCTCCCATTAATGAACATAAAGGGTGTCAGCAACCTTTTTTCTATAGAAGGCCACTCCGTGAATGTTGAATGGTATTTTCCGGTCACGAAAAGCTGTTTGGAATACTTTCCCAGACACCTGAGGTACAGAAGATGAAGCCACAAAAGGTTCAGTAAAATCTTAAGAGTTTTTTGTGGAAACTCAAGATTAGATGGAAGGTATGCTTGACCTGCCTCCGGTAAAGAACAGCAACATTTCCAAAGGTGCACTTATCAGATGAACCTTCTGAAGAAATTTCTAAGATCTTATCAACAACGAATGCACACTGTGCATCCTCATTACAACATTCCTTTACAGTAATCTGAATAGGATGTCCAAAGAAAAACAGAGTCATCAACAAGCTTCAACAAAGGCTGAACACTTTTCTAAAGTTTGACAATGTTTACCTTAGATCCACAAGAATTGTCAGTGAGGACATTCTTTAGCTGGCATCGCTTCAAATTATGTTTTATAAGAGATGATGCAGCTTCAACAATGAAACGAGTGGACCGGTAGTTTTTGTTTAATTTCACCTGAGTCAAAAGTACATGATCAATGGCACGGAAACACAATTAAAGAACCTTCATTCCAAGAGTTATCACTAGTAGCAAGTATGAAGGTTCAACACATGCAAAAGCAAATAAGATGACCACAATGCCAACGTAAAACTAAACATACTTCTTTGTGGTATGGGAAATCTTTACGAAATGAATCAAATCCAGATACATCAGCACCATTGAAACTGAAAATGGACTGCAGTACGGCATACAGAATATATAGATCAGAAGAGTGATAATTGAAGAGTACATTAACTAATTAAGATGGTGAAAACTATATAGCAATATAAGGTAGCAATTAGCAAACATAAAATACACCTGATCTTCGTCACCAACAATGGTAATACGTTTATGAGATGAAAGAAACCGCAGCAGGCCATACTGCATGGCACTTGTGTCTTGAAATTCATCTATCACGATTGCTTTCCATGTCTCCTGGCACTCCTCAAACACTTCATTGAAATAAACATACTTGAGACATGAGAACAACTGTAAGCCAATAAGTTGGTTAAAAATGTAGACAGGATATGAACCTGCAGGAAAATCACTGAGCAGCTTCACTGAACAGGTAATCAAGTCGTGGTAATCCAGAGCATTACAGGATCTTAATATGTCATTGTAATTTTGAAGAACAGCCGCCTAAACCATACTCAAAAGTAAGAAATGTAAAACACAATCAAAATAGAAAGGACAGATAGAAGACACTACTTAATTTCTGCTTACTCCTACGGCATCACCATCTTTACGACAATCTTCAGCAGTCTTTCCAGAAGCTTTAGCCTGAAATAGGATAGCTTTAATGCTACTGGAAGATGCATGAGTAACAAAGCAACATCTATGGCGTGGACCTCCTACTGTACAGCTTAGTTATAGCACTAAAACAGGAACTGTAATGTTTCATGACTTTTGATATTTTATAGAACTTCACCATGTTCATCATATCATTGCTTACATAAGCAGAAAACAGAATATCCATCTTCATATAACTTTGTATACAGTAGCTCGACTACTTCATATTCTTGATTCAAGTTCCATAACTTTGCAGTTTGTAACTTTGTATACACTATGAAGTATCTTAAAGCTTTGCTGAGTTTTACAAATGCTATAGCCATCAGCTTAATAATTAAGAGCAGTGTTCTTAAAGCAGCTAGGCATTAGTCAGGTGGAGGAGGGGTGCCTAACGCATAGTACCTATCAGCTGACTTGTCGCCTGCTGCCTATGCCAATTTTAATCTTGCCGTTGGACTCCCACCTAGCACCTAGGCACTGACTAGTCGGTTGCTTAGGCTGACTTTTAGAACACTGATTAAGGGCAGAATCAGTGTCAGGCCTTGATGATCAATCAAGTTGTGCACCATTTAGGATTTCAACAAGGTACTCTCCGCGTTAGGTACTGAACTCCTCTAACTCTCAATTGCTGACTGCAATGCTCTTACTGATAAAATCATTTCTAGTATAAGGAGTTGAAATAGGTCTCTCATTTACGCAGGAAGATGCTCGAAATAGTCGGGTTTGTCCTCTTCACATCCTGGTCTATTGGAGCATGCAGTTGGTACTTCTTTTGGGTATTTGTTACCGCATTGAGTGATTGCTCATGATCTGATACTTATCATTATTCTAGTAAAATTGCATGGCAAAGTCCTCTGTTTACCCCAAAAAGAAGGTCAAATAATGCATCTCTCATCAGACATACCCGGGCTCTACTCTGCTGATTGTTCCTGGGCCCTAGACCTACTGACAGACCTTTTTTGAAAAGCAAATCTCATTTAGAAGCTCCTCTCCTATCTGGCGGGAATAAGCTCATAAGTCGCTGAATAAGTCCTACGTAAGTCGAGAAAATTTGGATGTTTTATTGCAAAAGCAAAAAATCAGTTCTTTATGCTTTAGTTTGTTGATAAAATACAAGTAAATGAAGAGGAAATCAAAATAAAAAGTTGCAATTTGGAAACAACCCCACATATTTTAAGTTTTAAGATTACAACATTTAGCAGGATATTGTGGATGCACATAATAACTTACTTGGGCAACAAACTTCTGCCATTTCTTTGACTTATCTTTAAAGTATTCTGGAGAGTTTACGCCTTTTAACTCTTCATCAAGTGAGTGAGCATCTTTATTTTGCATATTCGTTCCATTTTCCAGTAGCCTGACAGCCTCAATGATTGCTCTTCTTTGTTGCCCGTGCCCATATATCAGGAACTCTGGTGTGCGTCCTAACCTATTGCATGGTTATATCAGGTGGCCGCTCATTTAGTTATGCTTAAATAGCGTTTGGAAAAAAAATTGGGACTACAATGAGAAGAGAAAGCTTACACATATACTATGAACTGGGACTTAAAAAACTAGATCTTAACTACTTGGTATTGTGAGCTGATATACTGACCGCCCACGCAAGGCTTCAATGCTCACAAAATCTTTGGTAATAAATTAAGCTATAACATATTTCTTAAATACAGGGCTAAAGAAAAACCACCTCAATTACCTAATTAAAATTTCCGAAAAACAGGAAATTACAGATCGTGTGATAGAAAGCGTACTAGCTCTACAGGGAGAAAAAAAAAAAAAAAAAAACAAAAAAAAACAGCAGTGTCAATTGTAATCCAATGCTTACCATCAATTCAAGAGATATGGATAAATTAAGATGGTAGATATCCAAAGTTGGACTCTGACCATCAAACTTGTGTAACAATTTGTTAGGTTTAATTTACAGGTTTCGAAAGTAAGCCTGTGAAATTGTGAATATGATTTACCGAACTATATTGGCTCAATAAAAAATATTACAACAGTCATTACACCACCTCAAAAGTATATGCTTGGGACTGCGGACAAAAGTACACAAGTAAAAATACACATATTCAGTCACGAACTTCAAGGAATAAGCTTCATTGGACCAAGTTGAATAGAGTTTCTTTTGATTTATATCAAGTTAATTTGTGTCTTAATAATATGCCTCAGATTGCAAGAAGTTCAGTTATGTTGTGCATTAACTCTGGTATCTGGAGACAAACCTAAACAGAAGACAAAAAACTAACAGTTCCAAGTCAATATACAATGAAGCCTCTTAGTAAAAAAACTATGCATACTTTTCAGCATGTGAACGACAAAGTTGCAGAGAAAATGAGTGGAATGTGCTGATCATGAGCTCTTTTGCTGTTGCCTTCCCAGCCACCGCTCCTATACGATCTCTCATTTCAGAAGCAGCAGCTGTCGTGAATGTCATGGCCAGAATGTTGGATGGACCAATGCCCTAAAAATTAAGTGGGGACAGAGAGGAATCAAATACACAAAGATCTAGTGAAGATAAACAATCACATACAAGTAACTTAGAGAAAAACAGTGCATGTTTAAGGAACTTTCAAGCAAAAATGTAGATGACAAAAAATATATAGCAATACCTCGTTAAGCAACATCAGAACACGTCCAACCATTGTAGAAGTCTGACATCATACACGAGAAAGCAAATTATGGACATGAAAAAGAAGAAAAGAAAACAGACAAAACTTTCAATTTTTAAGACAAACAAGTCGAAAATGAATGTGATAGAAAGCAGACCTTGCCACTTCCTGGTCCAGCAACAATCATTAAAGGGATAGAAATGTCACTACAAGCAGCTTCCCGCTGCCTATCATTCAGAGAATCCATGTACTTTACATATTCCTCAGGCATGTTTACATTTTGTGCAGCCTTGGAAATTCGCCACCCGCCCACTTTACAGTCAGGGTCATCGCTTGAATTTAAAACTCCTTCCGTTTTTAACTCTGGAAAGACTTTACTCAAATTGACCTTATACTCCAAACTACTCCCTTCAGCAGACTGAATTTCCAGTTGAAAATTACTGCTGCACCCTTCACTGTCTGATTTCACCATTGCCTTCTGCTCACATAAAGCATCAATTTCTTCCAGAATGGCCTCGTCAAAATCCTCATCTAAAATCATAGATGCCAATGAAGACTTGCTCGAAGCAGAAAACTGCAGTTGTCGCACTGGATCAACAGAAGTAATTCCATGCCAAGTTTCCACCTCCACATCCGTTTTCCTTTCACTTAAACTATCATCAAATGATTCAATCCCATTGGTAGATATGCCCCCAGAGCATAAATTGTTAGTACACTCCAGTTGTCTAGTTGGGGTTTCAAATGAATACGGAACTGCCTCATTCTCCAAAGCAACGCAGGTTGTCCTTGAACTCCAACTATCATCAATTTTACTACCCGATAGGCCCCTAGAACAGGAACTGCTATTGCCTTCGCCTTCTTTTAGCTTCAACCCCTTAACGGAAGCTGGGGAAGGAGTGTTCATCAAAATCTCTGAAAGAGGGAATCTTTTGATGCCTGTTACCTGAGCTGGAGTTTCAATTCTAATTGCATCCGCAATTCTAAAACACCAAACAACCATATTAAAAACGCATCCCAGATTACAGCCTTTAGATTTTGCATCTCTAAACCATTTAGATGTAAACAGAAACATAGCAATTTTTTAAACCATGACTCTAGCTTTGTTTTCTTGTTCACAAGTTAAATCTAACGTTTTAGAGATGTTTTTAAGTTTCAATAAATATGATACTTGCGCGAAAAAAGACCTAATCAATTTTCCCCCAGTTGACAAGTGCGGGATTTATGATATTTTCTGCTCCTGCAGTCCTTATTCTCTTATATTCTTCAACCACATAACTTATGAATAGTTTTATTTTATCTATCAAATTCAAATTTTCTTTCTTCTTTCCTTGATTCTATGGGAGAGTCAGAGACCAGTACAGAAGGAAAGATGAATACATATGCACATACTAGCGCTCGGGCACACAGGTTGCATGTACTGATATTGAATATAACATAATTTATTTTAGATAATTAGTATTAAAAATCTGTGAAGAGTTCTAAATTTTTTGATTTGATATAGTTAAAAATTAACATAAATCTTCATCGCCGTGTAAATTTTTCTCAATTTCTTTCATAGACGAAAATAATTACACATGGGTGTTGTAATTGTTGACCAAAAAACAAAACAATGTCACAGACAATACAGTAGTATATTACACAAGCTACACGATAAGCTGAGTATATTTTTGGTCGAAAATAATTTTATTAAGTCGGCCCCCTCGGTCTAAACTTCTGTCTCCGACACTGTGCGTGTGCGATTTTAGGTAAATTAGGTTGATACATATTTTTGTATGCCTTCTTAGCCATAATCACCACTTGCAATTACCAGATGCTAGAAGTGAGTAGGGCGGGTAATTCTGAAAATTGAAAGTGTGAGCCAGCCTCAAAAAATTGTTCACACCATAAAGGGATTTTCCATTTATATTAGTAATAGAAAATAGATACATATATGTGTGTGTGTGAGAGAGAGATGAAGATGAGAAACTTACTTTTGAGGGAACTGAAGGGGTGTGTAAGGGGTGGAGTGGCGTGGTCTTTTGCGAGAAAGGAGGGCCTTGGCTGCTCTGAAGTTTTGGGAAATTCGAGCTCTCTGTTCCTCTGACATTCGTCCTGAAGTTCCTTGTACATCACCACCATTTTCCTTGTTCATCTTAGATCGAGAATTTGAAACCCTAGAAGACGAAGTGAAGCCACAGTTGTGATTTCGCAGAGAGTCATGCGATGTTCATGTTTCCCTCCGCCGCTGTGGTTCAAAATTTTGAGAGCAAGCTGGGGTCCTCTGTCGTTTCATTGAATCCTAAAATCGCGTTTCCAAAACGCGAGTTTAAGCTGAACCCGAACTGGCATTGTAAATAAAAGAAACGGTTTTTTTTTTTTTAAAGTGACCAAAAATGACTCATTCTGTTGGCATTTTGGAGTTTTTGACAATCTATATTACAAGTTTTTATCCCAGTCATATTTTCTATCATAGTCATGATATTTATATTTTATCCCTTTCTATACCAACTCACTCCCTCCCTCCCTCCCTCTCTCTCTATACTTTTTTCCTCCATCGGCTCACCACATCCAAAATTTCAAATCACATTCTCTCTCTCCTTTTCGAAATTCAAACTATGTTCTCGCTCCCTACCTTCTCTTCTTCCGCCTCTTTGACGTTCGAAGAACCATAAAAAAAAATGGGTACGGGCATTGATAAGGGCACATGCGTCGATTACTCAAGTTGTGCCTTCAGACACGGGGATGAACTAGTGAAGGTACATGACTAGATTATCGGCGAGCCGGTCAGCCGAGTCGGATTAGGAGCTTCCCTCACATCGAAGGAAACTATGCTTTGCATATTTGCATCCCAAGTAATTCACCGTTGCTATTGATGTATAGTTGCTGCGAATTTTAGAATGCAATTGTATAGGTGTATCTTTGGAGCGTGTAATTGCAAAGCGGGGATCCAACTTCATGTTCGTAATCTCTTGGGCCCTGTTTGGATGCCGGATTTGGCACCCGGATTTGCAAAGCTCCCAGATTTGTAATCCCGGTCCCACGTTAGTCCGGTGTTTGGGACGCCAAAACACCCCCCGGATTTGGAAGAAATTTTTCACTGTTGGGAGTAGAAATCCGGGAGGACCCGGATTTGGTAACGACAGCTCCCCCCCTGTCGTTAGCAAATCAGGGGGGATATGTGGGTTTTTGGTACGAAAATGCCCCTCCAAATCCGGGTGATTTTGGGGGGTTTTAAACCGAAAAATACCAGAGAATGAGATATTACCATTGTCAGAGCAACCATCGCCGTCGTCGGAGCAACCATTGTCGTCGTCGGAGAGATTACACCGTCGTCAAAGCAAACATGGGTTTAGATCTAGAAATTTTTTTGGCCTCAGAGGGGCGAAACCCTCGGCTGAAATTAAAGATGAGAGGGGTGAACCATAGGAGAAACCAGAAACCATGATTTGCCGTTTCGAGGTAGGCGGCGATGGTGGTTTGCTCGGTGGTGGTTTGCCTCTGTAGAAGAAAATGGTTGAGATGGGAATCAGGATCAAAGGAAGAGATGGGTTTTGTTTGTATATTAGGGATATAACTTCTACTTCTAGTGGGCCATCTTTTTAAAAAAAATTGGGCCAAGATCTTATCCTTTGGGCTCTAGTAATTTTATTAAAAACCCAAGATAAAAATTATATTCTATAAAAATATATGTTATAAAAATATATTTTAAAAAAAAATTCTTTTTCGGAAATATCATTTTTAATATATAATATAGTTTAGATAAGTTTATGTATTAATTATGTAATTATTTTAATTATTATGTATTTATTGTTATTATAATAAAATTAATCCATTTAGTTTATTAAAATAAAAAACTGGGGGCAAATAAGTCATTTGCTCTCTTATCCTATCAAATCCACCTTCCAAATCCACCTTCTCAAAATACCATCCAAACACCTCACTAACAAATCCACCCTTCTTATGAGGTGGGGCCACCCTCATTACCAAATCCACCCTCATTATAAATCCACCTTCAAATCCACCCTCGTTACAAATCCACCCAAATCATCTCCGGCATCCAAACGGGGCGCAACGTGTGCTTGTTGCCCATGAATGAATTCTAGACATTTGGCATCTCCTAGGAATATAATTTATCAAAGGGCAAATTTCACTTACCTCCCTGAGGTTTTTGACAAATACAGAGAGCTCCTTCATAATTTCTGAAATTTCACTGCTCTCTTATTTTACAAAATAATTGTCACTTACCTGCCGTTACTTTAAGGCTAATGATGTTAACTTTTTGAGTAAAATCACTGTAATACCCTTACCATATATTCTCCATCCTCAAAAAATCGTTTTCTTAAAAAATAGAGTTAACAAAGTTTTTCTAAAATATTAAACATTTTTCATTTTTAAAAACAGCTTATGAACAAAAAGTATTAAAGATAATTTTTTTCACGAAAAACTACTTTTATAATCTTTTTGTTGAAAATAGTTTTTCGAATGAAAAAAAAAATTAATTTTCAAAAAAGTTTTTTGAAAACTATTTTTTGATAGGCGAAATTTTTGAAAATATTTTTTGGATAAAAAATTAGTTTTCAGTAAATCTTTATTTTAAAAAATAAAGATTTGAATTTTTTTTTAAAATTTGAAAAAAAAATTTCAAAAAAAAAAATGTTTAAAAAACTATTTTCAAAACTCGTTTTTTTCCTACAAAAAACTATTTTGAACAAAAATTTCTTCGATATTTTTTGTTTAAAAACTATTTTAAAAAAAATGAGAAACGGTTTAATTTTTTTGGAAGTTATTTATTTCTAATTTTTTTAAATGGTTTTTTTTAGGGTGGAGAATATATACTAAGGGTATTACGGTCATTTAACGTAAAAAGCTAACTCCATTAGCCTTAAAGTAATAGCAAGGGAGGTAAGTGGCAATTAGTTTGAAAAGTAAGGGAGGTCAATAAAATTTTAGAAAGTATAAGGGAGGTCTCTATCTTTGTTAGAAACCTCAGGGGAGGTAGGTGAAATTTATCCTTTATCAAACGATCAAACCTTTGGGCTCCGTTCATTTGCCAAGAATATCATGCGAGAAAGTTAATCCTGAGAAAAGTGAAATGAAGTGAAGTAAAAGAAAGGAAAATTTACTTTCCCGTGAGTGTTCACTTGATAAAGGATTTTTCCAGGAAAGTGTAATTAGTGGGAGCAAACTTTCCCACGACACATAATTCCTACCTTTTTGCAGGATGCATTTTGAGGGAAAGTGAGTCATAGTGGGAAAAGTATTTTTGAAGGTCTCATTATTTTCCAGCTAACTGAACACCCAAAAAGTTATGGGAAAGTTGATTTTCCCATCCTTTCCCATACTTTCTTGACAACTGAACAAGGCCTTGAGGGTGTTTAAATTTGATGAGGAAATGGCAAAAGATGTGCTCCTCTGCTTCACCAAGGTGGTAGTAAATTGAGGAAGAACTTAATTTTTACTTAAATCCAGCAAGAAGCAGGTTCTTCACCACATTTGGGGAATGAAGATTTTTGGATAAGCTTGTTTTCATTTTAAAAGAGTATCTAATGGGTTTAAAAGCTCAAGGTCTGGTAGAATTCTCTTTCATAAAAAAGGGTTAAATGGGTTTCCACTTTTCAGTATCAGTTGGAAGTTTGGGAAAATTTTCCTGATGGACCATTGGAGTGGTTCATATGCGATGGCTTCATATTTGATTGTAAGGATTGACGGGCAGATCTGGCACAGAAAACAATCTCTCTGTTTGCAAGGGTAAGACTGTATACATCAACTCATCCCCAAACGCCGCATATGCAGGAGCTTTGTGCATTGGGTACATTCTTTTTTTTTTTTTTAAGATTATAAGGATTGAAGATGCTCTTAATGCATGTGTTCGTTCCCTCGCAGTTCTTAAGGCTCCATTAAGAAGTAACCTAATAGCAAGGTCAAAAGCCAAATCGGATGACAAGAGTTACTGGTGTTGTCTGGTTTATGATGCTTGAGTTTGGAAGCACTCCAATTTTCTATTTAAGTTTCTGAATTAGAATATGCTTCAACATAATTTTATTTTCATTATAGTTCGGATACCTCCAGCACCAAAGAAGGAGCTGGCCAAGTTTCTAAAGAGGTTCTCAAGTTTCTAAAGCAGTTCTCATCTCTTGTGCCTAGTTTAAATGCTATCGACATAGACATCCCATTCGATGTGTTGTGCACTGATAATTTGAAGCTCGAATAAGTTGCCCTGGGGAGAGTTTTCCACATAAGTTTGGGGAGGATTGTTCCAATTTGACTGCATCAAATATAGTCACTGGTGGCAATGCTTTGACACAGCTTCAGTTTCAGAGGAGGTCAGATAGGTCCAAATTATTATGTTTCAGTTCAATTACCAAGCATGGTAATGCTACTGTTGATTTTCGGCTCGATTTTGGTGTTCACAGCATGGTTGGTCCGGACTAAGGCTTCTTTGGTCCGGACCAAGCAATTTCGGACAATTCTGGACAAATTTGCAACTCGTTGTACCCTTGGTCCGGACTACCAAATCAGATTGGTCAATTTTTGGGTGCAGCACGTCTGGTCCGGACCACCAAAGCTTGGTCCGGACCAGCGGGTCCGGTTTTGCACGTTTGGTGCCGATTTGTTCTAATTTTGTTTCCGTTTGGACTTCCTAAAGATTTGTTTCCTTGTGGGATTATGTCTTCGGGTGCACGGATATTTGTTTGGGCAAGTATTGACTTTAGGAAGGATTCTGTGGCTATAAATATAGCCTTACTCTCTCCATTAGGGTTTGGACTGCTTGAGTGCATCCATTTGAGAAGCCCCTAGGGGGTCTCATATGAAAATTAGGGTTCTTGGTTAGATCTTCATAGTTCTTTGGTTGCTCCTCCTTGGTGGGCTTGAGAAGATCTTTATTTTGCGTCTCTTGGTTAAAACCCTAGTGGTTTTGTGAGACTTGATGAGAGAGATTTGTTTGGTGAGAGATTCCAATTGGGTTTTGGCGAGAGAACTTGTATTTGGGGTTGGTGAATGTCTCTTGTGAGAGATTTTTTTTTGTTTGTCACCATTGTAGCTCTTCAGAGCATGTTTTTTTCACATAGTGGAATCGTCTCCTCGTTTGCTTGCCCCGTGAAGTAGGTTTACATCTGTAAGCCGAACCACGTAAATCTTGGTGTCTCTCTTATTTGTTTTTGTTTTTGGTTTGGTTTCTCCGGTTTGATTTCGGATACGTTTGGTTAGCTACTTCTCCATTATCATGGCCATCGACAATCTTAAGTTGCGGTTGGGTTCTTAAGGGGCCCGCCACATAACAACTACATACCTTTTTGTGTTAATGATGTTATCTTCGTCCATTGTTGTGATGCGAATATAACATTTGCTTGATGTTAATGAGTGGGATGTGTTTACCAATGATGAAAGCTCACGCTCCTTTCTTTCAGCTAAGGTCACGAAAGGAGATTTGGCAGAGGTCCGCTGATAGGTGCTAAAAAGCACCCATTAATCCTTCCAATTTATGCTTTGTTAGTTCGGTTATGTAGTTAACTAATTAGCATTAGTTGGTTTGTGGTGTTTCAGGCCTCAGAAGCTCGAGAACTTGGAAAACGTGTTTTGGAGTGATTTTAAAGCGCCGAGGATGGGAAGATGTGCATAAAAAGGAGCGGAAACTCAAGTTGCAGCATCTCTGGACCGGACCAACACTTTCCGGGACCGGACCAGCACTTAACATGACGAATCCTACCTTGCAGCACCCTTCGTCCGGACGAGGAAAATTCTTGGTCCGGACGAAGCATATCGGTGGGTTCGTACTGCTCCCAGCTTCTCTGGTCTGGACCCCCATGTCTTGGTCCGGTCAAACGAACACGGAAATCAGCATTTTAGACGCGTTTTATGTAACTTTTAGGTCTCTGAGTATAAATAGAACTTCCTAACATTGTTTTAGGGTTCCGGAGATTGGTGAGAGGCTATCTAGAAAGAGAAAAGCTAGAGTTCTTCATGCTCTCCATGCGTTCCTCAAATCAAAGCTTGTCGATCATCGCCATGTCCGGCTAAACCCCTTTTCTAGGGGGAAGATGAAGTTCTCCACCAAGTAACCTTGTTTTTCTGCGTAGATTATGGTTATTATTCGAATCGGATTACATGTTAAGAACTCAATTTCATATGATCAATGAAATTATGGTTTTATTCTTCCAATCTATTGTGTATTTGTATTCACGTGTTCAAATACCGTAATCATGTAATTGTTTTCAATGGTGCGATTGGAGTTCTGAGATGGATTATGCTCGTAAGACGGATCGTGCCGCGATAGTGAGACGGTCCGTGTTATGGGATAGTCCATGCCTTTTAACAATCGCTATATCTTCTCGATGATCATCGTTAGGGTTTGCAAGCCCTAGCGATAATCCTTTGTGATTCGAATATTAATCATATCTATGCGATGCTTGGTTATGCGGTATGAATGGATTCTAAACCCTAGACTTCCTTCCCAAACAGTGTCACCTTTTAAATTATTGCACTCTTTAGTTAAATTATTCCACCAACAATCAAACCCCTTTTTATCAAATTAAATTAGAGGTTAATTGGAATTAACGCAACTCAGCCATTTGTCTCCGAGGATCGACACTCGGACTTAACCGCTATTCTTCGGAATAAAAGTTAATTCCAGGTTTTTAAATATTTAATTTTGACTCGGAACGACACGGTCATCCGCTAAACAACGTCTTTTTTGTACTACTTCGCACATTTTCAGGTGTTTTTTTTTTTCTCATTCAGAGGTTCATCCATTTTCTATATGGGATTTGAAAGGACATGATTATGCATAAGTTGAATTCCAAGGACAATCATACTCCTTGCATTTCAGATTAAAACAACGGATTTGGCATATATATAAAGTAGTTGCTATAGAATGTGCATCCTCAGGGTGAAAACGAGTCATTTATTGTTACTGTGACGTTGTCATTTACGTCTCTTTTCAATTGTCAGCATACTCATCACTATGAAATAGTTTGTAACTCCCTGGCTGTTAGGCGCCAAAATGTTCACATGAGCTCCCCTAATTTATCCTTGTTAAGTTCATTTATATTATTACTTAGAGTACAATATTTTGTTTGCGTGCTTTTGTAGATATTCGGAGGCCTTGATAAAATAAAGAAAAGCAAAGTCCAATTTAACTCGGCATCGAAGCAAAGCTGGTGGGCAAATAAAATCAAGTGATAAAGCAAGCATGGGCCTTGTAAATTATACTCCAACAGTCCACACATGGCTACAAAAATTGGATTGCATCACAATTTACAAACGGAAGCATGGGAGGTGCTGTGCACAGCCATGTTGTGCACCCTCAGCCGTTGGATTGAGTTTTGGACGGTTCGGATGTATTTTGATTTTTTACTGGTAAAAAAAATCAAAATTAAAAAATTTTTGCCGAAGACATCCAAGCCATCCAAAACTCGATCCAACGGCCGAGGGGTGCACAACACGGCTGTGCACAGCACCTCCCCCGAGTCTTTTACAAATATGCACTGGTGGGCCCATTGTATTTCATGAATTTAGTTTCATCACACTTGGACCAGCGGAAAGAAAATCAATGGGCTTCCTGATGGAGGTCGGCTAGGGCTATGGAACACACTTGGGAAGCTAGAAAAGGGACACGACAGATTTTATTATGAATACAAGGCAATAGCCTTGGAAAGGGATACACATTATACCACGACATTTTAGAGAAAAAGAAGCTGCGCCAGAACCGAGGAAGAAAATACTGTAATTGATAGCGAAGCACAAAGCCGCCAGTCGGTCCATGCTTCTGTCCGTTAGCATCTCAATGTCCTCCACGATGATGTCCTCTAAACCCCTTTTTAGGGTGTAGATGAAGCTTGTACTCCAAGTAACGTAGATTTTATTACTTTTGTTGGATTTAATTATTTGGATTTAATTATTTGGATTTGGTTGTGTGAATTAGAAGATTTCATGTTTATGAAATTGATTTTAATTTTTCACATATAATTGTGTATTTGTCATGCGCGGTTTCAAATACTCTTCACACAATGGTTTTAATTGAATTCGTGGTAATTGACTGTGATAGATTATACTATCGTAAGACGCGTCGTGCTATTAGACGGTCCGTGCCATAGAGACGGGTCGTACTAGTAAGACGATTCATGCTAGGCGGAGATAATCTATGCCGCTTGATGATCTATGAATATTTGTAGGTGATATCGCAAGGGCTCGCAAACCCTAACGGTATCCGGTAAATCCGAGTAAGAAATCCTTCAATCGAAATAAATCTAGGTAACAAAGGGTCAAGTGGATTCGAAACCCTAGACTTTTTCTCTCACCGTCTTCATCTAATTTAATTTCAATGTCCTTTAGTTAATTAGCTTTCCAAAATCAAATCTCCATCAATTGTTTTTTTAGAATTAATTTAGAGGTTAATCGAAATCATTGTAACTCAGCAAATCTGTCCCTGTGGATCGACACTCCGACATGACCACTGTTCTTTCGAATAAGGGTTAATTCCTTATTTTTATAAATTATTTTTGATACGGAAACGACACGATCACTGCCATGGCTAAGTTTTGGTTCGGATTTAGGGCCTTTAAGTTTTTTGTTTTTGGTGAATTTTACGTCTTCCTTTACATAATGGTTGTGGACCTCTATCCTGATTTGGACCATTATTTTGTTTTTAGCGTACTTGACTAGTATACCACTAAACAAAAAATGACATTTCTTTGTTGCTTTGGTCCCCTCCACACAGTGGCGGCTCCAGAAATTTTTAACAGGGTATTCAGAAATTACCTTTAACTCTACTAGCTTAACCAATCAATCGTATCTTCACAAAATTTCATATACTAGTGTGTATAATGCGACCTCAAAAACACAAAAACACGTAAAACGTTGTAGTTGTTTTCAATTTTTTTATATTTTTACCAAAGCAAAATCAAACAGGAGCATAAATGTGGTTATTTTTTTTCGGAAATTATGTAGCGAATACGTTTGCACGGATCTTTTTAAACATATGTTTTTATTTTTGGATTGTCTACTCTAAGAAAAACTACACCATAACGATACCAATAGATATTTTTTCCTCTCCATTTTTTTGTCATTAAGATGTCTATCTTGTTTTGAGATGGTATATTAAGTATTCAATTGTAAATCATTTGAATTGCAGTGTGTTTTGTTTATAGTATAGGACTAAGTGTTCAAACAAAATATTAGATAAAATTACTAGATGCAATATAACAACAAAATAAAAAAGCGTGTTCAATTGACCACATTTTCTTATATGTGGTGTCACTTATGATTGGGCTATAACGGGATGTAATTTAGGTTGTTCAAAGTAGACTGATTTGTTGGTGGGTGTTCATTTAATTTTGCACTGGGTGTTCATTCATATTTTGGCTGGGTGTTCAAAACATGAACTAACCTAAAATTTGTACAAATTTTTACATGTATTATTAGTACAATTTTTTTTTTACGGTGGTCATGTGACCATCCACCCCATAGGGTGGAGCCGCCAGTGCCTCCACATAAAGAAAAGAAATGACATTGCTGTTTTATGTGGTAATTTCATGCCTCATGAGTTTCTCGAGAAATGCATTACTGCAATCTATTTCATGTCACGTGCATTTTTAATGAAATTTCACAGCTAGTGATAAATATATTGCGGCTGGTTTTAGATTAAGAAGCAGATTCTAGATGTTGATGAAGTTTACAAGCTGCACAATCTTCCTGAATTTTATAAGGTTTGGATTATTATTTTTCGTAATTTTTCACACGCCCATTCAAATTGTTCAATTAATTGAATTAATAATTGCATTGTTAATTGTTGTCATGATGGGGTTTTGCTCTGTATTGGTTCTTGACCACATGTTCCACGCCCTTATATATCGATAACTTGGGGAATGGGTGATACAAGTGATTTATTTAAGAGTGTGGTTGACAAGCTTTGTGTCGCGCCCGAGATTTCGACCAAGGGATTTTGGAAAAAGGGCTTATGATTGAGTGATCTAAGTGATATTCAAGCGACGTGGTTTTATAAAACACTGTTTTTACAGCTGTGATTGAGCCAGGAAATTTTGATATAAAATAACTCAGAGTCGTCACTTGACATGATTCTAGGTGTGTCAAGTCACCATATAAATAAGTATTTTGAAAAATGAGAAATAAATATCTAGAGTCGAAAGACCCTATTTTGTTTGATATAAATGACTCAGTTTATTATTTGGCTTGCAGTTTTAGAGAAGAAAAGGTTCATTAATTCATTGTTACGTGTAGGGAAGCCAAAACACCCTACCTTGCCCTTTTGGCACTCGAATCAAACTTTTCCAAAACAAAATGAGCGTTTGAAGACTTGCGAGGATAATAAATAAAGACATATACACAATGAGAAGATGACAACTAATATTCTGTCTGGAAACATATTTTATTGCATGAGAAGTTTATGATAATATGGGGAAATATGTACAAAAGATGGATTTGGACTGAGCCCAGACTCAGGGCTGCCTACGTATCTCCGGTCATAGGAGAATCAGGTTATCATGTAGTTTAAGAAGAAAAAAATATTTTATTGGGACTAAACCCTCATCGGGCTGCCTACGTTCTCGGTTCGATTTATGAAAATATATCTGGTTTCATTGAATTAATCCTGATGCTTTTACTTTTTGGGTTCTGTACGAACTGTCCGGACGGTTAGTCAAGTCAAGGTAAGCGATCTCAGAAAGTACCCAGTAGGGCGGCAGCGGTATAAGGAGATCTTGACCAAGCCTAGCTTTAACGCTCGTTGTTTTGTTAGTCTTTGCGATATTCCTCGTCTCAAACGTCGACGAGACTATCGCGGTGCACTGCGACAATGTACATCTATATTTATCATGAATTTTATTGACTCACAGACTAAATGAATATAAATATGCAGTATTACAGCATCCGAAACTAGACGCTTGCCCGACCCATGGGCAGTAGCCGGGCCAACACAGTTCTAAATATTTCTACTACATGCTGAAAATAAGTAGGAAGTTATTGGTATTTGAAATTGACTTACTTACAGACTCCCAGCTCGAATCCCTGGTAGAAAATCGGATAGAGCTTCTGCTAGATATCGGATAAGGCCATCTGTAGTGGTGTTAGTTAACTACACAAATTAGTCAGCTACTAAGACAGTTAGCTAGCATTTTTATTTTGTTGGCTCACAATAGTGTAGTTGAAGTGGAGTTAAAGTGTGTAAGAATGGAGAAATGTTCAAGTCAGAGGTTAACTTTAACACCAGCAACAACTTCAAATAAGTGGGGCCAACCTCTGAAAAGGGGCAGAGAGGAAATGCAATTGATTGACACGGCATCAGAAGGGTGGAAAGGAGGAGAGAGAACACTCATTAACTTAACAACACATTTTGTCATAACAACACATAAATGAGACCCACTTTTTACACTTTTGTATCATATAACACCACATTTTAAACTACACCACTGGAGATGGCCTAATAATTGCTAGTTATATAATTATGGTCGTCTAGTTCTTGTTGTTGGCCCGATATGTTTATTTGCAGAAAAATAGACATATTTACACACCATTGTGAATGAATTTATTGAGATATTTTCACATTCCAACCATAACTATCGAAGCGTACAATATTAGACACGTAACAAACAAGGGAAACGCCTAGCCTGCATCGAAAACAGATGTATTACACTATCACATATTACAGCCACAGGAGACGCAGTGAAGGGAAAACACTAAAAAATCCACCTTTATTACCTTCTAGACAGACTACCCAACACAATTGCCTTTATTGAAACATTAAGACAAACTTGGCACAGATCAATCACCAGTCTCATTTATGGTACATATAGCGACATTCAATAATGAAATCGCAAATTTTGTCCCAAATGTCTTCTATCACCCGGAAATAAGCAATTCTCCAAGACCTCTTGAACAGTAAAGGACCCAACACAACCCAAAACCCAACTGCAAATCCAAGTGCAATGCTTACAAAGAACAACGCTTCCTCTCCTTCTTTGTCGCTTCCACATGGTACAACGTTAAGAATGATAGGCTTGTTTAGCTTACAGCTTGGGAGGGGAGGCCCACAAAGCTTGTTGCCAAGAAAACTGGATTCATTCATACTTTGAAGTTGGGTACTTGTCGGAATTGTTCCTGTCAAATTGTTATATGACAAGTTCAAGTGACTCTCTCAAGAAAGACAAACTCGACATGCTTGAAGGAATTACACCAGAAAATTGATTTAGCGAGAAATCAACGGATTCTAATTGTCTCATATCACCAATATTCCTTGGGATTCTTCCTGTTAAATGATTGCGAGACAAATTCAATGACAACAACCCCACAAGTTTAGTGAGTTCCTCCGGGATCTCTCCATATAATTTGTTTCCCGAAAGGTCCATGCTTTTGACCAATCCAAGGGTGGTGCTATATTCAACATCTCTTCCTTTGGTCACCAAAAATGCATTATCTTGAAATTGAGATTGCTCTGCATTTATATATACGAAATGGGGAGCCCTTCCGTAATACAAATTGCCTCCTAAGTCACTTTTTATTTCTGCCATGGCGCTGAAATTAGCAAAACATCTTGGCACATGACCCAATATATTATTACATGCAATGTCCAAGATTTGAAGAGAGCTTAAATGACAAAGTTCATATGGAAGGTCGCCCCAAAAGTTATTCGAACGCAGATTCAGAACTTCCAAACGTAACAATGCATTGCCCATCCATGGTGGTATGCTTCCAGTAAACCTGTTTTCACTAAGGTCTATGATCAACAAATACGAGCAATTTTGCAGAGTCGGGGGTAGTTCACCTGAGAGGTTGTTGTGCCGCAAGTGCAGTGATCGAAGGGACGGTAGCTGTCCGATGGAGCTTGGAATGCCACCCACCAAATTATTGTATTCTAATTTGATGAATTCCAGGTTTTGCCAATGCTTCCAACAATTAGGAATACTTCCCGACAAGAGATTATTTCCCAAATTCAAAAAAGACAGTGTTTTGTTAGGTTCCTCTCCCTTACCACATAACACGTGGTGAATAGATCCTGAAAAAGAGTTATTCGAAAGATCTAGCCAAGTCAAATTAGAAGGGACGAGAGGCAGCGAACAGTTGAAGCAGTTGGAACTAAGGTCAATCAAGTAATGCTCCTTGGATAAGCTTGGAATCTCTCCACAAAAATGGTTACGAGAGAGGTTTGCGGAAGATAATCTGGAAAAAATGGGCCAAAACGACGTAGGAATGGAGCCTGAAATTCTTGTGTTGGCTATGTTCAAATAAGTCAACTTCCTCTGAGATGAAAGCCATAAGGGGAACAGTGGGCCCAACTGCCAAGACCTCAAATCCAATTTTTCAACTTGGAAAGGGGGAACCCAATTCTCACTTGCTTTGAAAGTTAAATTGTTTCCACCAGCTAGCAGGACACGTAATCTTGTTAGATTTGCAAAGTGAACATCAGAGACGACGTCCTCCAGTGTATTATCAGTTAGAAGCAAGGTTTCTAACTTTGCAAGTTGCCCAAAACTTTCAGGAATGGTCCCGTTAAATTTGTTATTGGAAAGATCTAACCATTTCAAGGATGATAATCTTCCTATGGACACTAGAATGGGACCAGAAAAGGAGTTCCTCGAGATATCAAAGGAATTTAGATTTTTTAATTGACCAATCTCATCTGACAAATGACCGATAAGATTATTCGAACGTAAATAAAAGTCCTCTAACATGGGGCACTTGCACCGAGAGAAACCTATGAGAATGTCTGCTACCTCCCCGCAAAACTCGTTTTCTGTTAAATCAATTGTCTTCAAATTACAAGTTTTTCGAGTGCTGTTGGTATACTCCCCTGAAGTTGATTTCCCCATAAGTCAAGGCTAACGAGGGAAGTCAAGTTTTCAATTGCAATTGAAATCTCATCGTGCAATCTATTGACTCCGAGGCTGAGTGACTCAAGATGGGTTAAACTATACAACCAATTTGGTATCGTAGAATTAAAATTATCCCAAGACAAATCAAGAACTCTGAGAGAAGTCATGTTTTGAAGACCACTAGGAATTGAACCAAAAAAGATACAAGAACCCAAATCTAGGGAGTGAAGATTATTAAGTCCGAGTATCCATCCAGGAATAGATGATCCAAGCTCATTCCAGGAAAGGTCGAGGATGTTAAGTGACGTAAAGTTAATTTTATTAGTTAAAGAAGGAGAAACAACATACTTGAGTTCACAACCAGACAAGTGTAATTCTACCAATGAAGGGAGGTTACTCGTCACCTGTACCCAATCCAATGTTGTGTTGAGGTTTGCACCACTCATATCGAGGCGTTGAAGCGAAACAAGACCCGAAAGCCATTGCAAATTTCCACCATGTAGTACGTCGTTACCTCTAAGATCAAGGTAATGCATTGCGGTGACATTCCCTAGTTGAGGAGGAATGGTTCCGCTGAATCCCGCCCTAGAGAGGTTGAGGTATCTCAAAGTTGCAATGGAGCCAATGAAGCTAGGGATGGGAGTCCCTTCAAAATCATTGTTGCTCAAGTCCAGCTATTGGAGGTGCTTCAAATCGAGCAAAGAGGGATTTACCTTTCCTCCCAATGTATTCCTCAAATAAGCTTGATATTCTGCTTCAGTTTCAAAATAAAGCTCATTATAAGGAGTCTGAAGGCGGATCTGGTGGACATGACCGGTAAGGTTGTCACAGACAACTCCGACCCATCGGCAACAGTCCTCCACAGTATCCCAAGAGGACAACCGGTCGGAAGGGTCTTTCAAATCTTGCTTGAATTTAAGAAGGGCTTCCCTCTCATTTTCGAAGCAAGTGATACTGTTATTGTTGCAGAAGCAAACATGGAATGTGGCAGTGGTGATGAGAAAGAAAACGAAGAAAGCAGTTGGTGGACTTGTTGTAGCCATGGATGATCAATCACACACAACTCAATTTGGTTTTTCAATTTGTGATGATTTGTATCCAATGCTATTTGTGGGTTTGGTATTTATAGTGCATATGGGGTCCACAGTTAATAGTCTTAAGACTCATATGTGGTACATAATGAAGGGGTGACTTCGTTTACTTGACTTTTATAATTTGCTCCTATTATTTTACGAGCCCTTTTATTTTCCCAAAGTAACTACCCTTTAACTTACATGATGTGAGAGCATCTTGAATGAACAAATACCTAATTTCAGTGGTCGGTATGTTGAAATTTGACGACTTTATTTCATTGTAAGAACAATGCCTTTTCAGTTTTATTTGTAAAAAATTAGATTATAAATAGGCTAAGTAGCACAACATTGGAGCACCATATTTGAAGCTTATTGTAATATTATAGTACGAATAACACCAATAAACTGTCTCTGGCTCCAATTCATAATGTAGATTGGGTTTTCAGTTGAAATTTGTGTGCCTATTTTATATATAGGTCTACGCATGAGCATGCTTACATACATACAAAATTCGTAGTCACTTTCTTCTTTATTTCCCAAAAATACCAAGGAAAAGAAAAACTAATTAAGTCGTTCCTACTTCAATTTAATTAATTTGTTTTTTCTTCCTTTTCCATTTTCTTCCCCCCTTGTAATTTTCACCACAAACGCAATATCCACAAAGCAATTTTCTTGTCAAACTTCAAGAATGGGTAATTCACTAGGAGAAAATAGATTGTGAAACTTTTATACTCTAATTTTCCCCATCACATAGCTTTCCAAGAAAATTTTGTGAACCATTGGTACCAGTCATTTGTAGGATTCTCTACGTAAATGCTGAGTACTTTTAATTTCAGTTGTTGGGAATGTCAAATGGTAAATGTTTTAGGGGGAAAAGAGAGGTGAGATAAAGAAAAAGAAAAGGAAATTTATCAAAAACATTTGCAGGAAAACTAAAATTTTCTTATTTTTTGCGGGAACTTTGCACGAAAGTTGAAGTTATGGATTCCACAAGTTTTTTGTTGTTAGCTAAACACTAAAAAAGTTACAAGAAAATAGGTTTCCTCATCCTTTTACATACAACTGAATGACAGAACGCGGCTAAGTGTTATCCTACCCATGTATTCGGATTTGAACATGGTGAAACCCTCCTCAACCACTTCGATATACACCCTCTGTCCCATAATATTGTTCATTTTAATATTTATCTCGCTCAAGAAATTGCCTACACTATTGTAATTCATATTATTTTTTATGATTGTAAAAACTATGAGACACGTGAATAGTAAAAATGGACATTTGGGACCGAGGGAGTATTAAAGAAAAATTTAAACGAGAATTATATATCATGTTCAACTATTTAATACAGGATACTACTTCCCCAAGATGTGAGGAAACTAAATAAAGTTGCTATTACTGAAAAAGTACGAACTCAACAAGCCAACTCTAAAAGGATGTGCATATGATCTGTTGGACTTCACGAAAGAAAAATGAACAATCAATTGTCTAGTTTGATAGAGTCTTAGTGGTGGCTAGCTCATGCGGTAGAGCTCTTGAATGTCCCACACTGCATCCCCATGTAATAAATTGGAATGATGAATGACAAAAAAAAAAAACTATCTCCAAACAATTTCCAAAATAAATAAATAATTATTTGATAGCTAAACAAACCGGAGGATTTTATCAACAAATATAGACATTGTCATTTTCTTCTTTATTTGCCAACGAAATCAAGGAAAAGAAAAATTAATTAGTCATAATTAATTTTAATTAGTTTGTCATCTTTTTCTTGCATTATGTTCTTCCTTTGTAGTTTTCACTACAAAATCCAAGCGTGACGAATGGGCAATTCACTAGTAGAATATTGATAGTTTTTAATCTTCCGTTGCACCAAAAAAAAAAAGAAAAGAATATTGATAGTTTTCACTACAAAATCCAAGCGCGACTTTCATTGACTTGGAATGAAAGGACTGAGAGACTTCAGAGAAATTTATTAGGTTGCTACTCATAGCGCATGTATGTGGTCCATATGTCATAGCTTACCCTGGTTTTACTTGACTTTCATTGACTTGGAATGAAAGGAACAATGCTAGCCGTACCGACCAAACGGTACAGACGGCGTACCGACGGCGCCGGGGACCCCCTTGTGGGTCCCAAACGGTCGATCCGAGCCATCCATTCACTCTAGAATTGAATTCCGATGGGGTCTACGCGGGAATCACCTCAATCGGACGCTCCTAAGTGCTCGATCCAAAATCACCCCATTTCGTGCAAAAAATTTTGGTGCTAACACGGTTGGCAATGTGATTGGTAACCAAAAATCCAATTCTCTCTAATTTTGAATGCAATTCGTAACTTTTAACTATCACCTTTGTTGAGTTTTAATTGTGCACTGCCAATAGTATAAGATTATTTTTGTCAAAATCTTATGAATTTGTTTCGTTTCTCTATAGCAGAAAAGGAATAGAAATTTGGTAGTAACATGGTCGGCAAAGTAATTCGTAACTAAACAATCTATCTAATTAATATAATTCTTAACTTTACCTAGCAATTCAAATATGAAATCAATGTTCTAGATCTCAAGAAGATAAAATTGAAAGACAGAACGAGCTATTTTTTTTAGATAGAAATTTAAACAATTGATTAAGGATTGATTGGAGTCTAACAAGAGTAATGGATTGTATAATTTTAAAATACTAACGAGGCACTAGTGCAATCTTAGGGGAATAAGTGAAGTATACTGTCAATATATAGGAGTACAAGTGAAAGAGAGATAATAGGAGGGCTCTGCAGGAAAAAAAGTAATTTTAACGGCAAATTTAGTGATGTTAACTGTAAGATAGGCAATAATAAAGCCTATCTTATTGAAGGGTTCTTTCACCATTGTTGTTGAGTAGTGAATCATTTGGGATTTTAATGATTTGTCGTTCTATCCGACTCCATGTGAAAAGATGGTGAAACAATAATAATGAGTTGTTCTTTCGTTCATATAGTTTCATCTTTCAAACTTTCAATACAAGCAATTCTTCCTTCAAGTCTTTACGCTATAAAATCTTACAGGATATGTATTGAATAGAAAAACACTCCAAGATCTGCCTTTATTACTTCCAGAATGACAGCCAAAACCATTGCCTTACATTGAAACTATAAAACAAGCCAAACACTAAACTGGCTTCTTTTTATTTTTTTGTTACTTTTCACAAAGAAAAAACAAGCACTTTTCTCATTTACAAAACATATATCGACATTCAAAAGAGAAATTGCAAACTTTGTTCCAAATGTATTCTATCACCCGGAAATAAGCAATTCTCCAAGACCTCTTGAACAGTAAAGGACCCAACACAACCCAAAACCCAAATGCAAATCCAAGTGCAATGCTTGCAAAGAACAACGCTTCCGAAAATCCCTCTCCTTCCTCGTCGCTTCCACGTGGTACAACGTTAAGAGGGATAGTCTTGTTTAGATTGCAGCTTGGGAGGGGAGGCCCACAAAGCTTGTTGCCAAGAAAACTAGATTCAGTCATACTTTGAAGTTGAGTACTTGATGGAATTGCTCCTGTCAAATTGTTATTGGACAAGTTCAAGTGACTCAAGAAAGACAAACTTGACATGCTTGAAGGAATTTCACCAGAAAGCTGATTCAGTGAGAAATCAACAGATTCTAGTTGTCTCATATCACCAATATTCCTTGGGATTCTTCCTGTTAAATGATTTCCAGACAAATTCAATGACCACAACCCCACAAGTTTAGTGAGCTCCTCAGGGATATCTCCAGATAATTTGTTTCCAGAAAGGTCCATGCTCGTAACCAATCGAAGAGTTGTACTATATTCAACATTTCTTCCTTTGGTCACCACAAATGTATTATCTGGGAAAACACCATCTTTATTTGGGAAAGATAACACTTGTCTTGTGTCATTTATTTTTGGGCCATATATTTTTGCCATGGCGCTAAAATTGGCAAAACATCTTGGCACATGACCTGATAGATTATTGCGTGCAACATCGAGGATTTGAAGAGCGCTTAAACGACATAGTTCATGTGGAAGGTGGTCCGAAAAGTTATTCGAATGCAGATTCAGGACCGTCAACCCTAATAGGGCACTGCCCATCCACCGTGGTATGCTTCCTGTAAATATGTTCTCCCCAAGGTCCATGATGAACAAAGATGAGCAACTTTGCAGAGCTGGGGGTAGTTCCCCTGAGAGGTGGTTGTGCCGCAAGTGCAATGATTGAAGGTTCAATAACTGTCCAATGGAGTTTGGAATGCTACCCACCAGATTGTTGTTTTCTAATCTGACGACATACAGGTCTTGCCAATGCTGCCAACAGTCAGGAATTTTTCCCGACAAAAGATTATTTCCCAAATTTAGAAACAACAAAGGTTCCTCTCCCTTACCACATAGAACATGGTAAATAGATCCTGAAAAAGAGTTATTCGAAAGATCTAGCCAACTCAAATTAGAGGAGATCAATGGTAGCGAACCATTGAAGCAGTTGGAGCTAAGGTCAACCCACGAATTAGAAGGTAAGCTTGGAACCACTCCATGAATCTGGTTGCGAGAGAGGTTTGCGTACTGCAACTTGGAAAAAACGGACCAAAACAAGGTTGGAATGGAGTCTGAAATGTTTGTGTTGGCTATGCTCAAAGAAGTCAACTTTCTCTGAGATGGAAGCCATAAGGGAAACTGTGGCCCCAACTGCCAAGAATCCAAATACAAATCTTCAACTTGAAAAGGGGGAACCCAATTCTCACTTGCTTTTAGAGTTAGATTGTTTCCACCAGCATTTAGGCGACGTAATCTCGTGAGATTTGCAAAGTGAGCATCAGAAACAACACCCTTCAACGAATTATCATATATGTGCAAGACTTCTAACTTTCCAAGCAGCCCGAGACTTTCAGGAAGAGTCCCTTTCAACTTATTATCGGAAAGATATAACATTTTCAAGGATGATAATCTTCCTATCGACTCTGGAATGGGACCAGAAAAAAAGTTGCTACGGAGATCAAAGTAGGCTAGACTTTTTAGTTGACCAAGTTCATATGGCAAGTGACCAGTAAGATTATTCCACCTTGTAATAAAGGTCTCTAAGCTGTGTGACTTGCATCGAGAGAAACCTTTGAAAACGTCTGCCACCTCCCCATAAAAGTTGTTATATGATAAATCAATTGTCTTTAACATACAAAGTTTTCCGAGTGATGCTGGTATACTCCCTTGAAGTTGATTGTCAGACAAGTCAAGGCTAATGAGGGAGGTCAAGTTTCCAATGGCACTTGATATCACCCCTTGCCAAAAACTCAGTCCGAGACTGAGTGACTCAAGATGGCTTAAACTATACAATCCATTTGGTATGGTAGAATTAAAAGCATTCCACGACAAATCGAGAACTCTAAGAGCAGTCATGTTTTCAATACCACTAGGAATTGGGCAATTGAAGTCACAAAAACTCATATCAAGGGAGACTAGATGATTAAGACTGAAAATCCAACCTGGTATACATGATCCAAGGTAGGCATAGGAAACGTCGAGGATGTCAAGTGATGTGAAGTTGATTTTGTTAGTTGAAGGAGAGACAACATACTCAAGTTCCCAACTAGACAAGTGTAATTCTACCAATGAGGGTAGGTTGCTCATCACCTGTAGGCAATCCGATGCTTTGCTGATGTTGACAAAACTCATATCGAGGTGTTGTAGAGAAACAAGACCCGAAAGCCACTGTAAATTTCCACCAAGTAGTCCGCCGTTGTATCCAAGATCAAGGTAACGCATTGCGGTGACATTTCCTAGTTGAGGAGGAATGGTTCCGGAGAATTCTGCCCTAGACAAGTTGAGATATCTCAAAGTTGTCATAGATCCAAGGAAGCTAGGGATGTGAGTCCCTTCAAAATCGTTGTTGCTCAAGTCCAGATATTGGAGGTGCTTCAAATCCAACAAAGAGGGATTTACCTTTCCCCGTAGTTTAGACCTCAGATAAGATTCATATCCAGCATCAGTTTTAGCAGAATATTCGTTATAACTGGGACTCTGAAGGCGGATCTCGCGGACATGACCAGTAAAGTTGTCGCAGACAACGCCGGCCCATTGGCAACAATCCTCGCCAATACCCCAAGATGACAACCGGTTTGGATTATGACCAGTAAAGTTGGCTTTCAAATCTTGCTTGAATTTAAGAAGGGCTTCCCTCTCATTTTCGAAGCAAGTGATATTGTGATTATTATTGGAGCTGCTGCTAATTCCATCGCAGAAGCAAACATGGAAATTTGCAATGTTGACGAAAAAGAAAAAGAAGAAAGCAATTGCTGCAGTGGTAATCATGGATGAACCCATGAGCGATCACAGGCACAACACACAACTCAATTTGGTTTTCTGTCTCTGATGATTTGCATCCAATGCTATTAGTGGGTTTGGGTATTCATAGTGCATGTGGTCCATAGTTAAGACTTTGGCCGGGTTTTCTTGACTTTCAATACCATTGACTTGGAATAAAGGATTGAGAAACTTGGCACAAATGTGGACCTGTTAATGATGGTCATATCTACTCCAGATCTAGACCAACGGATAAGGTTATAAGCCCTTTGATTTTTCCAACTTACATGACATAAGAGCATCTCGAATGAATAAATACCTAATTTTCAGTAGCCAATATGATAAAATTTGAAAACCTTATTTCACTGTAAGAAATACTAGAAATACTATTTTTGAAGCTTAATCATTGTATACGGCCTCATTCCTCTAAGTTTTTATACTTGGCACAAAAAAAGAAATAATCAACTTTCTCCAAATTGAAACAAACGCGGAATTTAAGATATTTTTTGCTCCTTGAGTCCTTATTCTCTTATGTTCTTGAACAACACAAGTAATGCATAGTTTTATCAATCAACCACCATTTTTCTTTCTTCTTTTCCTTGATTCTCTGGGAGACTAGTACAGAAAGAAAGATGTAACATATGCACATGCTAGCGCTCGGGCACACACACGATGCGTGTGCAATTTTAGGTAAATTAGATTGATACATGTATTTGTATGCCTTCTATGCCATAATTACCCCATGCATTTACCGGATGCTAGAAAGTGAATAGGGCGGGCAATTCTGAAAATTGGAAATGTGAGCCAGCCTAAAAAATCTGTTCACACCAGAAAGGGATGTTCTATTTATAACAGTAAAAGCGAATGGATACATAAGATGAACTTGAGAAGCTTACTTTTGAGGAAACTGAAGGGATGTGTAAGGGGTGGAGTGGCGTGGTCTTTTGCAAGAAAGGAGGGCCTTGGCTGCTCTGAACTTTTGAGAAATTCGAGCTCTCTGTTCCTCTGAAATTCCTCCTGAAGTTCCTTGTACATCAGCATCATTTTCCTTGTTCATCTTACATCGAGAATTTGTAAGCCCAGATGATGAATTGAAGCCACAGGCGCAGAGAGTCGTGCGATGCTCATATTTCCCTCCGCAGCGAACCCGTCGCCATAGTTTTTGTTCATTGTAAATCAACATTATCTCCTAAGGAAATAGCTGATACAGCTAAAAGAATTCTGACCCTGCAACATTGCAATGAGAACAATGTCGTTCTCCACTTTTAGCCTCTCTTTTTTTTGTCATATATCCACCTTAACGTCTAACATTCTCACAGACGCTAAAAGACAACAAAGGGAATGGGAAACATGTAAAGTGGAATGCGAAAATCTTTCCCCATCTCTTTTAACTTTTTTAATATCCAAAAGGTAAAAAAATAGCCCGTAAACCTTCCCTTACTAGTCAGCAAATGCTAGAGATAAACATACTCTAATTATCTTATTCTTACCCTCCGCAACTATGTTTTCCTTTTCCAAGTTTTAACAAATCGGAAAGTAGTAGAACGAGAAGAGATTCTATGGGATGTCAAGATTCAAGTTAACTGTCATAAAAAGCAGCCTTTGTTTTTTTTAGTTATTGAAACCTTTTTTTTTTCTCTTTTCATATAGGGTGTATTCAATTGGAAGGGGCCTTGGTGCTCCTTTAGATTGTTTGTTTCGGTTTTTGTTTGTTTGGTTGTCTTCTTGCCAACCTTGCAATCTTTTAGGTCTCGAGAGGCAGATAATTGTCGCCGGATGGGATGCCAACTTGTTGGGATGCCGCCCCTCGATTTGATGTTTTCTCTTGTTCCGTTTAATCTTGTATCTTCGATATTTGATTAATAAAATCTTTTTTGCCGTTCAAAAAAAAAATATAGGGATGGATGAGGATCCTGCAAGAGATTCATACAACTTTGTTCATATGCATCGGTAATCACCTTAGAAAGTCCACTACTTACAAATATCCTTGTCAATAACACCAAACTCAGAATGCAACTCCGGGGAAAAATGATCTGATGCCTTTTTTGCACATTGTGTTTCCTCTTCCTATTTTGCAAGGTCATTTGAATATATTCTTTTCTTTGTCGAAGTGCAAATCTAGCATATTGCTTCCTTTGATGAACTGTCGCCTAACAATTTCATCTTCTCCAAGGCAATCGTAACGTTATGATTTGTCCATTATCTTTTAGGACAAATAGGGAACTGTGGATATTGTTGTATGGTCAAAAGAACACAAAATATGAAAATTCCAACAACATAGCTGAAGTACAGGAAAGTTGATGAGAAGGGGGAAAACAGAGAGAGAGAGAGAGACAGAGAGAGATGAAGTAAGAAAAATATAAAAAAAAAAACAGTATTGAACGACATTTGTTTGTATCTATCCATTATGACTACTAAGAGCATCCGCATCCATGAATGCCTTCTCTCAAATGACAACTTTGCTATAAATTTTGTCACCTATGACAAAGGAACTGACATTTGCCAAATTTGAGAGAATATTGGCATTGTGGGTGTGGCACCCAATTTGCCATTCCTTTGCCATTTTTGAGAAATGACAAAGAATTCTCCCAAGAATACCTATCGGCGTAGATGCTGTAAGATATTCAGAAGTTAGAAAGAATTCTTATACTATCCTTTTTCTTTTTGGTTGTGGGTACCCCTACAAAGTATATGTATGAATTGTTTGATGCATTTTGGACTTGAATTCATCATTCCGAACACATAACAATTTACAAAAGAACTACACCCATTGTAAGCAAACGGTCACAATGAAAGAGATAAACACTGTCTTGGAGAGTATACGAAAAGTTACGACAAACTCATGAAATATGAGTGCACTACTCACAAACAGAAACCCGAAGATATAACAAAGCAGCGACAAAATAAAGCCATGAAAAAAAAAAAACTCGTGTTGTGAAAGTGACCAAAAATGGCTAGCTTCACAACAGGATTCTGTTCCCCTCTTCTCCCACAATCGTACTGATCCTCACCTCATATCCATCCATCTAACAAGTTTTGATTGAAACGGTGAAACTTTGGTTCAAACACATCTAATCTGATTGAGCTGAAATTTTTTGGGGCCCATTGGAAAAATGTTCGAAGAATAATAAACGGTTCGGATCAATCGTGTGAGACCCAAAATTAGGTCCCCGAGCATACTCTATACATTTTCTGGACATATGGGTCGGTACCTACATGTTTTTCCTTTTATTTAATCACCTGATATGTGAAATCAGGTGGAGAAATAGCAGTATTAATAGTTTAAATGAGGAGATAAGACAATAGCCGTGAGCACTTAAGAGGTACTTATTCACTCTCGTAATCCATAATTTCACTTTATTTTTTATAGTGTACATATATATTATATTTACATCGATTTAGGTTTTGATCATTATATAGTGAATATGTATATAAAGGTAAACTTAAATCCTTATAATACATAATCGTGACATTTAACCCCTTAGATATGGAAAATTATGTGTTTAAACCCCGATTAATCCTGCCAACCGCCAAATCTCTCTCTCTCTCTCTCTCTCTCTCTCACATTTCCCCACGGCCGCCACAACCTAGGGTTTTCTGCCTGGGGGGGAGGCGCCTCCTCCTCCCCCCAGGCTCCTCCCTCTCTCTCCACCCTTCCTCCCTCCTCCCCTCCATCTACCTGTGCGACCTCTCCCCCTCCCCTTTTGGTTTGGATCCGACGGTGGCCGCAGGGTTGGCTGCGACTTCTATGCCTAACGGTGTGTCGGTCCGGCGGTCAACCTCGCCGGTTTCCTTGTTGGAGGATCTCGGTTTTGGCCTAACGGCTAGCGGTTGTGCTACTTCCAGGAGGTGGGGTCTTGTGGCTACTGGTGGCGGCGGTAGCGGTGCTTCTAGGCAGCGGTCTTCATCCGATTGGTGCTCTCTGTAGTGCAATTTGGGTTTTCTAGTAGTTATGTTCTTGGAATAAGGTTTGAACCTTTTCCTCTGTTCACTTCGTTTTGATGGCATAAGGGAGCTTCCCTCGGTGGCGGGTGGTGGCGATAGGGTTAGGCGGAGAGGTGAGTCTTTGGGGTTATCGGTTTAAGTGGTGTTTGGGTCGGTTTTACCGGGAGTGGAGGTTGTTCGGAAATGCTGGAGGTGGTTGGGAGTTTGGGTTGGCAGCGGAAGAGATGCAGAGCTGGAGCAGTGTTGGAGGCAGCGGGTTAGCGGTGATGATGAGGAATGTTGAGAGGCAGTGGGGATGAAGTGGTATCGGTGGCTGTGGAACTGGTGCGGCAGCGTCGAAGATGGTAGGGGCTAGGGTTTGGGGTTTGTTTGATAGAGGTGGGCTGGCCCAATTTATGGTTTTTGTGGGTCTGAGGTTTGGTTTAAACAGTAGGTGTTTTTTGGGCTCAGCCCATTGGGTGTGTTGTTGGCTTCTTGCCAATAGTTTTTTTAAAAAAATCGAGAGGCGGAGAAGTAGGTTAAGATCTCACGAGAAGAAGTTCCTCAATGCATTTCTTTTCCTACTGTATTTTGCTGATTTCATTTTGTATCCCGATTCTTTCGTGATGAATGAAATTATTTTTGCCGATAAAAAAAAAAACAGTGGCAAAAGATTCCTTTTCAAGAAATGCGCTAAGCAGCGGTGAAACCAAAATTCAACTAAGGAGGGACACTTATTTAGTCACAAGTTCGAAAATGTTTGCTTCCCAATCAATCACAGTATTATTTCAAGTTCAAGTTTTATAGGTTTTAAAGACTGATTTTCTTACTAAATTGAAAGCACTATTTTCTCATGCAATCAATACATTACTCCCTCCGTCCCTATTTAAGTGATGATGTTACTATTCCAGCTGGATTCGAAAGTTGTTTATAATTTTCAATCTATATTACATAAAATATGCAATATGGATCTTGTTTTATAGAAATCAATGAGTTCTAAAATACAATTTTTTCAAAAATACATAATATATTATAGATTGAAAGTTATAGACAATTTAAAAATAAAGTCAAAAAGTGAAAGTGGTCACTTAAAAAGGGGCGGAGGGAGTATCTTATATATTATTGTAGAGTGGTTTTTCGTGAGGAGAAACATGAATGCGACAAATGGCATAATATAATTTGGATTGTCATTGGAGTTTTTAGTGGAAAATGTGACAATCTTTTTAGCACTCCTAAAATGAATCCAAACATAGGTTATGTAATTCAAAATTTTACCTCTTTTCATATCTGTAATGGGATTAAAATAATTCAATACTTGATTTCATAAAATGTAAATGGAAATCTAAATTTTGGTGGTAACACGGTTGGCAATGTGATTGGTATGCAAACATCCAATTCTCTCTAATTTTGAATGCAATTCTTAACTTTTAACTATCTATTGCAGAAAAGGAATAGAAATTTGGTAGTAACATGGTCGGCAAAGTGATTCGTAACTAAATAATCTATCTAATCAATATAATTCGTAACTTTACCTAGCAATTCAAATACGAAATCAATGTTCTAGATCCCAAGAAGATAAAATTGTAAGACAGAACGAGCTATTTTGTTTAGACAGAAATTTTAACAATTGATTAAGGATTGATTTGAGTCTAACAAGAGTAATAGATTGTATAATTTTAAAATACTAATGAGGCACTAGGGCAATCTTACGGGAATAAGTGAAGTATGCTGTCAATATATAGGAGTACAAGTGAAAGAGAGATAAATTCAGGGCAGGAACAATCTATCCCAAAAAAAAAATGCTCTGCCCCTGGAGTTGAGCTTAGAGAATATGCACGAAAAAGGTATTTTTAATGGCAAATTTAGGGACGTTAACTGTAAGATAGGCAATAATAAAGCCTATCTTATTGAAGGGCTCTTTCACCATTGTTGTTGATTAGTGAATCATTTGGGATTTTAAAGATTAGTCGTTCTACCCGACTCTGTGAAAAAATGTTGAACCAAATAACAATGAGTTGTTCTTTCGTTCATATAATTTCATCTTTTAAACTTTCAATCCAAACAATTCTTCCTTCTAATTCTTTACGCTATCAAATCTTATAGGATATGTAATGAATAGAAAAACACTCAAAGATCTGCCTCTATTACCTTCCAGACTTACAGCCAAAACCATTGCCTTACATTGAAACTATAAAACAAGCCAAACACTAAACTGGCTTCTTTTTATTTTTTTGTTACTTTTCACAAAGAAAAAATAAGCACTATTCTCATTTACAAAACATATATCGACATTCAAAAGAGAAATCGCAAACTTTGTTCCAAATGTCTTCTATCACCCGGAAATAAGCAATTCTCCAGGACCTCTTGAACAGTAAAGGACCCAACACAACCCAAAACCCAATTGCAAATCCAAGTGCAATGCTTGCAAAGAACAACGCTTCCGAAAATCCCTCTCCTTCTTCGTCGCTTCCACGTGGTACAACGTTAGGAGGGATAGTCTTGTTTAGCTTGCAGCTTGGGAGGGGAGGCCCACAAAGCTTGTTGCCAAGAAAACTAGATTCAGTCATACTTTGAAGTTGAGTACTTGATGGAATTGGTCCTGTCAAATTGTTATAGGACAAGTTCAAGTGACTCAAGAAAGACAAGCTCGACATGCTCGAAGGAATTACACCAGAAAGTTGATTCAGAGAGAAATCAACGGATTCTAGTTGTCTCATATCACCAATATTCCTTGGGATTCTTCCTGTTAAATGATTGCAAGACAAATTCAATGACCACAACCCCACAAGTTTAGTGAGTTCCTCCGGGATCTCTCCAGATAATTTGTTTCCAGAAAGATCCATGCTTTTCACCAATTCAAGGGTGGTACTATATTCAACTTCTCTTCCTTTGGCCACCAAAAATGCATTATCTTGAAATTGAGATTTTCCATACTGTATGGAAAAGGGAGTGCTTCCGTAATCCAAATTGCCTCCTGAGTTACCTTTTATTTCTGCCATGGCGCTAAAATTAGCAAAACATCTCGGCACGTGACCCGATATATTATTACATGCAATGTCCAAGATTTGAAGAGAACTTAAGCGACATAGTTCATATGGAAGGTCACCCCAAAAGTTATTCGAACGCAGATTCAGAACTACCAAATATAAGAATGCATTGCCCATCCATGGTGGTATGCTTCCAATAAACCTGTTTTCACTAAGGTCTATGATCGACAAATACGAGCAATTTTGCAGAGTCGGGGGTAGTTCCCCTGAGAGGTTGTTATGCCGCAAGTGCAATGATCGAAGGTACGGTAGCTGTCCGATGGAGCTTGGAATGCCACCCACCAAATTGTTGTTTTCCAATTTGATGAAGTTTAGGTCAGGCCAATGCTTCCAACATTCGGGAATATTTCCCGACAAAAGATTATTTCCCAAATTCAGAAAAAAACAATTTTTGTTAGGTTCCTCTCCCTTGCCACATAACACGTGGTGAATAGATCCCGAAAAAGAGTTATTCGAAAGATCTAGCCAATCCAAATTAGTAGGGACAAGAGGCAGCGAACCATTGAAGCAGTTGGAACTAAGGTCAATCAAGGAATAATGCTCGTTGGATAAGCTTGGAATCTCTCCACAAAAATGGTTACGAGAGAGGTTTGCGTAAGATAATCTGGAAAAAATGGGCCAAAACAACGTAGGAATGGAGTCTGAAATTCTTGTGTTGGCTATGTTCAAATAAGTCAACTTCCTCTGAGATGAAAGCCATAAGGGGAACAGTGGGCCCAACTGCCAAGAGCTCAAATTCAATTCTTTAACTTGGAAAGGGGGAACCCAATTCTCGCTTGCTTTGAAAGTTAAATTGTTTCCACCAGCATGCAGGTAACGTAATCTCGTTAGATTTGCAAAGTGAACATCAGAGACGATGCCCTCCAGTGTATTATCAGTTAGATCCAAGTTTTCTAACTTTGCAAGTTGCCCAAAACTTTCAGGAATGGTCCCGTTAAACTTGTTATAGGAAAGATATAACCATTTCAAGGATGATAATCTTCCTATGGACACTGGAATGGGACCAGAAAAGGAGTTGCGAGAGATAAAAAAGGAATTTAGATTTTTTAATTGACCAAGCTCATCTGGCAAATGACCGAGAAGATTATTCAAACCTAAACGAAAGTACTCTAACATGGGGCACTTGCACCGAGAGAAACCTATGAGAATGTTTGCTACCTCCCCGGAAAACTCGTTTCTTGTTAAATCAATTGTCTTCAAATTACAAAGTTTTCCGAGTGATGTTGGTATACTCCCCTGAAGTTGATTGAAAAATAAGTTAAGGCGAACGAGGGAAGTCAAGTTTTCAATTGCAATTGAAATCTCACCTTGCAATTGATTGGCTTCGAGGCTGAGTGACTCAAGATGGGTTAAACTATACAACCAATTTGGTATCGTAGAATTAAAAGAATTCGCATGCAAATCAAGAACTCTGAGAGAAGTCATGTTTTGAAGACCGCTAGGAATTGGACTCGAAAATCTACACAAACTCAAATCTAGGGAGAGAAGATTATTAAGTCCGGATATCCATCCAGGAATAGATGATCCAAGATCGTTATAGGAAAGGTCGAGGATGTTAAGTGTCGTAAAGTTAATTTTATTATTTAAAGAAGGAGAAACAACGTACTTGAGTTCACAATCATGCAAGTGTAATTCTACCAATGAAGGAAGGTCACTCGTCACCTGTAGCCAGTCCAACGCTTTGGTGAGGTTTACACCACTCATATCGAGGTGTCGTAGTGAAACAAGACCCGAAAGCCATTGCAAATTTCCACCAAGTAGTCCGCCGTCACCTCCATGATCACCTCCAAGATCAAGGTAACGGATTGCGGTGAGATTCCCTAGTTGAGGAGGAACGGTTCCGCCGAATCCCGCCCAAGAGAGGTTGAGGTATCTCAAAGTTGCAATGGAGCCAATGAAGCTAGGGATGGGAGTCCCTTCAAAATCATTGTTGCTTAAGTCCAGATATTGGAGATGCTTCAAATCGAGCAAAGAGGGATTTACCTTTCCTCCCAATTTATTCCTCAAATAAGCTTGATATTCTGCTTCAGTTTCAACATCAAACTCATTATAAGGATTCTGAAGGCGGATCTCGTGGACATGACCGGTAAGGTTGTCACAGACAACTCCGGCCCATCGGCAACAGTTCTCCACAGTATCCCAAGAGGACAACCGGTTTGAAGGGTCCTTCAAATCTTGCTTGAATTTAAGAAGGGCTTCCTTCTCATTTTCAAAGCAAGTGATATTGTTATTATTGCAGAAGCAAACATGGAATGTGGCAGTGGTGAGAAGAAAGCAAACGAAGAAAGCGGTTGGTGGACTTGTTGTAGCCATAATTGGTCGATCACACACAACTCAATTTGGTTTTTCAGTTTGTGATGATTTGTATCCAATGCTATTTGTGGGTTTGGTATTTATAGTGCATACAGGGGTCCACAGTTAAGAATCTTAAGACTCATGTGTAGCGAAGGGGAGACTTCGTTTACTTGACTTTTATTTGCTCCTATTATTTATTTGATCTTAACCATTACTTGAGATACTTAATACTTTATGTGGAATTTTCATGCAAAAATCCAAAGGCAAATGTTACGAGCCCTTTCATTTTCCAAAAGTAATTACCCTTTAACTTACATGATGTGAGAGCATCTTGAATGAACAAATACCTAATTTCAGTGATCGGTACGTTGAAATTTGACGACTTTATTTCATTGTAAGAACAATGCCTTTTCAGTTTTGTTTGTAAAAATTTAGATTATAAATAGGCTAAGTAGCACAACATTGGAGCACCATTTTTTAAGCTTATTGTAATATTATAGTACGAATAACACTAATAAACTGTCTCCGGCTCCAATTCGTAATGTCGATTGGGTTTTCAGTTGAAATTTGTGTGCCAATTTAATATATAGATCTACGCATGAGCATGCTTACATACATACAAAATACGTAGTCACTTTCTTCTTTATTTCCCAACAATACCCAGGAAAAGAAAAATTAATTAGTTCCCGTTTCAATTTAATTAATTTGTTTTCTTCCTTTAATTTCCATTTTCGTCTCCCTTTGTAATTTTCACCACAAATGCAATATTCACAAAGCAATTTTCTCGGCAAGCTTCAAGAATGGGCAATCCACTAGCAGAAAATAGATTTGTGAAACTTTTACTCTCTAATTTTCCCCATCACATAGCTTTCCAAGAAAATTTTGTGGACCATTGGTACCAGTCATTTGTAGTATTCCCTATGTAAATGCCGAGTACTTTCAATTTCAGTTATGGTAAATGTTTTAGGGGGAAAAGAGAGGTGAAATAAAGATAAAGAAAAAGAAATTTAACAGAAACATTTGCAGGAAAACTAAAATTTTCTTATTTTTTGCAGGAACTTTGCTCGAAAGTTGAAGTTATGAATTCCACAATTTTCTTGTTAGCTAAACACTAAAAAAGTAGATGTGGCTTATAGCTCATTTGGTTGTACCCCTTGCCTGCCAAGGGGGAGGTCTGGGGTTCGAGTCTATGGAGAGACATCGAACCCCTTTTAGTTGTTTAACCCTCGAACTAACTTTCCCACTAAACTTCCACTGATGTATATCGTATGACCCCCCCAAAAAAAAAACCACTAAAAAGGTTACAAGAAAATAGGTATCCTTATCCTTTTCCATACAACTGAATGGCAGAACGGGGCTAAGTGTTATCCTGCCCATGTATCCGAATATATATCCAGATTTGAGCTTGGTGAAACCCTCCTCAACCGCTACTATATACTCCCTCTGTCCCACAAATATTATTCATTTTAATATTTATATCTCTCAAGAAATTGCCTATACTATTGTAATTCATACTATTTTTCATGATTATAAAAACTATGAGAGACGTGAATAGTAAAATTCCCCAACTCTAAAAGGATGTGTGCGTATGATCTATCGGACTTTACGAAAGAAAAATGAACAATTGATTGTCTAGTTTGATAGAGTTTTAGATGTGTTTGCAAACAATCTCCAACCAATTTCAAAAAAACAAATGGAGGACAATGATTTGATAGCTAAACAAACCAGAGAATTTTATCTAAAAACACATACATTGTCATTTTCTTCTCCATTTCCCAACGATATCCAGGAAAAGAAAAATTAATTAGTTCATACTTAATTTTAATTTGTTTGTTATCTTTTTCCTGCATTATCTTCTCCCTTTGTAGTTTTCACTTCAAAATCCAAGCATGAAGAATGGGCAATTCACTTGTAGAATATTGATAGTGACAATTTCTATAGCTTTCCAAGAAACTTCAAATGAAACATCTTAGAAAGCGATTCAAGCGTGAAGAATGGGCAATTGATCATTCGTAGAATATTCATAGTGACAATTTCTATAGCTTAATTTCCAAGATACTTTTGTGAACTTATAAGTCACTTGTAGTACTATTTGCGTAGATGGACCCAATTGCGTCTTGGAGGGATTACGACTTGAGGCCTTGTTTGACGCACGTTGTAAGTCGGAGGGGTTTGGTAGTGAAGAGGTATTGATACCGTAACTGGTAGTGAGGGAGGAGGAGATAACGATTGTGTAGGAGTTGTTATACTACCTCCGTCCCTTTTTAATTATTGAGTATTTCAGTTTGGGATGTCCCTTAAATTAGGGTGTGTTTGGAAAAGTTATAATGGGTTTCATATAATTTTGTTGTTTTGTTCTTTTAAAAAGTTAATGGATAAAGAATTAATGGATAAAAGTGAAAGATAATTTTGGAAAGTGGAGGTAAAAATAAATTGATGAAAAAGGAGTAATGATGATGTTTTTCTTTAATAAATTGGATTTACGAAGCAAGACACGTAAAAATGGACGGAGGGAGTAACATGTTAATTTGTTTTGATTGATAATGTAGCTAGAGGCCTAGAGCTAGTGTTTTCTTCTTCTTTTTCCCATCACTGCGTAGGGCCTGTTTATCGTTGCAATAATCGGACTCAGTACCAGTGAGACCAATACAACGAATATTGGTGAGATTTCTTAGTTGAGGAGGAATGGTTCCGCCGAATCCCGCCTGAGACAGTTATCTCAAAATTGCAATAGAGCCAATGAAGCTAGGGATTGGACTCCCTCCAAAATCATTGTTGCTCAAGTCCAGATATTGGAGGTGCTTTAAATTGAGCAAAGAGGGATTTACCTTTCCGCGCAATTGATGCCTCAGATAAGCTTGATATTGACCATTACTTGAGACATTTTATGTGGAACTTAGTGCAAAAATCCATAGGCATATGGTTCCAGCTCTTTCATTTTCCTACGTTACCCTTTAACTTACATGAGAGCTTCTCGAATGAACAAATGTCTAATTTCAGTTATCGGTATGTTGAAATTCGACAACCTTATTTCATTATAAGAATAATATCTTTTTAGCTCAACATAGCCTATTTAGATTATAGGCTATGTAGCACAACATTGGAGCACCATTTTTGAAGCTTATTATAATTTTATAGTACGAATAACACCAATAAACTCTCCCCAGCTCCAAGTAGTAATATAGATTAAGTTTTAGTTGAAATTATTGTACCTATATTTATATATACATCTACACATGAGCATAAATACATATACGTACTGGCTATACATAAACAAGATAGGGGATTTTACTAAAAAATACGTATGTAGTCATTTTCATCTTTATTTCCCCACAATACCCAGGAAAGAAAAATTAATTAGCTCCTATTTCAATTCAATTAATTTGTTATCTTCCTTTTCCATTATCTTTGGCAATTTTCACCACAAACGCAATATCCACAAAACAATTTTCTCGTCAAGCTTCAAGATTCAAGAATGGGCAATCCACTAGTAGAATATAAATTGTGAAACTTTTATCTCTAATTTTCCCCATCACATAGCTTTCCAATTAAATTTTCCCTACGTAAATGGACCCAATTGCGTCTTTAAGGGGTTAGGACTCTAGGCCGGCCATTTGATGCATTACAGCGATTGATATAACCATGTTTGTTTTGTTTGATTATTGTATGGACCAGAGCTAATCCAGGCAGACTGGACTATAAAACCCAACCTCACGCCTTGACTAATCTACCGATTTTAGAATATTCACTGTCCGGCCCTCGAATTCGATTTCCAATGACTTGAGAAAATAAGTTACATGCAGTGTTAGCAGAATATTGATAATGACAATTTCTATAGCTTTCAAAGAAAATTCAAATGAAATATCTTAGAAAGCGATTCAAGCGTGAAGAATGGGCAATTGATCACTTGTGACAATTTCTATAGCTTTCCAAGATACTTTTGTGAACTTATAAGTCACTTGTAGTACTATTTGCTTTATAGATGGACCCAATTGTGCCTTGGAGGGGTTACGACTAGAGGCCTTGTTTGACGCACGTTAATTATAAGTCGGAGGGGATTGGTAGTGAAGAGGGTATTGAAACTGGAATTGGTTCTTACTGGTGAGGAGGAGATAACGATTGTGTAGGAGTTTTTATACTCCCTCAGTCCCTTTTTTATTATTGAGTATTTTAGTTTGGGATGTCCCTTAATAAGGTAAGTTTGAAAAAGTTAATGGGTAAAAATTTGTATAATTATTGTTTTACCCCTTTTGAAAAGTTAATGAGTAAAAATGGAGGATAATTTTAGAAACTGGAGGTAAAAATTGATGTAGAAGGGTAATAATGATGTTCATTTAATATGTTGGATATACGAAGCAAAACACGTAAAAATGGACGGAGAAGTAATTTGTTTTGATTGATAATGTATGGATCAGAGCTAGTTTTTTTTTTTTTTTTTGATAACTGGATGTCCAAGCCAGCTTGTGCGCAGCTCGACTAATTCCAAGACCCGGGATGTAATGACCGGGCATAACCCCCGTGGCTAGAAGAGTTAGCTGGCAAGGGAAATCGAATCTGAGACCTTAAGTGAGAGCAAACTCCTGAGTCTTAAGACATAACCACTTTACCAACCCCTTGAAGTTATGAACAGTGAGTTAGTTTGTTATCTTCCTCCATTATCTTTCGCCTTCAGAATTTTCACCACAAATGCAACATTTTGAAAGGAATTTTCTCATCAAGCGGGAAGAACGGGCAATCCACTAATAGAGAATATTGTTATGTATATCTTCCGAGGAAACTTCCGTGAACTTATCAGTAGTAATCAGTCACTTGCCAATTGCGGCATGGAGGGGTTAAGACTTTGAGGTCTTTTTTTTTTTTTTTTTTGACTCGGCAAGAGTCATAATTGTTAGTCGTAGTCATTGTGGTTTAAATTCCAGTTAATTGAAGGAGAATATATGGAGCATATCATTAGACTACCACTCCAATCGCTGACTTGAGGCCTGTTTGGAGGACGAAAATATAATAAAACACCAAATTATTGGGCACATGGAATTCAGAGTGTTCAATCCCCTACCCTGCACCAGTTATCAAACATGGGTCAGGGGGACCCGAGTCCACCGAAAACAGTTCAATCCCCTACCCGAATTATTGGCCTGCTACGCAATGAACAGTTCAATTTATAGAGCATTTGGTGCACTAACCTCTAGTAGGACCCGAGTCGACCGAAAACAGTTTCATCACGATATATTTTTTGACCCTCGTCAGATTCCAATTTCATAAAAGCCACCATCCAGAAACATCTAGTACAGCTTGCCTCATTCCAATTTTGCCATAACATATATTGTAAGAAGCATGCAAAAAAAAAAAAAAAAACTTGAATACATGACTCCTATAGTAAGCTACAAAAAATAAAACAAAAAGAAAAGAAATCAGGTCTGTCTTTCTGGTGCGCATATCATGGTACAAGTTATGAAATCAGCTCTCCTAAAATGTCTCAACTCTGCAATTGCTGTACCATAAATAAGGAAATTACGAAAACTAAGTGTATCCTCAAACCCACAAATGCAAGATCCCCACGATCAGTATGGCCTGTACCGCATTGGCCGCCTGAACCTTGGAACCCTTCTGTACAGGAGACAGAAATTGACATCAGCTTATTAACTCTAGAAGTGCAAATCGCAAAGTAATAAGGCGATGCAGAAATAAGTCTTCCCCTTCATAGGAGAAGCAACAGAAACAATGCCCAAGCAAGTAGTTGGACTGATTATGAAATGAAAAATAGTAGTAGTAACTAGGCAACCACGTAAAACAAATACAACTAAACGATCCGCATTACATGGTAACCCAAACTTATCATTCAAAGAACAACCTCCAAGGGTACAGCTCTAATTAGTTGTAGGGAGCTCCTAAAGTAGAGACGCTCCCACCTAAGGAGCGCGATTCTGCGCTCCCAACTTGGGAGCTTGAAAGGCGCCCGCTCCCATTGAGATAGGAGCTCGCTCCTTACAAAGATGGGAGCTTAATAATTTATTACTTAGTTTTATAAATTGGTCTTTGATTTAGCTCAAATATAGCCCAAGTCGTGATATCTTGAAAACAAAATCATATATTCTAACACTCTCATTTTCTCCTATACTTAAGGTAGACTTTTTTTTGAAAGGAGGGCCTTGCCTGCTCTGAAGTTTTGGGAAATTTGAGTTCTCTGTTCCTCTGACATTCCTCCTGAAGTTCCTTCTACGTCACCGTCATTTTCCTTGTTCATCTTAGATCGAGAATCTGTAACTCAAGAAGATGAATTGAAGCCACAGTTGTGATGTTGCAGGGTCGTGCGATGAATTGAAGCCACCATTTTCCTTATTTTTCCGTAATTTTCCACACGGCCATTCATATTGCTCAATTAATTGAATTAATAATAATCGAAGCCCCACATTAATAATTAGAGCTATTCAATTTGTTTAAATCATGTTTTGACGATTACCTGAAAAAATAAACTCATTCAACGATCAATCTCTCACTAGTATCTTGAAAGTTGATTGTTTACGGGAACAATTAAAAACACACTTGAAACAAATGGAACGACTTTGATCAAAAAGTTGTGTGAACGAAACTACCCCATACTTTAAATGCGAAGAAATCGTTAAAACAATATATAGACATGAGCACTTTATTCACTCGCCTAAGCAATGTTTTTTAAGTTCCAAGGCACTAGTCGGGTGGCCAGACTCCGTATAGTGCCTAAGCCTCGAGCCTATTCTTTGGTTTTTTTTTTAGATATTCTTCTCCCCTTGCCCAAGTTTTAAGTAAGTAGAAGCACATAAGTTACAAAACATAAATAACATCTAAACAGAGGAAATAGAGCCTACACAAACATAATTTCCCAACAAAGAGAGCCTACATATATTTACATCGATTTAGGTTTAGCTTGAGTACTACAAAGCTCGGCTCAGCTCGAATGTTCGCACCCCTACCACCAACTTTTAGGACTTTTACTCCTTACTTAGTGGCTTTTGATCTAATATTGCTTATGTGTTCGGTTGATTGTTGCCTTTCAGACCTTAACTGGTAAAAGAAAAACCAAAAAATAGTAGATGGTGGAATGCAAAGAAACATTTATCTTTCTCTTCATATGCGGATGCCATCCTAGTAGACTATCTAGATAAGTTTCCTTCCTGCAAGATTAGGCCTATTAAGCAAGAGAAAACTGCAGCCATATCTCTCAACATTTTCTCAAATTCCATTTTAATTTCATCCTAGTAGACTATCTAATTTTAGCCCTTCAATATATAGGGTGATCCTGTTCATTTTGGAACTTTGCATTTCGCAACTGAAATTGCGAAGATTCAACTTCAATTGGTTTGGACTTGCTTGCTTGTGTTCTTTTTTACTCAATATCTCATCAAGGCGCACGCATTTTGTTTGTTGTTGCTTCGTTTTTCATTTTCATTGGTGTCTTGGATGGGGGAAGAATTCCTTTATAACTCGAAATTTAATGAAGTTTTATGTGTTTGATTTTGTGCATGCAGAATCTAGGGATAAAAAGTTAAATTGTATGTTCATTATTAGCTGATTCAAGTTAACAAAGTACTATTAGTCATAAGTTTGAAAATATTTTTTCTCCAATCAGACACATTATAATTTCAAGTCCATGTTTTATAGGCTTTAAAAACAGATTTTCTGATTAAATTGAAAGCACCAATTTCACATCCAATCAATACATAAATTTAAAGATGCCAAAAGCATACAATGAAACGCCTTGTAATTCAAATACGAATCAATGTTCCAAAATGAGCTATTTTTTTGGATAGAAATTTAAATAGTTTATTAAGGATTGATTAAGGATTGATCTCAAGAACATAAAACTGTAAGACAGAATGAGCTATTTTTTTTGGATAGAAATTTAAATAGTTGATTAAGGATTGATTTCATATTTTTGAGTCTTACAAGAGTAATAGATTGTATAACTTTAAAATACTAATGAGGCAATAGTGGAATCTTAAGGAAATAAGTGAAGTATACTGTCAATGTATTAGGAGTACAATTGAAAGAGAGAGAAATTCAAGGCAGGACATTGGCTCCACCCCTGGCACTGAGCTTAGAGGATATACAGGAAAATGTATTTTTAATGGCAAATTTAGTGACATTAACTGTTAGATAGGCAGTAATAAAGCCTACATTATATGTAACTTCCAAGAATAATATAGCTATTGAAGGGTCCTTTCAACCATTGTTGTTGACTAGTGAATCATTTGGGATTTTTAAAATTTGTCGTCCTATCCGACTCTGTGAAAAGATGTTGAACCACTAACAATGAATTGTTCTTTCCTTCACATAGTTACATCTTTTAGACTTTTTTTTTTGGGGGTAATTCTCATTTAAACTTTCAATACAAGCCATTCTTCCTTCAAGTCTTTACGCTATCAAATCTTACAGGATCCGTAATAAATAGAAAAACAATCAAAGGTCTGCCTATATTACCTTCCAGACCAACACCCAAAACCATTGCCTTACATTGAAACTATAAAACCGGCAAAACAATAAACTGGCTTCTTTTTATTTTTGTTACTTTTCACAAGGAAAAAATAACTGCTATTCTCATTTGCAAACCATATAGCGACATTCAAAAGAGAAATCACAAACTTTGTTCCAAATGTCTTCTATCACCCGGAAATAAGCAATTCTCCAAGACCTCTTAAACAGTAAAGGACCCAACGCAACGCAACCCAAAACCCAATTGCAAATCCAAGTGCAATGCTCGCAAAGAACAACGCTTCCGAAAATCCCTCTCCTTCTTCGTCGCTTCCATGTGGTACAACGTTAGGAGGGATAGTCTTGTTTAGCTTGCAGCTTGGGAGGGGAGGCCCACAAAGCTTGTTGCCAAGAAAACTAGATTCAGTCATACTTTGAAGTTGAGTACTTGATGGAATTGGTCCTGTCAAATTGTTATAGGACAAGTTCAAGTGACTCAAGAAAGACAAACTCGACATGCTCGGAGGAATTACACCAGAAAGTTGATTAAGAGAGAAATCAACGGATTCTAGTTGAGCGATCAATGAGTGATTGATACAATTGGTTAATGTAGTAGTAGTTAATATAATTAGCTAAAATGAATTGGTTAATTTAGGTTGATATTATCAATATTATTACTTAATGTAGTACTACACAGTAGTGTTGGTTGACAGAGATTAATGAGTGATTGATACAATTGACTAATGTAATAGTTAATAACTATTGATCCATAATCCCTCATTCAATATATTATGTAGTTTCATTAATTTTTAAAGATAAATATGTTAAGTGCAAGATAATACAAATTAAGTACAACTAAGAGACATTAAATATATTGGTAGTTATGTTCCCAACTACCCTTATTATAGTGCATTTATGTTACATAAATGTATACCTCCCCGTCTTTAATGCCATACTTACCATAAAATAAGGCTATCAATACCACGTCATCTGATCTTTTTTACCACCATAACAAGTCGTATATTGTGTGAACATACTACGGTTTTTACTAGTACTTACCTTTTGGAAAGGAAAGAGTTACTACGTATTCAGGCATTTTATAAAAGTGCAACAAGTTTTTTCAACTATTCCATACGTCTTCCTTCTTGTCTCACAAGAAAGCTTCTTCATTCAAAAAGCTATGGAACTTTGAAGAACAACAAATTGAAGAGTTTTTTCAAATAAGTTTCTCTACAATAAGAAAAGGTTAGATCATGGATCTTGATCACAAAAGATACATTTGGCATCTTAATGTAAGCATTTTTTAAGTTTGGCAAATATGGTATGCATCTTTTTCAAATTATACGTTTTTATTTGTTAACGTCATACTTACCATAATATATGACAATTTCTACCATTATACATGAAGATAGTTACCAGTAATGTTGTTACCAATTTGTATGTATTTTTTTCCTCCTATTCGAGGTCATATTTACCACTAACAATGGTCCTTTTTTACCAGATTCCGAGAGATGGATGATTCTTGTCTCACAAATGAAGACTAAAAAAGCTATGGATCTTTGAAGAACAACAAATTGAAGAGTTTCTCCAAATAAGAAAGCTTCGATCCTGGATTTTGATCACAAATGATACGTTTTGCATTTTAATGTAGGTATTTTTTTAGTGTCATCCTAGTTGAACTTTTTTCGATGCCGGTCTACATTTTTATACTTTTCAAATTTTTCTTATCGAAACGAATAAATAATTAAAAAATTATTCCCAAAAGTAAATAATACCAAAAAATAACGAATATCAAGGTTGTTTTTAACATGAAGACAAAATGAATAAAAATAGACCCTTTTATCCCAAATTATTGGTTACGTGAAGATTTCAATGTAATGTTTAAGATTTTCACATCTTCCATTCTATAATGTAGTTTATGTGCAATATATATTGTGCACATATATCTCAAACACTAATCATGTTGAAAAATACATTACGCACATATCTTCTAAATTGATTAAAAAATAATGTGTTTACCAAAATAATTTTTGAATTTATTTTGCACCGTATTAAAGTTCCCAATGAGATATATCAAAAAAAATCCATATTGATAACGAAATTATTTTTCAAGTATATTAAGTTATAGTTTGAAAACTACACATAGTTTCGTAGTGGAATATCAAATAGGGACGAAGGGAATAATTCTTATGAATTGGTGATTTTACACGGTGGGGTTTTTATTTATAAGAAAAAAAACACCTTCGTTTGTTAGATATGTTTGATAAAATAAAAAGTAAAAGAAGAGTAACTATAAATGAAGAGAGAGAACGAAGAAAAAGAATGAGCAATGTACATAGAAAAATTGAGGAATTAAGTTGGAGTGAACAAGGTCAAAATAGTCTTTTAGCATACAATGATAAGGACATTTCAAGAGGCCACCTCAAATTGGGTTGTAAAGGGTAAAGTGATACACTGGATCATTCCTTACCGTTGGCCATTGGACATAGTATAGCAAAACCGTTTGCTAATTTCAACCGGTTGTGGCAAGTTATAGGAGAGAGAGAGAAGTAACTAATTGATGGCTGAGATGAACTTAAAAGATCCAAAGGTTAAGAAAAACAAAAATGATAGAGCCACACACACTCAACCACACTCCCTCTCACATGTGGTGGGTCCCACCGGAGTGTGGTTGAGTGTGTGTGGCTCTATCACTATTCTAAGAAAAAATGGGGACACCGGTGCCCCAATACCACTTTGGGGCACTACAGCCGGGCCCCATTTTGACAATCTATATTACAAGTTTTTGTCTCAGTCATATTTTATGTTCCAGTCATCATATTATATTTTATCTCTCTCTGCTAACTCACTCCCCCCCCCCCCCCTCTCTCTATACTTTTTTCCTCCACTAGCCCACCACACCCAAAATTTCGAACCATATTCTCTCTCTCCATTTTTCAAAATTCAAACTACATTCTCAGACCTCATTTTCTTCCCTCTTTGAAGTTCGAAGAACCATAAAGAATGAGCACGGGCATGGGTAAGGGCATATGTGATGCAGGGCGCCTTATGAACTACAGAAAAGACGCGCAACAATCGATCACAAACGGGATAGTTAGAGAAAACGCTCTCTAGACTCTGTTTTCATTCAATAATAATCAACTCCCTCAGCCGTTAAGGCTTACAACTTATTATATAGGAAACTGGAAAACATAATTAAACTGGAAACCCTAAGTGATTTGTTCCGAAAAGGAAGTCAAATCAATAAAAAATGAAAAAATACCAAAACGGAAAATTCCAAAATAGCGTGGCAAGTCAATCGGCCGAAGTTTGACCACTCGGTATCGATACAGGTAATTCCTGTATCGATACGGGAAGCTTCTGTTCACCCCGAAGCGCCACGGTATCGATACAGCTATCCACAATATCGATACAGCTATAATAAAAACTCAATATACTATTTCTTAATTTATTGGTTAGTTCCATTCTGCATCAATATGCGTCGCAGCCGTCGCTTACTCAAGTTGTGCCTTCAGATACGGGCATGCACTAGTGAAGGTACATGACTAGATTATCGGCGAGCCGATCAGCCGAGTCGGATTGGGAGCTTCCCTCGCGTCGGAGGAAACTATGCTTTAATTTGCATGTTTGCATCCCTGGTAATTCACCGTTTCTATTGATGTATAGTTGCTGCGAATTTTAGAATGCAATTGCGGTGTTGTACCTTTCGAGCGTCTAATTACAAAGCTGGGATCCATCTTTAACAGTCTGTTTGTAACCTCTTGGTGTGCTTGTTGCAATGAATTCGAGACATTGGGCATCTCCTAGGAGTATAATTTATCAAGGGGTAAATTTCACTTACATCCCTGAGGTTTTTGACAAATACAGAGAGCTCTTTTATAATCTCTGAAATTACACTGCTCTCGCTTACTTTTTAAAATAATTGTCACTTACCTCCCCGACCGCGACTTTAAGGCTAACAATATTATCTTTTTGCATGAAATCACTGTAATACCCTTACTATATTTTCTCCATCCTCAAAAAATCGTTTTCTTAAAAAAAAAATAGAGTTAAAAAAGTTTTTCTAAAATATTTAACCATTTTTCATTTTTAAAAAGTAGCTTATGAACAAAAAGTATTAAAGATAATTTTTTTCACAAAAAACTACTTTTATCATTTTTTTTGTTGAAAATAGTTTTTCGAGTGCAAAAAAATTAATTTTGATATTTTTTTTTTAAAATTGTGTTTTGAAAGGAGAAGTTTTTGAAAATATTTTTTGGTAAACCTTTATTATAAAAAAAATAAAGTTCTAAAAAAATTTTAAAAAAATTTGAAAAATAAATTTCGAAAAAAAATGTTTAAAAAACTATTTTCAAAACTAATTTTTGTTTTTCCATACAAAAAAATATTTTGAACAAAAATTTTGAAAAAAAAATTCTTCGATGCTTTTTGTTTAAAAACTATTTTTTAAAAAAATGAAAAATGGTTTAATTTTTTTGGAAGTTTTTTAACTCTAATTTTTTTTAAATGGTTTTTTTAGGGTGAATATATACGGGGGGTCCTATGGCAAAAAAACTTTATCAGGTTTTTTGGTTTTTTTTGTTTTGTCCTTATTCAAATTTTATTTGCATTTGTTAATTTTGCGTCAAGTTTTTGTAGTTTATGGATTCCTCTCGACGAGACGAATCTAACAAGTATAAATTTGCGGTCAAACCAAATATTTTTTTGAATAAAGCCGAAAATACTTGGATTATTGGATTAATTTTTGCTTTATTCAAAAGATTTTGAGTTTTGACCATAATTTTATACTTGTTAGATCCGTCTCGTCGAGATAAATTCAGAAACCACAAAATCTTGACGCAAAACTAACAAATGCAAAAAAAAATTGAATAAAGACAATGAATAATCCAATAATCCGGATTATGGATTATTTAAAAAGTAACGGCAAGGGAGGTAAGTGGCAATTAGTTTGAAAAGTAAAGGAGGGCAATGAAATTTCAGAAAGTATAAGGGAGATCTCTGTCTTTGTCAGAAACCTCAGGGGAGGTAAGTAAAATTTATCCTTTGTCAAACGATCAAACCTTTGAGGGTGTTTAAATTTGATGAGGAAATGGCAAAAGATGTGCTCCTCTGCTTCACCAAGGTGGTAGTAAATTGAGGAAGAACTTCATTTTTACTTAAATCAAGCAAGAAGCAGGTTCTTCACCGAGAATGATGATTTTTGGATAAGCTTGTTTTCATTTTAAAAGAGTATCTAATGGGTTTAAAAGCTCAAAGTTGTTGGGGATTTAACACTCCGATCCCACCGCAACGGAAGCGTAAAAAGAATAATGATAAACAATCAAGCACACACAAGAACACAAAATATTTTACGTGGTTCGGCCTCAATGCCTACCTCCACGGGAGAGAGAGATATCCACTATGTTTGGAAAAATAGAGATACAATGTGATGTGAAAAAACCCCACCCAAAGAGCACCTAACACTTGGATCTATACATAGTTTTTCACTCACCCCCCACACTCTATTTTTCCTCACCGTTTTCTCCTCTCAAACTCACAACCCTGGAGCGCACGGCAACCCCCACGGGGCTGCCATCCCTTGTGCCCTTCTCCGGTCTGCTCCTCTCTTACTCTTCTCTCCACTAAACACTATAGGCAGTTGTACAACAAATAAGGGGAGCCCAAAGGACACTTGAATTGCCGAGATGGTTCTGGAACCCAACACCACAAATGCTCCTTCCAAAGCCATTACAATTTCCACTGAATGCTGGCTCAATGCATTCATTGCATTCCACTTCTTTTTGACTCATTTTTCCTTTCTTTAATGCACCTTCAAATTTCTTTCCTTTTCATTTGTCTATGTCTTCCACTCTCCAATGCAGTCGGCTGCCCATTCACATGCCACAGCATTTCATTTTCCTTTTACCTACATTTTCAAGGCAGACTAATGCCAACAAGATTTCTCCATTTTCAAATGCATTATTACATGTGCAAAAAACCCAACAAAGGTCGGGTAGAATTCTCTTTCATAAAAAAGGGTTAAATGGGTTTTCACTTTTCGGTATCAGTTGGAAGTTTGGGAAAAATTTCCTGCTGGAACATTGGACTGGTTCATATCCGATGACTTCATATTTGATGGTAAGGATTGAAGGCAGATTTGGCACAGAAAACAGTCTCTGTTTGCACGGGTAAGACTAGGTACATCAACTCATCCCCAAACTTCGCATATGCGGGAGCTTCGTCCTCTGGGAATGTTCTTTTTTTTTTTGTTTGAGATTGTAAGGATCGAAGATGGTCTTTATGCATGTTTTCGTTCCCTCGCGTTTCTTAAGGCTTCACTAAGGAGTAGCCCAATAGCAGGGTCAAAAGCCAAATCGGATGACAAGCGTTACTGGTGTTGGCTGGTTTATGATGCTCGAGTTTGGAAGCACTCCAATTTTCTATTTAAGTTTCTGAATTAGAATATGCTTCAACATAATTTTATTTTCATTATAGTTCGGATACCTCGAGCACCAAAGAAGGAGCTGGCCAAGTTTCTAAAGAGGTTCTCGATCAAGTTTCTAAAGTGGTTCTCATCTCTTGTGCCTAGTTTAAATGCTATCGACATAGACATCCCATTCGAAAGGACAAGTTTATGCATAAGTTGTATTCCAAGGACAATCATACTCCTTACATTTCAGATTAAAACACCGGAATTGAATTGTCATCAGACTGTGCATAGAATGTGCATCCTCTGGGTGGAAACGAGTCATTTATTGTTACTGTGACACTATCATTTACGTCTCTTTTCAATTGTCATCAGACTCGTCACTATGAAATAGTTTGTAACTCGCTGCCATGGCCAAGTTTTGGTTCGGATTTAGGGCCTTTATGTTCTTTGTTTTTGGTGAATTTTACGTCTTCTTTTACATAATGGTTGTGGACCTCTATCCACTGATTTGGACCATTATTTTGTTTTAGCGTACTTGACTAGTATACCACTAAACAAAAAATGACATTTCTTTGTTGCTTTGGCCCCCTCCACGTAAAGAAAAGAAATAACATTGCTGTTTTATGTGGTAATTTCATGCCTCATGAGTTTCTCGAGAAATGCATTACTAATTTACTACAATCTATTTCATGTCACGTGAATTTTTAATGAAATTTCACAGCTAGTGATAAATCTATTGCAACTGGTTTTAGATTAAGAAGCAGATTCTAGATGTTAATGAGGTTTACAAGCTGCACAATCTTCCTGAATTTTATAAGGTTGGGATTATTATTTTTCGTAATTTTTCACACGCCCATTCAAATTGCTCAATTAATTGAATTGTTATTTTTTGTTGTCATGATGGGGTTTTGCTTTGTATTGGTTCTTGACCACATGTTCCAGGCCCTTATATATCGATAACTTGGGGAATGGGTGATACGAGTGATTTATTTAAGAGTGTAGTTGACAAGCTATGTGTGGCGGCTGAAATTTCGACCGAGGTATTTTGGAAAAAGGGCTTATGATTGAGTGATCCAAGTGATATTCAAGCGACGTGGTTTTATAAAACACGGGTTTTGCAGCTGTGACTGAGCCAGAAAATTTTGATATAAAATAACTCAGAGTCGCAACTTGACATGATTCTAGGTGTGTCAAATCACCATATAAATAAGTATTTTGAAAAATGAGAAATAAATATTTCGAGTTGAAAGACCCTGTTTTGTTTGATATAAATGACTCGGTTTATTATTTGGCTTGCGGTTTTAGAGAAGAAAAGGTTCGATAATTCATTGTTACATGTAGGGAAGCCGGAGCACCCTACCTTGCTCTTTCGGCACTCGAATCAAACTTTTCCAAAACAAAATGAGCGTTTGAAGACTTGTGAGGATAATAAATAAAGACATACATATACAATGGGAAGAAGAAAACTAATATTCTGTCTAGAAACATATTTTATTGCATGAGATGTTTACAATAATAACATGGGGAAATATGTACAACAGACGGATTTGGACAGAGCCCGAGCTCAGGGCTGCCTACATATCTCCGGTCATAGGAGAATCAGGTTATCACGTAGTTTAAGAAGAAAAAAATATTTTATTGGGACTAAACCCTCATCGGGCTGCCTACGTCTCCGATTTATGAAAATATATCTGGTTTCATTGAATTAATCCTGATGCTTTTACTTTTGGGGTTTTGTACGAACTGTCCGGACGGTTAGTCAAGTCAAGGTAAGCGATCTCAGAAAGCTACCCAGTGGGGCGACAACGGTATAAGGAGATTTCGACCAAGCCTGGCTTTAACGCGCGTTGTTTTGTTAGTCTTTCTGATATTCCTCGTCTCAAACCTCGACAAGACTGTCGCGGTGCACTGCGATAGTGTACATCTATATTTATCATGAATTTTATTGACTCACAGACTAATTGAATATAAATATGCAGTATTACAGCATCTGAAACTAGAAGCTTGCCCGGCCCATGGGCAGTCGCCGGGCCAACACAGTTCTAAATATTTCTACTACATGCTGAAAATAAGTAGGTAGTTATTGGTATTTGAATTTGACTTACTTACAGACTCCCGGCTCGAACCCCTGGTAGAAAATCGGACAAAGCTTCTGCTAGATATCGGATAAGGCCATCTGTAGTGGTGTAGTTAACTAGACAAATTAGTCAGCCACTAAGACATTTAGCTAGCATTTTTATTTTTTTGGTTCACAATTGTGTAGTTAAAGCGTGTAAGAAGGGAGAAATGTTTAAGTCCGAGGTTAACTTTAACACCAACATCAACTTCAAATTAGTGGGGCCAACCTCTGAAAAGGGGGAGAGAGGAAATGCAATTGATTGACGGCAGCAGAAGGGTGGAAAGGAGGAGAGAGAAAGGGAGGAAAAAGATAGAATACACATGTGTATACATATATATATTTTTGTACTTTTTAACATTTTAACTACACTTTAACAACACTCATTAACTTAACAACACATTTTGTTATAACAACACATAAATGGGACCCACTTTTTACACTTTTGTGTCATATAACACCACATTTTTAACTACACCACTGGAGATGGCCTAATAATTGCTAGTTATATATTTTTGGTCGTCTAGTTCTTATTGTTGGCCCGGTACATTTATTTGCAGAAAAATAGACATATTTACACACCATTGTGACTGAATTTATTGAGATATTTTCACATTCCAACCATAACTATCGAAGCATACAATATTAGACACATAACAAATAAAGGAAACGCCTAGCCTGCATCGAAAAGAGATGTATTACACTATCACATATTACAGCCACAGGAGACGCAGTGAAGGGAAAACACTAAAAAATCCACCTCTATTACCTTTTAGACAGACTATCCAACACCACTGCCTTTATTGAAACATTAAGACAAACCTGGCACAGATCAATCACCAGTCTCATTTACGGAACATATAGCGACATTCAATAATGAAATCGCAAACTTTGTGCCAAATGTCTTCTATCGCTCGGAAATAAGCAATTCTCCAAGATCTCTTGAACAGTAAAGGACCTAACACAACCCAAAACCCAACTGCAAATCCAAGTGCAATGCTTGCAAAGAACAACGCTTCCGAAAAACCCTCTCCTTCTTCGTCGCTTCCACGTGGTACAACGTTAGGAGGGATAGTCTTGTTTAGCTTACAGCTTGGGAGGGGAGGCCCACAAAGCTTGTTGCCAACAAAACTGGATTCATTCATACTTTGAAGTTGAGTACCTGTCGGAATTGTTCCTGTCAAATTGTTATATGACAAGTTCAAGTGACTCAAGAAAGACAAACTCGACATGCTCGAAGGAATTACACCAGAAAGTTGATTTAGTGAGAAATCAACTGATTCTAGTCGTCTCATATCACCAATATTCCTGGGGATTTTTCCTGTTAAATGATTGCGAGACAAATTCAATGACCACAACCACACAAGTTTAGTGAGTTCCTCCGGTATCTCTCCAGATAATTTATTTCCAGAAAGATCCATGCTTTTCACCAATGCAAGGGTGGTGCTATATTCAACATCTCTTCCTTTAGCCACCAAAATTGCATTATCTTGAAAATTCGAATCCCACCCGGCACCTACGTAAGCCGATATGTCTTCGAAGATACTATTTATTTTTGGCATTTGTGCCATGGCGCTGAAATTAGCAAAACATCTTGGCACGTGACCTGATATATTATTACATGCAATGTCCAAGATTTGAAGAGAGCTTAAACAACATAATTCATGTGCAAGGTCGCCCCAAAAGTTATTCGAGCGCAGATTCAGAACTACCAATTGTAACAATGCATTGCCCATCCATGGTGGTATGCTTCCAGTAAATCTGTTTTCACTAAGGTCAAGGATCCGCAAAGACGAGCAGTTTTGCAAAGTCGGCGGTAGTTCCCCTGAGAGGTTGTTATGCCGCAAGTGCAATGATTGAAGGTACGACAGCTGTCCGATGGAGCTTGGAATGCCACCCACCAAATTGTTGTTTTCCAATTTGATGAATTTTAGGTCAGGCCAATGCTTCCAACATTCGGGAATATTTCCCGACAAAAGATTATTTCCCAAATTCAGAAAAGACAGTTCTTTGTTAGGTTCCTCTCCCTTACCACATAACATGTGGTGAATAGATCCCGAAAAAGAGTTATTCGAAAGATCTAGCCAAGTCAAATTAGAAGGGATGAGAGGCAGCGAACCATTGAAGCAGTTGAAACTAAGGTCAATCAAGTAATGCTCCTTGGATAAGCTTGGAATCTCTCCACAAAAATGGTTACAAGAGAGGTTTGCGTAAGATAATCTGGAAAAAATGGGCCAAAACAACGTAGGAATGGAGCCTGAAATTCTTGTGTTGGCTATGTTCAAATAAGTCAACTTCCTCTGAGATGAAAGCCATAAGGGGAATAGTGGGCCCAACTGCCATGAGCTCAAATCCAATTCTTTAACTTGGAAAGGGGGAACCCAATTCTCACTTGCTTTGAAAGTTAAATTGTTTCCACCAGCTAGCAGGTAACGTAATCTCGTTAGATTTGCAAAGTGAACATCAGAGACGACATCCTCCAGTGTATTATGGGAAAGATCTAACCATTTCAAGGATGATAATCTTCCTATGGACATTGGAATGGGACCAGAAAAGGAGTTCCTCGAGATATAAAAGGAATTTAGATTTTTTAATTGACCAAGCTCATCTGGCAAATGACTGACAAGATTATTCCAACCTAAACCAAAGTACTCTAACATGGGGCACTTGCATCGTGAGAAACCTATGAGGACATCTGAAACCTCTCCGGAAAACTCGTTAAATGATAATTCAATTGTCTTCAACTTACAAAGTTTTCCGAGTGATGTTGGTATACTCCCCTGAAGTTGATTGGTTGATAAGTCAAGGCTAACGAGGGAAGTCAAGTTTTCAATTGCAATTGAAATCTCACCTTGCAAACTATTGCCTCCGAGGTTGAGTGACTCAAGATTGGTTAAACTATACAACCAGTTTGGTATCGTAGAATTAAAATAATCGACAGACAAATCAAGAACCCTGAGAGAAGTCATGTTTTGAAGACCACTAGGAATTGGACTAGAAAACCTAGTCATGTTTTGAAGACCACTCCTACTAAAACTCAAATCTAGGGAGAGAAGATTATTAAGTCCAAATATCCATCCAGGAATATATGGTCCAAGATTGTTACTGGAAAGGTCGAGGATGTTAAGTGTTGTAAAGTTAATTTTATTAGTTAAAGAAGGAGAAACAACGTACTTGAGTTCACAACCAGACAAGTGTAATTCTACCAATGAAGGGAGGTTGCTCGTCACTTGTACCCAATCCGATGCTTCGCTGAGGTTGACTTTACTCATCTGGAGGTGTTGTAGTGAAACAAGACCCGAAAGCCATTGCAAACTTCCATCATTGCATAGGGCTAGGGCCACTGTATCGTTGTGATAATTGTAGTCACCCGTGAGACCAATATAACGAATCTTGGTGAGATTCCCTAGTTGAGGAGGAACGGTTCCGCCGAATCTCGCACGAGAGAGGTTGAGGTATCTCAAAGTTGCAATAGAGCCAATGAAGCTAGGGATGGGAGTCCCTTCAAAATCATTGCAGCTCAAGTCCAGATATTGGAGGTGCTTCAAATCGAGCAAAGAGGGATTTACCTTTCCTCGCAATTTACTCCTCAAATAAGCTTGAGATTCTCCTTCAGTTTCATAATAAAGATCATTATAAGGATTCTGAAGGCGGATCTCGTGGACATGACCGGTAAGGTTGTCACAGACAACTCCGGCCCATCGGCAACAGTTCTCCACAGTATCCCAAGAGGACAACCGGTTCGAAGGGTCCTTCAAATCTTGCTTGAATTTAAGAAGGGCTTCCCTCTCATTTTGGAAGCAAGTGATATTGTTATTATTGCAGAAGCAAATATGGAATGTGGCAGTGGTGATGAGAAAGCAAACGAAGAAAGCAGTTGGTGCAGTTGTAGCCATGGATGACCAAGCACACACAACTCAGTTTGGTTTTTCAGTTTGTGATGATTTTTATCCAATGCTATTTGTGGGTTTGGTATTTATAGTGCATATGGGGTCCACAGGTTAGAGTCTTAAGACTCATATGTGGTACATAGTGAAGGGGATACTTCGTTTACTTGACTTTTATAATTTGCTCCTATTATTTATTTGATCTTAACCATTACTTGAGATAATTAATACTTTTGTGGAATTTTCATACAAAAATCCAAAGGCAAATGTTACGAGCCCTTTCATTTTCCCAAAGTAATTACCCTTTAACTTACATGATGTGAGAGCATCTTGAATGAACAAATACCTAATTTCGGTGGTCGGTACGTTGAAATTTGATGACTTTATTTCATTGTAAGAACAATGCCTTTTCAGTTTTGTTTGTAAAAATTTAGATTATAAATAGGCTAAGTAGCACAACATTGGAGCACCATTTTTGAAGCTTATTGTAATATTATGGTACGAATAACACTAATAAACTGTCTTGGGCTCCAATTCCGTAATGTCGATTGGGTTTTCAGTTGAAATTTGTGTGCCTATTTAATATATAGATCTACGCATGAGCATGCTTACATACATACAGAATATGTAGTCACTTTTTTCTTTATTTCCCAACAATACCCAGGAAAAGAAAAATTAATTAGTTCCCATTTCAAATTAATTAATTTGTTTTCTTCCTTTAATTTCCATTTTCGTCTCCCTTTGTAATTTTCACCCCAAATGCAATATTCACAAAGCAATTTCACCACAAATGCAATATCCACTAGCAGAAAATAGATTTGTGAAACTTTTACTCTCTAATTTTCCCCATCACATAGCTTTCCAAGTAAATTTTGTGGACCATTGGTACCAGTCATTTGTAGTATTCTCTACGTAAATGCTGAGTACTTTCAATTTCAGTTGGGAATGTCACATGGTAAATGTTTTAGGGGGAAAAGAGAGGTGAGATAAAGATAAAGAAAAGGAAATTTAATAGAAACATTTGCAGGAAAACTAAAATTTTCTTATTTTTTGCAGGAACTTTGCACGAAAGTTGAAGTTATGGATTCCACAATTTTCTTGTCAGCTAAACACTAAAAAAGTAGATGTGGCTTATAGCTTTGGTTGTACCCCTTGCCTGCCAAGGGGGACATCTGGGGTTCGAGTCTATGGAGAGACATCGAACCCCTTTTAGTTGTTTGACCCTCGAACTAACTTTCCCACTAAGCTCTCACTGATGTATGTCATATGACCAAAAAAAAAAAACACTAAAAAGGTTACAAGAAAATAGGTTTCCTCATCCTTTTCCATACAACTGAACGGCAAAACGGGGCTAAGTATTATCCTGCCCATGTATCCGGATATACATATCCGGGTTTGAGATTGGTGAAACTCAACCGCTACTATATACTCCCTCTGTCACACAAATATTATTCATTTTACTGAATGGCAGAACGGGGCTAAATGAACAATTGGTTGTCTAGTTTGATAGAGTTTTAGATGTGTTTGTAAACAATCTCCAACCAATTTCAAAAAAACAAATGGAGGACAATGATTTGATAGCTAAACAAACCAGAGGCGTTAGCTCCGGCGGTCTGTTTCAGTTCTTTTCTTGTTTTTCCGTTTCTGTTTTTTTTTGCTTAGTTTTAAGGTTTTTGTTTGTTTTGGTTTGTTGTGTACTGGATTTGATTTAATGCAATTTCTTTCTATTTCTCAAAAAAAAAAAAAAAAAACCAGAGGATTTTATCCAAAAACACATACGTTGTCATTTTCTTCTCTATTTCCCAACGATATCCAGGAAAAGAAAAATTAATTAGTTCATACTTAATTTTAATTAGTTTGTTATCTTTTTCTTGCATTATCTTCTCCCTTTGTAGTTTTCACTTCAAAATCCAAGCGTGAAGAATGGGCAATTCACTAGTAGAATATTGATAGCGACAATTTCTATAGCTTTCCAAGAAACTTCAAATGAAACATCTTAGAAAGCGATTGAAGCATGAAGAATGGGCAATTGATCACTCGTAGAATATTCATAGTGACAATTTCTATAGCTTAATTTCCAAGATACTTTTGTGAACTTATCAGTCATTTGTAGTACCATTTGCGTATATGGACCCAATTGCATCTTGGAGGGGTTACGACTTGAGGTTTTGTTTGGTTTTGTTTGACGCACGTTATAAGTCGGAGGGGATTGGTAGTGAAGAGGGTATTGACACCGTAACTGGTAGTGAGGAGGAGATAACGATTGTGTAGGAGTTGTTATACTACCTCTGTCCCTTTTTAATTATTGAGTATTTCAGTTTGGGATGTCCCTTAAATTAGGGTGTGTTTGGAAAAGTTATAATGGGTAAAGGTTCGTATAATTTTGTTGTTTTTCCCTTTTAAAAAGTTAATGGATAAAGAATTAATGGATAAAAGTGGAAGATAATTTTGGAAAGTGGAGGTAAAAATAAATTGATGTAAAAGGAGTAATGATGATGTTTCTTTAACAAATTGAATTTACGAAGCAAGACACGTAAAAATGGACGGAGGGAGTAACATGTTAATTTGTTTTGATTGATAATGTAAGGGCTGGAGCTAGTTTTTTTCTTTTTTTCCATCACTGCGTAGGGCCTGTTTATCGTTGTAATAATCGGACTCAGTACCAGTGAGACCAATTAAACGAATATTGGTGAGATTCCCTAGTTGAGGAGGAATGGTTCCGCCGAATCCCGCCTGAGAAAGGTTGAGGTATCTCAAAGTTGCAATAGAGCCAATGAAGCTAGGGATTGGACTCCCTCCAAAATCATTGTTGCTCAAGTCCAAATATTGGAGGTGCTTCAAATTGAGCAAAGAGGGATTTACCTTTCCACGCAATTGATGCCTCAGATAAGCTTGTTATTGACATGTGGAACTTAGTGCAAAAATCCATAGGCAAATGGTTCCGGCTCTTTCATTTTCCTAAGTTACCCTTTAACTTACATGAGAGCTTCTCGAATGAACAAATATCTAATTTCAATTGTCGGTACGTTGAAATTTGACAACCTTATTTCATTGTAAGAATAATTTCTTTTCACTTTTATTTGTAAAAATTTAGATTATAAGAATAATATCTTTTCAGCCCAACATAGCCTATTTAGATTATAGGCTATGTAGCACAACATTGGAGCACCATTTTTGAAGCTTATTACTCCTATAATTTTATAGTACGAATAACACCAATAAACTGTCCCTAGCTCCAAGTAGTAATATAGATTAAGTTTTAGTTGAAATTATTGTACCTATATTTATATATACATCTACACATGAGCATACATACATATACGTACTGGCTATACATAAACAAGATAGCCAGATAGGGGATTTTATTCAAAAATTCGTACGTAGTCACTTTCATTTTTATTTCCCAACAATACCCAGGAAATAAAAATTAATTAGTTCCTATTTCAATTAAATTAATTTGTTATCTTCCTTTTCCATTATCTTTGGCAATTTTCACCACAAACGCAATATCCACAAAGCAATTTTCTCGTCAAGCTTCAAGATTCAAGAATGGGCAATCCACTAGCAGAATATAAATTGTGAAACTTTAATTTATCTCTAATTTTCCCCATCACATAGCTTTCCAATTAAATTTCGATTGATATAACCATGTTTGTTTTGTTTGATTATTGTATGGACCAGAGCTAATCCAGGCAGACTGGACTATCAAACCCAACCTCACGCCTTGACTAATCTACCGATTTTGGAATATTAGCTGTCCGGCCCTCGAATTCGATTTCCAATGACTTGAGAAAATAAGTTCCATGCAGTGTTAGCAGAATATTGATAGTGACAATTTCTATAGCTTTCAAAGAAAATTCAAATGAAACATCTTAGAAAGCGATTCAAGCGTGAAGAATGGGCAATTGATCACTTGTGACAATTTCTATAGCTTTCCAAGATACTTTAGTGAACTTATAAGTCACTTGTAGTACTATTTGCTTTATAGATGGACCCAATTGCGTCTTGGAGGGGTTACGACTTGAGGCCTTGTTTGACACATGTTATAAGTCGGAGGGGATTGGTAGTGAAGAGGGTATTGAAACTGTAATTGGTTCTGACTAGCGAGGAGGAGATAATGATTGTGTAGGAGTTTTTGTACTCCCTCCGTCCCTTTTTAATTATTGAGTATTTCAATTTGGAAGGTCCCTTAATAAGGGTGTGTTTGGAAAAGTTTGTTAAATTTCTTGGAGGGTTCCAACCTAAAAACCAATTGACAATGAGTAGAGAGGTCCCAACATATATTAAGTGATCACCCATTCCTTCCCCAAGCAATGTGGGACAATATTCTTAACATCCCCCCTCACGTGCATGCAGCCGCATTTGAGGTCTGTCACGTGTGGCCACTTTTTGGGTCCTATCATCGTCCAGCATTTTTGCTAGTCTGTCATCGTGGGGTGTGGATTGTGATTTTTTTTTTTTTTTGAATGTGGGGTGGAATGGGCCCCGCTCTGATACCATGTGGAAACTTTATATCCAAGTCAGAACCAATTGGCAATGAGTAGAGAGATCTCAACATATATTAAGTGACCACCCATTCCTTCCCCAATTTGTATAATTATTATTTTACCCCTTTTGAAAAGTTAATAAGTAAAAGTGGAGGATAATTTTAGAAACTGGATGTAAAAATTGATGTAAAAGGGTAATAATAATGTTTCTTTAATATGTTGGATATACGAAGCAAAACACGTAAAAATGGATGGAGGAGTAATTCGTTTTGATTGATTATGTATGGACCAGATCTAGTTTTTTTTTTTTTTTTGATAACCGGATGTCCCAGCCAGCTTGTGCGCAGCTCGATTAATTCCAGGACCCTGAATGTAATGACTGGGCATAACCCCCGTGGCTGCAAGAGTTACCTGGCAAAGGGAATCAAATCTGAGATCTTAGGTGGGAGCAAACTCCTGAGTCTCAAGACATAACCACTTTACCAACCCCTTGAGGTTATGAACAGTGAGTTAATTTGTTATCTTCCTCCGTTATCTTTTGCCTTCATAATTTTCACCACAAATGCAACATCTTGAAAGGAATTTTCTCATCAAGCGTGAACAACGGGCAATCCACTAATAGACTATAGATAGTGAAATAGGAGTAAGTATCTTCCCAAGAAACTTTCGTGAACTTATCAATAGTAATCAATCACTTGCCAATTGCGGTTTGGAGGGGTTAAGACTTAAGGTCTTCTTCTTCTTTTTTTTGGCTCGGCGAGAGTCGTAACTGTTAATCGTAGTTAGTGTGGTTTAAACTCCAGTTAAACGAAGGAAAACATATAGTGTCTGTCACTAGACTACCAGTCCACTTGCGACTTGAGGCCTGTTCGGTGGAGGAAAATATAAATAAAACACCGAATTATTGGGCACATGGAATTCAAAGAGTTCAATCCCCTACCCTGCACCATTTATCAAACATGGATCAGGGGGACCCGAGTCCACCGAAAACAGTTCAATCCCCTACCCGAATTATTGGCCTGATATACAATGAACAGTTCAAATTATAGAGCATTTGGTGCACTAACCTCTAGTGGGACCGCAAGTGGAGTGGAGTGCAGTTGGTGCCTCCCTTATACTCACATGCACATGGGCAGGGTTTGATTCCCGTAAGCACCCATCCCCCTCCCCAAGTCCCTTAGGATAGAATAGATTAGGATTAACGAATGGCAAAAAAAAAAAAAAAAAACCTCTAGTGGGACCCGAGTCCACCGAAAACAGTTTCATCAGATTCAGAATATATATTTTAACCCTCGCCAGATTCAAAAAATTTATATATACATCTACACATGAGCATACATACATATACGTACTAGCTATACATAAACAAGATAGGGGATTTTATTCAAAAATACGTATGTAGTAATTTTCATCTTTACTTCCCAACAATACCCAGGAAAGAAAAATTAATTAGTTCCTATATCAATTCAATTAATTTGTTATCTTCCTTTTCCATTATCTTTGGCAATTTTCACCACAAACGCAATATCCACAAAGTAATTTTCTCGTCAAGCTTCAAGATTCAAGAATGGGCAATCCACAAGCAGAATATAAATTGTGAAACTTTAATTTATCTCTAATTTTCCCATCACATAGCTTTCCAATTAAATTTCGTAAACCATTGGTATCAGTCATTTGTAGTATTCCCTACGTAAATGGACCCAATTGCGTCTTTAAGGGGTTAGGACTCTAGGCCGGCCATATGATGCATTACATTGATTGATATAACCATGTTTGTTTTGTTTGATTATTGTATGGACCAGAGCTAATCCAGGCAGACTGGACTATCAAACCAAACCTCACGCCCACGCCCACGCCCACGCCTTGACTAATCTACCGATTTTAGAATATTCGCTGTCCGGCCCTCGAATTCGATTTCCAATGACTTGAGAAAGTTCCATGCAGTGTTAGCAGAATATTGATAGTGACAATTTCAATAGCTTTCAAAGAAAATTCAAATGAAACATCTTAGAAAGCGATTCAAGCGTGAAGAATGGGCAATTGATCACTTGTCACAATTTCTATAGTTTTCCAAGATACTTTTGTGAAATTGTAAGTCACTTGTAGTACGTCTATTTGCTTCATAGATGGACCCAATTGCGTCTTGGAGGGGTTACGATTTGAGGCCTTGTTTGACACACGTTATAAGTCGGAGGGGATGGGTAGTGAAGAGGGTACTGAAACTGTAATTGGTTTTGACTAGTGAGGAGGAGATAACGATTGTGTAGGAGTTTTTATACTCCCTCCGTCCCTTTTTAATTATTGAGTATTTCAGTTTGGAATATCTCTTAATAAGGGTGTGTTTGGATAGAATGGGTAAAAATTTGTATAATTATTGTTTTACCCCTTTTGAAAAGTTAATGAGTAAAAGTGGAGGATAATTTGAGAAACTGGATGTAAAAGGGTAATAATGATGTTTCTTTAATATGTTGGGTATACGAAGCAAAACACGTAAAGATGAACGGAGGAGTAATTTGTTTTGATTGATAATGTATGGACCAGAGCTAGTTTTTTTTTTTTTTTTTGATAACCGGATGTCCAAGTCAGGTTGTGTGCAGCTCGACTAATTTCAGGATCCTGGATGTAATGACCAGCCATAACCCCCGTGGCTGCAAGAGTTAGCTGGCAAGGAGAATCGAATCTGGGACCTTAGGTGAGAGCAAACTCCTGAGTCTCAAGACATAATCACTTTACCAATCCCTTGAGGTTGTGGACAGTGAGTTAATTTGTTATCTTCCTCCATTATCTTTTGCCTTCATAATTTCCACCACAAATGCAACATCTTGAAAGGGATTTTCTCATCAAGCGGGAAGAACGGGCAATCCACTAATAGAGAACATTGATAGTGAAATATGTACATCTTCCGAGGAAACTTCCGTGAGCTTATCAGTAGTAACCAGTCACTTGCCAATTGCGGCTTGGAGGGGTCAAGACTTGAGGTCTTTTCTTTTTTCTTTTCTTTTTTTTTTGGCTCAGCGAGAGTCGTGACTGTTAGTCGTAGTTAGTGTGGTTCAAACTCCAGTTAAATGAAGAAGAATATATAGTATCTATCACTAGAATACCACTCCACTTGTGACTTGAGGCTTATTCGGAGGAGGAAAATATAAATAAAACACCGAATTATTGGGCACGTGGAATTCAGAGAGTTCAATCCCCTACCCTGCACCAGTTATCAAACATGGATCAGGGGGACCCGAGTCCACCGAAAACAGTTTCATCAGAATATATATTTTAACCCTCGCCAGATTCAAATTTCATAAAAGCCACCATCCAGAAACATCTAGTACAGTTTGCCTCATCCAAATTTTGGCATAACATATATAGTAAGAAGCATGCAAAAAAATAACTTGACTACATGACTCCTATAGTAAGCTACAAAAAATTAAAACAAAATGAAAAGAAATCGGGTCTGTCTTTCTGGTGCGCATATCATGGTACAAGTTATGAAATCAGCTCTCCTAAAATGTCTCAACTCTGCAATTGCTGTTCCATAAATTAGGAAATTACGGAAACTAAGTGTATCCTCAAACCCACAAATGCAAGATCCCCACGATCAGTACGGCCTGTACCGCATTGGCCGCCTGAACCTTGGAACCCTTCTGTACAGAAGACAAATTGACATCAGCTTATTAACTCTAGAAGTGCAAATCGCAAAGTAATAAGGCGATGCACAAACAAGTCTTCCCCTTCATAGGAGCAGCAACAGAAACAATGCCCAAGCAAGTAGTTTGACTGATTATGAAATGAAAAATAGTAGTAGTAACTAGGCAACCACATAAAACAAATGCAACTAAACGATCCACGTTACATGGTAACCCAACCTTATCATTCAAAGAACAACCTCCAAGGGTACAGCTCTTAGTAGTAGGGAGGTCCAAAAGTAGAGAGGCTCCCACCTAAGGAGCGCGATTTTGCGCTCCCAACTTGGGAGCTTTAAAGGCGCCTGCTCCCATTGAGATGAGAGCTCAATAATATATTACTTAGCTCTATAAATTGGTCTTTGATTTAACTCAAATATATAGCCCAAGTCATGATATCTTGAAAACAAAATCATACATTCTAACACTATCTCATTTCTTATACTTCGGGTAGACTAGGCCCATATATTTTACTCCCTGAAATTATTGCAGTTTTAAATTATATTTCCTACGCTATATCATGTTAGTAATATATGACAACGTTCCTTTCAGATCCCAGCCTTGGGAGGCCTTGGCAACTTCTATATTCTACCACTCCCACGCCCGCTTCCTGCTTTGTGCAACTAAGGACTCCAGCTAAATGTAACAACGGGGAAACATGTTATCTTGTTTCCATTTGATAGGATACGTGTGCCAAAAGTTAATACAGATGCCATCCTCAGCATTCTTTCCCGCACTCTAAACACAACATATTTTCCCATTGTTCCTCTAAACTCGCAATAAGCTATTTGTATCTCTGCATTACTCTACCTCCTAACCATATAGTAAGCATTAATTTTCAACTTCCCCAATCTCATACCAAAGTCTTGCTGTAACTACAGCATGGTTAATCCATAGAAAGTAAGGACGTCAACACCTCCACTCGTATTCAATACTCCGTAAGTCAGGACAAAGATATATTTTGAGGAATTATGCAAGGGAAAAAATAGTTTGGTCTGTTCAGATGGAGAACTAAGCTCAACAGCGCGTGGTTAATAAAGTCACTAACTGGCAGTGCTATCAAGCCCACCAAGAAAGTGTTGAAATGAGAGAGAAGATGGTCCTAGAATAGTAGGTCTATAATGTTACTTATCCATCCTAAGAAAGCAGTGATGTAATTAGAAAATCAAACAGAAGACACATTATCAATATGTAGCTCGAGAAAATAAATAAGAGACTAAAGGCAAAGATAAAGAGGCAGCTTTCAGATGAATCGTCCGTATATTGCACAATTCTGTGATCCTAAAATAAATTTTAAGACTTTTTGATGATACAACTAAGGTGACATATCCTTCTATTCAATATAGGATAGAAAAAGGCATGTATTCAGTCAAATGCACCAGTGTTCTTGTTGAATAATCCTGATCACCCAATTGATATGGTTAAACATTCACTACTAACTAGAACTTACAGAAATTTCTCTCGAATAACTGATCTCATTATAGAGTGCATTGAAGACAAAAATAAATAACAAAGGCGAAGGCCAAAATTCAGTATGGTTATAGCATGAAGACGATTCAGCATATAACCAAATACAGCCATCAGTCACAAGGGTCACGTCTTCATGCACTTAAAGCCTCGTCTACTATAGTGACTTACGTCATAATTGACCATAAAGGATAAAGGCATGATTCCACATTTTGCAACAAAAAAAGGGTGAATGCTATTTTCATATTACCACAGGGAAGGTATCTTGAGAAAAACTTGTTCTTAATATAGGTACACATACTATTACCACAGAGAAGGTATCTTAATAAAAACTTGAAGGTATCTTAATAAAAACTTGTTCTTTAATATCAGTACACATACTGTGTATGTCTAGCAACCACAAAATGTAACAAAATGCAATGCTATTAAGTACCTACAAATAGATCTTTATATGATATTTTGGCTAGTGAAATGACGTTTAAGCTCCACGACAAGTTTGACGTCATCGTCTTAGGTGCAGTTCAAAATCGCTAAATGCAACCTCACATTAGAAAGTTCAGTGCAGAATTTCTCACCGAAATAATTTGAACATCAGGGACATTGCAGCCTCAATTTGTCCAAGTTATGATTGGCAAAACATCAAGTTGACAACACACTATTGCGGAGCCGAGAAATTGGAGGAAAGAAAAGAAAACTGGAGGTTGCAGTTGACGTTACAATCCAAGCCATATTATGTTTCTCCTTGTCCCAGAGGCTCGCTATTTCCTATCAAAGGTTATTGGGGAACTGCTTGTGAAAGGGATAGGTGATGGAGGAAAGTGGTGTGTTTTAGGCATTGGGAAGGTTGGGGAGCACGGTAAGATGGTCCTCACAGAAAGTATGGGGCTTGAGTGATAGAAGAAGACAGAAAATTTGGAAGTAGATTCCGTTGTGCAGCTTGTGCTTGATGTGGCACATTTGGTGAGGGAGGAATCGAAGACATTTTGAAGGGGATGACACGTCGTTGCTTAAAATTAACCTATGATACACGGATCTGCAGTTTTTGGCGAAGTACCCGTGACAACATGACACGACACGACACGGATGTGGGTGCTTGATACGTACCGGATCCGGCAAAAAATAACCAGATACGGCTGTTTTGGTACACTGATGAATAAGAAGAAGAGAGACACAAGAGAGAAGATGAAGAATACGAGGATGAGAAGAGAAAAGTGAAACTGAACCTGATTTGGCGAAGAACATCGATCCAGATTGTCTGCGTAGAAGACGATACAGCTGCTACTTTTCTTTTGATTTGCGACAGTCGCTACTGGTTCCTTTTGGAATTAGGGTTTGTGAGGGCTTAGTTTTATTCTTTGGGGCTCTAAAGTTGGGCTGGTAACTTATGGGCTTATTTACTCCTTTTGGGCTACTAATAGACTTGTACATTTGGGCAAAAATATATTTGAAGTAACCTTCATGGGCTTTCATTATCTTAGATGACTAAATAAAAGAATCAATGTTCTTTTAATACATAAATAATTCATTCTTTCATACACGAATTTTTTAAAATACAAAAATTTATTACCAAAAAAATATAATTTAAACTTTGGGTATCCGACCCTTGGATCTACACCCGCACCCGATACTTGCACCCATATCCATGTAACATAGAAATTACGAGTCTTTCCCTATCTTGTTTGCTTAGTTGTGGATTAGGGGGAGTGCAAACCAACCCTTGATCGATTCCTTGATATGAGAGATGTTTTCGGTCGGCGTTTAGAGAGGAGTATAGTCTTGAATTATTGTTTAGGCTCTTTTGGTCTCTTTGGTACATGGGTCGCATGGCATCTCCTTGATACCTTTTCAATAAATTTATTGCTTTTCAAAAGAAAGATGTTTCTCCTTATCCTGTCTTTTAATTTTACCAGCAAGCAAACAAAATCGAATAATCCTACTGGTTGCTTACCCATATCCAAATGAAGGATAGAAAGGTGGACCGGCCATGAAGGGCCTTCGGGAAGGAAAGCCAAAATATGGGTTGGGACGCCTTCCTCGATACTGTTTCATTCCAGGTACATTAGTTCGTTTTGCAGACACCTGCATAAAAAAACAAAGACTCCAATCATTATTGAATAAGTAAAATTAAAACCTTTCTTAAAGTTGTCAAACGTAATTTCAAGACCTTCAATTGGCGCCCATGCAACTCTGATTCGTTCAAAAGAAGGGCATTCTGAACAGCTTCAACCTCCACAAACTCCACATAAGCAAATCCTTTTGGTTGACCAAATTTATCTGTCAAAATAGTGACCCGATTGACAGTCCCACATGATTGGAAGTGTTGTTGGACCTCCTCAGGTGTACACGCATAGTCTACCTGAAGTACGAAACATGGGAAAAGCAAAATTATTACTAGCTCACAAACTGTGTTCACAACTGTGTTCACTTACACAGAACAAATATATTAGGACGTACAAGCCAATCAGAGGACAACAAATTACAAAAGTTTAATTATGAGAGAGAACCATCCACCCAATTAAAAAAAGAACTTGAAGTTGAGAATCAATTATTTCCAGCTAGAATCCTCAGCTACAAGTTCTCCAAGTTACATCAAAGTATAAAGTTCGAAAATGATTCCACAAACTCAATGTGTCCAACAAGGTGATATTAAAAAAGTAGCCTCCCATTTCCCTAGAAACGTTCCTAAGATCAAAGTCAAGCACGCAAAACACACTAACAATCAACAATCTGTTACGATGAACTTCTCTGAGGCATAATCTAAAGCGAGCTGCGTAAACCCTTCCTATGATGATTTAACTCAAAGAGAGTTTGCATTTCTCTCCGTGGTACAATAGTTACAACTTACATGATTAGGTGTTTTCGATAGGGGTATTCAAAACCAAAACATGTATAATGGAATTGGAATAGCAAACCGCAACTCTTGAGATATGAAAAACTCCCTCAGTGTGCTAAGCATAAATCATGTATTGAAATGAGGACCACACCTTTGGAACCATCTAAAAAATGAAACTGACAGGAAATTCAAAGATGGTTTATCAAGTGCATTTTCTATTTTTACTCATTTGCCAAACAAGCTGCCAAGTGTCACGGGTTACCCAATAATACCACGTGATGACTTGAACATGTTATAGGATCATGCTTAGCCGATGTGCAAAACGGCCAAGTCTCAGCGTGTCAATGACTTCAACACCGCACCAACTAGTGATCCATCTACTTTTGTCGTGTCATCTAGGTTCCAAACGGGTATAGAACCCATTGTATAGTTGGATCCTAGCCTAGGTGCTTTTGTTTATTGCACATTGAGTCCTTCTATTTTACACTTTTGGTCCTATTTTCACTGCGCTCCTCGGCAATTTTAATGTTCCTTCGTGCCACATGGAGGGAAGCTAGTTTTGCTATATTATAGGAGGGTTAGTATTCATGTGTAGTGGAGCTTCCTTCCCATCAGCCCGTGTCAAATAAAGTGTCTTGTGCTTGTTTTTCTAGTCATCGTGTACTTTGTCGTTTAATTTCTAGTGAACAATGAAATGAGTTTCCTTTGAATTGCTCCATTGTCGTTCATCATGGAGTTATCGGGAGCTTCGTGTGCCACTGTGCCTACAAGGGAGTCTTGGTAGAAAGCCACACTTCGTGTCTTGAGTATAATTTTGCCTCAAGTGCAGCCCCATGACGGTATCAGAGCAGCGTCGAGATTGCGGCCTTTTCTAATTATCCGTTTTTGTAATTTACATATTAATTTAGTAATTTTTATATTATACCCCAGCAATGTCAAATTCTAAAGTATAAAAATTTTCAAATTTTTTTGTATCAAAATAAAGATCTTGATTAGTAGTTTTATTTGGTGCAAATAAAAAATTATACGCGAAAGTACTTTATTTTTTTATCCGAAGGATATTGCAAAGCAACTCAACAAGCCAAACAATGTAAGTATAAAATTTTTCTAATTTTTTGTACTGAATTAAAGATCTCTATTAGTAGTTTAATTTGGTGCAAAAAATAAAAAATTATGCGCGTAAGTACTTTATTTTTTAATCCAAAAGAAATTGCAAGGGCTCATTAAATGGGGTACAGTTTATTTCAACAGGCGAGAGGGAGAGGGGGCTAGGATGGTAATTTTCGGGGGTATAGTAACCCCCCCCCCCCCCCCCCCCCCCGGGGGGGCGGTTATTATATGTCTTAAGGGGTATTAATTTGAGCAAGGTATAACTCATACCCCTTCACACAAAACTTGCGAAACCTAGGATGAGAGGTGGGACCGGGATGCGGGAAAGGGGATGAGTTATACCCCCTCCTCATCCCCCAGCCAAAAGAGCCCATACTTAGTAATTCTTGGAAATTATCAATTCATTGGGTACAACTGACAGCAGTAACAATACATTGGTGCCGCCTCTGCTTCCATATGAGTGTTTAACTATTGATCTTATTCTCAATGAGGTCCAATTGCAAGCTTTCATTAGAACATTGGCACCATGCAATCATCGCGATATCATGCAACATTAACCCAATCCAGATATGGGCTTGCTGCGTGGAGACAAGTGACACTTCCAGTAGTTAAATTAACTAGCAATTAGTAATTGGAAATTCGTTAGTCCAGCGACAAATTGAGAATCTACAACTTTAAGGATCAAAGTGGGAAAAGAGTCCTACAATTACGGGGCAAACTATACATAGTTTCACAAGAAAATAGTGATTTAACACCGTTAATAATAAAGATCTAAGAATCAATACTATACTACAAAAATATGCTTACAATCATTAACACATACTCTCTCTGTTCAAAATTGCTTGACTTTTCCAGTAATCATACAAAATGCACACAAAAAATAATGCATGTATGAGATTTTTTTTGAAAAAATTTAACACCGGTTTTTTCTTCTCAATGAGATCTTTAGATGGGTGTACAAGTTTTGGGGGAAAAAGAAATTGTCTCAATACATTATTTTTTGCATGCAAAACGCACGGTTAGCCAAACAAGTCAAGCAATCTGGGAAGGAGGGAGCATATGTTTTCTTACAAATAGCATTACACTTAGCTGAATAACAATAGAATGGGATGAGGATAACTCAATTTGTACAAAAAGGCAAAGAAATCCATAAGTCATGCACAAAGGAAAGTGTAAAACCTCACATTACCAACATATATAGACCGTGAATCCACCTCCTCCTTTTCAGCCTGAGTAGCAGAAGCACCAGAAGGGTCTTCATACATGCCCGTAATACCAAAAAAGCAAAAAATTAGAATCAGCAGTTAAGATAAAAAAATGCTAACACCACAAGTGAGAACCTTGCAAACACAATATAGAGTTGTACAGGGAAGAATGGTAAACTGATTTCTATAAATACAAATGGATCAAACAAAAATTTCTTCTGTCAATAATACATTTGGCGCAAGTTTATGTTCAAATCCAAGAATTCATTGAAGTGGTAGGGATCATGCTGTATCTGTGCAGCATAAATCAAACAAAGACATAAAGAGCTAAAATCTCCCATTAGCTACAATAGCGATACAAAACCGTTTCTTAAGTAAAAGTATAAACATTGCCAACATTCAAAAGCAAATTGGATCATATTTAGGAAAGCAAGGATTCAAAACTTCATATAACTAACGCAACACGTAAATATGGGTAGAACAACCATTATCATGCTTAACCTGGGACATTGGACACCATACACTACATTGGCAACAAGAGGACAGATTAGAAGATCTGCGAATCTGCAGGAATCACATCTGCTAGTCTCCTAATCAAGATTATCTCGGCCTTGAAAAAATGACATGACGGAACTGTAAGCTGTTTAATTTATAGTTCTTGGTTCATACTTCTGTGATGGCAAGATAAGATACATTGGCTATGAATGGCAACGAGGAGAGATGCTGCGACGGAAGCTGGCATTTAACATTCGGGATAACGAAGTTTTGATGAAATTGAAAAAGGAGATTTACAGTGGTCCTAAATTTGGGTGATCACAAAAGAGGAAGTCCTAATATGAAATATATAAATGGGAAGTTGTTCCAGTAGAGAGATGCTACTGTGAAAGAATTAGTTTCAGAAGTTACCACATTACCTTCCACTTGAATAATCCCTACAATTTTCCAGAAGGCAGAGTCCCTGCACTTGAATGCCTCCACTCTATGACCTCGGGGTGCTTACATATATATGTGGGAAGTTATTCAGGATTTCAGGTAATAATAAATTTGGTGGATCGCAATAGAGGAAGTTATAATGGCGAGGAAGTTACCATATCCTCCGCTTGAATTCTTTTTGTAGTTTAGCGACAAGGAATAACACATAACTCCAATAAGTCAAACTACCGGACTCCGACATCATCGAGATTGAGGACAACTAACCCAGAATGAAGGGCCAGCCCCGCTTGTTTGTCCATCCATCACCAGTGACCTTGGGATGCTTACATATGTAAATCGGAAGTTATCCAGGTACTAAAATATTCGGGAGATCCCGAGAGAGGAAGTTATCTCGGAAGGGTGTTTTCTAAAATGATAGAATGGGAAGTCCTCGTGTGAGTATCTACCCTCCACTTGAATATCATTTCTATTTTCATTGACGAGAAATCCCTCTAACGCATGTTCACTTTGGAACTACCTAAAAAATATAAAACCCAATTTCGCGCAACCATCCAAGAGAAATAAGATGTGAGAATAGGGGCACTCGTTTGGTGGTAAAAAAATCAACCTATTTACCTTCCTGAGTTTGGACATAAGAGCAACCATTTTACCCCTATAATGCCAAAGGTTAGGTCTCTACACAATCTAACCACCCTAGACCCTAATTAAGGCGGGACTAACATAGGTGCACTGGTGCAGTATCTTTTCCTATAAGTTCCAGGTATTGGTAAAAAAGGTAGCAGCGCAAGAATACAAATTGAATTGTCCAAACTATTAAAGCACAACAAAAGATAACAAGACGTAAAAAAAGAAGTTATACAGCGTTATTGTCCAAAAGCAATGTAGTTCCCATCAGGACAAAACGACAAAAAGTTCTAAAAGCCCCAGTATCCTTACGCCCTGTTTGTTAGAAGAATATGTATATGAGGGAGGAAGAGGGATATAATAAGAGGGGGATATAGAGGTGGATATAGTTAGAGGAGTATTATTTTAGAAGGGAAGATTAAAATTTACTGTGTTTGATTTGTTGTTGTAGGAGGATATGAGGGGTTGGATAATGTAAAATTGTGTAAAATACCCCTTTTGTCCTCAATAAAAAAAACATAAAAGATAAAAGTGGTGAGCCAAGCTGCTACGTTTATTCCAAATCATGTAAAATACACCTGCCGCCTCTTGTTTCTCTCTCTCTCTCTTTGTATCATTTTTTATTTTTATTTTGCTCAGTTCTCTCTCTTATCTGAAAAATTTCTGGTCTCTCTCATCTAAAATCGTCAACTTCTTCACCGGCGTCAATCTCAAGCTTCGTCCGAACTCCAAACCCCTTTAATTGGATAGATCAAAACCCCCCTTATCATGAATTGAAGTCCTATTTTTTTGTCATGGATCTGGAAAACCACGATTTCATCGATGTTTTATACATTTGGTATTTTCCAGTTTGTTTGGTATTTGCAGAGTCGTTGCCGACGAGGACGGCGGCTTTAGATTGACGATGACGATGGCCTCGCGCCGTTGAGGGCGATATGTATATCCAGCATCTTCTTATATCCTCCCTCCATATCCCCCTGCCAAACAGGCCGTAAAAGAATGGAGCAACATTTTCCTAGACCATGTATTTTGGTGCACATGTTTCTATATAATATCCACTTTTCGTAGGATTCACTATCGCATGTGTTTTGACATAGACACAACATAGCAAGTCATCATAATTCGTCATTCTTTATATTTATATACTTCTATTTTTAACCTCACTTTTGTAATGCAGATGAAACTTCTATCCACCAGGATGCATGCTATTGAGTAACCACAAATCTCAACTTTTTTTTTTTTTTTTTGATAAGTAAAATCATGCTATAAAATCAAAAATCTCATGTGCACCTCAAATGAAGTCAACAGTCAACACCCAAAAAAGGAGGGATACTAAAATCATTGGGAGTTAAACTGCGGGAATTTTTGAACCATTTTTCATCAAATAATTCCTTCACCAATCGTAGCCCATATTAGACGCAAAGCACAAAAAGCACAAATAATCCAACTTTGTTTAACTGAAACCTAGGACGCACGGATACTGGTACGGGGTACGGGGGCGGTATGGGTACTGGTACGGGATACGGCAACAACCAAAAAAAGTAGGGTAAGGGTACGACGGGGGTACGGCGATTTTTTATGAATATTTTTTACAATTTCGGCATGCTTCATTAGATATAACAAGTATAACATATTTTATAGATAGAAACAAGATAACAAAAGCCAATAGCAATTAAACTTTTACCCATACTCCTTGATGGACTCATCTTCGTACGAAATAAAGTGCAATAGCCTAATTTTTGAGCATGCAATGGAGAGCAAAAGATATTTCAAGGCATTTCTAAAAAATAAAAAAGAAGGAATAGATTTTGACATAATAACGAGAGAGAAGGGGGAACATAAATAATGAGAGAGAGAGAGAGAGGAGTCGCAGTCGCTAGAGAAAGATTGACAAAAAAGATTAGTCAACTCAGCTCTTGTTTTTCGTAAAGCAAGCTCTAGATCTGAGTAACGGTCTCGAGTTTATGACTTTATCGGACTGCGTTCTTGCATATTAAGGCCACTAGTTTGAGTTTTTTTTTTTTTTTCCCCCATAGAGAATCCCTAAAGTTTTGTATACTTTATGAATAGACCCAAAAGTACCCAGAAAAGTACCCAATGAACTACCCATAAACTCAAAAGTACCCGGTACGTTTTTGGAGTACCCGGTACGTATTTTGAAGTACCGGTACCCGGTATGGGTACGGTACGGGTACTTTGGGATTTTAGAAGTACCCATGCTTCATAGACTGAAACCCATGTATAAACATAGGACTCCGGAAGGACCAGAACATTGTGATAACCTAATATCTACTTTTCCATTCCCCTCCCCAAATCTGAATTATCCTAAGATAAAAGCTTTCATTGGTATTGGTACGGAGCATAACCAGTGATCAACATGGAAGTAAAACAAAAAGATCAACATGGAAGTAAAACACTTGAGTCCGCGTGCACTTATATGTGTGTGTTGTACAAAGAGAGAGAACCTTTTTTTTGGTAAGTAAAGTTTATTTCACCAAAAAAAGAAGCATGAAGCTTACAAAGGAACAACAGGGGCATCCCCCTGGCAGACTATACAGCAAAAGGTCTGAATAGAGACCAAACAACCAAAAGCCAAACAAGAGAAAACCTAGCAATAACTGTTGACAGCAAAGAGAGAGAGAGAGAGAGAACCTTGAACAGCGCCCATCTCCTTTTCAACTTTCGCCTGCATTTCACGTAGGGCTCCTGCCTCTTCTTCGATCTCCTTGAGTCTCTTTTTCATGTCCTCCAAATCCTATTCACAAATTAGGGCAAACTAAATAAGATTAGACACAAAGACATACATGAGAGAGAGAGAGAGAGAGAGATAAGACCTTAGTGTTATCCTCCTCTTCAGCCCTAGACATGTCGACGTCGGCATCCATATCTCCATCGGGTATTTCTCCCCCGTAAACCTCATGCTCCTGCTCTTGGTCTAGATGCTCCATCTCTCTCTCTCTCTCTCTGTATCTATATCTGCGAATACGTATATTTAGTGCATCAGTTGAGAGACTGGTTCGAGTTGCGTGTCTGCTTGTTTTTAGTTTTCTCTCTCTCTCTCTCTCTCTCTCTCTCTCTCTCAGACACGAGCGATTAGGGCACGGATTTGAGTTGTGGTTGGTGACCGACGAAGCTCGGAAGCTGAGAATTGCATTGGTTATTTTTGTAGGGCTATCGACTACGGGTTAGACCTCAAATTGCGTGTGTGTGGGCCGAAAGTACGATGCCCAATTGTTTCGTTTAGGAAGAAGCCCATTACAAGCCCGTTATTTGTAAGGCCTACTTGATTAAATAAAAAGAAGAGAAAAACCTAATAACGGCCCCTCCTGAAAGAGGAGGGCTGTTTACAGACAAAAATACTACCCGTACAATCATTTCGGCTCCAACAATTTACAATTCTCTCACATATACGTGGAGCCTGCACCCATAATTGTGTGTGGGTCCCACATGTATGTGAGCAAGGATGGAGACAAGGGGGACAAGTGGTGGCAGCCGCCACCACAAAGTTTTCAAAAAATGCAATTATTACATAGAAAAATAGATTTTTATCCCAAAATTATATAGACTTGTCACCACTAGATTTTTGTGTTACAATAGTTTTTCATAGAGTGGATGAATATTCATAATGTAGTTTATCTTTTTATTTTTTAAGTACATATTTTTGCCACCACAAAGGTAAAATTCTGGCTCCGTCCCTGTATGTGAGGGGGGTGTAAAGGATTGGAGTTGAAATGGTTGTACATGTAGTATGATCTGGCATCTATAGGTATTTGAAAATTTGAATTTCGGTGCAAAAAAAACAACGGTCCGGATCATTCCAGAAATTGAATTTCTGAAATAATCCATGCCGTTGTTTCTTTGCACCAAAATTGAACTTCTGAAATAATCTGTGCTAGTCGGATTCGAACGCCCTTAATGGGCCCCATTTGTCTCTCAGTTTCACATACTTCGGCGCGTGTTTTTAAATGAACGTTATGAATGCGATTAAGTTAGGAGAAAGCAAACAAAATTAACAAGCAATCACATAAGATAAAAGATATACGTGGTTCTCCCAAGATTGAGGGAATCTGGGGGAGGCGCTGTGGGGTAGGTGTTGTGCGCCGTATTGTGCGGCAAAATTACGTCATTTTGCTCATTTTCCTTGGACATCCAAGGGCCCTGTTTGGAGAGTTAATTTTGGCGTTTAATTTTTTGGTTCAATTTTAGGGGATTTAGACTCTTTGGGGTAGGGTATAGTGGGCTTAGGCACTTGGATTTAAGCACTTCAGATTTAGGGTTTAGGCACTTTGTAGTGGTTTTTTCTTCTTTCAAACAAGACCCTTGGAAGCATTGGAGGTGTGCACAAAAATCAAGTTAAACGACGTAGTTTTGCCGCTTAGCACCCACCCCGGATCCAGATTGAGGTACGTCCACGGGCGGAGAGAGAGAGAGAAAGATAGTTCACTATCAATAGTGAAGAAGAGATAAAAAAAAAACCCGACTGTGATCCGTAACTCTAGAGAAGCCACAATACGATAGAAATAGCCAAAGGATACAAACCCTAGAATCTCCTTATGTCACCCTTTTATAGAGACTTACAAAACTAGGTTAAAAAACCCCTAAAACGTGCAGAATCACATCTAGGTCGCCTAAGTCAGTTGTCAGATTGCTCAAGCCAGCTCCTTTCCTTCAAAAGATCCAGAAAGCTCAAAAAGGTCGCTCGAGCTAGCTTTTAGCCGCTCGAGCCAGCGCTGTGCGATCAGAACTGAATTTCAAGGCACTTCTCAACAGCGAGTTTATGAGTAAATCTAATGTCAAGTAGTATTTTGCGCTGGGATAACTTAAGGGTTGTGTCAAATTTCTCTCCAAAAAGAATTGAATGCATGAGCTCATATACTACATCATAACTTTTGAACACAATGCCACATTTTGGCGCTTTTTTTTCCAATAGTCATTGTTGTCCAGGTCAACTTTTGCATATCTCTACTATTTTCCTCTCCAGTACAGTTAAGGGCAACTCCAAGAGTCACTGGCGATGCTAATGAAATGAGGGAAAGAGAAATTGCCAACTATTTACATTGAAAAAATGCTGCTTAATTGGTAAAAGAATGAATCCACTGAAATATGTAATGACACCACTAAAGATGTAAAACAGATGATAATTTTTGGAGAAATGTTTGCCTATATGGCGCGCGTTCTCTCTCTCTCTCTCTCTCTCTCTCTCTCTCTATGTGATCAGTACAAACCATTGAAATCCCTGAAAATTATAGTTCTTTTCATGTATCTAATTAATGGGGATCTAAATTTTCTTCTTTTGATATTTTAGCGTCTAGCAATATGTGAGTAATGGCACGTACATTAAATCCGAGCACAAATGTGTCTTCAATCCAGGATCGACTGACGCACATGAGTTCCTTATTAGAGTTCACGTTCATCAAACGATTCCGACTACCTGCAGACACAAAACTGCGTGCAAAGACCTTCTCGTATATTAAAATTGTGAAGTTTGTGGTACAAGACTTTTCCGGAAAAGATATACGCAAAGCGTGTATAATTACGTGCATGTAGAATGTTATTTTTCAATATCATAATTAGTACTCGGACTTGTAAAGGACTCCATTCACTTAAAGCTCTAAATTGTTGCCACTGCCTAGAGTAAGAGATTCACAAGAGAAATTTCTTTTTGTGGCTTGCTCCAAAAGGTTGTCAAATTTAATTTTGAGCGTAGTATATATGTCCAAATTTACCGCTCATCCTTGTTGCAACATTTTACAAATTACGTACTAATTACTAGCACGTTTTGGTTAGTGAGGGTCTTCATTTTTTACGTTATGTTCCTTTTTTTTTTTTTTAATCGCTAAAGAAAATACCAGCAGTAAATGTCCCATAACCTCGTTCTACATATAATGTCCTCTTCCATTAAACTGCAACAATCAAATTCAATTCCCTTAAATTGTGTTATCAACTCTACAAAAAAACACAAAACACACACCATCTCTCTCTAACATCTCCGTCATGCCAAAACTCGCCGCACCCTCTGTCCTCCTCCTCCTCCTATTCATCATCGTCACTGCCACCGCCATCGCACCCGAAACGGCACTGAACCCATCAGCGCACGATGCCGTCGACACATCACCGGCCCCATCTCCCACCGATAACGAGCACTTCTTGAAAAGCTGCGTCAGCAAGTTCACAGACAAATGCGGGCCCCAGGTGTTCGGCGGCGTGTTTATGCACGTGACGGTCACGGAACCGTGCTGCAAGAACCTCGTGAACGTGGGGAAACAGTGCCACGACGGACTGGTTAAGCGGATTTACAACGATGAGGTACGGAGGGCACGTGAGGGAAACGGAGAGGTTGTCGTCAATGAGGAGCGCGGTTCAAGGATTTTGTTGAGGAGTGAGAAGGTTTGGAACGATTGTGTGAGGCTCGGGGTGGCCCCTGGTCGTGTGCCACCATCACGCGTACGCTGGTTGCCCTGAGATGGTTTGCTGCTGCTGCTTTTTTTGTACTAACGTTTAATGAAGAGATGGTTTAAGACTTTTTAAGTTATAGAATGGTTGAAAAGTGAACAAAGAAGTACTAATCGAGGAAAATAATTTATGTCGAATGCACATAATATTAGTAAAAAAAAAAAAATGTCGAATGCACACATATATTGCACTCAATTTAGGGGGTGTTTGGGAGCCTACTTTTTAGTTTTTCATTATCAACTTTTTGGCTTTTTAGTTTTTTGGATTAAGGTCAGAATGTGTTTTGAATTTAGGAAAAGTGTTTGGGAGAAATGTACAGAATGCATTTTGCAATAAGAGAATGAGAAGTAGAAATGGAAAAGTAGCCTCCAACCTCTTTTTAACTTCTTGCCTAGATTGTTCAAAATCAAGAATGAGTTTTTTGAGAATGAGTTTTGGGTGTTCTCCCCCAAACACCCAAAAGGAAAAAATGAGAAGGTGAAAATGCAATAAAGAGGTGGCCAAACACCCTCTTACTTGTTTTGGTGTTGTAGAGCCGACCTTAACATTTTAGAGTTCAAGGCAAATGATGAAGAGGGTCTTGATTTTTCCTTTCGAAACTCAAATATTGGTTCATCTCAAAAAATTTCCTTGCTTTTGGAAAAATCTATTGTGTAGAAAAAATAATAGTAGTTCTTTCATCCCAAATTGCTTACCCTTTTCGGATTTTTGTGCATTTTGCACGCAAAATCTAATGTATTACTAGCATTTATTTCTTTTCAAAAAAATTTACACAAATTTAAAGATTTCATTGAGTATAAAAAAATTGGTGTAAATTTGTTAGAAAAAATAATTCTCATAAACACATCAATTCTTGTGTGTAAAATGCACGCTTTCCCAAAAGGGGCAAGCAATATATATAGGATGGAGGGAATAAGGGCTTAATTTAACTTTGTTTACGTACTATTGCATCATTTTGTTTTGGGTTAATTTCACTAACCTCCCCTGAGGTTTGCATAAATGCCACTGCCCTCCCCTCTGGTTTCTGAAATTCCACTGCACTCCCTTGCTTTAAAACTAAATGTCAGATACCCCCCTTTTCCGTCAATTCCGTTACAAAACCGTTAAGTCCATCTTTTATCCCCATTTTACCCCTCCCTCTTACCCTCACAACTATAAATATAATACCACACTCAAAAAACGTTAATTTTTTTTTCTTTTAATTGTACACCATTTTTTTTATTTCCAGATTTTTCATGAATGACTTAATTTTCACTTTGGAAATAAAAAAAAAAATGTCCTTATAAAGTTTTTAAAAAAAAACTGTGAAAAAATGTTGCAAATTATCTAAGTTAAAGCCAAAAAAAATGGTGTACAATTAAAAGAAAAAAAAATTAACGTTTTTTGAGTGGGGTATTATATTTATAGTTGTGAGGGTAAGAGGGAGGGGTAAAATGGGGATAAAAAGATGGACTTAACGGTTTTGTAACGGAATTGACGGAAAAGGGGGGTATCTGACATTTAGTTTTAAAGCAAGGGAGCGCAGTGGAATTTCAGAAACCAGAGGGGAGGGCAGTGGCATTTATGCAAACCTCAGGGGAGGTTAGTGAAATTAACCCTTTTGTTTTTTTGGTTTTTTCATTTGTCCTTATTCAAATTTTTTTTGCATTCGCTAGTTTTGCATGAAGATTTTATGGTTTCTGGATTCCTCTCGACGAGACGAATCTAACAAGTATAAATTTATGGTCAAAACTTAAATTTTTTTTAATAAAGCCAAAATAAGTGGATTATTGGCCAATAATCCACCTATTTTGGCTTTATTCAAAAAAATATTTGGTTTGACTATAAATTTATACTTGTTAGATTCGTCTCATCGAGAGGAATCCAGAAACCATAAAATCTTCATGCAAAACTAACGAATGCAAAAAAAAATTGAATAAGGACAAATGAAAAAACCAAAAAACCAAAAACCGATTTTTTACCCAAAGGAGGTTTCAATGAAAATTGTTTAGCTTTTTGTCAGAATATTAGATTTTTCTTGACGAGAGAAATCATAAAAGTAAGAAAATATGGAACAAGAAAGTATAATTCACCGTAAAATTGGTACGATAATGCATGAATGTGCATGAATAGATAATTGCATGTAAAATAGGATGATATAATTTTGATGGGACGGACAATGTTCAAGTTAAATTAAGTAATTGATCAATTGAACATGATATAAAAAGTGACAGTAAATTATAAAGAGAAAAACTTTTTTATGGCTCCTCCTATAGGAGCCATTTACGGAAGCCTCAAAAGGGGCTTCCTGACACCTCATCGCAACGATCTAAACCGGTCATCTTGTAAGGCTCGCAGAGTAGTGTATATATGCAAAAAATCAACTCGACCCGGCATCGATAGGTATGTCAAATATTAAATTTTAGTGCAAAAAAATAAAGGCCTGGATAATTTTAGAAAGTTAATCGGTTCAAATCATTACAATGAGGTATAGGTGGGCCCCCAAACGAGGCTTACATTAAAAAAAAAAAAATTCCCCAATTATGAAATAGGCTATTACATCCTTCGGCGACAATCTAGCTGTTGACCTTAGAAAAAGAAAATTATAGTCAACTTTCCATAAAACCATCAAAACGTACCGTGAAAATGAAGTTATAGCCACGTTTTGTTAGTTTTATTGGTGTCTTTCCGGGAATGTATCAAAACTTTCGGAGTCTGTAATTGTTTTGGATTATTCGGGTGGTAGAGTTTTAGTGGTTGTGTCTAGATGCTCCTCACTTGAAGTCACAAGATTTGCCCTCGAGCCTTTGTCGCACCAAGCATCGTGAAGCTCTTCTGGTAAGGTATATTCATGCATTGTTCATTTGCATGTAGCTTCACATATTTGGCACTCATTCCTCATGGTTCATGCCTTCATTTCATACCTTAGGAGAGTGCATTGATTCTTGCATGAAAATTCTCATTTTTGGTTAAGGCATTGTGGTGGCAGCAGTCAAGCGTCTCCTGGAGTCTGCTATTGTATCTGTGTGATTGGTTTCATTGGACATGTGTCTAGATCTTGACCGTTCATGTTTTTCAAGCGCGCTGGACTAGCGTTAGCACGCGTCAGTTGACACTCCTGAGATTAAGTCATTTCTGTACATGTGTACGAATCTTGACCGTCCAATCTTTGAGGAGAGCTGGATAAGCGTTAGCACGCGTCAGTTGACACTCGCGTGTCAACTACTCATTGGCTGTTTTTGTGCTCACGAAATTCACACATATAAAAGCCATTTTTCAGCATTTTTTCCATACACACTTGAGAGATTTTTCAGCACTTTTAGAGAGAGAAAAGGCTCCCCTTTATCTCTCTTGTTCTTGGTGTGCTATCCTCATCTTAGAGATGATTTGAGACTTCCTCAATCATCTTTTCTCATTCTAGTGCTTTCCTCTCAATGGATCGCCTCTAGATTGAGTTGGTTAGACAAAAACTTTTTCAAAAATCAAATCTTTTTCTTTTATCATGATTGCTTGCTTGGAGTCTACATGGCCGGGTGAACCGGAGCCGCGGAGTTGCGGAGATCGAGATGATGATGCTCGTGGATTTCACGAATTCAAGAAGGAGCACCGGGTGCTAGTTCAAGGGTTGGAGCTAGGAATTGAAAGTTGCTTGTGGGTAAATTCCTTGACTTTGGACTCCTTGTACCTTTTGAATTGTGAAATATAAGTAGAAGTAAGGCCGTGGTTTTATGCTTAGGGTATTAGACCCTAAGTAGTTTCCACGTATATCGTGTGCTTTGCCTCTCTATTTTATTTACTTTGCATTGATATTTGTGAGTTGGTTAAATGGCAATGGAATTGGGGTGAATGTGAGATTCTTGGTGCTATTGAATTTTAAATCAATAGTCCTATTCACCCCCCCTCTAGGACTTGTTTCTCCTTTGCATAATTTCACGTTTAAGCACATCCCCTAGAAATAGAGTCCTTCTCCACATCATCTTAATAAAATCGTTAGACATGTATAACCTCTCCCCCTCAAAATCTACGCCGTCCGTTTCAAGCTTGTAGCAGTGAAGCCGGAGAAACTTGCACCGTCTATAGGATACTTGATCGGAGGCCACGATCAAAAGGTGATCTATTAAGGCCTGAGTACCGTCGCCATACCAGAATCCGTCCATGAACAGATCAAACATCGACTTTGTCCCCTTCCACGTATGCTTTGTTTACCTTGGCAATGATTAGAGTCTTGTTTTCCATTGATGTTTCGGCTAAAATTGCGTCGAGTTCATCTGTCTGCATAGTCATGTTAAACTGCAAAACATGTAAATAGTTTGTATCAGTTATACAGTCATATATCAGTCAATAACGTACAACTAAGATTGCCTAGCATTGGGAAATATCGATATTGGAGTTCTAAGATTGCGCTCTCTCTGTCTCTCTCTCTGAAATTTTAGTACAACTTGATAGTTAACCATGCATGTAAAATCATCAGAGATCTGCAACAACTGATGATTGAAATCAGGCATGAAAAAATCATCGCAAATAGTAATAGTTACTCCTAGTTTAATGTATGTCCGTTTGTGTATGGCATGAAAGATGCTTATTAATGCAAGTGGAGTGGTAGGTATCATTTACACTTATGGATTTGACTTGGGTCCAAAAGTACTGACTTTCACCGAGGGAAAAAAGATGCTTATTGAGAGTGTTTAGCTGCACGCCGATTTCTTGATGTACATTATTCGTTACCGCAAAATAAAAAGAAAAAGGAGGATGCTTACCATCTTGGAGGTAAGCGACTTACAAAAAGAAAAGAGAGGCTCGAGACTGGATGAAGAGTAGATGAATATGAAAAGCAAACCAATGAACAAGAATGACAAGACTGTGAAATCAAAAGCTCGATTCTTCATCGTATGGGACAAGGATTTGATAACTTAAAGTTGATAACCTTTGAACCACTGTGGTGGATCTCTTAAATCAGAGCTTTGGTTTGTGGATAGATTTGTGATTTATACTCCATAGGAATCCTCAAGGACCCTTAATTCTTTACATAACTTAAGTTTGACAGTTGTGTGTTTTTCACACTATTACAACTTTTAGTGACTTCTAAGTACGGCAAATTGGTCAAAAGTCCAAAGGTAAGGGCATGTTGCTTCATTTAGTCCAGTCAAGGATTCAACCATTTGTCGTGTCCACTGATTAAAAGCTAGTACCGTCTAAGGTCCAGAAAATGACATTTCCAGCACGCACGCGCGAGCCAATGCTCCGACTCTTGATAGCGACCTGCGAAGCCCCTATGATAGCGACCTGACCATCATCAGCCCGTAACTTCTCTCTCTCTCACACGCATGGGACAAGTTTAATGGGTACCCTAGGATTTAGGCACTTTCATAGGATACCCTAGGGTTTTAGGCACTTTCATAGGGTACCCTAGGGTTTAGGTTTTTGGGTGCACTTTCCTATTATAGGGTTTTAGTGGTTTAGGCACTTTCATAGGGTACCCTAGGGTTTTAGGCACTTTCATAGGGTACCCTAGGATTTAGGCACTTTTATAGGGTACCCTAGGGTTTTAGGCACTTTCATAGGGTACGCTAGGGTTTAGGTTTTTGGGTGCACTTTCCTATTATAGGGTTTTAGTGGTTTAGGCACTTTCATAGGGTACCCTAAGATTTTAGGCACTTTTGTAGGGTACCCTAGGGTTTTAGGCACTTTCATAGGGTACCAACTTTTTTGGCACTTTCTTAGGGTACAAAATTTTTTTTGGTAAGGTAAAAAAAAAAAAAAGATGCCAGCGTTAGGACTAGATAGGTTATAAACTTGTTTGGTGGATTAACGGGGTTACAAATTCTTTGCCCAGGACTTTTGAACAAATTGCCCCTTCTAAGTACCATTATAGATCCATACACATCTGCCACTCTTTCTAAAAAATTTAGGAAACCGACAGAGCTTCTACAACTCTAGATTGAGGTCCCACTCCCCATAAGTCCCCTGATTGGCTGCAAGGTCTTGATTCTCATAGTATTGTCCACCTCCTTCTTCTTTGGTACCTAGCGTGAAATGTCAGGGTCAATAATAGCACCATGAGTGATAATTCACTTAATATCTATCTCTTACCCAACTAACTCTTACGTAACAAACAATTAACAATTCATATCCAAGAAATGCATAAAAAAGAACAAGTATTTTAATTCGCTTATCTAGGCTTTAACTTAGGTATTTTCATAGAATCTCAACTTTGCGAATATCCCACCATTCAATAATAAAATACACAGTTCCTAGTGATCTTTTCTTTATTAGTGTTATTCTCCAACATCAAAGAATTTAGCATAACATATATATTTATGGAAAATAAAGATACATTGAACAAGAGTCCAGTACAGTCCGATATTGACCGGTAACGATCGGTACCTAAGCTATAATTTAGAAAATCCTTAGGTGATCGGTACCTAACCCATGGCCATTCGGTGATCTTCTACTAAGATTTGGGGCCCAAGTTAAAGATTGGTGGGGAAGAAGATGATAAAAGAATGACTGCAACCTCATAGTATTTCCTTTGTTTGGGCTGTAACTAACTAACTATACCAGAAAAGAGAGAGAGAGAGAGAGAGAAGTGGGCGGTAGATCGAGAGATAGCGGAGAGAGAGACTCTCAACTTGAGAGTGAAAAGGAAGGGGAAGGCAGCGAGAGTTGTCCACCTCAAGGCTATATTTGTTAAAAGCCCAGGAATGTCGTAGGATTAGATAAAACTATCGTGGCATTATCAAATCAAAGACATTATTGTATGTCTTTGATTTGGTGTACTAGTTATGGTCCCGGCCATGGCTGTTTTGTTGGGAGCAACTATTCTTGCCTAACGGCATGTCGGATCTTGCATCTCTCACGCCAGCACCATTGATGGATGATGTCGGTTTTGGGCCTAACGGCTAGTGAGGGGTGGTGGCTGGTGTTTGGGGTTCCTCCGGGAGGTGGTGGCTGTTGGGTGGTCTTCGGCAGCCGCTGGTTTGGTCTGGGGTTACGAGATCTGTGGGTGTTTGGCCGGGATGGTGGGTGGGTTTTTGGTGTAGCCGTGTGGTGGTGCTGTGGTGGGAGGAGGCTGCGGCAGTAGACGGATCTGGTTGCTGGACTGTAGGACTTGGCGGATGGTTGTGGGATGTTGTCGTTTGACGGGATTTGATGATGGCAGATTGGTGGATGGAAGCATATGATGGGTTTTTGGTGGCTTGGAGAGGGGCAGTCGGGCTGTCCTTGGAGCAGCAACAGGGGCTTGTTCCCCGGGTTCCGGTGATGGTGGTGGCAACGACTTGTTTCGCCTTAGGTGGCCATGGTCGTAGTGTAGCGGGGCGGCAGTTGCGCCTTGTTGGTGGATGGTTGTTTAGGGTTTTAATTGTTGGGCTTGACCCATTTTATGTGCTCTTTTTGGGGCCTTGGGTGTCTTTATGTGCTTAATGTTTATCTGGGTTTGTTTGACCCATGAGGTGTGAGCTTATGCCCTTTAGGTGGTGTGACCTCGATTGATTTCTTAACAATCGTTGGTTTGGGTTTCGGATTGGGCTGACATTTGCTCCTTGAGCTGTTCGCTGTTTCCTTGTCCTATTATTCTTGTAACAATTTCAAGATTAATGAAATTTTTTTGCCTTTCAAAAAAAAAAAAAAAAAATCAAAGACATTATTGTAAAGCTCTAAGGATAAGACTATATCCATTTTCCTCTTATTAAATAATTAAAACTCAAAGTTCTCTACTGGATCATATGAGATTATTGTAAATTATCAATAAGGTAGAGGTGACAATTGTCAACCCAACTTATGAACCCAACCCAACTTTTTCAGTTATAACCCAACCCAACCTGCCCATATTGTAATATGGGTTGACATGGGTTGAACCCATATTAACTTATACTCCCTCCGTTCCTATTTTGTTTGTCCACTACGAAAAGTCTTGTTATTTTTCAAATAAAAAAATAAGTGTTTTCGTGTATCATTTTTCAAATTTTTTTACACCGAATTAAAGTACTCTTCGTGTACTTTAATTCGGTGCGAAAAAATTTAAAAAATAATACACGGAAACACTTAATTTTTTGATTTGAAAAAGGCAAGAGAGAGAGGGTGGGACAAACAAATAGGAACGGAGGGAGTATTGAATAGGGTATAGCCATATAAAACTTATATTTTCATTTTTGAGAAGTTAATCTACACTTTATCATATATACTAACTATTGAGGCAGCTTAGATGATTCAACATTTTTGGATTTTCTTGATAATGATCTCCTGGATTCATCAGTTTGAGATACTGTGGTGCATGAGTTATATTCAAGATGCTATCCTAGTATAAGATCAAGATTGCTGGAATGCCCTTTTGTGGAATTTAGATACCTCATACTCTAGTTTTCTGGGGTGTTTTTGGATCTTTTGTTGCAAATGTTCTGAGCTTATTGTAATATCTTGGGAGTTTTTATTTGAGCCCGTACTGTTTTTGGGTTCTCTGGAGTTGGCCTCTTGCCAACTGCTTTTTGGGGTTTGGAGTGGCAAGTGATTGTCGAGGTGTTAGGTGCCAACCTAGTTGGGATGTCTCTCCTTGTTGTGATGCCTTTCTCCTTCTCCCTTTAATCTTTGTACTATATACTGAGATTAATAAAATTTCTTTTTCGCTGTTCAAAAAAAAAAAATTATAAGAGTTTTGATGAACATTTGGGCTTGGATAAAGGTGATTACTTAATACTTAGCAAAATTCTAAATCTCAAATTCTTATTTTAATAATACTGGGCTATTAGATACATAGTATGAGTAGTTAGTCAAGGTTTGAACTAGATTTTAATGTGAGTTTTTTTTTTTTTTCCTTTTTTGGATGACCGGATGTTTGTGCCAGCTAGCGCACACCTCAACTAATTCCGGGACTATGAAGGTAACGACCGGACATAACCCCTAGTGACCCCCCCAGAGAGGAGAATCGAACCTGAGACCTTAGGTGGAAGCAAACCGCTAAGTCTCAAGCCAAAGTGATGTTATAACTCAAAAAAATACACTTAACAGGTTAATTGGTTAAAATTCTTAATTCAAGCTATCAGATTAATGCTAACAAGTTTCCAGTAGAGTACCATAATGAAATATTAACATTTAAAATCATTCAACTACCCAACGGGATAACGAGATTGTTGGTTTGATGTGGCACAAAAAAAAAATTCAAGCAAGAGCTATGTGTGTGTATTTTTATCGGCAAAAGTAACTTTTGATTAAGGAATTTGATAGGGGTGCATCAAGTAAGGGGGAGGGGATTCCAACCGATAATTGGGAGGAAAAAAAAAACACCTATAGGACAAAGCGTAAAAACACATGTGCCCAAATAAGACAATACATGCACAATAACACCGGTGGCCTAAAAGCCCAAATAAGACAATACATGCACAATAACATCTGTGGGCCAACAATGCCCACATCAAACAATAATAGGTCAGCTCAAAGAAAACCCTAAACCTAATCAAACTTCAATGAGTTTTCCACAGCAATGTGTGTCACCGCAGCTGCCATAACTCCCACCAATATTCCACCACCACCTCCCCACCAACCACCACTCCACCCTCGAATCATCTTGTCAATATTGTGTTATATTTTTAGTTGGATAACGATATGTTTTTTTTATTTATTGATTTGATTTTTGCATTCCGGTATGAAATTATAAAATGCAAAGTAGGAAAATTAGTCAATTTAATACTTCAGCTCTTTATACACATCAAACAGCTTATTTTTCAGTGTTTAAAATTCAGTTCATATCAAACAGCTTATTAGCTTAACAGATTCAACATTCAGTTTTCAGTACTTATTTTTCAGTTTTCAGTTTTCAGCTTTATCAAACAGCCCCTAAGTAACTAACTATACCAGGAGAGAGAGAAGTGCGGCTGTAGATCGAGAGATAGCGGAGAGAGAGAGAGACTATCGACTTGAGAGTGAAAAAGGAAGGGGAGGCAGAGAGAGTTGTCCACCTCAAGGCTATATTTGTCAAAAGCCCAGGAATGTCGTAGCATTGGATAAAACTATCGTGCAGGCATTATCAAATCAAAGACATTATTGTAAAGCTCTAAGAGCATCACTAGGGCCTCGTTTGATTCGGGGATTAGGAGGGTGGGATGGGACTATTTTTACCTAATCCCGCGTTGTCCCTTGTTTGGTTCCCGGAAAATGGCATGGGATTAACAATCCCAGGACAATTTTAGTCCAATATGTATGGGACTGTGTAATACCTGGGGGGGTGTGGGACTAATTAGTCCAGGATAAAAAAAAAAAAGACACAGAAGGATGCCATTCTTCTTCCTCCTCCTCTCCCACCTGCTTGCGCTCTCTCTCTCTCTCTCTCTCTCTCTCTCTACCAGAACACCACTTTCACTTTCTTTTTCACGTATATCTTCAACTGGGTTTTTCTTCTTCTGCAGCCGATTCAATTTTATGTTTCTCACAGATTAAAAGAACCATTTTAACACATGGCATTCACTAGGCTTGGTTCTAAATCCAAAGCATTTCATCGTGAAGGCTTGATTCTAAATCCGAAGCATTTCATTGTGAAATCGAAGGGCAAGTGTTCGATCTTTCTTGGTGTTCGATCTTTCTGGGTAGACTTGAAGATATACATGGAAATCGGTTTGTTCGATCGTTTCTGGGTAGACTTGAAGATATACATGGAAATTGTTTCTGGGTAGACTTGAAGATTTTCGGTTTGTTCAAAGATATACATGGATCTTGATTTCTCTGTTGCTAGAATTAATCCCAATTTCTCTTGATTTCTTTGTCCTAAAATTAATCCCAAAATTTAGTTTGGGGAACCAAACATGGGATTGACCGAAACATGGGATATCTCGATGTTAATCCTACACGAATCAAACAAAGGATTGAGTGCGATTCAGTACTAAATTAGTCCCAGGACAAATAATCCCGGACTATTAATCCCAGGACTATCAATCCCACCTATTTTAGTCCGCGAATCAAACGAAGCCTAGTGGTATACTCAAATATGGATACTCAAATATTGCCACATCCCATTTTGAGTATTCATTTAATGGGTTTATAAGTTTGAGTATCTACCTTTCTACAATGGTTCATTTGTGTTCATAATTAAAAAAGTACTATTCACTATATTTTTTTTCATAAAATGGGCACAACTTTAAATTTGTACATATATATTTTTTATAATATTAGTACCATTTAAAAGATATTCACAATACGTTTAAAATGAGATCAATCTTGAACATATTTTGGTAAAGATTAAAAATTGATAATTTCCTTTGGACCCTTAATTATTTTTCTTCGATAGTTCTGAATTTCCTCGAGGTTAGTATAGTTTATGTTATTGCTATATTTTTTTTTCTCTTTCCATCTATATCCTGTCATAGGGTCCTTTCTGAAGGACCTGCTATTCATTCTCTATTTTTTGAATATCAACCCTCGCAAAAAAATTTGATAATTTTAAAAATTGATAATTTCAATTTTTGAGAGAAAATGCAAAAAAATTAAGTTTTGAATTAAGTATTTGAAAAATGGAGAGAGAATGTTGTTACTTTTGATAGGATGTGGTCCCCAAAATTTGGTTATTGAGGTTTGGTTATTGAGAAAGATTGGTAGTTTTGAGTATCCAAATGCCAAAAGTTGAGTATTTGTAACAAATGTTGTTAACTTTGAGTATTTATCCAAATACCATTGTGAGCCTCTTTGTGTATCAAAATACTCATCTTTGAGTATTTTTGTGTTTGAGTATACCAATAGTGATGCTCTAAGGATAGAAGAATATATCCATTTTCCTCTTATTAAAACTCAAAGTTCTCTACTGGATCATATGAGATTATTGTAAAATATCAATAGGGTATAGCAGTGTATAAAACTTATATTTTCATTTTTTTTCTATACCTTTCTCGGACTTTTGGCTAAGAGACGTTATAAGAGTTTATCATATATAGTAGTTCGTAAAATTATAAGAGTTTTGATAAAACATTTGGGCTTGGATAAAGGTGATTACTTAATACTTAGCAAAATTCTAAAACTCAAATTCTTATTTTAATAATACTGGGCTATTAGATACATAGTTTGAGTAGTTAGTCAAGGATTGAACTAGATTTTAATGTGAATTTTTTTTTTTTCCTGGATGACCAGATGTTTGTGCCAGCCAGCGCGCACCTCGACTAATTCCGGGATTATGAAGGTAACGACCGGACATAACCCCTGGTGACTCCCCAGAGAGGAGAATCGAACCTGAGACCTTAGGTGGAAGCAAACCCCTAAGTCTCAAAGCAACGTGATGTTATAACTCAAAAACATATACTTAACAGGTTAATAGGTTAAAATTCTTAATTCAAGCTATCAGATTAATGCTAACAAGTTTCCAGTAGAGCACCATAATGAAATACTAACATTTAAAATCATTCAGCTACCCAACGGGATAACGAGATTGTTGGTTTGATGTGGCACAAAAAAAAAATTCAAGTAAGAGCTATGTGTGTGTATTTTTATCGGTAAAAGTAACATTTTATTAAAGAATTTGATAGGGGTACATCAAGTAAGGGGGAGGGGATTCCAACCGATAATTGGGAGAGGAAAAAAAAAACCACCTATGGGACAAAGCGCAAAAACACATGTGGCCTAAAAGCCCAAATAAGATGATACATGCACAATAACTCCTGTGGCCTAAAAGCCCAAATAAGACAATACTGCACAATAACATATGTGGGCCAACAATGCCCACATCAAACAATAATAGTTCAGGAAATGACTGGTCGGTCCCATTTTTGGGATTTTGTTCCATCCAAGCACTTTAATGTGTTTCACTCCCATAAAACCCCTGCGGGTCAGCACGTGTGTTTCTCCACGTAGCCTACTACTTACGCACTAGCGGTGCAATCGATGCAAAGTGTCATAATTACTTGTACATTGTCCTACTCTCTCTCTCTCTCTCCGCCCTCTCTCTCTCTCTCTCTTATTTTTTTCTTTAAAACTTTAAATGTCTATAATTTTTATTGTACATATCTATTTTTAATAAAAAAAAAATATTTAGAACCTACTTGACGATATCTACCAAACAAGACTCATATTGAATATGAAATTATGTGTATATAAAAAAGATTTTTTTTGGGTGTGGACTCCTCTTTTTGGAGGCTGTGAATTCTTTCATTCGAGGAGTGAGTTTGTGTAGATGATGTGTGAAATCTGCATTTGAGGTGTGTGAATTCTTTTATTTTTGGAGGGTGTGAATTGTTCAGAAATGCAATGAATTCTTTCTTTCTAGAGAGTGAATTCTGCATTTGATAGGTGTGAATTATTTCATTTCGGAGGGTGTGAATTCTGTATTTGACATGTGCGAATTCTTTCATTTTGGAAGATGTGAATCATATATTTGACGGTGTGAATTCTTTCATTTCGGGGTGTGAATTGTATTTTTTTAGGGTGTAAGTTGTGTAGAGTATGTGTGAATTCTGCATTTGATGTGGGTGATATATTTTTTTTGGAGGGTGTAAATTCTGTATTTTGAGGGGTGTGAAATCTTTCATTTTTGGGCTGTGAATTGTGTATTTGTCTAAATTGGTCCTGTGATTTCTTTGTTATAGAGGGTGTGAATTGTGTGACAAGAAGTGTAAATAATTTTTTTTATTGTGTACATATTTTCATATTCAATATGGGTCTTATTTTAAAGATCTCGTCGAGTAGGTTTTAAATATATAATTTTTATATTAAAAAAATGTGTATAACAAAAGTTATTTAATTTTGAAATTTAAAATAAGATAGAGAGAGAGAGAGAGAGAGAGAGAGAGAGAGAGAGAGAGAGGTTTCGTGTAAACTTTAAAATAGATGAATGCGGTACAGAAGGATTGCGTCATCCTAGTTGGCTAGCGGTATAGGAGGATTGACGCAACCTACAATAAATGAAAGCACGAAAAAGTAACCCCATGTTATGCTCTGACGCGCGTGTGAAAAAGGGTTTAAATGAAAGAAAATGACGCGGGGCCTAGATGGAAACACCATCCCAAAAGAGGGCCGCCCTGGAAGAACCCCATAATATTTTAGCTCAAAGAAAACCCTAAACCTAATCAAACTTCAATGAGTTTTCCACGCCAATGTGTGCCGAAGCAGCTGCAATGTCCAATGTTGTGGTTGCAACTGACGGCCTTACGGCCGTAACTGGTTTTCTGGGTTCCGAGCGATTTTTAAAGCAAGCATGTTTTCATGCATGGGGGCGTTGTAGATGCCCAAAATAGGTTCGAAGGGACTATATTATAAACTTGGGGTTAAAAAAGTAAGAGGTTTCTACCAGAAACAAGCATAAACAGAGGATTTGGTGAAAACAGAGCATCAGAGGAGATGACCGGAGTGAGGGAGTTTGGCTCGGCTTTGAGAGGACTGTAAGAATCAAGTTCTTGCATATCTATTAACGATTGTTACCTTATTGTGAGGTGAACTGTCTCACGGTGACATTTTTATTGGATATATACGTGTCTGCCAGCCATTGGCTTCGAAAGATCAACATCCGTGCACTTGTTGGTCTTCTAGTGGTTTCAATAAAAAAAGTCAAAAAGGGTTTTATTAATGCAATTATTCGTTCTTAGCAACCCATGCCACAGATGAGTAATATAGATTTTTTAAAGTTCATTGGGTTCAACTGAACTCTCTACGTCTCTACCGTCCATGTGACGTCGCCCCTGATTTTTACAATAGAAAGTAAGAAACAAAAATATACAACTAGTAGGCCTTGTCCTCCTATAGATTTTAAGTGCATTTTATAAAAATCTCATAAAATGAACATTTTATGGAGGAGTGATAAAATGAAGTTGTTTCCCAACTGACAAAATGTAGTGGTTTTCCTATAGATTTTAGGAGGATTTTATGAAAATCTCATAAATCACTTTTACATTTTATGTGTTGAGATTGAAGTGTCATAAAATGTGAGATTTTATGTCCTAAAAATCTGTTGAAGAACACACCCCCAAAAGATTGAACACGCGTACACTAGTCAACGATCAAGGGCCTATAAAACTGAAGCTTTGAATTGGGATGAACTCAAATTTGAGCAACATAAGCGTGGGACCTAGGAAGCTGAAGGAGTACATTCAGAATTGACTTGAGAAGATTGATACTGTAGTAGTTTTGAGCATTGAAAGGGTATATAATATTTTTTTGGGAAGATGATTTGGCGTAAGTGACGCGAACATTTTTTTTATTCAAGCATGTCTCGCTTAGTGACGTGAACTCTTTTTGTTATTTTATGTTCAAGTCAGTTAATGAGACATGCTTGTCAGAATAAAATGTGCTAAATGTAATCACTATTACTCAATGGTGCCTAATAACGTCATTTACCCATAATGAGATTAGGGTGGTCCCACTTATGAAAGGTGATTATTAGCGTAGTGAATCATCCGTGTTTTTTTTTGTTTTTAATTAAATTTTTATTAATTTTATAATTTTTGGATGTATATTGCATACCTCTTTTCAAATGTTTAAAAAAATATATATTAAAAATGTTAAAAAAATTGGCTAAAGATAAAGCATTACGCAACCCTATATAAAACTATTATCTCCAAAACTTATCACAAAACTACCAACCGTATAATGCCCGGGAAAGAAAAAACAAAATGGAAGTGTGTCCTCATGAAAAAATAGTTATAGCTAATGACAAACGATCGAGTCGCCCACGTAATTTCTACAATTTTCCGCTCTACTTATTTAGCAGTCCATTTTACCAAATCACTGGTTCGGATTTTAATTACTATTTGACCACTCAAAGAGCTTTCTTACCGATCAAAGAGTAAATAAAATTCGGACCATCGAAAAAGCTTTTGAACGGTTAAAATGCATTGTACATACACGGAGTTGCGTGTACATCACTTTTTCGTTACCTAATTCAGGCCTGTCGCTCTTCAAGAACCAATATTTTTATGCTCTTCCTAATTCGTTGCGCTTTTATACTGTTTTGTACATGTATTTTAATATTCTGGGGTCCTTTTCGTTTCATACGTCCACTTACCTAAGAATTTTTTTTTTTAAAACCTCAATACGCAAGGTTATATGTTTGATTCCCCGAAGAATTAAAGGTTTTACCTAAGACAGGCATGAATTGTTGTTCCTATTTTTAATTAAGACTTCTGAAATATTATTGTATATAGATACTACGTACATATACTGGTACTATGAATTCTCAGAAGAATTCATCTACAAATGGAGAAACAAATTCTAGATTACACGTTGGTACCAATAGGCATAGTGATTATGGCGGGATACCACATCTGGCTCCTCTATCGGGTCGTGAAACACCCCTCCACCACCGTCATCGGTTTTCACGCTATCAACCGCCGTTTCTGGGTTTCTGCTATGATGGAGGTGAGGTCCCATCCCATTTCTTCTTCTTCTTCAAGATTTCTTCCACCGAGTTGTCGTTGATTAATATAAATCTGAATTGCAGGGCTCACCACGGAACGGGGTTCTGGCCGTGCAAACCCTGAGAAACAACATAATGGCGTCAACCCTATTGGCATCAATGGCGATCATGCTATCCTCACTGATCGCCATCCTTATGGGCAACCACGGAGGTTACACCAGCTCCCCCGGCGGATTCGTCTACGGAGACAACAGCGAGCAAATACTAACACTGAAATTCTTCTGCATATTAGTCAGTTTCTTGTTAGCATTCTTGTTAAACGTCCAGTCCATTCGGTACTACAGCCACGCCAGCATACTTATAAACGTTCCACTAAGGAATCACCGGGGACACAGTTTTCATTTGTCTGTGGATTATGTCGGGAGGACCGTGAACAAGGGAGGGTATTTCTGGGCACTGGGTCTGAGGGCTTTTTACTTCTCTTTGCCTCTGTTTCTCTGGATCTTCGGACCCATTCCGGCCTTTGTTAGCTGCCCAATTCTGGTTTCGATGTTCTATTTTCTCGATGTGACGTTTGACTTTCGTGGGGTTTCTAATGCTTCAGACAACGACGACGACCACCAGCAGCAGCGGCAGGATGTAGTGGAGAACAACAACGTGGTGTAGGCAGGGTGATAGATCGACCGGTCACGGTTAATGTTGTTTTTAGTATGTACTTATGATGTCAAATATCAAGAACATAGTCGTTATCATATAATAAAACAAATGCCTCATAGATGAGGGAGGGAGAATGCAATTGGTTTGTAATTCAACTGAAGTTGAATTCAATTTGCTACCCCTGTAAGCTTATTCTGTTTGTTTTTTCATTTCATTCTGCATGTACTATGGCGTACAAGTATTGAAATAAGATTACCGTTGAGTTTAGTTACTTGATTTGTTTTTCCTTCATCGCAATTCTAAATGTGACCGGATGTTATTTGTGTTTTGTGTGATGCAAAAACGGAATATATAGCATTATACAAAAAAATTGATGAGAGTGAATGATTTTGAGTCCGATGAGGCGATAAGAGTGAGTGATTTTTTCACTAGCAACAAGAGAATGAGAATTTTTTTTTTGTTTTTTCCCACAACTTCCAAAGAGACCCTAAATCTCGATGCACTTGTTTGTTTGGAATTAGGGATCCTGTAGTGCGGTGCCGCACTACAGGGTTGTAATGTCGTGCCGCACATTGTTTGTTCGCGGTTACAACATACAGTCTGAGGAATCTGTTTCTCTCTCTGTTTTGCACTTGTACGTACTGATGGCCTGATGGACACTGAAAAAGGTTACCCTCTCTGATATATTCTTAATGTTCAAGAAACTGATTCTCAAATTTGATTTGTTTTGTCGAAATACTGATGAGTTCCTTTTTATGATGACGAAGAAGAGCCTTCTTCGAATCTACCAAGATTGATCAATTAATAAATTCAAGACGATTTTGCATTTAGGAACACAAAATTTAGGTGGCTCGACCTGTAGCCAATGTTTACGGGTGAATATGGACAGTGAAAACTCATGATGAAATAGAAGATATATATTTACGATGAAACAACATGTAACGCCCCCAAAATTTGGGCACGTTAATTATTATTACAAACCGTAAATAAGTTTAATCCTTAAACTTCAATACAAATAATAATGTCCTCAAACACTAGATAAATAATAACCGGGGTGGTTCTAGGTCGTCATCTATCCCTGCGCCGGGTTATTCCCCACTCCGGCAGCACTGCCTGCTCTATAGGACTGGTCTCCACAGTATTGGTCCTGTCCCTCTAGATAATCTGACATAATACGTCCGAGTCGCAGCGGCAACATCATGGTATTATGCCAGGGTTATACGAGTGCAACACCGTGAGCAAAGCCCAGTAGTTCACTATGCTAAACTTCTAAGTAGCAATTCTAGAACAATAAGCTCAATAACAGTATAAGCAACTTGTAAACGGTAAAACATGCAATACACCATGCGTGTCTATGCGGATCAGAGTAAACATGCGCAGAAAACAGTATCAGAATTCAGTATCTCAAAACTGTGCCACGTGTCGTTTTCTCAAAACAGTTCTCATTCAGTTACTCAATCTTAACTCATTTATCAACAGTTTTCCCCAAAAACAATTTTTCTCAAATCAATGCCTCTTTCAGCATTCTTCTTCAAATTTCATATATCTCCCACCACTCAAAAGTTATTGGTCCGTTTACGCCTCCTTTCAGCTGACGGTACCAACCTTTCTGCTCGAGGTCCCGGGTATCGTGCATCACCGAACTTAACAGTCTGCTTGCACGGTTCGTCCACCCCGCGACTCACACGACACAGTCCCGGCCGCTTTGCATCATCGAACTTAATAGCTTGTTTGCAAAGTCCGTTCACCTTGTGTTGTGCAAGCTTAGCCCAAACATCCAAGTTCTCTCCGCGAACTGGAAGTGGCGCTCTCGTTGCACTACCGTATCAAAACCGTTCCTCCAAGTTCTCTCCGCGAACTTGAGGGGGCAACAAATTCATCTCATCACATTTCATTTCATTTCATTTCCCAAAATTTCATTTCTCGTTTCAAAATCTCATTTTTTTTTCATTCTCATCTCTATTTCTCATTAACAGTTATTCAATTATCCGAGTCCGGTGTCGTAACGTATTGTGTATGTGCTCAATGCCACATGCTCAAAATCATGCCCATGCAATATTCCATAATTTCTTTCTAAAATTTATATTTCTCCAAATAGACATTTCTCACATAAATCATACATTTAAATACACCAACTCTCTAAAATATAATATTTCCTCTAGAAATTAACTTTCCCACATAAAATCATACATTTATTACACCAACTTTCTCCAAAATAATATTTTCAATTCTCTCAAATTTATTTCTCATAAAAAATCTCATTTTCTTCTTTGTCCTCTTTCAAAACTATTTTATTTCTTTCAAAAGAAATAAAACTAGTCAACTTGCTCTCTCTAAAATAATTTAAACATAAACTTCTTTTCTAGAAATTTCTTACCAAAAATTTAACTCATCTAGTTATGGACTTTCTAAAAAAAAATATTTAATCTCTCCAAAAATATACTCTTTATATTTCTAGAAAACTTTCTTTCTAATAAACTCAAATAAGACATCTTTTTCTATATCTAGTAAAATCACAATTTTCTTTTTAGAAAATTTGATCAACTCCATTTACTTCTTTTCTTTTCATCATAGCCATAAAAATATACTCACAATAGTTTAGTAAAAACATTTCTAGGAAACATTTGAAAAAAAACTACTCTCTCATATTTATTTATTAAAAACTCCATACTTTCTTACAAAAACTTCCATAAAATACTATCCTTTTCTTTCTAGTAAGAAACAATTTTCTCACTAAATATAGCACATCTATTATTTAGGAAAAATCATCTTAAACAATAACCATTGATTAAATCAACAATGAATAACTAATTCTTCCATAAAATATTAACATAATGGTACTAGAACCTTGTCTAGAAAAATACATATCTTCTAATCAACTTCTAATCACTTCTAATCACTTCTAATCACTTTTCTAATTACTTTAATCTTACTAATCCCACCTCTATTTTCATGAAGAACCACTCTAATTAGAACCTCATTAACATACTTGTTAATCTTTCAACATGAAATCCTCTTTCTCAAACACCTAGTAACATGCTTAGTAACTTAATACATGCATAAACTAACCCAATCAAACTCTAAAATCATACTTAGAAAATTAATTAGAACATCATAATAGAACTAGAAATAACTAATTAGAAGGTTAGTTTAATAAACTACCTTGATTTCCGGGTGTAAACCGGAAGCCGAAAAGCTATCCTTTGGTGTAGGGACTCCTTAATCCTTCTAATTTTCTTGCTAATTAACTTAGCAAGAAGCTAATTAGTAGCTAAATAAGTTGGCTAAGTGGTGGTAGAAGTTGGTAGTTGGTTGAGAATAATAGGGACATACATATATGGAAGGTGTAAAGTGGTCCAAAAGAACAAAGGGTGATCTATTTATAGACAAAACAATGCCCCTCTCTCCTCCCTCAAAACTTTCGGCCCTCACTCCCTCTATGTTGGCCGAACCATGCCCATGTGGGGTGTTAAATGTGTGCATTGAATTGACACATGGAAGGTACTTAGTGTTGGTTACACCTCTCACTCTAGGTCTAGGCTAGATTCTAGGCTATGTACTTGCAAGCAAAGAAAGAATCTTGGGGAAAATAAATGGAACCAACGTGGGAGACTATAGTGGGGGAAAAATATGCTCCTTGTTGTGTAGGTTTTTGCATGGTCACCTTAGTTATGGGGTGTTTTTAGGGCTAATACACATAAAATGCATGTGAATGCAATAAATAGCTAGAGGGTAGCCTTAGTGGGCTAATAGTAGGGGGAATATTCCTCCCTAAAACATGGAACCATGTTTCATGGAAACTTGGAGGCCAAGGCCTAGTCTAGATAGGTCTAGGTTGTGTAGATTGTGCTCAAATGCATGCATTGTGTGGGTATGTGTAGGTTACTCCTAAAATAGCAAGGCTTATTCTAACTAGTTTTGGGTACCAAACCTTAGCTTAGGAAACTTCCCTCAAACCTCACTTGCACAAGTGAACAAACATTAACTCTTGCATGTGCAAGAGTACACATTCATGCACACACACCACTTTCACTCTCTCTCTCTCTCTCTCTCTCTCTCTCTCTCTACCACTACTACAAAAAGGTACAAAGATCACGGTCTTTTGGTGTGATCTTTTACTTTTAATCTCGGTTGAAAAACCGTGATCTAATCTAGTGTGATTAAAAGTCTGCATCTTTCAATCACGGTTTTTGATCGTGATGAAAATTCATGAAAAACAGTGATTAAAACAAAAAAAAACTGTGATCTTTGACAACATAACATCTCGGTTTTACCTAAAAACCGTGATTGTTTACAAAGAAATCATCTAAGTTTTTAGTAAAACCATGATTAAAAACTGAGAAAAACCGTGATGGAAAAGGATAAAACCGTGATCTTGCACTATATCACATCACGGTTTTATAAGTGGTTTTTTTTTTCAATGGGTTTTATAAGTGGTTAAGAACTTGCTTTTTGGTAAAACCGTGATCATTACTATTGGTATTTTTTTTTGTGTGTGGGTGTGTCTATATATATATATATATATACAGTACAACATTTTTTCCATTAAAATTTCTAAAATTTATGTCATTTTAATTTTATACATATATATTTGCCACCTTCAGGAATAAGCCTAGAAACATATCAAAGCAATATCATATATAAAACCAATTTAACCAATATCCAAATTTACAAGTATCTTATACATAAACCCAATTCAATCCAGCAAATGTACGTGGTAAAACTCAAAAAAAAGAAGACATAGTTTACCACCTATATACTAGGTGAAACCAAGCAAACTACAGTGCAAACTAGGTGCTGAAACTGCACTGTTCAAACATGAAAAAACAAAGCCGTGGTAACATATATAAAACTATCATGTGTGCTAATGATCAGGGGAAAATTGGTGTCTCTAAATCCATCACAGTCGTTGCTCTATTGTGTGCACAACCAAAATCCAACGTCTTTGATCTTCATGGTCCATAACAAAAAGTAGGATACTCCACGAAAGCATCAATCTGTAAGAAAAAAAAAAAAAAAAGAAGAACAATCAACCATCAATAGAAAAAAATAAAAGTCGTAGCAAAAATTAATCACTATGAACAAGCACAAACTACAACGCCTACCTCCCATAATATTTTCAAATCATCAATCAATGGTGCCAGATAAACGTCAATGTCATTACCAGGTTGTTTTGGACCAGATATCAGCAATGTTAACATCATGAATTTCCTTTTCATGCATAACCACGGCGGAAGATTATAGGTCACAAGTATAACTGGCCAACAGCTATACCTACTGCTAAGGGAACGGTGCAGATTTATTCCATCAGAGAAAGAGCTAAGCTAAGGTTTCTTGGCTCCGCAGCGAAATCTGGCCACATGTTGTCCACCAACTTCCAAGAAGGGGAGTCTGTCGGGTGACGTAGTAGGCCATCAGATTCTCTTTCATTAGCATGCCATGTCAAGTTCTCTGCTGTTTCTATTGAATTATACATCTTTCGGAACCTCGGAATAGGTGAAAAGTACCATAAAACTTTAGCAGGCACACCAGTTCTAACTTCAGTGGAATTCTTTTTCAACTTCCATCTTGATGTTTAACACGTCGGACATGAAGTCTCATCTTTCAACTCCTTTCTATAAAGTACACAATCAAAGGGACAAGTATTTTCTCATATTCCATTCCCAATGCAGCCAATGTCTTACCCGCCTCATACATAGATGATGGTAGTTCATTACTTATCGGTAGCATGTCACCAAACATCTTTAGTAGATTTGAAAACCACAAATTAGATATATGACTTCCAACTTTGAAATTAAACAAATTCACCAACGCAGACAACTTTGTATACTTTGTGCAGCCAGGATACAATGGTTTTTCTGCATCTTCAAGTAGTTTCTTAAACTTATCAGGATTGGTCGTGCAATCATTGTATGCAGCTTCAATCATTTCTGCTATGTCTGGTGTAACATTAAGTGAATCTGTTTGAACTTTTTGATGAAAAAATTCTTCTTCATTGACACACGGTCGTGATGTAGCATTGGTAGTTGGTTCTCCATGCCATGTCCATGTTTGATAACTTTGATCAATACCCTTACAAAAGAGATGGTTTTTTTATCTCATGAAGAGGTTGTTTTTTAAAGTTCCCGCACACTATACATGGGCATCGAATGGAATGGAAATCTTTTGCATGGATAATAGCAAAGTTTAAAAAACTTTCAACCCCATCCTCATAGTCTTTTGACCTTCGGTCCTTGAGCATCCAGGATCTATCCATCCTAGCTGTATAGAAGTCGCAGGAGAAAAAAAATCACACTATGGAATAAGCAAAGAAAAGAAAGGAAAAAAAGAGATTCTACAATATGAACAAAGTTGCTTTTAATTTGGGTTTGGCAAGTAGCCGAAAGAGGCAGAATGCAGGGGAACTATAGTACGTCGGCAAACTGCTCACAAGCCCGTAGCTTTAAAAAACTACTCGAAATCTTTTAAATTGATGCAAAAAATTGATTTTGGTGGATTGACTGGTGGAGGTTTCTGAGGAGTACAAGCTTTGCTCTGATACTCTCTTCATGAGCATCTCTTACATTGATAGATTTTTGTCAACAAATGCTCTCAATAGGCAGAGGCTCCAGTTGCTGGGTGTTTCTTCAATGCTTGTAGCATCGTAAGCTTTCAAAACCTCTAAAACTACTTCATGTTTTTGTTCTTTTAAGGTAACTAATTTGGATGATTGATTATTTAATTTATCTAATTCAATTGTGATGAGCAGAAAGTATGAGGGGATCATCCCTCCAAATGTGGAAGACTTTTGTTATATTACGTACAACACATACACAAAGCAAGAAGTGGTGAAAATGGAGGCTGATTTACTCAAACATCTGAATTATGTACTGGGTTGCCCCACAATTAAGACATTTTTAAGGTATTAGAGGAGTTTAAAGAACTCCTTCTTCTATCAGTTCTATATTTGGCAACTGATTATTTAGGAAACTGTGCTTCAATTGACTTATCATTGGCACATTTTGCTTGATATTTGCAGAAACGTGACCAGGGTTGCTCAAGAAGATAACAAAAAAGTAAGCTCACAACTCTCTTTCACTCTCGATCAATCTCTCGAGCACACACATGAAAAGAAATCCAAAATTCCATGTCAAACCAGTTGACAAAGTAAAACTATGAACTATACCAAGTACCTAGATGTATCATATACCTAGTCATACGTCACTAAAGATCACACCTACTATGGATAATTGCACTACTCAAACAAGTGCACCAACATACATTATTTCCAACAAAAAATAGCATGTCTAATAAACTGATCATAGTCTACTCCAATTTATCAACTTAGTAAACCAATTAGCATGAACAACAACCTCAAATCTAATATAAAAAAATGTGGGAGTGCCTAAAAAATTTGGCCTTTTTGAAGTGCCTCTTTAGCCTAGGGCCTTGGCCAGCCCTGTTTACTATTGGAATTGTAGGGTTGCTCGAAAAAAAAAATTACATTGGAGAGTTTAGGCTATGCACACTTTGGGTTTAGACTATCAAAGCAGAGAAACAGTGGAGAGGGAAAATAGTGTAATCAAGCTTTTCCTCCACCTTTACACAAATGGCAGCAACCTGGAATGCTACAAGTGTTTACTCTCCTACTAGTCATCATCTAATCTGGTATCCTAAATCAATCTGGTCTAAATATATTCCCACGCCTTTATATTTTTGGATGGTTATTGAAGGACGTAGAATTACAGATAAGTTTGAATGCCTTAATCTGGTCTAAAATAGCGTGATATTGATCAACTTACTAAACCAATTAGTGATTTCCAGATCGATACAAGAATATTAGATGAATATTATAGTTTACATACAATTTTCAGGTTAGAGGGGTCCAAATTAAATAAGCAAAATAAAGCTGGAGGGGTCTAAGAGGCAAATCAACAAACACGTAGAAGTCGTTAAATAACGCAAACGAGGATTACATGATTCAGCACTAAGCCAATATCCAAGTGTTAATCTACTTCAATTCAATAATATGAAAAGTCCTTTTCCAGCTTCATATTGGAATAGAACCCAACATCAATTCCAACCCCATTAGGTCCGTCCAATAAACGGTTCACAACCAAAGATTGCAAGTACGTACCTGAGATGAATTAGCAACCAAAGATTTTGGCTCGATCTACAATCAGAAGAAATTCATCAATTCAAACTGAAAGGGCAGCAGGCCCGATATACAATATGAGTTCCAACCTAATTTGGATTAGGCCTTCAAACCTAGATCATCACAACCGTTTGATTCAACACTTTTGGGGAGAGAGAGAGAGAGCGACGACTCATGGAGTCGGGTTTGATATCTGCTAACCAGAGAGAAATTTTTTGGTCGTGGAGGGAAGGCATAAATATGGGCGCGAGATCTGGGTAGCTGCAATTTGGTCGTGGAGGGAATTAAACCCTTGAGATGAAAAATGGGGGCTAATAAAGTTCATCTCGGTAGTTACAATTTTGGTACCTATTGTATGTGGTATCCAGCCAGAGATGAAAAATTGTATGGCAAAATATATACTTATTTCTTTTCTCTTTTTTTTATTTACCCAAAAAAAAAAATACTTCTTTCCATCTCGGTTTTTCAAAAAAAAACTTTTCCATCTCAGTCCTTGTTAAAAATGAGATATATTCTCCTACTTACAATCACACTTTATATGTCAAAATACTTCTTTCCATCTCGCTTTTTCAAAAAAACTTTTCAATCTCGGACCTTGTTAAAAGCGAGATATATTCTCCTACTTACAATCACACTTTTTAAATGACCGAGATTAAAGCTTAATTTTCTTTTTTTTTTAATCACGTTTTTTAGATGACCGAGATTAAAAGTGTTTTTCATCTCGGTTTATAAACTTAACCGTGATAAAAATTCTAGCACTTATTTTTTTTATCACGCTTTTACAGAAACTGAGATATTTCTTATTTTTTAAGCGTGATCTTTAGACCTTTTTGTAGTATTGTACCTCTCACTCTCTCTCTCTCTCTAACTCTCTCTCTAACTTGGTCAAAATACCAAGTTCCAATGTGAGGGAGTGATATGATCACTAAGGCGTACCGATATGGTTGGATGAAATAATGGTGGTGGTTGGGGTGGTTCCGAGTATTAAAGACGGCCTCCGGGTGCTACGGTAGTGTAACGGATGTGTTACTCGGTCTCGTTCGTTCGCATGCATGGCTAGAATTTAAGGTATTCGAATTAAAAAGGATTTATTAATAATTAAATAGGAAAATATTTCAAACTAGTAGAAAAATAAAATTAATAATCGAATTATTAAACGAAATTTTTATTTACCAAAATCCGGGTCGTTACACAACAGATATGTTTAACTCTCTTACATAAACTATATAGTCCCAAACACTCTTGTATCTAATGGATTTAAAAACATGTACGAAATAATAGCGGGGGAAATTGGTTGAACCTAACAGACTGCGAGCTAGTTGTGATCATAATCTGGATTGAACTCGAGAAACCACTTGGAACGATTAGTAGAATGGATTCTCCATCAACAAATTAGACAGTCATGTGTGATGGGATCGATGTGTCCGTCACATGTAAAATATTGGTAAAATTGGTGCTTTTCTATAGTCCATATATGGTAAAGGTCGAATGTGATAGGATGGGTTTGGCAAGCATGTCTCCAGTAATAATATATGGTACTCCATGAGATAGGAATACCTGGAGGAGATGGTCTGTGTCACTTGTCTTATAAACCAGATAATCTTTGACAAGAACCTTGGCCACAAATTGCCTGCACCCGAAGTTTGTGTTCCCAGAACATTCGGACGTAAAATTTGAAGAATTACGGATTGTCGTGAAAGGGTACTTTCGACTTTGGCCTTATGTATCATTGAAGAGAAGGTACTAATGAAGGCAAACTTGGCAGAATCAGAAATCCTGGTTTTACTTGGAGATTTTTTGATTCTGTAAATAGTGATTGGTGATTTTTCTTTTTTCTTTTTTATGCTTCCAACAGGAAATTGCAAGTTATGTTCTATTCATACTAGCCTTTGCATAAGCACTATTCGAAACCGAATATACAATTCAATGAACAAAATTAACTTTCATTTATTAGGAGTGTTGGGATAGAATACCTTAAAGTCAGCTTAATTACTTGTGAAACAGTCTCGCCCTCAACCTTCTTAGTAGTGTTGGGATCTGTTGGTGCATTATTCATGCACAAAATAGTATAATCCTAAATATCTTTATTTTTTCATAATTGCACAATTGCAATTGCATAGGTTTCAGGGAACTAGCTCTTTTCTACTTTTGTTCCAGTGTTTGTGTTCATTTGTGTTCCATTTTTTTCAAAGGTATTTTTGTTATGATGAGACACTTAACGACATCCGATCGAGTTGATTTTTGGTACAATTGTAGTACCCGACGAGATATACGCGGTGAACGTTTCCGATCATCTGAAAAATTCCAGTGCAGCCACGCCATGGGTGCAAAGTACGCTGCTGTACAGGGGGCTAATTTTTTGTTGGCAAAGTTTGATGAAAGGTTGAGGGACATGGACATCTTTAATTTTCCTAACTAATTGTGTTGACCTTTTGGCACCTCTCAGGGCATCTCTAGTTCACTACCTAAAATCACTACCTGCTTGACCAACCGGGTGACTTAAAATAAAGACGCATCCCAAGCGTAGGACTCTCGACCGATGTAGCATAATATTCGGAAGTACCGGAATCGAACCACAGAGACGGACGAACGTGTGCAGGACCCAAAGATGACGGGTTCACAGTTTATCTTGGCTCTTAGGTAGCCACCCCTTGTTTAATGAGGTTGATTTACTAACTCGATTACAAAACTAAATTAACTAAATATGGATTTAAAATAGTACAGCTGTGGGAACCCAGCGTCCGCAACTAGCCTAACCAATGTTTACTTGGGCCACAATTATTCATTTTATTGATTTTAAAATAAGAAAAAGGATCCCTAACAAATGCGCACCACCTGTCACCAGATTCCGTGTGCATTCGAATTCCGGCGATGCCTGGGTTTTGTTTGTTAGAAGAGTTTTCGTCTTCTAAAATTGCTCAAAAATTAAATTAATTCGATCCCGAGGTAAGAACATTAATCAAACTAGCCACGGAGCGCCTTCGCCCCGCAGCCGCACTCTACAAAATTACTCACTCATGACTTTAATGAATGCAGCAAACATATTAAACCTAGATCTAACCATGATTCTAATAACGGAAATAGAAACAAAACACGATACCACAAATTTGCAGGGAAGAACGGATTTGAACACCAAGAATTGAATTGCTGAAGAACTTGAATTAAACTTGAATCTGCAAAATAATCCTCAGAGCGGCCGCAAAAGTTCAAAAAATAAAGTGGAAGTTCTAACTTATGGAACCCTAATTTCGAGTTATAACGGGGTATTTATATGAAATCCTCGTTAATTACAATAAAAAACCGAAATAAAAACAAAATTCACTCCCGCGACCCAAAACGACCGCGTTTCCAGCTCTGGATAATAACCTCGGTAGGGCTACACCACTTTTGGAGTAGCGCTCCCGAGCCCTTATCTCTTGTTTCGCCCGTTGACCCCCCTAATTGCCGTTGACCGCTAATCCTCTTGGTAGCGCTACACCACTTTTGGTGTAGCGCTCCCCAAGCTTCTGTTCAGTTTTTCTCCCCTTTTGTGCCATTTTGGAGCGCTCCACCAAAATTCTTGTAGCGCTCACGACGAACCAAAGTGCTTCCCTCGAGAAATTAACTCTGACACTTGGTCTCCACGGCCTCCCATGTCCTCAAGCTCTATCACGACCTTCAAGTCTCTGCAATCCAATCTTGGCGCTAAAACAACCTTATTTTCCTGAAAATTAACAAAAATACAAAAACATACCAAAACAACGCATCAAGTGAAAAATAGGGAATAAATTAAATAACAACGTGTTAAAACTACCCTATTTAGGCACTTATATCTATGATACTGCGTGCCTATCACACCCCCCAACTTGAAGGTTGCTAGTCCCTAGCAACAAAAAGAATAAAACAAATAAATAAAAGGATAGATCTTTTAAACCCCCGGGCGGCCCCGGTAGGACGAGTGAAATCTCGTGAGGGTTTTCAGCAGTGATCACCCACAAAACACAAAGGACTCGGACACTTCGAATGCGACTCAACCCAATCAATAACCTCAAAAAGCACTACAATAACTGTCAAACAAGTCAAAGGCAAGATATTTCATTCATGGATAAAGTTAAACAAATGAACTCCGTACCAAACTTAGCACAAAAATTAATCCTCTCACCTACGATCGGATAGCGAATTTTCAAATGGCATGCGTGAATGAAAAGCTACATAAAGAAATTTACCAATCTCGAGAACAGTTCACACACCGTTGATAGCCCAGTGTTTCTTTAAGCACACTCCTTCCTTTTCTTTGTTTGCTTTTTTTCTCATGGTCGTGCAATGCCGGATCTCTCGGGCTTTCTAGTTGACTCTTTAGCGAGCTTTGGGTCGGCTATCCCCAAGCCAAACGGCCTTAGAGTACCAGGTTTTAAGAGACCCCTACGGACTTAATTGCTCAAGTCAAAATGGCTTTATTGAGATCCAAGCTAACCACATTTAGCGATACTTTCACAAGGTCTATCCATCTTTTGACGCGAACAACACGGTGGGAGCATACCCTGATTGTCCGGTTACTACTCAATGGACGCCCGGATAAGCATTAACAATATAGCACACATAACTCTTTTTTTTAGAAGGAGTTCCACAAAAATCCCATCAAACAAGTTAACACATACTAGATTACCAATGACACATGAACCAAACTCGAGACCGACAAATCATCAAGTGGGACAGTGTGTGTGTGTGAGCATGCTTTCAAGTGACCAAACGCTATCCAACTATAGATGATACGGGCTAACCAAGTACTTCTTCAACATCATGTTCACGAGCTTAAGTTTATCCATGAAATCATATCGAGACTCCGACTCACACAACAACCACTATAGTGCTAATTAACAGTCATCAACCAAGAATAGTTACACCGAAGCATCCAAATTCCTCTTTCTTTTTTTTTTGAAAAACATGTACGAAGTACACACTCCCCCCAACTTAGAACATGCTATGTCCTCAGAGCATGAAGACAATAAGAAAATAAAGAACAAGAGAGAGAAATGGACCAACAAATGGCAGCCAACCATCATGACCCCGGCCGATGTATGGGGAGTTTGTTGTCACCGTTGTGTTTCGTCATCATAACTGCTTCCAGGATCCGCTCCTTCGGACCTAACAAGGTCCATAGCTAGTCACACAGAGCCGCGCCAAAGCTTTTCGGACTTACAACCGCCACACTTAGTGGCACCCCTGCTCGAGGCTCCTGAATGCCTCACTTACTCCGGCGAAGAGGCTCAAACTACCAAGACTGGTGTGGTAGCATGCTCGTCCTGCAAAAGACTTAAGAACCAACTACCTACAAGACAACAAATGACATTAGTACTGCCCGCTCGTAGTAGCCGGGCCACAAGGAAAATAAAATGAAAAAGAAATAAAAAGAATTTTTTTTTGAATTAATTTTAATAGAGAGAGAGAGAGAGAGAGAGAGAGAGAGAGAGAGAGAGAGAGTTTAGCCAAACGTGAATTTTGAACATTTAACATATCAACAAAAATTAGTACTATGAACACTCCACTCCACTCCAAACTCTTTGCTAAAAACTGAAGTCGGCCAGACCACAAGAAAAGATACTTCGAGTAAAGCAATTGCCGAATTGTTTTAAGAAATTGAAGCACCTCTAAGTGCTCATGTAGAACCAAATTAATTTTCGAGCAGTGGACATAATTTGCGATAGAAGGAAGATAAACAAAATCGTAATCATCAACACCCAGAAAATGAATATGTTCCACTACCGTCGACTTCGACTCTTCTACCAAAACCTCCTCCGCCAAGTTTGGTTTATCAACTAATTCCTCCTCAACAAAGTCTTGGTCCCCAAAAATAAGGGACTCACTCTCAAACCCATATTTCCTATCTTGCTCGTCCAATAAGGACTGCAAATAATCAATCTCAGCGTCCCACTCCTCAGCAGTGGGAGATTTTTCTATCGGACCATCACACGGAGGGCAGTGAGCTCCTCGTTCTCTAGACTCATAGGAGCGCAAAAGGAAAACGTAGGCAGCGGGGATCAACAGTGGGAGATACATGAGAGGGGGTTCGACCTTTACATTAGACTCAAGGGGGGAACATTGGGTGGTTAGCTCTGCGTTCGCTCCCAACTCAGAAGGTTCCACCAAACCCTCATCAACCCCACCCTCAATGACAAGTGGGTCAACTTCCTCTTCTCTCTCTTCCCTAACAATAAGCTCCTTATCCCCTCCAAATTCAGAGGACTGTGGTAAGACCAAGTCAACCTCCTCAACATCGCTAACCAGACCTACTTCCTCCTCCCCTAGGAGTAAACTCTTCACTCCCTCCAAACTCGGAGGAGCTTTCAGACCACGAATCAAAATCCTCCATAAAATGACGTGACTCAGTTACCTCTTCCTTTGGCAGGGAATTGACACTATTAGAATTTAAAGCACAATATTCATTTTTCAGAATCTGGGCCAAAAGATCATAAAACTGTAAAGCCTCAGCAGGTGGTTTGTCCCAAAAATCTCCGTCACTCATCACGTCCAGATATTGTTGACTCTTTTGAGAAAGTCCTCTGTAAAAATAACAAACTATTTCAGGATACTCATAGACATGATGTGTGACGTTTTTGAGAAAACCCTTGAACCTTTCCCAACATTCACTAAAAGACTCATTCTCTTTTTCAGCAAATCTTCGAATTTCACTCTCTGCCAAATGACTCTTTAGGATAGCCATGCGGGTCTCATAGTCCCAAAAGGGTTCAGGAATTTGTGCTAGTTGACTCGAAAAAATGTCTGAGTAATACTCGTGATCCCAAGAGGACTCAAAGGTACCTGGTTGACTTGAAGGGATATTCTCGTAACCCTAAGTAAAATTTTGTATTTGTGCAGATTGACTCGAAGGAATACCTACTTGGCTCTCAAAATTCCAATACGGTTCGTTAATTCGTTAATTTGTACTAACTCCCCAGGGTTATCAAGAAGGCCTATCAGTTTTTTTTTTTTTTTACTCAAGACACAAAACACTTACTACTCGACTAACTCCAGATGACTCAACCTAGAAACAAAAAGATGCTAACAACAAAAGACACTTTTTTTTTTATTGACTCAGATAAAAACACAAAGATACTAACCCGACCCAACTTCTTTGAACACACGTTGTCGTCCCCGGCAATGGCGCCAAAAATGCTTGACCAACCGGTGACTTAAAATAAAGACGCGTCCCAAGCGTAGAACTCTCGACCGATGTAGCATAATATCCGAAAGTACCGGAGTCGAACCACAGAGACGGATGAACGTGTGCAGGACTCAAAGATGACGGGTTCACAGTTTATCTTGGCTCTTAGGTAGCCACCCCTTGTTTAATGAGGTTGATTTACTAACTCGATTACCAAACTAAATTAACTAAATATGGATTTAAAAGAGGAGTACAACCATGGGAACACAGCGTCCGCAACTAGCCTAACCAATGTTTACTTGGGCCACAATTATTCATTTTATTGATTTTAAAATAAGAAAAAGGATCCCTAACAAATGCGCACCACCTGTCACCAGATTCCGTGTGCATTCGAATTCCGGTGATGCCTGGGTTTTGTTTGTTAGAAGAGTTTTTGTCTTCTAAAATTGCTCAAAAATTAAATTAATTCGATCCCGAGGTAAGAACATTAATCAAACTAGCCACGGAGCGCCTTCGCCCCGCAGCCGCACTTTACAAAATTACTCACTCATGACTTTAATGAATGCATCAAACATATTAAACCTAGATCTAACCATGATTCTAATAACGGAAATAGAAACAAAACACGATACCACAAATTTGCAGGGAAGAACGGATTTGAACACCAAGAATTGAATTGCTGAAGAACTTGAATTAAACTTGAATCTGCAAAATAATCCTCAGAGCGGCCGCAAAAGTTCAAAAAATAAAGTGGAAGTTCTAACTTATGGAACCCTAATTTTGAGTTATAACAGGGTATTTATATGAAATCCTCGTTAATTACAATAAAAAACCGAAATAAAAACAAAATTCACTCCCGCGACCCAAAACGACCGCGTTTCCAGCTCTGGATAATAACCTTGGTAGCGCTACACCACTTTTGGTGTAGCGCTCCCGAGCCCTTATCTCTTGTTTCGCCCGTTGACCCCCCTAATTGCCGTTGACCGCTAATCCTCTCAGTTAGGGGTGAAAACGGTCCAGTCCGGTCCGGTTTTGGCACTTTTTTGGGACCGGACCGGCAATTCGGTTTGGCTAGATTTGAAACCGGAACCAGACCAAACAATCCCGGTTCGGTTTCATTCGGTTTTCCCGGTTTCGGTCCGGTTTGTCCGGTTTGGAAGGCCTGGACATTCACAGACAAACAATGTTGCATCCACCACAGAGTAATCACCACAGTCACCACAGTCAGCAACATTCACAGATCTGGACATTCACCACAGTCAGCAACAATATTCGCAGATCTGGACATCAACAGTGTCGCATCCACACACACAAACAGTTGAACACACACACATAGTCACGCACACACACACACACACAGAGTAACACACACCCACAGATCGAGTGTGTGTGTGTGTGTGAGAGAGAGTCGGACGGAGAGAGAGAGAGAGAGAATCGGACGGGGAGAGAGAGAGAGAGAGAGAGCAGATCAGAGACGTACCTACCGGGCTGTCGGCGGTGAGTGGAGCCGTGGAGGGTGGAGTCTGGAGAGTGGAGAGGGTGAGGGAGCCGATGAGGTAGAGAGAGAGGGGGGTGGGGGGGTCAGAAATGAGGCGTGGGTGGGTTTGTGTTTTGTGATGTGTATAAGAGATGTAGGGTTAGGAAAGAAAAAATAAAAAAAACAAAAAATAGAATATATATATCCGGTCCGGTCCGGTCCGGTTTTTATACCCCTAAAACCGGAAACCGGACCGGTTTTTTCGGTTTTGCAAAACATAAGACCGGGACCAGACCGGCTAAATTAAAAGGGGGACCAAACCGGCCGGTCCGGTCCGGTTTCCGGTCTGGTCCGGTTTTCTCGGTTCACCCTTTCACCCCTACTCTCAGTAGCGCTACACCACTTTTGGTGTAGCGCTCCCCAAGCTTCTGTTCAGTTTTTCTCCCCTTTTGTGCCATTTTGGAGCGCTCTACCAAAATCTTGTAGCGCTCACGACGAACCAAAGTGCTTCCCTCAAGAAATTAACTCTGACACTTGGTCTCCATGGCCTCCCATGTCCTCAAGCTCTATCACGGCCTTCAAGTCTCTGCAATCCAATCTTGGCGCTAAAACAACCTTATTTTCCTGAAAATTAACAAAAACACAAAAACATACCAAAGCAACGCATCAAGTGGAAAATAGAGAATAAATTAAATAACAACGTGTTAAAACTACCCTATTTAGGCACTTATATCTACGATACTGCGTGCCTATCACTACCTAAAGTGCCCTAACTTGTTAGCTAAGAAAAACCTCAAAAAATGGTCTCTAGTGCAAAAAAATTGGCTCTCTAAAATCCTAGGTGGCACCCCTCACTACCTAAAGTGCCCTAAGTGACTACCTAAATTTGGAGAGTGACTTAAGGAGAGAGATAGAGAGAAGGGAAGGAGAGGAGAATTTTGTGGGACCACTTGGCACCGCTCACCACTTAAATGGGTCCCACTCTAAAAGATAATGAACATTTTTAGGAAGCCTCATTAAAGTGCATTAATTTCTCCTTAGCTAACTAACTATGTTCTTAGCACACAAAATAGGGTCCCACATGTGCTTAGGTGTACACTTTAGCAAACATTTTTTAGGTAGTGTACTAGAAATGCTCTCATTTATCTGTCTGATGATGCATCTTCTACCTTTGTATCTATATAAATGTGCATGCATCATACGCGTATAATGTAGAAGCATATTGAGAAGCCAGAGGTTTTGAGACAAAGGCTGTAATCAAGGTTTCCTCCCTTGTTGCTCCATATATATATATATTCCGGTTTTTTTTTTTTTTTTGTATGTTACAAAGAGATTACCCAGCAAATGTAAGGGTATTTTTGTGGTGGAGCTCAACTCCTGGGTTATAACGGTTCGAACCAACACGACTTAATAGTCGGGAATTGTTACATCCTGGGGGAGACAGGCCATTCGAGGAGTTCTGTTGCATCGGTTGGTGGATCAACTTTCAACCAGCCAAGGAGGGCTTGAATCTCCTTAAACAAAATGAGATATCCGCGTCTTAGTCTGATATTTGTGTAAATCAATTTTTATGGACAATTGTTTAATATCCACTATGAATTACTTGATGTGAGTGGATACTTTTAATGATTGAGACTTATTAATAATAATGGATGAGACTGCTAGTGGAGTAGGGAATTTGGCTAAAAACCAAATTTATCCGAACCACGTAAAAATCTCTTAGTTTGCTACTTTGCTTATGGTTTGATTTATTGGCTCACTATTCATATTTGCTAAGAACCACCACCAGGAAGATCCTCAGGAAATGAGGGTTTCTGTTTGGCATTAAATTTTGCACCAGTAAAATGAATAACCACGAATTGATTAAAAATGAATAACCACGAATCAATTGAAATCAAACGTACTCATGAAGGCCAGTAATCATCGTAAATATGAATGCATCACAATATTGATATGGTAAAATTAACGTACTTATGTACATTTAAACTGATTAACACAAACCTAAAGTGGAAGAATACAAGGAAGCCAACTCGAGCGTACTAATGATGACCAAAAATCATGGTAAACATGAAAAAATCCATTAATTGTTCATGTGATAATTGGAAGATGTTGTGGCTACTATATTTTTTTTTTTACCATGATCCAAGTTGTTAAATCATCAATTATATTACCAGTTTTATTGTTCCGTTTTTTCATTTTAACCATAATGATTGTAATATGTGTGGACATATTTTTACCATGAGTATTCATAATTGACTCAATTTTTGGATTAATTCAATCGTAGACCAGAAATCATGCTAAATACAAAAGAATCAACTTTTTTTCACGGTAAACTTATAAAAGCTAATTAAGTGGGCATAATACAATGAAAATCTTACGTGGTAAATCTGAAAAAATTGGAAAATCTTTCATTGTACATTTACCCGGATTTCATGGTGACCTGATGAACCACGTATATATAAGGGGAAAGATTACAACCAATCGAACGTGCATAAAACACACAAGCAACAGAGGATACGAAAATATACCATGTTGTGTGAAAATGATGGATCGAACACACCAATTTCACAAAAATGTAGTAGTGCACGGGCAAGAAATGTTTGGAAAGTAACGAATAAGATGATTAGGGAATGGAGACTGGGATGAGGATTTGGATTCTCTGTGACTTGTGATTTTAGGATGCCATGACTTATATAACGTGAGAAATCAATCCCACCACCTTCCCATCAGAAGTTTGTGGGAACATGATTATTTCCACCAGTTTGAATTCCCCTACTTTTTCAAACAATCCCCAATTTTTGGTACCACTCACATGAGTAATATTTGGGAATAAAATCGTCCCACAATTTTGACTTCCCTTACCATTTTCAAAATTTCCTTTAGTTTAGGCAATACAATCATTACCACTCATTTTGGAACACCCCACAAATTCAGTTAAAGCATTATTTTCGGTAGTCTCAATCCCTAAAAATAAGGCCCCGAATTAGTTTTGTTATATTATATATACATGTCAACTTAAGGGTAATAATAGTAAATCACATACATAGAGAATGAAAATATAACCCCGTAAAGTGATTGGAATGAAAACTTATGTGGTGTCCAAAAAAGAAATGATTATTCAATTAACTCTTATATAATTAATTTGGAGAACCCAATAAAGACGGCACTTATTGGGCTGGGCCCAAGGCCCACTTGAGAGGATGCTTTATCGTGACCCAAGTACTAAAGGGGATGAATAAGGTTCATAGCATTAGGTCCATTATTACAACTTAGATCTTAGAACAGAGAAGACAAGACATTCTAATAAGTCAGTCGGTCAGATCAAAATAATAATAATAATAATAATAATAATAATCGGCTTATTGATCTTTGGACTTGGAGAAGCCCCACCCTAGATAGCTCGATGCCACGTGGAGGACATACTAGAACTACTAAACCAAGTGGCATTTGACGTCGTTGTGAGGGGGCAATTGTGGGCATGAACTACTGAGTAAGTCATCAACATAAGAAATAATGTGGCATAATCTTAGAAAATACGTCGTTTCTCTGCTTTGGCTTAAAAGTTTAAACCAGATTATTGGTTTTTTTCGTTTTGTCTTTATTCAATTTTTTTTTGCATTTGTTAGTTTTTCGTCAAGATTTTGTGGTTTCTGGATTCCTCTCGTCGAGACGAATCCAAAGAGTATAAAATTATGGTCAAAAGTAATAGTTTTTTAAATAAAGCCGAAAATAAACCAAAATAAACAAGTTTTTTGGATTATTTTTCGTCTTTATTCACAAAACTTTAAGTTTAGCTAACAATTTTATACTCTTTGGATTCGTCTCGATGAGAGGAATCCAGAAACCACAAAATCTTGACGCAAAACTAACAAAATGCAAAAAAAATTTGAATAAAGACAAAACGAAAAAACCCAATAATCTAGTTTAAACTTTTAAGCCAAACTAGATTCAAGTACTTTTTGCGAGAAATGTAGGTGGATTAGGAGTACCCTCTAGTCCACCTTTGGCATGATGACCCTAACGCTTGTTTTGGTGGGCGAATAAGATTTGGGGATAAGAAAAAAAAGAGGGTGAAATAGGTGAATAACACGGGTTTGTTTGGTAGTTGAAATTCCTAGATAATAGTGAATGCAGAAAAAAATAATTTGAGAAGGGATTAAACATTGGACAACTAGCTTTAACATACACGCACAAACCACTTAAGCTAGCTCCCATTTTGAGTTAAATCACATTATAGTTTATATATGATATGTATACGAGTTCTATGGAAATGGGCCCATAATTTTTGCTTAATTTTTTGGGCCTAAAGTAGCCGCACCTCCCGCTTTATGCCAGAGCCGGCCCTGTATCTAGTCAAAGGTAGGATTCCACAACGAACACTGATAATTTGTGTGGGACCACATCCACAAATATATAGATACTACATATAACAGTATGATGTTACCATACTTCTTATAATCGGCCGATACGAACCGTTTTGGCCGGATCGTAGTGGGTTTTAGAGCTTCCGGTACAAATACTCTCTAGTATAGTGGTGTGATTGAAAATTGCATACATACATACATATACATATACATGTATATATATACACACACATACATACATTATGAGGAATTGTCTAGTCCGGGATCCTTAAGTCCAGGACTCATAGTTCCGGATCAAATTTTCATTTTGTGAAAAACTGCTCGGATCAAGCCTTTCCTAGTACTCCCTCCGTCCCAAATTGTTCACCCTTTTTGGGAATCCGTACATTTTGCACCAAAAAATGATGTATAAGCATTCTTTTCTTTTCAAAAATTTTTACACCAATTTAAAGATCTCATTTTTTTGAACGGAATTTAAAGATCTCATTGAGTAGAAAAAAATGGTGTCAATTTTTTTGAAAAATAATTTTCGTAAACCCATCATTTTTTGCATCCAAAATGCACGCTTTCCCAAAAGGGGCGAACAATTTGGGACGGAGGGAGTATTTTCTTTCTACGATTTCTCCTGGAGACCCTTAAAAACATTTTTAAACACATTGGACGGTTTGGATCATGCAAAAACATGTTTTAAAACCTTCAAAACATCAAAAAACCTCCAGTTCGGGATCTTGGACTGGATAATTGGCGCATACATTATATATGTGTGTGTGTGTGTGTGTGTGTGTGTGTGTGGATCTTCTAATAAGGACCTCTACGGTAACGACTTGTGCTAAATTCTAGTTTCCTGATGAAATTTTGACAATCCGAACCGTTCAATGTGTTTAAAACGTGTTTTTAAGGGTCTTCACGAGGAATCTTCAAAAAAAAAAAAAAATCGGGAAGGGCTTGATCCGAGCAGTTTTTGATAAAACGATACATATACAGTCATTTTGTTTTTGGAGATTCCTCGCAAGGACCCTTAAAAACTCATTTTAAACACATTGAATGGTTCGGATCATCGAAATTTAATCGAAAAAGTGGAAGTCCGCACAAGTCCGCATGGTTGAGGTCTTTATTAGAAAGGGATCGTATATATATATATCCGGCCAGTGTAAGTGTGTCACACCAATCAAAGCCCTGAAATGAGTTTGTTATATTGTTGACAGATGATGTCATCTAGAAGGGGGATAATGAATGTTAGTTAAACTATATAGATAGCGTGTTCTCTACGATGTAATCAAGAAATAGAAAAATAGAAAAGCTTTTTTTCATTTTTTTTTTGAACGGCAAAAAATATTTTATTAATCTTTGGAAACAAATTACAAATATTTTATTAATCTTTAAAAGGATCCGAGAAAATGGCATCACAACGCAAGGAGACATCCCAACTAGGTTGACACCCCTCCAAGCGATAATCATTTGCCGTCACGGACCCAAGAGGAGATAACAAGCTTAACAAGAAGTCAACCAATACATAGATACAACCCAAAACCTAAAACAATTTGCAACATCAATGAAGAAAAACAGTCTTAGAGCAAACTCCAACCAGCATTAGACAGCATCCATGGCACCTGGGCATTCTCCTATAAGAATAACAACACCAGCAAACAGCACCAACAACACCTGGGCAATCTCCTATAAGAATAACAACACCAGCAGCCAACACCACACACTTCTTTTTACCCTTCCCCCCTACTTGGTTTCTTTTGATTACCTTTGGGTTTTCGAGAATTTCATCAATGTTCTTCCTTTTGACTTTCCCTTGGACTCCTTTTACTGCTGCTTGAATGGGAGCATTGTAGACTTCCAAAACATCAGCTTTAGAATTTGAATTCTTGTCTTGAATCTCCACCAAATTATTATCAGTAAATGTTTGTTCTTTAAGAGAGGTCTCCATATGCATTGATTCATCTCCCTCTATTCTATTTGGGTTTGAAATCGATTCATGGCTGTCCAAACCCCTTTCATTTACCGTAGATGATGATTCAAATCCCGAAGAGGAGAAGGTTGAAACCATGTCATCAATGCAGCCATTATTTAGTTGCATACCTGATTCCACAAAATGTGCAGCTGGAAGTATCTCTTGAGCTGCTGAGTTGACATTATTATCCCCCTTGATAGTCTCCACGTCATTCTTATTTGCCATTAGAGAGTTGGGAACGACCCCATCAGCATTATTGACCAGTACAAATTTATTTTGATCCATCTCCTTGTCCTTATCAGCATCTATGTCATCATTGATTACCTTATTCTGTCCATTATCCTCAACCTCCAGATTTTTTTTATCCATGGATGGAATAGGGATATTACTTTCTATGATTCTGAATGAAGCTTCTTCCTCAACTCGAACAAAATAACTTCTACCATTAACTAGCAGCTCAATGCTTTCTTCAATTCTTTGAAACCTTTCCGTAGCTATTAAAATATGATCTTTTTCAAATAATTTTTCTCTTCGAGTGTTGTCATCAACCTTCAAAAAGTGGCCCCATTTGTTACCTATTTCTTTGAATGTGGACATGGACCACACATTCAAAGGCATACCAAGGCATGCAATCCATACAAACCTTTCAATACTTGCTGTTTCCCCTTTCCATGGCTTGATTTCTTCAAACCAATTTTTGATCCAATCAAGCTTTATCGTAGCATCTCTGGTTGTTGGGTCAGAAAATGTAATAATAACAAGTCTCCCTCCAATTGCTCTGACTTGAATATTGTGGATCCCTTCCTTAATAAAAACCAATTTCAAATCCTTTGGTGACAGTAATCTTTTGATTTTGGCAATTTCACTTCTAAAGAGCTATCCATTTCCAGTGGGTTTGATGGGGATTTTTAGGGATTTTGGTTCAGAACATCCATCGAACACTATGGCTGCATTCCTTGCTTCACCTTGCTTACTTGATTCAGCCTCACCTTTCCTTCTCCAAACTTTTTTCCCTCTTTCCTTCTCCAACCACCCGTTTCTTGTTGCTCTTCTATTATCACCAAATTGTGGGTTATGATTCTTGGGGTTAGATTGATCGACTCGACCTCTGAGCGTGGTTCTTTGAGGGTTTACACCATATCTGTGCTGAATATTGGGCTTGAATCGATTAGCTTGTGCTGAATATTGGGGATTTTGCTTTCTTACACTGAAAAGGCTCCTTGGGTCTTACTTTTCATCTATTTCCTTCAGAAAACTAGCAAATTTTACTGTTAGTTTGTGACCCCAGTGCCATGAATTATTAACTTCAGCTATTGCTCCCTCTGCATCAATGATCTTGTGAAAGCGAACAAAACCGAAATCTTGCCCAGTGATTTTGCTCTTTTTTTTTTTTGGAATGAACAAATCTCTGATTACACCGAATCTGGAGAAGAGGTTGTATACCCTTATCTTGCGAGTTTGGTGAGGTATTTGTCAACAAAAACTGTTGGGTAGATCCTCGATACATCCCCCATTCTGATTCCCCATCTCTCTTTCCCCATGACTTTTCTGAAAGCCTCCTTACTAACTTGTGGTTATCAAACCGATAGATCCTAAACAGTGATTCAAATGATGGGATGTGGATAAACACAAAATGGTCCTGTAAACACTCTGCAATGGCATCTAAGATCATATTCCAAGTAAAAACCCATGTGCATATGTTGACAATATGATTCTTCTAGCAAACAAAGCAATCAGCTACTCATTTGGCTTGCCCCAAAGCCCCTTTTGTAAAAAAGGATCCTAACAATCTTCAAATTAGGATACCAGCAGAGAGTGTCAACATACAGATTTGGACCCAATTGGTGTAGCCATAAGAACTTCAAGACTTCAATGAATGATGCTAGGATATTATCAATGCTCAATCAGATGGCAGATACCAAATGAAGTGATGCTCCATGAAACCACCTACATCTGGGATCCTAAAAAAACAAACCAATACAAATTGTGTTGAACCCAATGGCTCATAGCTCCCACCAAAACTAGATACAAACACCTCCAATAAACCAGGAGCAAAATCCCATCCATGTAAACAACAAACCCAGCCAGAATAATATAACAAAAAAAGGCATAAAGCAAAACTAAATCCACTTTTTTCTCCTTGAGTAGCATCTTTATTTTTCCCTTTTTTCTTGTTTTCTTAACTCCCTAATGTTCCAGGATAAGATCTTCATGATATTGACAAGCTCAAGAAAGAACTAATGAGAAGTGGGACTGAGTTTACCTTCAGTATCCTTTTTTTCCTGAGCTTCTAATTCCGCAATTTTGCTCATTACTTCAACATCTTCACCATCATATGTGTATACAATAAGCTTGTTCATCTGCCTTATTGTTTGGGCTTCCATAAGAAGAATTTTGTTTCTGTTACTAATCCATTCAGTTGAAACTGACGCAGACACACTCGCTCTCTTGTTTAGGGTTTCATTTGTATGTTATCTTGGCTGATCTTGTAATGAAAAATTGGGAATGAACTGCAGTATGATTCTTGGATTCTTTATGGTATCAGAGCATAAGACCTTCATCTCACAATCCTGAGCCTCTAGCTTCTTCAAAGTTCATCCATGGCGTCCGCTTCGTCAACAACGAATTCTGTCACAGGACCATCGTCTCTAGCATTTCTGGTTACAAATTTTCTCTCTCTTGTCTCTTGAAACTTGATTCCAATAACTATCTCTTGTTGTGCACTCAAGTTCATAATGCTACTAAGGCAAATGGTTATTTTGGTTACATTGATGGATCCATTGTGTGTCCTCCCACACAAATTAGAAATGCTTCGAATGAATTGATTGATAATCTTGTTTATGCTTTGTGAAGTCTGATAGATAGTCAGTTGTTATCTTGTATAACGACAACACTATCTAGCTCCACATTGTCACATATTTTAGGGATAGAGCATGTTTCACAAATTTGGAAGACTTTTGAGAATTGTTTCAATTCCTTGTCAAATGCTCATATTCATGACCTAAAATAGAGACTGTACAATGTCACCAAATCTAGTACTATAGAGGAACATATAGATCAAATCAACAACTGGTCACAACAGTCGGTTGTTGTTGGATGTAAAATTGATGATGATGACCTAGTGTTCTATACTCTACATGGTCTTCAAGGAGAATTGGATCATTTTACTTCATCAATTCGTCTAAGAGGAGGTGAACCTTTACAGTTTGATGAACTCACTGCTATGTTAAATTCTGAGGATCGTCATGTAAGACGACATACTTCTTCTTTTGGAACTGCTAATGTTTTTGTGGCTACATCAAAATCTCAGAGTAAAGTTGGCCAGTCATCAACTCAACCTCAGAATTTAGGATCTCAGAATTTAGGACATGTTTTGGCTCAACATGTGGAGTTTGTACCCAACATGTTTAAGAATCCTTCACCTCCAGTGTTTCACCAACAAAGTTTTCTACCTAGTTCTCAATCTTCTCAAGGACATGTTCAGTATTTTCCTAATGGAGGGAGTTTTAGTGGTAACAGTGGTTCTATTAGAGAACTAGTGACAGATGTAGGTCTCTTTGTCAAATTTGTGGGAAGACTAATCACAAAGCTTCCATTTGCTATTACAGGGCTAATCTTGACTACACACCAACATTTTCTCGTGGGAGTCAATGGAGACCTAGGGGCAACAATTCTCAATCTTGGAGGAACTATCCTTGGAATAATTCTTGGAGATCCACACCTTCACCTTATACTGGCAACATACCACCACAAGTTCCACAAGCTCGTCTGTCTCTTAGGCCTTCTACACCACCATACTTGACTGTTTCATTCTCATATCTAGTATTCTTTCCCTCGGAATTCTCAATTTTTTCCAGCCTCTACTCTCAGTTTCCTCTCATTTCTCATCCATATATTGAACCACCACCTTCCTCCACACCATTTGCATTCACTATAACTCAACCTCCACCATAGTTTCATTCTCAACCCAATCACAATGCTTAGTTCTTTGACATCGTGACACCAATCATGTTGACTAATAATCTCAATGACTTAACTCAGCGGCTTAACTTAGCATCAACCTTATACTACAGGACAATGAGTCATGGTTGGTAATGGCACTACTGTAGACACCCCAAAAATTCTTGTTCATATCCCCGATGATGAGCAATAAAAGTACAGAACCGCATTTGAAACAATACCTAAAAGGTCAACTTTAGGTCAACTGTGTCGCATGATACAAAGAGGCCCAATCAGCAGTCACCTTCCAGGTGGGCCAGACTATAATCACGCAAGTGACTTTGATAGTAACACACGTGACTTTTACTATCACAAACGTGACTATAACTGTAACATGCGGCCTTCTTCCACTGCCTGACCAAGTGGGACCAGACCAAGTCACGTACGTTACTACATAAGTACGCACGTGACTATACTTGTAGCCCACAGTATTGTGGTAGTAACGCAAGGTACTTTGTTACTTGTGCCAGAACTTTTTGGCCGTTTAATGACCACCCTTTTGTAAGAAAATTTCAGCCGATATTCTCTGCAGAAGAGAGGGGCTGTGATCTTAGCCCACCTTAGCCCATCATAGCCCACAACGGCTTTATATGCTCACAAAGCAAAACATCGGCCGAAATTTCCTTTAAATACCCCGAGGTTTCGAACGACAAAGAGTGTCACGTCCCGCCATCCTTAGACCCCTCATTAGGGATCGCGACACGTGACCAGCCAACAAGGTCTTCATACATAACCAAATGGGCTCAAGAATAAAGTGCTTTAATTAAGAAAATAAATTCTTAATTTTCTCATCCGTTACATTCTTCCCCTCTTAAAAGAGTTTGATCCCCAAACTAGCGTATCTTAAGTATCAAATTAATAAGGATACTGGAGTGGGCAAAACCTGATTACCCCTAGTAAAGGGCGTAGCACGTGCCTTAGTCGTTCACCACGAGAGGGTGAGTAGCTCGGCACCACATAGGGAGTCCTTGAGCCCTATGCCGAGCTGGTTTGGCCATGAATAAGGCTAGAATAATAATGAGTAAAATTAATGCCCCAGGATGTACCAGCTCGGTATAAGTCGTAGGGGATGCCCCTGATATGGCCGAGCTGGAGAGGCTACGAATATAGCTTAAAAAGCATTATGGAAATACATAGTTCACCTCGGCGTAGTGAACTGAACTATGTATGAGTTATTCCGAGCTACGTGGAAGCACGGCGCCGCCACGAGTAGGGCGGTGAGACATTCCAGAATATTCTAGAGCGGTTCCTTATGTGATAAGGGAGCAATCCCATGAAATAAGGGATTGATATGGGAAGTCCTAATGTGATTAGGAGTATACCCCATATAGGAAATAATCCTATATGGAAAGAAAGACCTTTGCTAAACGAGATCTAGCAGGATGTGGGGGCCCGTCCCCTAGTAGGAAAATCCTATTAGGAACGGGATTCCTAAAGGAAATAGGAAACAGGGGACACGAGATGCCTAAGATGATGAACGTCTACACCTATAAATACAAGGCAATAACCATAACAAAAGGTACACTGTGAAACCCCTTTTTCATACGCATTGTGATTTGAGAGTTCAAGTACGAGATACTAACTTAGGCATCAGATGGCCTTTGCCGACGAGAGGCAAAGGTGCTCTAACCCTTTTTCTGTCTTGCAGATTTAGGGTTGAATCAAGGAAGCACGTGATCCAGGGCTACGTGGATTTTATCCCCGTACAGATACTTCTCTCGATTCTCGTCCTCTCACCAAATTTTAGTAACACCAAGGTGTTTAATTTTACATATCATGATTTATTATTATAAATTATGCCTAATCAAGTACATGATCTCTATGTGTGTGTGATGTGACGTACCCAAGTTATGTTTGCATTGTGTATCACATGCATGATTTAAGTGCTATATGGTAAGGGGAAAAAAAAAATATTTGATGTTAGGGGTCATTGTGAAAATATGGTAGGGTCTCTATTTTAAGATAATAGTAAGTGAAGGAGTTAAAGGATACAAGTTGAGTTAACTTGAAGTGCAAAGGAATGTGAGTAACCTCATACATTGAAACGAGAAATTTTATGAATTCTTGTTCTATGAAAAATGCGATTTATGAAGTGATATGTCTACGTGTTTTAAGTGATTTGTTAATATGTGATATGTATACAAAACATGTACGTACGCCATGCCTATGCTTTATCTTATGTGCCCGCTGATGGTTTCCATAATAGCCAGCAATACGTGCCCACTGGTGGGTTCCATAATAGCCAGGATTATGGAAGGTATGTGCTCGCTTGTGCCTTCCTAGAAGGTTCCATAATATCCAGGTATGTGCCTTCTTGGAGGGTTTCATAGTATTCAGGTACGTGCCCTTGCTGATGGGTATCATAATAATCGGCTGGGATCCCGATATACGTCATGTATGTATGTGGTACGCATTGTGGTATTGGCTATGTGTTTGTTTTCAGGAAGTTCAAGTTTTCATGTGAAATGTGACATGACTTTTCAAACGTGTAGAACCTCATTTTATATGTGTAATTTAATTGAAAACTCAAATCATAGTATGAGCTCTACTCACTGAGCTTTCAGCTGACGGTATATTTACCAATTTCGGGCAATAGAGTTTGATAGTTGAATGCTTTGAAGTGAAGTTGTAGACACCCCGATTTTGACCTGAGAAACTTATCAAGCATTCCCGATGATGAAATAGACCAATCGTGCATACCTTGAGGCTAAGAACAAGGCTTGAACTCACCAAACCACCCTAAACCATTCTAAACCCTCCTAGAACAACCTTAAACCAACTGAAATGACCAAAATACCCTTCAAACGATTCAAAATGCTCTTCAAAATAAACTTAAGTCTACATCATCGTCTAGTATGTTCAAAACCCTATTTATTGATATATAATATGTCTCAATCTGTTTTGAAATGAGGGAGATGTGCAAGTTTTACCAAAATGACTTGATTTCCCGACCTTCTGAGGGTAAAATGGTCACACACTTTTATGTACAAATTATCTTGGGTTCAAAACACTTGGGTTAGAAAGTCGACTCAATAAGCTTTCCAACGCTTCAAACCACGTATAAAACGAAGTTTGGTAACACCCGAGGCATCCCCGCAAAGTTTGGCCTACAGACCCTTTGAGCGCTCAAACCCTGCGCGAACCAAAAAAATTTCAAGGTATCTTTCAGCTAGTTTTCTAGCTAAACTATGGGCTCCTCCTGGTTTCTAAGCTTCTTTCTCTCTTCAAAAATTCCTCCAACAACACCTCCCTCTCCAATTTGACTTTCAAATTCAAAATCTCATTTTCCCTCTCACTCTCTCTCTTTATAAACCACCATCCACCTATTGTTTAAGGACTCTTTAGCTAATCATCTCTCTCTAACACACTTCTACAGCCCTCTCCACTCTCTGTCATCACTTCAATCACGTTTTAGCCTCTCTCTCCTCCATAGCCACCATACTCCATCATCTTCAAGCTCAAAAACACCTTAAAACTTCATCTCTAAGCCCAAATACATATGGGTGTGTAAAGAACCAACTGATTAACCTCACTCTCTCACTCTAAACCTTCATTTCCAGACCCTCTCCTCTATTATCATCCATCTATTGAAGCTCAATCATCCTACACCCACAAAACCCACTTGATCATCATCATCTAAGCTCAAATACTCCATCATCCACTCAATCAATCATTCAATCAACCTAACATTCTTCTCTCTCTGTTTAAAATGTCACTCATATAGCCCATAAACACAACCACTACCCATCCATTCATCAAACCCCAAGTTCAAGCCTTGATCATAACCAAAAAGGTAGAAGAGCATGTGAAAAATCACGTTTCGGTCATCGTGAGGGAGACCAATGAGTTCGTGGAGGTCTTATATATCTTCCATGAGCTCACAAGGTCCTAAATATCTAGAATAACAAACTTCAAAAATCTCAGCTCAAGATAGCTTGAGCGCTCAATGTCCGTACATTGAGCACTCAAACTATCTGAACTTCTTTCATGATTTGTAGCTTCTGATCATCTTTGATGATGATACCCTCTTCCTTATGATTTTTAATGGGTTAATATTCTCTCAAATCTGTCTATTTTGCTTTTGATCAATGATCAAAGACCCTAAAAGTCATAAGGATGATGTTGATCATCATCAAACCCATATTGGTGTTGTTTCGTGAAATGAACAGAAAGATCATGTACTTTTGCACAATAATGAGATGATTTCAGTATGTACTAACATCAAAAAGTGGACAGAAGCTCCAAAAACCCACAACCCTTGGATGGGGGTTTGAGCGCTCATACCTCCCTCATTGAGCGCTCAAACTCCGTCTTGGTTCATATTTGCTTTTTGTTTATTTCAAGTCTATGTTCTGTTTCTAGTTCAATGCAGTGTGTGTGTGTGTGTTGTTGTTTGGCAAAGTCAACCTGATCCTCTCTTCCACTCATTCTAATCATGCTTACGCATGACCCAAAACTCATTTCCCACTTGTGTGGACACCTCAAGTTTATTTTATTCATGTTCATGAAGTTTCAATCTCTTGTGCATCATCATACATCATTTTAAACTTGTTCATGGTCCAAATGAGGGCAGAATGGTATAGAAACACTCAAATCCAGTAGATGGTTTGAGCGCTCAATGCAACCCTTTTGAGCGCTCAAACTGTCTTTTGGTCCATCAAGTATTTTCATCATCCAAGCTCATCCACTGTACTTTGAGTGTTCTGGAATGCTTTTAAACACTGAATCCTCATTCCTTCTGTACTGTTTACCTCATTTGGTTCATTGATAAGCTTCAATATGTGTTATTATGGTCATATCATACTATTTAATCATCCAAATTCAGATTTCAAGCAGTTTACAGTATGTGAAACATGTTTTCATTGAACCAGAAGCATCATAAGCATGTGTGAGTGAGCAGGAGTTTGAGCACTCGAACCCCCAGTTTGAGCGCTCAAACCACTGAAAGTGGATCATATTGGTTTAGCTTGTTTTACGTACTGTTCATGCTATTTCAATTCTTAGTCTCTGTTAATCATGTACTAACATTGTTGTTTGATGTTTTGTGTCTTAATTAGTTCGTACTTGCATTTCATCATCACTCATGTAGTTCACAATGCACATGCATACACCGTAATCCATTATTGTGTTCATCAGCATTACGTGCCTCCCATCCCCCAATCCCCGTACTTGTTCATGGTTGAATTGCATACATTTCATATGATCCCACAAAAGCCAAGTAAAGACCGGTCTTCGAACCGGGCGAGGGGGGTGTCGTAAAAGCATACACCGTAATCCATTATTGTATTCATCATCATTACGTGCCTCCTATCCCCCAATCCCCGTACTTGTTCATGGTTGAATTGCATACATTTCATATGATCCCACAAAAGCCAAGTAAAGACCGGTCTTCGAACCGGGCGAGGGGAGTGCCGTAAAACCCTTCCCCTCTCGTAACTGAGCTCCCGAACCTAAGATAATATGGTGATGACAGGCCAGTATCCAAACCTTATCCTAAAAATGAGGCACGAGTCAATCGAGTTCGGTTCCTCGGGGACAATCCGCTAAAACCCGAGTGGCGACTCCGAATCGATGAGAAATCTCCGGAGGGGCGTCCATAGAAGTGTTTTGTGTAAAGTTGAACTACATGGGATGTTTTTCATATGGAGTAGAAGTACTAAAAAGACTTGTAGTTTAGCATGTTTCGCGATAGTCTCTTTTATGGACAAGGATATATATATATATATATATATATATATATATATATATAGGTTAATCTTCTAGTCCAAACCTCCCGAAAATAAGGAAAAAATGATTTTTTTTGTTTTGCAAATTATTTTTGGAAAATCCGAACCGTCGGATCGGATCTTCAAAAAAATGCTCGGATCATGGAGGTCCGGAAGTCCAAAGTTCAAACTAAAATTGCTCCATATATATATATATATAGAGTCCCGATCTAATCCGGGAATCCCGGATCCGGGACTCCACCTTCCCGATATTTTTTTGAAAATCCGAGCCGTCCAATGTGTTCAAAAGGTGTTTTCAAGGGTCCAAGAGGGAAATCTTCAAAAAAAAATACCGGGAAGGGCTGGCTCGGATTTCCCAAAAATAATTTTTAAAAGCATCAAAACACCAAAAAACCTCCCATCCGGGATCCTTGATTGGATAATTGCCATATATATATATATACGAAAAAAAAGGTTTTCTTATCCACACCTCCCGGAAATAAGAAAAAAAAGGTTTTTTTTGTGTTGCAAATTATTTTTGGAAAATCCGATCCGTCCAATGTGTTCAGAAGGTGTTTTCAAAGGTCCACGCGGTATACAGTTTTTGCGAAAACTGCTTGGATCAAGCCCTTCCCGGTATTTTTTTTTTTTGAAGATTTCCCGCGTGGACCCTTTAAAACACCTTCTGAACACATTGGACGGATCGGATTTTCCAAAAATAATTTGTATAAAAAGTCCGGAAATCAAAAGTCCGGATTAGAAAGAAACCCATATATATATATATAGGTTCCACTTCCTATCCGGACTTTTCATTTCCGGACTTTTTATCCAAAATTTTTTTTGACGATCCGATCCGTCCAATGTGTTCAGAAGGTGTTTTCAAGGGTCCTCGCGGAAAATCTTCAAAAAAAAACACCGGGAAGGGCTTGATCCAAGCAGTTTTCGCAAAAATATATAAATACAGTTTTTGCGAAAAACTGCTTGATCAAGCCCTTCCCGGTTTTTTTTTTTGAAGATTGTCCGCGTGGACCCTTGAAAACACCTTCTGAACACATTGGACGGATCGGATTTTCCAAAAAAAAATTTGCAACACAAAAAAACCCCATTTTTTCCTTAAATCCGGGAGTGTGGATAAGAAGTTTGGCCTATATATATATATGTCAGGAACATGTATTGGATGCTTTAATGGGACGGTTAATGTATGTATGCTCTGGACCAAATGGGTAGTGCTAATTTCACTTGATCTTGTTGTACTTGCTTTCTCTGGGACCCCATAAGTATAATCAAAGTTTTACTACTTCCACAAGTGTTTATTTATTTTCTTAATTAAAGCACTTTATTCTAGAGCCCATTTGGTCATGTATGAAGGCCTTGTTGGCTGGTCACGTGCCATGATCACTAATGAGGGGTCTAGGGATGGCGGGACGTGACAGAGGGTATCAGAGCACAATCCTGAACTACAGGATAGGAGCCACCTCTAGAATCTGCAAGAGCCACCTCTTGAATCCCGGAGTGGGAACAAAATGCAACACAGAACTAAGTGTTATACCTCCCGGGGGAAGGTCGTTGGGCCAATATGCAACGAGGACGTTGCATCATAAGGCGGGAAGAATGTAACAGACTAGGATCCACCTAGATGCAACGGAGTTCTATGATATAAGAGAATAGATCATGCCCTAACTTGCACAAGTCTTTTTAAAGCCGTGTGGGAGTCAAAACTCATTGGAACTTCACAGTTAAGCGTGCTCACCCTAGAGCAATCCTAGGATGGGTGACCTACTGAAAAGTCTAAGGAACTTGGGCGGCCAAAGCGGACAATATTGTGCAAGGCGGGCGGATCGTTACAAAGAGAGGAGAGAACCATAAAAGAACCTCTCGAAACATGTTCGAAAAAGCCTCTCTCATATTCTAAAACCTCTCTTCCTATTATCTCATACTCCGATTACTCCAAAGATTTCAAAAATCCAAAAAAAAAATTGGATCAAAGATTCCGCCAAAACTTTCTCAAACAAGTTCAGTCCGAACCAAATTCTAATTTTTTGACGCCTAGCACCGAACGACGTTACAATTGGAAGATTATTCGTTGCTGCTTGCGACCTTGGATTGTATTTTCAATATTATTTCCCCAAGCATAGGGTTTAGGCCGGTGATAGCATGATATCTAGAGACCGAATGCGCTGAGCGTGATGGTTGATTCGCGAATGTTGGTTTTAGCCTTAAAGCGACAAACTTGGCTTTGTAGTTTGGGGGTGGAATTCACTTAATTTCGTGAATGACGCGAAATTAAAAAGACTAATTAAAATAAGGCTAAGTCAAAGGGTTCACAACACCCATGCCTTAGGCCGATTCATTCTCCTCTAAGATAACCGGCTCGGGGACGTCGTTAAACGACCCCCCAAACGGAAGATTTGGTTTTTAAACTCGTTTGATTAGAAATGGTGTTTCTCAAAGAGTAGGATTCTTGTGCCATTTATACAAACATTTTGATTGACATCGCCCTAAGCATCACACGTGCCAAGTAGTCAACCCCTAGGCTACGTGTGATCAAAGAGATTAACAAATCCAAATTTTGATACATAAAATTAATCCTAACTCTTTGATTAACAAGCAATGTTTGCAATATGGCGAGGAGAGCGAATTAACCTAAGTCACGGGGTGCTACTTACCCCAAGACCGAGCCTAAAATGACTACTCGATCATTACACTAGTTAAGAAGTCTAGAATTTGGAAGAAAACTAGAAACATGTTGGATAATTCTAAGAACTGATTTTTAGTGAAGATTCTAAGTCTACCTACAACATTAATACTTGAGAAAATCACAAACAACACTTAGAAGGTAGAGATTTCGAAGGAAATAGCTAGAAAAACACGAACACGAATTAACCGATAAAAACGGAAACAAACTAGATTTATATAAAGATCTCAACACGTACTACAACATTAAAGAAGAAGAATTACATTGAATCTAAGTGAAAATGCATGAAAATCTAGAGAGTGTGGAGCACAAACTAACAACAACCTAGGGGAGGTAGAGAGAGAGAGAGAGTAAAATAATAACTACCCTAAAAGACTTAGTTTTGGGCTTATAAAGCCCCAAAAAGTCGTGCCAAATAATTACAAAAGTGTCACTAGATATTTTAGATCGGGCTCAAATTAAAAGTGCAGAAAATTTGCAAGGATACCAATATCCCATTTTTCAGCTACCGGTATCTCTCCTATCTTGACCTTCTGTTTCAGGGATACCGGTATCCCATTTTTCAAGCTACCGGTATCTCTCTTCAAAATGTGAAATTTTCCAGGGATACCGGTATCCCATTTTTCAAGCCACCGGTATCTCTGGGGCTTTTTCTTCTTTCTTCCTTTGTTCATCTCCCGGCCTTTTGGTCTCCCCAAGCCTTGTCCGATGCTTCGTTCTTGGCTCTCGGGGCTTGGTGGCGGAGTGTCACGTGGCCTTGGGTACTCGGATACGCCTTTGGTCAAATCATGGCGTCAAAGCATGCCTTATTCACAAGTTTCACCCGAAACTATCAAAAACACAACTACGCGGGAAATCAAATGATTAAAGCTATGAAATGCATGCGTGTGTGATATAAACGAGAGAGATAAGTCCCTTTATTTACACTATTGGGGGCTTATCAGCTGCCTCAAGTCGTACCAAAGTTTAAGGAAGGAATTTGCTTCAAATGCGTTCATTCGGCGTTATAATTTCCGTTTAAAAGTTTGTAGTTTTAACTCTCTGAGGGGTTTCCGTCAAGTTCAAACCAATCCCGCATATTGTTTTTGGACTTGGTGAACCACACTTGCAACAACGCAGCAAAATGGCAATGTAAAGATTGCCGAAACCTCTAAGACAGTAATGCAGTACTTTTTATGTCGTGCAGTGCTTGTCTACTTGGAGGAATATTCTAGTCCTTTGTTCTTTTTGGCTCTTTCAGTGCCACAAAAGTACTCCGCATCAATCAATCAAATAATGATACATAAACAAATTTCGTGTCACAACCAACCACAACTGCACTCACATGGGGTGTGGGGCCCGCATGTGGGGCCCATGTGGGACCCACACCCCATGTGAGTGAGGTTGTGGTTGGTTGTGGCACAAAGTTTGTGTCACAATCATTTTTGCGATCAATAACTCTCTGGTTCATTTTAAAGTAGTAAAACTCTTTGAAGTATTGGTCTATGTCTTACTGAAATCTCCTTGACAGTCTCATCTCGTGCACCACTGTCTATGTGCCGTGCAGCACTTGTCAATCTCGGAGGAATATTATTTTTTTGACGCCTTATTTCTTTCGGATTTATTTAGTTCCACAGAGAAGTAAAGTGTCTCTTGGTACATTGTCAATGAAATTAGCTCCTTAAAATGTGGACGTATACTTTATTGTTTTTTTTTTTTTAAAGGAATAATTCTCTTAAGATATATTCCAGGAGCTATTTTATTTTATTTTTTATCAAAGATTTGAAAATGTTGTCCACAAAAGTCAAGTGTTGTGCGGCGTTTCCTAATGCTGCATGGAACTACCCAAAACTCAAAGTTCAAAATTCTAAGGGTTTTTTTTTTTTTTTTTTAGGCAGCATTAAACAAACCAACAATTTTTTTTATTATTCTGTTAATTATTATTCGTGTTAGTTCATGTCAATTACTATTATTTATTGCTTATGTGAACAAAGTTGGCGATAAAATGTTTTTGAAAATCCCATAAGTATTTAGTAACGATCGGTTTTATATCGGACGAGTGGGGTACCTTAAAAACCTTCCCCACTCGTAATCTGGCTCCTAAACCCAAAAATTCTCTGCTTTCTGTAGATCAAAAATTCTTTTCCAAATTATCGGCATAAGAGTCATTCAAAATTTTTAAACAGTTTCTTAGATAACAAATCCTTTTTCAAAAATAAAAACCCGGGTGGCGACTCTGAAACTCCTTTTTGAAATATATATATTTTTCTGGTGGCACTGTCCCCAACTACAGTACATGTTACTCACACTGGTAATGGCTTGTTATCTACACATCTTGCTCAATTTCAGCTTCATAATGTATTACATACTCCTCACATCTATCATAATCTCTTGTCTGTTTTCCAGTTTGCTGAGGACAATCATTGTTCTCTTACTTTGAATCTACTGGTTTTGTTATTCACACTCATCAAGTTCTATACAGGGGTCCTTGTCATAAGGGACTCTACCCTCGACCTGCTCTAAGACCAACTCTTCTTCTCATCCACATGCTCTTGTTAGTACCTCTTCTAGCACTTGGCATCATAAGTTATGTCATCCTAGCTATCCTTTATTTTAGTCCGTAATAAACCAATTTGATTTGCCTGTAATAAAACCATGTCATGTGGATTGTGAAAGTTGCCATGTGAGCAAAGAGTCACAAGCTTCAATTTCCTTTATCTTGTACTGGCACAATTGCTCCTTTGGAACTTTTTCATATGCGTGTTTAGGGTCCTGCTCCTATTCCTTCTTTTAAAGGGTTCAGGTATCACTTGCTTATCATTGATGGCTTTACTAGGTTTTCTTGGCTTTTTCCAATGCACTACAAGTCTTATTCTAAAGTAAAAATTGCACAGTTTAAAGCCTATCTTCATAACTAAGAATATTAGAGCAACTTCAACCCATCTCTATTTCTCCAAAATGGAGAATGGATGTGACACGTTGAGGGGAAATTTTGTAATTAATGTCATATTTTCTTCACTTTTTGTACTTTTTGGGAGAATCTTGGAGGGGCCCATCATACTTTTTGTACTTCAACCCATCTTTATTCCTCCAAAATGAGATTTGGTTCTCTATATTTGGAGGATCAAAATAGTTTTGGAGGACCAAATCTCTAAAAAAGACAATGGGTCCCTCCAAGATTCTCCAAAAAGTGAAGAAAAGAGGACATTAATTACAAAATCTCCCCTCAATGTGTCACATCCATTCTCCATATTGGACAAATAGAGATGGGTTGAAGTTGCTTTAGGACACAGTGGTGGCTCCAGGAATTTTGAATAGGGTGTTCAACAATTACATTAACCCTACTAACTCTATTAATTAGCCATATATACACATTTTTTTAATATTAATTAGTTTGAATAATGAGACCAAATAATACGAAAATACGTAAAATATGTGTCACTAATGCATGTTCTCGATAAATTCTATTTTTTAGGCTAAGTAAAATTAAACCGGCACATAAATACATTAGTTTTTATGGTAAGAAATTGTTTGGTGAATAGGTTCACCCAGATTTTATTTTATTTTTTTATGTATACTCGTATTTTTGGAGATATAGGATTGATTGTTGTTCAGAGAAAAGTCAGAGCACGGTATCGATACCAATAGATATTTTTTGCTCTCTCTATTTTTTAAACTTTCTGTCATTAAGAGTATGTATTTTGTTTGAACTAATATATTAGGTTTCCTGAATTGACGAATATTCACAGAATAGAATAAATGTTCAAACAAACTCGAGATAAAATTATTACATATAATATAAAATGTAAAAGAGTTTAAATTGTTTAATTGACCATTTATGGGAAGCTATGAAGCCTCTTATGGCTTTTAATTGAGTTCTTTGCATTGGATTAGTTTGTGGGCTGATTTTTAGAGGCTGGTCGTTCAATTTTTTTGGGTTTGGTGTTCAAATATTTACGCGAGGGTCTTCAAATAATTTTAGCTTGGGTGTTCAAAAACGAAAAAACTTAAATAAAAGTATAAAATATTACATATATTCTAAACAAAAAAATCTGTTTAGGGTGTTCAAGTGAGCACCCTAAATACAATGTAGAGCCACCTATGTTAGGACAGATAATGGTGATGAATTTGTCAACAATTAGCTGACTACATTGTTTCTTTTTGTTTGGGATTATACGTCAAACATCTTGTCCTCATACCCCTGAATAGAATGGTCTTGTTGAAAGAAAGCATAGGCACTTAATTGAGACCACCATGACCTTACCAACTCGAGCTCACATGTCTACCAAATTTTGGCTTAAAGCTCTCCTCAAAACAGTTTACTTAGCTAATCGTTTACAACATTCCTCTCTGAATTTTGAAATTCCTTATGTTCTTCTATACAATCTCAAACCTGATTAGTTCTTGGTTAAAACCTTTTGGGTGTGCTTGTTTCCCTTGGCTTAAACCATACAATTCTCATAAATTGTGTCCTAAATCTACTTCATGTGTTTTTCTTGGGTACTGTGACAATACCAAAGGTTATAAATGTATTAATCCTAAAACTAATAGATTGTATATCTCCAGACATGTTAGATTTTTAGAAACTGTTTTTCCTTTCGCTCTTTCTAAGTCAACTTCTGTTTCTAGTTCTACTCCTCTCTCTTTAGACGTTCCACTCATAGAGTTTTCTAATTCTACTTCTTCTGGCTCTCCTTCTTCATCCTCTTCTCATAGCATTCCTCATCTTCCTAATGACTTTTCTACACCTATTAAAGTTTCCTTTCTTGTTTCCTATCCTACTTTTTCAACACCTGCTCCTCTTATTGCCCTTGCTTCATTGTCTTTTTCACCTTCAGTTTCTTCTATTTCCTAAGCTCCACTTCATGTTTCTATTCCTTCTACTTCTACTACTGTTCCTATTTGTCCTTCTTCTTCCTCCTCTGTTCATCCCACGACTACTAGGGCCTCCTTTGGGTAAAAAACTTAATCCAGCTTTTTGGTTTTTTGGGATACAAAAAACCAGAGTGCTTTGGGTAATAATCTTAATCCAAAAAATCAGAGTGCTTTGGGTAATAATCCAATAATCCAGATTATTCGTTTGTCCTTATTCAAATTCTTTTTGCATTCGTTAGTTTTGCATCAAGATTTTGTGGTTTCTGGATTCCTCTCAACGAGACGAATCTAACAAGTATAAAATTATGGTCAGAACTCAAAATTTTTTGAATAAGGACAAACGAATAATCCAATAATCCATAATCTGGATTATTAGCCAAAGGAGGGAATAATTTGGATTAAGTTTAAGAAAAAACCAAACTGATTTTTTGGATTATTTGACAAAAAACCAAAAAACCAATAATCTGGATTAAGTTTTTTACCCAAAGGAGGTCCAAATCTGGATTAGGTCCAAATCAGGTGTTCAAAAACCCAGGTGTCCGCTTTCTCTTTTGACTGTAAATTCTGAACCTCCACTTCCTATAACTGAACCTTTTTCACTTTTCTGAGGCAGTCAAGCATTATGTGTGGTAGAAAGCCATGGCAGAGGAATACAAAGCTCTAGTGGAGCAGGGTACTTGGTCCTTGGTTCCTCCACCTGCCCATGGTCATGTTATTGGTCCACAATGGATCTATAAAATCAAAAAGAATTCTGATGGAATTGTAGCTTGATACAAAGCTAGATTAGTTGCTAATGGTAATCAACAAGCTGAGAGCATTGATTATTTTGAAACCTTAAGTCCTGTTGTGAAACAACCTACAGTGAGTCGTTTTGGGTATAGTTGTGCATCATAATTGGCCTCTTAAACAACTTGATGTCTCTAATGCTTTTCTCCATGGTTTATTGGATGAAGAAGTTTATATGAAACAGCCTTTGGGGTTTAAAGATCCTAATCATCCAGATTATGTGTGCGAACTGTCCAAGGCCTTGTATGGTCTTAAGCAAGCACCAAGAGCTTCGTTTGTTATGTTCTCCACGTTTCTTTTGAGCACTAGTGTTACTAATAGCACTGCAGATTCTTCTTTGTTCATTATTTCCCAAGGTTTATATTTGATCTACTTGTTGGTCTGTGTTGATGATATTATTGTTACTGGCAAGTGAAAACAACAATTCTAAGGCCATAACTGACCTTCTTGCACTTTGGGGTCTCAATTTTCTATGAAAGACTTGGGGAACCTTCATCACTTTTTGGGCATTTAAGTTACAAGACATCAGTCAAGGTTGTTTCACACTCAAACCAAATATGCCACAGAGATTCTGCAAAAAGCTGGTATGACTGACTATATACCTTGCTTCTCCCATCCTCCGTCAAACCTCCTCTTTTACATGAAGCTTCTATGTTTCATGATGTTTCTTTACATATAACTTTAGTGGGGAGTCGATAGTATCCTACACTCATAGACCTGAGCTTGTTTTTTCTATTAATGTGGCTTGTTAAAAACATGCATGCTCCACTTTTGAGTCCTTTTATAGCTATCAAACAGATTTTAAGGTATATCAAGGTCACTTTGTGTCATGGTCATGGTCCTTCGTCTCTTATTGCTTACTCAAACAAGGATTGGGCTGGTGATTATTTGGATAGCAGATCCACCACAGCTTTTGGGGTATTTCTTGGTCTTAATCTGGTTTCATGGTGTGCTAAAAGCAACACACTGTTGCTAGAAGTTCAACTAAGGCCGAATAGTGTGCTCTTGCTCATACAACTGCAAATCTTATTTGGATACATCAGGTGTTGACAAATTTATTAGTTCCTTTATCTCTTCCTCATGTGATATGGTGTGACAATCAGTCAGCTATTGCCTTGGCCTCTAATCTTATTTATCATGCTCACACTAAGCACATTGAAGTGGACTACCATTTCATTTGTGAGAAGGTTCTTAGCAAGCATATCAGTGTTCATTATAATGGGAGTACAACATAAATTTGCAAATGTTTTCACTTAACCTTTGTCTGTTGGCAGAGATTTTCTATTACTTACTAGCAAACTAATGGTTGGTCCTTCGCCATCCATTAGTTTGAGGGGGGATGAAAGTGTGTCACACCCAATCAAACCCCTGAAATGAATCACTACAACAAAATTATCCTATCGCGACAATTTGATATCCTCGCCAAAGCCTGGAATTTCCTCGCCAATAGTTTTTGCGAGGAAAAATTTCCTCGCCCCATTTCCTCGCCTATACAGCGTCGCAAAAGGTATTGGCGAGGAAAAAATACATTTCCTCGCTTATTCTTATACAATTGGCGACAAAAATTTTCCTCGCTATATCTTTTCCTCGCAAAACAAATGCCGCGTTAAGAAGATAGGCGAGGAAATTTTTCGTCGCCATTTACAGTTTTGGCGAGGAAAAATTTCCTCGCTAAATGGTTCGAAAACAAAAAACTGACGTGCTTCTTGCACCTTTGCAAGCGCCCCAACTCGAACTCGCGACCTCTCCGTTAATTAACACAAACACCTAACCACCGCACCAACCTCCTGTCCATGAAACATGTTTATAAATCAAATATATGAACCTTTTAGACGTCTTTTCACCTCTCTAATTTTTTTTCTTTAATCTCTATTATGATTCTCACTAATTTTAATTCTTGTGAACAGTTTCTCAAAATTTGTTTCCCGAATCCTAATTCTTATTTCATTTTTTTTTTTTTATAAACTTCTCATATTTTTTCCTCATAATTTCTTATATTGTTTAGATTAACTCAACTTGATGAAAGGTTAATAAAAAAAAGATGATTGTGAATTGAATCTAACAAAAACCAAATAAAATGACTTTATAGACAATGATGTCCCTAATCATAATTTCCTGATAAAAAAAAATAACACGACGATAGAAATCACTGAAACTTTTCGTCGCCCTTCTATTTTTTTAAAAAAATATTCGTATCAAGATTACAACTTATTTTAAAAAAATTATCTTCTTTGGGTCAATTCTCTCATCATTTTAATTGTTCCTCTCTACGAAAGGAAAATAACAATCAATTGTAGAGCTCAGAACTACTTCACAAAGTTTTCATTTCCAATTACTACAAGAAAATTGGCAAAAATATATTAATTACCAATTAAACACGTTGGCAAGGAAGTTTTTTCTTCTCTCATTGATCATTTATGAAATTTATATTATGGTAGTGAGCACATAATACACTTAATTATCTCACCATTGTGGCAATATCGATATAGGTACAATACTAATACTTCCTCCATCCCTTTTTAGATGTCTCCATTGGGAAACGTGTATTTTTGTGGATGTAAAAAAATGTATTTCGGTAGATTTATTTTAAATTTTTTGTACCCCAAATTAAAATGCGCCATGAGTACTTTAATTTAGTGTAAAAAAATTTAAAAATTACACAGAAAAATACTTTTTGGGGGTTTAAAAATGCACCTATTCCAATAGTGGATACTTAAAAAGGGACGGAGGGAGTAACAACTTATACATCAAAAGTTCTGTAGTACTAAAAGTTATTTTGTCACTCGAAATCATCACTAGGCAACAAAATACGATTTTGTAACTCAATGTGTAAATTTGGCGAGGAAATAATAATTCGTCACCAAATGCAAATTTTTGGCGAGGAAATCTTCATTTTCGTCGCCAATTAGTTCTATTCGGCAAGGAATTATTATTTCCTCGCTAAATGTTACCTTTTGGCGAGGAAATTAGTTTCCGTCGCTAGAAAAGGCGACGGAATCCATTTTCCTCGCCAAAAGGTAATATTTGGCGAGGAAATCGATTTTCATCGCTTGATTTTGTCGCGGTATGCCAATTTTGTTGTAGTGAATCTGTTGTATTGTTGATTGTTGATATTAGTTAGAAGGGGGATGATGTATGTTAGTCAGAGTATATAGTGGGTAGGGTTAATCTAGAAAATATAAAAGCATTTTTCATTTTTGCGACTCTCTCTCTAGTTTAGGGTTTCATTTGTATTTGACCTCTGCTGATCTTGTAATGTAAAATTGAGAATGAAATGTAGTATGATTCTAGGATTCTTTAGCCGGTTCCCGGTATGTACCAGTGTATCCGCTGGTTCAGCCGTATCAGCCGAGACGACCACCGTAAACAAAGGAAAAAGAAGGTTATGGATGATTGATGATTTGATGGGCTCCATAATTCCACGATGATTTCGAGAAGAAAGAGGGGCGGGACCAAGGAACCCAACGTCGATCTCTGATTCCATGTCGAACTTCTCTAATGCAAGGAGTGAATGGCGTTGAGGATTTTCACAGAGAGAGAGAGAGAGAGAGAGAGAGAGAGAGAGAGAGAGAGAGAGAGAGAGAGAGAGAGAGAGAGAGAGAGAGAGAGAGAGAGAGAGAGAGAGAGAGAGAGATGAGTGATGAGTGATGAGAGTATGGTGGAAGGCTAGAGTAAAACACATATACCGGAGAGAGAGAGAGAGAGAGAGAGAGAGAGAGAGAGAGAGAGTTTGAAACATAAAAAAGAAACATGAAAAGGGCATCCAACGGATGAGATCTGTCTGGTTCACTGTTGAAAATGATGTTCAAAACAGTGTACCAGGCGGATCTCATCCGTTGAATGTCTTTTCATGTATTGTACTAGGGCTCGCTCGTTTTGAAAGGAGTGTTAGGTCGTAATTGAAACACGTGACCTTCTCTTGGGGAAAACAAGCAGCTCTGCTCTGATAATAAATTTAAAAAAGGAAGAAAATATGCATGTGGGCAATGACTGTGGTGGCGGAAAAATTATTCATTGCAAGTACAAATATCTTCGTTCTAGACAGACTTTTAAAGTATATTGACATTTACATGTGGAAAAAAGATTCTAAGGATTTTTTCCGCAGAAAATAATATGTATTTATATGTCTTAAGATTGTTTAATATGTGACAAACTAAGCCAATGAGAGAAAAAATATATATATCATAAAGTTTTATAATGATTTTAAAAAAATCATGATATTTAAAATTATGGATTTTACACTCCCTGCTCAGAAGGATTCTTTAACTCCGAGAAAGACAGAGAGAGAGTCAGAGATATCTCCAATTCATCTACAAGCTGCAGATCAGAAGGGGGGGGCCTTTTTGTTAATTTGCTCTAAGTAGCAAGTAGGTACTACAAATGGAGAAACAAGTTCTAGATTACACGTTGGTACCAATATGCGTACTGATTATGGCGGGATACCACATCTGGCTCCTCTATCAGGTCGTGAACCATCCCTCCACCACCGTCATCGGTTTTCACGCTTTCAACCGCCGCTTCTGGGTTTCTGCTATGATGGAGGTGAGGTCCCATGCATCATGCACCATTTTCTTATTTAATTCATTCTCTTCTCATTTCTTCTTCTTCAAGATTTTTTCCACCCAGTTGTCATTGATAAATGTAATCTGGACTAATTACCATGTTGCATGTGGATGATACAGTATATATTTATATATGGTTGCATGCAGGGCTCACCACAGAACGGGGTTTTGGCTGTGCAAACCTTGAGAAACAACATGATGGCGTCAACCCTATTGGCATCAATGGCGATCATGCTATCCTCACTAATCGCCGTCCTTATGAGCAACCACGGAGGTTACAGAACCTCCCCCGGCGGATTCGTCTACGGAGACAACAGCGACCAAATACTAACACTGAAATTCTTCTGCATATTAGTGTGTTTCTTGTTAGCATTCTTGTTCAACGTCCAGTCCATTCGGTACTACAGCCACGCCAGCATACTCATAAACGTCCCACTAAAGAATCACCGGGGAAAGAGTCTTCATTTGACGGTGGACTATGTCGGGAGGATCGTGAACAGGGGATGGTATTTCTGGGCACTGGGTCTGAGGGCTTTTTACTTCTCTTTGCCTCTGTTTCTCTGGATCTTCGGACCCATTCCAGCCTTTGTTAGCTGCCCAATTCTGGTTTCGATGTTCTATTTTCTCGATGTGACGTTTGACTTTCGTGGGGTTTCTAATGCTTCGGACGACGACTACCACCACCACCAGCAGGATGTAGTGGAGAACAACAACGTAGTGGCAGGGTGATTGATAGATCGACCGGAGATCGACCGGTCACGGTTAATGTTGTTTTTAGTATGCACTTATGTTGTCAAATATCTAGAATATAGTCATTATCATATAATGAAACAAATGCCCCAGAGATGAGGGTGGGACTTGGGAGAAAGCAATTGTTTTTCGTTTCAATTTGCATGGACTCTGGCGTACAATATTGAAATAAGATTACCGTTGAGTTTAGTTACTTGATTTGTTTTTCCTTCATTGCAATTCTAAATGTGACCCGATGTTATTTGTGCTTTGTGTGATGCAAAAACTGAATAGTATTGTACAAAAAAATCGATGAGAGTGAGTGATTCTGAGTCCGATGAGGCGATGAGATTGAGTGATTTTTTCACTAGCAACAAGAGAATGAGAATTTCTTTTTGTTTTTTTCCCACAACTTCCAAATAGACCCTAAATCTCAATGCACTTGTTTGTTTGGAATTTGGGATCCTGTAGTGCGGTGCCGCACTACAGGGTTGTAGTGCCGTGCCGCACATTGTTTGTTCACGCGCGGTTACAACATACAGTTTGAGGAATCTGTTTCTCTCTGTTTTGCACTTGTATTGATGGGTACACTACAACAAATCTGGGAATTCCCAGCGTTTTTCAAACCCCGGGAAAGGTACCCTAAACGCCGGAAAAAGTCATTCCCGGCATTTATCCCGGCGTTTAAACAAGTGTGACCGATACCCCTGTCGGGAATGCTTCCCGGCGTTTATGAAACGCTGGGAATGGTTCCCAGCGTTTTTCCCGGCGTTTGGTAAAACCCCGGGATTGATTTTCTGGCGAACTAAAATCCGGCGCCGGCGACCCCAATGCCGGCGTTTGCAAACCCCGGGAATATTCCCAGCGTTTTTAAAAACCCCGGGAATGGTTCTAATAAACGCGGGAAAATTTTAAAATTTGGCCCCATTCCCAGGGTTTAATAAACGCCGGGAATATTACCGGCGTTTAAAAACCCCGGGAATGGCTATAATAAACGCTGGAAATCTTGACAATGTTAATCCATTTCCAGGGTTTAACAAACGCTGGGAATATTACCGGTGTTTAAAAAACCCCGGGAATGGCTGTAATGAATGCTGGAAATCTTGATAATGTTATACCATTCCCGGGGTTTAACAAACGCCGGTAATAGTTTTTCCCACTAGAAATTTTTTGTATTTTCCTTAATTGTTCTCCTATTTAGCCAACAATTTTTATCCAATACAATACAAATGGCATTAAAACATCTCAAATACATTCACATAAGTTCACAAATAGCCAAATACACTCCGACATATTCAATACCACCATCGAGTCAGAACATGAACCACATAACCGCAAGGCGCGCGAATTCAGGGCCATTGCCCATGCACATGTGAAGGCCCATTATGATCTAACAGTGGTATAAAACAAAAGAGTTAAGTACTTACAAAAGCACGCAAGTATTGGGTTATGTACTTAATGAGTTATTTATTTACACAGGTTGCAAGTTTGATTCATAGTAGACATGCTGTAGTTGCTGGCTTTCCTATATCAATTTCTTTGAAAACAGCAGCTGCCCCAACTTTCGGGAGTGATGATGAAGATTGTGGAGATTCTGAACTACAGAGTGATGCTGGTGGAGGTGGAGGAGCAGGGCCTCTTCACATAATCTGTCAAAACCTGATACAACATTAGGAAGAACATGAATCTTCTTGTTTTGTTAATACTATTGATCCAAGAAAAAAAACAAAGAACTCATTAGTATTTGTCAAAAGTAATATTGTAAAAGTTAGAAAAGCGAAAAGCAAAATACAAAAGCGAATTTAGGATAGCATACATATGCTTATAGTCTTATAGAAGTGCACTATATGGAGAAAGAAATACTTTTTTACCATGCAACTGGGACTCTAAAGAACCATTATCCCCTGAATGCAGTATTCCAGCAGCGAAACTGATGGATTTTGCTCAACCAATCTACCCCATTCTGCATTTTAGATCATAAAATCAAATGGGCATCCATAAACGAAAGCAAAAAGACAGCAAAATGATACCAACGCAAAGACTCCAAATTTGATATCCGGACCTCAAATTCTCTTCTAGCATCCTGGTTCCACTCTTAAGTACTTTTACAGCTGCAAGCAGGTTATCAACCGAGTTTTGTACACTCACTCGAATCCACCCTCACCCAAAACATTGTTTTCCTGGGAATTTTTTGTTGCAGCTACTAACAACTGATACTTAATGAAAGCAACAGATCCCATTTTGCCAGCCATTCTCAAAGAGTTGAATCTACCCAAAATTGGACCAAGTGAAAGTCCTTTTTGCAGCGTCTTCAAATATAGATTTTGAAACGATAAGGAAAAACAACACGAGTAAAGCGAATGAAACTTTATTTCACAAGAACAAAAAAATAAAGGGAAAGTGAATATACTAAACAAAAAATAAAGGAACTTTATTGTACAAGATGTATCTTTCCCTTAGGACAATTGATTAATATTACTGCAGCAAATTTAATTGGGAAAAGTACTTTTGCTTTGTTTTCAATTCGAATGCAGTTCCACAAACGCGAAAATGAGCATATCTAACTTTGAAAGGGACAATTATGTTGCGTGTGTGCTCAATTTACCACTGGTATAGCACCCGCAAATTGTCAAAACGCCATCATTATCACATGAAACTGGGCTCAGCTATGCAACCCACAAATGAGAGCAAAAAACTCCAGATGCAGCAACTACAAACTGGCCTCAATAATAATCATTGGCCTCAATAAAACCTGGGCTCAGCATAGTAAACTAAAACATGCCCAGAATTGGCTCATCATTGCCCAAATGACAGCAAAATATGTCACATTACCAGCACTACATACCAGCACAAGAAGCAACAAATGGAAGCTACCAAGTCGACATCAAAGCCCAGATTTCATTGCACTAAATTGGGTAACGAAAACAGGAACTGGGCTCGGCTATGCAACCCACAAATGAGAGCAAAAAACTCCAGGTGCAGCAACTACAAACTGGCCTCAATAATAATCATTGGCCTCAATAAAACCTGAGCTCAGCATAGTAAACTAAAACATGCCCAGAATTGGCTCATCATTGCCCACAAATGACAGCAAAATATGTCACATTACCAGCACTACATACCAGCACAAGAAGCAACAAATGGAAGCTACCAAGTCGACATCAAAGCCCAGATTTCATTGCACTAAATTGGGTAACAAAAACAGAAACTGGGCTCGGCTATGCAACCCACAAATGAGAGCAAAAAACTCCAGGTGCAGCAACTACAAACTGGCCTCAATAATAATCATTGGCCTCAATAAAACCTGGGCTCAGCATAGTAAACTAAAACATGCCCAGAATTGGCTCATCATTGCCCACAAATGACAGCAAAATATGTCACATTACCAGCACTACATACCAGCACAAGAAGCAACAAATGGAAGCTACCAAGTCCAGGTGCAGCAACTACAAAAGTAGCTCAGATTTGCATCATCATTGCCTAGAAACAAACAGCACCCTATATGACTGATGACTGTCCCCAAAACATGTAGTGTGGAAAAGAGTTTTCTCATAAGGGCATGCATACGTACCACAGAAACAGAGGCAATCAAGTCATACATCATAATCCCTGCATCTGCTAGAGCTAGGCTAGCACATGATATCACCACAGGGAGATCACCTGCAACAACATTCTTATCACAGTATGAACAAAGTAATAACAATAGGGCCTTTTCTAGCTATTATCGAGCAAAAATGTCAAAAAGATCTAGTAAAATTGTCATTTCCTGTCATTTTCAAAATCAAAGGTCCAAAACTCGGGTCAATCGAAAAATTCATCTATGCCCTCTAACGTTATATATAGGAATAGACTATCACTTTGTTACACATCTAAAAATCAATTTTATATGTTCCAATTTGATGGAGTAATTAAAAACAAGATATATATATTTTCCAATTCCAGAGGCAGCTCTCTATATTAAAGAGTACGAGCAATAACCTCCACTGTACTTCACAACTTCAACTCCCAGACGAGCCACGAGTAAATTTCCAAATTTGTGAGAGAATTGAATACTATAAAAAGAACATCTAGCTACACACACACACAGAGGACAGTCAAGTACTGAGATGAGCATAAATTTTTTAACTAGAGACTCAACAAGAAAATGTGCTTTTTTAGCATAAATGTGATAAATACCAATATAGATTGAAAACATACAGAAGCATACTACTGGAGAGAGAAGAAATTAACGACAGGAACTGAGGTCCTTTTCGAGCATACCGATAGTGGAATCAAGTCGTAGTACCAACGCCGTGGTGTTCGACGGGTTCCTCAGTGCTTGTAGTCTTCGATCATCAAGTGCTACCTTCTATATATCTTGATCATTGCGGTGCTTGTAGTCTTCAATCAACAACTGCTACCTTCTATATATCTCGATCAGCAGCCAAAAAGTTGAGGGAAAAGGTGAAGGCATCAGAGAAAGAGAGAGAGATTTGGGTTTTGGGGACAATCGTTTGGGTGGCATCAGAGGATGTGAGAGAGAGGTTAGGTTTTTGGGGTATTTTGGGGGCAATCCTGTTTTAGGGCAAAATGAAAACACTTGAAATTTTGCCCCCAAAAATTAAGAACGAAATTAAAAACTTTTCGCCCCCTGCCAGTTTGGGAATTGTTTTCTTACTTTCCCTTGGCCCAAAGCTGAAACAAACAAAACCATCAATAGAAGAAAAGCATGGCCAGAAATAGTATAAAAAAGCACAACTGAGACAGTTTACACAAATGTCACAAACCTCATTCCCATGTTCGATAGACCAAACTAGTAACGATGAGCCAGTAGCTGGGTTACCGAGACCAGTGGGGATATATGAAACATCACCAAAATCCCAAATCCCAACTAAAAATGAAGTACTGATTCATATCAATCATTTACAACGAAATGAGATACTTACACCGACACAATGACCTTTGTATTTCCAAACTCTGCATAAGCAGATCCAGACACTGCACCTGTCCTTAAAACTGCAAACCACCAATCAATATAGTGTTCATGTAGCTTAGTCGAGCAGTAAGTATACAGTGCCATAGGCTCACAGGCCATAGCAGCTCACGGAAAAAGGACACCATGAAGTATGAACTAAACATGAACCCATGTGACAATAATCATTATGTGCATAATAAAAAGACACAAGATTGTAAAACAAAAGTCATATGCAGCAGATTACTAAAAATATTTTCTTGTGGCATAACATCATTAACTTAAGCAAGCCATGTTACCAGTGATGCATTTCTCATTTGCACAACCTGACCTAACTAATACTGGGAAAATACAACATCCCTATCCTAAATAACTTATGTCCCACAGTGCCAAATTTTCAAATCTGAATTATCTTCATCAACAACTACAGAAAAGGGAAGAAAAGATTACGCACGGTAATTCGGTGGTACTTCTCTTTCTTGTTGTAGACAGACAAAACATAGACCATCTGCAAGTGCCAAAAGGACAAATAAAAGGATGATTTTAGGAGATGGACATCAAGGAATACAACAACATGCAACAAAATCATAATTACCAACACCAAACTTAAACACGATAAGTGTCCACACAAACTTTCATGTACCAGTGGTAGTGTGCAAAATCAATTTCCTAAGTGATGTGGCAAAACACTTCTTAAACATGAAATAAAGCGAGCAACCGCAACCTTTTAAACTCCATGGGACCGCTAATTCCATCCAAAAAATGGATATATTAAAACCCACATGCACACGCCATGAGCACCTGCACGCCAAAATCTAAGGACCAAACGAATTGCTTCGATTTCATTATCAACTTCTTGGCTTAGTATCACATTGAGTAAGAAGTGAGTAAATGCAACCAATTGCGATGCTTTTTGCATACTACTGTCTCACGTTAATCCAGTGGCGATTAATTCGAGTAAAAAAATGGATAATTAGTGTATTATAAGCTACAGTAGTTGAAAGAAGCTACAGTAGTTGTAAGGACTATGAGAAATGGATGCAATACCAAGTTCTTTATTTGTTTCTTTAAGCACTAATAACTAATCATCTGTCTTGCACAGGACACCACATCAATATGCTTCTCAAAAATAGCTTACCCCATAGCAAAAACATGACATTCAGATAATAAAACTGGCATTGGGTATCATGGTATTGACACAATTTTTCCAAAAAAAATAACCCAACCCATGCAAATCTGTACAACACTATTGGAAGAATCCGGTAGTAGATAAAATGAAAGCATGACGGTTAAGAATTTGTAAATGCATGTGTGAGTATAACACTCTAAACATTGTACTAAATGTGTTCATCAATAACCAAACAATTACAAGCCCTAATTTTAGTGAAAAAAACAAAGAAAACCCTTAATTTTCTTATCATCAACAACCAAACAAGTACAAGTCCTAATTTCTGTGAAAAAAAACAAAGAAAACCCCTAATTTTTTTTATCAAATATGAAATACACATACATATAGAGAGAGTGAGAGAGCTTGGAATACACATACATACAAAGAAAACCCCTAATTACGTATAGAGCCTGAGCCTATTCCATCAGTTACATACCTCGATCGGTTGTGGGTTTTGTGGCTACGTTTGGTTAGTTCGAGAGATGAAGAGGGAGAGCATCTCTCCTCTGCTATGAGCAGGTCGATTGAGAGAGTGAGAGAGAGAGAGAGAGAGAGTGAGAGTAGGTCGATCTGTGGTGGGTGGGTTTTGTGGGTGGTTCAGATTTTCTGGGTTTTGTTCGTGAGAGAGAGAACAAGAGGGTTTCAGATTGAGTGAGAGAGAGAGAGAGAGAGTAGGTCGACTGAAGATGGTGGGTGCATTCTCGAGTGAAGATGGTGTTAGGGTTTTGTTCGTGAGAGAGAGAGAGAGAGATACCAGGGTCTGATTGATGGTGAGATCGCAGGAGAGCAGCAGCGGTGGAGGAGATCGTAGGAGAGCAGCAGCGGTGGAGGAGATCGCAGGAGAGAGAGGGCTTTTTTCGAGAGGGCCTTTCTCTTGTAGCAGCAGCGGTGGAGCAGCGGTGAGGAGATCGCAGGAGGGCTTTTTTGCGGTGGAGGAGAGTAGGGTTTTGTCGTCTGGGAAGGAGAAGGAAATAAAGATGGAGGGAAAAGAAAAGAGGGAGGGAGGGAAATAAAAGGGGACACGCAATTTTTTTCCGGCCCGGAACAAAATATGGACCATTTCCGGGGTTTTTTAAGAAACGCGGGGAAGTAAACGCGGGGAATGCCCCTTTTTGTTGTAGTGGTATGGACACTGAAGAAGGTTACCCACTCTGATATATTCTTAATGTTCAAGAAACTGATTATCACATTTGATTCGTTTTGTCGAAATACTGATGAGTTCCTTTTTATGATGATGACGAAGAAGAAGCTTCCTCGAATGCACCAAGATTGATCAATTAATAAATTCGAGACGATTTTGTGGTGGGGATATTTGAGAGGTTCCTTATATCTGTGCGAATGTAAATCGAATGAGAAAGTTTGGGTGCATTCACCTCAATAGACAATAATCCTACTAATAAATTTAAACTCATGGTGAAATAGAAGATATTTAGGGTGAGTTTCCGAATGGATTTTATCAAAATCTGATAAAATCAAGCCTTTGATTTTATTCATTCATGAGGAGAGTTGATAAAATCTTAGATTTTTGCATTAAAAAATCTAAAATTTTATCGACTCTCTGCACGAATGGATAAAATCAAGGCTTGATTTTATCAGATTTTAATAAAATCTAGATAAAATCCATTCGCTCACCCTTAGGATGAAACAACAGATATATATAACTCTCTTATATAAACCATAATAATAGTCCCAAACACTGTTGTTGTCTATAATGAATTTAAAAACACGTAACCAAGTCACTTGTGTCACTTGTCTTTTATAAACCAAACAATCTTTCACAAGAAGCTTGGCCACAAATTGTCTTCACCAGATGTTTGTGTTCCCAGAACATTGGGCAGTAAAATTTGAAGAATTGCTGATTGTCGTAGAAAGGTACTTTTGACTTTGACCGTAGAGTCTTTTATCATTGACTTTGGCATAATCAGAAATCTTGATTTCACTTGTCCCACATCGACAAGTTCGAATTCCCCACCCCCCTTTGTTTTTTCTATAAAGCTTCTCCCCACTAATGCTTCGTCTGCTCAAGACTAAGAGGCTTCGATGGCTGCCACTTGGCAGATGGATGCAGCCCAATGTCTGCATATACAATATATGTATATGTATAATAAAATGTAGAGTTTTTCAACAACGCAAAGTTTCTCTTCATCTCTCACCACAAGAAACCACGAGAAGGGAGAGGATGCTCAAGATGCATGTTGTGTTCAAAATTATTTTATGTTCTTTTTTGGATTGCCTCTTGGTGTACGGACCCATGATCATGAGCACAATATGCATCTTGAGCATTATTTTCCATCTCGTGGTGGGGATGAAGAGGAGCTTTGCGTTGTTAAAGCATATACAATATATGTATATATATATATATATAATAGAATGTATATATTATTGACAGCTCGCGAGCTAATACGAGCCGAGCACCTCTGAGCTTGGGCTCGGCTTGTTAGCCAAACGAGCTCAATTTTTGGGCTCGGGCTTGGCTTGTCAACCAAACTAGCTCAATTTTTGGGCTCGAGCTTGTTCGTTTATCCTTAGAGTCGAGTTTGAACGAACTCAACACGAGCCGAGTTGCGAGTAACTCGCGAACGGTTCGGCTCATTTACAGCCCTAATCATAACCAACTTGTACTTTTACTGCCTCCTACTTCTCCTCCTTTATGATTGAGTTTAGACAATGACATATTTCTACCATGAGTATTCGTAATTTTACCATACTTACTGATATTGATTTAATTTTTGGATTAACTCAATCGTACTGACCAGAAATCATGGTAAATAAGAAAGAATCGACCTTTTTCCATGGTAAACTTATAACAACCAATTAAGTGGGCATAATACAATGAAAATCTTACATTAATTGTAACTCTGAAAAAAATCGAAATATCTTTTATGGTATATTTATCCAGATTTCATGGTAACCTTATGAACCCATTTATAAGGGGAAAGATTAATTGCAAGCTATCAAATAAGCATAAAACACACAAGTAACAGAGGATACAAAAATATACCGTGTTTTGTGAAAACAATTGATCGAACACACCAAGTATCACAAAAATGTAGTAGTGCGCAGGCAAGAAATGTTTTGGAAAGTAACGAATAAAATGATTAAGAAACGGAGTTGAGGTTTGGGTAAATTGAAAAAACTGGTTTTTTGGTTTTTTTGGTGTTGTCTTTATTCAAGAAATTTTTGCATTTGTTAGTTTTCGATCGATTTTTTTGTGGTTTCTTGGCTTGTCTCGACGAGAGGAATCTAAAAAGTATAAAATTATTAGCCAAACTTAAAGTTTTGTGAATAAAGACGAAAAATAATCCAAAAAACCGGTTTTTTGGATGTCACCTTCTTCTTTATTCACAAAACTTTAAGTTTGGCTAATAATTTTATACTTTTTAGACTCCTCTCGTCAAGACAAGCCAAAAAACCACCAAAAATCGACCGAAAAGTAACAAATGCAAAAAAAAATTTGAATAAGGACAAAACCAAAAAAACCAAAAAACCAATTTTTTCAATTTACCCAAACCAATTAATGAATATGATAATGGGATGAGGATTTTTTTTTCCTGTGGCTTGTGATTTTAGGATGCCATAGCTTATATAACGTGAGAAATCAGTCTCACCACCTTCCCATCCGAAGTTTATGGTAACATGAGTATTCCACCACTTTGAATTCCCCCACTTTTTCAAACTGTACCACTTACATGAGTAATATTCGGGAATAAATCATCTTACATAATTTCAAAAATTCCTTTGTTTTAGTCAATACAATTATTCCCACTTATTTCGAAACCCCCCACAATTTCAATTTAAGCATCATTTTCGGCAGTCCCAATCCCTAAAAGTAAGACCCCGAAATCGTTTTGTTATATTATATGTACTTATAATATACATGTCAAATTAAGGGCAATAATGGTAAATCACATATAAATAGGATGAAAACATAACCCCGTAAAGTGGTTGGGATAAAACATTTACGTGGTATCCAAAAAAATGATGATTACCTGCATTTCTATGTTTTGATATCTCTTGTATGGGCTATATGACTACGGATTGTACTATGTTATTAATAGGATGATCTTTATTTTGCTCAAAAAAATTAATTTCGAGAATTTGAACATTTTGAATCTATCCTATTGAATTACTTGAAGATGCAGATATTAAAAAAGGGACCCGGGGTTGCTGCTGTGCAGCCTCTACACAGCAGCTGCTACGCACAATCGCAGCCATCCGTTGCTTGGATGAATGGCTTAGATTTCAAACAACAGAGACGAATTGTTCGCGCGAACAATTTGTTTTCAATCCGAACCGTTAAAAACACTTGTGGACGGCTGCGATTGTGCGCAACAGCTGCTGTGCAGAGACTGCACAGCAGCAACCCCGCGTCCTTAAAAAAGAACTCATTTCTTCGTCTTTTTCTTTATCTTGTAGTAGTATTTTGCTCAAAAAAATTAATTTGGAGAACCCATAAAGACCACAGTTATTGGGCTTGACCCAAGGCCCACTCAAGAGGATGCTTTATCGTGGCCCAACTACTAAAGTGGGCTGAATGAGGTTCATAGCATTAGGTCCGTTATTACCGCGTGAAATGGAGAAGATGACACATTCTAACAAGTTAGTCGGCCATATCAAAAAATTATAGTAATAATGTAATAAGTTATTCGGATTGTTGATCTTTGGACTTGGAGAAGCCCAACCCTAAATAGCCCACGTGGATGACAAAGTGGAACTGCTGGTCATCACGTGGCATTTGACGTTGTTGAGGGGAATTGTGGGCATGAATAACTTGGAGGGCAGTTTTTCTTACTTATTAGTTTGGTATTGGTATTTTTTGCGTGAAATTTAGGTGGATTAGCTTTGGAGTACTCTTTCGTCCACCTTCGGCATGATGACCCCAACGATCGTTTGGTGAGCGAATAAGATTTAGGGGATATGTGAGAGTTTACTTAAGGAAAATGCTAACGTGTGCCTAATACGTGCACATTAAGGTTGAAAAAATGTATTGAAATATGTGAAAAGTGTATAGGAATATGTAAAAGTGTATTGAGAAATGTAAAAAGTGTATTGGAGTATGTGTTTGTTTTGTTTGTTTATGTGCTTATAATGTGCCCATTAGGCACATGTTAGCTAAACTCTTTACTTAATTGCCCAAAATACAAAAAGAGTTTACGGTAAATAAGCTTTTTTATTATTATTATTTGAAAGAAGAAAGATTTTATTAATATTTGAAACACATTACAAAGATTAAGGGATCCAAGGAGCTAGGCATCACACCAGAGCAAGAGAAAGCCAAAAAGACAAAACTCACACTCTAGCGATCATATGCCGCCAGGACCCGAGGGGACCCAAGGTTGGCAAGAGGCCAACAGAAAAAACACCCTGGAAAAACTCATCCTAAAAGAATCAGGACCTAACACCTCAACAACACAAAGCAAAATTGAAAAATCTCCTTACTCCCCTTTTACACCAACATAGCTTTATAGCGCGCTTCATCATTTTTTTCCATCTCGACGATCTTGCCCACTCAAATAAGTGAATGATGGGGTTGGGTTGGGTTTCACTAAGACTCCTGCAGGAGACCTAGCTTATCCACATGATAAACAGTTCAGGTGAAAAGTGAGAAGCATAACATTGGGTAAAAGTGAACTCTGATTAGTTAATCTAGAGACCTTATCTCCGTCCGCCAATTGGGCGGTAACGTTGTTGCTCGTTGTGCAATTGGGTTTCCAAGGAAATAGACCCGACAAAATTTTCAACACAACGGTAATATACTACTATACAACGTCACTCTTATGGAAAACGCTTCCATACTCCCCCCCCCCCCCCATTTGGGGATACCCCCCCCCCACCCATTTGGGGATACCATATCCCCCCCAATCCAACGGTTGAGATGATGCCACGTAGGCAAAATTGACCCGGCCAACAGGTCATCCGAAAAATAAACCCCTAAAGGATATAACGAAAACCCCTAGAGGGCATTACTGTTTTTCCAAAGGGACGAGACCAAAATTTGAGTGGCATAACCTAATCCCATAAAGAACATAACCTCAACCCCTAAATGGCATAACAAGGGGGAAAAAAAACCCTAAAAGGCATAACCAGAATATGGCATAACGTACAGACCTTAGGGGCATAACCCAAACAGCTAAAGGGATTGGGAAATCCCAAAATGGCATAACAATAACCCCTACAAGACATAATCAAAACCCCTAAAAGTCATAACAATTGAGAATGCATAAAAAAAACCCGTATTTGACATAACTCAAACCCCAGATAGGCACAAAAAAAACCCTAAATTGCATAACTTTGTCTACAGAACCCCAAACTTGCATAACCTAAGCCCCAGATGGGCATAACCATAGGTGTGATGTAGGTGGACCCACCTAGGGTCTTTAATCGATTTTTTTATTTTTTTTAAGTTAACCATGGTTAGCATTTGGGTGTGTAATTCAGTGTTATTGATCTACTAATAATAAAATTTCAAATTTGTGTGGGTCTCACTAAAATTAAACTATTTTAATGATCGATTGCGTTAATATTGTAGCTTTTGCTGATAACATCAATATTGTAAAAATTTATATCCAAACCCTCTTAAGTGCATTATCTGTGCAAGGGAATGGCAAGCTTTATTTTTTGTTATAAAATTGAATGGTCAAGATTAATTGATGAAAATCTAATGGCTGTAAATATGGGGGATATGGTATCCCCCAAACAGGGGGGTGGACATGGAAGAGCTCCCCCACCCTTATATGGAGTGAGACCTACACATATATAAGACTCAGATTTGAGGTTCCAATAGCAAGTCAAGTCACTACATCCTCGTACTAACTTCAGTTGTGGGCCCTCTGAAATCTTTATTTGGAATCGGAATCGTTAATTTTTTAGGAATAGTCGAGCATATTATGAGTATTAAAAATTACAATCATCGAAAATTGGTAGAAACACAATTGAGACAAATTTGTCTTACAGTGTATTTTCCAAATGATTGGCCATCCATATAAATGTTATCCAAACATATGGCTACCAATATCCAATTAATTTGATTTTTTTACATGAATGATCTAATCAACATTCCTTACAAATTATACAGTTCTGATCCCAAATACAAATTATAGAAGACCCATAATTGAGGTCACTACGAGAATGTAGTGACTTGATCACTACAGGTATCCCAAGTTCTATAGGACCCATATTGTTTTTTTGTTATTATTTTCTGATAACGAAATGTCAAAGTCAGGTTGCGCGCACCTCGACTAATTCCAGAACCCTGGAAGTAACGATCGGGCATAACTCTCAGTGGCACCAAGAGTTTGCTAATAAGAATAATCGAACCTGAGATTTTAGGTAGGAGCAAATCCCTAAGTTTTAATGCAAAAACCATTCTGCCAACACCTTAAGGTATATTATTTGAGAAAGTGTAACGAACCGTGGCACACTAAAAATTTCTGGGATTAGAGCATCCTTATCTCACACACCAAAAAAAACACCAAATTTAACCTCAAAAATACCTTTTACAATTTAACAAGTCACTTTTCAAAAAATTCACAAAATCAGACTCTCTATTCAAACTTTAGCAAGTCACTTTATAAAAAACTCACAAAATCAGACTCTCTATTCAAACTTTTACTCTTCCCTCCCTCTCATCTTTTGGTGCGTGAACAGTGTCTCCCTAAATTTGGGGGGTTACTGTAGCAAAGTTACAAAATGTAGCAGATTAGAGAAGCATTTGAGGAACCTGATTTTTAAAGTTTTTGGAGACTTTGCTCTCTACTTTAACTTTAAAGTTAAAGTGGAGAGTCAAATGAGGATGCTCTTAGGAGGCTACTCTAGCTTTCGTGAAGTACTCATCTTCTCTACCACTCAATAAAGTAAAGTAAAATATAAACTCCAACACACGTGGAATCAAAATACTTTTTTGTTTGAACCGGCCATTAATTATTTACGGAGTACTTGTTTGTTTTAACTGGTCATTAATTATTTAATTACCTCTTGAAAACCTGTCACCGAAGATGAGCTTTCCCCAGTTAAGTTAGTTTTTTCTGTTCCCCCCCTTTCTCAGGCTTTCTGATCCGTCTCCTTCCTCCGAATCCATTTCCCATTCTTTCAACATTTGACTCCTCATCATCACCTCACCTCTCTCTCTCTCTCTCTCTCTCTCTCTCTCTCTCCATACGGAATGTTGATGCTAGTGGACTGCACAAACTGCCGGACACCCTTACAGCTCCCGCCAGGAGCCCACTCCATACGCTGCGCCGTATGCCAAGCCGTTACTCTCATCGCCGAGCAGCCTCGAAGCGCTCAGCTGCCGTCTCCTCCACTTCCTTACGCATCATCCAGCCACCAGTACTATCCCCAGCCGCCGCATCCGTCGCCGTATAACCACGCGCCTCCTGGTCAACCCCCGTCGGTCCACGGCCACAAGAGGGCCGTGATCTGCGGGATCTCGTACCGGTACTCGCGGCACGAGCTCAAAGGATGTATCAACGATGCCAAGTGCATGAAGTACTTGCTGATTAACCGGTTTAAGTTCCCTGAATCATCTATTCTTATGCTCACCGGTAACTCCATTGGCTCTCCCTCTATGTTGATGGCTTGTCTAAAATAAATTCATATATTTGCGGAAGTCAACGTCCGTGGTTGTGCAATTCTAGTTGATCGCAGTGCCCTCCAAAAAAACCCAAAAAATTAGGGGCATTCCCGTAAATTTTACTAAAGGCTTGAGTAGGGGTCTTTATAGCCAAATAGGGAAAACAAAAAAAGTCCAATCTGATTGAATAAAAAGGTCTAAACAAAAAAAAAGTCGATTTGGCCTAAAAGCCCATAATAGAACACAAGACAAATTAACTTTTACTACTGATTCATTAGGCATAAATGCCAAACATTAAGACTCAAAATAAAATAAAAAGACAACTAAAAGACCCAAAAAAAAAAAAAGAGGCAACTAAATGGGGTTATTCATATTATCAATTGAAAATGACTTGGTGGAAGAGGCAGGTTATACAAGTCTAATTGATACTTTTGTTTCTAGAAATGCAACACGAGTAATATTCAAGTGATACTCATACGTTCTTGAGATAATATGTATTTGGAGACTTTGTATTTTGCGTCCTTATATAATGATTGGTAGAATTTTATATTGTTTTGGCTTTCTCGTATTGTAATTGTTGTTGTAGAAACTGTTTAAGTGTTTACTCTTAAGGGCACATTTTTTAGATTAGGCCTTAGGCACTAAAAACCCTTAAGTTGGTCATGGTTGATCGTGGATTGGTTTTAGACAAATTTTAGTAAACTGCAATGGTATGATATACACATATTTTTTTAGGATGAGGGGTACTATCGGGCACTTATGGGCACTTGACTAATTCCTTCCTTCAATCTTGTCAAAGGTAGGTCATTTACTCCGAGACTATGAATACGGAATTCATACTATTTCATGCACGCTTTGCTTTCTTTTTTTTGTTGTTAAAATTGTGTTTGATGCTTACCCATAGAATTTATTGTCCCTTGATAGCATTTTTTCCATTAAAAGTTGAAGATGGTTTTGAATATCCTGGAAAACGATACCATCCACAGAGCTCAATGAAAAAGCGCTAATTCTTGTAGCTAACCGACCCCAATTACTTAGAACTTATAACTAATGATTTGTTTGGTGTGGTTTTACTTTTTTAGAAGTTGGAGATGGTCACATCACACGAATATTGGGTTTTGTTTAACTTGGTTTAAGGAGATTTCTTAACCATAACTGGTACAGCTTTTCTAATCTAGTGCAAATTGATTTGCATTTTTGGCTGGGTGTTGTTGGAGCTTAGAGGAAGTTCCCTGCTTTGTGCCAGAACAGTTTACATTGTCTGTCTTTGTCATCTCATCCAGTTTCGTCAAAATAAGTCCTGTAGGGGCAACAAAACCAGAAGTCTTCTTATACTCGTACACAATTTTATCTATTTAGTATTGCTTTGATTGCTAGTTTGAAGCTCTTGCAGTTGGACTCGTCTCATCGTACGAGTATTGAGTAGCAATAGGTTGCAATAATGCGCCGAGAACTTTTACTGAAACTCCTTTGATTCTTCGTCTATATTCCATTTCTAGAACTCTCAGTTTGCTGCTTGTAACTTGATTTATATATTGGTATCTGTATTTCAGAAGAAGAAATCGATCCTTACAGGCTGCCAACAAGACACAACATTAGAATGGCAATGAATTGGCTCGTACAAGGTTGTCAGCCGGGGGATTCACTAGTGTTTCATTATTCTGGTCATGGTTCGCAGCAAAGGAACTATACCGGGGATGAGATAACCGGATACGATGAAACACTCTGTCCACTGGATTTTGAAACACAGGGAATGATTATTGACAGTGAAATCAATGCAACAATTGTCAGGCCTCTTCCACACGGGGTTAAGCTTCACGCGATTATAGATGCTTGTCATAGTGGCACCGTGTTAGACTTAGCAGTCCTTTGCAGGATGGACAGGTTAGTTAAAAGTTTCAAGACCGTAGCATTTGATGTATTCTCATTCCCAACTTTCTCAGAAAACCATACGTTTATTTTTTGCACGCGTTGTTTGGGGATGCAGGAGTGGGAGGTATGCATGGGAGGATCATTGTCCTCGAAATGGCGTATGGAAAGGAACAAGTGGTGGGGAAGCCATTTCCTTCAGTGGCTGTGACGACGATCAAACCTCTGCTGATACTGCTGTAATGCTTCAGTAACTTCTTAGTTTCTCTCTCTTTTTCTCGCACTTATTAAGAATGGGGGAATATCATAGTCACGCGTAATCCGAATAACCTAGTAAATCTTTATGTTGACACAGGCTCTCTCCCATGTCACTTCCACTGGTGCAATGACATTTTCCTTCATCCAGGCAATTGAACAAGGACAAGCAACTACGTACGGGAATATACTAACTCATATCCGGTCTACCATCCGGGATGCAGATAATAATACTGGTGTTGGAGGTGGTGTTGTCACATCGCTTCTCACTATGCTTCTAACAGGAGGGAGCTTAGGATCCGGGATGAGACAGGTATCATTCTCTTTCAGACAACATGGTTTGAACATTATGCAGTGTTCATAAAAGATTGTCCAATGAATGGTGTGATCTTGCTATGTGACATGAAATGTTTTTCATGTCAATTAGGAAGCTCAGGCTTAAACTGCCTCTCTTTTTATTGCAGGAACCGCAGTTGACGGCTAACGAACCGTTCGATGTGTATTCAAAGCCTTTCTCCCTATGACTAGTGAAGCACTCTCCCCTCATGGCTTGTGATTTATTTGTAGAGGTGATTGAGCATGGACGGCCATTTCCATTGTTTGAAATTTCATTGTTCTGCTTTTTAGCTGATCTGGTAGCCTTTAATAACTATATTTGGTTTGGCCTGGGTAAAAACCCAAAATATAAGTATAATTTACATCTACACCTTAAACAAACTAGTATTTATAGAGATACCCCAAAACTAATAATAATTACATTTTGACCCCTAGGTTCGCGAGCCTATCAGAGCCAAATATTGTCAAGCTCAGGTTCAGCTCATTTACATAACGAACCTAAAATTTTGTTTAGGTTTGGCTTGTTTAGTAGACGACCAAACTCGAACGAGCACTTACCGAACCAAGCCTCGAATAGTTCACAAACGGCTCGATTCATTTGTAGCCCAATTTGGAAGGAAAGAAAGCCGTATTTTCCAGCTGACTGGTCATGATTCTGGTTCTATTGAAAGGCAGGGTTGGGAATTCCTGATTTTGTTTTCTATAAATGTTAGTGACCCACAAATGTACAAAAAGATTGTTAAGTCAAAACACCCGATGTACAATACCTACACGGTTCCATGAGTGCAACCCTACCCAATGAAAAAAATTTAGGTACCGAATGCATACCACGTGGCCGAGCTTACGTGATACTCGAATGTTGCATTCGGACCGTCCAAAAATGTATCGAGGGGTCGGCACATTTCTCTTTTCACATTTTCAACTTTCTTTGTGGTCGTATGAGAAAAATCTGATCTTCTTCTTTAGTTTCCAAAATCAAAGAAAACCAAAAGAAAGAAAGAAAGAAAAAGATTGCAAGGTACCTGTAAGGCAACGTGCACACATTTTGTCACGACAAATAGAGTTGTACTTTTAAACAATCTAAGTCGTTCTTTAATTTTAAAACAATATTTCGAGTCACTCCTCAGATATCTGCTCAATTTTACTGCATAATAAGTGCTTGATTCAATCCAATCGTTTCACTTTTTTTCAAAATTCCTTAAGATTCAAGATATTGAACTCTGAATTAAAATTTGAAAAATTGGATCAAGCATTTACAAATGTCCAATTGAGATGATATTTTACAGAATAACTTAAATTACCATTAAAATTGATGAACGATTTGAATCATTTGTGAATACCCTGAAGTGGGGTACCGTCACACTGACGCACATGTGCATAATATGTGCACAGGCCATGCGTGCACGTAGCCTTTTTGGTGACCTAACAACTTTTTCCCCAAGTCAATATGATGAGATTAATGGCTTTCCACCGTTATTCTTCGGAATCAAACTGTATCGTACATTTTAAAAACAAAAAGAGAGAGAGAGATTACTTACACAATCATCGAACCACAACTTAATCAACAACTCCTCACCAGGCCCGGTCCTGAGATTTTCATGACCCCAAACAAGAATGTAAAACGGGGTCCTATGTTTTTCCTAAAAGAAAAAAATTAAAGAACCAACATTAACTTCAAGATGATAGTTTGAACTTAGTTCAATATTTATATCATTAGGGGGTGTTCCATTAGGGGGTGTTCCAGTAAGGTGGTTTTTTGAATAAACTGGTTTTTCACGATTTTTTATATGATGTATTGTGAGAGAATGATCTGCCTCGTTTTTGGAAAAAACTGTTTTTTGTTAGTGGAACACCCTAATCGCACAATTAAAACACCTTTTTGAGGTAATTTGAACTAGGAACTTAATGAAATAACCTTTAGAAAGATTAAAGAGGTACAAATCTTTTCTAGCAAAAGAGTCTACCAAGGTTAAAATAAGTGGTTATTTCTCAAATATGATATATTTCAGTATTTATTTCAACTATTTTAGTCAAGAGATATATAAAATAAAATAATTTGACCAAACCATAAAAAAAAATTAACTATAAATATGTTTAGTAAAAAAAAAACATGTAACCTTTTTTATTGGAAATCTCATGGAAAGACAAAAGGAAGCAAAGCCCAGTCAAGAATCGAACATTGGCATATACCCTGAAAAATGGAAAGCTTTTTCGTTGTGCCATATCTAATGGGGGCCTTAAATTGGGCCCAAAACTGAGTGCCCCAGACCCATGCCTACTGGGCCTATCCCCAGGGCTGGCCCTGCCCCTCACCTACATGTGAGACCCACAAACAATTAGATCAAGTGCACATTCGATATTCTAGTTGCCGACTGCCATTGGTTCAAACAAAAACAATATGTGAACACACCTACTGCGCACATATTGTGCATAGACAATTTGTGGGGCTCAGATTCCCGACTGAATTCTAAATATAAAGTTAGCAGATTGGATCAATAATTTACAGTCATTCAATTGGACTGATTTTTGAAAGGTCTATGCAAAATAAATATATTTTTTAAAATTTAATGAATAATTCGGATCATTTTGTGAGATCTCAAAGTAGACCCCATGAGTCAACATTTTTGCGCACTTGATCTGTGCACATAGGCAATGGTTCAAAAGTGTATCAATCAAATGATTTTATTCAATGGAATTAGCTAAACAATAGTATTCGTTGTAGGTAAAATCAGAAGTTAATTCTGAACATTCACAGCAAAAAAAAGCAAGCAACAGCTCTCCCAAATTTTCGTGGCATAAAAGCATTCCTGGCATTAGCACCGCTCTAACTTAATTTTGAATTGGCCTACAATTTTGATCTGGACCATTAAAAACACTTTGGACGTTCAGATCGTAGCACTACAAGTCTACAACCTTGTAGGGCACTCCCGCCCTACCGGATCTCCGATTCCCAGTTTTTATGGGATGGTACCTCAAAGTCACTTAAAATTGAGATTAGACTTGCTAGCTAGACAGAAGTTTCCCATGAATAATTGGGGCTTTGATTAATTTGAAGTGTTCGATTCTTTCCCCAGGAGATCTTTTGACAAATGCGAATGGACGCGCTTTGAAATATTCCTCCACCTATGACATCTTTCTTCTTTCAATAGTTGAGATCTACCTTTTATTTGAAAATTCGGTTAAATACCTCCCATTACTTAATGGGGAGAATGACCGTATTGCATCAAAGTTACTTTTTAAAATAGAAAAATTACAACTTTTTCATAGAAGAGTAGCAAAAGTCTAAGTATCATTTTACAAGGACAAGAACACATTTTATCGGTTTTAAGGCATTTCTAATCCATTCATTCAAGAAGGACTTTAGATTTTTTTTTCGCATGGAATCTTTAAAACTAAAAGAAACAAGAGTTTGTGGTTTTGGAAAACAATTGGAAACAAGTCTAGGGTTTCGAATATGGTTTTTCCCTCGTAACTTGATATTGTTTGGTCAAAGACTATTCATTTAAATCAATACAAGATATGAACGGGTAACCGATCAATTGACATAAACTATTTTCGTGAAGTACAAATCGTCTTACTAACAAAGGCCGAATCAAACTATCAAAGTATGGTTCATCTAATGGCACGTCTGGTTTCATCAAGTCGAACCTATCTCAACCAATTACATGAAGCAATAACAAAACATGTATGCAAGTGTTTGAAGTCCAGATGCAAAAACAAAAGACCAATGGCTTATCTACTGTTTTTAGTCCCTATAGGTATGGGTAGGTTTCATTTTGATCCTTATTCTTTTAAATATGTCAATTTCATTCTTATAATTGTAGCTTGGTTTAAATTTAGTCCTTATATTTTTAAATGTTTCAATTTAGTCCTTACAATCGAATTTTTTTCCAATTACAAAGAGGCTTATCTGTTTCTTTTTATCCTTAAAAATACCATAAGTTTTAAAATCGACCTTGTAAGAATTATAGTTTCAATTTGATCCTTGTAAAACCTTGACGATTTTAATGTTATTATTTCCGCCCAGTGGGTGAAAGAAAACGGGCAACTCTTGATTTTATTTAGGGAATGGTACATGTCACAAAGTGACTAAGTGATACAGGATAGCCTCCTTTTACGAAATTATTCTCGAGAAATAAACGCGAACAATGTTTGAGCCAGAGGTACTCCTTCTTTAAACAAATGATAATGAGATAAATCTCATTTTTTTTTTAATTCAGTAACAACCAAATTCTGCCAACAGGCTTACAATGATACTTACAACGTCAAAGCAATCCTAGACCATATAGGAATCAAATAACAAAAAGATTTGACTTACTAATCAAACCGAAATCAAACAAATTATGAAAATTACCAAAAATGAAAATATGGAAATAAGTGACGAAATAAAAATGGGAGAATTGCTATAGGGTCCACTATAGCTATTTCCTAACACTTCTAGTCCACAACATAATTTCCTAAGAGAAGCGGTCCACACGCATGAGCAAAAGACAAAAAAAAAACCCTCGGTTAAAAGCAAAACCCAAGGTGATGGCGACGTGGGTTAAAAGCAAAACCCTGAGGGTTAAAAGCAAAACCCTCGGTTTTCATTGGAAAAGCAAAACACTTTTCTGATTTTTTGGAGTAGTTGTTTGGTCAGTTCGATGGCGTGATGGCGACATTTCTAGGCATGTGTTCCGTCACATGCTCCTTCTTCGTGGCACCTTTTTTTTTTTTTTTCTCGCTAGGGTACCCTATGAAAGTGCCTAAAATCTTAGGGTACCCTATGAAAATGCATTAACCACTAAAAACCCTATAATAGGAAAGTGCACCCTAAACCCTAGGGTACCCTATGAAAGTGCCTAAAATCCTAGGGTACCCTATGAAAGTGCCTAAACCATTAAAAACCCTATAATAGAAAGTGCACCCTAAACCCTAGGGTACCCCTATGAAAGTGCCTAAAATCCTAGGGTATCCTATGAAACTGTATTATGTATTAAATTTAATGTGAGGGTACATTTGTCTATTAAAAATGGAGAGTGGACCTTACACCTTAGAAATTGCAAAAAGGTGGATTAAAGGAGTTATAGAACTAAGAGGTGGACTAGACATGTTACAAAAAGCTATAATGGACCTTAGAGTAATTCTTTAAATAAAAAACTAGAAACAAATACAAGGTTGCTAAAACAGACAACAACAACAAAAAACTGAATTTCCTATTAAAAGTTATAAGCAAATCTATTATTTCCGAAAACGACAAAATTCCCCTTTTAAAGACCTAGACAACATCTAGAAGCCCGTTTCTAATCGACTATACGATTTCTAGTCTTTTCGCCAAGGTGGCTCGTGTGACTTATTTATGCCATTTGAGCCGTGAATAGTCCAAACGGCCAAGAAACGTGGATGCTACCCACTCTACACCACTAAGCTTCCGTTAGTCCACATCAACCTTTTCCGTCACCCATTGGACGGAGAAACTATCCGGTCATGTTTTACCTCTAACAAAACATTCCTAAACTCTTAACAGACATCGAATTAGAGCATCTTCAACTAAGCTCGAAAACTCTACCATTTTAGAGACCGGATATGATGTATAGAGGGAAGGTTTTGTAATTGGATTCCTCTTTTATTCAACTTTTTATACTTTTTGGAGAGACTCGCCCTCTTTTTTAGAAATTCCCAAAAGCAAATTTAGAGACCAAATATCTAAGAAGTACAATGAATCCCTCCATAAAATATAAAAAGTTCAAGAAAAAAAGAAATTTTCTCTTAATATATCACGTCTGGCCTCTAAAATAGAGTTTTGGAAGTTGAATATTGAAGATGCTCTCAACATCACCGAAAACGAGTTTTCCCCAGTTAAAGTCTTTTTTTTGGTTTTCCTCTTTCCCTCCCTTTCTTTCCGAGTCCTTGTCCGTCCCCTTCTACCAACTCCCATTACCTTTCTTTCAAGGTTGACTCATCACCCCCCCTCTCTCTCTCTCTCTCTCTCTAAAACTTTTTCATCTCTCTCTGTCTCTCTCCCCCCGGAATGTTGATGCTAGTGGACTGTGCTCACTGCCGAACCCCGTTACAACTCCCGACAGGAGCCAAATCCATACGCTGCGCCCTATGCCAAGCCGTAACTCGCGTCGCCGAGCCGCCTCGCAGCGCTCCTCCACCTTACGCCGCCTCCAGCCACCAATACTACAATCTGTCGCCGTACAGCCACGCGCCTCCAGGTCAACCCCCGTCGGTCCACGGCCGGAAGAGGGCTGTGATCTGCGGGATATCGTATCGGTACTCGCGGCACGAGCTGAAAGGGTGTATCAACGATGCCAAGTGTATGAAGTACTTGCTGATTAACCGGTTCAAGTTCCCTGAATCCTCCATTCTTATGCTCACCGGTAAATACTTTTGACTTTTTTTGTTTTGATCGGCTAGTAATATTTTGATCGCTTGTCTAAATTCATATATCTGCTGAAATCAATGAGCGTAGTTGTGTAATTCTAGTCGATCGTGTACTGTTTTAGACAAATTTTAGTAAACGGCCGTGATTTTTCTCAATTACTATGATAATTCAGGTATGTGGATGAGCCCACCTCAACTAATCTTACGGGATCAAATTCCACCGTCTACTATCAATTAGCATAACCCAATTAAAGTCGGGCCAAAAACCCATATAAACTCTGCTAATTCATAATTCAAAACATGTGTGCTATGATTTAATTAATAGCAATTGTACTGAATTTTTTTGGTTATGAGATTTTTTGTGGTAATGTTATGAATTTATGTGAAAAAGGTTGTAAATTTAAAATCGATGTAATGAATTTATGATTATTTATCAGGGTGCACCCAAATGATGATTTGCACCCAAATTAAATGGGTTTTGTGCTGTAGCACTTTCCTAATTGTCATGCCCTTTAAATGATGCTACTTTTTGTATTTTTTTCGGCCTCAAGTCCTCAACTCTCTCTTTTTTATTATTTTGAAAAAGGACTTAACTCCAGGGGCGGCGGCACCTTGTGCCTTCAATGGTCACATGACCACCCAAAGAAAAAAAAAAAAATCCTTAGAATACATGTAGAAATTTTTGGATAATCCATTGTTGAACCCCCCCCCCCCCCCCAAAAAAAAAAAAACTCCAAGTATTGAACACTTGGGCCAATAAAAAAAAGCCCAAGTTCAATTCAAATTGAAACCCAAATAATTAAAGCCCAAATAAAAATAAGGTAGGTGAAGTACCGAAAAAGTTAAAGGCTAAAAGGCATACCCTTGCCTGATACCCAAACAAATCAGTTGTTCGACTTTCCCTTACAAAAAATAAACTTCTTCTGGAGTCTCTGGCCGACCGACTGAAGGCAGTGGAGTTCAAGTCCCTACCCCTTTGTCTCTTCCGACTTCCAAGTTCCAAGATTTCTTCTCAGTGACTCAGTCTCCAAGCTCACCTCACTCTCTCTCTCTCTCTGATCTCTCTCTCTCTCTCTCACTCATAGGTAATGTGATAAACTGATAATGTATTGTAATCAACCCTAGGTTTTGTTGTTCGATTTTTTATGAATTATTGGGCTTAAATAATTGATTTATCAATTCCTTCAATGTTCAGCTACAATATTGGAATACAGTATTGTAAAGGATGCAGCATTTTTTCTATATTGTTATCTTTTTCGTCCCGATTCCGGTAAGCATGGAGGTGATGCTTTTGTTATGGAGGGTTTTAGACTTTGGAATAGAAAAGAAAAGTTTCAAATCCATGTATAGATTGGTCTATTTGCTTGTGACATTGGTGTTGACTCTTCCTGTCACCACTGCATCGGTTAAAAGAAGTTTTTCAGCGATGAAGTATATAAAGAGCAATTTGTGCAATCGAATGGGAGATCAGTGGATGAATGATTGCTTAGTTACTTATATTGAGAGTGATATATTTGATACCGTTGATAACGAGGCTATTATGCAACGGTTTAAAAAAATGAAAACTCGTCGAGGGCAATTGTAATAAACTTTATGTCTTTATCCGTTGGTTTTGGGCGGCATTGTCGATATTAATGGAATTGTTTTTTGTCTATATTAAGTTGTGGTTTATAGAGGTAGTAGACCATAAAAATTTATGAACACCCTTAGAAAAATTCCTGGAGCCGCCACTGCTTAACTCTACGGCATCTCAGTGACTGATACATAAAGTGAACCACGCAAGTTTTTTCTTTGTGTGTTTGGGTTTTCCACTACTTAATTTTTTGCGTTGGTACTGCCTACTTCCTGAGTTAGTAGGATTTTACAAACTCCTTACTATAATTAATAATTTGCCTTATTCTTAATAACAGAATCAGAGGCAATTTACGACTAATTTTTTCTTTGACTCTTTGGTTGTTTTCTCTTAATTTCTAGTATAAGATTTAATTTTTTTACGTTACATTGTTAGTCTCGATAAGATGAATCGGTGAACTACAAAATAAAGACCAAAGTTGGAAAAATCTATGTAAGACAGATTCATTTTTTCCTTCTTATATGGACTTCTTTCAGTTTTGATTAATATTTTTATGAACGCTGCTACATACACAACAAAAGGGGACAACAAATTGGACAACAGCCCCAAAACGATGTCGTTTTGAGGCCTGTTGTTTTAAAAAAAAAAAAAAAAAAAAAGATGTTGAAAAATTGAAATTTGATACCGCAGCGGCGCAGCCCATCAGTTGACAAAGATGAGGGAGAGGGGGGGAGAGAGAGAGAGAACACTCCGCCGGCGTCGACTCACCACCTGTGGCGACCACCGCCACTGGCGACACTCCCCACCACCGCCGATCTGCCACTGCCGACTCCTCCACCTCCGGCGACCTCAGTATTGGAAATCGTCTCTCAACCACGACTACGAAGATTTCCGGTGGGGGTTGTTAAAAATCCAGCGGTGTTGGTCGCCGGAGTTTGAGAGCTGTAGGTTGGGACGGTCGGCGTCGGTGTTGGTCATGCGTCCTTCTTCTCCTCTTCTCACGTTGCTCTCTCTCACTCTCCTCTTCTCTGTGTATGGGGGGAAGAGGGAGGCACCCGATTTCAATTTTTCAGGCGCTTTTTTTTTTTTTTTTTGGAACAGCAGACCCCAAAACGACGTCATTTTGGGGCTGTTGTCCACTTTGTTAGCCCCTTTTGTGTATGTAGCATTTTCGTATTTTTATACTTCTTCGGTTTCTCTCATCAAGACAATGTGATGTAAAAAATGTTACCCAAATCTAATAAAAATTAAAAGAAAACAACTAAAAATACCGTGGCAAAAAGTCAAGAAAAGGTTAGGCCAAAGGCCCCCAAATTTCCTTTATTATATCCTGTTGTATTGCTATATCTTTCTCATTCCTGAAATTCTTACCTAGTATTGTATGTGAAGATGCCACTGTATGAGAATACTATTCCTCTATGTTTTTCAGGAATTCATGCTCATTCATGCTTCGCTTTTAAATGTGTTTATTACTTTGGTTTTTTCATTACTCCAAATTTTTTGGTCTCGTACTCCATACGGCTCTTGATTTCACTTTTTGCATTAGAAGTTGAGGATCGCATGCATTCTTTTGGATACAATTCCGGATGCATGGGCTTTTGTTTCAGTTGGTTTACTGAGTTGTTTCTCGAGTTCAGTGTCCGAAATTAGGATTACCATACCTAAGTTGAAGACTATACATGGTTCAAACATATAAAAGTGACTGAAAAACATGCAATTTCTCAAGTTTAACTTATAGCAGTTCAACCTTAGGAGATTCCTATCAAGATAAACAAGTCAACCTTAAGAGATAAAAAGGAAAATTCTTAAACAAAACTCTTACAGATTTTACTATGTAGTGCAAATTGATTTTGCTTTTTCGGATGGGTGCTGTTGGAAGATATCTACAATCGCCAATCTGGACCCCATCCTGAGTCTTTTGTAGCACCACGTTTGAATCATTTCTTTTTAAGCTTAAGAGGAAGTACCCTGCTTTGTGCCAGAGCAGTTTAGTAGTATATTGGTCTTGCTCATCTCATCCAGCTTTGTCAAGTTAAGGCAAATAGGGGCAACGGAAGTCTTGTAATACTCATACAAGAGTTTATCTAGGGCAGTAGAGTTTGTCTGTGAAGTATAGCTTTTCTTGCTAGTTGGAAGCTCCGGCAGTAGGGCTAGCTATAGGTAGCAGTAATCCGCCAAGAACTTTTTACTAAGTTTGATGATTCGCCTGCATTCGTTTTCTTGAACAGTCTCATTTTGATGCTTCTAACATGATTTATTCATGGGAGCCATATTTCAGAAGACGAAATTGATCCTTACAGACGCCCAACAAAGCACAACATCAGAATGGCAATGTTCTGGCTCGTACAAGGTTGTCAGCCTGGGGATTCTCTTGTGTTCCATTATTCTGGTCACGGTTCACAGAAGAGGAACTATACCGGGGATGAGATAGATGGATACGATGAAACACTCTGTCCATTGGATTTTGAAACACAGGGAATGATAGTTGATGATGAAATCAACGATGTAATTGTCAAGCCTCTTCCACGTGGGGTTAAGCTTCACGCAATTATTGATGCTTGTCATAGTGGCACCGTGTTAGATTTACCATTCCTTTGTAGGATGGACAGGTTAGTAAAACGTTTCCCTCCAGAGGATGTTAATAGTCCAATTAATACTCTTTATATTTTATGCATGCATTGTTCGGGGATGCAGGAGTGGAAGGTACGTATGGGAGGACCAGAGTCCTCCATCTGGTGTATGGAAAGGAACAAATGGTGGGGAAGTCATTTCCTTCAGTGGCTGTGATGACGATCAAACCTCTGCTGATACAGCTGTAATGCTTCAATAGTTTCTTAGTTTCTGTCTCTTTTGCTTGCCCTTAAGAATGTGGAAAGTGGAAATATCTTAGTTACATATGATGCTATTTTAAATCTTTATGTTGACAGGCTCTATCCAAGGTCACTTCTACTGGTGCAATGACCTTTTCCTTCATCCAGGCAATAGAACAGGGACAAGCAACTACGTACGGGAATATGCTAACTCATATTCGGTCTACCATCCGTAATACAGGTAGTGATACTGGAGGTGGTATGGTCACATCACTTCTCAATATGCTTCTAACAGGAGGGAGCTTAGGTTTCGGGACGAGACAGGTATCATTCTCTTTCCTACAACATAGTTTGCACATTCAAGTCGAGAGTGCTTAGCCTTAGATATCTTAATCTATGCAGTCCTTATGAAAGATCGTTAAAAGGAATGGTTATATCACGCACCTCTGCACATTAGTCATCAAGTAGGATGCAAATTAGCAAAGCAGTGTTATATGACTCAGATCAGAATAGTATTCAACGAGACTTGATTTAACTTGAAGTCTTGAACATTTCAACATGAAGTAAAAATATGAAATGACTCTCTCAGAAGATTTGTTCAATCAATTCCCCCTTAGCTATATGCATCTGTTTGTACTGAAAAACGAATCTTCTCTGCACGCTTGCACATTAGCGATTGAGCTTGATCTTTGGCCACTTGCAACTTTGAAGCGGGTAGTTTTACTCCCTAATCTGATGCTCAACAGTGATGCTAAAATATACGAAATTGATGTTTTCATTCATATAATTTCTTACTGTCGTTAGTTATTACCTAGGCAAAAGTCATCTAATTCTGCCTTCATGGATATTATTTCATGTCCTAGATATGCTGTCTCCATGTTTTAAGAGGTAAGGTAGGTGGTTAAGTCGAATCGGCCGCCCATGCAAGTTTTCCTACTTCCAGCTGAATTAGGGCAGCACAGCTGTACTTTGAGGAATTAGAGAAGAGAAATGTACAAATATTCATTCTCCGAACTTCGCGCAATTCGCACCAACCAAACATTCCTGACGTGGTATGATCTAAGCTTGCTTTGATAGCCTCGGAACCAGGGTGAGGTTGGGTAGGACAGTGGTCAGCCAAATGGGCTCATGGTTGGGTATTAGAGTGGCCGCTCTCCAACCCTAATCTTCCTACTTGCAGCCTTCTTTAGCACCATACTCCCAGTTATTGCTAAAGTTCATCCTGTAGTTATCCACAATGCCATAGCAGATATGCATAACAGAAAATATGGGTTCAGTTATCTCTGTCTTACAGCTGAATCAGCCTATGGATTGCAAGCATACGCGATCTTTTTCCGCCCATTAATTAAGAAGGGGTTAAAGAGTGAAGCAAGAAGTATTCAAGTATCTTCTTGTTCTCAAAATCAAAAAATTGTTTGATGTATTATGTTGTCGTCTAGTGCTTGTACGTTTCCATATTGAAGATCATCATTTCCCGGTCATGCTTCTGGGATTACCCACAATTTTTTTCTACTAGATTCCCAGGACTTATTGGCCCTCGATAACATGAACAAACATCCATGCATGATTGAAAGAGGCAAGAGGTTTTCATGTAAACGTTTTTGAAGGACTCATTAATTTATGGCACTTTTGCAGATGTGCATTGTTCTGTTGATGAAAAATCCATAAATGAATGTGATCTTGCTCTCTGACGTGAAATATTGTTATTGACACCTGTGAGGCTCATGCTTAAACTGCCTCTCTTTTATTGCAGGAACCGCAGTTGACGGCTACTGACCCTTTCGATGTGTATTCAAAGCCTTTCTCCCTATAATAACTAGTATAAAGCACTCTCACCTCATCGCTGATAGAGCATGTACAGTTGCTAGAGTAAAACCCATTTCCACTGTTTGAAACTTCATTGTTACTGCTGTACTGCTTCATTTTCGTATGATTATGTGTTACGCTGTTACTGCTTCATTATCTTCCTCGATTCTAGAAGACTAGAACGCGTCTCTTTCCCCAAATTATTACTCCTGCATTGATATTATGCTTAAAAAGATCGACATAACCACTCTTAGACTTCAGAAAGGGTGTATTAGAGCCTGGATCACTACTAACATTTATTTTCCACATCTAACCTTCACTGGATGTAACCCTACTGTCATTGGTATGTTAGGGGTTAAGTCCGGTTCCTGGTTACGTACTACCTCACCCAGTCACCCAGACTCTCATGGTAGCCTTGTGCATCGGTGCAATGGTACGGCCCTGTTTTTTAATCATGTCCAAATTTTGATATCTCATTATTGGCACATCTGAAGGTAAAAGCTACTTTCTTTTCTTAGCTTACCAAAAATTTACATGCATATTTTTTCCCTTTTTGGGAACCTTGAGTAGGTAAAACCTTCATTTCCTTCTCCAGTACTCTAGTCTCTAGAACACACTTGTGAGAAGAAAGTTCATAAATTTTGCATGCTTCACCATTCTAACAATGTACTATGCGAGTGAAATTGGATCCATGTATCTTCCTAGTGCTTGGCAGGAAACTGATGGTCTTGATTGGTTGCTGAATAACTCCTGAGAGTTTGTATTCGTTATCCGATTGTTCTATTTTCACTCATGATTTTAATTAGTTATTGACTCTAACTTTTGCCGCAGTAATAGTGTCGGTGGGCTAGTTGTTACTAAGTTACTACAACATGTCGATAGAGCACTCGAACCTGAGACCTCTCCCGTAGGCAATAAGGCCCTCTATGACCACTTAGGCTGGAGCCCTGGGTCGACTCTACTAAGGAGTTAATTTTGAGATGCATTCCCAAATTCTCAAAATCAGCTTTGTTCTTGTACCCTACTGCTGCATTGGATGAAGATCAGATTTGCATTTGTTGCTTATACTAGTGTTATTTCGACCGCACGTCGTATAGTGCTGGCGATTATGCCATCCTTTGGGTAATAATCCAATAATCCGGATTATTGGATTATTACCCAAAGGAGGCTATATATAGCCTTGTAATTTTTTCCTAGTTTTTGAATGAGTCCGTATGAAGATAAATGGTGGCAATTGAAGGCATTAGAGATTTACAGAGTGATATGGATTTTGTTTTGCATCAACATTAGTGCTGGAAATTAGGAGGGAAAAAAGAGGATTCTCAAAGCATAAAATGACACGAAACCAGAGTCGATGGTCCTTTACTTGTAACGAGAATCACAGGACACAAACACATGATTTGGAATTCCCAATCGAATCGGGGTTTGTAGTGAGGGGACTCACTACAGGGGTGTAGTGAGTCCCATCCGACGGTCCATCTTGGCACCAATGGCTCGGATTTAATTCGAGCTCCAAATGATCCAAGCCGACCATTATTTAGATTCAAATCCAAGCGTTCTTTGGTGAGATGGACGACTGGATGAGCTCACTACACCCCTGTAGTGAACCCTCACTACAAGGCCCCTTGTTCCCGGAAAATAGGAGGCAACTTTTCTATGTACTGTACATAAACAGCCTCTGTAAGTTCTTTTCTCAGGTTTATGGTTAAATCGATGGTGTCATTGTTACCTATGCAAATCGACATATCACCTGAGTTCACCTATTTAAGCAAGGGCAAAGGGAGACCTCAAATATTACAACTATTTGCCCTTAACGACACCAGATTTTTCCTCTCTGTTTAACACACTATCTCAATCTCACCACGAAAAAAAGAACCATCAAATCTGGGTTTGTTTTTTCGGAGGTTACAATTGAAATCCTCTCTTCCTCTCTAGTCTAACAACTTATCCTCCTCACAAGGGCACGAATCTAGCTTTCCTGCCACCATTATCAGGTAAACACGGTTACTTAGCTACTTTTTATTTGGCATTTAAGTATAGCTTTTTGTGGTTATTTGTGACGCAGTTATAGGTTATGAAGGTATATCTATTTAACTACTTTTTTGTTTTGGCATTTCAATGTAACATTTTGGGGATCAATTGTAAATGATACTATATGTTATTAATAGATATCTACTTCACTCCTTCTTATTCTGCATTTCAGTGTATTTGTTTTTGTTATATGTTAATGAAATTTGATTCTCTCCAAAATTTATTTCCAGCGAGCAAACCCTAATTGAAACTTGGGGATAGAAAAGAAAGGAAAATAATACTCTAACAAGGAGAATTAGAGGGAGAGTTAAGAAGAGATTTAGAGAAAATTGAACTTGTCTTTTTGAATTCTCCTGTCTTCAATGAAAGCCATCCTTTGTTTTTTTTTTGGTAAATTTGTTGTCGTCGACATTTTTTTTTTTTGTTTTCCCACAACAGCCAGTGGAGGGGAAAAAAAAATTAATTCTCTTCTTTTCTAATTTTTTCCCACAAATTTCAAACTCACCATTAGTCATAACTGCATCAATTGGAGGAGTAAAAAAAACAAATAGCGGCAGTTTATTCTTTTTTTTAGACAATTGTCTAAAAGGACAAATTTGAAGCTTTAAAGAGTCCACCTTAACTTATTTTAAGTTCTCCAATACATTGATAGAAAAATTTTAATGGCTCAAAGACAATACTAGACAAAAATAGCCTTAATAATAAAAGAAATTTACAAACTCAAATTCGCACAGGCGACAATGACCCATCATTGTGGACCCCGACAATCACCACTGACCTTCAAAACTGAGTTTAGACCTTCATTTGTGGATTATCGAGGTGTCAGACCCTCCCTCCCTCTCTCTCTCTCTCTCTCTCTCTCTCTCTCTCTCTCTCTCTCTCTCTCTCTCATGCGTGTCACTGTCAGACCCTCTCTCTCATGCGTGGTATAAGATTCATCGGTGGGACAAAATTAATTTCTCTCTCTTCAATTTTGGGGTGGGTTCAATTTTAGGGGGTTTAGGCTCTTTGGGATAAAATATAGTGAGTTTAGGAATTTTGGGTTTAGGCACTTATGGTGCACTTTCTAATTATAGGGTTTTAGTGGATTAGACACTTTCATAGGGTATCCTAGGATTTTAGGCACTTTCATAGGGTACCTCAAGGTTTAGGTTTAGGCACTTTCATTAGGTTTGGGGATTTAGGCACTTTCATAGAGTTTGGGGGGTTTAGACACTTTCCATTTTCGATATGGATTCTTCTGAAAAAAGACAGTAAACAAACAGACAACAAAAACAGCCTCATTCAAACATAATTCACAACAAACTTAAAAGTAATAGCAATCTAGTGATCTACACATAATAACTCTTTCGTCCTTATATAATCTTCCTAGTTCATGAAAATTAATTATCGAGCCATGAAAGTTCCAAAAACATACAGGACTAGAATCTCAATAGAAAACACATTCATGTGCAATTAAATATCAAAATATAAAACTAATGGCACACAGAACCAAAAAGGGTAAAAACTTTGCTCAATGTAAAGGATTTGCCTCCATGATACTGGAATGGATTTAGGATATTGCTGCAGTGGCTTTTGCAATTTAGGGAATGTACTCAGAGCGCAGGGATGGAGCCAGAGAGGTAGTAGACAAGTAGGGCGGTTGCCCAACAAAAAAAAACCTCTAGTATTATGTAGAGGGAAAAAAATCGTGTGAACTATATAGGCATGCCCCTGTAAAGTATTTTGGAAAAAATATTCGCCCCTGCATAGTGAAATTCATAGCTCCCTCCCTGCTCAGAGCCTGGTAAACTGTTTTCACTTGTTGTGGCAGCATTAGAAAGAGGTATTATATGCAGATTACTTTCAGTTAGCAATAACTTCAGTTTTGTTTCATGAAGATTTCATAGAAACAGGATACCTCATTGAGTAATTTCTCACTCATCATCATTCAAGCATATGATCAATTCACATCACAGGTTTGTACTACCAAATACCGTGATGACTGCTTTCTGAGAACTTTGTGCATTAACTTAGCGTATTCCTTGCGTCTTTGTAGGCAGATGTCTGCAACGTTAAAAGACCCCGGCAAAATACAGGGACTTTGCTGAAGAGTGAAAAACACACCATGAAGTTGTATGAGCACGCGGGAGGAAAATCTTTGTATGATGAATACCGGTAATACATATCCCGCACTTTTTCACATCAATCGCGTCCATAGCCTCCTTAAGAGGAGGATGTCACATGAATATTTCTTACCAACATAATGCCGGTTTGATTTCATTAACAATCTAAATCTTCAATTTTTTGCATTTCTTCCCCACAAGCATAACAAACTTGTTCACTATTTCTCAATGCCATCATTTCCATATCTTTCTGTACAGTTTCCCTCTGCAACCTCAACTTCTCAGCTCTCTCCCTGTGTCCCTCGGCCAACATCTCAACAAACTTGTCATTTATTTCGAGAAGCGGATCCCGGTCAATCAATTCACTTCCCCTGTACGCTTCCCTCAGTATTGCAGTCTTTATCCCACCTTTCAAAGACACGTAGAATATACCCGAATGCCTCGTGAACGCACTTGCAAATGCATTTGAGAACCTATAATCTTCAGTAAACTTCCCCAAAATGGGCACTGGGATCCTCTTGAAAAGAGAGAGCGATAGCAACTCGTGGAAAACCCCAACTGTCCTCTTCTCCATTTCTGGTGAAGCTTGGTCCAAATTGGATGCATCTTCATAAGGCGAAACGTACGGAAGCTCCATCCAATCCCTAATCCATTCCCTCATTTCCTTCTTAAGAAAGAACCCTGGGGGAAGCTTAACATTGAAAGACGGCCTAACTCGTATCCCCGTCAAGTTGGATTCCTTCTCTGCACTTTCCTCGATTGCTGATTTCGCAAGCTCGGGTTTCCACGTAACCAGTTCAAGAAACGATTTCCCCTCTCCCGGACATCCAACTAACCGAAAATATTCAGGGTATTTCGGCACCAGACTGACCATAAAATCATTAGGGAACCCGAATTCCCTCTTAACATGTACCAATTTGTCTGCACTAACCACTTTATTCTTGGCCATCATTAACAACTTACATAATTTCGCGACAACCAATCCCTCATTTTCACTGTTAATGCGTTTCTCTTCCTCTAAAAATTGTTGAAGCCTTTCGCCAACTCGAATAAACCGGACAGGTTCCGATTTGGGTTTGATTCGATCGAGATAGGTATCAAAGAGACCGGGGTTTCGGTCTAGAAAAGTGTCAACTTTGAGTGGAAGACGCATTCTTTCGCGACGTTTCTCTAAGTATCGAAGTGGGATGACTTGACCTGGCTCGTTTAGGACTTCTTTTACGACTCTTGCGCAGAGTCTCCATTTTTTCTCGTTTTCTATGGCCTCGTCTAGTTTCTCGTCTTTACGCCATACTACTTTGAGGCTTGAAATTGAAGACGTGAATTGAAACCAAACCCTAACTCTGTAATTCAAGTGGGTAGAGATGGAGCTTCTGCAGAATAGCATACCTGAGATCGAGTGAAGCAACAGCTGACCTTGATAACGGATTATCGTCAACGGTTTTTGAATGGTTGGAGCCTGGAGGGTTGGGTCTGAATTTGGTTAGGGTTTTGGGTTTTGTGCTGGTGTATTTCTGAACAACCAAACAGTCCCTCTCCTCAACTGCAATAATTTGTCTCATTCTCTTGCTGATTATTAAAAGTTTTTCTTTTTCCTTTTTCTTTACAAAACAGATCAAAGTATTTTAATACTACTATAGACTTGGCAAATTACAGGCAGAAGAGAAGTAAATCACCCGTTACTAATAAAATTGGTAAGTCTACATAGAATTATTCGTGAAAAATGAAAAAAATAAATTATTCGTGAATTGATTAAGATAAATTTGATACTATTATATTAAAGTAAATATATATTGATGTACATGTGAGCCTACTTAGCAGTTCAAAAAAAAAAAAAACATATTTACGAATCCCGTTTAAAGATGGAGTAAAATAAATGTAGTACACTAGATCTATGTATATCTATACCTATTATAAAAGAGGGAGTTACAAGTTTGTTGTGCACTTGTGAGAGCATCCTCATCCGAGACGTCAAAACCCACTTTTAGGCAAACTAGCGAGGAAAACCCTCAAAAACCCACCGCATATTTGCTTCTCTCCCCACACGCCATAGTTTGTTGTTGTTACAGTACCTCAGTACTTCACGCGAGGAACCGTTCACCTGCTAAAGATTATTTTATTGTTTCACTGTTGCAAAATTTTGCTGCTTGTGCGCTTTTGTCTCTCAGGTCTTTTTCTTCCGCACCAGATGATCCCACTTTCTCTATCATATATATATATAGAGTCAACTTCTAATCCGGACTTTTAATTTCCGCACCTTTTGATCCAAATTTTTTTTTGATGATCCGATCCGTCCAATGTGTTCAGAAGGTGTTTTCAAGGGTCCATGCGGAAAATCTTCAAAAAAAAATGCCGGGAAGGGCTTGATCCAAGCAGTTTTCGCAAAAAATATATAAATACAGTTTTTGCGAAAACTGCATGGATCAAGCCCTTCCCGGTATTTTTTTTTGAATATTTTCCGCGTGGACCCTTGAAAACACCTTCTGAACACATTGGACGGATCGGATTTTCCAAAAAAAATTTGCAACACAAAAAAACCCCATTTTTTCCTTAAATCCGGGAGTGTGGACTAGAAATTTTACCTATATATATATAGAGTCCACTTCTAATCCGAACTTTTAATTTCCGCACCTTTTGATCCAAATTTTTTTTTGATGATCCGATCCGTAAAAAAATACCGGGAAGGGCTTGATCCAAGCAGTTTTCGCAAAAAATATATAAATACAGTTTTTGTGAAAACTGCATGGATCAAGCCCTTCCCGGTATTGTTTTTTGAAGATTTTCCGCGTTGACCCTTGAAAACACCTTCTGAACACATTGGATGGATCGGATTTTCCAAAAAAATTTTGCAACACAAAAAAACCCCATTTTTTCCTTATATCCGGGAGTGTGGACTAGAAATTTTACCTATATATATATATATCTTCATCTCTAGGTTGTTCGTTGTTGTCGTGACCTCTCCAACGCCTATCTTCCAAGTATATGCTCCTTCTTCAATTTCATCCATCCTGATTTGTGCCCCAATTGCTCTCTCTATTTTCCTCGATTTTGATATGGACCCTAATTAATTTGTGTTAAAGATTCTAGGTTTTGGTTTATCTTCTTACTGCAATGATAACTAGTTTTGTTCTAGATGGTCTATTTTGGTCTGCAATGATCTATTCTGGAGGAAATTAGTAACTGGTTTTTGGCATAAAAATATGCTCTGGGTTTTTTTATAGAGTTGCATGGGTATACAGTTATGTATATATTATATATATTTTTGGAGTAGATTAAAGTTAAATGATAAACGATCTAATTTATAGTTAAGAGAATATGACCGTTGGAATATAGACATTGGGAGTATAGCCGTAGGGAATATATATAGCCGTTGCAAATACAACCATTAAAATATACTGTAGCCGTTTGTAAAGTATTTAAAAAAATTTGTTTGTTTGAAAGTAGTAAAATATAAGAATAAAAAATTTAGAAAGATATTTGAGAGGGAAAGTTAAAGTAGAAAAAAAAATAGTTTAATATAGTAAAGTTAGAATACAAAGCCAATGAGTTTTTGAAAAAGTGACTAACTAAAGTTTAAAATATGTTTTTTGAGGTTAAATTTGGTCCAAAATTTGCTGAGCTTGATACAGATTTTGCCTCTTTAACTTTTATGCTATTGTTCTTATTATCTTGTGGAAAGACTTTTTTACCCTTGATCTTTCTTTTGTTTTTATTCTTTTGTCCTTATTATCTTGCGAGACTCATAACTATGAATACTAAACTAAATTATAAGTGAGAACAAGAACATTTAATAAGCAGGGGCGTGTGGGTCCCACCCGTAAAGATAATATGCAACATCGAATGTTCTAGAAAGATGTAGAATATTCTCCACATTTTAGACTGTTCTAAAATGGTTCTAACTTATTATTCAACCTTCTAGAAAGTTTTTCAATGTTCTAGAATATTTTGTATAAGTCCAGTTTCGGTCTTACTTTTCTCAAACCAAAACAATCGGTTCGGTACATCAAATTGGTCGGAAATTTATCCGCCCCCTTGGCTTTTCAACCCATAAACCTCTCCATAAGGATGATGGCCCCTTTTGATGTACTACTTAGTTTTCGTTTTTCTTATCATTAATGGAATCGATCGAACAAGTGGCTATCAGTCAAAAGAGATATGGAGTCCGAAGGAGAGTGGAGTTTTCTTCGGGGCTCGAGATGGAAGAGATAGGTCCCACAAGTTTTCGATTCGATGCTAGGGAATTCACACAAAAAGGAACAAGGAATTCTCAACAAAAAAAAGTGCTCTCTAAACCGAACGTAAAAGTCATTTTTCATCAGACGGTTGTTCCCGTGTGCAGGCTTTTATAGAAAGTTATAACACGTCTCGAAAATGGCATATGGTAGCATTTAATCAAATGACCTACAGCATGTAGTATTCTACTACTGCTGCATTGCATGAACATCATATTTGCATTTTCTTATAAATAAAAAAAAATTACTAAATCATTTCATCATCACACATCGTACAGAAACAGATACTACGACAAACTTGATATTTTGACCATCCACATGATCTTTGCTCAAACCATCAGAACTGCTACTACTGTCTTTCATTCCTCTCCAATATGCACTTGATTCTTCCACATGTTGCATTGTCTTTTGTACCTTGCATTATCTTTCAGAGCCACGTCTTCATAAACCTACAGCATTGTAATGGAATTCTGCATGAGGAACGTACAAGTAATGTTTTTTTTGCTAAGCAAAGAATTTATTAATCTTTGAAAACGAATTACAAACATTAAAGGGACCCAAGACTCAAAACGCCAAGGGCCCAAAGAGGAAAAAAACCACAAGCAAGAAGGGTGGCAAGAAGCCAACCAAAAACCGGAACCAAAACACCAGAAAAACACTCCTGAGACACCCCCAAAAAAAAACAGGACGCAAAGCCAGAAGCATCAAAACACCCTAAAAAGCAAGAAACCCTCAAAACGACGAAACCTCTCCAAGCAAAGAACGAAAACAAAAGCCAAAAAGCTCCCAACAAACACGAACAACAGATCAGAACTCCACAAAAATGGAGGCATCTCCCTCCAAAGAGTCAAGAGCTTTGATTTCTGTTTTATTTTCTTGTTCTGAAATATCAATTCCCTTCAATTCTAAGAGCTTCTTGATATTATAACTCTCCCTTCCATGATATTTTACACCACAATGGACACCCATCTTCATGTTCTCCTGGGCTTCCTTGATCACATTTGAATTCCTCTTACGAAAGACGCTACTAACCTCCTCATGCTTCGAATGAGTGCGATCATCGAGACTTCCATTGCACGCGAGAGAGAGAGAGAGAGAGCACGTGCTAGTGGAGGTATGTACGTAAGGTACAACTGGCTGCTGAGTTCTGAAATTTTATCTTTCTGGTATAGTTTTGATAGCTTTGCCAAGATTTGCCCCAAAAATTAAATAAAATCATTCATTGCAACCCCTAAAGTGTAGCAAAATATAATTAGTACGTATACTCGTATATTTTTTATTGCCCGGCCCGTTTGGAAAATAACTTTTAGTTATTTAGAAACTAGAGAAAATTAAATATAATGTTTTTAACGAAACTCTTGTTTCAGGACAAAAAAATTTGACACCGCCCGGCCCCGAGAGAGGAAGAAGAATGTGGTTATACCTTCTTCTCATCATGTGGAAGGCTGCACCACATCTTACTCAACCTCTTGCTTGTCTCCCCAAATGACAAGGATTCAGAATTGGCCACACCCCAAGCAGCCATCACAAACAAAGCATAGGAACTGCACGGTCTAACAGGCAAGCAATGTCTTCTGAGCACCCTCTCAACACATCCCCTATTTCCTTCTCTTTCACCCTCCGTTTCTTCGATTTCACCCTCCTCGCGGTATGGCCAGAACCATCAACAGTACCCGGAGGAGAAGGAAAATACTTTACTCGAGACAGAACTCCGCTTCTCAGCCTCGTTAAAACAAACGCATTCCGTAGATATCCACTGTTTCCTTCGGCACTTGGTTCCCGATGGATTATTTCGCCGTCTTTTTCATCTCCAAGTGTTGGAACAGCAGTCATGTATGACCATGTAGCAGAACTGAGACACATTCGTCGGTGTTCTTCGGTTTTGTTTGGAATCTGGAAGTCGTGATCAGTATCTGATTTGCGGTGGATGTTCAATTGAACAGCGAATTGAAAGTCTTCGGTGTCTCCTTGGACTTGAATGGTGTCGCCGCTCAAGAAACCGGACAATTGCAGGGGTGATGAAGGTGAAGGGTTTGGTGGTGATTGTGTAAATGGGATTTGTACCAATTTTTTTTCAGCCATTGGAGAAGAAGTAGTTGTTTGGATTCAAGAAAAGAGAGGACCAAAGTGCAGAAGCAAAATATGAAACTCGCGGTTTATTTGATGCAAAGGGATTCTAAACGGTTGCATCTTTGCTTTCGCGCCTTTTGTTACGTGACGGTTGAATTGTTGTTGAATGGGAGGGTGGTTTTGGATTAAAATTTGGGTGCCGAATGAGTACCACGTGGTGGTACTCATGCATGATCCGAGCCTTCCAAACGTGTTTTGGACAGTCTCGATTGATTCCCTCTCTCTCTCCTCTCACCCGACCACTCTCTTCTCATTTTCTCTCTCTAAAATTCCGACCGTCGGATCTATGGATGGCTGAGATCGCCGAGCGGGTAGCACGTGTACCATACCTACCCGACACTGAAAATTTTTCGTGGTTTTGGGTTCTCTCAAAGTTTTTGGGCCTCTTAAAAAAAAAAAGATAGAAACACAATTATCTGGACATAACCCCAAACACAATCCCAATTTATGCGAACTATCGGTTAGAGAGAAATATTTCAGTTCGGGTGGGCACAAGGTGGCAAGGCCACGTGGTGCGTCAGCTCATCACGACAGCCTATTAAGTATTTTAGACGGCCCGAATTTGTTGGAGTAAATTAGTGACATTTTTATAAATTTTTAATTAAAGGAAAAATTAGTGAAAATGCAAAAAATTTTACCTCTTTTAAAAAAAGGACACGGGATATTTCAAATAGACCAGAAGGACAACGCATATTTCATCTTAGGAGAGGTCCTTCAAGTTTTGCTATCCTATAGCCGGAAGGCCTAAATTGGGATACATTCCGCAAAATACTGGTCCTTGCAAACCAATTCCACGCTAGGAAGCGAATACGACAACCAAACCGATTGACGCATTTATGGAAAAAGAATCTTCATTACCCAAATTATCGTGAGAATCCATCAATCAAACAGCACAGCGTGAACAATTGGATCATGGGTGATCTGATAACGCCTGAGGAACTGCGAATGGCGTCATTTGCGAGAGAAGGGTTTTCAATTCCGTTTAAATATTAATTTTTTGAGTTGGTTTTTTCAAATTTTTTGCACAAAATCATAACGTTTAAATATTAGTGAAATGTCACTAATTTTTTGAGTCGCAGGAAGTGGTCGACCGGAAGTGAGGTGGTGGTTGGCTAGGATACAGGAGTTGATTTTTTTGAATTTTCCGTACAAAATTAAAATTTTTAAAAAATTAGTGACATTTCACTAATTTTTTTGGTTACTAGAAGTGGGCAGCCAGAGATGGGGTGGTGGTTGGCCGGATGTGGGGTGGTGATTTTTTTGAATTTTATATTCGAAATTAGAATTTTTTTAAATTATTGATATTTCAATAATTTATTTTTGTCACCGGAAGTGGTCGGCCAGAGGTGAAGTGGTGGTCGGCCGGAGGTGGGGTGGTGATTTTTTTTGAATTTTATGTTCGAAATTTGAATTTTTAAAAATTAGTGACAACTCACTAATTTTTTTGGTCTCCGGAAGTGCTCGGCCAGAGGTGGGGTGGTGGTCGGCCGGAGGTGGGGAAGTGATTTTTTTGAATTTTATGTTCGAAATTTGAATTTTTAAAAATTAGTGACACCTTACTAATTTTTTTGGTCTCCGGAAGTGCTCAGCCAGATGTGGGGTGATTGTCGGCCGAAGGTGGGGTGGTGATTTTTTTGAATTTTGTGTTCGAAATTTGAATTTTTAAAAATTTGTGACACCTCACTAATTTTTTTGGTCGCTAGAAGTGCTCGGCCAGAGGTGGGGTGGTGGTCCGCCGGAGGTGGGGTGGTGATTTTTTTGAATTTTGTGTTCGAAATTTAAATTTTTAAAAATTAGTGACACTTTACTAATTTCTTTGGTTGATGGAAGTGCTCGGCCAGAGGTGGGGTGGTGGTCGGCCAGAGGTGGGGTGTTGATTTTTTATGAATTTTATGTTCGAAATTTGAATTTTTAAAAATTAGTGACACTTCACAAATTTTTTGGTCGCCGGAAATGCTCGGCTAGATGTCGGGTGGTGGTCGGCCGGAGGTGGGGTGGTGATTTTTATGAATTTTATGTTCGAAATTTGAATTTTTAAAAATTAGTGAAGTGTCACTAATTTTTTTAGTAGCCGGAAGTGCTCGGCTAGATGTGGGGTGGGGGTCGGCCGGAGGTGGAGTGGTATTTTTTTTAATTTTATGTTCGAAATTTGAATTTTTAAAAATTAGTGATATTTCACTAATTTTTTTTGTCTTTATGTTCGATTACAAAAGTTCCTTGGCGGTGTTGGAGGCTACCGTAACCGTCCCACCCATGTTGAGGGTGGGGGAGAGGGCGAGCCCCAAGTCGCTCCTGACTTGGTGGTATCTTTCGCGGTCTGCGTTGTTGATGTACTCTCCGGCGGTGTCGAACGCGTCCATACCCAAGGAAAGGTTCGTCATGGAGAAAGAGGAGGTCCGAGCAAGGTTGAAGGGCCACCACTAAGTAGAGAAGGGAGGCTGGGAGAGTTAACTCAGTCCCCAGCGGAGTCGCCAATTGTGGGGGGCGCTTCACCGGAATGACCTCCTTGGACGTCTGGTACTGCACCGTGAAGGAGGAGCTGGTATGGACCTCGCTGGAACCCTAGATGCTCGTCGGAGGGGGTGACTGGAGTTCTGGGGGTTCGCCAGAGGCGGTCCTGCACAAGGGAGCAACCACGTTAGTGCCTGTCCCGGACAGTGGTGGTCCGGGGAGGCACTCCGATGGCTAAATCAGCAACGAAGGGAGAAGTTTAGTAGAGAGTTCAATGTAAAGAGGAGAGAGAGTCCGGATCCCCTTTTTAGAGGTGGTGAGGGACATATTTATAGGCGAGGGGGCGCGTGTCCCGCACGTCCCTCTGGGGGCTCACACGCCCCGTCCCTATCATCGCATTGAATGCATGGATTGACGTGTGTCCCTTAAGTGGCGCCTCGGCCGCTCCCAGAGTCTCGTCACCTGACACTGATATTCCCATCAATCAAATCCCCCACCCTCTCCCCTGCAGGCGTAGGCTGCAGGGTTGTGGCTCGCCATAAATGCGATGCAGGTGGGGTGGTTGAGCCCATTGATGAGCCGCTTAGACTGTCAGATGTGCCTCGATCGAGCCCCTGACATCTGACACGACCCCCCGGGCACAGAGGTCAATCGACTCGGCCCGGGATCGGCGCTCGGGGCCGAGTCCCCGAGGGCAACCGTAGAGCTTCCTGGAGCAGGCTCTTGGAGGGGCGCATCCGAGGCCCCTGGCCCTCCGAGACCTGACTCGGTACTTTCACGAGCCGTCCCCGAGGGGAGGTGTTCCTGCCCCGGTCGTCCTAACCGAGGCCTATCTCCCTCGGCAGACGCGGCCCTCTGCTGGGCTATAGGTCCCGACCCTTTTGCACCACCCGGGTGTGGGAGGTTCCTTGAACCCCGGGTCCCCGGCCGCTACAATAGCCCCTCAACTTCCTCAACCAATGCTCGGCGGTTGGGGGAGTTGACCAATCCGAGTGGCCAATCGGAGCCCCTGCCCATTACTGAGGGAACCGCGAGCACCCCAAGGACCGAGGGCAGAAGAGTCCGGTCGAGCGCTATGTTCGGAACGTCACATCGTTCTGAAGCTGAAAGGACGTGTGATGTGACGTCGTTTCAGGGGTGACGGTTGGGCTTATCTGGTGTCAGAGATTCCGTGACGTGGCATGACGTCCTCTGCCACGTGTCGCTCCTGGATTCGTCCGAGGGCCGTCGCATGGGATTCACGCCAAAACGATTCAAACGGGGGGACAGGTGTCAAGCCCTGATTGGCTCGGCCGAGCCGCCACGCCGTTTCCCGAGCCGGCGCATCATTACGCCCATTAAATGCGACGGGTGATAGCCCCCCTCCCCCTATAAATACAACTTCGGGGGGAGAGAAACGTCACCGTGACTCTGCCATTTTCGCTCTTCGCCAGAAAATCTCACGCCGCTGTGGGATATCAAACGTCTCAGGCCTAGATCTTGTATCTCAGCCACATTCACCATCAAAACTTGAGGTAAATCACTTTCCCCTGTCATTTCCTCGTTTTTTAGCCCCTTTTTTTGTGCATTTCAGACCACTTTTGGCCCATTTTTTACGTTTTCCAACCTGTCTCTGTTTTGGTTGGGTTTTCCGGCGAGATTCACGGTGGCGTACGACCGCCGTCTTCTGGGCAGGTTGAGCATTCAACGTGTTCTTTCGAGGACAGGTTGAACATTCAACCTGTTCTTCCGAGGGCCCGCGATAACCTTGCCGAGTGCCTTGATTTCTTCCCGAGCACATACACCACCCTAGATCCAGCCGAGAGTCATCTGAGTGGGTAGGTCCCCTCGGTTAGCCAAGCGCATTCCACGTAGGAAGTTGCATCTGCACTAGTGCCCCCCATGCATATAGCTGATGGGTTTCTTCGTGCACTGTCTTAGGTTCTCGGCTGGATGAGCAACGAGCCCTTCATCATTTCTGACAGCGACGAGGAGCTCAACAAGGAGGATGCTGCATACATAAGGGACCTCAGTAACCGATATCGGAATCGACCCCCGAGCGCGCTCAACATCCCTCCCCTACAAACAATATACCCCGAAGAGTTCGCCAAAATGGAGAGGGAAAGAACGGACCTTGACACCGGGGCCTCAACATCCTGAGCCCTCGGTCATCCAAGTTCCCCGAGGCCCGAGTCGCCCGAGGTGGAAATATACGAACCGGTCTTCGAGCCTACGCCGGTCGTTGATTTAAGCAACGGGGATGAGGAGGCAACCCCGAGCGGCACACCCGAGATCGTCCCTCCCGAGGGAGGCGAAGGAGAGGACCCACCTCCGAGGACACACCTCGCCGAGACACCTACATTGGCCCTAGGGGTGGACTGGGAGGAGGTTCCACTCCCCAAGTTCGGGGACGATGAGTGCCCCTGCGTCAAGGAGTTCGACCCCGAGCACCCTGAGCGTTTGGCGGCCTTCCGGGAAAGATATGAGATCCCAGCGGACGTGGAAGTAGAACTCCACTTCGGCGACAGAATCCAGTACGGGGAAGACCACATCACGGTCCCCCTAATGGCAATAACCGAGGGGGGGCTGCGCTTCCCTTTCCCGAAGATGGTCGCCAGCTCCTTTATTACTACGACCTCGGCCCTCATCAAGTTGTGGTCAACATGTACCGGGTGTTGTTCTCGGTGTTGAAACTTGCCGAGAGATACCACATCCCGGCCACGGTGTACAACATCCTCGGGGTCTACCTCATGGCCCTCAGTCCGAAGTTTCGACGGTACTATTTCTCCGTTCGGAATGAATACGACCACTTGATCAGGGACCTGTATGACTCCGAGGAGCACCAATACAACTATGTGACGGTGAGGGGGAACTATATGTGGGCCCCCGAGGAGCCGCACACCTGGCCCCTGAACCACCGCCGAGGGGAGCCCAGTAAGCCTCTTCCCTTTTATTTTGCACTTACTTGATTCATGCTTAATTTTTGCCGCACACCTGGCTCCTGAAATTTCTCTTTCCCTTTATTGCAGGTACCAGCGCTGTTAACAAGAGGCTACTCGAGCTCTCAGACGACGGCGTGATCCAGGCTCTCTACGCCCACGGCCAGCAGCAAGCCCATCTCCTCCTCGGTTACGAGCTGAGCTATAACGACTTTTTACACAGGGGCAAGACGCCGAGGGCTAGTAACCGCTGAAGGAGGAGGAGAACAGCCATCCTGGACGAAGGGTTAGAGCAGCTGTGGGGTCGGGAAATACAGCCGAGGGGAGAGATGGCAGCAAACGCCGGAGAGAGGCCAACACTGCAACAGCTGAGGGCTGCCGCTAGGCGTCAAGCCCGGGGCGGCTCGACTGCCCCCGTGGCCAGACACAGGAGACGTAGGGAAGAACCACCGAGCAGTGTCGAAGACCAGGCCTCAAAAAGGCCTCGTGAAGAAGAGAACCAGCCCCTCCGATCTCCGCCGAGGACAGAAGACGTCCCGCCGCCCCCAATCACTCAGACCACACTGGCCACCACCACTGTTGTTCCGCCCACTCAGGGCACTGGCTGAAGGGTCGTGACGGCACAGCGAGGGGCGACCGACGAATCGGAAGTTGTTCCTCCCCCCGAGGCCTGGGCCCCTACCTTCGCGGGTCGCCAAGGGGTCGTGCTGACACATGCTGACAGCGTTCGGGGGGACCCCAACGTTGCCAACATCCTTCTGAAGGGGCTGGCCCTCCCCGCGAATATGTCCGCCCTTGATGCCGCCTCCCTCGACGATAATTTCCTCGAACTCCACAACAATCTGGTCAAGGTACTCCAGCTCTCTTGTTTTCCCGAAGTCCTTTCCTTTCCGAGGTCCTCGTATTTTGCGCTAATATTTTTGCCTTCTTTCCAGGCGAGCCAGGCTTCCATTGCCACCCACAAAAAGGCGGTGGCATTGGTCAGGGCCGCCAAGGCCAAGCTCAAGGAGGAACGCAAGTCCTCGGCGCAGTTGAAGAAGGAGGTGGAGAGTCTCGGGAAACGGATGGAGGACCTCTCCCTTGAGAAGTGCGGCATCGAGGACCTGGTCAAGGCCGCCGAGGACAGGGCCGCGGCTGCGGAGCGAGACACCAGAACGGCAGAGGAGAGGGCCAAGGCTGCCGAGGAGAAGGCCAAGGAAGCCAACGAGAGGGCCAAGGCCGCCGAGGAAAAGCTGCAAGACCTCCAAGTTGAGCAGCAGGATATGCTGACCGTCGCGGACGAGAATGGCTTCAGGAGGGGAGAGCAGGAGGCCGGGAAGCAGTACTTGAAAGAATCCGAAGACATGGAGGTGAAGGCCTTTGAAAAAGGGTACCGCCTTGCTCACCGAGATTGCTTCCCAAGGGCCTACATACGGGGTGTTGACGCCTACTGCGCCCCTCCTGATGCCGAGGCCAGGACCATCCCCGAGATCCCGGAGCCCGAAGTCCCTCCGATGCCGATGGACGAGGATGACGAGGAGGTTGACGGGGCCTAGGAGCCCCCTTCTGTTTAGTAGGTTTAGTTTCTTTTTGTTTTCTGTCTTTTAATTTCTTTAACTATTGGGCTGGCGCCAAACTGTTAGGGCAGAATGCCAGACCCCGAATTTTGTAATCCTAACACAGGTTCCGGGGCCGGCATTGAACGATGCACCATCGCCGAGCCCCCAATTTTTTACTTGAATGGAAGGATGCTCCTTCTTTTCCTCTTTTGTACTATTTTTTGTGAATGATTAAAATTTTTCTAACTCCCAAGCACATTGTGAATGGTTAATACCAAGCGTAAGCGCTAGGCCGGGCTCTTTGTAAATACTCTTGGCAAACATATAGCCCCTCTTCGGGAGGAAGTAAAGCACGTTTGCTTTTTGCCGAAGGTTAATGTTGAGACAATTGCGGGCTTAGGCTGGGGATCATATCAAGATAGCCCCTGATGCCTTGCCTAAGCCCAGGTGGCTCATTAGCCGAACACTAATCAGTGCTCATATCCCCTGAGCCTGTACGTTCATGTCCTTGGGTCGGGCTTGGGGTGGGATGATAGTGGGGCCTGGTGGTTCCACCCGAGGCGCGCAGCACTAGAGCTCATCCGAGACCAACCGGCCTACCCGTGGACTCGACCGAGCACGGGGGTTTTGCTGAACGGAAATGGCGTTCCACCGAACGCAGGTATTCCGTCCGGCAGGGCGTTCCACCGAATGCAGCGAATAATGGTCCACCGAACATAGGAGTACACAGAGCAAAACAGATGAAGACTAGGAATTGAAAAAAGGTCTGTTTCATTGAAATTGCGCCCGCTCGGATTACAAAGGGTGACCGAGGGCAAAGGGAACAAACAAAAAATGAAAAGCTACCCATAAAACTTCCTAAGCTTGGAGGCGTTCCATGGGTTGCTCACGGTAGTGTCATCCATCTCAACAAGTTTGTAAGCCCCATAACCAGCTTTGGCCGTAATTCTGAACGGGCCTTCCCAGTTGGGCATGAACTTTTTCTTATTTTTCTTTTGGACCACCTCCCGACGGACGAGGTCATAAACATTGAAGGGGCGCATCCTAACGTTCTTGTTGTAGCCCCGAGCAACCTCGTGTTGGTAGGTCGCGTACCTGATATTGGCCTCATCGCGGAGGTCCTCGACGTGGTTGAACTCGGATGCGATGTGCTCTTCGTTAGTAGCAGGATGAAAGACTTCTGTACGGGCTGCTGGTGCAGTGGCGGCTAGGGGAGGACCGCTTCCATACCGTAGGCCATCAAAAAGGGCGTTCGGCCGGTACCTCGGCGCGGAGTGGTTCGATAGCCCCAGAGGACTTTGGGGAGTTCCTCAACCCATTTCCCCCGCTTGTTGGTCAACCTTCGTTTGAGACCAGCTGAGATGGATTTGTTTGAGGCCTCGGCTTGGCCGTTCCCTTGAGGGTATGCCACCGTTGAGTTGTAGACGCGGATGTTCTTCTTTTTGCAAAGCGCCTTTATGGCCTCGGCCACAAACTGGGTGTCGTTGTCCGAGATGATAGCATAGGGGACACCAAATCTGGAAAATGATGTTTTTCCAGATGAAGTGCTCTACTTCGGTCGCGGTGATGTGGATGAAGGTTCGGTTTCCACCCACTTTGAGAAGTAGTCCATGGCGGTGATAAGGTGCATGAAGCCACCGGGGGCGGTTGGGAGCACGCCGACAATGTCAAGCCCCCATTGTGCAAACGGCCACGGGCTGGTGACGGGGTTAAGGGAGAGTGTGGGCTGATGGAGGATAGAGGAGTGCTTTTGGCAAGACTCACACTTCCGCACATACCCCTCGGCAGTCTGCCGCATATTGGGCCACCAATAGCCCTGGGTTACGGCACGCTCGGCCAGGGATCGTCCTCCTGAGTGGCAGTCGCTACTGCCCTCGTGAAGTTCACGAAGGACCCGAGGAATCTCATCCTCGTGGAGCACACGCAAGTCTGGGCCGATGTAGGTGCGCCAGTAGAGCTGGCCAGTCGCGGAGAGGAAGTACGAGGCCGCTTGACAAGGAATCCGGTGGGCCACCCTACTATCCGTGGGGAGCCGTGCGTCCCGAAGATAGGCGATCAGGGGGTCCATCCAACTGGCGCCGGTGGGGGCGACGCACACGACAGCGTCCTGCCCCAGTTCGAAGCTCGGGGCGGGGATGTCCCCCAGGATAACTGTGCGGGAACCTCCGATGTTCGAGCATGCCGAGTCGAGGGCAACGAGAGCATCGGTGTGAGAGTTGCGGGCTCGACCAATATGCCAGAAGTCCACTCGTTTGAAGTCTACCTGTAGCTGCGAGACAAGGCCGAGATACTGGAGCATCCGGCTATCGCCGGAGCCGTAATCGCCGTTTAGCTGATTGATTACCAACATCGAATCGTTGTAGACCTGTAGCTCCTCGATGTCGAGGCGCAAGGCGAGGCGGAGCCCGGCAATGAGAGCCTCGTACTCGGCTTCGTTGTTGGTGGCCGGGAAGCTAATGCTCATGGCGCACTCATGGAGGGTGCCCTCCTGGGACAAGAGGACTACACTTGCCCCCGCCCCTCAGCTGTTGGAGTTGACAGCGTAGATTGCGGCGGTACGTGGGGGGGATCGTTTAAAGACGAAGCCCGGCTGCGCAGGGTTGGGCTCGTCAAGGGTGGGATTGTTCTCTTCCCTCTTCTGGGCCTCGACCACTAATCTCGGGATGAGCTCGGCCACAAAGTCTACTAGGGTCTGCCCCTTGATTGCTGTCCGAGGCTCATAGCGAACGTCGAAGTTTGACAATTCCATTGACCACTTGCAGATCCTGTTCGAGAGGTCTGCCTTCTGAAGTACGACCTTGAGAGGGTACTCAGTGATGACGATGATCGTGTGGCACTAAAAGTAGGGGAGGAGCTTGCGCTTTGCCATGACAAGGGCCAACGCCAGCTTCTCCAAAGGCAGGTATCTCGTCTCGGCTGGGAGCATAGTCTTGCTGGAGTAGTAAATGGGCTGCTGATCCAGTCCCTCCTGTCTGACCAATGCCGAGCTCACTACGTGCTCTGACACTGCCAGGTACAGGAAGAGGTCCTCTTCCTCATTCGGCATGACAAGAAGGGGAGCCCTTATCATGTACCCCTTGAGCTTGGCGAGGGCTCGGTCGCATTCAGCGCTCATTGGAACGCTCTCCTACTGGTTTTGATAGATTCGAAGAATGGGCGGCAGGCATCTGAAGATTTGCTGATAATCCAACCAGGGGGTGTCCGAAGGGGTCAGCTCGGCACGCGTCCGCCCTATGGCTTTAAAAGCCGAATAGTAAAGGACGTCCGCGGAGCTCCCTTGATCAATCAGTATCCTCCAGACGTCTCTGTCGTCGATCTCGACCTCGACTACGAGGGCGTCTTCCTGCGGGAGTTGCAGTCCCTCTAGGTCCCGCTCGGTGAACGAGATGGTGAACGGGTCCTCGGGCTCCTGATACTTCTGCTTTGGGGGTTGCCCCACCGAGAGCACCTGCATCCCCTGCTCAATCTTCGCCAATTCTAAGTGCATTGCGTCGGCCATGTCTTTGCTGACCGGGTCGTGGATCGTTTCGACGACCCCGCCCCGCCCTCTCTGCCCTCCCTGCGGGGGCTGCTGCCCCAATGGGGGAGGAGGAGGCGGGGGAGGTCCTCGCGCGGGGAGAGGGGTTCTGGTGCGGTCGATCCATTCATCTAACCGTCCCTCGGTCACCAACCGCTCCAAATAGGCTTTGAACGGTCGGCAGCCAGTTGTGTAATGCCCCACCTCGTTGTGGTAGGTGCATTTGCCCCTCTGGGTCGGATTTGACCCCATCTTGTCCTCGGGCCATAGAAACCACCTCGTCCTGCTAATCCCCGTGAGCAACTTGTAGATTGGCAGGGTGAAGATAGTTGTCTCGGCCACGTGGTCATTGTCGTTCCTGGGGGTCTTTCCCATCCTCCCCCTCTATTATTGCCCCTGGTATTGTTGTCTCGGTAGCCCCTGCTACCACCTCCGGCGCCTTGCTCGTTTCTTCCACCCTTGTTTATGTTGTTAACCAGCTTCTTCCCATCTTTCGGGGAGCTCTTGCTGCTACCCCCCTTGGAAGCTTTACTGACCAAGAACTCCTCCAGCTCTCAGTACCTGTCCACGGTACGCATGAGCTCGGTCATGTCCTTTGGGGGGTGCACCATAAGATCCTTGAAGAGGTCCGAGGAGTCCTCCAGGCCATTTTTTAACGAGGTGGCCGCCACCTTTTGGTCGCAATTTTCGACCAGGATGTACACTTCCCAGTAGCGGGCGATGTACTCCTTGAGGGCCTCGTCTGCCCCCCTCTTCATGTTTACCAGCGCGTCGAGCGTCTTCGGCTGCGTGTTGCTCGTCACAAACCGAGACGTGAACGCCCGTTCCAGCTCGTCAAAGCTGGCAACCGATCCTGGTGCCAGCTGGTCGTACCACGGGAGGGCAGTGGTCCCGAGACTCATGGAGACGGTTTTACACATGAGGGCATCACCATGTCCATAGAGCTCGGAGACCAACCGATACTGTTGTATGTGGGTGATGGCGTCGGTGGTGGGCTCATACTTGTCGAACTTGGGGATTTTGAAGCCCCTGGGGGGGATTATCTCTGCGACCTCGGCCACAAAGGGGGACTGCTTGGCTTTCTCCAACCGGGAGTCGGACTGGTTGGGGCTGGGGCGGTCGAGGTCGACCGCAGGTTCACCCCGCAAGCCCTTTTGGGAGGGTCGTTCGGCCGATGCTGGGCCTCGACGTCGCCATGCACATTGCTGCGCTCGGATGAACGCCTCTTCGCATGGGGTCCACGACCAATGTGCCCATCGTCTCTTGTGCAAGGGTGCCTTGCCTCATCCTCGGGGTGGTAGACCTTCGTGCCCCTTGTCCGAGTGTTGACGAGCACTATGCTCCCGCCTTGATGGCGGAGCTCATATCTGTAACGCCCCGATTTTTCGAAAACGTTAAAAATAAATTTAAAAGGCAATTTCACAAAATATTCCATAATTCATCATAAAACCGTACCGAAAGCAATTGTTATAGTTTTACAACCATATCGAATTAAAGTTAAACTGTCAAAATATTACAATTTTCAATAAGACTTGAAGCCTTCAAAATAGTCGACTAATTTTGTTCAGAGCGACTACGCATACGGAAACCAAGGCTCGTTGGCTTTCTCTTCAGCAGTGTTGAAATTTGTCTGTTTGCACGGTCCTTCAGCTCCGTCTTCATTACCTGGTGATAAATCACCCGCGGTACAAGTACCCGTGAGCTTAAAAAGCCCAATAAGAATATCCTACACTACTTAACCCCATGTATCTAACAGATAAACATGCATAATAAACGAATAACATGAGATAGCAAAAATAACATTACTGATTAATTACTAGTCATTTACCTACGTGTCATCTAGGATTCTCAACCATGAGATCCATCCTACCCTCCAACCTCTAGCATAGGGCAACTGGTGTGATTCGACTCCCCCTTGCGAAGATCCGGACAGAGAACCTGGGTTATATACCCGAGTACCACTTCCATGACCCCCAGGCACGATAAACAAGATTCACCGGGAGTGCGGCCCCACAACTCATCCCCGGGCTGCGACGCAAGCACAGTGCCACCCTTATAACCCGACCATTCTTGAGAGTCAATCACCACCATGTCCTATCTAGGGTTTCGTATTCAAAATGTTCATCCGTCCGGGGACCACTCCGGTCACCCCCGGAACCACAGCTCGTCAGCTCAACAATATTTCCACACATTTCCATTTTTTCATTACTTTTCAATTTACATCTACATGTAAATCTCAAACCGTAAACCCACCCATGAAGCAAATGTCCGTCTAAGTTACTGGGATATGACAAATTAGCATAACAACATTATTGTAAAAAAAAAAAATCTAAAACATGCATCAAGAACTTGAGTGCAAAATAATAATACAACATGATCAGAAATAACAGAGTAACGGCATAAGCTAAAATTTCATAAATTACTCCACAGTATCATATCCAAATGCAAATTAACACTTTTAATATACGGCTATTCTACTATGCTCAATATTGGTTGAAGGTCCAAAAGCTTATCAAATGCACGTCTATTTCCTTGAACACAATAATCAATTTATAAGAATAAGGTGGGGTCAGAGTTCGACACTATCTGTATGGTTAAGATTTCTGAAAGTTGTCCTAAGTACTATTTATTAACTTGATTACAAGTCAGTGCGCTCAACCGAATGGGTTGGTAGTCATGTACACTCCCGATCGAAACGTCCGGGTTTTGTCTATACACAATGAAAATTAACGTATAATATATCAAAATGTTCGTTAGGATATGAACTACACTTCTATCACAGAAAAAGTTGGATTTGAAGTGGTTTGGACGTGACCCAGTAGCTCGGAAAGTCAAAAACGCATATACACTGCTCCTCAACGATCGAAACGCTCGGGTTTTGTTTCTACTCAACGAAAATCAACGTATTATATATCAAAATGTTCGTTATGAGATGAACTACATTTCTATCACGGAAAAAGTTCGGTTCAGATTGTTTTGGACGGGACCCAGTGGCTCAGAAGTTCAAAACCGCATATACACTGCTCCTCAACGATCGAAACGCTCGGGTTTTGTTTCTACTCAACGAAAATCAACGTATTATATATCAAAATGTTCGTTATGAGATGAACTACATTTCTATCACGGAAAAAGTTGGGTTCAGATTGTTTTGGACGGGACCCAGTGGCTTAGAATATCAAAAACGAATTTACACTACCTTGCAACTAACGAAATGCTCGGGTTTTGTTTCTACGTAACGAAAATCGACTTATAATATACCGATGGGTTCAGTAGGATGTAACCTACCTCTCTTCCGAAAATTAAGCTAAACCGGAGTGATTTGGATGGGTCTCGGTCGTGCCGAACGGACTGCACTTCTTCTTCCTTCCTTCCTTCCTTGGTTTTCTTCTTCTCTTTTGTGTTTACTGTGAGTGGGTTTAAAAGGCAGAGGTGAGGGTGAGTTTTTGATGCAAAATTCGGATGAGAAATGGGGTAGAAATATAGGCTTGATTCTTGGTATAAACCAATGGATTAGGGGGTGTTTAAGGGTCTAATGGTTAATGGTAAGTGACCATGGTGGTTGTCTAAACCTCATTGGATGGTTTTGAATGTGTATCAAAAATAGCCATGCATGGAATGACGTGGGAGGAGATGATGTATAGATAGTTGGAGGTGACAACTTGGTTGGCTTAGAATTCTAATTAGGAACATTTGGTTAGGGTAACCGGATAGTGTAATGGGATTAGGATCACTAAATCACAAAAATGAATTTAATCATTTCTAGGTTTTATTAACAAAACTATTTCATAATAAAAAAATAGGGCTAAAATCCGGGTCGTTACAATATCTTTCCCCCGGGTTAAGGCTCTGGTCTCGGTTGTTGCCAACTCTCCTACTGACGTGGCCTCCGGGGCGTCGGCCCTATCACGATGGCCCCGTCGGTTGCCCTCGGGGAGAACCTCCAGAGCGCCATGCCGGTCCTCCGCCGACAAGGGCGGCGGGCACCGACCCGATCAACCGATCAGCTCGGGTGACGGTATTCCCTCCGGTCTGCCAATGGGTTGCCTCTGACAGGCTCCTGGCGTGCGGGCGTGGCTCCTGCTGGGCCTTTGCCTTTGTTCAGGTCCCTTTGAAGCCGTCGAGCGTACTCGGCGTCTCCACGGACGTCCGGAGTCCTGGCGCTATCCTCCGGGTACTCAGTTCGCCTTGTCTATCTCGTCTGGGTCTGCTGGTTCCGAGAGGAGGCACGCTCCTGGGGGATAACGAAAGCATTTCCTCGGCTGTCAACCTCAATGATTGGGCCAAGGCGGTTGAATACCGGAGCCCTCGTACCCTCGCTCCTCGCGCTTGGTTGGGGCCTCCTGGTCCTCGTTCGACCCCCAGACTTCGAGGTTGTAGGCTAATTTCTGGCTTGCTTCATGGCCAGCACCTCCTTTCTTAGTAAGGCCAACTCAGCCTCGATCGTGAGGGGTGGAGGCGGAGGTAGTGCCTCCCTCCGAGCGAGAGTAGTGAGGTTGTCGAGGGAGAGAACATCTCCGTTCATACTGAAACAGGACGCTCGTCGTGCGGGCATTACTGGGGCCGGCGGCGTTGGAAGCTACCGTAACCGTCCCATCCCTGTTGAGGGTGGGGGAGAGGGCGAGCCCCAAGTCGCTCCTGACTTGGTGGTATCTTCCGCGGTCTGCGATGTTAATGTACTCTCCGGCGGTGTTGAACGCGTCCATACCCAGGGAAAGGTTCGTCATGGAGAAGGAGGAGGTCCGAGCAAGGTTGAAGGGCCACCACTAAGTATAGAAGGGAGGCTGGGAGAGTTAACTCAGTCCCCAGCGGAGTCGCCAATTGTGGGGGACGCTTCACCGGAATGACCTCCTTGGACGTCTGGTACTGCACCGTGAAGGAGGAGCTGGTATTGACCTCGCTGGAACCCTAGATGCTCGTTCGGAGGGGGTGACTGGAGTTCTGGGGGTACGCCGGAGGCGGTCCTGCACAAGGGAGCAACCATGTTAGTGTCTAGCTCATACGGTGGTGGTCCGGGGAGGCACTCCGATGGCTAAGTCAGCAACGGAGGGAGAAGTTTAGTAGAGAGTTCAATGTAAAGAGGAGAGAGAGTCCGGATCCCCTTTTTGGAGGTGGTGAGGAACATATTTATAGGCGAGGGGGATCGTGTCCCGCACGTCCCTCGGGGGCCTCACGTGCCCCGTCCCTATCATCGCATTGAATGCATGGATTGACGTGTGTCCCTCAAGTGGTGCCTCGGCCGTTCCCCAGAGTCGTCACCTGACACTGACATTCCCATCAATCAAATCCCCCACCCTCTCCCCTGCAGGCGTAGGCTGCAGGGTTGGTGGCTCGCCATAAATGCGATGCAGGTGGGGTGGTTGAGCCCATTGATGAGCCGCTCAGACTGTCAGATGTGCCTTGATCGAGCCCCTGACATCTGACGTGACCCCCCGGGCACCGAGGTCAATCGACTCGGCCCGGGATCGGCGCTCAGGGCCGAGTCCCCGAGGGCAACCGTAGAGCTTCCCGGAGCAGGCTCTCAGAGGGGCGCATCCGAGGCCCCTGGCCCTCCGAGACCTGACTCGGTACTTTCACGAGCCGTCCCCGAGGGGAGGTGTTCCTTCCCCGGTCGTCCTAACCGAGGCCTATCTCCCTCGGCGGACGCGGCCCTCCGCTGGGCTATAGGTCCCGGCCCCTTTGCACCACCCGGGTGTGGGAGGTTCCTTGAACCCCGGGTCCCCGGCCCCTACAATTCCAATGACGTAGTGGTTGGTTCTCTGCTTTAGAATTACTCTCCAGCTATGCAAATGGAAAACTTGAGAACCTTTTTCCTGTTTCCTAATGCTGGGACTTGTGGTCTATGTCGAAATTGAAAGGAAGGGCAAATTGAACACCCATTTCAATTTTGATCTGAGAAGCAAGAAGTTTTTATCAGTTTTCATTTTCTCTCATGTTTTTGATATTTTTACAGGGTCAAAGATTTTGATGTCTTTCTAGGAATCTTGTGTTCATTTATCCAGATTTCAATTTTTTCTTTTCGGAGAATTCAGCAAAATTGGGATTTGGGATACATACTTTAAGGCATATCTAGTAGATGTTGTTGTTATAAGAGTCATGGGTTCATGTCTAACTAGTGTGAAAGTGCATTTTTATCTATAATATTATCTCAAAGACTTGTGTTTAGTCTCTCCACCAGGGGCTTTCAGTCTGAGCCATTACTTTCTCTCCTTAGCTTTTATTACCTGCCCTTGGATTTCTTTTGCTTTCCTTCCTTTTCACTTGGACACTCTCTAACCTTTGTTTCCAAAATGTTTCTGCCTGCAAAAAAATAGCAAACCGAAAGGGCTGTCTCTCGAAGTCCCGGTGAACTGACCATACCCAAAACCTATACAGATGAACAAGTAGAGTTTACTACGGGGGAAGGAAGAATTTATGTGGTTGTATATTGAGCTCGCAAGCTATTATTAGAGGAGTAAAAATTATAAGTGGTGCTACTGATCTTTTTCTCATAACAACATGCATGTGCTATTTATTTACTGCAATGGGAGCGGGCTCCTTTCAAGCTCCTAAGTTGGGAGCTCAGAATCACGCTCCTTAGGTGGGAGCGTCTCAACTTTAGGAGCTCGCCACAACTAAGAGTTGGACCCTTGGAGGTTGTTCTTTGAATGATAAGTTTGGGTTACCATGTAAGGTGGATCGTTTAGTTGTATTTGTTTTGCGTGGTTGCCTAGTTACTGTACTACTTCTCATTTCATAATCAGTCAACTGCTTGCTTGGGCATTGTTTCTGTTGCTTCTCCTTAAAGGGGAAGACTTATTTGTGCATCACCTTATTACTTTGCGATTTGCACTTCTAGAGTTAATAAGCTGATGTCATTTCCTCTCTCCTGTACGGAAGGGTTGCAAGGTTCAGGCGGCCAATGCGGTACAGGCCGTACTAGTCGTGGGGATCTTGCATTTGTGGGTCTGAGGATACACTTAGACCTTGTTTGGTTGGGTTTTGCAAACCAGGTTTTGAGAACCTTTTTTAAAAATGGGTTTCAATGTTGGTCTTCTACAAAGAGGCTCAAAAAATCCGGTGGAAGACGTTAGACCCACATTATGAATTGGGTGGGGAAATCAAACAAGACCTAGTTCTCAAAACCAGGTTTTCAATACCCAACCAAACAAGGACTTAGTTTTCGTAATTTCCTTATTTATGGAACAACAATTGCAGAGTTGAGACATTTTAGGAGAGCTGATTTCATAACTTGTGCCATGATATGTGCACCAGAAAGTCAGACCCGATTTCTTTTCTTTTTGTTTTAATTTTTTGAAGCTTACTATAGGAGTCATGTATTCAGGGTTTTTTTTTTTTTTTTTTGCATGTTTCTTACTCCCTCCGTCCCTTTTTAAGTGTTTAACTTTCCATTTTGAGATGTCCCTAAATAAGTGTGTGGTTTAAAAAGTTAATGGATAAAGTTTGTACAATTATCATTTTGCCCTTTTGAAAAGTTAGTAAAGTTAGTGGGTAAAGAGTTAATGGCTAAAAGTTGAGGATAATTTTGAAAAGAAGAGGTAAAAGTTGATGTGAAAAGTGTAAAGTGGAGGAAAAAGTTGATATGACAGGTGTAATGATGATGTTTCTTTAATAAGTTGGATTTACGAAGTAACACATTTAGAAAGGGACGGAGGGAGTATATGTTATGGCAAAATTTGGATGAGGCAAACTCTACTAGATGTTTATGGATGGTAGGCAGGGGTGTACATGGTCCGGTTGGACCGGTTTTGTAGAAATCCGGGAACCGAACCATATCTAACGGTTCCAAAAAATTGAGAACCATAACCAGACCGTTACACGTATAGAACCAAACCACACCAAACCATTAGACCGGTCCGGTTTGGTTCAGTTTTCGGTTCTAAAACCATGTTAGCATTCAAACATTTCCAAAAAAAATTATCCATAAAATTGTTGCAACTCCTTCGTAAAACTACTACCATTATACCAACCCACAAACAGATTAAGAAATCCATCAATAACTAAAATAACTATTAAAATATCATTATTGATATAGATGACAGATACAACATTAAAACTTAAAACTAAAAAAAATTATCAAGTGCATGTGTGAGTGGATATATAGGAGTGTATATATTATATTATATTATCTAACAGACTGGTTCAGTTCAAACTACGGTTCCTAATTATGAAACCGGGGACGGAACCAAAATATCCGGTTCTCATTTTTTTAGAACCAAAACCAATCCATTGAACCATAGAACCAATCCAAATAGACCGGTTTGGTCTGGTCGGTCCGGTTTCACGGTTTTTTTGGTTTTCTTGTACACCCTTTAGCTTTTATGAAATATGAATCTGACAAGGGTTAAAAGTATGTTCTGATGAAACTGTTTTCGGAGGACTCGGGTCCTTCTATAGGTTAGTGCACCATAATAGTGCATATTGTTGAGGCATTATGAGATTTCATCAATATGATTATTCATCTGTTCACTGCATAGCATTTGTTGGCAACATATTTGTAAGAAAATTCAAATTAATCAGATATTGATAGCACATGATCCAACAACATTTGTTGCATCTTCTGGGAGTCTATTTTGAAGTGATTTTGAGGCTTTGTCCAAAAAAGGATGACGAATAACTCAATTAGGAAGAATGGGTGATTTCGAGTACTTTTTATCGAAAAAGAGGTGGCATAACTTATGAATTGAAAAAGATATGCGCATAACTTGTGAAACCACAGGTGATTTGAGGAGATTGGAGGTTTTGTCCAAAATTGATGTAGGATGAGTTTCACAAACGATTTTATCAAATGAGGAAGAGGTTTGATAAAATCTCAAGTTTTGTAGTCATTAACTCACGAAGTCTGAGGACGAAACTTGCGAGGTTTGAATGATTCGATCTCCGTAGAACATTTGCCAAATGCTATTGGAATGACCCTGGTCCATGTTTGATAACTGGTTTGATAGTGTAGTTCACGCGAATTAACTCAAGTCGATTCATAATCAATCAATACAAATATGCTACACAATCTCTATCTCCAATCAAATACAGTTTCAATACCAATCTCCTCCAAACAAGCCTCGAGTCGCAAGTGGAGGGGTAGTCTAGTGATAGGCACTATGTATTCTCCTTCATTTATTTGGATTTTAAACCACACTAACTACGACTAGCAGTTACTACGAGTTACGACTCTCGCCGAGCCAAAAAAAAAAACCTTAAGTCTTACCCCCTCCAAACCGCAATTGGCAAGTGACTGATAACCACTAATAAGTTCACGAAAGTTTCTTGGGAAGATACATATTTCACTATCAGTATTCAGTATTCTATTAGTGGACCAATCCGGACCGTGAGCAGGGCCAGCCCATGGGCAAGGCCCACAAGGCCTGGGCCTTGGGCATCCCAAAAAGTCCCAAAAAATAGAACACTCTGGAAAAATATTTTGGTACGCTTAGTAGGAGTATTTCAAGCCCAAAATGAAAAACAAAAGAAGGCCCATTTGGTTTGAAATCTTAACCAACAAGAGAAGGCACAGGTAGACTTAAAAGTTCTATTTCTTCATTCTTTTTTATATCCATTCTCTCACCCCTTCTCCATCTTCCTTTTTCCACGTGGGACACAAAGATAAAAAGGACACCTACATTTGCTCACTACCTTCCCTCCATCTCAAGCTCACATTAACCTAACCAATCACCACTACCAGACCTTTCTTCCTACTTTTTAAATGGGGATGAAGTTTTGATGTGTATAATAATTAATTTTTAGTCGAAAAACAAAAATGGTTTTGTTTTTTTTATTTTCTAGGATAGTCAACGTGCATATTTAAACATAAATAACAATTCTTATGTTATTTCCCTCCCCAACAAAAGGAGGTCACTTTGCCAGGAGCAAAGTTATAAACAATATCTGAAGAAAAGTTACAGGAGTAGTATCATATTTTTTCTACCACTGTTTTTGTTTTTATGGTGTTCAAGAGCCCAACACGATACATCTTTTGTATGTAGGTGTGGAATAAACCAATGAAATCGAATCAACTGAAAAATGTTGCTTTAGTTTTTTCTAAGCTATTAGTTTGGTTTCAGTTTTGGTTTTCAGTGTATGTGAAAATGGTCATACATTTTCTTTAATTAACCCCAATTGCCAGTATAAACACCCTCAAAGAGGGATGAAGCTTTTTTTTTCTTCTACTAAAAATTGTAACTAAGTGTTAAGGGCACAAAATTTAGAACTTGTCTTGGGCACTAAAACATCTTGCGCCAGCCCTGACCGTGAGTACCCCAACTCCAACTTATAACATCAAACAAAGCCTCACATTGTAACCCCTCAAAAGACGCAATTGGGTCCATCTATGAAGCAAATGGTGCTGCAAGTGACCGATAAGTTCACAAAAATATCTTGGAAAGCTATAGGCTTTGTTCGGATAGCATTTCGTCCATTTTCCACCCCACCCATTGTCAGACATGAAATTGGTCAAAAATGAGTACCAACCACTCTGCACTCTGACGCAGACAAATTCAGCCAATCACGTTTTGGGGTGAGGGGGGCAGTGGGCCCCGTTTTCAGAGGTCAAAAGTCAGAGGGAGAGATAGAAAGTGCTGGGGTGGGGCCTAGGTCTGTGGGCAATTCAAATTTAAAAAACAAGTTTGGTCCAAGTGTGCATCCGAACAAAGCCATAGAAACTGTCTACCATGAATATTCTACGAATGATCAACTGCCCATTCTTCACGCTTGAATCGCGATGTTTCATTTGAAGTCATGGAAAGCTACAGAAATTCACTGTCAATACTCTGCTAGGGAAGATGCTCTGAACATCACCGAAAATGAGCTTTCCCCAGTTACAGTCTTTCTTTGGTTTCCCTCTCTCCCTCCCTTTCTTTCCGAGTCCTTCTGTCCTTGTCCGTCCCCTTCTACCAACTCCAATTCCCATTCCCATTCCCATTCCCATTCTTTCAAAGTTAGACTCTTCAATCATCACCCCTCTCTCTCTATCTCCCCGGAATGTTGATGCTAGTGGACTGTGCCAACTGCCGAACGGCGTTACAACTCCCGACAGGAGCCAAATCCATAAGATGCGCCCTATGCCAAGCCGTAACTCACATTGCCGAGACGCCTCGCAGCGCTCCTCCACCTTACGCCGCCTCAAGCCACGCCAACTACAATCCGTCACCGTACATCCACGCGCCTCCAGGTCAACCCCCGTCGGTCCACGGCCGGAAGAGAGCCGTGATCTGCGGGATATCGTATCGGTACTCGCGGCACGAGCTGCAAGGGTGTATCAACGATGCCAATTGTATGAAGTACTTGCTGATTAACCGGTTCAAGTTCCCTGAATCCTCCATTCTTATGCTCACCGGTAAATACTTTTGACTTTTTTGTTTTGATCGGCTAGTAATACTTTGATCGCTTGTCTAAATTAATACATTTGTTGAAATCAATGAGCGTAGTTGTGTAATTCTAGTCGATCGTGTACTGTTTTAGGCAAATTTTAGTAAACGGCTGTGATTTTTCTCAATTATATGATAATTCCGGTATCTGGATGATCCGACGAGTTTATGCCCACCTCAACTAATCTTACGGGACCAAATCCCACCGTCAACTAGCAATTAGCATAACCCAATTAAAGTCGGGACAGAAACCCATATGAATTCTGATAATTCATAACCTGGGTGCTATGATTTAATTAATAGCAATTGTACTGAATTGTTTTTGGTTAGGAGATTTTTTGTGGTAATGTTATGAATTTAGGTGAAAACGGTTGTAAATTTGAAATCGATTTTATGAATTTATGATTATTTATCAGGTTGCACCCAAATGATGATTTTACACCCAAATTAAATGGGTTTTCTGCTGTAGCACTTTCCTAATTATCATGCCCTTTAAATGATGCTATTTTTTGTATTTTTGTCGGCCTCAATTCTCTTTTTTTATTATTTTTAAAATGGACTGAACTTTACATATTTACGGCAGCGCAGTGACTGATACATAAAGTTAACCACGCTTTTTTTTTTTTTTGGTGGAAGATACCTACAATTGCCAATCTGGACTCCATCTCGAGTCTTTTGTAGCACAATGTTTGAATCATTTCCTTTTAAGCGTAAGAGGAAGTACCCTGCTTTGTGCCAGAGCAGTTTAGTACTCCCTCCGTCCGGATTTGTTGGTCCGTTTTGGAAATTTTAACTTTTTTTCCATTACCTTTTGAGTTTGTTAATTTCCTATTTTAACCTCAATCCCTCCATTTAATACTCCCTCCTTTTTAATTTGATAATCCACTACTCCCTCCGTCCCTTTTTAAATGATCCGTATTCCATTTTGGGCTGTCCCTAAATAAGTGATCCATTTGAAAAGTTAATGAGTGAAACCTAGTACAATTTCCCTTTTACCCTTTCTTTGATTTGATGTTATGGGCATAATGACAAGACACCTTTGCATTTACTTTGGGGGTATATATGGAAAGTAACATTTTGTAGGTGCAATTATGTTGACTCCTAAAACTGCGTGATTGTCAAACTGGATCACTTAAAAAGAGACGGAGGGAGTATGAAACTACGTGCAATTTTCAAACTAAAAAATAATATAGTTATAAAAATTATTATTTTTTTATCAATATGGATCTTGTTTGATAGATCTTATTGAGAACTTTAATACGGTGCAAAAAAATTTCAAAAATGTAAAAACATTATTTTAAAAAAATTAGCTTTTGAGTTGTTATTTTAAGCTTTAGAAAAGGGACAAAAAAGTAAAATTTCCATACTTTATCCTTTGTCTTTTGAAAATGGACAAACATTTTAGGACTTGAAAAAGTATGTTTGTGGACTAACAAATCCGGACGGAGGGAGTAGTATATTGGTCTTGGTCATCTCATCCAGTTTTGCCAAATTAAGGCAAATAGGGGCAACGGAACCAGAAGTCTCGTTCACGAGTTTATCTAGGCAGTAGAGTTTGTCTATGAAGTATAGCTTTTCTTGCTAGTTGGAAGCTCCGGCAGTAGGGCTGGTCCCGTTGTATAAGTAGCAATAGGTCTGCATTCTATTTATTGAACTGTCTCAGTTATGATGCTTCTAACATGATTTATTTATGGGAGCTGTATTTCAGAAGATGAAATTGATCCTTTCAGGCGCCCAACAAAGCACAACATCAGAATGGCAATGTTCTGGCTCGTACAAGGTTGTCAGCCTGGGGATTCTCTTGTGTTCCATTATTCTGGTCATGGTTCACAGCAGAGGAACCGTACCGGGGATGAGATAGATGGATACGACGAAACACTCTGTCCATTGGATTTTGAAACACAGGGAATGATAGTTGATGATGAAATCAACGACGTAATTGTCAAGCCTCTTCCACGTGGGGTTAAGCTTCACGCAATTATTGATGCTTGCCACAGTGGCACTGTGTTAGATTTACCATTCCTTTGTAGGATGGACAGGTTAGTAAAAAGTTTGAAGACCGTAGGATTCTCATTTTCCTTTCCTCTCTCTCCGGAGGATGGTAATAGTCCAATTAATACCCATATATTTTATGCATACATTGTTCGGGGATGCAGGAGTGGAAGGTATGTATGGGAGGACCAGCGTCCTCGATCTGGCGTATGGAAAGGAACAAATGGTGGGGAAGTCATTTCCTTCAGTGGCTGTGATGACAACCAAACCTCTGCTGATACAGCTGTAATGCTTCAGTTGTTTCTTAGTTTCTGTCTCTTTTTCTTGCCCTTAAGAATGTGGAAATGTCTTAGTTACATATGATGCTATTTTAAATCTTTATGTTGACAGGCTCTATCCAATGTCACTTCCACTGGTGCAATGACCTTTTCCTTCATCCAGGCAATAGAACAGGGACAAGCAACTACGTACGGGAATATGCTAACTCAGATTCGGTCTACCATCCGTAATACAGGTAGTGATACTGGAGGTGGTATCACCACATCACTTCTCACTATGCTTCTAACAGGAGGGAGCTTAGGTTTCCGGAAGAGACAGGTATCATTCTCTTTCCTACAACATAGTTTGCACATTCAAGTTAAGAGAGCTTACCCTTAGGGATCTTAATCTATGCAGTCCTCATGAAAGATTGTTAAAAGGAATGGTTATATCATGCACCTCTGCACATTGCTCATCAAGTAGGATGCAAATTAGCAAAGCAGTGTTATATGACATCAGATCAGAGATAGTATTCAACGAGACTTAATTAACTTGAACATTTCAACATGAAGTAAAAAATATGAAATGACTCTCTCAGAAGATTTGTTCAATTAATTCCCCCTTAGCTGTATGCATCTGTTTGTACTGAAAAACGAATCTTCTCTGCACGCTTGCCTCGGTCGCATAGCTCGACCCAAGAGGGGAACATGTGGAGATATGTTGCTGGCCCACATGCCACCTCACAAGGCTGCATTGTGGTGCTAGACAAAAATGACAGAAACACAACCATCCGGACACAACACCAAACACAACCCCTCACGTACACGCAGGTCCCACACACATTTATTACGCAGGACCCACGTGTATGTGAGGGGTTGTGTCCGGTGTTGTATCCAGATTATGTTCCTAGCATCTGTTGGTGCGAACTTGTAGATACCAATGTAGAAGGGCTCTTTACTAGATAATCCTCGTGAGCGTTAGCAATTGAGCTTGATCTTCGGCCACTTGCAACTTTGAAGCGGGTAGTTTTACTCCCTGATCTCATGCTCAACAGTGATGCTAAAAGATACGAAATTGATGTTTTCATTCGTATAATTTCTGTGTGTAACCTTATTACCTAGGCAAAAGTCATCTAATTATGCCTTCATGGATATCATTTCATGTCCTAGATATGCTGTCTCCATTTTTTAAGAGGTAAGGTAGGTGGTTGAGTCGAATTGGCCTGTGCTGAATTTCCTACTTCCAACTGAATGCTGTACTTTGAGGAATTAGAAGAAGATAAATGCACTAATATTCATTCTCCGAACTTCTTACACTTCGCTCCAACCAACCTTTCCTGATGTGATATGATCTCAGCTTGATTTGATAGCCTTGGAAACGGGGTGGGGTTGGATAGGACAGTAGTCAGCCAAATGGGCTCATGGTTGGGTATTAAAGTGGCCGCTCTCCAACCTTAATCTTCCCTACTTGAAAGAGGTGAGAGGGTTTCATGTATACATTTGCGAAGGACTCATTAATTTATGGCACTTTTGAAGATGTGCATTGTTCTGTTGTTAATGAAAATCCATAGATGAATGTGATCTTGCTCCCTGACGTGAATTATTGTTCCTGACAATTGTGAGGCTCATGCTTAAACTGCCTCTCTTTTGTTGCAGGAACCGCAGTTGACGGCTAATGAACCTTTCGATGTGTACTCAAAGCCTTTCTCTCTATAAGAACTAGTATAAAGCGCACTCACCTCATCGCTGATCTACTTATTGGGCTGATGGACCATGTACAGTTACTAGAGTAAAAACCCATTTCCACTGTTCGAAATTCCATTGTTGTGCTATTTCGCTGGTCTTGTATGATTATCTGTTATGCTGTTACTGCTACATTTTTTTCGTCGATTCTAGAACGCATCTCTTTCCCCAAATTAGTACTCCTGCATTGATAATATGCTTCAAAAATCGAGGTAACCACTCTTAGACTTCAGAAACGATGTATTAGAGCCTGGATCACTACTTCACTTCCTAACATTTATTTTCCACATCTAACCTTCACCGGATGTAACCCTACTATCATGTTATGTTAGGGGTTAAGCAGGGATGGAGCCAGAGGGCCAATAGGGGCGGTCGCCCCTGCAAGGAAAAAAAATACTTTGGCAAAAAATATTCACCCCTGCATAGTGAAATTCCTGGCTCCATCCCTAGGGTTAAGTCTAGTTCCTGATTACGTAGTACCTCACCCAGTCACACAGACTCTCATGGTAGCCTTGTGCATTAGTGCAGTTTATATGGCTCTGTTTTTTATCATGTCCCTTTTGATATCATTGTTTGGCATATCTGAAGGTAAAAGCTACAGTAGTACTTTCTTCTCTTAGCTTACCAAAAATTTAATTACATTTTTTCCCGTTTTTGGGAACCTTGAGTGGGTAAACCTTCATCCTTTCTCCAGTACTCTAGAATACACGTGTGAGAAGAAAATTCATAAATTTTCTATGTACATAAACAGCCTCTGTAAGTTCCTTCTCAAGTTAATGGTTAATTCGATGGTGTCATTGTTACCTATGCAAATCCACATATCACCTGAGTTCAACCCATTTAAGCAGGGGCAGAGGGAGACCCCAATTGACCACACTGAGATGGCATTTCCCCACAAGTTAGGTGTAGTATTTTTTAGAGTTTTGCATATTTGCCCTGTGTATATGGTATTTACTCACCTCAAGAGTTTGGCAAATATTACAACTATTTGTGCTTACCACACCAGATTTTTCCTCTCTGTTTAACACTCCTCTCACCACGAAAAAAAGAACCAGCAAATCTGGGTTTGTTTTTTTTCGGAGGTTGGAATGAAATCCTCTCTCCCCCCCTCTAGTCTAACCACTTATCCTCCTCACAAGGGCACAAATCTAGCTTTCCTTTCTCCTAATTGTCGTAATATGGTATCAGAGCTAGGTCTTGAGTTGCCTCACCTCACGTGGCCAATTCTCCTTTGCCCGAGTCAAATCTCCTAGTCTTCTCAATTCGTACCTCCATGTGCATCCGGGCTGCACGTGAGGGGGAGTGTTAAATTATCCAACATTGCTATTCTAAGCCACCCACTCCAGGTTGATAAATTCTCGAGGTTACTCCACCTATTGCCAATTGGTTTTAGGTTGGAACTCTCTAAAAAATTTAACAATAGGTATTTTTTTGGCGGTGCAAGGTGATCATTATCAGGCTCACCGGTTTCTAATTAAGGCTTTGTCCTCTATACCTTATCGTCCAGAAGCAATGCTTATAGCGATTTACGTGCATCTAATGGTTGCCCATTAATTAACTACTCAAGTGTCGTAGCTTTATAGATATCAATCTTAGTGACTGTTAATCAATCCGGCCTTACGTTATACGTGTTTTTGATTTATTTGATTGATTCACCTTGACTAAAAAAGACATCCAATTTACTGGACATAAAAAATAACTATATGTCAATGGGATTTATACGTGTTTTTGATTTATTTGATTGATTCACCTTGACTAAAAAAGACATCCAATTTACTGGACATAAAAAATAACTATATGTCAATGGGATCGATGTGCAAGGGTTAGTTATGGAAAAAGCTAAAAATAATATAAATTAACATTTTCTCTCCAAAATTTATTTCCGGCGAGCAAACCCTTTATGGAACTTGGGGATGGAAAAGAAGAGAAAATAATACTGTAACGAGGAGAATTAGAGGGAGAGTTAAGAAGAGATTTAGAGAATTGAACTTGTTTTTTTGAATTCTCCCGTCTTCAATGAAAGCCATCCTTTTTTTTTTTTTTTTTTTGTGGTAAATTTGTTGTCGTCGTCAACATTTTTTTGTTTTCCCACAACAGCCAGTGGAGGAAAAAGAATTTAATTTTCTCTTTCTTTTCTAATTTATTCCACAAATTTCGAACTCACCATTAGTCATAACTGCATCAATTGGACGAGAAAAAAAAAAAAAAAATAGCGGCTGTTTTTGTTTTTTGTTTTTGTAAACCAACCCATTTTCGATATGGATTCTTCTGAAAAAGACAGTAAACAAACAGACAACAAAAACTGCCTCATTCAAACATAATTCACAACAAACTTAAAGTAATGGCAATCTAGTGATCTACACATAATAACTCTTTCGTCCTTATATAATCTTCCTACTTCATGAAAATTAATAATCGAGCCATGAAAGTTCCAAAAACATACAGGACTAGAATCTCAATAGAAAACACATATTCATGTGCAATTAAATATCAAAATATAAAACTAATGGGGCACAGAACCACTCAATGTAAAGGATTTGCCTCCATGATACTGGAATGGATTTAGGATATTGCTGCAGTGACATTTGCAATTTAGGGAATGTACTCAGAGCCTGGTAAACTGTTTCGCTGCTTTTTTTTTTTTTTTGAACGGCGAAAGAATTTTATTAATCTTGGGAGATATAACAAGATTAAAAGGATTGGAGAATTATGGCATCACAACGAGAATGAAGCATCCCAACTAGGTTGACACCTGACCTCTCGACAATCATATGCCTCTCTAAACCCATAAAGCAAAGTTGGCAAGGAGCCAACCGAGAACAAAATTGTTTCGCTTGTTGTGGCAGCATTAGAAAGAGGTATTATATGCAAATTACTTTCAGTTAGCAATAACTTCAGTTTCACATCAACATGAAGTAGATTCTCCTTCATGAAGATTTCATAGAAAAAGGATATCCATCACAGATTTGTACTACCAAATCAACTTCATGATGACTGCTTTTTGTGAACTTTGTGCATTAACTTAGCCTATTCCTTGCGTTTTTGGAGGCAGATGTCTGCAACGTTAAAAGACCCCAGCAAAATCCAGGGACTTTGCTGAAGAGTGAAAAACACACCATGAAGTTGCATGAGCACGCGGGAGGAAAATCTTGGTACGACGAATACCGGTAGTACATATCCCGCTCTTTTCACATCAATCACGTCCATAGCTTCCTCATTGGGCCAACAATAAGAAGCCCTCTAACTGAATTAAGAACAAATCTTAACAATACACGACTGACCTCAAAGCTTCCAACATATTTGCTTGCTCCATTCCCAAGAGAGGAGGATGTCACATGAATATTTCTTACCAACAGAATGCCAGTTCGATTTCCTTAACAATCTAAATCTTCAATTTTTTGCATTTCTTCCCCACAGGCATAACTACTTTGTTCACTATTTCTCAATGCCATCATTTCCATATCTTTCTGTACAGTTTCCCTCTGCAACCTCAACTTCTCAGCTCTCTCCCTGTGTCCCTCGGCCAACATCTCAACAAACTTGTCGTTTATTTCGAGAAGCGGATCCCGGTCTATCAATTCACTTCCCCTGTACGCTTCCCTCAGTATTGCAGTCTTTATCCCACCTTTCAAAGACACGTAGAATATACCCGAATGCCTCGTGAACACACTTGCAAATGCATTTGAGAACCTATAATCTTCAGTAAACTTCCCCAGAATGGGCACTGGGATCCTCTTGAAAAGAGAGAGCGATAGCAACTCATGGAAAACCCCAACTGTCCTCTTCTCCATTTCTGGTGAAGCTTGGTCCAAATTGGATGCATCTTCATAAGGCGAAACGTACGGAAGCTCCATCCAATCCCTAATCCATTCCCTCATCTCCTTCTTAAGAAAGAACCCTGGGGGAAGCTTAACATTGAAAGACGGCCTAACTCGTATCCCCGTCAAGTTGGATTCCTTCTCTGCACTTTCCTCGATTGCTGATTTCGCAAGCTCGGGTTTCCACGTAACCAGTTCAAGAAACGATTTCCCCTCTCCCGGACATCCAACTAACCGAAAATATTCAGGGTATTTCGGCACCAAACTCACCATAAAATCATTAGGGAACCCGAATTCCCTCTTGACATGTACCAATTTGTCTGCACTAACCACTTTATCCTTCGCCATCATTAACAACTTACATAATTTCGCGACAACCAACCCCTCATTTTCCCTGTTAATGCGTTTCTCTTCCTCTAAAAATTGTTGAAGCCTTTCGCCAACTCGAATAAACGGGACCGGTTCCGATTTGGGTTTAATTCGATCTAGATAGGTATCGAAGAGACCGGGGTTTCGGTCTAGAAAGGTGTCAACTTTGACGGGAAGATGCATTCTCTCGCGACGTTTCTCTAAGTACCGAAGTGGGATGACTTGACCTGGCTCGTTCAGGACTTCTTTTACGACTCTTGCGCAGAGTCTCCATTTTTTCTCGTTTTCTATGGCCTCGTCTAGTTTCTCGTCTTTACGCCATACTACTTTGAGGCTTGAAATTGAAGACCTGAATTGAAACCAAACCCTAACTCTGTAATTCAAGAGGGTAGAGATGGAGCGTGTGCAGAATAGCATACCTGAGATCGAGTGAAGCAACAGCTGACCTTGATAACGGATTATCGTCCACGGTTTTTGAATGGTTGGAGCCTGGAGGGTTGAGTCTGAATTTGGTAAGGGTTTTGGGTTTTGTACTGGTGTAGTATTTCTGAACAACCAAACAGTCCCTCTCGTCAACTTCAAGAGTAATTTGTTTCATTCTCTTGCTGATTAGTATTAAAAAAAATTATTTTCCTTTTCTTTACAAAACTAAACAGATCAGACTATTTTAATATAGAGTTTTTCTTCGACAAGGACATGGTATATAAGTTAATCATGAAAACAAGATACAAACTAATTCTTTAACGTCAAAACGACAAATCACTTAAACATTCCAAAAATGCCTCCGCTAGCCCATAAAAGTGTCTAGACGCCTCAAACCTTATGAAAGTGCCTAAACTCTCTGAAAGTACCTAAAACTCTAGGGTATTTTATGAAAGTGCCTAAACCACTAAAACCCTATATTGGAAAGTGCACCCTAAGTGCCTAAACCCAAAATGCCTAAACTCACTATACCCTACCCAAGAAGCCTAAACCCCTAAAATTGAACCCTAAAATTGAAGAGAGAAAAACTAATGTTGTCCCACCCATCAATCTTGTCCCATGCATGAGAGAGAGAGAGAGAGAGAGAGAGAGAGGTTCTGACGGGTTAATAACATTAGCCAAGGGTCAATGGTCACCTGTTGTCAGGTACTGGGTACATTGACGAGACTAATCAGTGTGTGACGGGTTAGCGTGAAACAGAGAAAGTGCCGGGCTTTCTTTTTGTAATTTTTTTTTTATCATTAAGGGTATTTTTGTCTAATGTTGTCCTTGAGTCCTCAAAAAATTTCTATTAATGTATTGCAGGCCTTGAAATAAGTTAAGATGAATTAAACACCCTTTAAATCCCCAAATTTGTCCTTTAGGCCAATTTTCTGTTTAAATATAAACTTGACAAATTACAAGCAGAAGAGAAGTAAATCACCCGTTACTAATAAAATTGGTAAGTCTACATACAATTATTCGTGAAAAATGAAAAAATAATTATTCGTGAATTGATTAAGATAAATCTGATACTATTATATTAAAGTAAATATATATTGATGTACATGTGAGCTTACTTAGCAGTTCAAAAAAAAAAAAAAAAACCATATTTACAAATCCAGTTTAAAGATAAAATAAATGTTGTACACTAGATCTATCTATATCTATACCTAAAAGAGGGAGTTACAAGTTTATTGTGCACTTGTGAGAGCATCCTCATCCGGGACGTCAAAACCCACTTTTAGGCAAACTAGCGAGGAAAACCCTCAAAAACCCACCGCAAATTTGCCTCTCCCCGCACGCCTTAGTTTGTTGCTGTTACAGTACCTCAGTACTGATAAAAAAAAAATGGTGCAATTTTTGATATTTACAAAAATGGTTTTGGCCTTATCATTTCCCTAATTAATTTGTGTTAATTAGATTCTAGGTTTTGGTTCATCTTCTTACTGCAATGATAACTGGTTTTGTTCTAGATGGTCTATTTTGTTTTGCAATGATCTATTTTGGAGGAAATTAGTAATTGGTTTTTGGCATAAAGATATGCTCTGGGTTTTTTATAGAGTTCCATGGGTATACAGTTGTGTATATATATTTTTGGAGTAGATTAAAGTTAAATGATAAATGATCTAATTTATAGTTAAGAGAATATAACATTTGGAATATAGATATTGGGAGTATAGCTGTAGGGAATATAGCCGTTGCAAATACGACCATTAAAATATATTGTAGCCATTTGTAAAGTATTTAAAAAAATTTGTTTGTTTGAAAGTAGTAAAATATAAGAATAAAAAAATTTAGAAAGATATTTGAAAGGGAAAGTAAAAGTAGAAAGAAAGAATAATTTAATATAGTAAAGTTAGAATACAAAGCCTCTGAGCTTTTGAAAAAGTGACTAACTAAAGTTTAAAATGTGTTTTTGAGGTTAAATTTGATCCAAAATTTGCTAAGCTTGATAAAGATGCTATATAAAGACTAACACTCTGTTTGATTCTTAGGGAAAGGAAGAGAAAGGGAGAGAAAAAATTCATTCTTTTGTTTGGTTCTACAAAAGAGGAAGGAAAATAATCAAATCCCTATTTAACTTTCCTCTCATTTTCTCTTCAATTTTCCCTCTACTTTCCTTCTTAATTATTTTCCCTTCTTTTCTCTTTCTTTCCCTAACTTCCAAACATACCCTAAATTTGCCTCTTTAACTTTTATTCTATTGTTCTTATTATCTTGTGGAAAGACTTTTTTACCATTGATCTTTCTTTGTTTTTTATTCTTTTGTCCTTATTATCTTGTGAGACTCATAACTATAAATACTAAACTAAATTATAAGTAAGAACAAGAACATTTAATAACCAGGAGCTTGTGGGTCCCACCCGTAAAGATAATATGCAACGTCGAATGTTCTAGGAAGATGTAGAACATTCTCCACATTTTAGACTGTTCTAAAATGGTCTTATTATTCAACCTTCTAGAAAGTTTTCCACTATTCTAGAATACTTTGTATAAGCCCAGTTTCGGTCTTATTTTTCTCAAGAGGCATGCTACAATGCACACACCCCCCATATGAGATTTTGTGGCTTTAAATCTGAGTTTTGTGGCACCAAATATGAGATAATATGAGATTTTGTGGCACCAAATATGAGATTTTGTGGCTCCAAATATGAGATGGCATACGGTATGCACTCCATCCAAATGGACGGCTGAGATTGCGCCACGTATGACGTGTGGGAATTTGTGTATATCGATATGAGATTTTGTGGCTCCACATATGAGATAGTGTGTATATCGATATGAGATTTTATGAACTCCAATATTTATTGTTGTGATTACCGATATGAGTGTTTGTGGCTCTAAATATGAGATTTTGTGGCTCCAAATAACAAGTCGCATTACTGTAGCATTACTGTAGCAATCCGCATTGGTCCAAATATGAGATTGTGTGGCTCCAAATATGAGATTTTGTGGACATATATGAGATTTTGTGACTATTCATATGAGTGTGCATACCATATGCACTTCGTATCTCCAGCCACAAAATCTCATATTTAGAGCCACAAAATCTCATATTTTGAGTCACAAAATCTCATATTGAGTAAGTGCACGTTGTAGCATTACCCTTTTCTCAAACCAAAACAATCGAACAAGTGGCCCCTTTTGATGTACTATTAGTTTTCGTTTTTCTTATCATTAATGGAATCGAACAAGTGGCTATCAGTCAAAAGAGATATGGAGTACGAAGGAGAGTGGAGTTTTCTTCGGGACTCGAGAGATGGAAGAGATAGGTCCCACAAGCTTTCAATTTGATGCTAGGGAATTCACACGAAAAGGAACAAGGAATTCTCAACGAAAAAAGTGCTCTCTGAACAGAACGTGAAAGTCGTTTTTCATCAGACGGCTTTTCCCGTGTGCAGGCTTTTATAGAAAGTTATAACACGTCTCAAAAATGGCATATGGTAGCATTTAATCAAATGACCTATAGTATTCTACTACTGCTGCACTGCATGAACATCATATTTGCATTTGCTTATAAATAAATAAAATTACTAGTAAATCATTTCATCATCACACATCGTACAGAAACAGATACTACGACAAACTTGATATTTTGACCATCCACATGATCTTTGCTCAAACCATCACAACTGCTACTTCTGTCTTTCATTCCTCCAATATACCTCCATTCTGCACTCGATTTTTCCACATGTTGCATTGTCTTTTGTACCTTGCATTATCTTTCAGAGCCACATCTTCATAAACCTACAGCATTGTAATGGTATCATCCATGAGGAATGTACAAGTAATGTTGGTCATATTAGATATACATAAACGAATACGAGAGGGTGCGCGCGTGCGAGAGAGAGAGAGAGAGAGAGAGAGCGCACGTGCTAGTGGAGGTATGTACGTAAGGTACAACTGGCTGCTGAGTTTTGAAATTTTATCTTTCTGGTATAGTTTTGATAGCTTTGCCAAGATTTGCCCCAAAAATTTAATAAAATCATTCATTGCAACCCCTAAAGTGTAGCAAAATACGTATACTCGTATATTTTCTATTGCCCGGCCCGTTTGGAAAATAACTTTTAGTTATTTAAAAATTAGAGAAAATTAAATATAATGTTTTTAACCAAACTCTTGTTTCAGGACAAAAAATTTTGACACCGCCCGGCCCGAGAGAGGGAGAAGAATGTGGTTATACCTTCTTCTCATCATGTGGAAGGCTGCACCACATCTTACTCAACCTCTTGCTTGTCTCCCCAAATGACAAGGATTCAGAATTGGCCACACCCCAAGCAGCCATCACAAACAAAGCATAGGAACTGCACGGTCTAACAGGCAAGCAATGTCTTCTGAGCACCCTCTCCAACACATCCCCCGTCTCCTTCGCTTTCCCTCTCCTCACTGTCCGTTTCTTCCACGAACGCAAACTCCTATGCCCCGAACCAGCAGCAGTACCCGGAGGGGGAGAAAAATACTTCACCCGAGACAGTACTCCGCTTCTCAGCCTCGTTATAACAAACGCACTCTGTTGTTCTCCACTATTTCCTTCGGCACTAGGTTCCTGATGCATTTCGTTTCCTTCTTCATCTCCATGTCTTGTAACGGGTGTCATGTACGACAATGAAGCAGAATTGAGAGACATCCGGTCTTCTTCGGTCGTGTTTGGAAACTGTACGTCATGAGTGTCCGATTTGTGGTGGTGGTGTTTGTGGTGGATGTTCAATTGAACGGCGAATTGAAAGTCTTCGGTGTCTCCTTGGACTTGAATGGTGTCGCCGCTCAAGAAACCGGACAATTGCAGGGGAGAAGAAGGTGAAGGGTTTGGTGGTGATTGGGTAAATGGGATTTGTACCAAATGGTTTTCAGCCATTGGAGAAGAAGTTCTTTTGGATTCGAAGAAAAGAGAGGACCAAAGTGCAGATGCAAAATATGAAACTCGCGGTTTATACGATGCAAAGGGGTTCTAGAACGGTTGCATCTTTACTTTCGCGCCTTTTGTTACGTGACGGTTGGGTTGTCGTTCAATGTGAGGGTGGTTTTGGGTTCTCTCAAAGTTTTTGTGCCTCTTACAAAAAACGATAGGAACACAATCCCAGACACAACCCAATTTATTCGAAACTGGGTGGGCACCGGTGACAAGGCACGCGGTGCCGTCGGCTCATTGGGACCATCAATCCGTATTTTGGACAGCCTAAATTTGTTGGAGTAGTTTGATGGTATTTTTGTAAATTTTGGAAGTAAATGGATGGTCCGGATAAGCCGACTGACCCCGGGCTTGTGCCGAAACGAAACCGGCCTCTTATTTCCGAACCAGTACTAAAAAAATGTTGGCTCCACAATACTGACCGGTCTGTTTCGTTTTACAAAACCGGTTCGACCACTGAATTCCAACCATTCACTGAGTAACTCATCAGATAAGAACCACCACTCCGTAATCCTCCACTCTCCTCTCTAATCAGTCTCTCCCATGGCCATATCTTCTTCCCACCTCTCATGTTTCTCTCACCTCTCCTCTCTCTCTACAAGTCACTCCACTCTCTCTCTATCTCACCCCCACCTTCCACCCTCCTCCCTTCCAACTCCTCGTCTTAACCGGAAAACCTTCACTATTCGCGCCGTAAAGGACTTTTTGGGTGATTTTGGGGCGAGAGACCCATTTCCGGCAGAAATAGAAAGTAATTTTGGTGACAAAGTGTTGGGTTTTAGTAGTACTGAGCATAAGATTTTGATTCCCAATTTATCGGTTCTCTCTCTCTCACAGCAGGAGTGTGGTCCAGTCTCTCCTAATCAGCCGCCTATTCCACGGGAGGTTGCCCAGAAGCTGTTAAAGAAGGTGAGTTTACTTCTTTCTTCTTATATACCATTAGTGTCAATAGTTTCTGTGATGGCTAAATATACGAAATTTTAGATTTCTAAATTTAGTACACGAGTAGAGAAAAGTTCACAAGGATACATTTTATTCTCCAATTTTAAAGATGAAATAGAGCATGGTTGGATCGATGTTATTCTCCATTTTGGAGATATGGAATTGGACTATCGTAGGACTGGCGTCTGTCTGCTGTCATAAGACACGGTGAAGGTGAAATTTGAGAACCCAATTTTGGTTTTGAGTCCAATGATATATAGTGGTTGGTTCTCTGTTTTAGAATTACTCTTCAGCTATGCAAATGGAAAACTTGAGAACCCTTTTCCTGTTTCCTAAAGCTGGGACTTTTGGCCTGTGTTGAAACTGAAAGGAAGGGCAATTGAACTCACCCATTTCAATTTTGATGATTTGAGAAGCAAGAAGTTTTGATCATCAGTTTCCATTTTCTCTCTTGTTTTTGATGTTTTTACATGCTCAAAGATTTTGCTGTCTTTCTAGGAATCTCATATTCTCATGTTCTTTCATCCAGATTGCAATTTTATTTTTTCGTTGAATTCAGTAAAATTGGGATACATACTTTAAGGCATATCAAGAAGATGTTGTTGACATAAGAATCACCGGGTTCATATCTTGCTTGCGTGAAAGTGCATTTCTATCGATAATATTATCTCAAACACTGGTGTTTGGTCTCTCCACTAGGGGGCATTCAGTCTGAGCCATTATTTCTCTCCTTAGCCTCTATTGCCTGACCTTGGATTTCTTTTGCTTTCCGTTCTTTTCACTTGGACACTCTCTATCCTTCGTTTCCGAAATGTTTCTGCCTGCCAAAAAATAGCAAATTGGAAGGGCTGTCTCCCGGTGAACTGACCATACCCAAAACCTATACAGATGAACAAGTAGAGTTTACTACGGGGGGGAACCCGGGGAAGGAAGAATTTCTGTGGTTGTATATTGAGCTCACAAGCTATTATTAGAGGAGTAAAAATTATAAGTGGTGCTGCTGATCTTTTTCTCATAACAACATGCATGTGCTATTTATTTACTGCAAGCTTAGAAGTTATTTAACTGGGAAAACTGTTGCTGCACATGTTTGTGCATAGTGTATACCATGTTTATTGCTAAATAGGAACTAGAAAAGGACTTCCTTCAAAGTTGAGATCTCAACTTGAATTTTGGTCCCGCAAGTAGTGATTCTAAATTTTGTCTCCAAGACTAAAGCATTAAAACTTAGGCTTCTACCTCATAATTTACATGATTTTGTTTTAGAGTTATCATGTAGTGTTAAGACGATATTTTTGTCATATAATTCTCTCTTCTTCTTTTCCGGAGGACATGAAAAACTGAAATTATGATCCTATAGGTTGTTGGCTGGAGACTGTTGAATGAACAAGGGGGACTTAGATTACAGTGTCTGTGGAAGCTGAGAGATTTTAAATGTGGGGTTGAACTCATCAACAGAATACACGAGGTGGTAGAAGTCACAGGTCACTTCCCAAATCTGCACTTGGAACAGCCCAATCAAGTGAGAGCTGAACTATGGACTGCTTCCATCGGTGAGCTGGCTTTACTGTAAAAGAATCAATTGTTTGTGGATTGTTTTACTTGGTTTCATGGACCAACCTCTATATTTAAGTTACTGCTGAGAGCAAATTACTCTGATTTAAGAATTTCATCTTCTGTATTGGTCGAGAAACGAAGTAGAGACCTATGCTTGGAATCTGGATTCATAAATGCTTAAGCTCCTCCGCCACCACTAACCCACCCTACAAGAAACCTCGTCTCAGGGAAAAAGAAAATTGCGAAAAGGAAACCAAAAGATAGATTAGTGCAGATTGCTTGTAGATTATATGTGTCCTTAGACCTTCTCAAGGCTCCCATCCATTTCTCAATCTGACAATGGGAAGTAAATGAATTACTTTTCCCAATGCTATCTTGTTTCTTTTTTATAAATTGAAAAAAATTGCTCAGATTAAGACAGGCACTCCTTTGTTAAGACAGTCGCTCTTATGTTTTATGTATGCTAGATAATTTTCACCAGTTCTCATTTTTAAATAGGTAAGTTAATCGTTTTCTAACTGCTCTAAAAGCTACTCCGTAACTGGTAATGTTCATTGAAGTTTGTTACTCCTAATACTGTACATATGAGATAGTATAAGATTTCTTTTGATAATTCGTATACCATTCTCGTTGGCATGCGTTACTTGCCTTCTTCATGAACTTGTATATGTGGACATCTCCTTCAGCAACCTATCACCGTGTTACTTAAAAAAACTGGTTTTCTAACAGACGGAATTAGTTGCTGCAATGTATAACCTGTATTTTTTCCCCCTAATTTGCAGGAGGTTTGAGTATGAATGATTTCATTGTAGCTGCCAAAATAGATCAAATAAAGACGGCAGATCTTGTCCCCAAGAGGAACAGAGCTTGGGCATAATTGGGTATAACTTGCTTTCTTGATGAGTTCCGAAGATATTTGGGAAAATAGTTTCTTCTCTCATGAAGCCAAAAAGCAAGTGAAAAATATAGCTCATGTTGCAGAAATCAAAACATCCGTTATTCCTCTTCAATCCATGTACAATAAATCATTCATCGATTTATCAGGCTTGTCATTTTACATTTCCGGTTACTGTATTTTTTGGTGCCTGATTCCAGAAATGAGGTAGGCATATTCTTTTTTGGGCTGGTAGAAATGAATTTGTAATTGCACAAACACATACTGTTCCCTCATAATTACAGGGGATGCAAGGATTGTGATTGGCATTACATGAACTTATTGGAATGTCCATGCTAAACAAATAGCAGTAAGAGATTGACTGGTAATTCATAAAAATCTCGCTTCTCTCTAGTTGACTCGTCGGTCCTACCAAAAACTATGAGAGCGGCTGGGAGTACCACTCCCCTTCCTCATTTTTGGATCGACATTTAATTCAATTGAAGAGAAGAATCAACACGCTTGTTACTGAAGAGAATCCACGTATTTACGTACCAGTTATAGATTTGTTACCACTCTATATCTCCCCTTGTTGGGAAAGAGACAAGTCTTATGTAGTTCCAACGAGTTTGGTGAAACAGCAATTTAAATCGAAACTTGTAAATTACTGTAGTTTTTCACTACTCTATTGATAGCCTTAAAATCAACTAAAATTACATATTTTTTGGAGCGTCATCCACTTTGCGCTAAAATCGAATATAAATCCGAGGAACTCATGAATGTTGGACAATTGGAGCAATGCGTCACAACACACAAGTACCTAATAATTGTGTTTTTTGCACAAACAATTGATCGAAGTCACATAATGCACGTTCGGTGCATCGGGAGTCCGAGTGTGTGAAGACTCTTTTGAAAACATTAAGGATTAAAATCTAGTATGAAAGACTAAAATCTAGTATGAAAGTGAATGAAGACTCTTTCAAAAACTTTTCAAATCATTAGCAAAATTTATGAAAGTGAAATCGAGAACAAGAACAAGAACGAAGATAAAAAGATTTACTTATGTGCCTCTTTTAGGTATTTTACCAAGCAAAAAAGGCAAATAGAGCCTACAACAGCCTCAACAAATGCCTCCATAAAGTGCATATGTGAATAGTAACTTAACAAATACACCCCATTTATTGAGGCACTATTCACCCACCAATTACTTGTTTATTATTTCTCTCTTTTCCTTCACCCACCAATATTTGTTTATTGTTGCTCAAAAACCAATATTTGTTTATTGTTTCTCTCTCTTCCTTTTTTATTAGAGCAACTCCACCCCTAACTCATATTTTTACTCAAATTTGAGTCAAAATTTGAGTAAAAACTTCATTTGATATTGTGTACTCCAATGGGCAACCTCAAATTTAAGTGCAAATTTGAGTAAAAGGTTCATTAATGGCAAAACTGTAAATATGAGGGTGTCAAATTTGCCTTCAAAATTTGGGTAAGAGTTTGAGTCTAACTCTATTTGAGTTTAAGTTTGAGTAAACACTCAGTTTAAGTTTAAGTGGAGGAGTGTTTTAAGGACTTTTACTCAAATTTTGAGTTTGAGTAAAAAAAAAGAGTAAGGGATGGAGTTGCTCTTACTCTTTGTAAAATGCAGAGGATAATAGAGAGAATTGATGGAGGTTTAAAAGAGACGTTGATAGTTAAAATAAAAAATGTGCACTGGCCACGAATTTATATGGGGAGTTATTGTTGGGGTCCTTGGGGATGCTCTTAAAGGCCCCGATTGGATGGGGTATTATTTTCAGGGGGATAAGATAAGAGGGGGTATTATTTTTTGAGGGGGGCCCAGATTGATGTGATGTTTATGGAGGGGGATAAAAAAGTAGATGGTTTGGATGAGAGATTAAACAGGGGGATAACTTTTGGTTTGGTTTGGATAACTTAAAAATAAGAGGGGGTGGATGATGGGAAAAGCTGTTAAATAACTTATTTGCCCTTGTGGTGTACCAAACATTATTAATGATTAATTTAATTATATAATTACATGAAATAAATTATTTTTGTATTTTTGGATGATTTTAAGTGTAATTAAGTTATTTGACCCGGAAAAAAATATTTTTTTATTTTTTTTAAAAACGTTTTTTTTTTAATTAAACATTTGAATGTTTGGTTGTCATAAAAAATTGAAGAAAGTAATTTTGTTTTTCATTTGTTGGGCTATCTTATTTTGTTTTTTTGTCTATGCGAGTTTTTGCTCATTTTTATATGTTTTTTCTTCTTTTACCAAACGATAGTTTGACGAAATGGTTGGTTCACATATTTCGCAAACCAAATTTAACCACAAACGATATTGTCATGGCCTTATTTTGATATTTTGTATAAGGTTTGATGTTCTGTTTTACTGCCTTGTTAAGGCTTGTCTTAAAGACCAACATCAAATTGGATTAAATACAAAAATTACAGTATAAATAAGACTAATTTAAGGTCTGTTTATTTTTAATTTTTGAAAACACATATACACCACAACTAGATTTGAAAATGTATGGTCCCAAAACAATCTCAACATTGAAACAATCTTTCAAAACCCTAGATTTCCCACTTTTTTAATCAAAACCCTAGTTTTTGTTCCACACATTGAATCAAAACCCTAGTCTTTATGAAGCAACAGATTTGTCAAAACCCTACATCTGTTTTACTCCAAAACTACTCAGATCCACAAACACAGTTAACGATAGAGAGGTATTTGAGATGGAGATGAAGCAACATAAATCGAAGCCCAGATATTCGCAACAAAATCGCAACCCAGAAAACTACACAACAGAAAATACCAACAAAATCGATAAGAGTCTTCCATACTTGAGATGTTTTGATGAAGCAACAGATCGCAACCCAGAAAATCGCAACAAAATCGCCACAAATCGCAACCCACAAGCTCTGTTCGAACCACAGCTGAATCACTACAGCAATGGTGTGAATCGACTGTGTAACGGGGATAACAAGGGGTGTTATCGTCAAAATTCCTCCCTTCTACTCCCGGATAACTTTTGGGTAGGGTGAGGGCAGCCCAAAAGTTATCAGAGACAACAACCTTCGCGAGGGAAATGGTAGACGGGGTGAAGAAATATCAGGACGAACACTGGGATTGCCAAACTCGGTATAAGGGTGGGGTCCCCCTGATAAGGGGGGGTCAAAACTTATATGGGGGGTTTATCCCCCATCCAAACACCCCGTAAGGAGAGATTAGTCCAAGTGCCTCAAGATGAACCGGGCACTTCTTCCTACGTTCTGTACTGTATAAATGGCGACGCAGTACACACGAGCACCATATTATTTGTTCAAAGAAACCATCTCACCAGCCGCATTAACCGTATTAACCTGGTCTCCGTCATCCCCGCATCCAATCTTGCAAAATTTGCAGGTAACAGTTGGCGAGACAGAGCAAGCGAGCGAGAGAGATGGTTGCTGCTGCAACAGCTTTTGCTTCCGCTATTTCGTTATCGAGCGCACTTCTTCCTTCCCAAGGTCGCCATTGATAAACCCCCGGTAATTAAAATCCCCCACCTCTCTTACTCTCTCTCTCTGATGGTTTTCTTTGGTTAAAAAACAGGTGGGTCAAGTCGAAGCCTGCTCTGGAAGAAGAAAGAGGTCAGCTTTTTTTTGGGTTCTTTTTTGCGATTGTAAGCGTGTTAAATCGCAGCATTTCAAAAAAGAACTGTCGCTTGTAGCTTTGCGACTACGAAATAAGAGAACTGTATTACTTGACGGGAATTGTAGATATGGCGTTCGATGAAATGTGTCTGGCCAAGTTGTTTTCTTAATTCAAGTTCTCTGTGTTATCGGCTCTCTCTATGCGTGATTTCTTGTTTTGCTCTATGTTAGTGCACTAGCTCGTAATGCATTTGGGCAAATTTGGGACTCAAATATGAATTCAAAGGATTAGTTTATGTTTTCGTTTTTCTTTTCTTTAATTTTTTTTTCGAGCTAGTTTTCCTGTTTAGGTTTTTGTCCAAGAAATGACTCCAAAGGATAAGCACTGCACTGGCTTTGTTTTCAGCAAATGTTTTGTTTCTTGTGGTGTTTCTGGCTTTAGTTTTCACTATCAAAGAATGACGTTTTAAATTCAGGCCCCATTCCACTAACTAAAAAATGCAGCTTATTTCAATTCTCAAGACAGGTTATTCTCTCACAAAAAATCACATAAAAAACCGCAAAAAGCCAAAAAGCTGAGTTGGTGGAAGAATAGAAGTCATTGAACACCAAAAGATGGGTTTCCGTGAATAATAGTTGTATCTGATTAGAAGACAGTCAAAAGATGGGTAGTAATGCCATTCATTTGTTCCAAGACAAAACAGGGAAAAAGGACAAGTTGCATGTTGATGCTGAATGATGTAAATTTAAACCAGACTAAAACTTGTATCCTTCCTATTCAATTGAGATCGTCTAGTTGAATCATTTCAAAGGCGTAATTTTTTCAATTGTCTAAGTATGTCTTGTGGTTTTGGTGTTCTATTAAAGGAATGGTGACAACTGACTTAACCTCTTTTTTTTATCAGCAAGGAATGGTGATAACCTAATGTGCAAAACTTTAGAATTTTTTGATGGTAGCCAGTAGTTACCTGAGCCTTACTGTGATTCTTCTACAGTAAGCAACAGATTGCAGTATCATTTCTTTGTTGATTTTGCTTTCTCTTGAAAGCAATCAGATAATGTTGAATTGCAACAATATAGGTAGTCTGTACTCACATTAGTTGAATAAAGTGCATATTCAGCTTGTTTAAAGTCTTACATTTTGGTACTTCTTGCAATTTCTATAAAAGAGAAAAATTCATGTTTCACATTTTCTCAGAAGCTGCCAGCATTGGGAGTCTGGGACTTGCTTACTAATCATCAGTGACTCTTTTATATGTTGCAGAGACCATGTATAAGGAAATCTGGTCCTGGTATGATCACAGCCAAATTTGAATTGAAGCCTCCTCTGTATGATCTGGTAAGATTCGAACTAAATCCTCCTCCATGTATTGTCACAGATTATCAAATGCTCTTTGGAATTCTTTTTTTTTTTATCGGCAATGCTCTTTGGAATTCTTGTCCGACTACTGGTTGAAAAGTGTAAACAAGCTAATATAAATGACTTCTGTCAGCTGTATGGCATTTTTATTTGGGAGCTGCATCAATATCCCCTCCTTGTCTGGGGGAAACCTTGTCAGACAATGTATAAGCTTGGTGTTTGTAGCTTTTCTAGCTTGGTGTTTGTAGCGTTAGCCAAGCTTCCCCAACCTGGCTGGTTTTCAGTGTAACTGCTCTCAGGGCATTTTTTTGTTGAAATTTGATCAGTCTACTTACACAGACATCAATTTCCTTCCAATTATCCTGCAATGTTGTGTATGATCACATGCAAACATTTTATAGTAACTTTTTCTTGTTGTCGGTCATTTTTTAACAGTTTGTGCACTTCTCTAAACTAAGGTGGGCTTGCGGTGCATTTAAGTTGCATTTACTGAACACTCAATGTTGTGAGCCTGTTAAGTTATGGCCCACGGAAGTGGTTTTCATTTTTCCCAAACAAGCCCAACTTTGCTTGTTATGGTCCATGAGCCAGGCGGTAGGGTAGAAGTTCATTTCTCAACCTCATGCTTGATCTTTGATCAAACTTTCAAAAAGAATAGATTTATTCATGCTCTATTAGTCAAACATCTAAACCTTTCTCCACCTTGATATGGAACTTAGTTATCCTGATTGTACGTTAATTCCTTGATGGATATATGGCAGAAAGCTTTGGAACCCCATATGAGCAGCGAAACAATGGAGTACCACTGGGGGAGGCACCACAGAACTTATGTTGAGAACTTAAACAAGCAAATAGAGGGAACAGAGATGGATGGAATGACGTTGGAAGACGTTATCCTTGCTACATACAACAAGGGAGATCTCCTTCCTGCTTTCTACAATGCTGCACAGGCATGAAATAAAATTATGTGTTTGTGTACCTTTTCAAACTATTTGGGTCAATTAAACTTTTGTTTGGTTGATTTTACGGCTGAATCTCTCACCATTATAACCAAATATTTGTATTTTTCGATTCCTGTCAATGCCATTTGATGAAGTGCTTAGTATTTCAAATACTGGAACATGTTTTATGACAAATTTCCTGATAATGAACTCCCACAAATTTATGATCATAGATGCCAATTTTAACCTTCTTCCTTCTGCAGGCATGGAATCATGATTTCTTCTGGGAGTCTATGAAACCAGATGGGGGAGGAAAACCATCTGGAGAGCTCCTGAAATTGATTAACAGAGATTTTGGTTCGTTAGAAGGGTTTATCAGAGAGTTCAAGGCAGCTGCAGCCACACAATTTGGTTCTGGTTGGGCTTGGCTTGTATGTGAGTGATTGGTTTCTTCCTGTAAAGTGTAAACACCCCCCAACCCTAATAATTGGCATTGTGCTCCCTTGTTCCGACATTCGCCAATTTGTTTTCTGTATAACTAGTTAACTTCATACATTAAATAATGACTATAAAACTGTTTTGTTTCTTCCAGACAAAGCAAATAGACTCGATGTAGGAAATGCCATAAATCCTTTTCCAAAGGAGGAGGACAAGAAGCTAGTTGTGGTGAAGAGTCCCAATGCCGTGAACCCCCTTGTCTGGGATTATTCAGTGAGTCTTTCCAGCTGGCTAAATGTTCCATTTTCCCCATCTTTTGGGTGTTTTATAAGTTAACTGCTGGTGGTATCTTATGTCTTGTGATAATAAATACTCCTATTTGCTTTGAGAATCTCATGATATTATCATTCGCTTGCTGCAGCCACTGCTTACTATCGATGTTTGGGAGGTAACCTTCTCTTACAGTTTTCAAGTTTCTTTGTATTTTTCCCGTAAAAGAACTTTTATTAGCTGATTACTAATTGATTCCGCAATTCCTTTCACCATCACAGCATGCTTACTACCTTGACTTCCAGGTAATGCTTGCGTTAGATCTAATCCGATTATAAGTTTTTGCACTGTCTATAAATTCTTTGCCTCTCCTGCTTTCATGTGCTGTTGAATATATTGCAAAAACAGTCATACTCGATTATATCAACCTTTATGTCTCTCACAGAACCGACGGCTGGATTATATATCAACCTTTATGGAGAAGCTTGTCTCGTGGGACGTGGTCAGTTCCAGACTAGAAAAAGCACAGGCCCGAGATGCTGAAAGAGAAAGAGAAGAAGAGATGAAAACAAAGCGGCCATGAAGCTCCAGGGATGTAATTTGGACGGCGAGACAGATTATTCAGAGGCCAAATAACTAATGAGAGAGTTTTGTTGCTCAAGTATTGACGTATAAATAAAAGTCTCTTGGCCTACCTTCAGTATTGTTCCAGTGTCTGCTAAATGATTGACATAGAGTTCACCTGCTGCGCAAAAACTACTTCTATATTTCTTGAACAGGATTTTGTATAGGACCATCCATGAAATGATGGAAAAGTGATTCATTGCATGATGTTATTACGGCAAGAAGGAAAAAACAAAATAGCATCCCAATCATTTGTGGTAGTTTACTTCTGCCAACACTCAAAATCATTAAATAACGTTAATGGGTAGCCATTTTTACACTCTATTTTTATTTTTTTTAACTTCACAGTTGTACTCAATGTTCTAAAACTCGCTAGGCGCTAGTTGGGCGGGGAAGAGATGCCTAGGGCCTAGACGCCGACTAGTTAGCCGCCCTAGGCAGAGACTAAACGTTGACTAGTTGGTTTCCTAATCTAGGCATTAGACCATTGCCTAATGCTTAGGCGGAGACTAGTCGAGGTAGGCGGCCAACTTTTAGAACACTGGTTGTACTATGTATGTAAGATTACCTAAAGGCCCTTTCAGTTTAGACTTTTTACACATGATTGGGCAACTTCAAATCACTTGTGAGAGAACTTGTATGTAAGATTACTGTAAGCTCCATAGGCCGAGCTCTCTCGTGGTTGGCAATTTCATGTCAAAACACACATTTATGTGTATCCCTTTGTTTATCGAGTTGTGTTTTCTTTTTCTTATTATTTTAGAGTGTTTGTTTAGGATGTGGAATGGAATCAATGTGTCAATATAATTGAGAGGTAGATTGATAGGTTTAGTCGAGTTTTAGATGTTAATGGTTTAAGAAAAGAAGTTTCAACGAAGTGCTCAAGCGTTTTTCAAGCCACGGGTCCAGCATATGGGCTGTTAGGAAAGTGCTCGAGCAACTTTCAATGTGCTCGAGCAGTCGGCAAAGCTTATTAAAGGGCAGCAGCTAGGGTTTCGAAAACATAACTTCGGCTGCCATATTTTTGACGTCTAAGGAGAGAGAGAAAGCGGCCTTGTGATTGGTTTCTTCCTTTGAGTCTTGGAGTTCAAGTTATGATCGTTCATTGAGCAACACAATCAACTCCAAGAACTTTGTATCAACCTAGATTCTTTTCTTGCATCAAACTTCGATGGATTTCTAAAAGTTTTTCGGAAGGCTTGAGAGATTCAAGTTGGTGGCAATCAAGCACGGGGTACGGTGAACGAGGATTCGGCTATCGTTCTTGAGTCAATTGCGAGGATTCTCAATTGTGTAGTAAGTTCGATTGTAACCGTACAATGTTTTTCTATAGTGTTTGATTCATTCCCGTGGTTTTTTACCCATCTAGGGTTTTTCCACGTATATCGCGTGTTCATCGTTTCTTCGTTTATTTTTAATTCCTATTATTGCTTGATTATTCGACTGCTAGCAAAATAGGATTTTTTCAATTACCTAAATGCCCTTTTAGTTTAGACTTTTTACACATGATTGGGCAACTTCAAATCACTTGTGAGAGAACTTGTATGTAAGATTACCTAAATGCCCTTTTAGTTTAGACTTTTTACACAAGAATGGGCAACTTCAAATCACTTGTGAGAGAATAAAATAAAGAGAAGAAATGTATATATAAATAAATAAATAAAAGTTTAAACATTGAGTGTGAAATCAATTACGTACACATTAGCAAAATAGCCACTCAATTAACAAAATACAGTGGATGTTCATGGAGCATTTTTCTTCCATCCAAAGTACTCATTCAGCTTTATACAATGCAGTTTACCATTTATACAAACAAGGACCATAACTCTCCTGTGCAAAGCTAAAACCTACCTGAAAGCATCTAAAAAGTCCCTCAAGTATGCCTTAGGAAGTGTAAAAAAGAAGAAGAAAAGGGACAGACTATACAATCGCCATGCGGCTGCTAGCCTTTAACCTGCAAGAGCAAGGTTCATGGCACTGTGTACATCAACACCAATTTGGGCCTTAGCTTTCTCCCAATCTGTGGATGCCGAGTTCAGCTTCTGAGTAAACTCTGAAAGACCCTTCTGGACCTGAACTGGGTCAATGCGGGTCAAGTGGCACAGCCTCCACAGCAACTATATCTGCGAAAGAATTCGCATGGATGAGCGCAAAACCACTGCTAACGAAGTATTTGGTCACTTCACTGCCTTCGTGAACCGATAGAACTCCTGGTTTCAACTGAGCAATGGTGTCTACATGCCCAGGGAGGACACCCATCTGTCCTGTTGTTGCTGGAATTATCACCAGGTCAACCTGCAAATGGAATGAAAAACCCATCATACTTGATGTATCATCAATCATGCCTTCTTTCCTTGTTTTCCCAATTTCATAAATGCTGGAACAAGAGGTCCAATAAAAAAGCTACTCCTACCTCCTTTTTTTTTTTTTTTAATCTTATCTTAAAAGCTACTCCTACCTGCTATATACTTATTGCCAGAGACAGAGCTATGTGGTGGAGCAGGGTGGTACGTGGCACTCCCGGTTTCTAAAAACATTTTATTTTACAGTAATAGATAAGGCACCTACTAGTATCTAAACAATTTGATATTTCACCCAAAAAATGCTAAAAATAGCATTTTAAAAGATGATGGGTTTGGATCATTAAAGGACTTTCCAGTTATAGTAATAATCTTGTTCAAGTAATACAAGCAATAATAACAATTGCTTACTCAAAGAACCCACCCAAGCTTTGTCAATACGATATAGGCTAACACATGTACTCAACAGGATAACAATGTTCTTGAAGTAAATACAACAAGCTGAGTCCAAAAAAGTAATGCTGTTAACAATTTAAAAAACCCTCAAGCACATTGAATTACCAAGTCAAAATAAATGAGCCAAAATCTCAACTTACTGAAATGACCAATTGAATCCTGGCACCAATTGACAACCAACAATGATAATTCTACTTTCTTTGATGCTATAAAGTACTCTTTGAGGTGCTATAAATTTCTTTGGGTTAGTCACATGGAGCTTTATCCAAGCCCCACCAATGAAGGGTGGAATTGGTCCACGATGGATTGGTCCGCACAAGGCCCGGACACTTGGGTGGTGTTTTTCATAACTTTTTTGTCTTTATGATGCTGATAAAAGTCAGTTGTCCCTTTTATTGTTAAGCTTTTGGAGCTTTTAACCTTTCTGAGAAAAAGTTCAAAAGCCAAAAACTCGATAGAAGAACGGCCTTGAGAGAGAGAGAGAGAGAGAGAGAGAGAGAGAGTGACCTCTGTGTTGGAGAGTTGGGAAGAGTAAGGGAGGACAAAGTTGACGGTGAGCTTGGAAGGGATGGAGGAAGGTGGCGAAGGGCGACGCTTCATAAAGGCCGAAGGAGTCTTGGGTGGCTCCAAGTTTGGTATTATTTTCTTCCAAGCCAAGCCTGCACGAATGGTGAATCCGCCTTTATTTCCTCCGGCATATCGGTGGATAACTGGTGGCGGCACCTAATCGCCGCCGCCGTGGCTCGAGAAAGGAAGCGGTGCGATTGTCGGAACATGGCGCCTTAAACTAACACAAAATTCAATACTGTGAGTCCTGTGACCACCCCTCGCCACTCGGCATATAAATACTCCTGTCTGATGTCTCGTCCTGTTTACTTCATGCAAAAAATCTCACATTTTTACCTTAAAAAAGACAAGTGGTGGCTAGCTCACGCAGTAAAACTCTTAAATGCCCCAAATTGTATTTCGGAATGGAGTCTCATTCTCTCCTCCTCATGTAATAGATTAAGAATGACGAATGACAAAAAAAAATACCTAAAAAGGAAAGATAATCTCTCATTTTCCAATAATTATATAGGAATGTAATTTGTTATTCAAAAATGATATGGGTACACCTAACTTACACCCCACATGCACACCAAGGTGATGTGGCAGACAATTTTTTTTTTTTTTTTTGATCGAAAGAAGAAGATATATTAGAAATCTCGAAAGGGTACATCAAGAAGGGGGAAGGGGGCATCCAACCGAGGTTGAATGAAGGGAAAATAAAGGAGAAGAAGAAAAGCAAAGATAACAAGAAAGACAGACAAACGAAAACACCCAAAAGAGCCAAACCCAAAACCAAAAGCAAACACTGAAAAAGATTCGTGAAAAACAGCCCCTAAAAGCCTGCTCGCGAAAGCCAAAACTGCATCCACCGAAAGACAACACCCAAAAACCGACTTCAACCCTTGCCAAGCTAAGACACTCAACATCAAGAAAAAAAAAGATCCTTTAATTCTCAAAAGATTTCCCCCCCAATTCTAAGCCTTCAATGGAAATTTTCCTCAATCAATTCCTTTAAGAGAGCTTTATCCCTTGGAAGAAGGTTAACATCGAGAGTTTTCACCCTAGCTAAAGAAACTGAAGATTCTTCCCCCACCTTATTTCGCATGCTATTTCCTCCCTCTTGAGACAAGAACTTGGGCCCGAAGTCAGAATGCCGGTCGACCCCCAAAGAGAGAGATTCATTCTTGGACAAACTATAATGGACCCTAGTGTTACTTCCTTTCTTCAAGCCCAACTTAAAAGTCTTTGACTTCTCCTCTATATGATTCTTGCTAAAAGTCCTAGAAAAGATGGCCACTTTCAAAGGATTTTTAGTCCAAATAGGTTTCCTACGAACTCCTTGTTTGGTGCGGTTTTCTTCCTTTGACGTTTGAGATCCACATACTTAAAAAGAGGATCATCAGAAGCAAGATCAACAGTTGTGCAGTCATCATCATCCACTAAAACCTCTAAAGGATCTGCCATCTTCTTCATTGAATCTGTCACCTCCTCCATAGTCTCTTCCACAACACTACAGTCAATACCAGGAGACTTTTCTACTACTGCAATATCCTTTACCAACATGTGAAAGTTACTCACATCTTCTGTAGCTATCCGGCCTTGAAAGGGTTGGGCAATTGACTTCACCACCAACGATTCCAAACCCGCCAATGAGTCTAATCCATGAGGAGAATTTGAGTTAACCTCATTAATTCCCCCATCAGGCAAGTTGTTTGACTCCACATTCTCCGCAACCTCTTTCAAACCTGCCATCTCAATGGGACGATCCTTGCCTACGGCTACAACAATGTTCTCCAAAGGGGCTTGTTTTTCTGCATCCAAAGGAGCTTCAAGAGTAAAGTTGGACTTCAAAATTCTGAAGGATTCATCTTCCTCCACACGAACATTGTAATGTTTTCCAAGGATAACAAGATTAATGTTACCCTTGATCTTATGAATATGCTCTGTAGCAATCAGAATCCTACCCCTCTCATAAGAGATTTCATTCAAGGTGCTATCATCAACCTTGAGGAAATGACCCCATTCATCCCCTATTAGTTTGAAAGTTGGGTTAGACCACCCATTTAATGGCATACCATAACAGGATAACCAAGCAAAGCGTTCCTCTTTTGCAGCTTCACCTCTCCAAGGATTAATCTCCTCAAACCAATTGAGCATCCACCTATCCTTGATAATAGTATCTCTAGCTTCTGGGCTGAGAAAAGTGATAACAATAAATCTCCCTCCTATAGCTTTAATTTTCTCAAACGGTATATCCACAAACTTAAAGATCTTCTCAAGTTCCTCCGTAGATATTAGTTTACTTAACTTGGCAACCGCACTCCTATAAAGCCATCCAGTACCAGTTGCCTGAATCTGCTTGCTCTGGAATTTATTCTGAAGAGAAGTCTCCCCCGCGCCTCTAAGAACCTGAGCAAAGGATAATCCTTGAGCTGTATTACCATTGTTATGTAGAGAAGAGTGGTTCTGAAATGCCACATTGACTCTTGAATCATGTTTTTTAGTGTGTCCCATTCCAGCTTTATGAATTTCACCTACTCTGATAGAATTAGACAACCTATTCCTTTTGGCCTCAAAGGAAGCAAGCTGAACAAATAATTTCTTATCGTCAAGCCAAACGCCGTTAGTTCATAGAACAGCCAAGTCAGCCGAGACGGGACAGTCGTATCTAATGAAGCCAAATCGATTACCAGTGGCTTTGCTCCTTTTCTCTAGAATGAAGACTTCTTTGACAACCCCATACTTATTGAAAAACAACTTCAACCAATGCTGACTAGTATCTTCAGGAAGGTTATCCACAAAAAGGGTAATAAGAGAATGTTTTCCAGGATCGAAAATACCTCTCTGTCTTGAGTGTTTGTGGATGACAGGGTTCCATCCTACATCATGCTTACGCTCCATAGGACAGAACGTATCTTCTATGCATCAAACACGCATGAAGCACCACAACAGAAGGAGCGAACTTCAATGAGGACTTTTCACAAACACCTTGAGAGCAGATGAGAAGCCCAATGTGTGGCCCACCTGAAATGATGGGTTTCTCATTGTCTGCCACATTACCTTGGTGTGCATGTGAGGTGCAAGTTAGGTGTACCCATAGCATTGTTGGTATTTTGCCTGATTTAGGAAAAAAAATTGGGTACCGAATGGTACCACCTGCCCATGCTAAGCACAATCTCGGCCGCCCAAAAGTGTTTTCAACGGCCCAGATTGATTCCCTCTCTCTTCTCTCACCCAAACACTCTCTCTCCTCTTCCAGACCATTGGATCGCTCTTTGGACGACTGAGATTGCCGAGTAAATACCACGTGGGCAATACGCACCCGGCACTGAAAAATTTCTCCTAATTTTGGCTCCACTTGTATTAAATAAGCTACTCGGCTTTTTTTTTTTTATCTTTATTCAAATTTGATTTTTGTAGTTTCGCAAATTTTTGAGAATTATTAGACGAGATAAATTGAAAAGTGAAAAATTATTATCATAAAATTTGATGCAAACTTACAAATGCAAACAAGAATTGAATAAAAAAATTTAAAAAAAATACTTAAATGGCTTACTACCAGATAACATTGGTTTTGAATGATTTAAGGGCCAGTGGGATCCCCAGATTGTCTAAGACAAGCAGCTTCTTTTTAATTTCATCTCTTTTCATCTTTAATCAATTTCCTTTCTGGTGTTTCCTCGGTTTGTGCACAGAAATTGAAAAATAAAAGAAGAATGAATATAGACAGTAGTTAAAACGCAAATATAGTCAAGGGAGAAACCTATACCCATATAGGGCGTACCATATTATGTAATACTAGTAATTTTTTATGTTATGCATGTTTTCGGTTAGTTACGAATAGAGGTGTACCTTGAAAGTATATGGTACGTATATTTTTTGTGCTTGTTGCAGCGGTTTTTTGTGTAATTGGCTCATTCATTACGCATTTTTATTGTACTCACATACTTTTTTGGTTTGAGGTTTGGGTGTACGGTACACCCCAAAACACACATTTTTTTTGGTTAGACATCGTTGGGCCTTTTATTTGGTATTAGTTGCGAATTATTTTGGTAACCATACCAAAAATTTTGAAGGTGTGTACCATCCCATAAGATTCTCCGTTAGTTTGTGTAGCTTGAGTTGTATTCTGTCCGCCGTGTAATAGAACACGATTCAATCAACACGCATCAAAATAAAGACTCCAAGAATATCACAACGAACATACCCTATTGTGAACTTTCATAAACAGGCAAGAATTAAATCTACCTGGGGAACAAGGAATCAACAAATGAAGATTCATAAATTGTTGGATGGTAAGTGTTGGGATAGGCACGTCTGCTGACAAGACTAAACCCAAGATTTGGCCTAATCCCAGAACTGATTCTTTGGTATGATCTAAACTACAAGGGCAGGACAACCCATATGCCTATCTTTGCCAAATTTCTCACTTTTTTATGTACTGCACCGAAACTCTATTTAGGTAAACAGAAGATACTCAAAATTTACATTTCTGTCATCTTATGGGTGATGTCTTGAGGGACAAGAAGCCATCAAGTTCTGAAACCCGAGAGTTGTCGCGCTTTGGCGGTCCAAAAATATCCCACAAGCGAAGGGTCTGGTCTGCTCCGGCTGATGCCACCTTTAATCCATCTGGGCTCTGCAACAAAACAATAACTTCATGGGGAGATGAGGTTTAAGGATTTTAATTGTTTAGTTGAAGGACTGACATGCATACCTGTGAAAGTTGGAGAACTCTGGACGAGTGGCGCTTTAACCCTCCTATTTTAGACATTGAAGGGTACTGCCACAAGCACAATTGGTTGTTTAGCACGTCGGTACTGAAGCCATGGCCGCTCAGTATCTCCTTATGATGCCTATTCCATTCCAAGCCGCATATCTGATCACACATGAAAGAAATTACGGTAATCAATGCAAATCTGAATATCTCAAAACGTATGTTGAAAATCTTGAATTCATTTTGCTACTACTACAAAGGTAAAACTGCACCAGGTGATAGTAAACTACCAATTTATGAAATATTCTGCTGCAGTATTTGGTGCTAAATGGTTCATAGACAGGCCAACAGAATGTGTGCTGAAGTGGGCTAGAATTTCTGTCTGCTTAGTACTGTGTGCATATTTCTTGTTTTCAGAAACGAAAACAACGAAAAATATCTGAAAACATTCATCGTTTCCATTTTCTGCCAAAACAGTTCTCAAAAATTCCGAAAACATCTCTTTGGTGCTTCCTCCAAAGCGGGTGGCTTCAGAAAATTTACACCAAAATGGTTTTCAGAGACAGACCGCCAAACAAAGTTGTGTTTTACAGAAAACGAAAGCAGAAATAGAAAGTGAAAGAGACACTTATATAACTCAAAAACTTATCTTGCAGAGGGTAGTTTTACTTGCCTGTGCTTTGGTACCAGTGCTGCTAATGCACATTCCTTTCCGCACATTCCATATCTTAATACACCCATCCATTGTACCTCCTCCAGAAGCCAGGACATCGGATTCATAGGGGCACCAGGCAAGGGCCTTGACTGCTCCTAGATGGTCATTGAACCGGTGGAAGAAATGAGATGAACTAATCATGGAAGCTTCCCAAATGTAAACGAGATGGTCGTTGCCACCACTCGCCAGCAGATTGCCTCCGCTAGACCATTTCAAACCGCACACTTCACTCTTGTGTGTTTGCACGCGAGAAATCAAACTGTTTCCCACTCTCACTGTCAAAGCAGCAACCAAGAAATCAACATTTTGTGTTCTCCTTGTATTGCGTGATCCGGTGTGTTGAAATAAATGTGGTGGTGTTAGATAACAAAAATTTGTTGCACAAAATCTGAAAACGAAAAATCAATTGTTCTTGTTTTCCAATGAAAAGGAAAAACCAACTTGGTTTATGCTTTCTGTAAACAGAAAACTAAAAAATGTTTTCCAAACAAACCCTTAGTAATTACCATCATGATTAATAATGCATTTGTCTTGGCTCCCTGATGTTAGAATATTATGCCCATTCCATACGAGGGTGCCTACCCTTTTCTGATGGCCTTCTAGGCTTCTAACCTGTGCGAAAATCAAACCAAATTTCAGTTAAAAAGGCGCGGCAAATTTGTTCATCTCAAATGGTGGGAAGAGGGTTATACCAATTTGAGAGCCTCAACATCCCAAAGCTGAATCTCTGAGCACTGATGTCCAACTGCTAATCTTCCGGCATCAGTGGACCAGGCTACACTTGAAGGGTAATCATTCGCGCGAGCTACTTTCAACAGCTTCTGAATACTTCCATTCTCGGCATTCCGCAGGAAAATCTCTGGTCCCAAAGCAACAGCCAGAAAATTGTTTTTTCCCCAGTCCATGATGTTCAAGTAGAAGTCATCTCGGATATTCGGTGCATCCAACGCACTAGCTTCGCGCTGCATACAAATTAGCCCTTACGATTCAGAAGGACAAAATCCTTCACTAATGGAAGCATCAATATATAGGATTCACAAAGCACCAATTCACATTCAAAAAAATTCTATGTTTTGAGAAAAGCTAAAATTGTGGCAATAAGGGGCCTTGTACCTTGGGGAAGTATCGGTATTGCTTGGCCTTGTTTGCATAGTAAAGAGCATCATCATCGCTACGCCGTATCTCATCTATATGGCGCATCAATTTTCTACTTGATTTGGGGCTTCCTCTGAAAACTAGCATCTTGAACGGTCTTCCATCGGAATCCAAAGTCAGATTATCATCCAACTTCTGTCGGTAAATCTGCACATCCATTTGAAGGTTTCTAATAAACTCTTCATCATTTTCAGAGTTTAGAAGAGATACTTACATTCTTCGTCATTTCCCCACAACCCCGCGGAAGAAACATAAACTATGGATTACATTTTAAAGATTTTCACAGGTTCTTCATGCCACAGTCAAAATTATTCAAGAATCAAAAAACCCATCAAAGAAAATCCCAGAAACTACATGCCACAACACCCATAAACCCAATACCCTCTACGCAATTTACTCGAGAAATCTTCACACACAAAGAGAGAGAGAGAGAGACTAACGTCGAGCGGAGTTCTGTTGCGTTCTTGAGTCCGGGTTGTCAACAAAGTGTGGGCTTGATCAAGATCCATCAAACTCCTATTGGGTATAAACCGGTCTCCCTAATGTTCCAAAACCAAGAACATCAATTAAACATAAGTTAAACTGGACATGTGGAATACAGGAAATTATTGAAGACAGGGGCTCTAAATTACCGGGAAATCGTATTCGACAGGACTGCTGCTTAGGCGAGTTGGAGAGTACCAATCGGATTTTAGCCTTCGTTCGGCGTTTGGATCCATCGTTAGTTAGGCCACTCAAAATTGAGAAATCCGAACGCAACTGAATCAATCGTTTCTGCTTCTGTTTTCCTGTCTAAAGAAGAGGGAATAACAATGAGGGAATACGTATTTATGTTGTTTCGCGCGAAAACTGTGTACTATTTGGTTAACGGTCGAATGTCCATTCGTTGTGAAGCGTCGCGCGTTTTACCGTCCGTTTGCAGTTTCTGATTGGAATTAGACAATTGGAACTTGGAATTCCCCTTTTGCCCATGTACTTGAAATTTCTCCCCCACAATGGGTATCAAAACAATAGGGCCAGGATGGGGATTATTTGTAAAAAATGAAGACTTGGAAGATAATTAGTAATTGTGTTTGCCAGATGTTTCTAAAATTATTATGAAATGAATAACAATATTACATTACAATCATAGGAAAAATTGCCGAAAACTAAAAAGATGCGCCCGGAATTGTTGCATGCAAGTGAATATCAGTTGGTAGATGTGAGGCAAACAGACATTAGACAGTTCTCAAAGTATTCATTTTGAATTTGTGTAATTTCATGTCTATAGGATTTAAAGATGAATTTGATTTTCAAATTTGTTTCTTCACGAAAATAGAAAGTAATCAGACCAGGGTTTTCGATTTTTCTGATTGCCTGATAGAGTAAAGCATTGCAACAATCCCATGTCTGTTGTTCAAAACCCAGATCACATTTTTCCATTCTTTAGTCTTCAAACAAGAGTTCATTCTAATGTCAGCACTCCATATGGAAAAAGATACATGGCACCAACGCTTTTACTAATGATTGTACAAACTGCCAATCAAAAAACAATATTGCCAATCAAAAAACGATTGTGCAAACTCTCTCGCACAGTATATTTTACCCACATATGATTTGTCAAACTCGCAAACTCCATGCCAAAGAGTTTGCAAAATTGTTAGTACAAGTGTTTGTAATTATAGCAAACCAAGCTATATACATGAATCAAATTACTAAACATGCCCCCATGCAACCACAACTAGCATTCGGAAATCCGAATTCCCTTTCAATATATGAAAACGGCCTTAGCCCGAATCCAGGTATGCTTTGCACCGTGTTGTGCACCCCTCGACCGTCTGATCGTGTTTTGGACGGCCCGGATGTGTTTTGATTTTTTACCGGTAAAAATAAATCTAAATTAAGTTGAAATTGCCGAACGCATCTGGGCTGTCAAAAACATGATCAGACGACCGAGGGTTGCAAAGCACCCGGGTGCACTGCAGCCCACCTTGCATTAAGAAAGAAAACAATTACCAAAACCAATCTCAGAAAATTCCAGTGGAAGAAAGATGAAATCAAAAGGAAAACAGCAGTTGAGATCAATTCTTGGTTTACACCAAGCTACGCCTTGCCTCTCAGGTTAAACATGGCAGAGGTCATCATCAACATTTTACACACGAATAATTTTTTCAACAAAAGAAGCGGGGGGAGAACTCGTCAACAATGAAATCTCCAAAGATACAAAATGACAGAGGTGATCCGATGCAAAGTACATTAACCGTACAAAGAACAAAAGTGTCTCCTCAAAACATGAAAGCAGGGATCCAACAGCCGCTGCCACCAACCGTGACAACTATAACTACAAAAGACGGGAAAATAAATACAACAAAAACATGCGCTCATAGAGAGAAATTTTGCCAAAACTCTAAAAAAATAAATGGTGATCAGAGATTCAGGCTAATCAGACATATTATTCCTGTTCAGCGAAATCCATGTCCCGCAACTCCCACGCAGGTTTCCTTTCGTTCTTGACATCCTTTTCTATCCACCCTTGGATCGGTTTGATAATAAAAAAGTACTGTTGGAAAGAGGACAAGCAGAAGAAACCTAGTTAAAGATCCACATCACATATGATGTGATACACGGCAACAATAAGAGCTTGGAAGCTTACTTGGATTGCCAAAATGACAGGAATAAGTAACTTTCCCCTTAGGTTTGGGTTTGGCCCTTCAATTAGCTTTTTGTCAACCAAAATACCCTTGCTTCCATTTGAAACAATATCTGCTACTGTTTTGACTAGATTGGGAATCCAAGCAGTCCCGTTCGGAACAATCTGTGAACCGAAGAAAAACAAGTATTGCGTTACCAATAAAAGATTTAAAAATACAGAAGAATAGCAATTTGGATGGCAGAGCGCAAGTTACCAACCTTTTCATCGAAATCATTTTTGTTACATCTCCCACTGTTCTCAACCAAAACAACAGGAAGCGAATAATCCTAGGAGCAGCAACAAAAACAAAGAAAATCAGGTGAAAAAGATATCAGTCAAAATTGAATTACGGAACCAAAGACTGCTAAGAAAATATTTATTATAAAGCAGTCCAACAACAGCTTCCATAACAAAAAAAGCAAACCATCTCTGAACAAAACATGGGCTAAATTTCTTGTAATCACATCATGCTAAAGGAGAGAAGCTGCACTGCCAAAAAATTATTTCCCACCATACTGAAAATGATTCCAAGTTCTCTGAATATCCTCAATCAAGGACCCTCTCTTCTCTCTACCCTCTAGGCATCAGCATACTGCATAGACGCCATACAAGGGTTCTTGAAATGGTTGGGGCCGGGAGGCAGAGACTAAATTACGTAGACAGACATAGTTATCCTTATAATGTCATTTTCACGTGGAAAAAAACTTAAATATGACAATTCAACTTTATAAATCCCTTCAGAGCATGAAGCATAACACCAAGTTGTCTGGACTTACGGAGTTGGACCTTGCCATGAGGGGAATTTTATCCAACTTCAGGGGTATACTAATTGTCGAATCAAATCAAACCCTACCAAAATAGGAAAACCCCATGCAATAATGTCTGTGGATCCATGCAGATCAATGAGTTACCAGACAGATTATCCAAAAGAAAAAGGAAATGAATGGCTTTCAATCCAAGTCCAGTAAATGCCACAAGTGAGAGGCACTTAGCACACACCTTCAAAGACACATCAATTCACAAAACGAACACAGAGTTCATTTGGTGGACAATATGAAATAATAGAGAAATATCTACAAAGTATGCTAGAAAGGTAAAATATCTAGGGTGGACAAGTTGAGGCAATATCTAGGCAGAATAAGAGAAATGTCACGGATGGGTACCTCTATTTCTCTGTTCTTTATGCGAGCTCCCCCACGAACAACTTTTAAAAGAGCTTCCGATCTTCTAGAGAAGAAATCATCATAATTCAAACCATCTGGAGGAGATAGCTGAGCATGTGTCAGGATGACCAACCCTCTTCGCCATATTTCTTTACCAAAACTATCAGTTATAGCTCTGACAACCTGCTTATCCAAGTTATCCACTCTATATGCATCTAGTCGGTCGACATAAAGCAAAACGTCAATGGTTTTGTTCAAGAGGAACCTGTCAGGACCATCCAAAAACAATTTAACACAATTAAAGCATAAGAATAGTTCGCGATTGTTTTTTTTTTTTTAGGAGTTGAGCTTCGGATTGGCGTATAAATCCCAGGGGACCACATATTACATTTGGTGGAAACTTTTGCAGACAAGATTCAATATCTGTCAGATATGAAATCCCACAAAAAGCATGGGGTACATATATAAAACCTTGGGACGTGTGCTACTATAAGTTCCATCACTAAAATTCTGATGGTATTGCATACCTGAGGGATTGTACATCCCTTGACAATTAGTCCAGCTAAACAAAGGCACTTAGAATACATAAGTTTCCGATGAAAACAAAACCATACAAATAAAATGTATCACAAATAACGTCAAACAACTGAAAATTTGAAACCTAAAAAATGTGAAGATGATACATACTTCTTTATGAGGTCAAGCGCTTGATCATTGACATATCCTCCTTCAACAATTCCTGGAGTGTCGATTATGTTAAATGTAAATCCTTCTTTTGAGCGTGAAACCATCACAGGTCTTGGCCCTTCTGACTGCAAAATCATAAGTTTTCTATGTTCAAAAACAGGTCAACTGACTCTAGTTCTGTAATGACAAACCGAACACATATACCTGGAAAGCACTGACAGCCATTACCCTTTCCCCAATGATGGAGTTAACTGTCGAAGATTTTCCAACACCTCCTTTCCCCATCACGAGAATCGTCACGGTGTTTACATTCTACAACAGTAGATGTGCCAAGTAATATTGCACAATGTAATTAGTAAAACCACTAATCTAGTCATAAAAATGGTAAGATGTCTAGTTCATCTAGTCATAAAAATGGTAAGATGTCCAGTTATAAAAATGGTAAGATGTCCGGTTATAAAAATGGTAAGATGTTCGGTTATAAAAATGGAAAGATTGGCACGTCCAGTATCATACTAACAATCTTTTTCCTTGTTTCACCTCAGTTCCACAAAATAGAAATGACCCAAAGCATCAAAAAGCTACATTGTTTTCTTTTCAATTTCAATTTTATCAGAATGTGAACTTTCTAGGAATTCTTGGGGTAAAGCACAAAACTTTTCATGAAAAAAATTATAAGCTGTTTTTAGTGAGATCAAAAACAAACAAGCCAATTGCAAGCCCTTTATCTTCCGAAAATTTTCGCTTTTCAGAGGAAAAATCAAGAGAAAAAGGTCTAAAAAAACGCTTCAAAACATCATCTACTCCCCTAAACCCAGAAAACCCATTTAAGTTTGTTTATTTCTATTCTCGATGTGCTTGTTCGTGTTCTAAGCAGATATTAACATGGCCTTCAACTTCAAGAAGTAAATTTAGGTCAAAGGTATAAAAGAGGACCTTGTCCTTGAGTTCTCGAAGCAATTCAAGCATTTTGGTCTGAGTGGCCGCAGGGAACTGCTGAATCCCAGTCCATTCTCGGATTGCTTTAGAATCCATCAACCTGCAGTGCACCCGTACAAGAAACCCCAAAATCAACAAATATAAGTCTAGCAGAATTCTGCTCACAGTTAACATAGGGAACTCCAAAAAACAAAAAGGTCAAAGATTGAGATAAACCCAAAACCCTAAAAGGGTTTGCGAGTCAAATAGGTAAGGGGAAATTGGAAGAGGAATTTCTTTTACCTGTTAGTCCTCTCTTTCGCTCAGCCGCAATTCAAAGAGATGGGCTTAGATTACGAGGTGAAGAGAAAAGAGTTTTTAGAGAATCTGAGGTAGAAGCCAGCCCTTGGCTAGAGCAACAGCTACAATAAGAGACGAGATTCGCCTTATCGTCTTCGGCTGTTGTTGAAGGTTCCCAGCGGCTATACAGAGAAAAACTTAAAAAACCCTCGTGTTAACACCCTGTTTGGCAATTCTCAAATAAATATAAATAAATAAGCGGTAAACATATGGGTACAGACGGGAGTGTCCGGAAAATGTACCGATCGTGTTTGGAGACCCACTTTTGGGTCTCATACTAGTGATTTGAACCATGCATTATTCTTAAAATATTTTTACGAGGGTTTTTTTTATTGAAACGGTGGGACTTTAGTTCAAACATTTATAACCGTCCGATTGAGCTAAAATTTTGAGGGGCCCCTCGGGAATTTTTTTTAAGGATAATGAACGGTTCGGATCACTCGTGTGAGACCCAAAAGTGAGTTCCCAAACACGATCGGTACATTTTCTAAACACTCCTATCTGTACATGTAGTCGGGTCCATAAGTAAGTAACACCCTATTTGGCCCGTGAAGACAAAGAGAGACTACTAATGGAAGATTTTCATTTTTGTCATGAGGATCATGGGATTAGGATTTAGGACGATAAACGAGTTGCACGAGTGAGTGTATGGATTAGTTTCTCAAAATAATCACTTGATTAAAAGTGTTATTTGAATTTTGTCTTTACTTTAATTTTTATCGATTTTGTTAATTTTGCATGAAATTTTTGTGGATTTTAAAAATGAATATTTCCATAAACAAATAGGTAAAAGACGTAATTTTCATAAAAGTCCAAAAACAAATTGGGAAAAGTGGTAACTTTTTTATTTTTATGATTCTCCTTGTCAAGACGAACTAGTAATCCATAAAAAAAATTAATGCACAACTTACAAGCTTGAAAAAAATTGAGGTAATTAAATAATATCCTGTTTAGAGATATAACATAAGTTTTCATTCTTGTCATTTTGAACGGTTATGTTTTCATCCTCTTTACATGTAAAATACATTTTCTACCCTTACTTAGTAATACGTATTAATATACATAACTATTATTGCCTAATTAAGTAGGATGTAGTTTCCCTAATTACGTGGGATGTAGTTACCTAAAATCATGGATTTTTAATATTTCCATTCTTTCTAACGGAAAATTGGAAATTTTAAGATTTTAAGATTTTCGAATCCATAATAGTTGTTTGTATCAAATCAAATTTTACCATATTATGTGGTGTACTTGATTTTTACCACGAGTACTAGCTCATGATCTTGATCATTTTGATTTTACCATAATTACTTAATTTTACCATATTTTGTATTGTTCTTGATTTTTACCATGATTATTGGCTCATAATCTCCATCATTTTAACATGGTTGAATTGAATCGTGGAAACAAACTTGTACAAAACATATTTCAATGGTTACGGTAAAAACATTGACCAATAACAAAAAAAAATATGGTAAAATTTATTAACATGGTTAATTCATACAAATTGTTTCATTGAATCATGGTAAAATACTTGTTCACATGTTTCAATGGTCAAATTGTTTCATTGAATCATGGTAAAATACTTGTTCACATGTTTCAATGGTTATGGTAAAATTTGTAACCAAAAACACAAAACATATGGTAAAATATGCCCAACCTAACAAGCCAACAACGCCTCCTCAACAAACAAAATCATACATACGCCATTTTTATGACCTATCAAAACGGTGTTCTTTCCAACACTTCCTTGGGACAGTCAACTTTAATTCCTTTATCAAAATCATAATTCCGCCGAAGCTACTCATATATGGTGTCACGTCAACCTCTATATCACTGTCTTATTTTTCCTCAACTTGCCTAGCCACAGGTGCATCCACCTCCCTTCGTTTCCTCGATGACTCCGAACGCCAAGTCGCAGGAAAGGTGGAAGGTTTTCATTTCTGACCTTTCGTTTGTTTAACTCGTGGAGTTGAAGATGGTATGTCGTTTTCGTACCAAAAATAATAATTTATAAAACAGGGAATTAACTAATATCCCGAAGAATAGTGGTTAAGTCCGAGATCGTCCACGGAGAGTAAAAAGCTAAGTTGCTGCAATTTCAATTGATTTCTAATTTAATTCGAAAATAAAATGGAAGTTTGGATTTGAATTGATTAACCTAAAATTAACTAGAAAGCGATTGAAGTTTTGAAAATAAGAGAGAGAGGACTAGGGCTTCGATTCCACCTTCCCCTTGCAATATAATCGAATAAAATCCAGGATAATTATTCAACATAGAAAAATTGGATTATCGCTAAGGCTTGCAATCCCTATCGACAATCGTCAAGAGAATTCACAGGATTCATACACCGTAAAGGCTATCTCAACATAGCGCGGGTCGTCTCACCGGACTTAATGGGCGGCACGACCGTCTAACGACGTATAACCTATCTCAGAGACTATCTTGAAACAGTGAAATCTATTGTACGACAGTGCTTGATATCCAGAATACAAACACAAAGATTGATAGGAAAAATATGCTCTTTCATAAAAATATGAATCATCCCAAGTCATGCAATTATTGTTGAATAAAAACCCTAGAAATTAAACTATTACATTACTCGGAGAAAGTTTCCTCGTTACCCCAGTCGAAGGATTTAGTCGATCATGGAGTTGGAAAATGTAAACATGAACCAACGGGACTCCATCGCAGCTTTGTCGCATGTACGAGTCACCAGCACTTCCAAAATTGGTAATCTGTTATTGTGAGCGGCTTCCTCAGATCCGAACGACCCCCGGAACTAAACCCTTGCTGCCTTTTAATATTCTACTAGTGTAAGGCTACGTGCTTCGCACGTAACCGCGTGCTCATTGTTTTTTGTTGCGGAGGTTTTTCACAGAACAATTAGAGGTTTCATAGTATGGTAAGCATGTGTTGTTCTTTGAACCCCCAAGTGGTCTACAAAATGTTTAGATGGTTGTATATTAATAAATTTTTAGATGTAATTAGAAACCATAAATTTACCCACATTTTTGCAAGTGAATACAGCCTAATTAATTTCAAAGATCAAGTACTCATAAGTATTTCTTCGTTGATTTTGTCTATGATTCACAGTGTCATGAGCCTGTAGTGAAAATCACCATGTAAGAGCATTCTTATTAGACATAAAACTATGCACACGTATGCCAATTGCAATCCTACTATGTTACCCCCAAGCTAAATAAGAATTGTTTTTCCATCTTTCAATTATCACATTTACATTCGAGTGTGAATTAAGTTTCTCATACATGACCGTAAGCCTCTTTATATATAACAATGCTCATTAGTTTCTTTTTTTCAAGAGTTTACAACTTCACAATTTTGCTCACCAAGTTTTTAATTTTTTTTTTCTTGTTAGATGTGTTAATATTATGAGTTTTTGTAGATTAGTTAAGTGTAAATTCAAGGTTGGTAGATTAGTTAAGCATAAATTCAGGGCCGGCCTTGATATTTTGTATGCTTAAAGCGAATTTAAATATGAGCCCTAAGTTTTTGTAAAAATAAATTCAGTATTCGTGGCTAGTATAAAATAAAATTACTAAATATGGTATTTTAAAGTTCTTAATTTAACTAAAATAAATATTAATTTGAACCTTAGAGTTAAATAACATCTTCAACCACTACAACATAAATAATTTTTAATACATCTGTGGAAGAATTTTAATTTATCTACACTATATCGAGCAAATAATACATGGTAAATAGGACCTTACATACTGGGAATTGAACCAATAATAAGGTAGCTTTCCCTGGTTATATGAAAAAGCTGACTTAATTGTATGAGCCAGGAATCAACCAGATAAATACATGCATGGTTTTTTTTTTCTTTCTAAAAGATCGTAGTTTACTTACATTGCCGTCAACTATCAAGGAACTCAATCTTTTTCTCGATCGCTAGTCGGATTTTGCATTCTCTCCTATAAACGAACACGAAAATGGAGTTAGCTAAACATCAAAAGATTCGATGCAGATGTATCCTGGTCCGCATCCGTCTACATATGAGGGACACACGTGAATATAAATAACATCAAAATACCCACATCCCAAGACCCATTAAAAAAATTGAAATCGATTTAAGAGAAAAAACAAACCAGCCTCAGTCGCTATTTGTGTACGTTGAAGACACTTTCATTGCAAACATAAACGGAATTTCTATAAAGTCACCACTAATGAATGATAACACCAACTGAATCACTGTTGATAAGTGCGTTAAGAGTGAGAAAAAGAAAAAAAGACAAAAAAAGAAATCTAGCCTAAATTCGCAGGACACCCTAGTACTCTTGCTGAATGCACAAGCCTTCTCGCATTGATTTCTTTTTTCCCAAATTCGCAGTGATTTCTTGTACGAGCTCTGGGTTTGCCCCATCCACACACCTCACTCTCTGAAGATGCTTATCCTTCATAGGAAGTAAAGCTTAAGTGGAGGAAGTTTTCAACGTTAGAATTCTAGATGAAAGTGAAAAAAAATGGAGTAGGGAGAGAATAACTTCTGAACATGACCCCACAAAAGGATAATAGGTATGGTAGTTGAGATGTTCAGAGAGAGAGTGAGGTGTGTGGACTGTGTGTGGGTGTAGCAGTAGAAAACCAGTAAGTCAGCGGTGCATTAAAGCTGCTAATGTGCATTAAAACTGCGGTAAAAGTTGTATGGAGAGATGTGCATTAAAGCTCAAAGGGGTATTTTGGGTAGAAAATAAACCGTGAACCTTATTGGTACTTTTGAACAATGGGCTGGAGCGGAAGGAAAGGCGCCCAAAATTTATATACCGGCCCGTTAATCCCTCTTCGTTATTTTGCTAAATCTTTGCTTATTGGTTCCGATGTCCAATGGATGATGTAATTGCTACATTTGTTTAAACAGCTCTAGAGTAGGAGGCTTGCAGTGAGCAATTTCGGACCCATTTGTTAAAAAAAAATCGATTTTGATTTTAGCAAAAACTAGGGTTGGGGCTTGTAAAAAATTCAATTTCGGACCCATGCTGTTCGTTTTTGCTACTTTGGCTTGTTGCACGTATCTTCTGCACATTAAGCTTCAGGGAGCCCTGATTTGGGCAAATTTCCGGTCCTCTAATCGCAGCTGTTGGATTTTAATCCAACGGCCCACGCTGGAAAGAGTTTAAATTGACCCCTTTGCGGGTCAAGGGGTCAGGGGTTAACAAAACAAACCTATCAGAGGTCATTTTACGTTCTCACATCTGAGAGAAGAGAGAGAAACGAAGAGAGAGGGAGACAAACGAAGAAGAAGAAGAACGATAATGAGCCCTAAATGGAACCAGAGAGTTAGGTTTTCGTGAAGAAGAAGACGACGAACAACGAAGCTGTAGCTGTTCGTCCGCTTACACCACGACCCCCGATCGTTTCGCCGAACCAAGGTATCTCTCCTTCTCTTTCTCTCTCGCGTTCGATTTTGGTGAACTAGGCTTTCGGTTTTGGTGAAAAGCTGTTCGATTTTCCAATTTTTCCGCACCCCAACTAGGGTTAGGGTTTTTGAAAAAGCCTAACCCATTCGGTAATGCTGTGTTGTTAATTATTGATTAGTTATTTAAACCCAGTGTTCTTGGTTTTATTGCACAATTGCCAAGTGTTTGAGAAATTTCCTTACCAACATTTAGTAGCAAATCACAGCATTAGAGAAAGTGAATGCCAATACTGTTTGCACGCTGGTTTGCCAAGACACATAATTGGAAATCGCCAATCACAGCAAAAGAAGATTACTCGTTATAGCAAATTGGAGCAATTTTTGTTCTGAAGCTGAAGACAGAACACCCTGTTCATAGGCTTTGGGTCACCCTCTGTCTGTCTATCAGCTTGTTGAAGTCAAGGTTCTTTTCTTATTTTCTATGCTTAGTGCTTACATCGGTGGAGTTTCATGTCGAGTGTCGGTTCTCCCTAAATTCACAAGTTCTATTTTTGTAGGATGTAACATAGGGGTGTAACCGGTTCGGTTCGGAGGGGATTTTGAGTGAACCGAGCAAAACCGGTTCGGAGGAACCACAGAACCGAAACCGGATTTCTAGAGATCGGTTCAGTTCGTCCCGGTTCGGAGGTCGGTTCGGTTCAGAGGGGGAGAGAGAGAAATCTGCAGACACACAAACACAATCGGAAAACAAAACACTGTAACTCAGAGATTCAATCTGAAAACAACTTCCAGATCTTAATTTTTAGCACATATTGTATATAAATACAAGCTATGTGAATCTCAACTTTTACAAATCGATTTTTACGAGTTCCAAAATCTTTCATCAGATGTTATGAGACATAGCAAAACAGATCTTGATTTTTATAAGTTATATATAGCAAGACATACATATACGCATATACATGCATGTATACATACAAGAATCGTTCGAGATATACATACACGAACCGATCGAGATATACATACACGAATCGATTGAGATACACGAATCGATCTCCACCACATCGATCGTCGAACTTCATCATCGGTTATCACCATTGTCGTCCAACACAGACTCGATCTTGATGTAGATGCACGCATCGTCGCCGAACTTCATCATCTGTGGATTGTTCAGAGAGAGAGAGAGAGAGAGAGAGAAGGGGGGAGCTTGAGAAGGGGGCGCTGCACAGACTTAGAGAGATAAACATGTTAAGCTTTTAGGGTGTGTTAACAACACATAATATATGTACATATACACAAAGTAATTGCTAATAATAAGTATTATTATTTTCCTCCGTTTAGGCATAGGACTTGGTTAGCCAGGTGGTAAGTGTAGGCATTTCCACGAGGATGGCAAGGGTTCGATCCCCCCCCCCCGTTTTTTTATGTATTATATATATAACCGGTTTGGTTCGCCTAAAAAATCGTAAGAACCGGGAATCGAACCGGATTAAAAAAAATTCACTCCTGTGAACCGAACCGAACCGAACCAGGAAATGAAAAAAACCGAAAAAACAAATTGGTTCGGTCCGGTTCTCGTACTCGGTTCGGTTCAGCATTTTTTTTGTTCACCCCTAATGTAACATATGCAATTCTTTTTACCAAAAAAACATATGCAATTCTTGGCCATTCAAAAAACATATAAAGGTTGAATGGTGTTCGGTCAAGTGGACATGAGATAGCAACCAAGGGCTTACTCCAAGAGGTTGCAAGGTCAAATCCCATGAATGCCAACTATTCCAAATTTTGGGCCTACTAAAGGTTGAATGGTGTTCACAACAGCAGGGCCGACGATTAGTTTAAGTGTGCACAAGCTAGTCCAAGGACCCTATTATTAGAATGAAAGAAACAAGAGCCCACACCAGTGAAGTACGTGACGGATTGATAAGAACTGGTTGTTTTTTGCAGCTGAAGTTATGGTAAAGGCTGATTAGCATAAAAACACTAGCCAAAAAACTCAAACCAGAGATTCTTTAGCTTCTATAAAGTTATTTTTGGCTTATTGTTTTGCACTTGAGTTGCAACAAACACCCCTGCAACATGATTCGCTATTCGAGCCAAAATTGTAAAGTAGGCAGTGTCCTAAATCCCAATTACTTCCGAAAACCTCCCCCCAAAACTAGCATGCCTTAAAAGTTGAAACCTACTACCTCAGCAGGCGAGTAACAGAAGAAAAAAAATTCACAGGACATCTAATCCATCAATTAGATAAAACTTAGAGAGAAAAAAAAAATACATTTTGTGGATCAAAGGTTAAATTAAAAGCATACCAGTGGAAGATAAACTAATTGAAGTGTCAAGATCAATGATGAGATCAATATCTGAAATCATACAAGTAATCGAATCCAAACTCCTTAACTCCATGTATACTTCGAAAAAATTGAACCCACAAAAGATGTACAGTTCAAAGGGGAGATACTTTACCAATTTGGCAAGAAAGCGAGAGAGCGAGAGATTCGACTTGGGGTAACTATGGCGAAGGAAACTTTTGTCGGAATGCAAGTATAATATATGTACTTGTAGTAGTACAATATATACGCGTAATGGGGAATCCAAGGAAAGAGAGTGGAACGTGTAACTGTGGAGTGTGGATAAATCTTGGCACCATCCTTAATTTTCGTGTGTTTTTTTTATTATTAGATTTGCAAGCAGAGGCCAGAGAGAGCTTACCTAAGAACGACGATCAGAGGCGGCGAATCAGATGTTGGAAGAAGATCAAGCCAGCGAGAGAGATTACGCAGCAGCAGCACCAGCCGTCGACAGTGTGTGTGAGAGAGAGAGAGAGAGAGAGAGAGAGAGTCGAGTAATTATCAGACCAAGTATGGGGATTTAGGGAATAAAACTAAATATTGGTCCTTGAGAACAACAAACTTATGTACACACACACATACATACATACATACATACATACAAAGACAAATATGGGTTTATTCAAATAAGGGATGAAAACATAACTCCAAATAGTGACTAAATGAAAACACACACATACATACATACAAAGACAAATATGGGTTTATTCAAATAAGGGATGAAAACATAACTCCAAATAGTGACTAAATGAAAACACACACATACATACATACATACATACAAAGACAAATATGGGTTTATTCAAATAAGGGATGAAAACATAACTCCAAATAGTGACTAAATGAAAACATAAGTTTGTTGTTCTCAAGGACCAATATTTAGTTTTATTCCCTAAATCCCCATACTTGGTCTGATAATTACTCGACTCTCTCTCTCTCTCGACGGCTGGTGCTGCTGCTGCCTAATCTCTCTTGCTGGCTTGATCTTCTTCCAACATCTGATTCGCCGCCTCTGATCGTCGTTCTTAGGCAAGCTCTCTCTGGCCTCTGCTTGCAAATCTAATCTAATAATAATAATAATAATAATAATAATAATAATAATAATAATAATAATAATAAACACGAAAATTAGGGATGGTGCCAAGATTTTTCCACACTCCACAGTTACACATTCCACTCTCTTTCCTTGGTTTACCCATTACGCGTATATATTGTACTACTACATCTATTATACTTGCATTCCGACAAAAGTTTCCTTTGCCATAGTTACCCCAAGTCGAATCTCTCGCTTTCCTGCCAAATTGGTAAAGTATCTACCCTTTGAACTGTACATCTTTTGTGGGTTTTCGAAGTATACATAGAGTTAAGGAGTTTGGATTCGATTACTTCTATGATTTCAGATATTGATCTCATCGTTGATCTTGACACTTCAATTAGTTTATCTTCCACTGGTATGCTTTTAATTTAACCTTTGATCCACAAAATGCAATTTTTTTTTCTCTCTAATTTTTATCTAATTGATGGATTAGATGTCCTGTGAATTTTTTCTCTATTACTCGCCTACTGAGGTAGTAGGTTTCAACTTTTAGGGCATGCTAGTTTTGGGGGAGCTTTTGTGAACTAGTTGGGATTTAAGGCATGCCAGTTTTGGGGGAGGTTTTCGGAAGTAATTGGGATTTAGGACACTACCTACTTTACAATTTTGGCTCGTATAGCGAATCATGTTGCAGGGGTGTTTGTTGCAGCTCAAGTGCAAAACAATAAGCCAAAAATAACTTTATAGAAGCTGAAAACCTCTGGTTTGAGTTTTTTGGTTGGTGTTTTTATGCTAATCAGCCTTTACCATAACTTCAGGTGCAAAAAAACAACCAGTTCTTATCTATCCGTCACGTACTTCACTGGTGTCGGCTCTTGTTTCTTTCATTCTAATAATAGGGTCTTTGGACCAGCTTGTGCGCACTTAAACTAATCGTCTGCCCCGCTGTTGTGAACACCATTCAACCTTTAGTGGCCCCAAAGTTTGGAATAGTTAGCATTCATGGGATTTGACCTTGCAACCTCTTGGAGTAAGCCCTTGGCTGCTATCTCATGTCCACTCGACCGAACCCCTTTGGGGTTGGTGGTCTTTTTAGTAGTTCATATCCCTGAATTGGTAGTTCTATCTTGAAGATGGATTGTTTCTTCTTTTGGAAAGAACAACACTCTACCAAGTTATGGACATCCGAAATTAGTCCACAAATTGTATCAATTGGCTTCATTTTGAGAAAGGAAATACCGTTAAAGAAGGGATAGAGACTTGACGTACGATATTTGCAAGTTCATAGAATTTGCCAAGGATTTTGTTGTTTTTCCCTATTTTTTTAGCAAGTTGTATGATGGGAGCATTTAGTCATCATTAAGGACTGTTGAGGCGGATGCTAGGTTGGATTCTTTGGAAGATTGAGGTTAGCTTCAGATCATTTGAAATGATATTAGACTAAACCATTAAATGACTACTTGCATTACAAAATGCTGTGTTGGCCTATCAAAAGGTGAATTTCTTGGAAGTTGGAACAAAAACCTATCTAAAACTTGAACCAATATACGACATTTTGAGATTATATATGGACTAAAACAAAACAATACATGATCACATGTAAAGTGAAGACCCACGATACTCGATGCTCTTAGTAGATGAAATGTGCTGTTGACCTTGTACGAGTGAATAGGCTTCATCTTTGTGATAATGAGAATATAATGTAACAACTTTCTCTTTCCAGATTTGTTCTATGGGCTTGCCTCAGAATTAGATCTTTTTCTCGTTGACTTGAATGTAGTTACCAATTTGGTAACAACAATCTCCATCAAGGACTGGTCACTAAGGATTTGGTTTGAGCCATTTGGAAATTGCATTAGAGTTACAAAAGGTTGATTCCATTTGGTAAACTGGAAATGTAGCATCAAATGTGATAGTCCATGTTGAACTTAGATGCTTTATGTTCATGACTATGGTCTCTTCACCCGTTTGTTCTTTTACTTTGCCACCTACTCGCTCTAATAAATGTACCATTAAGGCTGATATCGTTATTACTGCAATTTTCGTCTTGCATTCAGTGAAGTTTAGACAATTGTACTTGCAGGAGAACACATACATGGCTTCTTTAGCAACTGCCGAAGCCTGTGACTCAAATGCAGCACTTCTTGCAAGTGGTGATCTGCGTTGTCTGCAGCCAATCTTCCAAATTTATGGGCAGTGTCGGGCTTTCTCAGGTCCGATCGTGACCCTCAAGGTATTCGAAGACAGCGTGTTGGTGAGGGAGGTCCTTGAAACCAGAGGTGATGGCAGAGTTTTGGTCATAGACGGTGGAGGAAGCATGAGATGCGCCTTGGTCGGAGGGAATTTGGTAGTGTTGGCTCAGAATATGGGCTGGGCCGGCATTGTAGTCAATGGTTGCATTAGAGACGTAGATGAAATTAATGGCTGTGATATCGGGGTTCGAGCTTTGGCATCCCATCCCCAGAAATCGAACAAAAAGGGTATTGGTGAAAAGCATGTTCCTATCCATTTTGCAGGGACTTTGATTCGGGACGGAGAATGGTTGTATGCAGATAGTGACGGGATTCTTGTCTCCAAAACCGAGCTCTCTGTCTGAAACTTGCTGCAAAGCTGTAGCCGTCAAGATTTTACTCCAGCTGTTTGTTTTTTTTTTTTTGGTAAATCTCCAGCTGTTGTAATAAAGTGCAATGTGGTTTGAAGATCTCATCTACTAGTGAAGTGTAATTGTAATGAAGTTTATGGAAATCTTAGTTTCCTTATGGTTGTTTGTATGGCATGTCCCCTTGTTGAGAATTTTATTTTGCCATCCTAAACTAATATTTCCATTTTGATTCCACCCTAGCTGATTTGAATCATTATGATTCCATCCTGTAAATTGATTATGGGACCATTTTGCCCTTATTCCTTTTTCAATAATAGGGGTTTCAATAAAAATACAAAACATAAAAAGGAAACTTCCCATTTACTAGCTCCACTGCAATATTTTCTCCACGAACCTTTCCAATCCGATGACGACATAAAAAGGTTCCCATTGCCATACAAAACATAAAAAGGAAACTTTCCAATCCGTAGTTGTAATGGAAAACAGTCGCTCCTCTCTTCCCTTGGCCTTCTTCCCCCCTTCTCCTCTGACCTCATTTCATTGACGACGGCGACCACGAATCATCAACCAATTTCGGGTTCGTTGGCGACGGCGACCACGCAACCTCGTGAAGCGATGAGACGCTGGTTTTGAGCCAGTGATCAGATATCCAGATCATCAATCATCTCGGATTAGACTATCAATAAACTATAGCCACCAGCGTACACCAGCGTCCACTCTAGCCGCCACCGTACGCCGTCGTCCAAGGTTTGTTTCTAACGTACAGATCGATGATGGTGGGCATTTTTTTTTTCCGGATTCAAATTGTGGGGTTCGTGACCTTGTTAATGGCGGGGGTTTTTTTTTTTTCCGATTCAATCTGGTGTTTATTTCCCGATTCACTGGTGTTTTTTTTTCCTTCCTATTAATGGTGTTTTTTTTCCCGACCATGTTCAAGTTCTTGTTATTTCATACGGTGAACACGGTTTATTGATTCACCATATTAATGGATTCGATACAGGAAAGATGAAAAATCAATAAAATATGTTCTCATGTCCTTTAAAAATGGTGAGAGAATATGGTTTATTGATAGTTATTTAATGCAGTGAACACGGTTTATTAATTCACCATATTAGTGGATTCGATACAGTAGAAATGAAAAAAGTTCTCATGTCCTTTGAAAATGGTTTATTGATACTATGAGCTATTGGTTTGTTCCCATGTCTTTCAAAATTGGTAAAACGGGAATAATTAAGGGTTAGTGTTAATTTGTACACATGAAACATGTTTTATTGATTTATCATGTTTAATGTAATCTAATGTTCATACATGCAACATGGATGATTTATTATCTATGTTCCCTTTGTGGTTTCCCTGTATAATCATGATTCAACATTTTAATTGATTTCTTCACCGTCAAAATAGTAGTATTTTTTTCCAATTTTGTTTTGAGATTTTAGTTGTGAGTAGATTAAGAGAGAGAGAATTATAAGATTAGGAGAGAGAGAGAGAGAGAGATTAGAAAAATTAGGAGAGAGAAATTTTTTCCAATTTTGTTTTGAGATTTTAGTTGTGAGTAGATTAAGAGAGAGAGAATTATAAGATTAGGGGAGAGAGAGAGAGAGAGAGAGAGAGAGAGAGAGAGAGAGATTAGAAAAATTAGGAGAGAGAAATATTAGGAAAATTAGGAGAGAGAAAGGGTATTTTGGGGTTTATTTGAATTTCAAGATAAAATCATAAGTATTCAAATCTCATAGGATGGAATCATAATAATATTTTTTGTACAGGATGCCTAATTAACTCTCCCTTCACTTTTCCTTATTAATTAAATTTTGCATTTTTTTTAAAACTTTATTCTCAAACTACGATAATCCACAATTAGTAACCACATTTTTTAAAACGTGTTTCGCAATCAAGCTTTTATTATTCGCTTAAACAATGATTTAGAGTTAATTGCAATTAACCACAAAAGCGTGTTTAAGATACATGGTTTTTTTTTTACCTATCGAAATAACTTTTTAACTGAATGTTCTTCTCAAAGAGTCCTACGACACATACGGTTCAGATTAATGGGTTACCGATTGCACCATTATGTAACATTTCTTGAAGACTATCTGTGATTCGTATGCCTTGTAATCCATGAGAACATCACCATATACTCTTTAAGTCTCTATTGGGCTCCCATCCGCATTGCCTCCATCACCTTTGTTAATGATGCCTTCGGGACTGCATCTTCTCCAATAACACCTGTGCCGTTTCCCAGTACAGAATTCCAGAAGCTCAGTGGGTATTGAATTTTTTTCCTTGGAAATTTTTCTCCACTTCCAAGTTATATGATAGGAGTAAATTTTTCCACATTTCAATTTGTTATCCAACAGATGAATTCCTTCCACGTCGATGCAATACCACAACATTTGTCTGTGACAATCTCATGCTCTCATCTTTGAATCAAAGTGGCCCTGAGAGTAGGATCTTTACCAAACTCACAGGCATATTTGCTGTCGTATATTACACACACACACACAAACGCAGCAATTCCATGTTTATCCCTTCCCATGCCCTTTGGTAAAATGGGGAGACATCGAAAACAGATGATACAAGGGTCACACCACCATGTTTATTTTCAAATCAAGGGAGCTCAACGCAAGAAAAATTGATGATCAAACAAATTCATGTAAATCGGAGGGGCTCCAGTAAGCAGGGCCGGCCCAACGGTTTGGAGTGCCCTAGGCCTAGCCTAAAAAACGTGCCCTGAGAGTATAACACTTAATTTTTTTTTCCAGTAACAATCACAATACGACAAAGCTAAGATACTATAAAGTTCTACTAATCATTATATAGTAACAAAAAAGTCAAAACTCAAAGTCTTCAAATACATATATAACGCACGATTATCACTTAAATATTACTCGTGTTGTGTTTTTAGAAGCAAAAGTATCAATTACACTTGTATAATCCACCTCTTCTACCAAGTCATTTTATCATGGCATCGAAAAATGAATTCATTGGCAAAGAAAATTTTATTATTGTCGCATCAAAAAATGAAGCTATTACACTAAAAAAATGGAATCCATTGAGACAAGTTCAAATAGTATAAAACTATTCGACATATGACAAATTCATAAGTCAAATTAGTAAGAAACAGTAAACCCACAACTATGAAGATGATTTTTTTTTCCACTTTCGAGATTTTGAGAGCAATTAAAGTATTCTAATTTTCCTTTAATTAATCAATCACATAATCATCCTTCAATTAACTAATCATTTTTCAATTTAAAAAAAAACCTTTGCCAGGATACAATACAGATTTTGATTTCGGGATACATTCAACATGGATTTTACAAACAAAATCCATGTTGGGCCTTTTTTTTTTTAAAACTTATCTTTGGGCCTTTTTTTTTTTAGATTGGGACACAATGATTTGGGCTATTTTGTAACTAACAATAGTTTTTTTCCCCCTTTATTTGGGTCAAAAAAGAGGAATTAATTACTGGCCGCTCCACTTTTTTTAGCCTTATTCCCACGGACTCTTTTACAATCTTAAAAAAGAACGCCTAAGTTCCACTTCAATCAATCGGACTAGATTACCCTCCACGCTTAGGTAATGATTGATATACTTCATGGGTACTCTATGAAAGTAATAAAGGTGCACTCATTGTAAGTTGGTAACTATATCACTTTAATGAAGTGATCAATTGGAGTGGTAAATATTTTATGACACTATATATTTTTGAGGAGGCTATTTTATTACTCAAAATTGACAATATTTTACATTTCAACGCTTCTATTCACAACCACCCCCTCCAGTCTACCACTACCAAAAAATGATGAGAAGATTCTCAATAGTTTTTGGAGATTTTTGGGAGTGAAAATTTATAAAATTTTTGTGGTGTCCAGTCCATATGGGGTTTTGCTCCAATTTTATTAGCCACCGACGAGTGGACGATAGAATTAGTCCCCTAAGACTAGTCGAGGTGGGCGTACACTGCCCGAATACTTGAGTTATCAAAAAATGAATAAAAAACTTTTGTGCCAACAATGGTGGTGGAAGTATTGAATTCGAAAAATTATTACTTAAAAAAAATCTTAACATCATTTTTTTGTGAACTTTTTAAAACTGAAAAAATTCTTAATTGTATTATTTTTTTTGAACAATAAGCTCGTGAATTTCACGAGTTCTAAGCTCGTGAATTTCACTAAGTTGTTCTACGTAGGAAGTGTTTGGCCGCCAGATTTTCTACTTTTCCCATTCTCTTTTTCCAATTCTAGTTGTTTGGGGGATAACGTCTAGAACTCATTCTCTCAAAACTCATTTTCCAATTTGATGGATGGAGAGGAGAAGTTAAAAGTAGGTTGGGAGGAGGTTTTTGACTTCTTATTTTTCATTTTGATTAACAAAAAGACCTACAAAATATATTCTACAAAATATAAGATCCATAGCAACAGTAAAATTATGTGTAAAAAATACTCCTAGTTTACATTGTTAATCGTAAAATTTACACTGCTACTTACAAAACTTAAAACTGCAAATTTGACACTGTTGATGGTGTATTATGTTTAAATTAAAAATAAATTTATACTGTTAATTGTACATTTTTATGCAGACCGTACATTTTCGTATAGACTGTACACTTTGATTGCATTTTGTGTACACAGTGTAGACTTTACATTTTGCGTCTATTTTTGTGTAGACTATAGTACATTTTTGTGCACTTTTGTGTATAGATTGTGATGTTAAGGTGTGTCAAATCTGTATTAATTGTTAACAGTTTTTAAACAATTAATTATATAATTTTAAATTCTACATTATAAATTCCAAAGTGCCTAAATATACGGTCTAAATTATAAATGTACAATCTAAATTCTAAATGTATGTTCTAAATTCTACATTATAAATTCAAAAATGCCTAAATGTACGGTCTAAATTTTAAATGTACAATCTAAATTCTAAATGTACGTTCTAAATTCTACATTATAAGTGCCTAAATATATGGTCTAAATTATGAATGTACAATCTAAATTCTAAATGTACGTTCTAAATTCTACATTATAAATTCAAAAGTTCCTAAATGTACGGTCTAAATTATAAATGTACAATCTTAATTCTAAATGTACCTTCTAAATTCTACATTATAAATTCAAAAGTGCCTAAATGTGCGGTCTAAATTCTAAAACATGTCACTTTAGGTCATACATTGGACTATAAATTTAGAATTTAGACACTTTAAAACAAGTCACTTTGGACCGTACATTGGACTGTACATTTAGAATTTAGACACTTCAAGCATGTCACTTTAGGTCATATATTGGACCGTACATTTCAAATTTAAACCCTTTGAAAATGATCACTTTAGGTCATACATTTAGAATTTAGACACTTTGAAATATGTCACTTTGGACCATACATTGGACTGACTGTACATTTCGAATTTAGATACTTTGAAAAAGGTCACTTTAGGCCATACATTGGACTGTACATTTCGAATTTAGACTCTTTGAAAAAGGTCACTTTAGGCCATACATTGGACCGTATATTTAGAATTTAGACGGTTTGAAACATGTCATTTTGGACCATTCATTTAGAATTTAGACACTTTGAAACATGTCACTTTTGACCATACATTGGACTGTAAATTGAGAATTTTCACACTTTCAAACATGTCACTTTAGGTCACACATTGGATTGTACATTTCGAATTTAGCCAGTTGAAAAAGGTCACTTTAGGTCATACATCAGACTGTACATTTAGAATTTAGATTTTTTGAAAAAGGTCACTTTAGGTCGTATATTGGACTGTACATTTAGAATTTAGACACTTTGAGACATGTCATTTTGGGCCCGTACATTTAGAATTTATACACTTTGAAACATGTTACTTTGGACCGTGCATTGGACTGTACATTTAGAATTTAGATACTTTGAAACATGTCATTTTGGGTCGTACATTGGACTATACATTTAGAATTTGGACACTTTCAAAAAGAGATATATATATATATATATATATATATATATATATATATATATATATATATATATATACGGGGAGGATCCTGTCAAGGATCCCGGAAATCCCGGATTGAAGCCGTTTGAAGCCCTTCCCGATATTTTTTTGACGATCCGATCCGTCCAATGTGTTCAAAAGGTGTTTTCCAAGGCCCACGCGGGAAATCTTCAAAAAAAAATACCGGGAAGGGCTTGATCCACGCAGTTTTTCGCAAAAACTGCACATTTACAAAATTGCGTGGATCAAGCCCTTCCCGGTATTTTTTTTTGAAGATTTCCCGCGTGGGCCTTGGAAAACACCTTTTGAACACATTGGACGGTTCGGATCGTCAAAAAAATATCGGGAAGGTGGAGTTCCGAACTCTCTAGTCCCGGACTAGAGAGTTCCTCTATATATATATATATATATATTATTTTTTATTTTAAAAAAGATCATTTTAGGCCATACATTTGACTGTAGATTTAGAATTTGGACACTTTGAAAAGGGTCACTTTAGGCCAAACATTAGACTGTGCATTTAGAATTTAGACACTTTGCAACATGTCTCTTTTGACCGTACATTGGATTGTACATTTGGAAATTCAGTGGCTTCAAGCTCATGAATTTTACTATCTTAGAGCTCGTGAATTTCACTTGGTTTCAAAACACGATTGGCTATTTCAATGAGATGTAAGAACCACCTATTGAATTTCATTAGTTTTGATGTCGTGAATTTCACGAGGAATTATTGGAGTGTACACTACCCATCGAAAAATAGTGAAATACTGATCACATCGAAAGATAGTGAAATGGGAAAATTTAAAAAAAAAAACCCCAAAAATTGACCTCAATGTCTCAAAGACTCCTAAACTTCAATTTCACTCCCAAACTTTGGCTCTGTTAGTCAATAACACTCCTGCCGTCTGAATCCGTCAAATTGAATTTCGCTGAGGTGGACTAACGGTTTAGTTAAGTCAAACATGCGGGTCTTTTATTTGGACATGTGGTGCCACATGTACTTCATTAATGAATTAATCCACACCTTTTGACTTAAACATAAAAATAAAAAAATAAAAAGATGGGCAAAAATAAAATGGGGCAGTTCCTCCTATATCTCTCTATCCCTAAATCGAATATGCATATAGCTGTACTAACACATGCAATCCGAGATGATGTCGAATCTGTTCTTATGAAAAACAACTCACCCTCTAATCAACGACAAGTACCCACCGGAAAACAATTGCTCTGTTCTTACGCTAGAACTGGAAATCGTTGGGCAAAACCTCAAAAAATCAGATTCCCTCTGTTAATTGCTGGGTTATCCTCTTCTGGTGAGACAAACCTCACTGATTCATCAGTCTCTAGCCTAGCAAACCGTACTCGAGCGAAATCATTTTCTTCATTTGCGCCTCGATAAGAATTGGGGAGAGAGAGAGAGAGAGAGAGAGAGAGAACAGGGGTAGTTTGGGTAGAAAAGTAAAAAGCGGAGTTATTCGAGCATTTTTGCAGCTGGACTGGAGCGCGTGGAGCATGGGCTCTAAATATGGAGTGGCCGGTCATTTCCCCAGTCCTAGTCTAGCCCATTTGTAAAAAATGTTGGAGTGCCCCAAAAATCAGCCCTTTCTGGAGTGCCCCAGGCCCAGGCCTTGTAGGCTTTGAGCCTGTGTAAGAACCCGTGTTTTTAATTATTTTTCCAAAAATAAAGTTGGGGAAAATGTGAGGAAATGAGAAAATTGATTAAATGTTGGAAGATTTTGTGTTAAGTGTTGATTGGGGCTTGTTTGGTTTACACAAGCCACTATTGGGCTTGGGGTGTAATTAATTGATAGTATATGTGTTTGGTGTGTGAGAGGAGAGCGAGAGAACACTCCCCCTCTCCCAAAATATCCAGCCCTCTCTCTCTCACACATCTTTACTCCTCCATTTTTCTTCTATTCTTTCACAAAATCACACCCTCTCCCATTAATTCCTTCACAACCCCTTACCAAAATCACTCCCTCTATGCGTTAGGAAGCTTGGCTTGCGTTCGTTTCACTCCGGGAGGTGGGCATTTGCTTGGAGCTTAGAGAAAGGGTTAGGGTTTTGCTCATTGGTGGGTTTCAAGCTTGATCTTTGCTTGAGGTAGGGAAATTTCTAACCTTTCTAAGTGTAAATGTTGTGTATGTGTGTGTATAGTCATTTGTTTTGCTAAACTTCCCTTGACTTGTTGATTTCCTTGAGAAAGACCATTTCATCTTGTAAATTGGTGATGTATTGTGCTTCTATGTTGTTTGAGCCTCTTTTGCATCTTAACATGTCCATTTGGAACCAAGAAAATGCCCAAAAAGAAGTCCCATTGATTCTCTCTTTACTTGAAAAGTTTTGGATTTCGTACTTCCTGTCGATAGGACTTCATCTCCTGTCGATAGGAGCCTTTCTCCTTTCGTTCTGGCCAATCTGATGGTTGCCCTATCGATAGGAGCCTCTGACGCCCTATCAATAGAACTTTACCTCCTATCAATAGGACTCTCTGATGCTTCAATAGTGGCCAATCTGATCTGCGCCCTATCGATAGGACCTAACCTCTTATCGATAGGATGCCTTTTTTTTTTGAAAAATTTCCTGAATCTTGATCCGTTGATTGTGTCTCGATTGTGTAAGTTGTTGGTCACATATTAGGGTCCAGGAGGGTCACTTTGACATCTTTGACATTCGGGTCGAAATATTACCTTTGGGGACACGTTCGGGTGACACGAAACATGTAGTTGGCGTGAAACCAACATATGAATTCAAGGTGACGAGACACATGGACACCGTAATTATATTAATGAGCGTGAAATGAGGTATAAAATGTGATAATGATGACACGGGGCCTGAAAGGGTATGCCCGGAGTGACACGGGGCCTTTATGGCATGCCCGGAGTGACACGGGGCCTAGATGGCATGCCCGGAGAATAATCTAATGTTTAAAAGGAATGAGATGTATATGGTTAACGTGTAGGACACATGTGGCGTGTCGAGTATGCGTCGGGTACAAGTTGGGTACGAGAGGCAAGAGAAAGTGGAATCTAGTAGACTATATGTCATTTTCAAGTCCTTTAACCATTCAAACTCTTTCTTAACTCTGGTTACATGATTTGTGCTTTCGTGTCTATCATACATATGCATTTCATTTCACTTAGGTTTGTTAGACATTTCTCTACTGGACTAGTGAGCTCATCCTTACAATTTCAGGTACCCATCAAGAAGCATAACTTGGAGTGCTTGGAGTGCATGCATGCATTCATTTTGAAAGCTACAGTAATTGGAGAAGTTACTTCATCATCTTAGAACTTATATTTTTGTTAAGATGATTTTTTAACTTAAGTTTCTTCTTTTGACATTGGAGTTGTAATAACTATAGACTTATTTTATCTCATTTTGGGGTATGGGTACCCATAGACTTTGGTGTATTTTGATCTTGATTTTGACTATTCTATTTAGACTTTGACGTGTCTCGTGGACTTGTTGACCGTCCACGTGGATTATCTTAGTGAATTATCCTTTTAAATTTCGAGGGCGTGACAGCCTGGGCCGGCCCTGACTGCAAGTCAATCGAAGTATTACTCTTATAAGGCAAATGCGGCGAAGGATGCTCATCCTTGCCCAACCCCAGATGCCAAGTTTCAAATATGCCAAAAGCCAAATTTAAACAATGGTAAAGTTATGTTTTAAGTCATCCACACGCATGTTAGGCACAATATCAGTGTCCAAAATAAAACAAATACATGACAACCGAGCATCACAAAATGTTCAAGCATTGACACAAACATGATGAACTGAAAATCCTCCCATGTTGAGATGCTCCTCAACATGTACCTTGATCTGCAAGCACAAATTAGAATCCATAAAATTGTGTGTGTGTTTGAGAGAGAGAGGGAGAGAGAGTCTAACATAAGTTTCAATCATTTAGGTTTCTGTACATGAATTCTAGAATTTGGGAGGCCAAGTGGGGTACCAAGTTTCAACAATGCTAGTATACATAATAAAGCCCATAACTTCTCGAGGTGCTTCACACTTCTCCCATGACACCCACCCCCCACGCCGACCCCACCAACTTTTCGTAAATGCCCCTGTACCTTTCTCTACATTTGTATTTGGACCGAGAAAAAGGAAAAATGAAAAAGTCTCTACATTTGATTGTTGAATTTACTGGATTGTGCAAGAAAGGTGTTTATTCTTTTTTTTTTTTTGGCGATTTCTTTCTCTAAAATAAGGAAGAAGAGGGTAATGGAAAAATGGGAACCAAGTCCGTCCAGTGCCTTTTGGGCACTATATATAGTATGTAGTATCTTACTTTTAGGATAACGGAAAATGTTACAAATACACATTTTTATTCGGTTGTGTATTATACATACCTCTAAAAATGTTACAAATCAATTAGCTCTTATGATAAAAAGTTCAAGATTTTTTTCTATAAAAATTACGAGACACACCAAAATGTCATGAGTCAATTACTGAAAAGTTATGAGTTTTTTAATATAAAACTCATTAAAGGTGTGTATCATATGCACATATCGAAGTACTCACTTTTAGGGAAATATTACAATACACACTCCTACGAATCGATTACCTCTTGTGAATAAAAAAATATATAATATTACAATAAGTAATTATTTTAATTTGTGAAAAATTACACTTCATACATTTTTGAAAATTTAAATAAATGAATTAGGAGTATTTATTTTAATTACTTATTTAATAAGTAATTACTTTTAAAAATCAACATAATTTTTAATAACCATCACAATACCATTTTGGAGACCAACTCTCCGCACCCAAGCTAACATATCTTCTTTACTTTAAAAAATCTATAAAAAAAAATAACGAATATGTATAAGTAAAATATTATCCAGTCTTCATATATTTTATCTACTTTAAATAGAAAAAATATATAGAGCATATTAAAAAAATAAAAGAGAAAAAAACTATAAAGAAAAATAGATAAATAAATAATGAAATAAATTAATTAAATTAATAAGATAAAAGAATTAAGAAATTAAATAAAAAAGGAATTTAGTTAAATAAAGAATATTTAATAAATAAAAGAGAAAAAAGGATATAGAGAATATTTTAAAAAAATAAAAGAGAAAAAGGATAAAAGAAAAAGAGATAAAGAAATAATTAAATAAGGAAATGAATTAATATAAAGATATAAATATAAACAAATGAATTAATATAATTAATTGGAGGAGGATGGTAATCCAGTAAAAAGGACAAGTGGGGTCAGGGGGTGTGTGTGTCAGAGGGGGGAGCAAAGCAACTTGCCTTCCCACTCCCCCTTACAAGAAACTCTCTCTTAAAACCCCCCACCACTCCCCATGTTCTTTCTCCACCCCTTCCCTTCTCCCCCTCTCCCAATTTTGGATTTTTGGCCGATATATACCAAATATTGAAACAATTCACCAAAATATACCATTTTTGAAACTATTTTTAAAAATATGTCATGCCGCATGTGGCAAATGCGGCATCCTACATGGCACGTGAACCCCGTATCCCACGTGGCCAAGCCGTCCACCTAAGCAAATGTCGCAGGTTCGATATGCAGTATTTAACCCAATGCCGCATGTGGCATATGCGGCATTGTACTGTAGACCGTATGTGGCATATGAGTCGTACAATGTTGACCCTCTATATATGTGTGCGTATTTCGCAGATTGTTATGCGAAATGGATCCTAACTTTCCATTTGGAAGAAACTTAAAACAGGGAGAGAGTTCTCGTAGCAACGAAAATGCAAATGAATCGGATGCAAGAATTCGATTGCGTAGACGTAGATTAGAAGAAGAGGTAAAGCGTGTTGGTTTGAATAGCAGATTCAATGGTAGGCTTGTCCATTGGAGTCTTCCTCCCCATCCTTCTAACAATATTCGCCACACTCGAGTACGGCCCGAAAGACAGATGAGTGATGACAACAGTGCTCCTGCACCCCCTCGCACTTGGATGCTTGGCTTGCCCGCCACCGAGCCAAATCCTGAGATGATTTACCTGTTCATGTAATGACGGATTTTCGCGGACCTGTGGTGGGGAATAGAATTCGTAGGATGCAAAAGACAAAGACCAGCCCAACGGTGGGTGTCGATCCGCGTGAAGACCATCGCAACTACCCTCAATTAAACTACGATCTTTCTTTTTTTGATCGGCGTGATCGACGACGTTTTGTGACTCCGAAAGAGCAGTACGATGCGAACAGAGATTTTGTATTTATGTTAGATTGGAACCAAACACCTTACTCAAGAGATGCAGCTGCTTTACTTGAGTGGCCAAACTTATTCGTCGAGCGCAACAAGTTGGAAGCCAAGTGTCGGCAGTACATGCAGAAGGTGCCTAAAGCACGTTCCGTGCAAATGATGAACGGAAGAAGGTTGCAATGTCTCCACAATGATGTTTGCGAAAGGTTGCGGGTGAAGATTAAGGCAATGACAATGCGGGTTACACGTCAGGAGAAATTTATTGATGTTGAGAAATTTATCAATAGACACCAATGGCTCAAACCACACTACAGTTGTGCCTTCATCTAAAGGAACCTAATAGGTAAGAATCCCAACAATGTGTATCAACATTGTAAACGCCATGACAATTAGTCCATCATGAACAAGTTTTCAAACCATCATATCATGAAATGCTCATTTTACAAATCAAAATCAACAAACACCTCTGCTATTAGTAGAGAGCTATTCAAATGCTAGAAAAACAAAAAAATGCATTTTCCAATCCTATTTCATATATAAACAATCCATTCAATTCATTTTCCGTGTATAGTGCACGTCGGCGCAACGGAAGCGATGGCGAGATTGATGCATCATAATTCATACACAAACTCCCAACAACTGACCAATGCCCTTATAATTTTCTTGGTTATCACTTTGCCAATTTCTCGATTTTCTTGATTCTATAAATCGTGATTAATTCACACCGTCAATTACATTACAGTGCGATTTTTGCGCCTAATTAGTTCCAGTTCTTTCAAATGCTTGATTTTTTTAGCTAAGATCCCTCCCAAGTCCCACGCACAAGCAAAACAGCAAGAGCAGTATCAAGCATACTAAAAGGTTCTTTAGGAATCACCATCATATACATGTGTTGCGTATGAATTAGAATAGGTATACAAAAGCCCTAAATTCAGTAATCAAAAAGCCATAATAAAAAAGCTCAATTTCTGTTCCAAAAAAAGAAGAAGAAGCCCAATTTGTATATTTACATTTGCCGCATATGTATCGCAAAAACTATATACTCAATAGCAAAAAAACCCCAATCAATAGGCCAATTCGTTTATATACATCACGTGTATTGTGGTTTGCCGCATATGTATTGTGGTATGGTGGTTTGGTAGTTTAGCAAAAAACCCCAATCAACACACACACACACACACACACACACACACACACACACACAGAGATACCGGGGTGGTAGTCTGCGACCCCGTCGCAGAGTGGTAGGCGGCGGCGGTGCGGATCGTGGTCGACGGCGGTAGTGGGAGTTGCCCGAGGTCGCCCAATCGCCGAAATCGCAGAGCTCTGATGGGAGATTATTGAAATGATGTACGCTTCTCTGATCTGCGATATTCAAAATTCGAAACCCTAATGCCGCATATCGAACATGCGGCATTTGCTTAGGTGGACAGCACGACCACGTGGGATACGGGGTTCGCATGCCACGTAAGATGCCGCATTTGCTACATGCGGCTTGACATATTTTTAAAAATAGTTTCAGAAATGGTATATTTTGGTGAATTGTTTCAATATTTGGTATATATCGGCCAAAAATCCAAAAATCCCCCAATTTTCTAGAAATAAAAAAAAATCCACAAAATTAGATTAGGGTTTTAACTTTTACCCATAAGTAGAAGAACCCTCACCTTTATTTCCCTGTACACTTTGTTTCCCTCCACACCATCTCTCTTTCCCTTCCCTTTGATCCTCTTCAACTTCCCTCGTTTGTTCAACATCCAAGTTCAAAATCAGTCACCAGAGAAACCTTGGAATTTACATTTGACCGCTCATCTTTGGGGTTATGGAGTCCAAAACGTCATTGGATATGATCATGTTTATGGTTCCCTCAACCCTTCAGGGCCAGATTAAAGAAAGCACTGAAGATGATATTCTTTCCACTGCTTCTGCTATGCTCAAGTTCCTTCGTCGACTACCCGAGTTTAAACATGTAATCTTTACAGAATTACATAGTATATGATACTGATGTTCATATATTGTAGTTTGGGTTCTTGTTTTTGAAATAAAAATAACAGCTCTTGTATTTGGATGTTAACCCAATTTGTAATGATGGGTATTACGCCCTACATGTTATTTGTCTCTCTTTTCGTGTTGGAACGTTAGTCACATAATGCGCCACGTGGGAGCGTAAGCGTGATAGCGTCTTCCAGTAAATGTACCAATTACTAAAATTCGTGAGAGCAAGGTTTAGAGCGCGAGTGCAGAGTGAGGATTGAGAGGGAAAGCGGAGTTTACTACCGAAGAATTATGTGGCTAAGGTTGGAACATTGTTTTCTTGGTTTTTTGGAAGCAAAAGTAACAGCTCAAATAGTTGGGTGTTAAACCCAATTTCCAGTAATGGGCATTACGCCATACGTTATTTGTCTCTCTATTTGTGTTTGACCATGAGCAGTTGAATGTCAAACCCAGTTTCCAATGTGTTGGGTTTGTGATTCGACTTGGTTCACGCTTCGCTGAGGGTCCAGGATTCGACCTGCCAGGTCAGGTAGGGTCCAGGAGGCAGCACACATAATGGGGGGCCGATGTAACTTTTACTCTTTCTTTATTCGATAGATAGCGGAAACTATTGTGAACTGTGGATGTACTCAACATGTTGTTGAAGAACCACGCAAAATCTCTGTGACTTGCATTTCTTGTTTTATGTTCTTGATTATTCTTTTTGGGTTGTGTGTTTGTTGGTATGGCCGAATTCCCAAGGCAATGAAGCACAATGATGGGTGATTTTGTATTTGACAGTCAATTAAGAACTTTGCAGACCCAGAGAGGTTTTTCTACAAGAAGAACAAGAAGTATGCTTTAGATTTGAAGAAAAGTGGCAACGATTGCTTCTCCAGAGGACTCTATTGTAAGGCTTTGAGTTTATATTCCCAGGTTAGACATGGTTTTGGTTTTTTCTACCCTATTTCCAAATCTCTGGATTCATGTTGTTATATAGTTATTTCCTGCAATGAAGGAGAGATTCTTTTTGAATATATAGATAAGTGGTGATTATGTTTATAAAGATTGACGGTATTACGAATTTGCAGAACTCTAACAGAGTTCATAGGGAACACAATGCATACAATTAATTAATAAATAAAATAATGAAACGCACAATCAAGCAGAATGCTGGATTGACGTGGTTGAATCTGTGACAGAACATATGGGAGAGAGAACTAATCTGTATTACTGAATGAATCAAAAGGTTACAATACTCGAGTTTAAATAGAGAAAACCTAGAAATCTATACCTAAAGTAGCGGATTACTATAAGATATGATTACGCCTAATTTATGCCTTAAATAGAAGATACACAAAGAGATATGATTACGCCTCATCTATGCCTCAAATAAAAGATACATTCACAGAATCTATGTGGGCCAGGTCTATCATCATGAACTCTTCTCTACAATTAAGATGAATTCAAGAGAGAGATACTTAAATAAAACAATCGAAATCACAAACAAATAGAATGCCGGATTGATGTGGTTGAATCTATGCAGGCCATGTTCATCGTCACGATCTGCTCTCTACAATGAAGTTGAATCAAGAGAGATATACTGAAGTTGCTCTACGATACATTAATTATTGGATTTTAGTATAAACTTGAACCCACAACAGGTATGGCTAGGTGAAAAGTAATATCAGGCTAGATACATGATAATTGACAGACCAACAAACTTACTTGGCTTTTCAAAAAAAAAAAAAAAACTTGGAATCGTCTGAGTAGTACCCCTTTTTTGCTTAAGTAGTAGTTTTTAGTTACATATCTGGAAGGTAATGGAAAAACAAACAAAATCATGCCATTAAATTATTCCCAATCAAATGTGGGTATCTCACATGCCATGTATCATAATGTCCCCTACGTGCTAAATGCTTTTATAATTTGACTAGATCTATAGCTACGGTACAGAAGTTTGGAAATACATTCTTTCCCTTTCCCCCATGTCCTTTTGTGCATCATGTGTAATGCAACACTTGGATAATCCAAAATGAAGAAATTCCATCACGTGCGTTCATCAATGTTCTCGATGTGGTATGACCTATTTTCTATTTAATGGCTTTTTTGAAGCAAAATTGCATGGAAACTCCTTTGTATTTTGAAGTATACTAGTTACCTTCACTGAAACTGAAACTGAAACTTGAATTTTGCTAGATATGATGAGCTAGGTGTTTAGAGGAGGTTGGTTCTCTATTCTCTTTTGACTGAGTAATGCAAATTTTGGCCTTGATTTCCATTTATTTTATAAAATTTGAGCTACATAGCTATGCCTCCACACTACTTTATTATCACGTTAGTTTTGTATGTTGGCAATGACAAGAAGTACATCCATATTTTTTCTCTTCCCATTAACATGCAGTGGGAATTTTAGCTTAGTCGTCATTTTTTTTACCTCTCATATACATTGAACAGGCATTGCGTGTTGCACCAAGTAGTGCTGAGGACGGGGGGAAAAATCTGGTGGCCATGCTATATCTAAATCGTGCACTTGTATTGCTTGTAAGTTGTGCTCATGCATTCGTTTTTGTTTCATGTATTCTCACATTGGTTTTGGTATTTACCGTCGGAGATATATTTACTTACCTAATGATTAAGTTGGTCATCCATATTGTGCAATATTGATCTTCTTGTTCGGGACTTTGCGTGTACAGACATGATTTCAGCTAAACACAAGTAGTATTTGTAATTGTCCATGATGAAACCACTCAACTACGTGTCTCTCTATTCATTGGTTTGGTTAATCTTGTTGAATATGCTTGAAAAGAGAGAATCACTGGACTAAAATTGGTTGAATGGTGGTTTTGCCTATTTTGCATTAGCTTCCTAGGGTTTTGAAGATAGTATTTTTCAGTGAAAAGTAAAAGTAGTATTTTTTTTTTTTTGACATTGTGCTTTTGTAGTTAGCAAGTTAAAACAGCTGATGTTGCTCCATCAATTCAAGCCTGAGACCTCTCCCATGAGCACTAAGGCACCCTTTCACGACCACTTGGGCTTGAGCCCAGGTCTACATCTGTTCCTTTTTGCGGTTTTTTCTTTGGCAGAGTGACTTGTTGCATCTATTGCCTAAGTTGACAGGAGTTTTAAGCCTTTGAGTTTCAAATTTTGAGTACCATTGGGATATAGTGACAAAATCATGTTGTTTTCCTGAGAATGAAGAATACTCGCAATTTAATTCTACTTTTGATGAAGCATTTGGGGATAAGCCCCTAAAACTTTATGCAAGAAGAATAAAGAAGGAAAAAATCTGTGATGCTTTTGGAAATTTCTTAGATGCTTGGTATTTCTCTAGATTTAGATCTGGAGGTGAATTGTTGGTTCATTATTCCGGGGTCTGGCATGATGCTAAATGCACTATCCACTCCAACATTCCTCAAAACGGTTAAACCCTGTTGTTCATTTGTTACAATTATCTCTGTCCAGTAGAAGAAGTCTTCATATATTGATGGAATCTAAGAGCAAGTGCAGAAGATTAGGCAACATTTGAGCAAAAAATGCTAGTGAACAGTTTACATTTTTCACTTTAGCTACTCACATCTCTTTCCACCCTCCAACAACATTATCTATTTTACCTACCCTATATTAAAATATTAATTTTTCCCTCTTTTGTTTTCTACTTCTCCATTTCATTTTTGTGGTTTTAGAAACAGCTGATCCTTTTGTTTCGTTCTTCTTCTTCCACCAAAACATCCATATCAACTGAAACAGCCATTTCCAGACTATTGAAGGATCCGCCTGTCCAAATTGTTGATGCTCAATGGACCAATGAATTCCACGTATATTGACAGAATTGAACAAATCAGCGAATCAAAACAACTGAAACCCTGATCTTAGAGCGAACCCAGCAAAATTGGCTTGGGCTGTGTGTTTGTGTGTGTGTGTGTGCGCGCGAGGGAGAGAGAGGTGGCTTGGAGGAAAGAGGAGCCTGATTATCATTCAAGCTCCTAGATTTGTTGAGGCCTGATTTACGTTGCAAAGTCTTACATTTCATAAAAGGAGACCGCCTGGAGAGATGATGAAGAAGAAGACAGTAGGAGGTTTCACCTTAGTTTGGGGTAGAATATGGGGAGAGGACAGCTAGGCGTGAGGAGAGAGAAACAATAGTTTAAATTTTACCAAAGCTAGAGTTGTTCGGCGCTCGCCCTATGTGGCAATTAAATGTAAAACCCCGAACCTTTTTGCTATTCTGCTGCAGTGATGTTTTTTTTTTCTTCTCCATTTTACCTAAAAAGGCAGTAGTAGAGATGCTCCTGCACTTGCTCTAATACTGATTCGAATATTTGGACACTATGAAAATCAAATGTAGCTTATCCCAGAATAAATAAATCAGTGTAGGAATTAAAACGTTGAGCTTGCAATTATAAGTAATGTTTCACTACAAGCATCAAGTTTTGGTTTGTGCTTACATGGGCTAAACCACATGTTTGATCTTTCCTGTAGAATATGGGTCTTTTGGTGGAGTGTGTACGAGATTGCAATCGGGCTCTTGCAATTTCCCCAAGTTATTCAAAGGTAAGAATGCTTCCATCATTCCACTGTGCTTTTGTATATTGCATTTTTATGTGACACACAGATGATGCCATTCCCGACTAGCAAAACGAACCTTTCTGATAAGTTTCATGCTAAATATTTGTGGAACCTTCTATCTATCAGGGAAACTGTTGATTTAAAAAGGAAAAACAGGTAACGGACGAATTAGAAGACAAGGGAAAAAGTAAAAATAATGGATAGAAGAAGAACAAAAGAAAAGAAGAGTAAACAGCAGAATTTCCCTCTTTTCTTATTGAGCTTTTGTACATTTGCACGACGGAATTAGCCAGGCTTAAAATATGAAAGCGTACTTGGTTTTATTCTGACATTCTCTTCAATTCTACATCCCACACGTTACGTTTACTGTACTTTTTGATTTGACTGATGATATTCGGGGAGATTGTCCTTTTCTTGAATTCATGTGTTCTGCTAGTTGACATCTTGTAATTGGGGTTCTACAATATACATAATTTTCAATGCAGGCGTGGTATAGGAGAGGTAAAGCAAATGCTTCCTTGGAAAATTATGGAGATGCAGTACGTGACCTGCAGGTCGCTCTGAACATGGAACAGTCTTTGAACGAAAAGAAGAAGATAGAAAATGAGCTGAAGTCTGTCTCATACCAGCATAAGGATACATTAAGTTCGCAGGATAGACCTAATGAGAACAAGTTCGTATTTTTCAGTTTCATATCTTTGTCTACTATTCGTATGGAACATCTCTCTTCTTTTTTTTTTTTTTTTTTTGAGCATGAAATGTCATTGCTCCTTTGTGGCATCTATATTATATACCTTTGGTGTACTAAACTATTACCAGTTGTTCTGACTTCACATTTTTCCTCAGTGTTCAGTCTGTCCATTTCCTTGTCATACTCAGTACCATTTAATGAAATGGAGAATGGTGCACACAGGCTGGAGAAAATGATTAGCAGTACGAGAACAACATGGGGATCTATTTACTAAACAAAAGATACCACCTAGGATGTATAATATGGTGTGAGATGGATATAAGCCAGTTAAGTTGTAATCTCATGTGCTTTACTACGTAAAACAAATGCAAATATTGTTATGGAGAATAATTATTCAAAGACAACCTTGTTAGGTCATGCAGATATTAATGTTAGATCAACTCATCTAATGAGACAGAACCCACGTCGCTTCGAACAGATAGGCTCTCGGCTAGATATTTGGTATTGACTAACACTTTGAAACTTGGATTAGGTGACCCATGGTTGACTGAAATCTCCTTCGAAAATAGTCTTTGGAGGCCCTCTAGGTCTTGTACATTGGCGGAAAGTAAGCTCAGGATTATCTTTGATAAGGTAGAGAGCACTGCATCTGCTTTTATCCTTGGTTGAGGAAAAGGGGGGTGGGGGGCTTGGCCACCACTCCTACCGGTCTGGGGTTATCTCAATGATTATCCACAAATATTTATGAAATTTCCTGGATTAGGGGGAAGGGTTAATGCCCCTACTTGAGGGAACAGCACAACCACACTGTGGTTAGCAATCAATTCATTCAACAGACAGGCCAATCCTTCCTTAGGACCCATGATGCAAGGACATCAAAAGCATTTGAAGATGTACAGCAAAGAGGAGATGTAGTTGAAACGCGATTGCAGTTGTTTGATTGTCACCTTAGCAGGGGATGCAGTAATGCCTTTCGTGAGTGAGTGTAGATTGTCTGCAATGATAGAGAAATATATGATTTACTTAATTATTATTTGTGGCGCTAATCTATTTATTTAATTTGGTGTTCACTTCTCTTGGTTCTTATAATGTAGGTCGTCTTCTGGGACAGATGAGCCCCACCAAATAAAAATTGAGTGCGTCTCTACACCAACTAAGGGAAAAGGCATGGCTTCTATATTTGAGATTCCAAAAGCTTCTTTAATTCACACTGAAGAACCCTATGCTGCGGTAGGAGTTAGAATCTTTCTGATCAGTTAATAAGATACTCTACCTTTCCTGGATATTGACTTGTCTTTTGAGTTATTTCAGTAGCTTCTTCTAGTACAAATTCTAAGGAATCTGGTTTTGTGAGGGACTTTTATACCATATTTTAGTATTGGACAAAAATTCTGACCTCTCGAACTATCTGCTGAGTCTCATTCTTTTTTCATTTCAATCAGAAAAAAGGTCACAATAGGAATATATCTTTTGACATTGTGTTTACTCGAGACCTTTAAAAATACAGTCATATAACATGAACTTGCATTAGCTCTTTTTTTATTGCTCAAACCAACTAAGTTAAGAGACAAGAGGAGGCATTATTTTCTGATAGAAGGCCCATATTATGATGATGTATGAACTTTTAATGTTTTAGTTAGATATCACTATTTGTTTTCTGGACGCATTTTTTTCTCAGTCAAATAGTGTGATATGTACTTTTTGCATCTGCCTGCGTTCTTGTTTTATAAGTTTATTCAAGAATCCATTTTTATTTCAGCAGTCTATGCCTTTGCTGATTAGATCCAGGGAATCATATGTGCTGGCGTGATTCTTACTTTGCATAGTGATTTGGCAGATCATATTAAAGGAACATCGGGAAACACATTGTCATTTCTGCTTCAATAGACTACCAGCAGATATGATTCCATGTTCATGTTGTGGATCACCATTGTATTGCTCTGAGCAATGTCTAGAACAAGACGGAGGACAGACAATAGGGAATAACTCAAGAAGTTGCGCTATTCATGAGACTTTATCAGATGAGCTTAAAAAGCACATTGCAGATATTACCTCAGCCAATGTTTCTGCTTCAGACAACCATCCTTTTTTTGAACATAGACACGAGTGTCATGGTGTACATTGGCCTGCAGTATTCCCACCTGACGTAGTTCTAGCTGGTAGAATGTTAGTGAAGTCCACAGAGCAAACAGAACATCGTAGCTATCTTTCTAAAACTCCGGTATTTTATCAGACTACTTTTATCTATTGGCCTATTGTCTCTAGTTAAGCTGTTTGTCTTTTGGTGCACTAAGGGTTCTAACTTGGCATTACATGGTCTTCACTTTCTTCCAGGTTCTTACTCACCATTATGCAGAGTTGTCTCTGGAAAAAAAATTGGAGTTTCATATTTATTCTGTTGCTTTGATATACTGTCTTCAGAACTCTCATCGGTCTGAATTTCCTATCAATGGGGAGACTGTTGCAAAGGTAATTGATGCGCCTTCACTTGCCCATACTCTTCGTGGAAGACTCAGTCATCCTTGTAGAAGCTTCAGGTCCAACCTGAATCATTCGCTAAGACATAACTGGATTTCTATCGGAAACATGCTTAGATACTCTTTGCAAACATATTCTGTATCCTAATGCATGCAATATTATACGGGTATGAAAGGTCATATATGGATAAAATATGGGATATGGAAAGATCAGATCCCTACACAAGTGAAAGAAAGTATATAAACTTCGTAGCAAAATATTAAACAAATTGTCAACTTCGGGAATAAGTCAAGATAATGCGGATAATGACTTTGTTGGTGTTAAACTAATTCTATGATTTTTTGTTGGAGACAACCCTCATTATAGTGGGAATGGGTTGGCATGATAACCTCGTAATTATTTAGATTTTCAGTTTCAACTTTAGATTTGTTAGATAATAAACAACCCTACCCTTGGCTTTCTTCTTTAGCCACAGGAGGGGATGCATGCTTCATTGGTTCTTTTCCACTTTCTGTTTTTTACCCCGTTTGTTCTTACAGTTTCTGGGCTTTCCTTTCGGGCTTGAGGTTTGTCCCAAGACCCCCAACTAGTTTTGGTTGTTACTACTTCACTTTAGCCTTTAGTTAATCATCCAGATCATATTTGCTCTATTGACAACAGATTGCCATAAAGAAACTAAGAGCAAATGAAAATGTTCTTCGAGGCTTTTATGCTTTAATGACTCCTTTTCACTTGTTTTTATCATTAAAAACTTCCAGGGTACCCAGCTAAAAATTTTCGATGGTCGCAAAGAAAATCTGAATGCTCTCTCTCTCTCTCTCTCTCACACACACACACACACACACACACACACACATGTATAGAGATTTTGTATTTATTTCTGTCAATGTGTTAATCTTGTAGAATGGGAATCTCTTAGAGTCAAGATAAAACCTGTATGGACGGGAGGTTTTTGTCGAATGTGCGGACATTTAATTGTCATCTGCAGTTAAGTTGTTTTCCTGTTCCTGGATTCAGGTTATCACTCTACTGTCTATGATTACCACGAATTCTATGGCAATTGTTCGTATGGAGTCTCCAGATGTGTATGGCCCGGATTCAATTACTACTTCTGTAGAGCAGGTATGTTGGGGCTACTTGAATTTTCATCTTTGCCATTCTTGTCTGAGTATCATGTTGGTTGGTTCCCTCTCTTTGATGTCTTGTTGTGATGCATATATTAAGCTGATATCCATCTATATTGCATAATGGCTCATATGGGGAAATAGAAGGTTTGGCATGTTCGTAACTCTAGTATCGTGATATTTGTTAATCGTTTTCTTCTTTCATTGATAATAGTCTCCGTCTGTCATTTCCTTATATTCATGTTGCTTATGTCTACAACGAATCTCCATCACTTCAACCGCTTGTAGTGTATAATTTGACATTGATGTAATTGTGCTTTCACATTGTATTGCATAACTGCTGGAATGAAGAAAGAGGATTGAAGTTGCAAAATCTGTATTAGATTCATTCAAGGATCCAACATACACAAAACACGATCATTATGAAAACTAATATCTAGCATTCATGAGCCATGATAACCAGCTGGGATTAGCACAGTTGGCCACCCTTGGACATTACCATAGTGGAGGTCAAGGGTCAGGGTCAATCCTTGCCCAAAGAAAAGATTGATTTCTTTTCCATTCAGGGTTATTTGTTTCGGTCTTTGTTCCTTTAATGGACTATCACCTGCAACTTATTCCGATTGTCGACTTGTATCCCGATGATGTAATTCACTTATCTGTATTTTTTTCTACCGCTTGTAATAAACAGAAAATATTCACGAGCCAAAAATAGTCATGCAGTCCTATGAACATCTCTTATTATTTCCCAGTTCTCAACGGATTTTTCTTCTGGAAGACTGAAAATCGGAATTGATTTGCTAGCTCAAACCGTCTCTTTCCAACAAACTAAAACTTCTTCAGACCGTCTCTCTCCCTAAATTCAGGCACAGAGATACAGAGATCTCAAACAAAATTGTGACGAACAGGAAAAATACTCAAGTAACGACGACTCAGGCTGCCCAGAACGGTGAACTTTGACTTGTTTCTCTACACTAACCAAGGTTAAATTGGGTGAATTCATAAAAAACAAAAGCATTGATACATGAACAACGTTATTCGACAGAAAACCTGATATGCAATCGGAATCAGTTAGGTCTGTGTGTGGATTTCGACTTTTCAGCATCAGGTGTTATTCTAGCACGATCACAGAGAGAGGGAGAGGGAGAGGGAGGGAGAGAGAGAGAGAGGGAGAGAGGGAGAGAGGGAGGGAGGGAGGGAGAGAGGGAGGGAGGCTTGACTTTATAAATGCTAAGAGCCTCCCTTCTGCAATCCTAGTTGGCTTGCTTTTGTACGAGTCATATTGATCGTCAAGATGCTGCCAAATTACGAAGGAAATTCTTTCTGACTCTACAGAGTTCCTTTTCGTTAAGCGCATTGAGCCAGGAGTGGCAATCATATTAATGCAAAATTCATCGGTAGAGCCAAGGAGTGTGAACTGTACAGGTTAAATGAAGTAAGAGGCTCCGATGTGTAGAGAAGACCTCACCGTTTAAGAAATAAAATTTATGCTCATAATAGAGATATAGATCCGTCCGCAGTTCTGATCTTTATCTTTGTTTTCTGTTCAGCCGTTTTTCAATAATGATCAGGATTTCTGTGTGAGAAAAACTTGAGAGGCACTTGATATCTTTCTCACCAATCTTAAATCAGTTGGAAAACCACCTTCTAGAAGCAAAACCTCTTGTCTTCTTGGGAAGCGTAGTTTTGATATAACCCTGAATCAAGGGTCCTGTTTTGTTCCCCCAACCTTGGCTAATTAGATTACGTCCTAGTTTGATATATTTTCTGCCAAGGCTAGGACACTTTTGGGCTCAATTTTTGTTCCTGAGGTAGATTCACAACTTGCATAAAGGTGATTTTAGCCAAATCCTTTACATGTTGAGAATGGAGTAGGTCCATTGTTTTTTACATTTATATTAATGCTGATCAACAATATTCTAGCATCCATTTCCCAAACCCTTTGTTGAAGACACCCTACAGGGAAATCATATCACCATACGACCCAAGGACATAGAGTAAAATCCTAAGCAAATGATCCTGTTTAAGTAAGTTTATGACACATTAAAGCAAAGGACTTCTTCAATTACAGTCCTTCCAAGTTGAGAACTACAATGTGATTGGTTAAGTGTTCATCATTTTTTTTTTCCATTTCTGCAGATTGTATTTGAATTAAAAAGGCCTTCTTCCCTAATGTTACTTTTATCTCACTTTATGCTATTCTGTAGGTAAGAGTAGCTCAAGCTATTTATTCAGCTGGTAGTATGTTTAACCATTCTTGCCTGCCAAACATCCATGCATATTTCCTGTCTCGTACTCTTTACGTGCGATCCACGGAATTTGTTGCAGCAGGGTGCCCACTGGAGCTGTCCTATGGTCCACAGGTATACTTAGCCTTGGTAACTTGACTGTCTCTTGGATTGATTATAAAGATTTTCATACAACAGTGTTTCAAGCCTTTAAAGAAGACTTGTCTCTAGATGGAGCTGTTGAATTGTGTTTTAAGGACTTTATGAAGACTTTTCTCTAGAGAATTGTGCTCCTTCAAGGGCTATATGAAGACTTTTCTCTAGATTTTGCTGTTGAATACGGATTTGTATGACCTAATTTGGAATTAAGGCATTCCAGTTGGGTATCTACTTTTCAGTTTCGTAATCATTGCCTAGATTGTTTTGTTACATGTGCATGCCCTTGCCAGAAACTCGAACTGATAATGGTATGGTATCCGGGTCCAAAATGTTTAATTGGACTTTCACCATGTAAATTTATTGCAACTCTAGTCTACCATAAGCTATGTATAGACTCCTGTATTATGCATCAAATGCCCTAAGGCGCTTTGTAAACTCCATTTATCCTCGAAAATTAAAGAAATATTTGTAAAAGCTTGCATATTTGGCTTGTCACTGTGATGAAAATTAGATGAATTCGATACTTGGACCTGTAATTGAGTCCATGTAACCTAATAGCCTTGGAACAAACTTGGAAATTTTGATGAGTGTAGCATGACAAATCACTGGAAGTGGCATGGAAAGCTTAACTATCTTGTTCAACTTCTAATGAGGGTTTTTGTTTACAGGTAGGGGAGTGGCACTGGTACAGCCGCCTCGAACATCTGAAAGACAAATATGCATTTCTATGTCGGTGCAGAGGTTGTACGGAGATAAATTTACCTGACCTTGTACTGAGTGCTTTTCGGTGTGTCAAACCGGATTGCTTTGGTGTAATCTTAGGTAAAGCCACAGCCCAGTATATAAAATTCGTAATTGACTACGTCCGTGATGTACCTCCAATGTCCAGTTCAGAACCTCACATGCAGGTATTCAACTGAGCAACTAATATGGTTTTTTTTATTGTACAGTAGTGAATTTCATAGTACAAGCTCAAACGTGAAACACACAACTAGTGAATTTCATTTTCTTGATAATAATAAAAAAGTATGCCACTTCTAGAATGTGGACTATATGTTACACTCTTTCATAACTCTGAGGTTTCCAATCTTTTGAAGGTTGAAAAGCTAAAAGATGAAGAGATAGATAAAGTGGCTGGCCATGTGTTTGAACTTGCCAGATGCAGTGATCAAATTAAACCTGCGTCTTGTTTGAGATGTGGTTCTTCCCGTGATTTGGATGCTTCATATGCAACAATCGAGGAACCTGGGCCTGATATTGAGAAGTACATTCATCTTATTTCTTTGTAGCTCTTTTTATATTTTGCTCTTCCTTATTTTTTTGGAAAATAGAGGATAAAGATGTACAAATACTGGGGATTGAAGACCCTTTAATGCATAAAGTAAACAACAAAACATGTTAAGGCGTCCAACTCAAAACCAACTGCCAATGAGTGGAGGGGCCTCCTAGGCTCATATACTTAGTTTTGGAGTCTATAAGTAACTAATGTGGGATAAGCTCTAACCCTTGCCTGCACATGCGACCTTTGACCCGCATGTGAAGAGGTAAAAAAGATCCATAACATTGGGATCATAATGAGACAAGTTGAACTTAAAGGCGCAAATAACGGGGCAATCAATCAAGAGAGTCTTGGCTAAAAGTCTTCAAAAGCCTAGCTCTGATACCCTGTTAAAGCGTTCAACTCAAAACCAATAGGCAATGAGTAGAGAAGCTGCCCAGGCTGATATGTGGTAGTTTGGGAGGTTATAATTAACTAATGTGGGACAAACTCTGAAAAGATATATTAACAACCCATGGCTTACAAAGAGTAAAATTTGACAGCTATTCTACTGTGGTACATATAGAAACCCTGAACACTAGTACTTCTAGGGAACATTCAAGTCTTCACTCCTGTTATTGGCAATGAATATGTGCAGGATAGGCCAAAAATTTCTCTCAACTGTAAACAGTAACAAAGCTGCAAAATCAAGAAATCATCCATTGAATTACTTTCTACAATCTCCACAAAGATCAAAATCTTGTTTCATTATGTTGATTCAGTTAGCTAGGAACAGGAGACATTTCGGGAACATTTTGGAAGCGTTTCAGAAATATGTTGAAGGCGTAGCTGGAACATGATGGAAATGTCAGATGAATTTGGGTTTGTAGAAATCCAACATGTTTCAGTGCATTTCAGTGTGCATTGGTACAAACATTGGAATTTTAGGATCCTACAAATTTTTGAATTTTGGTCTCCAAAGAACCTAATTATTTTGGTTGTTTTGCTGGAAACGAAAGCGAATTTTGTTCCTTGCGACAAACCAAGGAATAGTAAAATCTCATTTCCTGCTATTTCTGCCCTCTGTAACATAATATTGCTGCATTAACAACTTAATTAAGTCTAGATGGCTTGAAGAGGCTAGTGTAGTATGGAAACAAAGCATCTTCCGTACTTCCTGATAGACCCTTTTTAATGGGTGGAGGAACTACTGAAATGCCCCAATCTTGTTTTAGTAAATGAGACATCTAAATTGGACATCCATAAGAGCAGGTTTTTCCAGGAACTTGAGTCTTGCAGTGGAAGAGCCAGGAATCGAATTCAGAGGGGGCCGAATTATGAAAAAAATCTTGGTTCAATGATTTTTCCAAGACTAAACCCAGTCTTTCGAGTTTTTATGGGACGGTTTTGATAAATTGAAAAATAGATCTCGAGTATTATTGTCATCATATCATTCGACGAACGTAGTATCAATCATTATTGCACGGCACCATTCACCATAATTTGGTGTTCTCGAAATGAAGATTATTCTTACTTTTTGATTATTTTTGCAATTTTATTTTTAACCCGGGGGGGGGGGGGGGGGGGGGTTCGCATAGTACAGCGTTGTTAGGAGTCTTGAGATCTCATTGAAAGAGAAGATGCACATCTGGGCATAGAAGTGTATGAATGTAGATGTTTGCACTCACCGAGTCACCGTAAGCATGAATGTAGATGTTTAATTGATTCATATCGGTATATGTGTGCATATAGATATAGCATGTATGCTTACCATTTTTATTGCATCTCATATTGGAATGTTTTGTTGAACAGGTTGGAGCGCGAGATATTTCATGATAAAATTCAAACTGATACTCTGTCAGATGCTTTGAGAGCTCTTGATGTGCTGAGATCAACGTTGCATCCGTACAACAAGAAAATAGCACAGGTGTGGTTTAGACTTCAAGGAGTCCCTTTCAATTTGCTCACTTTTTGGTTATGAGGGGCAGTTTTTTTTTTTGACCATGGGATATGATGAAACTCTTGCATTTCATGTTTGGGTACCTGGGCCCATCCATGTTTTATCTTCCAGCTGCATTTTTCTTGATATTAACATCTTTGGTGATATCTATGCCTGAAAGAAAAGTTTGCATGACCATTTAGATCATTATTTCAGGTGGAGGACAATGTTGCACATGCGTTTTCTTTGGTTGGAGAACTAGAACTAGCACTGGACCATTGTAAGGCATCAATTGAGGTAATTCGTAATTCATCCTTTGGCCATGTCATCCGGTGGAATAATGTTTCTAACTTTCTGTATAAGATTAAAAGCTCATTGTGTCTAAATACACAGAACACCGACACATTGGGTTAGCAAGTCCTAACTTGTAGAACAGTCTTGTCCTGTCATTACATAACTAGATTCATTGTCAATATGTTCTTCGTGACTAGAGACCTAGTAGTGCCCTTGATAAATTCTCTCCACTTATATTCCGTGGATTCGGGAAAAATTTAGTTTCTATATATTTTTATTTTCTTAATAATGGTCGAGTAAAGAAATTTGATTTGGAATTAATATCTTTGCTGAATTGGCAGATTCTTGAAAAGCACTATGGTCCTGACCACGTTGCTATCGCAAATGAGTTGGTAAAACTTGCATCAATTCAGCTATCCTTGGGTGATCAAAGTGCTGTTGAAATCTCAAATCGGGTGGAGGCTATATTTTTGCAGTATTATGGATCTCATGCAAATACCATTTTCCCATTTCTACAAGACCTTAAGACACAAGCTCGTGAACTTGTTCAGTGAAGGTCCATGTTCTTTCTGTGCAGTCCACTGATATACTCATCTTTTTGCCTTTACTGGATGCCTAAATATTTGTGTATTGGGTATATTGTAGCTCAGTAGGTTGAACATTCAGTTGAAGTTGTTTCTCCCCGCCTATGTTATGGGAGAGATGGAGTAATTTTTGTGTGCCTGCTTGTAATGGATGGGCAGTTTTTTACCGACGTTTAGCAGGTGGAAACTAAGAAGTATTAACTAGATTAGTCTTTTGGGTAAGGTCTTCGTGTAGCTTTGTTGGCCTTGGTTGCTTGACTGAACTTGGAACGAATGTATATATAATCTCAGTGGCTGTTCATTCGCTCGGCGTTGGTGAATGGTGAGTAATGAATGATCTATTGCTTTGCGGGCAAAATACATTCTTGTGTATCTGTGATTGCTCCCTCTAATCGCTGAGTCAGAGCCGTCATTTAATCTCTCTCTCCCTCTCTCGCAGTTGATGGATCGGGTAGGTATTGCTAGGCTGGGCCCTAAGCACGTACCAACCAAGATATCACCTAGGTCCCCAACTGTAGGCCTAAACGTAGGGGGGGCCGTCTTGAGAGCATTGTTCATAGTCTATGCCTGTATTTGAGTCCAGTTGTTTAGAGTTCAGCAGTAAAGACATGCGTTTGGACCCAAATCTTGCTGAATGCTGATCAACAATTGTTTTTGTGCTGCGGCGTTTTGAACTCTAACCTAAGGAAGAACGCATCTGAACCAAAAAGATTGGTTCCTACACAGCAAACATGAAAAACACTATTTGGATGAAGAAAACTTTAACATAAAATATATCAAGACTCCCTCCAAATTTATAAAAGTAACATTTTTTATATACAATATGGGATCTTGTTTGATAGATTTCACTTAGTTTATTAAACAAGTTAATATCAATTATACTTGTACTAAAATATATGAACAATTTTTCGAGAGTTGTGAATAGCGAAAATGGAAATTTATTTTGGGACTGACAGTAGTATTTTATTAGATATTATCATATACTTGTGTAAAATTTTAATAGATATTATCATTGACATTATTTCTGTTAATGAACTAAACATAGGAACATGAAAGGTACACACAGGGCCCCAAAGGCTATGGCAAATTGCGATTGCAATATACTCTCTCCGTTCCTATTTGTTTGTCCACTACGAAAAGTCGCGTCACTTTTCAAATAAAAAAATAAAGTGTTTTCGTGTATCACTTTTCAAATTTTTTTACACCGAATTAAAGTACTCATCGTGTACTTTAATTTAGTGCGAAAAAATTTGAAAAATGATACACGAAAACACTTAATTTTTTGATTTGAAAGAAGGCAAGAGAGAGAGCGTGGGACAAACAAGTATGAACAGAGGGAGTACTTGCTTTACACTCATTTGCATGGCCCTGTTTGCAATTGCAATGAAAAATGATACACACACTCCCTAGGAGCCACTCCCAGCCACACCCTCTCTCACATGGGGTGTGGGATGTGGGGACCACACCCCATGTGAGAGAATGCGTGGCTGGGAGTGGCTCCCAGGGAGTGTATGTATCGCCGTTGGAATTGCAATATACTTGCTTTACTCTCACTTGCATGGTCCTGTTCAATAAATAAGTTTACAGTATTCGATGTTAGAGGCCAATCATAATCATGCACGACGAGTGAATTTACGAGCACTGAAAAAAGAAAATAGTTGTACGAATTCTTATAATCCTATTTCATAGGATGGATTTTACAATTACAACAGTCGCTTTCATAGAGGTCTCTAGGATTTATATAATCCGAGGTGAAATCAGTGAAAATGGCAACCACCACCACATTCGAATCAAATTAAGAACAGAGAGCCACCAGCCGGGTGAGACAAGCCAAACAAGAGGTTCCACAGTAACGAACTATAGCAAACTTTCGAACAGCCACAAAGTACCCAAAGAATAAATTAAAAGCTAAAATAACTTTTTTATGTAGTGGGTAAAACCACATATGAACAAATTGGTCAGCTGCCTCAAGACGAAGTACCAGTTCGTTAATTGTCGCTAAGCTCTGAGCTTGTGGCTATGTAGAGAACAATTATTCCGTGGACGACAATAACACAACATAACTACACTGCAAGCAGAAGCAGAGGAGTCTCTCCCGGGCCTCTGTAGCATTTTCCCAAAAAAAGAAAAAAAAAAAAGAAAAAAAGGGAAGGTGAAGAAAGCTGCATTTGCCTGAAGCCGAAGTTCACCACCAGTATAGAGCCACAGAGAGGTGGAAAGTACTAAACTCTCGTCTAATTTTTGCTTATAGCATTAACGAAGCTTCGTCTCATTTGGTTTGCTGCCCCTAAATGCTGAAAGAGAGAAGAATGACCTTGTTGCTGAAACACAAAACATAGTAGAGAATATTGGAATCTATGGACAGTAACGAACAATGAACCACAAAGAAGCGATAATCTGATATTTCCATAGTGGGAACAGAGAGCAGGAGAAAAGACTAACGCTTAGGGGATAGGATCAAGAAAGTAACCTTTAGACGAAGTGGCAGCAGCCGAGATGTGGTCCTGCATCCTGAGGGAAGAAGTCTGAGCACTGAACTTGCTTACATTGGAATGAGCTGAATGTATCATAAATTATTACGATATCAGTATCACAGTCCAGACTAGGAAAATGTGTCAATAATAATAAAGCGCATATGATAAACGCAATATCACTAAATAGATTTTTTTTTTTTCCTTTTCTGTCAAAATAGAGAACAAAGAGTAGAACAAAAAAAGAATGCTCTGAGAGTCTATTCTCTTCAGGCTTTTTTAACCATTCAGTAATCGCTAAGGGCCTGCTTGTTTGCTCGAATTTGAGAATCGGATCAGACTATAAACCCAAGGACACTACATGTCCTACCTTTGGTTGAAACTTTTGTACATCAAATGTCAAATCTCACAAAAACATGGGAAACGTAATAACTTGACAGCTGTGGTATCATGAATTGCATCACTAGAAGTCCGATGTGGTTAGACGTCCTATGAGGTATATCGCTTTACTTTTAGTACGGAAAAAAAGACTGGTCCTACATTTCCTAAGACAATTACCAATTACATGAAGTCAGAGTTCAATACTTAACGAGCAGTAAGGATGTAAATCAAGGGGATGAAGTAGACGTACCAGAACGTGCTTCAGGACCAGCTAAATCTTTCTCATAGCTTTCACCCAATGAAGCCTTTTGCTGCCCATAGTTCTTTCCATGAAGGGCAGCCATCCTCCGCAAGTTATCGGCATTTTTCTTACTAACAGCTTTGGAATCCTCAGCGTCATCCTCTCCTTCTGAAAACACAGATGGGCTAGACCAACCAGTTAAGTTGGGATCCGCCTTATTCTTTCTAGCAAACTTCAAGAGCCTTTTCAGTCCTTTGGGTGCATCTTTTTGGTAGACCATTGCAGCAGGGTTTTTGGCGTTTCCCCACTCCAAAATATCAGTTTCAGCAGTCTCCTCTAGCAGCATTTGTGACAAAGAGTGCCGGACGCGGGGACTTGAAATTGCAACTGGTGCAATATTGGCTGCGGATGAAATTTCGCATCTATTCTCATCTTGTGGAATAGGTAAGTCTTGATGCTCTTCGATTTCTACCCAAGCCGTCGGGGAGATAACTATTTCTTCTTCAACCTCAGTCTTTAATACAGACTCTGTCACCGTTATAAAGCTATTGTCAAAATCTGCAACAACTTGTTCTGAGCTCACTGTTTCCTCACATTTCTGTTGGCTAGTTAATTCATGAGTTTCTGGTTCTAAACCAGCATCAGTTTCCACTGCTTCAAGTTCCTGCTGCTGCAGCTGACTAACAAAATCAGAAGTGTCGGTAACCACCTCGTTTATCGGGGCTTCAGTTAGATTTTCAGGGTTTTCCGAAGTTTCTTCAGGTTCCTGAGAAAATGCTTTTGTTTTGATGACAACAGGACCAACACCAGGGCCAATACCCGTGCCTTTACGCAGGAAAGGCTTCGACTCCAGTGGCACCACACTGCTCTTCTTTGTTACCTTGCTGTAGAAACTGGGCTTTGCTGCAACCACTGAACCATCCTTCCCCGGAGGAGTATGAACTTTTGTTTTTGCAGTTTTCCCATTTTTTGTTGAAGGTTGCTGCTGCTTTTCAGTCACATTTTTTTTCATACTTTTCTTGGTATCATTTGGCCTAGCCTTCACATTTTTGGGCCGCTCTATATATATTTCCTCCTTTGGGCTAGACCGAGGAACTGATGGTGCTGGCTGGGATTTTCGACGAGTAGGTGTAGTGCCAGTAGATGGCGTCCCACAGGGAGTTTTAGCTGGTGATATCCCCGTAGTGGCTCTTGGTGATGGTGTTGTCGACCATGACTTGCGTATAGCGGGTGAGGGTGATGTCTTAGATAACGCTTTCTTTGTAATAGCAGGTACTGAGGGTTCCTTCTTGGGGTTTGCAGATTGAGTTGCATTCTTGCGTGACTTTTGGGGCTTAGCCAGAGAACTCTTACTGGCAGAGGCCATTTCAGTTTTTCTTTCACCAAGAATATGCTGCGTTGCTCTAAGTTGTGCTTCTTTCTCTGCTAGCTTCCCTGCTGTTTCACTCCTTGGTTTTTCATCCCTCTTTCCTTTGTAGTGGTCAGAAACTCCCCCCCTCCGCTCGCGTGGAACATCTTGGCTTCTGTTGCTATCAGGTGCTATATTCCGATACCTAACAGGCTTACATTCCATCATTTTCATCAGCATCTGATTTAACTCCAGTTCCTTCTGTCGATTCCACTCAGCTGAGGCTGTTAACTTTTCAGTTTTCATCTCTCTTTGGATAACAAGGGTTTCTGCTTGACTCCCCACAGGATTAGACGTTCTTTCTTCAAAAGTATCTAAGTGTGCATCCATTTTAGCATCCTCAACAGGGTTGTTATCTCCTGAAATAAACTCAGGCTCATCTTTTGTGTCTAACGAGCTCCTTGGAATTTCTCCAGCCTCTGAATGGTCAGAAGTCATTGGAACAGAATTTTCAGAAGCATTTTGTGGGTTGTCTTGGGTGGAACTTTCCCCTGTTCCTGCACTCCATCTTCTCAGTACAGATTTCTTTGTACCGGAAAAGGTGTCTAAAGTTGACCTCCTCTTCTGGACATCCGAAGTTTGATCTTTCTGTTTATTTTCGAAAAGACTGATTGCATCTTGCACGCTTATTCTCCCTACATTGCTGTCTGATTTTTTTGGGGGGCGTTCAGATCCTTCGTCTTCACTACTGTTTGCAGTTGCGTCTCTATTACAGAATCCCTTATCTCTAGCAGGAAAATAATTGAGGCTCCTAATGTTTAGTGCAGTTGCCCTGCGGGACCCAGATCGCCCAATCTGGACCCTACGCATTGGAGATGCTGACCTTCTAGGTGATGCAGACCTGATGAGAGTCCGACTTCTTTCCACGGTCATTTGATCGTCGTCACTTGAGACAGAAGATTCCTCACTTCCTGTGGAGCTCTGTCGCTCAACCTGGGCAGCTTTTGCTGGGGAGACACCATACTTTACTGGTGTATCTGGGAGTGATGATTTTAGTATCTGAGCATTAGCCTTAGTCTCACTGTATCTGTCATTTCTTGAATCAATTGTGGCAGGGGACTTCTCATCACTCGGTATCTGGTCCATTTGGCTATGTTCTACGAACTTCCTCAAAGTATTCCTAGCAGTAGTGGGAAACCACAAAGGAGTAAATTTCAGTCCTTGCCATTTTCTTAGCCATTTTTTAAAACTGTCTCAGGAAGTTTTAAAGAAGAAAAAAAGAAAAGGAAAAGAAGCGGGATTGAAACATGTCACAACAGCTTCGAGATTCCATACCACTCAAAAACTTAGAAGACGGGTAAACACTAGAATCTTATTTTATGCCGAAGTTACCTCACATCAATAGCTCCAAAATGTTGGGAAAGCTTTTCCATATGAAAGATGTGCTTCGAAGAGCATGTGGCTCCAGCGGCCCGGTTGAAAGCAGTAGCTAATTCTCCTCTTAATGCCTTTAGCCTCAGTTCCATTGCTCGCAGCAATTCATTCCTGTCAGTTTGTAAGAAGTAAATTGATACACACCGTGCAGGAAAAATTGATAATAGAAAACAAAACAAACTACATACGTACTTTGACGCATCAGATGACGCAATCTTAACTTCATCCTGTTATCACCAACATATTAGTTCCAAGGTACAAAACGCAAGCTACAGGAAAATGGAAAAGAAAAAGATACTACCTTCGGCTTTGGTCCCACGGCAGTCAAGTTGGGGCCATCTGTTAGAAAAGGGACACCAACAAACATTCAATATTTAGTTAAGAAATAACAGGTACAAAAATAAAATAGTAAACAAGAACCTTGTCCATAATGCAAATGAAGGACTCGAAGCATTTAATAAATGGGGGAAAAGGTGAACTCATCAATATTAAGGACACAGGGACAGCTTATGATAAAGATTATGATCACTGGAATCTTAAGCACTTCTTAAGGGCCTTGACACAGCATTGTTTAAGCTTAGGCTTTTCTTATTTTAAGACTTAGTTGATGCACTAAATTTTTTAGCTTAAGTGCGTCCTCTTTGAGATGTCTCCATATGTTTGGTTGTTACTAACACTGGAATTATTCAACAAACATCCCTTTTCTTGCAGCAGTCCTTGATTTGGCTTCTCTTCTTCTCTAGTTTTTCTTCTTCAATCTATTATCCAACACTAGCTGTGCCATCAGCTTGTCTCAATTTGGAAGCGAGTCCATTTAGTTTTTGGCTAAAACACCCAAGTCATGAAAAGTTTACAGAGCAGCATCAATGAACTAACCTCTTGCTCCATCTCCAGTATGATCACTATTATCCTGCGAAACGAATATAATATGCATTTGAGATCAGCCCAAATTTCAAGGATCAACTAGCCAAAAGACGAATAGATATTTCCCGACTTTGGGTATTTGTAATACACATTACCTTCGTATACAAAGTAAGGTGAAACTTCCTGGCTTCCTCGAGTTGAGTTATCTCATCTTCAATAGCTTTGGCAGTATTTAGTATGTCCGGTGAACCAACAAGAACTAAAAAACTGAGAAATAACCACAGGATGAGGTAGAATATTAAAGACACACTTATCCTTAAAGCAAAGTGACAACCAATAAACAGTTTGACAATATAATATATCAACCTGGTTAATGTTGATTTTGTGAACCATTGGCAACTTTCAAGACTTTCGGGTGGTTGAAGTTTGAAATTGGCATTGGATCCTCTTGAAGACAGATCTTTGATTTCAGGGGAGTGCAGAACCAGCTGTCCCAAAAGACCAGACGCTATTGTTTCTACTTTGTTGCCACTGCATACACATGCCTCATATCTACAACAAAGTTTGCATGCCCTTTATAAACTATTTCAAGATAAATACATGTACATCTGAAATCTGAGCCAGTAGAAGTAACACAGTAATCAGAGGAATACAAATAACAATGACAACAATCGCGGATTGTCATCAGCATTATCATCACAAAGATACTTTTACCCTCAATAACCATGCTTCATTATGTTGTTTTAACGTAACCAGTCTTATTTCATGTAGTTAAAGTTAACAACAGCAGATAATAGTTTTATTGGGTATTTGCAAGTTCCTAAATTCATATTTCTAGCAATTAAGAAGGGCTTAATATTTTCCCAAACCTTCAAAAGCCACAGTAATTAGCATTTATTGAACTTAACCCATGAATGAATATGTTCTATAATCAATCTCCCACAAAAAAAAAAAAAACAAAAAAAAAAAACCAAGAAACCGGATAGGAAAGGCCAACTTGTTTTGGCTATGCCCGAATCAAATTCATCTCTGGTATTCAGTGTATCAATATGCAAAGAACGGTATTTGCTAAACATTATACAACAACTAAAAAACAACTTGGCGTTTGCAAACATAGGGGTGTAGAAGAATGTAGCACCTGAAACCATTGTCCCCGTGCAATAAAAAATTTAACTGTAAGTATGCATTACTCAGTGTCAGTAGAAAATGGTTGCAAGTTAAAGTTTAACCTGTTATGGCTTGGAAATAATTGAAATTCAGCATAATCAAGAGGTGCATTGCCATCAATTGCACCATCCATTTTATCCAGCTTATCTCGATAGCAAAAGAACCTGAAGAAAAAATAGAAGAACTGAAAAACAGCATTCTTGTTGGCAGTGCTTTCAAACAAAGAACTATCGATTACGTGAACTAGTCCTGGTTTCAAAAGCCAATGCAAATGTATCCATACAGAGCTGTTGATGACCTAATTTTGAAACTAAAAGTTAATCATCGCTCCCTTTGAACTAAAACAACCACCGATAACCCCAAGGGGTTGGCCAAGTGGTCTTGGCCTGGGACTTGGGGGTTTGCTCTGACCTAAGGGTAAAGGTCGATTCCCCGTGCCAGTAACTCTTGGAAGGGGCTGTAGCAAGGTTTTAAATAGCAGGAGCGGATTGTGTAGCGGTAGCACAAACGGTGTAGCGGTAGCGGGAGTGTCGAATGATACGTAGCGGGACCAGGTGTCGCGGCCGTGAATTTATTTTTAAAAAAGACTTGGTGCCAAATCACCTGAACTGGCTGTAGCGGTCGTGTAGCAGCCGTAGCGGGTGCAAAATCAGATAAAAACCGATATGTATCGGGAATCGGCCGATACGGGTGTGAATTTTGAGTAGCACCGGTATAGCGGGGTGTAGCGGTATTGGAAGTCCGAAAAACTGCTACAAGCGGCCGATACGAGTCCGAATTTTGAGTAGCACCGGTATAGCGGGGTGTAGGGATTAGTCCGAGGTGCGCGCAAGCTGGCCTGGGACACCCTGCATTAAAAAAAAAAAAATAATAATAATAATAATAAATAAATAAATAACACTGATTTTTCACTATTCGGACTCCTCAAACCTACTAATCTTTAACTATTTATAAGTTTTTTTATGATTTGAAAAACTTTTCATAGAATATTTATCAAATAAGATTCATTTTGCATAAAACAATATTATAAATTCATAATTTTGAGAGGTCCAAAAACTGAAAATGGAGAATAATTTTTTGTGACTGTTGGAATAATATATATGCATTATATATGGATAGATAGATATACATACTAGGCATGCGCACGTATGTCAAATGGTGACGCCCTGGGGGCAAGAAGTGCAAAAGGGATAAATTTTAAAGAAAGCAACACTGAAGGAAACTGTATTAATAATAAAAAAAAAAGTAGGGAAAAAAAAACAATGAACAAGTGAATATGGATAAAAAGGTGAGGGCGCCACTCCAATAATGCTAATCTAACAACAGTAGTAAACACAAAAGATGCATCATTTCCACAAACGAACTCAATTCAAAACGATAATTACCAAGCAAAAAACAAACGTCGTTTTCAAGAACAGAGTCAATTCAGTGTCGGTGGGTTAAAATTCCAAAAAGAAAAAAACTACCGTACAAGTTCAGATCTAGCCAAAGCGAAGCCCTATATCGTTGATTAAATTGGTAATGCGAAGTCGCCGATGGCTGAATCAGTAGCCGAAGCCACTAATCAGTTCGAATTCGGAGCTTTCCGCTTCAAGTACCACCACTGTCCACCTTCCACTACTTCCAACCGACATTCAGAAATACAGAACGTAAGCAGAATGTAAGCAAATCGAGACATTCGAACATAAGCAAGAGAGAGAGAGAGAGAGAGAGAGAGCAGTGGACGGTGTTTTACCTCGATTGAGATCTCAAATGCAAAATGTCTTTTTCTTTTGATTCCGTATTTCTAGAGAGAGAGAGAGAGGCTTTTGGGGGGAGTGAGAGAGAAGGAAGATAAAGGGGTGGAAGGAGAAACACTATAGAGCGTTTGATGGCTGGCGTGGCAATGACTTGAAATAAAAGACAAAGACAGGTTGATTTTTATATGATTACCGCTCCACGTATTTGAGAAATTCTTTTTATAACCAGATGTTCGGATCAACTTCCAAGCACCTCGATTAATTCCAAAACCTTAAAAGTAATGACCGGGTATAATCTCAAGTATCCGCAAGATTTAAAATGATTGGCCTCCGTGGTATTCGACCATGAGAATTTTGTTAAGAAATATTGTCTCACATTGCCTAGGAGTGGAATGGGTAATCACTTAATATATGCTGAGACCTCTCCACTCATTGCCAATTAGTTTTGAGTTGGATATAAAGTTTCCACATGGTATCAGAGCGGGCCTATTCTACTCCACATTAAAATAAAATAAAAAATCGCAATCCCACACCCACGATGACAGACCAGCAAAAAGGCTGCCCGATGATAAAACCCAAAAAGTGGCCACACGTGACAGACCTCAAATGTGGCTGCACGTGAGGGGGATGTTAAGAAATATTGTCCCACATTGCCTAGGAGTGGAATGAGTGATCACTTAATATATGTTGGGACTTCTCTACTCATTGCCAATTAATTTTGAGTTGGATATAAAGTTTCCACAAATTTATGATAAGCACCTCTTGTTTTTTATGTGTACTTTGTTAACCACCAAAGTGTTGCTTCACGTATTTGAGATTTGTTTAACGCAGTTTATTTGAATAAATATACTTTAGCTTCTTATGTCACTCTCATTTACGCATTTAAATATGTAGTGATATTGATTTGTGTTTGATTGATCAACGGACATAGGATGAAGTGGCAGCTGCCTAAAGGTCGGGAAAAAACAAACGTTCAACTACTAGTTTCGACTTTCGAGTAAGATTTGTTGAGGGTATCAGGTGAGCATGGGCAAATTCAAAATTTCATCTTCTTTTTTTTTTTTTTTTTTTGGGTCTAAACCACCGGTATCCGGAAGCCTACTGGACCCCGACTAAATCCGGTTCGAGCCGGGTCGGCCCACGAAGGGGTAAAGCTCTCCCAGCGTAAGTTTCCTCCATTCACAATACTCGAACTCGAGACCTTGCTTAAGGGGAACAAATGTCGAACCACTTGAACCAACCTGCGTTGGTCAAATTCAAAATTTCTGTTTACGAAGGAACAAGAAGAAACTTGAAAAAACATGGAGAGAGAGAGAGAGAGGAGCATATATTAAGCAAGTGATAGAAATATTTTTTTTCCCCCTAAAAAAAGGTATAAAAAATTGGTGTAAGATCCATTATACATGTTTGTAAAAGGTCTCGCATCCACTCTATGACATTTTGCAAGGTTTGAGGTCCACTGGCTTTATTTAATCAGTAAAAAATGCCCTTAATCCGCTAGGACTGCATATTTCCTCTCCCTCTAATTGCAAAGCACCGTCTCTCTCTCTCTCTCTCTCTCTCTCTCTCTCTCTCTCTCTCCGATGGGTAGCCACGGGAGCCTTGCTTGTGATCTCTTTCTTCTCCGCCCTCAAAGCCATCCAAACGGGTAACGCCGGAGTCGTCATTAGAGTCTGCGACTCCATCGTCCTCTGTATCGCGAAGAAAATCTCCACGTCCACGGTGGGAGCTGTCGACGGAAGAGACAGTCGGCGACGGAACTATGGATGTCGACGGCAAGAGTGACGCCTGGGAAGGAGTCTCCTATGCAAGGTGATCATCGACGGAGAGGTGGCGAACTGTTTCTAGAATTTCTCTAATGAAACTTTGATTCTGTAATCCACCTATGGCGGTGTAATTTTTTCATCAGAGACTCGTACCAATACATGCCAGAGAAATAAACTCGATTTTGGCTTTTGAGTAGATCCTCGTTTTTTGAATTACATTTATGTATTCATGCTTTGTGGAAGGTTGTAGCCCACGTGTTCGACAAAATGACTAGCCCCCTTCTCACTCAAAGTGATTGTTCGGCAGTGAGGGAGTCTAGTCTACTGGATGAAGTGCATGTATTAATGAGGGAGTTTAGTCTACTGGAGAAGCAAGTAGATTGTAAACTCATTTTGTAGATCGTAGTAGTAGTAACAAGAAGTCACCGAAACCTTTTCTAGTACCTTGTTTGAGAACGGTAACATTTATTAGTTTAAATTCCTGTGCATAGATTTCATGTTCTTGTAATTCAGTTGATTGAATTTTTGTCATAGAGGGTTTATGATAGTGAAATCCCGAAATGAATTCTCTATGGTGGTTTTCTGTTGATGAGATGAGTAAGTGTGAATATTGGGCTGTTGGAATTGTGACTTTTGCTTGGGATGCAGTCATGCAGAGTTTAATCCTTTTGCTGGTGTTGCATAGCTTAATCCTTTTCCTAGAGTTGAGTAAGAGCAAAATGGTACTGAGACTTTTAGTTCGGAAATAATTTGTGTTGGTAAGGATGTGGTATTATGACAATTGAAGCAATAAGATATTTTTTTGGTAAACCAGCCCCATAAAACTTTTATCCTCAGGTTGTCTGGTACTATGACAATTGAAGCAATAAGATCTTTTTTGGTAAACCAATTGGAAGATCTTAAAATTTATTTCTTTTTTTGCCTTGTTGCAACTTATACATGACATGAGAAATGCACACGAGGGTTTTGTTCAACATTCCTTTTTGTTGATGTGCTATTTTTGCTTGAGAGTTGCTTTTGTTGGTATCCCTCACCTAAGTGACCATTCACGAATCTTTTACAAGATGGTGCAATCTTGAAGATAAATTTTGATTGAGCCCTAAGATGTAACTGGATTTGCAATCCTGAATCTTTTAATAGAAGTTGTTCTTTTTTTTTGCAAATGAAACTATAAATTTCGCTGGTGCCGGAAAAGTTGCCGGCACAAATAACCATATCCGGATTCACAAGATGTGGTTATCTGGACTTACAAGATGTGGTTATCTAAACTATATCTTTTTTTTTAAAGCCTACTTGGGATCGGATGTGGTTGTCTGGAGTCACGAGATGTGGTTATCTATACTATCTCTTTCTTTTAAAGCATACTTGGGATCAGATGTGGTTATCTGGACTTTTTTTTCTTTCTAAAGCACACTTGGGATTAGATGTGGTTATCTTGACTCAAAAAATGTGGTTATCTTGACTCAAAAGAGGTGTTTTTCTAGACTCACAAAATATGGTCAACGGTACTATCATATATATATATATATAGAGTCCACTTCCGGTCAAGGAGCTCGGATTTTAAAAAAATCCGGACCTCCATTTTCTAGATCGAATTTCGACGATCCGAACCGTCCAATGTGTTTAAAAGGTGTTTTCAAGGGTCTCCGTGAGAAATCATAAAAAAAAAATACCGGGAAGGGCTTGATCCGAGCAGTTTTTCACAAAACTGTACATATACAGTTTTTTATGAAAAACGGCTCGGATCAAGCCCTTCCCGGTATTTTTTTTTTTGATGATTTCTCACGGAGACCCTTGAAACACCTTTTAAACACATTGGACGGTTCGGATCGTCGAAATTCGATCGGGATCAATGAGGTGTGGATTTTTTTAAAATCCGGGATCTTGGATTGGAAGTGTGGTGTATATATATATATATATATATATATATATATATATATATATATATATATATATATATTATAAAGTGATATGGTTAGAGATGCTAGATGTAATTTAATCGTACTGTACACAAGTAGTATAAAGTGATACTATGCTACAGTATTTCCTTTCCCAAAAAGAAAATGAAAAAAGTATGAGGAAAAGTATTGCTATTTCCGAAAAAAAGAATAAAAAAGTATGCTACAGCCTACACTATTTATTACCTTCTTCTCCGGCCAAACTTCGACGTCGCTCCATTTTTCCTCCCATTTTTTTCGTTTCTATTAACAATCGACTTAAGAGCCGGTACCTCCGGCAATAGCCCGGAACAGACGAAACTAGCCTGATACGCTGGAATCTTCGGCCAGTAAATTCGCCGGAACGGAATAAGCACTACAAAATGTGGTTATCTTGACTATATCTTTGTTTAAAAGGCATACTTGATCAACTAAATTGTTGAATTAGTAGCCAAGTGAATTAATGTTACATTTGCCGATCAATAGGAAAGTGAATTAATGTCACATTTCCTTGCTTGAAATTAGAGTTCTTTTTGTCAACATGAAAATACATATCCTCTATGTATTTTTATTTTTTTGGGCACTTTATATTTTTGAAGAAAGTTTGGCACACATAAATGTGGCAGACTATTGGTTCAAGAGAATGTATCAGAATCCATGTGTTGGCATTTGAAGCAAGTGAGATAGTCCCAAAGCAAACATATTCTTTTTCAACTACTAATGGCACAACCACCACCACCAGAGCCAAAAGAACCACCACCGGAGAAAGAAAAAAAACCCAATCAAAGACCACCACCACCCCCCACAACTCCTAGTCCTCCGTCCACCGCCGACTTTCACAATATTCCACCACCACTTCTCAGCCAAATTCCACCTCCTCAAAGCCTACGAATCTCCCCTCCCACCGACGTCTTCCACTCCACCCACGCTGACTCCGACGAGACTGTCCTCTGCTCCGACTACAGCCCCATCACCGCCGACATCGTTCGCCTCCTCCTGTCAGTCCGACTTGCCATCACTGGGAGCGTCGAAGTGAACCACATCGACCTGACAGAGTGTTGACAGGTGAACCACATCGACCTAACAGAGTGTTGACAGGCGGGGATCGCCATTGCCAACGCCGACAATGTGTTCTTGGAGGACATGGCCATTGGACTTTTGATCGACGTGATGAGGAGAACAAGTGGGGTGATCGGTTTGTTCGTGGCCAGATTTGGCCCACTCACGGGGCGGATTGGCGGTGGGGGCATAGAAGGAGTAGGTGAGGTCTCGTCGTTCGGAGTCGAAGCCCAAGTACGCTTCGTCTGTGCTGAATGTGGAGGGAGGTGTGGATCAAAGGCGGGGGCGTCGAAGGACATTTTCTCTCTCTCTCTCTAGATTTCCTCTCTTTTGTTATGTGAATTTTCTTTCTGGTTTGCCAGCCCTAGCGAGGGGTATTGTTGTATTTTTTGATGTGTAAAGGACTGGATGTGTTAGAAAAATGTTAGGTAGACTAGAAGTGTTAGGAAATAGTTATAATGGACCCTAGAGCAACTGGCCCAAAAAGGTAAAGAGGAGACGATCGGTGAAGGGAAGTGCATCTCCAGTAGGCCTCTCTAAATTCGGGTGTTAAATATTCATCCGTTTCAAATTGTTTATTCCTTATACTATTTTTGGATATTTTGAAGTCCTATTTGAAAAGTCAAAACGAAATTTATTCAATTTTCCAAAATAACCCTTTTAGCAATGACAATTATTTCATTCAAAAGTTGAGAGTATTGTTGGAAATTAATGAATCTGTTTAATGTGAATGCATTTATTAAATGTTGTTATTGTATGTCTGCTTAAAAAGTTAAAATTCTCAAAAGTGACCAGTAATTTGGAACGGAGGGAGTATGGGCTAAATGGTGTATTAAGACAACCATGGGTCTATTGTTTCCTCATGAGGCCCGTTGCAACTCCATTCTTATAATCACATCTAGTATAGTATAGGTCAGAGGCTTACAACATCCTCAATGAGTTTATTATTTGGCAAATTCTAAAGTCAACCCATTGAGTTGACATTAACATTTAAAAAATGTATTAATATGTGAAAAGTGTATAGAAAAGTGTGAAAGTGTATAGGAATGTGTGTTTTTTTTATTTTTATCTTTATGTGTGTTTATTGTCAGCCCAATAAAACCCTTATTATTTAGTGTACAAGCCAGAAATGTCTGTTAAGAACTACTGAACAAATATGTGTTTTAGGCGTATGCTAGGATGTGTGTCAAGTTTACCATGTTACGGCCTGATTGGATGTGAAATGAAGGGATGACAATTTCCCCATATCCAATGGATACCCGCCCCGCCCATATGGAGGCGGATTTATCCAAAAGATTCTCTAATAGTCAAGGGCGGAACTAGAATTTTTGACAAGTGGGGTCAAAATTTGAACTCTTAATAGGTTTGGGCAAAAAATGAGGTGTAAAGTGGGGTCAAAATAGCAAAAACCTGGGCAAGTGGGGTCAAAATTTGAACTCTTAATAGGTTTGGGCAATAAAGGAGGTGTAAAGTGGAGTCAAAATAGCAAAAACTTGGGCAAAACTATAACTATCCCTACAAAAATTTGGACCTCAGGGGGGTCAACTGACCCCCTTTGTATCTTCCTCCCTCCGCCCTTGCCAATAGTAGCGGGTATGGTGGGATTTAAAAAATACCCGCTCGGATATGGAGCGATTATGGTTTTGTTATCCCCGCCCCCAAATTCCCGTACCCGGTTATATATACTATATAAATTATACATATGCATATAGGTAGAAAATAATCTTGAGTATTATTTACTTATAAAAGCAAATACTTGTAGAGCAAATCTTGTCAATTACTACCTATTATAAACTACATAATATATTAAGAATATCATTTCAGATTCTAGTTCCTAAAAGGATGTTCTCGCTATATTTTGCTCTTTTTTATTTTATTTTTTAAAATTTATTGGTTTGTCGCTTTATGAAACTTAGAAATTGATGTTTTCTTGGATTGGTTTTTTATTGTACTACTGTTATTTTTGCTACATTAGTGGTTAAAATAAGATAATTTGAAGTTTTTTACTTTATATTTTTGTTGGTTTGAATTATCGGGCTTGCACTTTGGTTTCATTATTGACTTCTTATATATTTTGATGTGGATATGGGTTTTTTTTTTGGGGAAACCCCGATATCCAACGGGATGTGGGTTTGGTGCTTTATCTAATATCCCCAATGGAGATTGGAGCGGGGATGGTAAAAGACTTCCTAATTGGGGATGAGAGATAGAATAGGGTCCCCTGATCCATACCCTACCCGTTGCCATCCCTAGAAATGAGATTTGGGTGGATTAAATAGTGAGGAGAGATAAGATAGTATGAAATATTAGCCCGCATTAATGGGACATTTATGAATGGTGGATCATTAATAGTACTTGGTTTGAATGGTTTTGTAATAAAGATGGATAAATAATGTAAAAAAAACTGGCAAATAGCGTATTTGCCCTTGTTCATAATTGGGCTTTTAATTATATAATTAAAAGCCTAATTATGTACTGTAATTATATTTTTCAACATTGAAGCTATAATAATCCAATCTAACATCGAGACAAAATTAAGAAAATATTTTTGAAAAATAATTTAGTTTCGAAAACATTTTGTTTAAAAAAAAATTTTGAAATTTTTTTGTTGAAAACAGTTTTTTTTTTTCAAACGAAAGCTAGTTTCTTAAAAAAGTTTTTTTTTTTATATATAAGAAAGTTTTGAAAAATAGTTTTTTGAAAAATAATTCCTTTTGAAAACAATTTTCAAAAAAATGAAATTTTTTAAAACAAAAAAAATATGAAAAACATTTTTTTCAAGTCCATAATGCAAGGGTGTTAATTATGGACTGCCTAGACCCTATTCATATCTTATACCCCTTTATCCCCCTCCATAATTACCTCCTTACCCTCCATTCCAACACACATCCAACGAGCCATAAATAATTCCGTCGTGCGGAATTGTCCCAAACCATGGAATAAATGTGGGCCTGAGAATGAGATTACTCATCTGGACCCAAAGCTTATCCCCCTTCTAATAATACCCCATCCAATCCAGCCGTTTGGTATACGATTGGAATCACCCCCATCGAGGGCTAGTGGTTACTGTCGGGTCAATGAAATTGCAACGCACAATCTCTTCCAGACGTGATCGTAAGAACTCCAAACTTACGATGAGTCTCCTTAGAAACTTAGCGACCATGAGTTTTCTATCGCCCCATAGAGGTCTAGTGGTCACTGTCGGGCCATCAAAATTAGGGGTGTACACGATCCGGATCGGATCGGATTGGCATGAATCCAATCATAATTCGCGAGTCACGGTTTTTAGAAAATACAATCCGTGTCTAGACCAAAAGTCTCACGGTCCGGTTCCAATCCGATCCGCGAGTCACAGATCAGTTCCGGCTTTATCCACGGATTACATGTTATACATAAATAAGTAACAAACAGTTTTATCAAAATAAAATCCTAAAAAATTCAAAGTAGAAAACAGAGAGACCTTAGATGGAGCATATGATGGAGCCACAACCAGGGCCTAAACAAGCAGCAGAAGAAGCATATAGCTTTGTTCAGTTACATAGTGGAATAGAAACAAAGGTAGTTTAATAAAAAAAAAATAGTGAACAACTACTGAATTCTTCAAAGTCCAATACAAATGCAAGGCAGTGGAATACATCAAAGTCCAATATAAATTGATAATATTTGTAGGAGATAACAGTATACCCCTATATCAACTTGACAATATTTATAAAAGTGGTAAAATTATTTACACACACACACGCACACACACACACACACACACACACACATATATATAATGAAAATCTCACGGTCTGGATCGGTTAATCCACGGTTTTAAAATCAAATCCATGTCCAGACCGCAAGTCACGGTTTATTATTTTTTGAATCCGTGTCCAGACCATTAATCCACGGTGAAAATCCAAAAGGTGCGGATCGGTTTAGTCTGGACCGGATTCACGGTTCACCGGTTTTTTTGTGCAGCCCTAATCAAAATTACAAAAGCATAAGAGCATCCCATTTGATAGTTATAGACAACTTTAGTGTAAGATTTTAGAAGTTAACCGAAAAAATCATTTTTTCCTCCATAGAGTCATTTTTAGGGAGCCACTTCAGGGTCAGATTTTATCATTTTAGAGGTGTTGTAGCTTTGGCTTGTACAATAATGGGAAAGAGAGTGGACTGCAAGAGAGAGAAAGAAGAGAGAGAGAGAGAGAGAGAAAGGGAGAGAGAGTGGACTGCAAGCACACAAGAGAGAAGACGAAGATATATTGACGGATCCCATTTCAATTTTTTTTTTTGATCGGAAAAAGAAATTTTATAAAAGAAACTCGATAAGAGTACATTGAAGAGGGAGAGGGGGAGAGGACATCCAACCGAGATTGAATGAAAGAAAAAGAGAGAAAAGGAAACACCCAAAGGAGCCAAAACCAAAACAACCACCTCAAAAGCCACACGAAGATCAGCCCCTCTGTGCCTGCTCACGCGAGCCTAAAACAAGCCACTTTCAAAGAACGACAACACCCGAAACCCGACGATAACCCTTGCCACGCCAATATAGCCACAACCCTCCATCAATATTCAAAAGGATCCTTTTTCTCAATAGATTTCCTTCCATTTCTTACCCATTTGAGAGTATGCTTTGAAATCATCTTCGATCATTTCCTTTAAGATTATTTCATCCTTTGGACGAACATTTACTTCAAGAGTTCTTCCGCCGGTCATTAATGCTATGTAATCTTCCTCCATCCTATTCTCTCTGCTGCTAACTTCCTCTTGATTCATTTGCATGGGCCCAGACTTAGAGTGCCGGATTTCCCCCAAAGAAAGAGATCCAAGGGTAAGAAGAGACTTATTAGATCTTCTATTTTCTTCGAATCCTGCTTTAACCTCCTTGAATAATTCTCTTTTTTATCCAAGCTATACTACTTGGGAAAAAGAGTTGCTTTCAAAGGATTATGCCTCCACAAGGAAATAGATTTTCTTCGACCCCCTTGTTTGGTCTGTCTTTTCTTCTTTTGGCGCTTGAGATCCACATAATTTATTAGAGGATCAACAGAAATAAGATCTAAGGATTGGCAATCATCGCCATTTTCTGATTGAAGTTCATGATCCCAATTTGCCTTGCCCGAAAGAATTGAGGTCTGAATAGGGTCGCTTCCTTCAGAGCTCATACAAACCCCAAACGCTTTACTTCCTATCCTATTTCTTTGTTCCCCTCTGTCTAGGCCTTGAAAGGATTGGACAGTTGACTCCACCACCAACGATTCTAAACCCACCAATGAGTCTAATCCATGTATAGCATTTGAGTTTACCTCATTACTTCCCCCATCAGTCTCCACAGCTAATTCATGAGCCATCTCTGGAACGCGGGAGTGTTGGTCTTCTTTTCCACACCCGTTACTTCCTATATTTTTTTTACTTTTTTATAACTTCAACAAATACTAAAAACACCCATAAATATATCTAATGGACAACTTTTTCATTCTCTACCTCAACTCCCTCCCACTTTTAACATTTTTTGTCATATAACAAATATTTTTAGCTAGTGTCAAATGAAGATGCTCTATGGAGACATCGACCAAGGTCATCCAACCCACAATTACCACTTAAGAGTGGATAGCAACCATACCTACACTAAGAGCCACCACCAGATAGCTTCAATCTGAGTCAATGGAGTGGCAGTACTGTGCCCCCCCCCCCCCCCCCCCCATATTACCACAAAGAGTAAAAGTAAAAATATTGATCCATCTGTTTAATTGATACATGACCAACTGAGCTACAACCCCGGGTCGCACTAGTTTAGGTTCAAACAACCAGCAATTTTACATCTAGAGAGGGCACATGGTCCTAGTACCCACCTTCCGACCAAAAAGAGGCGTGTCTTAGATTATTAAGGCCACTGCTTGCACGGGCACCAAAAAGGTAGGCAAAATCGTGAAGTGAAAGTTACAAACCGATGCTATCATGCCTTGTAAGTTTGTTACTGTTGCCTTTCCCATCTCAAAAGGAAATCTTCGGTCATAAGCATAGACTTGTTCCTTTACTTGGGTTCTGTATCAATCCAGCAAACAAAACAAAACGAAAACAAATACTCCCAAGTTACCATTTTTTCCTTCCTCTCGCAAAATCCAATATCCAAACACGGCCTAACCTATACTTTCAGCCTTTCAGGGAAGAAAACAATGATATGCCCACCAAATTTACCACCAGTGGATACCATCTTGCACACTGTCAAGTGTGTCTCATGGCCAATCGGGAAAATAGACTGGTGCTCACATTAGATAAAAAATGAGCACGACTTCAACTTAAGTAAACTAGTTTCTTACAACAATAACAGAACCCATCTAGTTGTTATTGGGAGTATGGGCGGAGATGATTAAAGATAGACCTAACCTTTGGAAATATGCACAAAGTGAATACTCTCAAAATACAACAGAAACAGTAGCCCCCTAAACCTTCAAGAACCGAGGAGCTACATGGACGTTTTGCTACAAAACCATGCCCCCAAATCAAAGCCGAAAGGTATTAGGGAGGGCAAGCCTAGAGACCCAAATCAATTTATGTGCTCATTATCATGCTTCCTTCATTTATAGTCTAGAGCACCTCACCAATGAGCACATAAAAATAACATCTCACTAATTAAGTAAAGATTGAGACTAAAAATAGCAAGTATATGGCTGAATTAGTTTAACAGGCAACGACAAAATGGAACACAGATGCATAAGAACATGTACGAACATTGAAATCTAAAATGCCCAAAGCAGCCATTCATTACTTAAAATATCACCCTGCAGCTCAATCTACACAGCCTCAAGTTCTAAAGCACATCTACAACAGGATAGAACATTAAAACATTTCTCAGCTTACACGGGCGCTAAACCCAGATATCCCAAACTGGAGAAAAAGAATAGAAGAAAGAAAAACAACGAATGCAAAGCAACAAGAAACAGATACCACAACTAAAAAGAACATTTTACAGTACAATTTCTGGGTGGTTCTTGCAGCAGGAAGTGGTGGAAGGAATCAACCATTTGGAAGACCAATGTAGAACCTTTAGTTAGACCATACATGGACGAGGCCATGCCTATTCCCCGTATAGATCTCATTACGTTCTTCATCATAGAAGAGAGCTGTGATGTCTTCAAGGGCTTCCACAACTGTGCTCCTAAGCCTAGAAGCTCGGATCCGCTTCTTTGAGCTGCAACTTCTGCCACTAAAACAGCCACTACAACAGCATTTGTCTGTGGGTAAGCTATTGGTTGCTCGTATTTTAGCAAGACATTTTCCGGTTAATATATTGCTGATATTGATAGAACCTGCTGCATGATCAGTGGAAAAACTCGTAAGAGGGGACAAAAAAAAAGAAGAAATAAATGAAACAAAGCGAGATAGAAACAATGCAGTTCCAATTTAATGTAATGACACTTTCAAAAAGCAAAACCCCAAGGTACAGTCATCACGTTTCACATTAATCAAAAGACAAAGAACAAACCATATTCCATGCAACGGTGATGGCATTCGACATACACACACTAACCAGGTGATGGTCCAATGAGCAAACAAAAATTTCAAACTTTAAAAGGACACCGTGAGAAAACATAACAACAAACTTCAAAAGGCTTTAGCAGCATTACTGTCCATGATCATATGACAGATGATAAAATAAGGTTTCAACTTCTATACACATTCCATAACAAGTGCATAACCCACACACCTCTCATTTATAGCCTTTAGATTTGTTGTTCATTTTGGTTCATAACCAATACCACTTGGGGCATAGGCCGAGCAACTAATGACCACTTCGGCCACAAAAGGAAAAACCACAGGGACCATAACTAACACCACCATAAGTCATACACCCAAACACCACTTCGGTCATAACCAAACATGACTTGGTCCATAACCCAGTGTGATTTGACATCTAGGTGGTCCCATAAGCTCCTAAAACCACCATGTTGAGGCATAAACAATCACATCATATCCGAGACCACTTAATGCCACAACTGGGCAAACAGTACATCTACACAAGGGTGTGTACTACTAGAATTCTCAAGAAACAGATGATGTGCAGGTAGAATTCCTAAAGAATATTTCCTCTGTGGCACGCTACGTTAAGCCATAGAACTCTCAGAGGGGGAGTTCATTTCATTGGAACATAGAAAATGATTCTCATTTTTCTCTAATTTTACCATTTCCTTCTGATAATGAATCATCTGAATCAGCTTTGCAGTAAGATATTATAAGATCTTGATCACTTGTGATATAGATGTTGTTTGTGTTGCAGTCAGGATGCCACAAGAGGTGATCCTCAAATGAAGTTACGAGCTCCCCACGAAAGTTCCAAACAGCCACTGTTCTGTTCCTAAACGTGAGGAACAACTGATTCTCATACAGAAATATAAATGCTGATGGAGTCATAAACTCAGTTCTACTAACTTCTGTTAGCTCAGAATTGCGGACCTACAAATAAAAAACCAGACATTAGATCCAAATTAAAATGATATTCCAAGACCACTAGAAAGATCCTTACATCAAGAATCTGGAGATTCTCATTTTCTTGCTTGACGAGAAGCTTCTCATTGAACTGTTCAATGAAATCCACCTTCTTATTCCGATGAAGGAGATGGTTGAAAGTTTTGAGCACTGTACCATCCTCAATTGAGAGAATTTTTAGAGGAACATGGCCACTAGCTCTGGTAAAGATCAACAGCATGATCCCTGGACTGTGTTTGAGACCAAGAATAGGGTAAACACTTAGCAACACGTGCAGATAGGAATAGTACCAATACCTACTGACTTTATACATGCACAAATCTCAGTGGGACAAAAAAGACAGAGAGGTTCAACCCAATAAGAGATAGGGATAGCATGCAAAGTTTATAAACAAGCGAATGACAACAAGAACACCTTATTCTGAACGTATAAAAATTCAACCCATTTATACAATCATGCATTGAGGTATCTATGCAGGCACATTAAAGAAAGATTACCTTATCTTGATCTCTTGAACATTCTTGTCTGATATGGAGTACAACATCGTATAGTTTTTCAAATCAAACACCTTGTATATGCTGATAAATAATGGAAACATGTAAATACATCAGAACCATAAAAAAAGATGTGCAAAAATCATTCATGGCCATGCATCCATGCCAGCATAACTGAAAATTTACCTGTCTTGAGCAGAATAAGTGAGTACTTTCCCATTTACGTCATCAAACTCCACAAAACCAGGCCACTTCAGTGACTCGGACTCAAAAAGAGCAAAACCTGCATCTGGCTTACCCCTCTTTATGTACCTGGGAACATTTAATGAGATCTTTCGGTAAGAGAAACACATGACATATAGGAACCAGCAATTATGAAAGTATAGCTCACATACTCGATTCTTGTGGTTCTGCATTTCAAAGAACTAAAATTGTCAGAAGCATAAACGGAGACTGTGATAAGAGAATCGTTGTTTTTATTGTAAAACAAGCTTCGAATTACTTCATCGGGACTGACATTCAAAAAGCATATCCTCTGGTTAGTCTCTGCATCCAACAATAGACAAGTTATAAGGCTCCTTTCTGCAATATTGGATGATAGAGACAGAAAATAGGGCATGACCACACGTCCTTCGGTCTTTGCAAAAACAGAGAGATGATTATTCGTGAAGGCTCTACCTCGGCTAAATGCTGCACAAACACCAGACTGAGCAAGAGCAAAGACAATGTCATGGGCAGCTACTATTTCAATAATTTTTGACCTCTTTTTGAGAAAGGACAATACCATGCTGCAATGCCCTTTTGGATCATGGGTATCATATTCTACCTGATACAAGGGTTCAAACAACGAATCATCACAGGACAGATTTAAACAACAGATATGATAGACCGGAAGATTTTCTATAATAATCCAACCAATTATTAGAAAAAAATAATTAATACAAAGTCCATCAACTGAGAAATATTCAGGCAAGACGTATTCAAAGTCTCAAAGGTACTGTATGACTGCCAAATATATATAACCTGTCACATAACTTGACCATGGCCTAAATCTTCCTCATACAATTAGATGGCACGTAAGATGCACTGCTTTACCACATTTCCATCATGTTATGCCCTTCGTATCATGATATAATATCACATTTCCATCAAGATGATTGCCACAATACTGAGAGGATGAAATTATGAACTTGCCCTTTGTAACGATCCAGCACTTAGTGGTGGACAGATCTAACCAAAACCATAAAGAAAAAGACTAGGTGACAGGCTTTTCATGCACCACAATGGTGGAGTCTAAATATAATTAGGCGGAGTGTCCGTAGACGGTAGCATGTAGCCCAAGCAATTAGAACGAGGTAATGGATGTTAGTTTTGATGGCTTATAGACCAAAGTGTGTCTTGTTTTTTGAAGGACATCATACGGATGGTCCTTTCAATTTTCCGGAAGATATGATAGTGGTGAATCCCAGCATTAGCTTCCCTGACTTCCTGATGTCTAACATTTGCCCAAGGTTGTCAAATCGTGAATCGAATTGAGAATGGAAACGGTCCTTTCCTGAATCGTGAATCAAATCGAATCATGAATCGCTCCGATTCAGTCAGGATTTCTATAATACATGGAAACATATGTTTGTTGATTAGGGTAAAATAATATATACTGTAGATGAAAGTTTTAGAAATCAATAAAAAGCTTACTATGAATGGTGATTTGATAGTAATGTGGAGTGATAGGTAGGCTGCTTCTATTGAAATTTGTGAGAGATAAGGATTCGCGAATTCTACTTATGGTCCTTTCTATAAAAAGAGTTAAAAAGTACAAAACAAAACCTTAGAAGGTCTTGTATTCCATTTCTTCCTCATTTTCGATTTATTCTCACAATAAATCTCCCTTTCTTATTACCTATAATACATAATGAGAGAGAGTATAAATTTATAAGACTACAGAAGGAGAAAAATAGACAAAAGATGGCATAGAACACTACTAAAGACCTTGAAAAGATAGTTTGGAACTATTTTCCAACAACAAAAAAAGGAAAACAAAAAATGAGTCATGAGAGGAAATTGAAAGTGAATTGAATGCTTCACCGATTCAGGTCACCAATTCACTTAGATTCGCAGCTATTTTCGATTCAGACAGCCTATTTGAATCGATTACCCATTGAATCGTTGTACGATATGAATCCTGAATCGTACGATTCTAACAACTATGCCTTTGCCGCTTGCCTACGATTCATTCAACCCTCGACTCAAACTGAAATAAAGGCGTGATAAGCCCATAACTGCCATATTCAATCACCATCAATGCAGACCGATTCAGTTCTTCTATTTACCAGAATCAATAGAGACCATGTGTTATAGCTTGAGTTAGTGAACTGAAGAGAAGCATTCATTCAGCTCAGGATCAAAGTGAGGTTTTCACATTAGAGGGTCGAGGGACCAAAGTCTTAGAGATAGATAAATTGATAAGTCTTAGAGATAGATAAACTGAAATGTACCTTTGCGTGTGGGAGGCACCAAAAAACTTTAGTCTTGCAGTGCACATTGCAATAATATTCCAGTTATATCGCAAAAATTCTACAATAACTTACCTCATAAGACCGGCCCATCTAACTTTAAAACACATTTCGCTTTTAAGCGTATCAGAACTACCAATAAAAAGGGTTCCACTGATAAGCATCAAAACCCTAGTTTTCTACTAATGAGGGGTTGGTTCAGTGGTGGAAACTTGACTTGGATGGATAAGGCACAAGTTTGAGTCCCGTAACCCCTTGCTGGGCTAAACATCCTCCTAACACCACTCACACGTGGTGAGACCTCAGCTTAAGCTAAGTGGGGTTCCCTACAGTCTACAAATAATGGTGTGATGTGACGGGAATGCAATGTGACAAGGACATACCTGCACTTCGATTTTCTGTACCAAAAAAGAAAAAACCCTAAGTTCCCTATTCCCAACATGAATCACAGACCACAAACACAGTACCAATTATAGTATATGTTTATACTTATAACTGGCGTTTCAGAAAGAGCAAAACAGAACCGAAACGAGAAAGAAAATCGAGACAAACCTGCAATCGAATGTTCCTAAACCGTTCTTGGGCATCGCTCATACTAAAAGCACGGTCGCGCTTCGAACTAATCTCTCTCCGCTGGAGCTTCCTAACGCTGTTTACGAACCCATCCACGCCGCCGCTGCGAGGCCGTTTCTTCGCCACTACCCGCCTGCCACTGCACGGCCGTGGACTCGCACTAATTCTCCTACCCTCCATTTCCCAACCCACCCAATATTTTCACCTGAAGACTCAAACCCAACAATATATGCTTCGTATATGCATATATGTGTGTGTTCAGTGTCGATTCACCAAAAAAAAAAAAAGAAAGCGCGATCTTGGCTTCAAAGTGCTACCGTATAAGCCCTAGTTCTCAGAACACGCAAAAAAGGAGTTTTTTTGGCCCTCTCGTGACAGGAAGAAATCTAATTCCCCCTTAGAATCGCTCGTTTTCTCACTCTGTATGTGGATTTACTTGAGTCAATGTGTATCACCGCCTTCGCTCTGCTCTGTGTCTTTCTCAGTAAAATCTTGAAGCTCTGTGACAGCAGGGGTGATTGTTTCACATGTAGTGGAGGAAGGCAGGAGAAGTCCTAGATTTCAAATCCCAGATTGACACTTTTTTTACATTTTCTGGGGTATTTAGGGCTCCTTTCCACACACAAAAAAAAAAAAACTTATAAGAGCGTCAATATCAGGCTCTCTACTTTAAGCTCTCTATTTTAACTTTAAAGTTTAAGTAGAGAACAAACTCCTTCAAAACCTTAAAAATTAGCATCACCAAACGAACTCACCAATTTAAAGATTTCTTAACTTTGTTACAGTAACTTAACAAATTTGGTGACCTACTGTTCACTCACCAAAAGAGGAGAAGGGAGGGAATAGCAAAAGTTTGAATAGAGAGTTTAATTCTGTGAGTTTTTGATAAAATGACTTGGTAAATTATAAAAAGTGTTTTTGAAGTTAAATTTGGTGTTTTTTTTTTGTGTCAAATAAGGATGCTCTAATCCAATTTTTTGGTTTTTTCGTTTTATCTTTATTCATTTTTTTTTTTTTTGCATTTGTTAATTTTGCGTCAAGTTTTTGTGGTTTCTGGATTTCTCTCGACGAGACGAATCTAACAAGTATAAATTTATGGTCAAACCAAATATTTTTTTGAATAAAGTTGAAAATACATGGATTATTGGATTAATTTTGGCTTTATTCAAAAAAATTTGAGTTTTGACCATAATTTTATACTTGTTAGATTCGTTTTGTCGAGAGGAATCCAGAAACCACAAAATCTTGACACAAAACTAACAAATGCAAAAAAAAAATTGAATAAAAACAAAATGAATAATCCAATACTCTGGATTATGGATTATTTGCCGAAGGAGCCCTTAATATGCCCAAATTTCAATCACTGGGGGTAGCTCATGAGGCGTTTGGGAGTTTAGGGGGTGTTTGGGACATCATTTTCAATTTTATGGCTTTTTGTTTTTTTTTTTTGTTTTTGATTACAGTCAAAATGTATTTTGAATCTTATATGAGTGTTTGAGAGAAATGCGCAGAATGTATTTTCCAAAAATGTATTTTGTAGATCTTTTTGTTAATTAAAATAGAAATAGTGGAAAATGAGAATTTGAAAAGCTCCTTCCAACCTACTTTTGTCTTCTCCTCTCTAATGTTAAATTTTGAGAATGAGTCTTGAGAGAATGAGTTCTGAGTTTTGTCCGAAATACCCAAAATTAGAAAATGAGAAGTTGAAAAGGAGATAAGGGGTCGGCCAAACACCCCTTTACTTTTTGGCTTTTCATTTACAACTTTTTAGTTTTTTTAATTCGGGTCAAAATGTATTTGAATCTGGTAGGGTGTTTTGATGATATGTGTAGAATTTATTTTACAAGATGAATAGTGTTTGAGAGATAGGTGATGAAAATGAATTATGAGTTGATTTTTTACCATGTTGCCCTGGTTTTATATTTTGGTATATAATGTGTATAAATAATGTTTAATCAATTTTTTTAAAGGTATTTTTTGAAATTGTTTTCTTTTTGAAGTCTCGAACTTTTTTAAAAAAAATTTGTTGGTAATTAGAAAGAGTAAAATAATGATGTGGAATACCGATTATGTTTTTTGGTTTGAAAGTCTTTTTTGTTCTTTATTTTTCTGTAATTAAAAGCCATCAACAATGTTTTTAAGTTTCATTGAAACAACAAAATAACAATTATGTTATTTTTTACATGTGAAACCCACATCTTCTATTTATTTATTTTTTCTGTTGCTGACCCACCAAAATATTCACTGTTTGGCCGCACAAATCAACATTAGCGCCGGCTCATTAGTTTTGAAGGCCTGAAACGGACTTATTAGACGAGATTCTCTATGTATTTTGCATTATAAAGTTTTTCAACACATATCTTCATAAAAAAAAAACCATTATAACTTAAAATATTTATCATTGCACAAATTTAAATATATAGTCATCCAACAATAAACAACCATTACAATATATAAGAGGCCGACATGTATGGGGCTCCTAGTTTTTACATTATTGGATGGGCCAGAAGCGTTAGCTTCATCGGCTTATGCCATGAGCCAGCCCTGATCGACATTTTGGGGGGTGTTTGGCTCATTGCTTTTCACATTTTCATTTTCATGTTTTTTAGTTTTGGTTGTTTGGGAGAGATGAGAGAGAAATCATTTTTTCAAAATTCATTCTCCAATTTGATGAAAGGAGAGGAGAAGTTAAAAGTAGGTCGAAAGTCTTTTTGACTCCTCATTTTACACTTTTCTCATTTTGATTAATAAAAGGGAAATTTATTGAAATGTTCCCTCTAGTTTCACCCCAGTCTTGATTTCGTCCCTCTATTTTCAATTTCACTCTAACGAACCCTGTAGTTTCAATTTTGGTCTAATTAGGTGCAATCGATAACGGATGTTTGTAAAGATGACGAAAATCCCAATTTGGGGGTTTTTTTGGGGGGGCAAAACAGGTTTTTTACCCATCCTTCTTCTTCCCCAATTTATAACCCTAACCCTAATCCTAATCCTTTCGTCTGTGTTTGGATGAGTTTTGAAAAGAAAATTTTGAAAAGAATTTTTTAGATAATGTTTGGTTAAGTTTTTGAAAATGAGAATAATGAGATAATGATTAGAGAGAGATAGAGAGAGAAATGGAATGATAAGGTAATGAGTGGAGAGAAATTTTTTTTGAAAAGAAAGAATCTTTTGGAAAAAAAATATGAAAATGGGGAAGAAGGGAAGTGAACAAGGCCTTCCTTTGCCAAAAACAATTCAGAATATATTATAGAATTACAAAAATAAATTGATCCAAAAGGGTTGCACGTTTCAATGCTACTTTTCCATTTCCATTTCCATTTCCATTTCCATTTCCACCAGGGGTTTCATCTTCCCCACACCTGCCTTCTTATTTCACTGGTTCTATTCCGAAGGAGGAAAAGCAACAGAGTAAAGATTTGATTTGTGATGAGCCAAAGCATCATCACGGTTACTACTTACGAAAGCAGATTCATCATCACTACCAATTGAACACAATTGATTTGTGTTTTATCGATTTGTAATTCTATCGATTTATGTTTTTATCAATTTGTAATTCTATTGATTTGTGTTTTTGTCGATTTGTAATTCAACACCACTAAATGCAGCGGGAGAGAGTAATTCTATCATTTTTTTTTTCGCTTCGCGCAAAGGAAAAGGGTTAGGGTTAGTTTTACATATTGGGGAAGAAGGAGGACGGGTAAAAAGCCTGTTTTGCCCCCCCAAAAACCCCCAAATTGGGATTTCCGTCATCTTTACAAACGTCTGTTATCGATTGGACCTAATTTGACCAAAATTGAAACTATAGGGTTCGTTGGAGTGAAATTGAAAATAGAGGGATGAAATCGAGACCGAGGTGAAACTAGAGGGACCATTTCGATAAATTTCCCTTAATAAAAAGACCTACACAATGTATTTTACACATATCTCTCAAACACCACTCCTGTTGCAAAATGCATTCTGCACATTTCTCCCAAACACTCCTACTAGATTCAAAAAACACACAAACCAAAATCCAAAAAGCGAAAAAGTTAAAAATAAAAAGCTGAAAATGAGGCTGGTTGTGAAAAAACAGATTTTGGTGGGTTAAGTATGAGGGTGTTTTGGGATCCAAAATTAGGGAGGGTAACATTGTCTTTATGCAAATATATTTTAAAAGAATGTAAAAATGAGAACCAAAAAGCTCCTCCTACCTTCTTTCTCACTTCTCTCCTCTAAATAACAATTTAGAAAAATCATTTTAGGAAAATGAGTTTTGTGTTGCCCAAGCCAAACATCCAAAAGTTGAAAATGAGAGAATCAAAATGCAAAAAGTAGGGTGCCAAACACCTAGGACGGATCCAAGGCGGGTCACCCGGGGGCATGTGCCCTGTTAACCCCTCTAAAAATTCAAAAAAAAAAAGATAAAAAATAATATTATATATTTAGCATAATTATGTAATATAATGCTATATTTAGCATACACACTAATATGTATCTCAAAAATAAAAATGTAGAATCAATTATGTGCTTCAATTTTCGTTGGCTATTTCATTTATAATTATTGATTTACAGTATAATTTATTTGTTTATTTGAGGATTTATCTTTTGATTTTCATTATTTTTAACCATCGTGGAGAATTTTTTTTTTAAAATTATTAATAAACCATCTTGATGATTCTAATGACTTGTCAATGTCAATGTAAACCATGCTCTAAAAGTTTTGTCTAAGATTGTGTGCTCATTTTTTTGTCCTTTTTTTTTTTTATATAAAAAGTATGTTTTATAAACTTTATAGTCCATAATAATGTATTTCGCAAGATCGTTGAGTAGAAAAAAATTGTACGATTATAATTAATAAGGTACCCCCCCTTCCCCAGGTTGGATTTCTGGATCCGTACTTGCAAACACTTAGTTGGTCAGGGCTCTTACATCTTACCAAAAGGTTAGGAGTTTGAATCTCCCTGCCTTCATGTAGGGGCTTTTCCTTTCTTAAGTTTCTTTGTTTCTACCTTATAATGGGCTTATTTCTTGTATTGATTAAGTTGTTGGACTTGGTTGTCTCGTAGACTCTCACAATTGATGTAGTGTCTCGAGCTTGAACTTTGTACTTCATATGTGATGTAATTGATCTCTTCTGTCGATCAACACAAAAAAAGCCCACATTTCCGTAATAAGCCACTTTATTTATTTTTGACGTCAAGTTTTTGTGCATTATTAGTTCGTCTCTATTATAAAAAAAAAATGTGATAGCAACTCTCAATTTTTTGAATAAAGACTAAAATAAGTCAAAAATTTTGTCTTTTCAACTTATTATTGTTTATGCGAAAAAATTAAATAAAGACTAAAAAATAAGTGGTAGTTGACTTTTTTTTTTTTTGGGGGGGGGGGGGGGGGGGGGGGGGGGGGGGGTAAATAGTTAGTTGACTTATTAGGCCAAGCATTACCTAAAATAAAGTCATGTTTGGAAGCATAATAGCAAATGGTTATTTTGTTTTAAATTTTCCTCTTCACGGGACCTAAATTGGCTAACTTTTCGAATCAAAATAATAACATATAGAGTGGCTTATGAATATTATGATAAATAAAAAATATCAAAAAAATTGACCAGACAAAAAGTTTAGGAGAATAGAGTTTATGTATATGTAATCGTATTATCCAACCGGTAGAAATAAATGGTCAATCTTTTTTTGTGGCGAGAAACCTCTTCGTCCTTATCTTACTTAGACGAGGACCTAGCTATGCATTACAAAATTCCAAATACTATACATTACCGTCCACAAGTCATATCAGCCTATCAGGTAATTACAGGCGTTATTTAGTTAGGTCATGTTTGATACACTAAAAATTAAAGAGTTATAAAAGCAAAAATTATTGCCTCCCTTGTCCAATTACTATATGTAACACGCACACGGATATTACAATAATGCTGGTAACATACCACTCTACCACAACATTAAACACATTAGTTTGCGTGGTAGCATTTCTACGAGGTCTTTTTATTTCCTTTCTATGTCATCATCATCTTATCTATCTATGATAACGCGACTCTTTGCACCAAGCCAACCGCTCTTTGAACAAACGTTAAATATTCGAAGAACAAATTTTAAATGGCTAGTAAACCTAAATAATCAGCACTAGATAAGGCAGCGATGTACATGCATATCCAAATACCTTTACGGCCCATTTGTTAACGAGATATTTGGAGTAGAAAAGAGGAATATAATAAGGAGAGATAAAAATGTGGATATAATTGGAGGGCATCATTTTAGAAGGGGATAAAAAATTACTAGGTTTGTTTAGTTACTAGGTTTCTTAAAACAAAGTGTTGACTCGATAAACTCCCTTTAATTTTGGCCTGCATGTTCAAAAATCAACCCCTTTCCTTCCAAAAATTTGCAAGGTTTTACTTTTGTGTTTCTGTTTCTCCAAATGCTTGAGAAGAGACCATCCCAAACAGCTCTTAACACAAATTTACAATCTTTCCTGTTTTATTAACGTAGGAGTACAAATTTACAATTTTTTTTTTCTGTGTACAATTCTCTCTCTCTCTCTCTGTGTGTGTGTGTGTGTGTGTGTGTGTGTGTGTGTTTGTGTGTGTACGTACAAGTTTGGGTAATGGTCCTCGCCGATATGTTTTCAATTTTATCATTTTCTCACTCCATTAAGCCCATTTCAATGTTTTCAAACCCAATAATTATCCCTAAGGCCCACATATGAACCAAAACCCATAAAAGGCCCAAGAGAAGACCAAACATGAGCCCAAGTTTCAGCCTAAAACAAAACTGTCGGCGCCAACACAAAAGTTAGCGGCTGTCATGTTTGATTTTTGAAAACTAGCAGCCACCATCTTTTTTTTGTAGAATACAGACAATTTCTGTAGCTCGAAGCATGGGCCAAGTATGGAGGTTTATGAGCTTCCCAACCAGTTTACGTGAAACATTTGTTGATACTCCCATTTTACCTCGCCGTTCTGAATTAATTAAAAAAGGCCTACTATTTGAAGTCCGATGTGACGAGTCACGTAAAAAGGCTTTTTTTTGGGCACTTCAATCAAAATGATCCGCGGGTCGTTGGTCATCAAAGCCAATTAGTATTTCAAGAATCGGCAACCTCACCATGGTGCTTTGTATATATTCGCGCTGCCACGAGAAAATGACATGTCGCGGGACTCATCAATCATACATTGTCGACCTTTCATGCAATCTGAAAATGCTGAGCAAATACAGTATACTCAACTTTGAAATCGTTGACAAATTTTGGAACTCAGGATGCCCAGACACATCAAGCTTATAATTTTGCAATTGATATCTCAAGTGGTACTTTTCTTGCTCAATGAAATCCATTGGATAATACTTCTCTGCAAGTCTGCAAGTATCTTCAATGTTGAATGATCTGAAGCCATCGCGAGGATCTAGAAATGTATTGAGAATAAGCAACTCCATTGTATCTTCCTTAAATCGAATGTTCAATTCTTGCAATTGAGATCGACTATTTTGGGAGCCCCTAATTTCTTTTACTCTTTTCTTTATCCTTCACTTTGATGTCCACAGACCACGTTAAAGAGTTTTGGGCTTCCGAAATTTCAGTGAGCCTTAGTTTTTAAAAGTGAACGTGCTTTGAGTCCCTGAAGTGAGTTGGGTTATAATTTTCGGCGTTGTTTTGTTTAAAAGAATTGTAATTACCTCATTAAAACCAATTTTAGTACACAGTTGTTTCATAACTTGATAAATATTAAAGCTATTCATATTTTTTTTTTAACGAAAAACGGAGGGGGGACGGGACTATATAGTTTGATGATAAATATTTTTTCCCCAATATAATAGTACAGTTTTTTTAAGACGTAGGGGGGGCGACTGCCCCTACTAGCCCCCCCTGGCTCCATCCTTGACTGAGAAACGTGAGGATCATGCACCGAATTCCCTGGGAAGAGCGCCCCATTGAACCGTGTGCCCGAAGATAGGGTGATTAATTTCTTTGTAATTATCGCACATGTAGGTGTCCGAAGGCCGGTTTTTTCTTTTCGTGTTCTTGTTTATTCCTTGCTTTTGTTTATTTTCGTTTTGTGATATCGTTATTCACTGCGTGGAACTTTCTATATCATTTTCGGGTTTTCTTGTGAGCCAGGTGATATCCCGGCATTTACCTACCCACCCCACATAGATTACCCTAAATTTGAGGATCGATTTTCCCAACCGAGGGCTTTGAATGTGATCTGTACTATGTAGCGTTTTTCTTATTCGAAAAAAAAGAAAAAAAGGGTGCGACATCCTTGGGTCTATAAAAGGACAGTCTGTGGTTCAAAGGAGAGGAGAGGGGGTTCCTCCACTGAAAATTTGCTTCTCTTTTTTTTGCTTTCATACAGTCCTTCCAAGAAAGAGAGGGAGATTGTATTAGGAAAAACATAGAGTCAAAAGTTCCCATCTTGTATTGGGCCAATTCAATTTGTGAGGAAGTCTTTGTGTGTTTTCCTGATTCTACCAAAGTGCTTTTATACATATGGTAATTTCTCCCCCAAAGTCTCATTTGCTGATTTCGAAAATTGTTTCTGTTTGGCTCGGAAAAATTTTGTGAGCAAATAGTCTGAGCATAACTCGCAATAGTGAAATCCTTCACCATTTCGGCCTATGGTTTTACATTGCGAAGCATTGTCTTTCGATTTTGTGCTTTAACATCCATGCAAAGGTGAGGATTCTAACATTCACAATTGGGTCTCTACCGGCCGAGGTTCAATAAAATCATTCTGATGCTCCATATATATATATATATATACTTTTACAACAAAAATGTAAATAATCTTTTCACGATAATAATGTTAGCACTTTGATATGAAAGCAAGATGGTGCGGCAGTTATCTCTCTAGATAGACCCCACTTCCCCAACATTCTTCAAAGTCCCGGCATTATTATCTTTAGCATGGTAAGTGGAGTAGTGTTTTTCTATGAAAGCAGGATATGAGCGTGATATCCGCAGGGACGTAGTTTCTCATTAGAAAGGCACCCCATCTATCGAGCAATCTTCAAAGTCCTGGTATTATTATCTTTAACATTGTAATAAACTGTACAGGTTGCCATTTGGAGATCAACGTGGTTCACACAGAAATATGAGAAAAGAGGAGGAGATCACCGTTTCTTAATGGTAAGGAGGATCTTCTTCCCCAAAAAAATACGGGTTTTTTTTTAATATGGACAAACATTCTCCTTTTTTTTCTTTTTAGTCACTTTTGAGTAATTTTTTAATTCCCAAATATAATAAAAGATTTTTTAGAATGTTTATTTCTTCTTACTTTTTTATTTTCATTATCTTTCCTTTTCTTTTAGTGTGATAAAAATGATATTTTCAAAACAATCTAAACAAAAAGGAGAAATAAAAGAGGGAAAATTAGAATTTCTTACAATTTCTGAATTTTTTTGAAACATATTGACGCTGTTATGAAGTATTTGAAGGTCATTTTTTCTTAACCCGTTAATGTTTTTCATCCAATTAGAGGAGGTCATTCTAAAAAAAAAAAAAGTGGACATTTGTAGTCATTTAAAATTTTTCATTGTTAAAAAAAAAAATGGTCTTGGTCCCGTTTTTGACACTTCATAACTGGGAAGAGTCGGTCCGGATCCTGAAGGTGGTTGGGTCGGGTGGGTGATGGGATTTGTGGGTTGGTCAGGAAATTATTTGGGTGGTGGAGAGAGTGGAAGAGGGAGGAGATGAGGGTTGGAAAAGAGTTAGAAAAAGGAGGGTGTGGTGGAGGAGTTTCGGGAGGCGGAACTCTGTGGAACCAAATCGGAGCCCATCGCAAGAGAGAGGATAGAGAGGCCGCTACTGGAGTCGATTGTTTATTTTGGGTCTTTAAAAAGAAAACCTTAACTCAACCAATAATGATACACGTACACCCAACTTCTCCAACATTTTTCTCCAACAGCCAAAACGACGTCGTTTTGGCTGTTCCAAAAATAAATAAATAAATAAATAAATAAATAAATTGAAAAGCAGATCGGGGACTCCCCTCCCCCACCCCCGCCCGCTCCTCGCCCCAGCCCACCCCCCACCCACCATTTCACTCGACCACATGGAGAGAGAGAGAGAGAGAGAGACCGAACCCGAACCCGAATTCGCCGTGACAGATAACTCCGCCGCCGACGATAGATCTAAGACGCTGGCGCCGGCCTCTAAATCCTTCGTTTTAGCTTCCTCAACGTTGACCTAACTGAATCTGACGGCAACGATTACGTCCCAGCCTCAGCTGCTACTCCAGATTTCACCACCACGTATCTTACTCTCCTCTCCCGCTCTCATCCAATCCCTTTCTTATTCTTTTTGTCAAATTTCCCTACGAATTTCTATTCTGATTTTGCGGCGGCGGCGGCAGCCGCCGGAGGTGGAGAGGGAGGAAGGAGGAGGAGGAGGAGGAGAGGGAGGAAGGAGGAGGAGGATAGGAGAGGGAGGAGGTGGGTCGGCAGTGGTGGTGGTCGATCTGTCCCTGTGTTTGGTCGAGGTGGGTCGGCAATGGTGGTCGCCGCCTTCTTCTCTTACTTTTGGGTTTTTTTTTTTTTTTTTTTTGGGAACAGCCAAAACGACGTCGTTTTGGCTGTTGGAGAAAAATGTTGGAAAAGTTGGGTGTATGTGTATCATTATTGTAACTCAACACCCTCATAAAGAAGAGGCATTTCAGTCAATATGGACAAAAAAGTAACAAAAGGTGTTAAGTGATACGGGTTGAAAGATTAAGGGGTGTGGTTGATAAGTTTTAAAGATGAAGGGTATTGTGTGTGCATGGATGAGTGATAGATGAGGGGGTCTAAGTGATTTTTATCCTAATAAAAAAATATTTTTTTTGGAAGAAGATATTCCTCATCATTAAGAAACAGTAATCTCCTCCTATTTTCTCATCATTTTTGTGTGAACCCCGCTGATCTCCAAATGTCAACCTGTACAGTTTGTGTGGTGTGCAATGACACATAATCCTAACAGGGTTCCTATCCTAATTTTGTATAGTTCTAGGGAGATCTATATGCAAAGGCTAGTAGTCTCAACTCTGAAAGGTACCCGACATAAAGTCAAGATATACCTCCTATTGCCAAGTATCGCATAAGGAAACAGTTGAACATGGCTAATCCATCTATCGATGCATGTGCGATGCAAGAAAATCACTTAAAAACTAAATTAAACTTTCATAAGTTTTTTTTTCAAGTCTAGCTCTTGTTTCTCCCAAGCAGAGTCGCCACTGTGGGCACCCGTGATCTCCGCGAGAAACCTTGAAAAATATTAGAACATCGCATTAGTTAAGAGTCCAGTTGATTTTAAGGTTAACCAAGCAACCAAATTTAACGTACAATCATTCGAGACAACCGGTCCGTCATTACCAGAGATAATCTTGGTTCGGGATCTAAGTTACAGAATGAGAAGGTTTTATTAAAAATGCACCCATCCCGTCTAACCAAAATGGTTAGTCTCTACTCATTATATTTAGGATTTTGAAAATAATTTTTAAATTGATTTTATCAAAGACGGGAAAGAGAACAAGAAAAAAATATTCATCTAATGCATGATGATAGATTTAGAGAAATGAAACATTACTGAAAATAGTAAAATAGGCGAAGACCACACTTCTTTAAACAATGCTCAGATGCTTCCCTCAAAATCACGAATTCGGCGAGTATGACCCAGTTGCCGCAAAAAGCACTTAAACTTTGATTAATGCTTCGAGAACTTGGATTTAACAAGTAAGCTTTTGGGTAATTTGGAATGGAAGTAGACTTTTTTTTTTTTTTTTTGGAATTTTTATAGGCAATTAGGAAGAGGATTTTGAACGTAGAAAGTACAAATACAAGAACGAGGTTTAAAGTGAAGAACAAGGCTTAGAACAAGGGATTTTAGGCTAGAACTCTTGTGGTTTTTTTTGTTGTGTGCGGAAGATTGGAGCTTCAGGTCCCTTTTATAGGCCTAAGAAAACTATCTAGTAGTAAATGTTTAACCTAAATCGGTTGAGGAAGCTCGTAAACTTCCATAGATGGCCCATTCTCCAAGTTGCAGAAATTGTCTGTTTTCTGGAAAAAACTTGGCGGCAACTACTTTTAAAGTTAGCAGCCGCTATATTAATATTGGCGGCCCCCACTTTTCAAAAGTCAAACATGGCAGCTGCCAACTTTTGTGCTGGCATCGACATTTTGTTTTGGGCTAATTCTTGGGCTCGTGTTTGGGGTTCTCTTGGGCACTTTTAGGGGCTTTTGGTATACATGTGGGGTTTGGTGATAATTATTGGCTTGGAAACATTGAAATGGGCTTAATGGATTGGGAAAATGATAAAATCCAATTAGTCGAAACATTAATCAAGCAAAGCAAATTTCTTGCCATCGTCAACATTTTTCATCAATGGGGACACATCCGGACTCTTGCTTAGGAATTGCGAATAATCAAATTTGGGGTGTCAACAGATATATAGATATCTGGGAATATTATATCCGAGTGGAAAAACACACACACACACGCATGATATACAACACCTGGATCTCTGTATTCGAGTCTAGGCAATGCCTATATCCGGCTCCTATATCCTTCTAACAAACTGCCCATTAAGTTTTTAAATTTGTAACTTATGACATTTTTTTTTTTTGGGTAAACTTATGACATGTTACTGTAACTTTAACGACGTATATATAGTAATAAATGGCTTATTCTTAGGGGTAATAAAAAGTAGGACGGACTTGTATCCTCTCTCCTTAAACTAATGTAATTATGGACCTTTTGTTGCACGGATAAGCTACTTGGATATGGGATAACCTCGATAAGCTTATCTCGGACCTACCGATATCCAGGATTTGTTTGAACCAGCAATCATGGATAAGGTATCCAGGCAAGTAGGATAAGGAAGCCCCTTGCAAAGGGATAAGTGAAACCCACTCTAGGTGTGTCGTAATTACCGGGGTGACCAAATTACTGTGGATCCTCAAACCTTGTACGCTTCTCATCTCAGGAAAGGAAAAAAATAGTTGTTTACGGAATTACGGTGCCATTTTAAACCATATGTTATAATCCCTCTGTTTCAAAATAAGTGTCCTGCGCGCAAACCTAGTTCTTTAAAAAGATGCATTTTTTTAATAAATAATTTAATTTTTTTTCACAACTTAAAAGAATACATTGATATCTATTGATTTGTGATATTTTTTTTATTCTTTTTACGAAAAAATGCATCTTTTTAAAGGTCTAGATTTACGCGCGGAACACTTATTTTGGACCAGAGAGAGTTGCTGCTTTGTACTTCATCTTCTTGACATCGGAAATATTCACCCAAGTTTCTACAACGATGCATATATAATCTCCTATATTGTTATATTGCTTTTATCCCATTTGTTAAATCGCATTCAACAATTTTCCCTTTGCTAATAAATGCACTAAGGCTCCGTCTGTTTTGATATAAAATATTTTTGACTGTAAAATAGTTTTTTTTATGTAAAGTGTTTTTATTATTTTTCCAGTGTTTGGTTGGCACTTTGAAAAAAATATTTCAAAACAAATATTTTGGGCACTTTCACCTGAACACCCCCCAAATTTTTTTTTGCTAGAATACATGTAACATTTTTAATTTTTATTTATTTTAGCCCTTCTTAAACGCCCGATCCAAAAAATTTGAACACCCAACTCAAAAAATCACCTCACAAGTCAATCCAAATATCCAATCTAAACAACCAAATTACAGCCCATAACAAAAAAAATCTCTTAATATCATCCAAAAGAAGATCATATCTTTAAAAAATCTGTCTCAACCTATTCACCACAATTTCTTTTAAAATGGTATTGGTAGATTATATACTGTTGTTTAATTCATTCAAAAAACTGTAAAATCTTATTCCTCTATTTACAGAAGATTGTATTTTGTCTCACCACTATGCAAGACAAGAACTTTAAAAATTTATTAATTATTTGGACCAAACAAATATTTAGTTTCTCATTTTGCATAATAGAAAATTGTTTTGGAATGGAGGGTTTTTTTTTTCTTTTCTCACTAATATGGGACATCCCTCCCCTTTCTTCTCTCACCAACCAAAGGAGCTGTAAACTCTCATAGGCAGCGCAATGAACGAAAAGTCATCTGATTGTTGAAGTCGCAAAATGACTCATGGGAGCCATTACGCCAAAATGACTTGCGGGAATATTGGCCATAAAACATTTTTCACTGGATGATGTAAATCGTTTGACACTTTAAAATGTTTTACTTGATGTTTTAAACCCCGAAGATTAGGTCAACCATTTTCCTCACGTCGAAACAAACGGAGCCTTCTTTATTGAGTTCTCTAGATGTGTGAAAAGTTAAATTATGGTCACGAATGACGTGCGTTTGAGAATGGGCTTGATAAGTGGGCTTATTACCTTAGCAAAACAGAAGAGTAGTGGGCTTGTCACAAAGCATGCTAAGGCCCACAAAGAAAACGGGGAAAAACTTTTGCAATCCCCTTCCATATTGGCAGAAGAAGGATTCTCTCTCGTTTGGGTAAGTAACTGAAGGGAAATCATTTTCACATCATTTTTTAAAAAAAATTTACACCTTTTCTTGTCTTGCAGTGTATTTTTATGTATAATTTTTTTCACTAAAAGACTAGGAAGGACGAGCAATTATTAAAAAAAAAAAAAAGAGTGTGAAAATCATTACCTCTAATTGAATCCTGTTTAGTATTTTTGTCTTTCTGGCCCACTCATTCGGCGAAGATTTTGATGATTTTTTTTCTTCAAGATGAGCATTCAATTGCCAAAGTACAAATTGCAACTATATATAGCTATAAAAGAACAAAAATATTTTAATTACATCAAATGGAAGATAAAATTCACAACCATATTAAATCAGCTGATAGCCCATTAAAGGAACAAAAAATAAGCAAATAAGAAAGACCCGTTTTGCCTCAACAATCTTGTGCCATTACGTTTTTATCTACATAAAATAAATCGACTTTTTCTATTTTGCATCGATTTTTGTATATTATTAGTTTGTCTCGACGAGAGAAATCTAAAACGTAAGAATTTATGATCAAAATCTTTTAAAAAAATCACTAAAAAAATATCCAAAAACAAACAGACTTTTTGGTTTTTTTTTAAATAAAAAATTTAGTTTGGTTAATAATTTTAGATTTTTTGGATTCCTCACGTTGAGACGATAATAATCCACAAAACATTATTGCAAAAATAAAAATGTAATTCCGACTTATGTATTAAGCCGAAAACACCACTAAGGGCCCATTTGGGAGCCTTTTTTATTTTTTATTTTTTGGATTGTGTATTATGGCTTTTTGTGCATAATAGATTTTGCAACAGAATAGTGTTTGAGAGTATAATCACCAAAATAGATTATGAATTGATTTATATTACAATAATGCCCTTGGTTATTTATTAAGTTATCCTAATATGCGTAAGAATTAACTTTTGATATTCATAATTGTTTTTAGATATTACTATTAATTGAAATATCATTTCGAATAGATTTTACAATATCGTTTAAAATACTTTGATTAATTAAAATATCACTTGCAATATTATTTATTAAAATATTCTTTGTAATATTATTAATGAAATTGTTCCGAATTGATTTTCCAATATCGTTTCGAATAGTTTTTGCAATTATTAATTAAAAATTTATTAAAAAAAATATATCGAATAAGGACAATGGGTAATAAGGCCATTTCATCAGAAGGGAAAATCGATAATGCAAAATGAGAAGCCAAAAATATCTCCAATGCTGATTATCAAATTATGTTTCAATTGTATAGTTTTGAGATAATGCATTCTCATATGGGGCTTTCATACACCTAAAATATGAAATCACATAATGCATAATGCGACTCCCAAATAGAGGAAAAAAATAACCTCATCAAGAAGAACAAATAATTAAAGTCTTTCTTTTTGGCAAGGATTGAATCCCTGGCAATCGTTAAGTGGCCATTAAAGTTTTTTTTTTTTTTGAAATGATCATCTGTATTAAGAAACCATTAACGATCTTTACAAATAACTTCAAGTAAGTTGGGCGGAATACAACCCGAATTTGTCAAAACTTGCCTACGCAAACAACTATCTGCAATCCAATGAGCTACTTTGTTTTTCTCTCTACAACACCAAATAAAAGACCACTTACTGGAGTTTGCCCAAAACTTGATATCTTAGTGGCCATTAAAGATTGAATCCCCTGGCAAGGATCGAATTTGTCGTTTAGAACATACCCAACGGCTCAATTTAATGAATAGCCCCTAGACGGAAGAGGATCAACTTCGAGTTGTTATAGTAGGGCCCGTTTGGGAGCAGACAGAAGAGGATCATGTTCGAGTTGTTATGATAGGGTCCGTTTTTGGATTTTATACTTTGATGTGTAAGTTATTGATTTTGGATTGTGGTCAGAATAGATTATGAATCCGGTAGAATGTTTGAGAAACATATGCATAATAAATTTTGTAACAACGTAGTATTTGGGAGGATATTGCTCAAAATAAGATTATGAATTGATTTTTGGGGCAGTTAATTCACCATCCCATACAAATAAGATCCTTAGGATCCCATCCCATGGAATTTGAATGTTTATGATATCATCTTGAGATTTAAATAATTCCAAGAAAGCCCTTTCTTTTTGTTTTTCCCTTTTTTAATTTATATGACATTATTAACGGAATTTGAAAATTCCAGTAGACCTCAACAGCATCCCACAAAACTGTCCACAAATTAATGCTTTTAACATCCCACTAAATTCGGGCAATTTTAAAAACCGTTCATAATAGAGGTCGGTTAAGGTGTATTAGGAAAGGTTTGCCATACCAAATCACAACCCAACTTCCTTCACATTCGGTGAGAGAACACGCAGGACCAAAACCATCCCAACCTGACCGATTTCCTAATTTTTCGGTGAACCAAAACCCATCCCCATATCGTCCTGCTTCCATATTCTTCGGTGGAAACCAATCCCAGAATTTTCGGTGAACCCAAACCCAAACCCTTCCCGATCCATCCCAAATCCCAGAAATTTTGGTGAAACCCCACCCACTTCCCAAATCATCCTATCCCATCATCTTCGTTTGGAACCAAAACCCTACCCGAACCATCCCAAAATCCCTGATTTTTCGGTCCCAAACCATCCCACTCCCCAAATCGACCCAACACATCCCACCCTTTTCGGAATTAAAGCATTCCACAATCCCATTTTTCCGATTTTGCGGAAAACTCTTGCTGCGAAGAACAGACACACCGAAAATTTTCTACTCGACATTAACAAACGGTGACGAAGGCTAGCCAATCGACGAGAAGAAGGCCCAGTCATGGCTCGTAAGTTTTCTACTCGACATTAACAGTAGACAATGTTTTGGTTGGAGTAATGAATAGACTGTTTTTCCTGAGGCTTTTGCATGTTTTTTACAGTGATTTCCATGGAATTTAGAGAGTACACATGTGTTTAATCATGGCTTGTAAAGTATATTTAAGAATCGAAGATGTTTATGGGGGTTAAGTTTTGCATGCCTTTGGTTTTGTTTTTAATCATGGGCATGGAATTTAGGAGTTCTGAAAATTTAGAGGTTTTGTTTTTTATAGCCATGGTTTGAGTTATGCATTCTTGATGGTTTGTGTAAGGTGAATCTGTGAACCACAAACATGGTTTGTTTACATGGATTTGATGAACCAAATTGATTATCATGTATTACATGCATTTTCCTTGATTTTGGAGTGTGAAGATGTTGTTAAACATGGATAATTTTAAAAATTGTGTTTCTAATGATGCCAAATGAAAATCGAGGACTAATAATCCACCGTTCTGGTTTGCAAATCTTATGGTAGAGCGGACGATGCACGGAAAAACTGTGGACCAATGCTTCGCAATTCTTTAACAAAAATTATATGGTTTATGACTTTGTCATATTTGATGTTCAAAGTATAGTTCGTCCATAAATTTAACTAGAGATTTAGATTTTTAAAAAATGGGTGATTGGTTTTCCATTTAATGGATAACATAATAGGTGCTCTAGGATATTGTTGTTGTCATAAAATAAGCTAAGCATGGGGGGTTTTGGTGATTTTTAATGGTTTTTTGATATTCCATAGTTAGACATGTTTATTAATGGTTTTTTGATATTCCATAGTTTTTAGATTTCCATTTCCATGGTTTAATGAACAGCTGGTCTAATTAAGTGATATACCATGATTAATATGAACATGCCATATATAGGGTATGTTGTTTTTTGAGGGGTTTCAATATATTTAAATATGGTGGGTCAGTGTTGCATGGACAACATTGTATTATGTATAATTTGTATATGGATTTTTGATTCTGCATGAGTTAGTGTACAGATATTTGACATGGTTTATTGGTTTGCCGGGGTTTAATAATATGAAATTATGGTTTCCACATTTTTTGCAGGTACTAAAAACACAGACGGAAAAACTAGTGCAAAGCTTAAAATAGTAGAAAGCTTAAAAACTGGTTTCCTCGTTCGATACAATACTTTCGCAAAACATCCCGAAATTATACAACACCACCTTCAAACTTCTGTCCCACCCCTTCAATTTTATATGCCCAATCAGCCGACTTCAAAACCTTCTTCTTGTGATTTACAAAAGATGGGGTTACCATGAAGCCGTCATCCACATTTTCTGTCATAGTCCTTTTCTTCAATTGTGACATCTAACCGCATGGTCGTTCCGAATTAGAATTTGGTTCAGCCATTGTAAAATCCAACGCCCCATCCTCCACGATGACTTCAATATCGTTCATTGACGCAGCCTGTGCAAGTTCAAACAATTGCTTCAAATCGTCGTCGTCATCCAATAACAAAGGCTCATTGTCGATCAGTGAGTAACTCAAAATTAAAGATTCGGGATCCAACCCCGACCACCTCGTACAGATCTTCTCCAAAACCGCTCCGAAATCCATTCCAACCTTAATAAGGATGGGACAGATCTTGTCACCATACTTGCATAATGCATACCAATATGAAACCATCATCCATTGCTAAGTAACAAACTGCATAAATCATAGAAAAACGAACAAAGAACATTAGATTTAAAAAATAAACAAGTTGTTCAGGTAAATAGACAAACATGGTGAATTGAATTGCCATGACATATAACTCAGTACAAGTCAACCACGTTGACTGTCATGATTAAACCGTTCCAACACATAACTCAGAACAAGTGTTATCCTGTAGTGCAAATCCATTTCAATGGTGAAATGGGATGCCATAATTAATTAAAGGAAAAAATTGTTTCCCATGTTTGCATCTTCACGTATAACAAGTGGATTGCTATATACATCCTAATGTGTAAGTTTGAACACATACATTGAAGTGGGTTTGATGATGGAAAACTATCAAATAGATTTGATCTATAATTGTTACACAACACGGGAACCCCAAAAATGAATACGTAGACTACCTTGTAGACACCCCGAAGTTGCTTGACGAATTGCTTGATGAATTTAATGCTTCAAACCTCTTTGCTACCCACACAATGCCGTCTATGACAATGTATTATAGATGTTAGAATGTAAATCATGAGCAGGGACGTTGGTATAACAATTGTATAGGACTATACATTTTGAATTTCAAAAACACCTTAAGTTATGGAAAGGAGATCAAATGTATTGAAAAATTCCGAATGGGATGATAATGGATATTCATCCTCGTTGATTTGATTGCCCGGATTAATAGCACTTCTAATTGCCCCATTAATGCCCACTAAATTAGGAGCAAGAGATTTGCAGTATCCCAATTTACAATTGCATAATATTCTAATATTATATAATCACTAATAAAATACATAATAGGGGCATAATAGTCCCAATTCAAAACTCAGGATTGAATCATAAAGATTCAAAAGCTATAGGGTTGCATCCTAAGGGTGTTATTGAAAGAGGGTGGCTAATTAAATTTCTCTTGATTTTTTTTACCATGTTGCTCTTAGTTATTTAGTATTTACTATGGACCTATGGTATCCTAATACGTGTATGAATTTACTCTTTAATATTCATAATTATTTCTAGATATTATTAATTAAATATCATTTCGAATAAGATTTGGCAATATGTTTTAAATATTATTAATTAAAATATCGCTTTCAATACTATTAATTCAAATATTATAAAATATCGTTGCAATATTATTAATAAAAATATTTCGAATAGATTTTGCAATACATAAATTTTACAATTATTAGTTAAAATATCGTTTGCAACATCGTTAATTAAAATTATTAAAATATCATTTGCAATATATAGATTTTTCAATTATTAATTCAAATATTATTAATTAAAATATCAAATAAGGGTAGGGGTAATATGGTCATTTTACCTAAAGGTAAAGTTAGAATGCAAAATGAGAATCTATAAGTACATTCATGACCGATTAACAAATTGTGTCTCCATTGTGTGGTTTTCAATATCAGACTCCCAAACAGACAAAAGGGGAAACCATACTTTGTAAAAATCGTGCAACTTTTTGTTAAAGAAATGTAGTAGTTCCGTACATACTTTGTAAGATCTGTATCAACTTGGACTTTTACGAAAAATCGTGCAATTTTGAGATTAATAAAAAAATATACTCCCTCCGTCCCCATTGTATAGTCCCGATTGACACTTTTTGTTGTCCAAAAAATATTGCCCCACTTTAAAACTAAATGGGTAATCGTTAAGGTACTTCCTCTTTTACCCTTATATTTTGAAATTAAAAATAATTAAAAAGTAAGAAAATGTAAGGATTGAAGCGTAAAACGAGAAAAACTTGTTTTCGAAAGTACAATGATTATGCCCCTTATTATTGGAATCTCAAAAAAAGACTATAAAATGGAGAGAGAGGGAGTACTTCCGTTTATATGTTATGAATTACTTTACACGATGGTAAAGATTTCAACAAGTACTTTAATTTAAATAAAAATAAAAAACTCATGTCGGTAGTACTTTATTTTTCAACAAGATTAAAAAATTGAACGATGACAAAAGGGAGGTGAAACCAATAACGCCAATAATGAAGACTAATTACAGAACCTCCACATTTTTCATGTGAAAGAGAGAGGACCGTCCAAATGAATACAAAAGTCTTTCCCCCATTCCAACTCACCTTTGTCTGTAGAATGTGAAACAGCCTCATTTCCTTTTCAATCTTTTCAAGAACCTGGAAACATAAACTGCAACCATCCACTATTTGCTCACATTTTCTGGTAAATCTCTCGATCTATGACTCATTTTAAGTTCAGAGTATTAATCTTCCATATATGAATTCGGAGTAGTGTGTTGTCAAAATTTAATTGGGTGATTCATGAGAAAAGCCCAAGTGGTGTCCCAAAGTATAATTGATTGCTCTCCCCATTGTTGTTTATCACTTTTCTATTGTTGTGTAGTAGTACTATATTCAATTAATTAGTATTTATAGTACCATATAGGAGTATTAGGTAAGAGTAAACTCAAGTGGGTGGGTTGATCCACTTATCTCTCAGTGGGACTTATCGTTCTAAGGTCGCATGATTGATTTTCCTCGGCAACGATTTATCCTTAGGCCACCTCATCTCATGCAAGCAGGCAGAAAGGACCCTGGAAGGGACATCGATTTATCCTTAGGTCGCCTCACCTCATGCAAGCGCGCAGAAAGGACCGTGACAGGGACATAAGAAATTAATCCGGTTCATCAGGACACTCTTCATTACCCCAAAAAAGTTAAAATTAGTTGGAATCTAGACTAAATTGCTGCAAATTATATGTTATAACAATGACCAAAAGTTTGGAAAAGTTCACTAAAAAGGAAAAAAAAAAGTAAAAAATAAAATAAAATTACCAGATTATTTTTTACTATTTTCCATAAAAATTCAAAGTTTTTAAAATAGTATTTTTTGTTCTCTCATCAATCAAAAAGTCAAATCTTTGGACCAAAAACTAAAGCAAATTCACTAATAACAAAAATAAAGGATAAAACTATGTGCACGGATATGCATGTCACAGATGGCCTTACACAAAGATTCGATCCCTTCACTAATTTTATATTTTTTCAATAAACTTTTTAAAAATCAACTCAACTGGATAATCTATCGGATTTCACATTTTAAGTTAAGAGTTTGAGGGTCAGTTGGCACAGATCATTTTATTTTTTTCCTACAAAATTAGGTATTGGTGTAATTTGATATTATACTTTTCGTAAATGGGCTTCACTACAAGCTTGTCTGCACAAAAAGATGGTGTGAGAAAGTTGCACTCTGAAATATAAAATGACAAATATCCGTCTAAGTGAATGTAGAGTAATTTTATTAGAAAAAAGTATCATAAATTTATGAGGTCTAATTAAAAATATGTAAGGATATTAAAGTAATTCTACAAAATCGAGTGGGGGCCATGGCCCCATGAGACCCTATGTCAGTCCATCTCTACTCACAAGGTCATCGGTGCAAGGCATATTGGTATCCATAGTTGCGTTTGAAATTAAATCTTTTACAAAGAAAGTTAAGTCGGTCAATAACTTTTGCTTACGCTTTAGTGTTAGTATCTTTTTACTCCTTTATTGTTGGTGAGTGACAATCATGTGGACCTAACAATCACCAATTACTTGTAACTTGGTGAGCCATTCACGTAAGTGGAGCTGAGTTGACTCACATTGATCGATCTGGACAAAAATAACATCAGCCCTAATCTACATTTTCTTCTAAATTGCATCATCAGTCAAGATTTAACTGTTTTTTTCCCTCTCTTTTTTACAGTACTCCAATAAAAAGGAAAAGGAGGAGGAGAGGTTTTTCATTGCAATACTGAGACTCGAACCTGCACATCACTTCCTACATCAACCGTTGATCATGGTTGGAAACACCACGTGAAAATGCCATGGTAGAGCTCTCAATTACGCGGCTTAAATTGTCATCATTCGAAGAAAAAAAAAAAAAAACTTTTTCACCCATTGAAAACTCAAGAAAATTTCATTGTATTCTGTAATTTGTTATGGTACCTTGTGGAACTCATTTAAGACAATGGATTCTGAAATTATGCGGAAGCGTTCAATTTACTCCTAGAGGGGGGTGAATAGGAGTTATGATAAAATTACCAGTTTTTTTAAAGTTGAATAACCGATTAAAAAATTATTAAATAATAAACTGGTTATTTGTCTTGATTAATACAAATTAACCAAACCACAAGTAGTGCTGTGAAAATAAAGAGGAGACAATAAACGCACGATTTACGTGGAAAAACTTAGGGTCCTAAATAACCCTAAGCCAAAACCACGGCCTAACACTACTGCTTTATTCTATTAATCAAAAAGAAGTACAGATTGCGAAATAGTAAAATCTTACCCCAAGCCTTTACCTATACTCGCCAATCTCCGATGCTCCCAGAGCTTCTTCAAGATTCAATAGATGAACCACGGACTTCACGCCCGATCTCCGGATTCAACCGGCTCCGAATCAATCTCCAAAAGATTCGGCCACAGCAGTATACGGCAGCACGAAACACGAACACCAAATGATATGATATGAAAAGTGTTTTCTTAAAAAAAAAAAAAAACTAAAAGCACAATAAAAATATATATAGTCTCTCTCGATATTTCCCGTAAAAAAATGTGCTTCAAAATACTAATGCACAATAATATAGTCTCTCGGTTTTCTTCTTTACGGAAAAAATGTGCATCAGTAATCAAGGTGATGATCCCCTATATATAGGCAAACAAACTGCCTATACATGTGCCCCTAAAAAAAAATCTCTACGTGAACCTTTCCAAAAGATTAAAAAATAATAATAATAAGAATCTTCTAATGAAACACATATGGAAAGAGATATAGAAAAATTGTTTCTCACGTTTCTTTTCTGTAAAAAATATATATGAGTACAACTTGTCAAAGTTGTCCTCCCTTATATGGGCATGAGAAGTGCCGCCCTCCAAAAAGATATCACTGTGATACTTTCCAAAACAAAACAAATTGATGGTATCTTTCAATGGCAAGTGTACTAAAATTTTGGCAAGTGGAAATGTCTATACATGTGAATGATAAACAAAATCTTTGATTTATTTTCCATAAAAAAACAAATGTGCATCAGACTAATTAAGGATAGTATATATAGGCAAGATGGACGCCTATCATGAGGTTCCAAAAAAAAATCTCTTTTATCCTCTCCAAAAATAAAAAATAAAATATTTGAATGACACACATGGAAAACAAAATTTTCAGCATATTAAAAGAAAATAGTTTGTTTGATATAAATATATATATATATATGGAAAATAAAATTTTCGGAGAGTTTTGTGAAAAGAAAAATGCATATATAAATGTAATCTCCGCATCTACGGTAAATGAATTTTTGGAGAATCTTGAAAATAATATGCATGACGTGTTGTGCAATGCTTTTACCTTGCAACGGTCAATTTGGCGTAGATAATGGGAGGAGTATCGAGCGAGCAACTACCCCCTAAAAAAAATCTACCCATTACAATTTAAAACAAATATATGAATGATGGTTTTTGTACAACCCCGGAAAGTGCCAAAATATCTAACAATCTCCCCCTTTGGCATTTCCGGGACAAAAACCAACTGCACTAAAACAAATCGAAAATTACAACTGAAGGAAACAAACACTAGCCTAAACTAGGTCTATCCAATGAAACTTGAGTTGATTTTTCAATACCTGCAAAGACAGCTCAACAAAAACTATGCGACCAAGGATATGTTACAAAGAATAGAATGGGTCAGCATATATAATAAAATCTTCCCTTATAAATATCTCCCCAAAGAAACAGTAGTACTTGAAAATTCTCCCCCTTTTTGTCACGGAAAAACAAAGGAATTGACGGTTCTAAGGTGAGACACATGCAACTAGAAAGCATGCGAGAGACTTATACGATATGCAAAAACAAGAATGACATAGGCAATATGGCTATAAGAGAAATGCAACGAATGAAATTTAAGACCATAATGACCAAAGATACCCATTTTTTTAATAAAACAAAGTGGCAAGGCAACATATAATCCGAAGAACAAGTATTCAAAGATGAGGCTCAGACAATAGGACAAAATTCAAGAGTGCATGAACAAATTTGTATTAAACCAATTCAATGAGAGAATTCGAAGATAGAGTGTAACACACAAGATGAATCTATGACAAAGTGAGTGTGTGACACGTCATAAGAAAGTAAGATCACTTATCCAAATAGTCGTCAATTCTCATGTACCATTGGACCGTCAAGCACTCTCCCCCTAACGAAGTCAAACTGAGCACCCATCGATACTAAAGATGTCCCAAAAATATATATATAAACTCCCCCTCAACTAAGGAACAATTTTTTTTTTTTATATATAGTATTCTCTTTTACCCCACTACCGTTTGACGCGAACGCTCGGACTGGATAGAGCCGAATCGATCCGGTTACTAGGCAAGTGGTCCAATACAATGTCTTCACAAGATCTATCCACCTTTTTACGCGAACATTTGGACTGGATAGAGCCGAATGATCCGGTTACTCAGTGAATGTCCGGATAGACATTTTATCTCAACCACAACAAATGTATTTTCTTTTTCTTTTCCTCCTTTTTTTTTTTTGTATATTTTTATTTTATTTTGCATAGCATGACATACAAAACTTTGTATCCAACAATGATGCCAAAATAGTCAATCGCCTAGGGAAAAGACAAGACACATCCAGGTGCATGAGAATCAACTTTCTTCTTTAAATAATCTCTCTAACCCAGACGTGTAAAAGGTGGCGATCATAGAGTCATAAAACATGCTACACCAAATGTCCGAATGCATCTCATGAGTGGAGTTAATAAGAACAGTGCATGCATGCCCAAAGAAGTACATCTACGTGAGTCTCATTAATGACTACTCATCCTTAAAAAAATATGCTAAGCCCCTTTTTTATTATGTTTATTTTTTTTATATTTGGAGCAAAAATAAAAGCATCAACATGCAAGATCATGAACCTAAAACTTGCATATACCAAAATAAATAAAATAAAATGAAAGGTTTTTTTTTTAAAAAAAAAAAATAACTAGAAAGACATGTTCACAAGTGTATATATATAAAAAAACATACTAGGATGACAGGCAACACCAAACTTAATCAAACGACGTCGACTCTCTTCCAAATTTGTTTTCTTATAGTGTTCGCACGTGAGAAGTGACCATGTGTGGTTGGTGTTTCACCAAATTTATCAGTCTCTCCATTATTTTTAGCCAAAGTTGACAAATTCTTAATTTCCTCGATGAGGTGAGAAGTTTGAATTGCCAACTGACCCAATTTCTTTTGAAAATTCTCATTTTTATTATTTTTGGGAGACCGTCGCACAACTTGAGGTCTCCCCACATTGGGTTGACCATACCGATCACTTTTATTAACAGGGGATACAAATAAATTCCCCGTTGTTCTCTGATTGTCTTTTCTAAGATCATAACAAAAAGGTCGAATGTGACCTTGGACACCACAGTAGTGGCAAATCATAGGATTAAACTTTTGAAATTGATTACTATTGGAAATCTTGTTAGTGATGGTTGGAGATTTAGTAGATGGTTCGGGTTTATCGCTCATCGCCTCATTTTTAGAAGTTTCAGATTTCACAAACTTGATTTCTCTCTTTGCGAACTCATTAGCCTTAGGAGTCAGTGAAGGTGGATCAACGAACCCTAAGCCGCTTCTATTTCTAAAAGTACGTGTCATCTCGGCAATACGGGTTGCGCCACACTCATTACGCTTTATAGTCTCAGTGGCCTCCCTAAGGTCATGCTCTAATTCAAGAATCCTATCCTTAGACCCTTCAAGGGATTTTAAGGCATCCATACGCTCTCTCTCAATTTTGGCAAACTTATCAGCCAGATTAGCGCTATAGGTTTTTAATTTTTCAAGCTCAATGTCCCTAGATTCGATGTCCTCGTTAAGTTTGTTCCTCTCACCACTAACTCTTTCGATGACACTCATGAGTTCCTTCTTTTTCTTTTCTAATTTGACAGCCTTGTTAAACAATTGATCATAGGCCTCATGAATAGAATCTATATCATCTTCACTATTTTCACAATCTTCGTCAGTCGAAACATATTTACTATCATCGCTAATAGTTGTAGAAAGATCAACTGTTTTAGGGGATGTGGGAGAGTTAATGTTGGCAACAAGCACAGAATATCTAGAGGGTTCAAAACCTCCATCACTACCTTCATCACTATCATCATCCCACGAAGCCTTGTACCCTTTGGCTTCTTTCTTTTTAAGAGTGTTTGCACACTCTACTTGAATATGCCCAAAACCATGACACTCATGACATTGTATACCTAGGGGTTTCTTGGATTTATCTATAAAAGATTTCTTTTCATTATCCCTATAATTATAATTTTTACCCCTACTAGTTGAAGACGGAAAATTTTCAGATTTACGGAACTTGACAAATTTTTTGAATTTTTTAACGAAAGAGGCAAGCTCCTCTTCATCAAGATCATCGTCACTCTCTTGTGTCACAGAGGATTCTTCTTTAGAAGTTTTAAAAGCTATGCTTTTATTAGGCTTTAATGCAGGTTTCTTCGAAAGATGATTCAATTCAAATGTTTGAAGTTTACCAACAAGTTCTTCAAAAAGAATGTCATCAACTTTATCACTCTCTTCGATAGCAACTACCTTAGCCCTAAATCTCTCGGGAAGGGACCTAAGCACTTTTCGACAAACTTTGAGATTTGGGATTGGTTCTCCTAAAGCATGGAAGGAATTAACGATGTCACTTAATTTAGTGATAAAACAATCAAAATTTTCATCTTCCTGCATTCTCAAATCCTCAAAACGTGTCGTAAGCATTTGGAGTTTCGAAGTTTTAACAGTTTTAGTGCCCTCGTGGGTGACTTGGAGAATATCCCAAGCCTCTTTCGCAGTGGTGCATGCAGAAATACGACTAAACTCAGTTTTACTTAAAGCACCATAGATGGCTCCTAAGGCCTTGGAGTTTGCCTCAAAACTCTCATTGTCAGCAGAAATCCACTCAGTGTCCTCCTTTAGCCTCATTTTTTTAGTTGTAGCATCTTCTATGGTTGGGGCCTCATAGCCGTACCTAACAGATCTCCAAACCCTAACTCCTAGGGAACTCAAATGTGTGGTCATACGGGCTTTCCAATACGGATAATCGTTACCGTCGAAAAAGGGTGGCCTCGAGTTTGAGGCACCCTCTCGTGGCGCGTTCATGTCCATTTATACCCAGAAATAAACTCAGGTGGTTAAACCTAAACAGAGCAACCGAGCTCTGATACCAATTGAAATTATGCGGAAGCGTTCAATTTACTCCTAGAGGGGGGTGAATAGGAGTTATGATAAAATTACCAGTTTTTTTAAAGTTGAATAACCGATTAAAAAATTATTAAATAATAAACTGGTTATTTGTCTTGATTAATACAAATTAACCAAACCACAAGTAGTGCTGTGAAAATAAAGAGGAGACAATAAACGCACGATTTACGTGGAAAAACTTAGGGTCCTAAATAACCCTAAGCCAAAACCACGGCCTAACACTACTGCTTTATTCTATTAATCAAAAAGAAGTACAGATTGCGAAATAGTAAAATCTTACCCCAAGCCTTTACCTATACTCGCCAATCTCCGATGCTCCCAGAGCTTCTTCAAGATTCAATAGATGAACCACGGACTTCACGCCCGATCTCCGGATTCAACCGGCTCCGAATCAATCTCCAAAAGATTCGGCCACAGCAGTATACGGCAGCACGAAACACGAACACCAAATGATATGATATGAAAAGTGTTTTCTTAAAAAAAAAAAAAAACTAAAAGCACAATAAAAATATATATAGTCTCTCTCGATATTTCCCGTAAAAAAATGTGCTTCAAAATACTAATGCACAATAATATAGTCTCTCGGTTTTCTTCTTTACGGAAAAAATGTGCATCAGTAATCAAGGTGATGATCCCCTATATATAGGCAAACAAACAGCCTATACATGTGCCCCTAAAAAAAAATCTCTACGTGAACCTTTCCAAAAGATTAAAAAATAATAATAATAAGAATCTTCTAATGAAACACATATGGAAAGAGATATAGAAAAATTGTTTCTCACGTTTCTTTTCTGTAAAAAATATATATGAGTACAACTTGTCAAAGTTGTCCTCCCTTATATGGGCATGAGAAGTGCCGCCCTCCAAAAAGATATCACTGTGATACTTTCCAAAACAAAACAAATTGATGGTATCTTTCAATGGCAAGTGTACTAAAATTTTGGCAAGTGGAAATGTCTATACATGTGAATGATAAACAAAATCTTTGATTTATTTTCCATAAAAAAACAAATGTGCATCAGACTAATTAAGGATAGTATATATAGGCAAGATGGACGCCTATCATGAGGTTCCAAAAAAAAATCTCTTTTATCCTCTCCAAAAATAAAAAATAAAATATTTGAATGACACACATGGAAAACAAAATTTTCAGCATATTAAAAGAAAATAGTTTGTTTGATATAAATATATATATATATGGAAAATAAAATTTTCGGAGAGTTTTGTGAAAAGAAAAATGCATATATAAATGTAATCTCCGCATCTACGGTAAATGAATTTTTGGAGAATCTTGAAAATAATATGCATGACGTGTTGTGCAATGCTTTTACCTTGCAACGGTCAATTTGGCGTAGATAATGGGAGGAGTATCGAGCGAGCAACTACCCCCTAAAAAAAATCTACCCATTACAATTTAAAACAAATATATGAATGATGGTTTTTGTACAACCCCGGAAAGTGCCAAAATATCTAACAGATTCCACAATTTTAAAAACCAACCACAAGGAATTTGACACATACGAGGAATGAGCAATTTTGGACTCCTAAAAGCAACCAATAATTTTGGCTGCTGGGGACATAAAATTTGGCCTCATTCCAGTACCCTACACTACATGTCACAAGAACAGGCCCGACTCTCCGGCCCCCCCCGTAAGAGTGTGACCCTTCAAAATCCTCATGTCTTCTGTCAATACATAATGGTAATAGTGATAGATACATGGACCAACCCCTTTATGTCCTTGTCAATTTTCTGGGTATGCATTACTGGGGACAAGGTGGTCCTTATAAAGTTGTTTCAAGATTGCATATATATGGAGTACTGTTCTATCCGATATAGGAGTACCACTTTGTAGGTCACTGAAGATGGGCATGTGTCACATGACTATCTGACCGTTCATAAGTAGTGCAGCAGTATCTGACAGTTCTTCTATGGAAATGAAAGCTGAGAGTGGACACCCCCTCCGAGGAATCTAATTCGGAGTTGCTATTCGGGTTTCAGATTTGCCCCTGAGGAACTAAACTTGAATGACTCGTGTCTCATTTTGGGTAAGGTTTTAAATATTAGTTCGTCGCCACCATAATTTCTTAGGTTAGGGAGCTTGGTTCAAGGAGAGAAGGGTTTTATGGCACCCCTCTCGCCCGACCAAGAGTCGGTCTCTACTAGCTCTGACATTGTAATCCCATTAATGGAGACAAAATGGACTCCAGCAAGGCCTAAGTCCTGCATGACATTCTAATCAAGGGCAAGTATATATTGGTTAAACCGAAAGGCCAATTTCAACCACTGACGAGATTAAAAGTTAGCATTTCTTTGGCCTAACTCAATTTTTTTTGTTTTTTTTGGAGAAATAAATAGAAAATTGCATTAAACACCAACTAAAACAAACAAAACAACAACAAAAACCCGCAAAAATACAAGAAAAAAACCGAAAAAATACAGAAAAAAAGAAGGAAAAAATACAGGAAAATGAAATCGCCGCCTTGCATGCGTCATCGGAAGTCACCGGTCGTCGTCTTCGCGCCCACCGGAGTGTTGGAAGCCGCCACTCGCCGTCGATGGTTGAGATCCAGATCGCGAACCCCGGATCTAGCCCCCACGGGCCCAAAAATCGGGTGCGGTCACCCACACCGGACCGGAGAGGAATGGATTTGGCATGGGGGGTCTCCGGTCACCCAAAAAGGTGTTCAGAGGAGGAGAAGGAGGAGGAAGAAGGTGGAAGGGGTGTGGAGGGGGAGGGGGAGGGGCAACGGCCATGGGAGGCTTCACCCTCTCCTCACTTTCCCTCTCTAAACTCTCTCTCGCCTTTTTTTTAAGCTTGGCCTAACTCAATTGAATGGACATATTTTTACTTTTTTGTAAAACTTTTGTTAGTTTTGAGTTAATTTTTTATTTATTTACATTTTATAATAACCTTCTTAAGTACTATACGAAATGTACTAAATGATTGACCATATATCATACGAGTAACTTAAAATTTCTCCATTCAAAAGTGTTGCGCTGCGTGGTTTAAAGGTACGTTAACATACTCGTAAGCACCATGTACTCCCATGCATTTGATTGGATTCAAACCTCTTTAATTACAATTAACAATACTAACTTTCGCCCCTCAAAAAAAAAAAAAAAAGTTAACACTTGTTTGGCTTGACTTAATTTAATTGGCTTAGTTCGTCTTTTTAATTAGAATTTTGTTAGTTCAGGCTTAATTTTATTTATTATTTTTGAATTGGCCACCCGAAAGAATTCAAAAAAAAAAAAAAATTAAGATTAAAAAACAGGGAGAATGTTTTTAAAAGAAAAATAAACAAAAACAGACTGATGCAGGTTCTTTCTCTAGCTAGTCTCTAACAACTTGGCATAGAATATCCTTAATACTCCTACTTAATAGTATGTTTTTAAAGACCCATTCCATTAACCTTTGACTTTTTGTTTTTTAATTAATAAATGATTATCTTTTATGAGGTCGCATATTCGAAATTTAGGGAGACCAAAAAATTTAAATATTGGGGTCACTATAAACTTTAGGATCCTAGTCTCCCAGAATTATTTGAGTGAGCAAATTAGTCTGGACATTTGTTAATTTAAAAAAAAAAAAAAAAAAACCCCATCTACCTTATTTAACTCCACCATGAATAAACCTATCTCTTCAATCTGCAAAAAAGACAAGTTCCCCTCTTCTATGGCAATATCTTATCGATCGTTTCCAAAAATAATGATGTTATAAGGACGAGGCTGCGACGTCACTGTACGACATTTTCTACTAATTTGTTGCTTAATGAATGCCAATCCCATGTTCCGGTGTTAGATTTGCGTCACGGTTTCACTTCAATCTCAACTGTTTATTTTGTACAGTACCTCTCAATATTGTGCAAGTCGCCTACATCGCAAATTAAATATATAGTAGATCGGACAAAAAATGGATGCCTCTCAATATTGTGCGAGGAATTAGCCAAAAAAAAAAAGACCGTAAAGCCTCAGTTCCAGCGAGGAATCAGCAAAAAAAATGACCGGGAAAGGCTATAGACGAAGGGACCTTTAACAACATGTTTTAAACAACATTGTACGGTTTCGGATCATCAAAATATGATCGGGTGACGGGAGGTCTGCACCGTAGCAAAGTAAGAGATCTACGTAATTATATATATAGAGCCGGTTTCCCTCACACAACATTTAACACACTAAATGTAAACCACCTATTTCAAAGTTCCATGCAAATGATTCGAGCCATTCGATTTGTTTAAAACATGTTTTTAAGAGTTTTCGTAAATAATGAGCTCATTCGGATATCGATAAGAGCTTGATCAGTATTTGTTCCCAAAACTAACAGGATAAAAATTGAATGAATCGATCAAAAACCCGCAAATATTGGCAAAACTACAATTATTGTTAACCAAGGAAAATAAATTCATAGTAAAGACATGATATACTTAGACCAGAAAAATCCGTACTCGAAAAAATCAAAATATGTTATTCTCGAGCACGGGTTTTTTTTTTGGATAAAAGCCCTTACTGATATCCAAATGAATTGATTTTTACAGCTACTTTTGAAAACATATTTTAAGCAAATTGAATGGCTCTGATGATTATCGTGGGCCTCCAAATATTTTTCGTGTGAAATGTTATGTGAGGGGAACCGGCCCCTAGATGTATACATAAACATTGGAGCCCCACGCCGAAGTAATGAAATATTGAATTTGAAATGTTGTGTCCTATATATGTGACACAACTTTTGACAAAAAAATAATCGAAGCCCCACGCAAAAAGTTGGAGCCGTTCAATTTTTTTTAAAGCATAAGAGGTGAAAAATCAACTCATTTAGATGTCAAAAGGGCTTGATTGATTCGTTCAGTTTTTATCTTATCAAATTTGTGGACAAACATTGATCAAGCTCTTACCGATATCTGAATGGGTTGATTATTTGCGGGAACTACTCAAAAACATGTTATAAAAAAATTGAACGGCTCCGATCACTTGTTTGGGACTCCAAAATAGATGGATTACATTTTTTGTGTCAAAAGTTGTGTGAATGGAACCACCAGAAAGTGTAATAAAGACGAGTTTAAAAAAAAAAAAAAAAGTACAAGTTGGTTGGGGGTTTATATAAACTATAGTTCCAATAGGTGTAAAACACGAACCAAAGGGATATAGTACCGATCACTCATCACAGTAGAGCCAAAAGAAAAAATGAAGGCTGCTATGCCATTTCTTCTTCCTCTTCTTCTTTCTGCTGCTATTTTTATGCAAAGCTCCTCTTTGTTGGCTCTAGCCCTGCCCCTGGCATGTCTTTTCCTGCACCTTCTCAATAATACATGGCTAAAGCCTCAGAGGGTCCGATGGAACCTCCAAAAACAAGGTATCAAAGGGCCTCAACCCTCTCTTCTCTATGGGAATGCCCCTGAAATCCAGAGAATTCAGGCAGCCGCGAAGAAGAAGGCGGCGAACCACGTCGCCGAATTCATTGCCCATGACTACACTTCCACCCTCTTCCCTTACTTCGAACAATGGCGAAAAGAATACGGTATGTCGTTCCCACGATGCTTCGAATTTCGTCTCAATATTATATTTTGCACGTACTGTTAGATTTTTTTTTAGGATTCCAACATACAACCAATTGACTATTGATGGATTAGTCTCGGGATTAATATATTAACAAAATTTGAATGACTCAGGTGAGCGATGTGGAATAAATTCTTTAACGGGCAGAAAAGGACTAGAGCCTTGGGTTTACACCAAGCAAATTGCTTTTCTTCAAATTTTCTTTTTCTTTAAGTTTTCCTTGTTTATATGGAAATTGAATACAAAGTCGCGTGATTCCATTGAGAGTGCGACGTTTCGTTTTAAAACATAAGTGGATGAACTTTTTTACCCACTGCGGTTATATTCATGCATTAATTAATTACAATTTAAATTTTAAAAAGGGGTTTTAGTTACGTGAAGGTATGTGCATGATAAGGCCAACTCAGATGAATTCAAAATTTTTGTCAAGTAGGTATAGAAAATGACTAACATCATCTCTAACCATCTCCAAAGTTTGTATATGTATTTATATTTATTAAAATTATAGATCTTTGTATATTTTAAAATTTACACTTTCCAAAAGATAATGACAATAATTTAATTTGAAGCTAATTTTAGATATATTTCGTGAAAAATTCAAATGATAATATTTGAATTTGAAGGAATGTTGAAAAATTTTAGAGAGAAAGTGAGGGAACTGTGAGTTTTTTATTTTTATTTTTAATATAAGGATGCAAATGGAGATTTGTGGTTGAAGTGTGTATGAATTTAGTTCCAAATTTGAAGATTTAAAAATGGTACAATCTCTTAAAAAATTAATAACTAAAAATCAAGAAAATAAAGAAATAATGGATTGATGAAAACAACATGTAAATTTCAAATTACCCAAAAAAAAAAATTAAACGAAGAATTTGTAAATTTTCGAAGGAAGAAAGCCAACTGAAAGGAGAAGTTTATATATAGGCAGAAACATTTAATTAAGCAGATTTTCTACTTGAAATTTTCTGAATGAGTTAGACCCTCCAAGAAAACTGCTACATCAAAATATAATTCTGGCTTAAATTGTTAAATCAAACAATCCACAGGAGACATCAACAACAGTGCATTAAAGTCCCACCATATACATAAGAGTTTTTGTGCGGTTTTTATTTAACAATTTAAGCCAAAACACTTTTATAATAAAATTCATATGCAGACGATGGGCTGAAAAGAGTTTTTTTTTTATAACCGGATGTGTGGGCTAGTTTGCGCATACCTTAACTAATTTCAGGGCCTTGGATGTAACGACCGGACATAACCCCGAGTTGCCCCAAGAGATTGTTAGCAAGGGGAATCAAACCTGAGATCTAAATCGGAGCAAAATCTTAAAGTTTCAATGCAAGACCACTTTGAGGATTAGACGGGTGAAAAGAGTTAACTGTAATACAGAGAAGAAAAACTGTTAACTATAATCAGATAATGATGTTGGCCGGCGGAAAAGATCCAGAAGACAATAATTGAAACATAATGTACAAAACTAGTGATTCGTCACTAGACATATAGGACAGAATATGTATATATCATGCATGTTCTATGGTGTTTTTGTCTGCACACCATAAAGCCAAACATGGATACTACAGTAATTGTTGGTGTAAACTTTAGGTTATAAATACCGGTTATGCGTAGTAGCTGAAGTATATAGCTTGTTACTCCGGCTTCGTTTGATAATAGCGAAAATTGGTGTGAACTGTAGATTTACTTGTCATTCTATGGAGAATCACGTCAAATCTCCCTGTCTTTGCGTTCTTATTTTCCGTTCTAGATCATCTTAAGTCGGTGTACATGTGTTTGTTGGTTTGCCGAATATCCGACATATTTATCTTACATATATTTATTTAATTTCACGGTATAGATAGGTGGGATCTGATAATGTTTAAGTTGAATTGATTTATTAGAGTAATTATTGAATTTGGTTGAACCAACTTTCTTTATGAGTCAAGTGGTTGAAGCTTATTTTTAAATCCCACAATTTGCAATCTCCAGCTACAGATTTCTTTTTCGTAATTAATTAGGCCAAGCTTATTTGGTGGGATTGAACGAACCTATTGATTTCAGACTTTTTTTTATAGACACCACTATAAAAATAAAAATAAAAAGTCTAAATTGGGTTACATGTGTTGAGAGCAGATCCGCTGTCCCAAACTCCCTGTCATGTCCATCCGGCAATCAACGGCTCAGATTCCATCTCACCCCAAACAAATCTGAGCCATCTGTGCTCATTTGCGAATCTGAGCCGTCGATTGCTCGAATAAACGGCACAAATGGACGAGACAGAGAGTTGGGACAGGAGTTTCGGTACAACAGATCCGCAATAACATGTGCTTATCACATGTTCTACGTATATTGTACTAGTTGATAAACAGTCACTAGGAGATAATCTAAGGATGGAAAATATCATCTACAGAATAGGGCCAGTCTTTGCCCCTAGTAGTATTATTTTCTGAATTTTGGTTGATTTGCTTTAAGTTGGTGAATTCAAAGAAGAGAAAATGTCTGAATCATCTTATCGGAAGCATTAGGGATATTTTTGGATTAATCAATTTATCTTGACGAGATGAAGCTAAAAAAAAAAGACGACTAAAAGCAACAACAAAAACGAAGCTTACTAAAGACGAAAAAGTTTGAAACAACTATCTTTAGTGTGATCTCAACTGAAAGTTTTATATACTTTAATCTGAATTTTCATCTTTTTCTAATTCATCCCGTCGAGTCAAACGATCTCCAAAAATTTTGGCAAAAAGCTAAACGATATTTCACTGAACATAAATAATACTGCTTTCGTCCCAAATTGTTGTTTACTTTAGGGAAACCATGCATTTTGCATGCAAAAAAAATGAGGTATCAGTATGAAATATTTCCTAAATGTTTTTACGCCAATTAAAATATTTGATTGAGAAGAAAAAAACTGATGCAATTTTTTTTACGAAAGATTGAAAATGTGAAGTTCCTTTTTTCGGAGGAGTAATAATGGGTAATAGGTTTGGACCCCATTTTGTTGGGACGAGGGGTCCCTGCTATGCATTTAGTGCATGGTACCATGTCATGCACTTCATCCGGATATCTGTTGCGAAAATGCATAGCTCGGATCAAATCCAATCCCATAAGAGAATATTAGTTCGATTTAATCCAAGTTGTGCATTTTTGCAATAGACAGCCGGACCCGGTGCCATGCACCTAATGCATAGTAGGCTCCCCAAATCCCTTTGTTCAGCCAGTCCAGTTTCTGACAAGCATCTTCATCGTCTGTTAACCTGCCGTTTGGGGCATGTCATGTCACTAGTCAGGCCTGCATAATGTGGCTTCTTTCATTTCTCGTCTGTAGTTCATAAATATAAATGCTGGTTTTTTTCTTTTCCCTTAATCAATATTTTCACTTAATTTTAAGTGATCGGAAGTAATTTATGTGCGACCAGGGGACCCTGTAGTGCAAGTAGTAATTTATGCGATCCAGGGGATCTTGTATAGTTGTGTTGCACTGTACTACAGGGGTGTAGTGCGCTATCCGAGCCATTCAGATTGTGCACCATACTATGGATCATCCCTTATATGAGAAATACATTCCTGGTCCAAGAAGTGAACACACGATGTTGTGTCCTATACTCTAAAAAATGTAGCAGAATCGGTGTAAGGTTTTGTAAATCACGTTGGTACATCTAAATCTGAAATCATTCAACAACACTCAATAAACTGAGAAAATGTGATTTCGGCCCCATTAAGGGGAGAAATAGGCAAAAACAAAGAGAGCAAGAAGATTCGAACTCCTGACCTCCTAGTGAGATGCAGAGTCCTAACTAACTATGCTAGCCTCGGTTGGTTTTTGGGATGTTCAATTTTGAAAGATGAAATATGAGAGTTTTGAGTAGTGCTTGAGTTGCAGGTCCAGTATTCACTTATTCAACGGGGAACAAGCAGCATTTGTACGTGAACCACCCAGAACTAGTGAAGGACATGACCCAATCTATGAGCTTGGAACTGGGCAAGCCTACTTACGTGACCAAGAGACTCGAACCTATGCTTGGCAATGGCATTTTGAGATCCAATGGTCAATTTTGGGCTCGACAGAGGAAAATCGTCGCTCCCGAATTCTTCATGGACAAGGTTAAGGTAAAAGCATCCACTGTTCTAGAAATCAACTATTTGCACAACTACTTTACATCTCGTTTTCGACTTTGATATCCGACAAATGGGCATATACTACAACTACCGTGCGTTGGACGAGAATTGGAATTTCATGAACTATGATTTTATTTTTGGCATCAAATAAAAGTTTTGGCATATGATTTTGTGAAAGGTGCATGAATGTGGTGGTACATGAATAAATTGGGTGCAGGGGATGGTGGGTCTAATGCTGGAGTCCGCAGAGCCATTACTGAGCAAATGGGAGGGTTGCATTGATGCACAAGGTGGTATGGTTGCAGAGATAAGTGTGGATGAGGACTTGAGGTGTGTCTCAGCAGATGTCATCTCTAGGGCTTGTTTTGGAAGCTCTTATTCCAAAGGCAAACTGATTTTCTCCAAGATCAGGCTTCTCCAGAAATCCATTTCCATCCAAAGTGTTCTCTTTGGAGTAAGCACTTTTGGGTATGTGCCTCCAACCCTTTTTCATCAATGCTCATACATATTTTTTATATGCATATAAACGACTCGGGTCTTTGTAGTGCCACCTCCGCGCTACACGGTGTAGCGTTTGTTCCAATCATCCATCTCAGAAATTCGGACCCTTGAAAACACCTTTGAACAGTTGGGAAGGGGGGCGCTATAGGGACCTCTATTTTGTATATAAAGCAATACGGTCCCATTCAATTGCACGGGAAGGATGAGGAACGATGGTAAAATTAATTTTTCTTGCAACTTTCTTTGTGTTCATTACCAAAAAAGTTATGGGACCCACAACTCCGACTTTCTCACTCAGAAACACTTCCCCGCAAAATTCATTGTGCTAAAGGAAAGAAATTTTAGTTTTTCTACAAGATTCTTTATCTATAAAATACTCATAGAAAACTAATTTCATTTTCTTGTAATTCACTTCATTTCACTTTTCTTGGGTTCCCACACAATATTCCTGACAACTGAATGGACAGTGTGATATAAAACTACAACTACGTCACTGTTAATAAATTTAAAAGAAGTTTATGCCATAGTAAGACAAGTTCTTCAAGAACTATTGAGAGCGATCTTCAACATCGATTATTTTCAAAGTGTACATGTTTGGTTCTTTCTACTAACACAAAATAGTTGCAGATTTCTTCCCTCCAGGAACCAAAAGGAGATGATCAATTTGGAGCGGGAGATAGAGTCCTTAATCTGGGAGACCATAAAAGAACGCGAACAAGAGTGCTTAGGGGCACCCTCAACCGAGAAGGATCTAATGCAGATGATATTAGAAGGCGCCATTAGTAACAGTCATTCTGCGGGAGTTGGCAGGGATTATTCGTCCAAGCAGTTTATCGTCGACAATTGCAAGAACATCTACTTTGCTGGGCACGAGGCCACTGCTGTTGCCGCGGCATGGTGCTTGATGTTGCTGGCCCTCCACCCGGAGTGGCAAGCTCGGGTTAGGGAGGAGACGGCTCAGGTTTGCCCGGGTGGCTTGATTGATTCAGAGTCGCTCTCCAAGATGAAAATGGTATCAATGCGCTTATATGAAAACTTAGATTTACGCATAGATAATGCCGTACGAATAGGAAAAAGTAAAATGATACTAGTTGATTTCAATTTTGGGTCGATTGTCGAAAGTGACTGATGTGTTCGATTATTATTGCAGGTTACTATGGTCATCCAAGAGGCGTTGCGCCTGTACCCGCCAGCAGCATTTGTATCGAGGGAAGCCCTAGACGAGACTCGAATCGGACACATTAGTGTCCCCAAAGGAGTGTGCACATGGACTTTAATCCCAACCCTCCATCGCGATCCTGATATATGGGGATCTGATGCCAACGAGTTCAAGCCCGAAAGGTTTGCCAATGGTGTCTCCAGCGCTTGTAATATTCCCCAGACGTATATCCCGTTTGGCTTAGGCCCTCGCTTGTGCTTGGGCCGTAACTTCGCCTTGGTGCAGTTGAAGCTTGTTTTGGCCCTCGTCGTCTCGAAGTTTACGTTCACTCTGTCTCCTAAATACAGACACTCCCCTGATTTTAGAATGATTGTAGAACCAGGGCATGGTGTACATATCCTCATCCAGAGATCTAAATTAGGCTGACTGTCTTATCTTTTTTTTTCAATCATTTGTACAGAGGTTTGTGAACATTTTACATAAGTTGGAAACTTGGAATGTGTCTGGAACGTATTGCGAATGTCATCGATACAGTGTTTTTTCATCAAACAGGGTGATTAACTCTGGTGTTGTCAAAGCCATTGAACTTTCTTTTTTTTTTTTTTTCCGTTGAACCCCGACCCTAGCAAATCCATGTAAATTTTGTCTCCCATAACATCCACAGTTGGCGACCCTGTATGCTGTGTCTCCAACTTCTGGCCTTCTGCGCAGTTTACAGTCGCCGACAAGAGTGAATTGTGAGTGAGTCATTCGTCTATCCATAGCACATTTGATCAGCATTTTTTTGTGACTTTCACCATTTGGGGTGTTGACCTTGACATACTCGAAATCTACCATGTCAACTTTCCTATCAATAGCCGATCAACTAGATGTTTTGCATAGAAATTCTTGTTTGCAGGTACCATGACATGATCAGTTTGAATCATAACTGTGAGGCCGGAGTAGACCCACAAAAAATCAGAATTGAAACGAGTAGGGAGTGGCGCCGGTCAAATATTGCTTGCATATGTTGATAACCAGGGGCAGACCTAGGGGTGCATGTGGGGTCTCGGGTCCCTCTCACCTCCCTATTATCCCATAAATTCTATACTAATATATTTTAGGTTTTGGTTATAGAAGTTACGAAGGTCCCCTCAAAATTGTGTTATTAGTATATAAGGTTGATATTTTGTTACTAATTTATGAATAAAAGTGATTTGGTCTTCCGCAATAAGAATCCTGCGTCCGCACTGTTAGATAACCACAAAGGCGGTCACTACGTATGCCTTAGTTAAAAACTTTTGTTAGCATTTTAAGCTTTGGTAATCAATGACCGTGCCCTCAGAGTGCTGGATAACTAAACCCACAGAAAAATACAATGCAAGCTTAATGCATTCTCAAAATAGTGTATGTTTATTCTAGGTCCAGAGTCCTCAAACTTATTATTAATGTGTCACTGCTTGACCTATGTTGAGAACATAAAGATTTAAGAGTACCCCACGGAAGCGATCTAGTTGCTGCTGCTGCGATACCTATTGCTTATCTAGTTTCTCAAGATCATGCGTGATAACGAAAGTTTAGGTGCTGTTGCTTTTGGGGCTGCTGGAGGGGTTGGGGTGTCGGCTATACAAATTGGAAAGCTTCTCGGTGCCATTGTTATTGCTGTTGCCAGGTACTTGATCAGCGTGGCTTCTCATTATATATCCGAAGATTAGATGTGTAATGATTAGAAAAAGAGCAGTTTTTGAAGTCTCTAGGTGTGGATCATGTTGTTGACTTGACCAAAGAAAGCGTGACTGAAAGAGTGAAGGGATTTTTGAAGGGGAGAAAGCTCAAAGGTGTGGATGTATTCTATGATCTTGTTGGTGGCAAGCTTGCAAAGGAAACTATGAAGCTGTTGAACTGGGGAGCGCAAATTGTGGTTGTAGGGTTTGCTAGTGGAGAGATTCCTGTCGTCCCTGCAAATATCGCTCTTGTTAAGGTACTCCTCGAGATTCAAACAGAATTACTTTTTAAACTATATTGGAGAAAATTGCTTTGTCCTTGTTTTTCCAGAAAAGAGAAGGGAAGGGGTTGGCTGCATAATTGGTTGGTGCGGGCGATTGAAACATATGTACTACTAAAACACAAAGTAACCACATTGTAGTAGCTAAAGTTCCGAGATATCCATGTTTACAATATAATGGAAGATATACGGTAGTGGTGTAAATGACAAACCGCGCGCGGGACTGTGGACTGGGCTCATTATCGAATAAGGACTTGAAACCTTTCATATCTTGGCATAAGCGCAGCCGCTAAACTGCTAGTAATGATTACAAAAGAAAGCGATTTATGGGTTGAAGTAGTTACCGCGTGATTGCTTCGAAAGACCATCAGAGAGAGAATTATTAGGTATCTGTTGATGTAGAGTACTCCAACATATTTTGATCTTTTCTCAGTAATTCGATTAGCAATGTAAAGTTCGGTATTTTTCTTCTATATCTTGTCAATTTGATCAATTAATGACTTTTGAATGTGAGATTATACTTGTAATGTTTCTCAGTTTTAATAACTTTGTATGCCTGATGTTACGTAACCAGAATTGAACAATTCATGTACTGTACTGGCACAGCCATAGATTACATAAACCAGCTGTACTTGAAGATTCTATGAATGGACTATGTAATGTGGCTGATAGGTGCTTAAAAGCACCTGTTAAACCTCGCTAACTTGCACTTTGTTAAGCCAATTAGATAATTATTTAATTAGCATTTGTTGGTTATTGGTGTTAGAGGCTCCGGATGCTCAAAGACTTGGAGAGCGTGCTTTGGAGTGGTTTAGAAGCGTCAAGGATGCGAAGAGGAGCAAAAGAGGAACCAAGAGGCCACTTTCTGACTTGGTGGTCCGGACCATGGTATTCCCCATCCGGACCAGTGGCTCTACACGCTTCAGTGAGCAATCTGCATTGGTAGTCCGGACCACCATTTCCCCGTCCGGACCATGGCGACAGGATTATGTGAATTTACGTATTTTCATGTAATTTTTAGGGCTCTAAGTATAAATAGAACTTCCTAACATTGTTTTAGGGTTCCGAACTATTTTGAGAGGCTACTTTGTGAGAGAAAGCTAGGGTTCTTCACGTTCTTCGCGCATTCTTCAAATCAAAGCATGTCAATCATCACCATGTCCGGCTAAACCCCTTTTCTAGGGGGAGGATGAAGCTCTACGCCAAGTAACCATTCTGTTTTGTGTAGGTTAGGGTTTTAATCGAATAAGATTATATGTTTAGAGCTTGGTTTCACAAGATCAATGAAATCATGGTTTTATTCTTCCAATCTGTTGTGTATTTGTATGCTGGCTTTCAAATACCCGTTCATATAATTGTTTTCAACGTTGTACTTGGAGTTCTGAGATAGGCTATGCTCATGAGACGGATCGTGCCATTGGGCGGCGTGACACCGTACCAGTGAGACGGTCTGTGCCGTGGGATAGTTTATGCCTTTTAACAATCACAAATATTTTCTTGACGATTATTGATGGGGATTGCAAGCCCTAGCGATAATCCCTTGTGATTTGATTACTAACCTAACCTATGCAAAAGTCGTGGTTATGAGGGTGAAGTGGATTCTAAACCCCAGATTCCCTCACCATCAGTTTAAATCATTTTTAATTATTGTGTTCTTCAGTTTAATAATTTCACAACTGTGGACGGTCGACCTCCCACACGCCGATTTCAGATTTGATTTGAAAATAGAGTCGCCACCCGGGTTTTTGGAAAATGGTTTAGGACCCGAGAAACCAATTTGAAAATGATTGAGAAAATGATTCATAAAACGATTTGAAAACCAGAGATTTGTTTTGGATTCGGGAGCCAGGTTACGAATGGGGAAGGGTTTTAATGCACCCCGTTCGCCCGATTAAAAATCGGTCTTTACTAAACATTTGTGGGATTTTTAGAAAACGCTTTAATGCCGAACTTTAACAAATAAACACTTAAATCAAGCAAAGCAGACGATAATAATGAAAAACAAGTAACTAGTATGTAATTTACAGTAAACACACGAAAATCCAGAGCTTAAACTGTTCATGCAAGGTACTGTTCAAAATTTTGGATTTTACAAGAAAAGTGTGTCGTGCGGCACACTGGGTGTACCGTACGGTACAGAAAGTGTGCCGTGCGGCACTGTTCATCAATCCAACGGTCAAATTTTCAAAAGAGTGCCGTACAACACTCCAAGTGTACCGTGCGGCACAGTGGGAGTGCCGTGCGGCACTGTTTCCTTTACAAACAGCTCAAACTTTGGTTTTCCGACATGATTAAATACAAACACATACAAGGCGTGGAATATGGTAAAAAGTAGACTACTTTGAATGAGAAAACAGTGTGTTCAAATGGAGAATGTCCCTCCTCATTGAATCGCTCCGTATGAGGCGATATTTTCACCGTATGACGCAACCGGGAGATATGAAATCAAACTGATCTTGATGTAACATGGGCATACCAAGCGTGGAGATGATATTGGAGATCATTCCACACTTGGTACCCCTCCCCTCAGGGTACCAAACTTAAGAAATTTGGCGAGACGGAAATATACCTTCGGTTTTGAACTCTTGGATTGAAGTGTTTCTGAAACTCCTTAGGCACGTTTCAGATTCTCCTTGAACTCCAACTTCACACTAGCGCCGTAGGTATGATGATTGAAGACTGGAACTCACACAAACTGTGAATGTAGACCTCACGGCTTTGAACCGAAAACAGGGAATTGAGCTTTGGGTTGGGTCTTGCTTTTGAAAAGAGGATAAGATTGATTTCTGGGAATTGTGTGTAAGGATGAAGGAGGCTTACAATAGAGAAAATGTTATTGACAGGGGTTTAGAGTTTCACGGAATTCTTCCTCATTTTTTTCGATCTCTTCATCCGTTGGAACCGATCGGTATTTATAAGGGAGGAGTGATCTTGGTCTCCAAGTTTTCTTGATGCTTACACCAGATGATGATGGCTAGGAGGTAGCCTTCCATCCTCGCACGAAATCATAATGAGCAGAGGGACGAGTTTGTCAACAATTTGAGCTGCTGGGAACTCTGCAAAAGCTGTGTGACAAGTGACAGTGCCGTGCGGCACACCTACTGTGCCGTGCGGCACACTTCCACCGCCAAACTTCAAAAGAGTGCCGTACGTGACTTGGGCTGTGCCGTGCGTGAGAGATGAGTACCGTACGGTACTGTTGACTGAGTTGACTTGAAGAGTTTCAATCCGAGAGGTCTCCCGGGTACTTCCTTTCATCATTGGGGATTAAAATGTATACGAGCGTCTCATTTTGGGGTGTCTACAACAACCAATCAAACATCTTTTACCGAATTAAATTAGAAGTTAATTGGGATTAACGCAACTCAGCCAATTTGTCCCTGCGGATAGACACTCGGACTTAACCACTGTTCTTCTAAATAAAGGTTAATTCCTTATTTTTATAAATTTAATTTTGATACAGTACGACACGATCAAATTTTGGCTATAAACCCTTGGAGTTTGTGACAACTCCAGTGTTAGCCGTGCTCGAACGGCCATCTATGTTCTGGTATAGCCACCTAATTTCTAGCCTTAAATTTGTGTATCTGGGTTTCTAGCAATCTTATTGCAGTGCCTCGGATAGTCATTAAAGACGATTGACTCTGATTTCTTTAAGGAAAAACCTTGAGTAATTTAACCTGTTGAGTTATGACTTACCCGGGATTGTTATGAAAAATTAGGGAGAAAAGTAGTACCCGTGTCTTTCGCTTGAAGAAAGTGGATGTAGTTTACTTACTTTGAGTCATTTGATTTTTAGTTTTGGTGTTTTAGAGTTAGTGTTGTGCTTGTTCGTGTTTAGACTGTTGTTATTCTTTCTTTTTTCGTTTGTGGGGGCTAACATTTGCAGATCGTTATGTTCAAGTTGGGGGGTAATGCCCCGTAATCTTTAGCCTGTTTAGTTCTCCTTCACGAGGTGCTCTCTTTCCTTGCCTTTTCATTATTTGTCATATCCTTTTAGTGAGTGGCATTCAATGAGGACATTGCATGATTTAAGTTGGGAGGAGAGAACACTTTGTAGTTGTGCATATTTAGAGTCTTGAAAAAACCAAAAAAATTAAAAATTTGAAATATTAAAAAAAAACTAACTAAAAAGTTGGCTCTTTTGGTATGGAATTTTGGGCTTGTTGTGCTTACTTGTTGATTGACTAAGTTGAGGCGTGCTGCTATTGCATTGGCATGTGTTGTGCTACCATAGTTCTGTTTGCTAGTTTGTTTCAAGGGAGGCATCAAGACACTTGAGCATGGCAAAATTGCACATCACGTTTATTGGGTTTGATCACTTGTGAACTTTGATTTGCTTGATCTCGAAGGCTATGATTAGTGGAGACTTATGCCCTAGTGAGCTTTCGTGCCTTAGCTTTCTTTTGGAGAGATGTCGAATTAACTCTTTGTTTGTCTAGAGAAGAACTAAATTTGTTGTCAATTTCATTATCTTTTGCAAAGTATTGGAATTGCATGTTTCGTATATCTCTCGGGTTTGGTTTGTTACTTGGATGTTACACCCGTGGGAGATGATCACGGACATTCTTTTGGATATTTGAACCTGTTCGTCTCTCTTGTTTACATTATCCCTTGCGAGCCATTTTGAGCCTTAAACACGTAGTCTTTTCTTTGTTAAACTCCACCTTCCATATTGTGTTTTGAGAAAGGCAAGAGTGTAGAGGTATAATTTTGGGAGAAAGGTAGCTGTTGTGCTTGTTGTGTGGTGTCCCCCAAATTGAAGGAAAAGAAATTTTCAAAAAAAAAAAAAAAAAAACAAACAAACACAAAATAAAAAAAGAAGAAGAAGCAAAGAATAGCATATATTGAAAGGAGGGGACACCTATGTGTAGAAAGAGGATTGGTTAAATGGTGGTGGAATGTTAGCAATGAGGTGGTGTTGAAATAATGTTAAAAGGGGCACACGTTGCATATTTGCCCTAAAATGAGTGTCTTGTTATACTCGCCTATTCTCGGATACATGATTGTTTCACCCTAGCTTTGCGAATTTATCCATTGTCTATTGTTACAACATTGATTAAGACCTGTTTGATTCTAGGGGTGTTGGGGTGTGGATTGATGGATTGAGATGGTTCCAATACTTGATGTTTGTTCATGAGATTGTGTGTCCACCATATAGAGCGTTCTTTTCGTGTCATAGTGTGCGGAGTATCTTCCTTCATGTTTACAAAATCTCCAAATCGCACACTTGAGAGTTCATAATGCACCTTGTTTCGAGTGACTTTACTTTTTGAGTGCATGACACAGTGAGAATTGAAGTCGAGGCTCGGTCCGGAGAGAATGATCATTCTTTGTTCACTTGTGATCAAGACCCATATTCAAACACGCACGCACTTAGGTGCCATGATTTCTTTCTCTTGAGTTAATAGCATTCGGAACTATGTTGGCCTGTTTTGCCTCTGTGATAGGTCCACATTCTTGGCTTGTGATGTTGGCAAGTGTATGACAGGTTTCGGATTTCATATTGCAGGATTCCTTGTGTTTTGTAGGTGATCACTGCTGAAAACCTTCACGAGACTTCACTCGTCCTACTGGGGTCGCCCGGGGGTTTAAAAAAACTATCCTTTAGTCGCATTTAGTTAGTAGTTTAGTTTTTCTTCGCTAGGGACTAGCAAAGTGAAGTTGGGGGTGCAACCGCCCTAAAAACTGGCAAAATCTAGACTAAACCGACTATTAAGAGCCGCCTTGATGCGAGACGCCTAGAAGAAAACTTAAAACTTACTCGAGCACTTGGCCAAAGGTTGAAGCAGAGCCTTTTAGCTTATGCCTGAGCTTTTTGAACAATTGTTCTGAACCCAAATGTGAGTTTGGAACGTTAGTTTTGAACTTCTTGAATGATTTGAAAGGTTTGGGGTAAGGGGATATATATAGGTCAATTTCGGAGGCAAAACGAGTTGGTTTTTCGATGTGAGATTGCACAAAACGCGAGATTTCCGTACAAAATGACGTGTCCGTTTTGAAGCATTTTGGGCCAATTTCGGAGGCAAAAACTAAGACGATTTGGACTTAAATCAAGGGTTCTTTAGGCTAAAAGCCTAGGAGTCTTTGGGTAGTAAAAATACTTGGGAACGGAATAAAAACAATTTAGATACGAACAAAACAAATTTTACGCTAGCACAATGCACGAAAAAGGCTAAACAATTTTTAGAAAACAATTTGAAGGAAAATTGCGATGAGTGGACTAGACAAAATTAACTCGAGGTATCTTGAGATGATCATAGCGAAAGTAACATTGTCATCATTGGATGGCGACTCTGCAAGAGGCCTAAGCATCACGGATTACCAAGATTGGGGTCTACAATGAGCAATGCTATAGTGACCATGTTTTATGAGTCATAATTGTATTGGTAGAATCAGTCTACGAATACATTTGTATTACATGGTCCACCAAAATCTAGTCACAAGTATGGTCAATGGGCCTTTGTACAAAACATAAAAGAAAAATATGAAATAAAAAATGAAAACACATTCAATAGATGAGATCCATATAGTACTCTCATCCGTTGGATATATTTCACGTTCTTTTTCCAAACCTTTTCCCATGGTCAATTTATAGCTACTCCCGTGGAATTATTAACGTAAAGCCTAACACTCCACCATAATCAGATTTGTTCGCAATCCTTACTATTTCATTCACTGTTGTTGACGAATCGCTTCCCCAATTCTCTTCCCTCGTCAGAAGAAAAGAAAAACCCATAACCGATCACCCGATGGAAGCTCTAGTCTGCAAGAAAATCGGCGACCCAACACTTCAACCCCCAAGCTCATCAGAAGACTCCCCACTATCCCTCTCAACATCTCACCCAATCCCACAACTCAACTCCCCAACTGCAGTTAGGGTTCGAGTCAAAGCCACGAGCTTGAATTACGCCAATTACCTCCAAATTCTAGGCAAATACCAAGAAAAGCCCCCCTTGCCCTTCATCCCTGGCTCCGATTACTCCGGCGTCGTCGAATCGGTGGGCCCCAACGTTTCCAAGTTCAGAGTCGGTGACCCAGTTTGCTCTTTCACCTCCCTTGGTTCTTTTGCACAGTTCCTCGTCGCTGAAGAGAGTGAATTGTGAGTTGTACGAGTACATAGCGTGCATTTCTACAGCATTTGATCTGCATTTTTTTTCTTTTTTGTGGGTGGTAATTTTCATGGGTGATGTGTTTGTTGTAGGCTTGTAGTTGTGCTTCAGAAAATGTGAGTTGGTGAATGATCTAGGAAATGTTTTACATTTGCTTGTGCATATGTATTGATTGTGTCTTCATGTATGTGGGACATGGTGAGCGATGCAACTGGAGGAGAACAGGGGATGGTTATTAAGCTATCCACTGTGGACTCCATCCCCTGTGGACTAGATGTAACGCCCTGTTTGTTTGAAGGATATGTATATGAGGGAGGAAGAGGGATATAATAAGAGGGGGATATAGAGGTGGATATAGTTGGAGGGGTATTATTTTAGAAGGGGAGATAAAAAAAAACTTTGTTTGTTTTGTTTTTGTAGAAGGGGGATATGGGGGGTTGGATAATGTAAAATACCGTTTTTGTCCCAAATAAAAAGTCAAAAAATAAAAAGTGGTGGGCCATGCAACTCTCTCTCTCTCCTGCGCCCCCACACAAATGCTGCCACACTTCCACGCTGCCACACTTCCATTTCTGACGCATGGCAAGTGTGGGGCAGCCTTGCCCCTCTCTCTCTCTCTCTGGCGCCATTAATGATAGAAGGGTAGCTGGGTAATAAAACCCTTTCCAAGGCCGGATATAATTTAAGAGGGGGGAGGGGTGCCTATATTTAATCCCCCTGCAGGGGGATATACAAATCCCGGCTAAAAATTATCCTACCCTCAAAAACTAAACAAACAATGGATATACACCGCCCGGATATGTATATCCACCTTCTCCTTATATCCCCCTTCTATATCATGCTGCCAAACAGGGCGTAAGAGATATCTATTTACTAGACGTAGGACATACCTAGTTATTTGCGCCAAGACTGGAAAAGGTCCCATAAAAGAGAGATTATTCAATTGCCTACGATTCATTAGGGTGGGTCTACGAACGCCTTGGGGTCCAATCAAATATGCGGTAAAAAGGGGCCTGGTGCACCCGGTTATATGGATGGATACGTAGACAAAATGGCTTTATCTTCTGTTTACAAGCCTCTAAAGAACATAAATCTGAAAAAAAAATTTAGTAAGGGGAGTGCATTCTCTCTCTATTTTTAGCTGTCAACCCCACTTTAGAACATAAATTATTCTTTATCAAAGGTAATGGAACACGAAACCTATAAGGATTTGTAGCTATGGTAACTGCATTCATGACTGGAATTATAGAATCATAAGCTTTTCCGATGTTGACAAACAATTTGCAGGAGCTCAGTAAATCCCTAGTCCTCCATACACATTCCGTAAATGCATGTTTTCTAGGAATAAAATGATTTAGTACTTTGTTATTTATACCAAATTGTGACTTGTGTTGGGAAATTAAAGGTTTCGAGTACCTGATGGATGTGATTTAGTTGCGGCTGGTGCAATGCCTGTTGCTTATGGAACTTCACATGTAGCCTTGGTTCATAGAGCTCAGTTGAGCTCTGGTCAGGTATCAGTTCCCTATTGGTGTTCCCTTGTCCATGGCTGTGTCATATTCCCGTTTACATTTTTGATATTTTTCTCTTGGTCATTGGTAGTAATGTGTTCGTAGGTGTTGCTGGTTCTCGGGGCAGCTGGAGGTGTTGGGGTTTCAGCTGTACAAATTGGAAAGCTTTGTGGTGCCATTGTTATTGCTGTGGCCAGGTGCTTCTGATAAGCAGTTGTGTTCTCTGCATTTTGTTATCATGCTGTTATATTGCAAAGGTTTGTTTGCAACACTTTGGCCTGAGCGACGGTTTTTGTTACAGGGGAGCAGAAAAGGTGCAGTTTTTGAAGTCTCTAGGTGTTGATCATGTTGTCGATTTGACCAAGGGAAGCGTGACTGAAAGTGTCAAGGGATTTTTAAAGGCGAAAAAACTCAAAGGGGTGGACGTATTGTATGACCCAGTTGGAGGGAAGCTTACAAAGGAAACCATGAAGTTATTGAGCTGGGGAGCGAAAATTCTGGTTATAGGGTTTGCTAGCGGAGAAATCCCTGTCATCCCTGCAAATATCGCTCTTGTTAAGGTACCACTACAGATCCTCCAATGTTTAAAACCATCCGATATCCTTGTCAATCGAGTTTTAACTGACTGACTCTTGTGGTTCAGATATCTGTGATTACAAGATCTTATATATATTTTCCTTCTTTTGTGAAGTTTGTGTTCACGTTAGTGTGGAAGGTAGAACTCTAGCATGGTTTGGGTAAACCCATGTAGGTCTATTTTGCATTTGGTTTTGAGTTAACACAAGCTTTCATTTTTCGTGCACGCACATGGATACCCAGGTTAACAGTGGTTCTCAGAAATTGGTAGACTTTTTTATTTAAGGATGAAAGTTAGCGTTGTTAGAATATTTAGATTAGCACTCTTGGCAACTAAGTGCACCCCTGATGCCATTCGGCCAAAGGCCTCTTGGTAGACTTTCAAACTTACTTTTTCAACAATATTGTCTAAACAAGAAAGTGAGGAAAGGGATTCACTTTGTAACTTAAGTTGTATGTCATTGCATGTTAAAAGCAGTATTTGGAAAATTTTAGCAGTTTGGAGTTTGGACAAATATACTTCTCAAATTGATGGTTGAACACTTGAATCTGCGAGAGATGTCCTTCAGTCCTTGATCCAATTGCTAGACAATGCTGGTCTTTTTCTTTTATATCTCGTCAATTTTCAGTAACTTTCGCTGTCAATTTATGATCTTTCTCAGCTTTAATAACTTTATGTATGCAGAATTGGACAATTCATGGGCTGTACTGGGGAAGCTATAAAATACATAAACCAGCTGTACTGGAAGATTCTCTAAAGGAACTATTATCGTGGTTAACAAGGGGCTTAATTACCATCCACATTTCTCATACTTACAGCCTCCCAGAGGTTAGAATCTCCTTCTTTTGCTTGCGACTTCTTTAGTTGAAGATGCCAAATGAGATTTATAAGAAGAATTTTGTCTATGTTTCTAACTCAAATTATACATGTTGATTAGAGATGGCAGTTTCGAAACCAACCCATGAACCCACCCAAATCCGCCCGCTTATAACCCGCCCAAATTCACCCATATTAGAATAGGGGTCATAAATGGGTGAACCCACACTAACGCATACATACATGGGTTTAGATGGGTTCAAAATGGGTTCAAAATCGGTTGTACCCAAAAATCTCAAAATAGTGGTTCACTGACTTTTTCCTTCGGTTCTCTGTATTCGCTCATGTCGTTCAAGCCTCTGAAGATTCTATTCTCTCTCTCTCTCTCTCTCTCTCTCTCTCTCTCTCTCTCTCTCTCTCTCTCTCTCATCTTGCATGCAGGGCCCAGCCCTACGGACAAGGCCCATTTCAGGCCAAAAAAGGTGCATTGATCAGGAATAGTTATACATATTAGTTTTTCCACCTCATATATGGATACAGGGCACCCAAATACCTTGGGCCTGCCCTGCGTGCATGTTCTAGTGTTTTCATGTGGGTAATTGATCACATTTGTTGAATTTAGTTGTTCTAGAGTTTTCGCGTGTTAATGATCTGCTTTGTTGAGTTAAGTTTTAGTTTCGTCTCTCTCTATCTTTCTCAATTCTAGCCTTTCTTTGCTCTTTGATCTGCCTTCATTACTTTTTGGTATTGTTTAAGGTACTGGATCACGATCGGTTTAAGATGGAACAAAGGGTGGGGGTAGGGAACAGGTTGGGTCAGGTTGGGGCCCATATTTGACCCATCCATATTCAACCCCTACTATTAACCCATATTCAAGTATTCAACCCATAACCCATATCACCCCGCCCAAACCCAACCCAACCCGCCCATTTGCCACCTCTAATGGTGATAGGTCATCTCGTTTGTTGAAATTTAACCCATGAAGCTAATGGATAATTTTTTTAGACCACACACATTAAAAGTGTGACTTCACATGACCCTTTCTAAGTTGCAACACAGTTTGTCACATTGACCGTAACCATGTTCAAGGAACCTAGAATTTCAACCATTTGTGGTTCTATTTTTAACTCTTGGTCTTCGGCTCAACAGATTCACTTTAGCAACTTAATAATCTACGTGGCCTGGGATTGATTGGGCAGAGTTTTGTTAAGATTCATTCTCTGAATATGTGAAACTCATGTTCTGGGTAAAAGGAATCATCAAAGTGCCCCTCTCTGCTGCCACCCACACCCACCACCAGTTAGAAAACTTATTGTGTCTGTCTGCGAAGTCACGATTCATCTTTTTTTGAATGGGTTAATTGCGTTGCTCTTGTCCGTCTTCTGAATTTATCTTCCTCTTTTTTATTCATGTTCTCTAGAGGTCATTTGCTGAACAATTTTGTGGCATTTATGACTTGTTTAGTTACCTTCTCATCAATGGTACCAGTTATCCAATTCCTTATCCCAAATGGCCTACTTCTGTTTTCACTTGAAGGCAGATAATAAGAAACAAACAAACTACTTAACCCATAGCAATTGAACCTGGAAAGAATCCATTGGTTCTATAAGTTTCAGTTCACTATCAAAAGATGTATTTTCATTGCATCTCCCTCTGTTGCTCTTTTGGGTCCACATGATGGGTGCTTTATTTTTCTAGTGGCCGTAGTGTTAGCGATATCTGTAGTGTGATAAAAACAATCGTTTGTTCTCAACAGGCCAACCTTGCATTTTCTGCTCTGAAAGAAAGGAAAGTGATTGGGAAGGTGATGATTACTTTCGACGATGGCAAAAGTGCAAGATCCAAACTTTGATCTGGTCAGTGTTTGGGATGAATGAAGCAAGTGGAAATTCTTTACTTCTGAATGTCGTATATGTAATTCTCCGTTCTATCTATCAACAAATGCTATATGTGGTAAATTTTATGTATGGAAAGGACCAAAGAGAGGAATCGACAGGATTAGTGGTTTGAGGATAAACAAAGAAGAAAATTGCAGCTCGATGTTTCAAATATCATCGTTTGAATCGAATAAAACGGAGAAATAGTTGGATATTTCAACTCATGTGAATGGTTTTGTTCATCCCTCTATGTCCTTGATAAGAATATCCTGCTGTTAGGATTTTTGTGGAAATAAGTCTACAGCCTTGATTGCCTTCGCCAATATTGGTTCGCTCTTTTTCTGTTAGTAATTGGGCGAGGAGTTGTTGGCCTAATTAGTAAAGTGAAACAAATTGCCTCCCCAAAACACCAAATGCTATTTTATCTGGGAATAAAATACAACACTTTGACAGCCTAACCAGAATGGCTATTCAAATCACAAATCTCCTTCTCAAAATCCTAGTTCAGCACCCTTTTCGGCCACTGTGAAGCCGACCTACCGCTGCTCATGGTGAAAAAGGTCGAAGCCAATGATGGCAGCGCCTGAGCTGACGATGGCAAGTTGGCAATGCCCAAGCCGATGATGGCAAGTCGCGAATTGTTGTTATATTTGCCAGAGCCAACCACGGGGCCGCCGCCCCGTAGATCTGGCAACGAGGTTGTTAGTTTTCAAGCAAGGGGAGACTGACGAAGATGCTCTAATGCATTTTTAATTTTATATGCTAGTGGAGCTGCTGATTCCTGTAGTACTACTTATTAAAAGACAAGATCAAAGCCTAAAACTGATTATCTACAGACCAAAAATAAAGGGAAAAGCAGATCACAGGAATCGATCAAATAATCATACACCCAAATTTGGGTGTCGAGAGGCATTTGATTATCGTCGGGTGGGATGCCAACCTCGTTGGTACCGCTCCTCGTTTTGATGCTTTCTCTTGTTCCGTTTAATCTTGTATCTTTGATATTTGATTAATAAAATTTTTTGTCGTTCAAAAAAAATCATACACCCAAATTCAGCATAAAAGTTGGTGTTATAATAATGTGGAGGTTTTCTGGAGTAATGTCATCGTTTAAGAAAATTTATGACCACTTTACAACATGAAAAATTCTACCACCACAAACATTCACATCTATGTATGGGTCTCATACACGGTAGTGTTACAATATTTGTGGGGTTACAATCGTGCCTGGTGGTATATGAACGTAAAAAAATGTGTAAACCAAAAAAGATGACAAAGAAATTATTAAATCTTAAAGAAAATTGCAATAGACTTCAGTCTACGTATCTCGACACATACATGTTTGGATCCATTTGATATAGCATGCGATATGACACTTTATAATACTATACTAGTACAATACATTATATGACAATCCCCATGATCAGAGCCGGCTTAGACATGAATCCCAAGAAATTTGGGTTTTAGGCCTACAAAAAAACAAAAAATTTAGGGCCCCCAATTATTACAAAATAATTTTTGTGTAAACTCTCCATACGAAAAATAACCCAGTTCGAATTTAGGGCCCAAAATTCATGTGGTGGCAATTGTGAAATAACAAACAAATATTCAAATGATGGATTTTGAAATATTGTAGCGGTTGTATATTTTTGGATAACTATAAGTTTGCATTTTGTAATGGTAAATATTTTTGTATACAAAATATAGGATGAGCCTCATTTAATAAGTTCGATTTTGGCATCCGAAATCTATTAGCCACCCCTGCCTATAATATGTACACCATTTACGTGTGAAAAGAGCCATGATAGATGATAGGAGTATCTCAGATATCTCTTGTTTTCTTTTGAGAATTTTAAGATTCCGTATTAAGTTGGGCTTGGATTTATTATTGCCACGTGGCAGCACTAAAAGGACCCGAGACAGAAGAGAGGGACAAACAGAGGATCTCAAAGTCAGCCGGACGGAGGATGCTCTTTCTTACAGTAGTAAGATTCCATTCCTTTCGTTCATTGTTGTTGACGAATTGCTTCCCCAATTCTCTTCCCTAATCTGAAGAAGAAGAAAAAACCCATAACCGATCACCCGATGGAAGCTCTAGTCTGCAAGAAAATCGGCGACCCAACACTTCAACCCCCAAGCTCATGCTCATCAGAAGATGACTCCCCACTGACCCTCTCAACCTCTCACCCAATCCCACAACTCACGTCTCCGACCGCCGTTAGAGTACGAGTCGAAGCCACGAGCTTGAACTTCGCCAATTACCTCCAAATTCAAGGCAAATACCAAGAAAAACCCCCCTTACCCTTCATCCCTGGCTCCGATTTCTCCGGCATTGTTGAATCCGTGGGTCCCAATGTTTCCAAGTTCAGAGTCGGCGACCCAGTTTGCGCTGTCGCCCATGGATCTTTCGCGCAGTTTTTAGTCGCCGAGGAGAGTGAATTGTGAGTCGTTCCTATGCATAGCTTGCATTTCTACAGTATTTGATTCATCACACTCTTTTGGCTCCAAAGTGTTGATAGCACCTATTTCGAACTTGAGACCTTAGAATGGAAGCAAAACCCGCCCTAGGCCTTGACCATTAGGACAACCCCTTAGGTTATGGTGTGTTTGTTTTACTTGTGTCTGTGAAAAACTGAGTTGGGTAATGATCTGAGAAGTTTAGCTTGCTTGTGTTTATGCATTATGCCAATTAGTACTCAATACAAATACCTAAGTGCATGTTTCTTCTAGGCATGAAATGGTGTAGTACTTAGTTTTTTATATGCCAATTTTGTGACCTGTGTGGGAAACTTAAGGTTTCGAGTACCCGATGGATGTGATCTAGTTGCTGCTGCAGCAATACCTGTTGCTTATGGAACTTCACATGTAGCCTTGGTTCACAGAGCTCAGTTGAAATCTGGTCAGGTATCAGTTTCCCCATTCTTGCTCCTTTGTCCATGACCGCGCCAGATGCTCTTCTACTTTTTTTGGACCAATTTTCTCTCCATCATGGTTTATACTCCAATTGTATTTCTAGGTGTTGCTAGTTCTTGGTGCAGCTGGAGGGGTTGGGGTTTCAGCTGTACAAATTGGAAAGCTTCTTGGTGCCATTGTTATTGCTATTGCCAGGTACTTCCACCAAAGCAGAAGTTGTATACTTGTATTATCTGCAAAGGTTTTTGGTGTAACACACAGGCCTGACTCCTGAGTGATGGTTTTAATTACAGCGGAGCAGAAAAGGTGAAGTTTTTGAAATCTCTAGGTGCTGATCAAGTTGTCGATTTAACGAAAGGGAACGTGACTGAAAGCGTCAAGGGATTTTTAAAGGCAAAAAAGCTCAAAGGGGTGGACGTATTGTATGACCCAGTTGGAGGGAAGCTTACAAAGGAAACCATGAAGTTATTGAACTGGGGAGCCCAAATTGTGGTTATAGGGTTTGCTAGTGGAGAAATCCCTGTCATCCCTGCAAATATCGCTCTCGTTAAGGTACACCTACAGATCCTCCAGTGTTTCAAAACCATCTAATATCCTTGCCAATCGGGTTTTAACCGATTTACTGATGTGGATCATTAATCTATCGTTACAATATCTTCTTTTTCTTTCCTTCCTTTCCATGTATGTAGAACTGGACAATTCATGGACTGTCCTGGGGAGGCTATATGATGCATGAACCAGCTGTAGTGGAAAATTCTCTGACGGAACTATTATCCTGGTCGACAAGGGGATTAATTACGGTCCACATTTCTCATACTTACAGCCTCCCGGAGGTTAGAATCTCCCTCTTTTACTTTCGACTTCTTTAGGTAGGAGAAGTTGCCTAATGGAACTTGTCACAGAGCAGTGTTACATGTAGAAGGTTATACATGGACCATTGTTACAGTGGCGGACGCACGATTGCGAATTTCACCTAGTTTGCAGGGACTACTCTTCAGTAATTTTACAAAAAAATCCAAAAGTGTACTATAAATAGGAAGAAAATTGGGGGGGAGTGCAGGGGTCAAACACTCCATTGCACCCCCTTGGTCCGGCCCTGAATGGGTTATATGTGTAATCTTTATGAGATATACCTATATACTTCAGGTTCGCAAGTCTAGTAGAGCCGAATGTTGTCAGGTTCATGTTCGACTCATTTATTAAACGAGCCTAAAATTGAGGCTCAAGTCCGTTTAGTACTCGAATCCAACCCAAACGATCCTTAACCGAGTCAAGCCTCGAACAGTTCACGGACGCCTCGGTTCATTTACAGCCCTACTTCTCGTCAATGGTATTAATTATCCAATTCCTTACCCCAAATGGCATGCTTCTTTTTTCAGTTGAAGGCATATAACATAAGATAGAAACAAACTACTTGACCCGTAGGAATCGAACCTTGAAAAAATCCGTTGGTTCAAAAAGTTTTAGTTCACTTCAGAATTTGTATATCAGTGCACCTCCTTATTGTTGTTCTTTTGGGTCCACATGATGGTGCCTAATTTTTCTAGTGGCCGTAGTGTTATTGATATTTGTTGGTCTGATTTCTACAATCGTTTGATCTTGACAGGCCAACCTTGCATTTTCTGCTCTGAAAGACAGAAAAGTGATTGGGAAGGTGATGATTACGTTCGACGCGAGATCCAAACTTTAATCCGGTCATTATCTGGGATGAATGGAGTCAAGCCGAAGCTCTTTACTTCGGAACAGATGAATAAACAGGATTAGGGATTTGAGGATAAACAAAGACAATTGCCGATTCAAATTTCATCTTTTGAATCGAATAAGTGCAGAAATAGTTGGATATGTCACTTCATGTTATGGGTTTTGTTCATCCTTCAATGTCCTTGACAAGAATATCCTGCTGCTGGGATTGTGGATGATAATTGGACATATTCTAGTTGCTAATTGTTTTCAAGTCTTTAAAGAGACTTTTGGTGGAAAAGCTTATCTCACCCAGTTGGGCGAGGAGACATTGGCCTAATCAGTAAAGATAACCCATTCCTGTAGTACTTGTCAAAAGACAAAATCAAAGTCTCAGCCTAATGATCTACAGACCGAAAAGAAAGGAAAAAGAAGATAACAGGAACCCCTAGAGAAATCATACAACCAAATTCAGCATAAAAGCTGGTTTTACAGTAATGTCAAGGTTTTTGGGAGTAATGCCGTCTTTTAAGAAAATTTATAACCACTTTACGACATGAAAAATTCAACCATACACGTTCATGCTTGTGTAGGTACCACACAAATGAGTGTTACAGTGCTTTGTGGTAAAACACCTGCGGATGTATGAATTTGAGTGTTGTGGGATTCACACTGATGGTTATATGAATGCGAGTGTGGGAACGTGTTGTGGTTATAGAAGAATTGTTATATACAACATTTGGGCAGAGTGTAATTTCAATTTCTACATGATACTATAAAGTTACCAGTTTCTATTAGCTCATGAATAAATATATTTACAATGGTATGATATACTCATATACAGTTGCCATTTTCTGTTAGCCCACCATGAATAAGACTCCATATGTTTACACTGGTATGAAACTGGATTTTATATGTACAATGACCAGAATTTAACTGCTTATTGGGCACTTCCAAAGTACGATGCGGCATTGCTTACGTGGTACTCTTGCTTATTGAGTTGCCGAAAGGCACGCATATTGCCCACAAGTTCTCCAGTATGGCCCTATTTTGGCCTATTGTCAGTCTTGAGAAAGCGGACATATTCCTGCTGCAACATCTGCCCTCCGTTCACAGGATCGAAGCTGCACCTGTAGAAGCTGCAAATACGAACAACAATCACTTGAGCAAATAAAAAATTAAACTAAATAAAGAGAGATTACATGTCCAATCTCACTAAAGCACGTCAAATTATGTAAAATTATCCTAATCTGGAGTCTTCGTCAAAATCAAGTACTCCTTTCCTTCCATTATGGGATTACCATTCTTTCTTATTTTGAAAGGGGGTCATTGAAAACAGCAGTAAAGGGAATCAGAAAGAAGATCATCGCGTACCTGCCATCCATGCCAACAATAATAACAGTGTTCTGAGACCCAAATGCCGCAATGAATGGAGTGTATTCTGGTAAGTGAAACTGGGCAAATGACCATTCTGAGCCAAAATATTGTGGTAATAGCCCTGAAAGATGGAGCAAATGAGAGTTTGGGGAAGGAGACATTGAAACCACCCCTCACATGACTTATTTAAAAGCACACCGGTGATAAGAGTACAAATGAACAGAGTTTTCACTTTTCACAAGTAATATTTAACATCCCTATCAAAACATAGTTCAAGGTGGACTTGTGGAGCCGATAAAAAAAAAAAGGGTGGACTTATGTCTAGATTTCCTTTTGCAAGTCCGAGGAAGGAGACAATTAAACCACCCCTCATATGACTTATTTGAAAGCCCTTTTGTGATAAGACTCATAGAAATGAACAGAGTTTGGATAAATAATATCAACAACCCTACCAAATAATCGTTCATGGTGGAATTGAGGATATAGTGTTCCTTTGGGTCATGGTATTAAGAACCCTTAATCACATCGTGTAGCCCCATGAAAAAATAGAAGTGGTGAAACAGACATTGTTTACCTGATTAAGGCAAGGGACACACAAAGATTACAATTTAAAAAAGAACAGAAGAAGTCACTCAACTTTCAAATGCCTTAATCAAACTTATGGATTTACCAAGCTTGCAACTTTAAAGTACTATTAAGGTGATTCTTGTCATGTGATAGAAACAAGACACGGACTTGTCAAAAAATCAAATCCAAAAATGTTACGGCAAAGTAATTTTAACATAGCATTGTACAATACAGCAATTTAAACACTTGATACCGCAAGTACCAAATTATTTTTCAGATGAGCATCCTACGCTTCATGTTTGGGATAACTCATTGGTCAATTATCTTACCTTTCAAAAAAGAGAATGATGAACCACGATTGGCACTAGTACTTGGAGAAATAAGGGCATCAGGGGAAAATGAGGAACTCTGGTAAACCTTTGCCGGACTTTGAGCAGCACTAGAACAAGATGTCTCCTCCCCCACCACCTTAACTCTGAGGCTGAATATATGAACTGTGCCCTTGTCACTTGACACAGCCAACCACTGGACATTAGGGGAGAGAGCAATACAATATATATCTGCTTTGTCCACTCCCCTGCGAACCTGTTCGGAAGCAAGAAATCTTAGCAAGTTCTAAAATTGCAAATAACCATAAAAATGCAGAGTGCAAATGTAAATGCAGATGAAAACTGGAACCTCATTAAGACATACAGTTCAAATTATTCAAAAACTTAAGGTGTAAAGTGTGGTCGGGGGGTGAGGTTATGGTTGATCTTAAGTTCAAATCTGGCGCATACGAGAAAAAACTACTTCTGTACATTAGACAAGAACCGTGATGTCGACTTATAACAGATATCTAAACTAAAGATGATACGCAACATATACATTAGAATGCTTCCTACTCTTACTGCCTTGTAGGAACTGACCTAGAAAAAGCCCATAATAGTAGGATAGTTGTTGCACTGATACTTGCTTCATCTTTACGAAGCCACAACCAAGTGGTCTGCCCATTAATGTTTTCACTCAAAAGTTCTACAGATTTTAGGAGCACGTATACCATAAACTCAGTTTGGTTAAGAGAGCATTAGTGGTCTGCTGAAAGAAAGATTTTTGGTGTTTCATACTCCAATAAAAGAGGACTTTTCACTAACTATTGACTATCCCAACTCCCAACTGTATGGTGAAAATATGATAACATACTAATCTATCTAGATCAACAGAAATAGAAATTGGTATAAAGAAGACCAAATTCAAAAAGAACATAAATGACAATGCGAAAAGAACAGATCATCCAGCACTATACCTCCTGTAACTTAGTCCCATCCATGGTGTTGAAAATTCTTATCAAAGTGCCCTTTGTACTGGCAGTTGCAAGAAGAAGCCCATCCATTGTTAAAGTTAAGCAAGCAATTTGAGAATCATGAGCACTTATTAACTGTGTCATACTCAAACCAAAGTGCTCAATTCGAACCTGCCCTCGTCGGAGACCTGGGCAAGCCAAGACAGATGTATTCAAGTTGTGTGAAAGGCAGCAAAGCCCCCTGGGGTTTGCCAGAGTCTCTATTTGATGAAGAAGCTTAAAATCCGTAAAATTGTAAACATATATCTTGTGCTCAAGAACAACAACAATGCGATCAAGTGTTAGTTTCACTGCACGAACCTCAGACCTAAACTTAAATTCATGAATGAACCTGCTCAGATGGTCATCCCAAATGATAACTTTGTTAGGTGGGTACTGAGCATTCGATTTACCACCAACAAGTGCCAGAAAGTTGGTCCGAAAAAGCATCTCAACAATTCCAAATCCTCCGCTTTTCAGATCACGTCTGAAAGTTTCCTCAAAAGGGTCACAGTTATAGAGAACAAAACCACGGCTTGTGCCAGCAGCAAAGCAACCGTAGTCTTGATTCCATGAGAAGGAGAGCAATTCCGTTTCATCATGTTCACAGTAATTGGGTTGCATTTGGCCAAAAGGACCAGAAACCCCAGATTCAAAGGTGCTAAGCGGAGATGGCACAAGAACTCCACTAGATGTTGAAAGTGTTGAACTCATTGGGGAAAAGGGAATGCTTAAGAACCTGTTAAGCAATCAATATTGCAGAAAGCAGGACATGAGCATCCAGAACAACTTAGATATAACTCCACATAATGATTAAGACCAAAATGATGCAAAATAGCACTATATAATTGATAAACTGCTCTTTACCCAATTAACTCAAGATCAGTCAGCTAGAAAATTGATCAGCATGTCCCTCCCTCTCTTGCTGAGAAAAGGAAAAAAAACTCTCCCTCTCTCACAGAATTTCAGCACCCTGACTGGCTGAATCCAATCAGGAACCTAAATCTTAACACGTTTACCAGCGCACAGACTGACATCAATGAGGAACCTTTAGCTTACCATGTGTTTGTGTGTTTGCGCACGTGAGCTTGCACGTGTGTGTATGAGAGAGAGAGAGAGAGAGAGAGAGAGAGAGTTGCAAAATCTGTATTAGATTCATTCAAGGATCCAACATACACAAAACACGATCATTATGAAAACTAATATCTAGCATTCATGAGCCATGATAACCAGCTGGGATTAGCTCAGTTGGCCACCCTTGGACATTACCATAGTGGAGGTCAAGGGTCAGGGTCAATCCTTGCCAAAAGAAAAGATTTATTATTTCTTTTCCATTCAGGGTTATTTGATCTTCCTTTGTTCCCTCAATGGACTATCAGTTGCAACTTATTCCGATTGTGTACTTATATCCCGACGATGTAGTTCACTTATTTGTATTCTTCTACTACTGCTTGTAATAAACAGAAAACATTCACGAGCCAAAAATAGTCATGCAGTCCTATGAACATCTCTTATTATTTCCCAGTTCTCAACGGATTTGTCTTCTGGAAGACTGAAAATCGGAATTGATTTGCTAGCTCAAACCGTCTCTTCCCAAACAAACTAAAACTTCTTCAGACCGTCTCTCTCCCTAAATTCAGGCACAGAGATAACATAGATCTCGAACTAAATTGTGACGAACGGGAAAGATACTAAAGTAACCACGACTCAGGTTGCCCAGACCAGTGAACTGCGACTCGTTTCTCTACGCTAACCAAGGTTAAATTGGGTGAATTCATGAAAAACAAAAGCATTGATACATGAACAACGTAATTCGACGGAAAACCTGATACGCAATCGGAATCAGTTAGGTCGGTGTGTGGATTTCGACTTTTCAGCATCAGGTGCTATTCTAGCACGATCAGAGAGGCTTGAGCTCATAGACGATCCATGGTGACATGGTGGGTGGATCTCAACAATGAGAGAGAGAGAGAAGCTTTATAGAGAGGGAAGAGAATCGGGAAAGAAAAGGCTCGTGTTTTGGCTCGGTCGACCTTCTTATTTGCCAAACAAGAACTAAGAAATTGATTAGTGTTTTTGAGTGTGTGGTGGGAAGATTTAGACTGAGGGTACTCGCTTCCAGAAATGCACCCCTCTCTCCTACCGATTAATCCTGCACCAAAGGTCACAGGTTAAGGTCACAGGTTAGTGTCACTTAGACCTTTTGTCCAAGGACACTCTGACGATCAAGTTAGTAGAGAGAAAAAAGTACAATAGGGTAGATCTGAGATTGTGTGTGTACTTCTAGGATTTATCCTTGGTATTTATAGATATCCTTGTACTTGCTCTCCAAGTCATGTGATGTCACTCATCATGTCTCCAGTCACGTGACACGGCTTATACAAGCATGCCACGTGGTCGCCTAGAGGCTTCTAGAAGCTTCTTCCACAGTGCCAGGTGGCCCTCGGCACGTGCCCCTTGTAAACGCCTTTATGACCCATCTGGGTTGGTTCACGGGTCGGGCCTTTTCCACCCGTCCGAATACTGCACAACCCGAGAAGTTGATCCGGAGTTGCACCATCATGCCTGACGGGACTTTCCATGGCATCGTCGGTGTTACGGCCCAAAGGGTCAAGATGTCCTTGGGCTTGTGAATGTACGGCCTCATAACCCCCTACGGCCCATAAGCCGTCTAGGTAATATTCGGCCCCCACAGAGTGTATTTTTATGGTGATATTTTAAGAATTATGCGCGGTTTTTTGAATGGGCCGCACAAAAATCCATTAATCAATACCATTATTTTTCGTTCTACAAATTGGGAAAAGAAATTTACTTCTTTGCATACGATCCGCAAAGTGGCACCGAGCAAAATTCCTGTTGTCCATCCCAAGATTCAACGGCTTGGATAGCGCACAGATTTTGTTTTTGTTTTTAATCTGAGATGCTTTCAACGAGGAGAGAGAGTGTAAAATGATCTGGGCGCGCGTGGATTTTTTTTTTTTTATCTGAGATGCTTTTAACGAGGAGAGAGAGTGTGCAGTGATCTGGGCTGTTGGATCTCGGGATGGATGGTGGGGATTTGCTCGGTGCAAACCCAAAAGTTAATCTCTTGTGAAAAATCTCCTACCGATAACGGATTGAGCTAATTATTATTTTTTTCTGGAACACATAAAAGATATGTAAACGGCACCGTTTCGTTGTGGCTGCTTTACTTGAGGGACTGCGACAGTGCCCCCAAGGCCATGTCCCACCGGCTGCATCTCCAAAACGTAGAGCGTACAGAATTGGTCAAGGGGGCGTGATCCAAGTATCTCATTTTTCAGTAGGGAAATGATTTCAACACTTCTAAGTTCTCATCAGTAATCTATTGACACTTACCTTCAGTCATTTTTTTCATATTAAGGACAATTTAATATTTTCATGTGAACAAAGACGAAAGGAGAGAGTGTGGAAGTCCTAAAATCATTTACATTACCAATAATGGTTTGAAAATCTTCAAATTCTCATCCTTTTACTTTTGTGACAAGAAGCGTTTGAACTAATCTATTTTAACGATTACCTTTTTTTTTTTTTGCTAATAAAAAAAGGTTTGAATTAAGATTACTTCAAAATAATAAGTCTGGGGTACCCCTATAATAAACGAAGAAAATAAAAACCTACCACATGCCCTAAAGCTTCTTTGGCTAGTAAATCCGCGCATTTGTTCGCCTCCCTGTAAACATGCCAAAGCTTCACTTCAATCTTTCCCATGAGAGAGCTGCATTGAGAAATAACATTACACAAAGGGTGATAAACGGGATTTTTCGGATCACCAATAAGCTGAATGATTGATTTGCTACCTTTACCAAGTACTTCTCCAAAAGCTTCGTAGTGCCGGTTATCCGTGTTACCATACTTTCCTTTGAGAACGAACTCTCGCCCAGAGGGAATCGGGCTTATTACGAAGCGAGGGCCACTATGTTCGCGCAGTGGGATCTACGAATACCCAAGCCCCCTTGGGCTTTTGATTTCATAACCTTGTCCCTGCTAATAGCATTTTACGATAGTAGAAGCGAAGATAAATTATCAAATGAAACTAGTAAAATTGCACGTGCTTATGCCCGAGGCAAATTATCCGTGCTTTCTCCAATATGGAAAATGTCTACGATCTTTTCAAGTGGTCTCTAGCCAGGATGCAAGTGGCCTCTAGCCAGGATGCAAATGGCCTTTGCTTTATATATATATATATATGGGTTTGCTTCACATCCGGACTTTTAATTTCCGCACCTCATGATCCAAAATTTTTTTTGACGATCCGATCCGTCCAATGTGTTCAGAAGGTGTTTTCAAGGGTCCACGCGAAAAATCTTCAAAAAAAAATACTGGGAAGGGCTTGATCCAAACAGTTTTCGCAAAAAATATATATTTACATTTTTTGCGAAAACTGCTTGGATCAAGCCCTTCCCAGTATTTTTGTTTGAAGATTTTCCGCGTAGACCCTTGTATTGTACTTGATTGACAATAATATTTCGGTTGTAACCCAGTTAAATGCCTGGCTATGTGAGCTACAAACTTAATTTTTTGAGTCCCTCCATTTCATATGGTTATGTACTTATGTGTTTTTTAGTGGAGATGCTGTAACTCAGTTAAATTTCTTCTTGCTGGGGATGTGTGATCCAGTTCGATTGGTTGGGAGACATGGTTTTGATGCTTGTCCATACAGGCATTTGATGCATGGTACTTTTCTTTTATAGCTAGTTTTAGGCTTTAGCAGATATTTCAATTACTTTCAGGGATGCTGCCACCAGGGCGGCATCCCATTTGAGCACTGAAAAGTTAAAACTGCATTCCTGGGCAGGGTTTTAGTTAGTTTGTTATTGTGGTAATCCTTTGTGATATCGGCAATTTTTTAAATAAGGGAAATCCGGTTCATTCATTGGTGTTTTTCTTCTATCCAACCTAGTTTGTTTCACAGTAATCTCTTACATATGTATTCTAATTTTTTTTTCAGAATTCCGTCTTTGCGAGATGTTCTCTACTCACCATCACCATCACAACCCTGTGCATCATCTAGAGCTTCTTCTGAAGCTCTTTACACTCCTCATGTGAAGGAGGCCTTGATACCAAAGATTGACCAGGTGTTTGCTAGTTTGGAAGAAGCTCACAGGTTTTACAATGATTATGCTAGAGAAGCTGGATTTGGGGTTCGAATCAATTCAAGCAAGTTGGGTAAGGGCGGTCTAACCGTTAGGAAGGAATTTGTTTATCACAAAGAAGGGTTGAGGGCGAAAAAGTATACGCAAAATGTATCTTAAAACACTATACGGAAAAGGGGGTTAACTAGAGAGAATTGTGGTGCCAAAATGACTGTTGTGAAACGGGGTGAGGGGTTTGCTATCACGCAATTTGTCGCCACTCACAACCACACGCTTGCCACACCAAAGAAGGTGCATTTATTACGATCTCATTGTAAGTTGTCGGCTGCCCAAAGGGCTCTGACAGACCAACTTGGTGATGCAAATGTGCCTACCCACCAACAAATGAGTATTTTGGAGATGCAAGCCGGAGGTCTTCAAAATGTTGGATGTTCTCAACAAGATCTCTATAATGCTCAAAGAGATAAGAGGGGAATGGTAGACGGCTTTGACGCTAGTTTGTTGGTTGAGTATTTTGAGGCCCAACAAGAAAAGAATCCCAGTTTTATATTCTCAATCTTGCCAGATGATGAGGGGAGTTTGTATCATTGCTTTTGGGCCGATGCAACCATGAGAAAGTCATACCAATATTTTGGGGACGTGGTGGTGTTTGATACAACTTATCAGACAAACAAATATTTATTGATCTTCTCACCTATTATAGGGGTCAATCACCACGGTCAAACAACAATGTTCGGGTGTGCTTTCTTAAGTGGCAAAAAAGCCGATGCTTTCGAGTGGCTTTTCAATGCATGGTTGGAAGCAATGCCGGCTGGGGCTCCCAAAATGATCATAACTGATCAGGATCCGACAATGGCAAAAGCAATGAGTACTCACCTTCCAAATACGGTGCACAGGTATTGCATTTGGCATATTGTGATGAAATTTTCCGAAAAAATTAGTGTTGTATATTATAAAGAGTATTATGATGAGTTCCGTAACTGTATATGGAACTCCGAGACCCCCGAAGAGTTTGAAGGGAGATGGCTACAGATTGTAGCAAAAGCTAATTTGTCCACGAATGAATGGTTAGATGGTTTGTACAAAATTCGTGAGAGATGGGTTCCTGCATATACAAGACACATATTTACTGCCCACATGACCAGTAGTCAGAGAGCTGAAGGCTATCATGCATTCTTCAAGCGGTATGTGTCTCCAAATAATTCTTTGATGGATTTTGTGACGAGGTTTGCTAGGGCACTTTCACATATAAGGCATAATGAATTAGATTCGGATCATAAAGATGTGAATGAGAAGCCACTCCTCGTAACAAAAACACTCATGGAGTCAACAATGCGTGAAGTGTACACACACAATGTTTTTTACAAGTTCCAACAGGAACTATTGGATAATGGGGGGTATGCCATGAAGAGTACATTTAAAGATGATATGTGGGCTAAGTACAATGTTGTGAGGTCAACTCTGCCTGAGTCGAAGGGTCGTGAGCTTGTGTTGGACAAGTCATCAAACTTTGTGAAATGCAGTTGTAAGAAGTTTGAGTCCGACGGAATTCCATGTCGGCACATCTTGGCTTACTTCACTAAAAAGCAGATTATGCAATTACCTGAACAATACATAGTGCGGAGGTGGACAAAATCAGCAAAAGCTAGGAGAGTTATGGATGACGGTTTGTCAGACTCCGTCACTCGAATTGAAGCTCTCTTCCCACATAGACACTTCTTTGAAACGTACCTCAAGTCCAGAGCATCACCACCCCCACCACTCATTCCAGATGAACAATCCATGGCTGGGTTGTGGGGGAGAGAGAGAGAGAGAGAGAGAGAGATAGAGAGAGAGAGAGATAGGCCTCAACAACTTCTTATAAGAAAATAGATTATCTCTCCATGAGTATCTATTTCCCAATCACCTTCTGACCAACTTCTTCAAGCTCAAGAGAAAGGCCAAATTCCAAACATAAGCAACCTGGAAGACACCTCAACAAGTTTCTTTGATGCAATACAGTGAACATTTACTTTGTGAAACTTTTCTGCATAAACCAATCTTATCGAATTTCAACTACACTAGTCCAGACATAACATTCTCTCTGTGTTTATACACTCTTATACTTGAACTAATGTTTCACTCTCCCTCAAAACTTTCAACTACTTTCATATACAATTCCATTTATTATATCGAGAAGGTTATAGTAAATACTTCTAAAAATTGGTATGTGACATGCCTTTCTGTATTTTAAGCCATAAAAATTCATACCCCACAACAAAATCTCATAGTTGAATATCAAAAATTTGTATACTGGACCACAAAAAATTCATTAACATCACTACAAAATTTCATAAACAACAACATAAAAATTAATGAAAACCACCCTAAAAAAATGCATAAATTTGGATTGTATTTTTGAGCCCGTGCTCTTTTTTTTACTACAAAATTCATAAGTACCACCACGAAAAATGGGCCGAAAGGATAATTCCAAAAGTAAAAGGTTCTTTTGGTAAGAAAAGTGATTGAGTTATGTTCCAATATCATGCAACCTGTATAACGGGTTCATGGGCCTGATCAAGCTCGGCTCCTTGAAAAACCAAACAAAAAATGGAAACTTTAAAGATGCAAGGCCAAACTCTTACCATTCTGCTACTTTACCAAAATTCAGAGCACAAATTTTAGCCACTCAACAGATAGAACTAGAGCCTTCCACAACCACACAAGTTAACACATATAGAAGGGGGGAGAGAGAGAGAGAGAGACCTTTGAGATGTAGGGAATCGATCGATCTTCTTCGTCAAACCTAGGGTTTGTTCGAATCAAGAGTTAGAACGAAAATCAGAAGAGAGAGAGAGAGAGAGAGAGAGAGAGAGAGAGAGACGTTACCTCCGATGTTCCTTCGATCTGGTTCATCTTCTTCCTTCGTCTTTCGTCGCAGTGCCTCACTTTCTCTCTCTTCTTGGTTTTACGTCTGAAGTGTGAGAAGAGTGTCTTAGAAGCTTGGGGGTGTTTTAACCCGTATGTGTGTAATTGACCCGCGAACTGGGTTTGGATCCAACCCGGATATCCCTTATGACCCGCGTGTTGCGATTTTAAATCACAGCCGTCGATTGCATCCAACGGCAGCGATTGTTGGGTGCGAATTTTTCTTCCCATCAGGGTCCCTTATGTGAAGGGGGTTGTATATATATATAGAAGCCGGTTCTAGTCCGGGATCCGGACTTCCGGACCTCCATGATCCGAACATTTTTTTGACGATCCGAGCCGTCCAATGTGTTCAGAAGGTGTTTTCAAGGGTTCAGTTTTTGCGAAAAACTGCTTGGATCAAGCCCTTCCCGGTATTTTTTTTGAAGATTTCCCGCGTGGACCTTGGAAAACACCTTTTGAACACATTGGACGGATCGGATTTTCTCAAAATAATTTGCAACACAAAAAAAACACCCCAAAGGCTCCAGTCAGGGATCCCTGACTGGAACCGTGGGGTATATATATATAATCTGTATGTAATCGAAAACTATTTAGCTGAAGCCCTTCCCGGTCTTTTTTTTTTTTTTGATGATTTCTCGTAGAGGTTGTTAAAAATACGTTTTAAACACATTAGACGGTTCCGATCATCAAAATTTGATCAGGAAATGAAAGGTGTGGATGGTGTGAACTTTAAGAGTAGTGGACTAGAACATTGGTGTGTATATATATATATGATCTCGTTCTTCAAAAAATAGACCAATGAAAAATGGTAGTATAGTAGTATCAAACGGGTGGTTACATACCGAAATAATGAGCATCCTTCTATTGGCAGCCCTTAAGGATGGTCGTTTGGGTCATAGATTCAAATTTTTGGGGGGGAATCAGGTAGAATTCGGGGGTAATTTTCAAAAAAAAATCGGGGATCAGATATGGGATGGATACGATTGTGTCTCCGCCCCATACCCGTCCTGTTTCCCTATCCGTAACCCACCCTGAAAGCCCCATTATATATGCATTTTATATTATTATTTGTAGGCTATTGAAGGACACCTCCTTGATCGCGATTTAGGTATTTGAAAGTGTATTCAAATGCGTAAAAAGTATACAGAGATGTGTGTGTGTGTGTTTTTTTTTTTTTAGTGTTCGAAAAGAAGGTCTAGGCGGCCGAATACTTGCCGCCTTGGCCCTAGAATGCCTCTTGCCGGATAGCCCAACTAGTCGCTCGACTAGGCGCCGAGTACTCGGCTTGGAAGCTAGACGGTTCCCGGCCGCCCTGAGAGCGCCTAGCGAGTTTTTAAACCTTGGTTATTTTGTTTGCTTATTGATTGCTCATTGAACTTAGTGATGGCAACGGAGCGGGGTGATGGTGGATATTACTATCCCCATCTTCGATCCACCCCCCATATCCTGCCTCTACCCCATCTCCTCTCCACCAGAATTAATTTACCTCGATCCCCACTGCCAAACAAGGAACGGGGATCCAAACAATTTAAAAAGAAATAATCGAAACAAACTTCAACATCTACTACAAAAGATTATAGCCTACCAAGCAAACTCGAATTACATCAAGTAGTCACAAAGTCTACCAAATTCAAATTATGTATTTTAATATTACTTTTAAACTTAACGACAATCTATAATTAGGGGTAGGCATCGTGTCGTGTTCGTGTCCCATCGAATTGAGTTCATGTCAAAATGACGTGCTTAACTAATCGTGTAAAAAAAAAAATGAACCCTAACCCAACCTGTTGTTAATCGTGTCAACCCAAACACGACACGGATTAACACGATTAACTTCGAAACGACCTGTTTAGCCAAATTTGACCTGAACATGACACGAAATGACACGATTATTTCATGTCATTCTTGGGTTATGCGGGTTAATTCTCTAGTTATGCGAGTAAATTTGTGTCATTCTCGGGTTACTGCGTCGACACGAATAGACGAACAGGTTAATTCGTATCATTCTCAGGTTATGCGTGTTGAACCCGAACTCGACCTGTTTACTAATCGTGTTCTCAGGTCGCGTCATTTACGTGTTTCATGTAAAAAATACTCAACACTAACCCGCTAAGTTCGTGTCGTGTTGGGGTCGCATTATTGTGTTGTGTCATAAATTCTCACCCCTACGTCTATTGGACTGGTTTTAGGAACTTTTTATAAAAAAAAAAAAAAACAGGAAGATGGTGGTTACATCATTACCCCTGAACCTGTTGGGTCCAGGTGAAGTTCTTGTGCCACAAGTCACAATAAACAATTCGCATATGGAATAATATATGGAAGGGAAAGTGTTAGGAATATGAAAAGAAAACATGAAATTGAACATGATAACACAATTTGGCGGGTGAGTTTCACCCAATACACTATCAAAATAGTGTACCGGGTGAATCTCCCCCGTTGGATGCGTTTTCATGTAACGCCGGGCTTCAGATCTGGCATTGTACGTGGCAGTTATTAGTATTAATGAAAGAGAAATGATACGTACACAACAAAATAGCCACAGCAAAAACGCCACAACACCCAAAATGACATCGTTTTGGGTGTTTTCCCACAAAAAAAAAAAAAAAAAAAACCAAAATCCATTCGAGGCATTCCCCTTCCCAAAATCCTCAGACGTTCCATAGTGAGGAAGAGGGAGAGAGGAGAGGGCTACCGCGCAACCACCGCATGACCGCACACACCGACGAGGACGCCTCCCACTCCGGCGACCACCACCACCTCCGTATACGCGGTCTGTCTGTCTCTGTCTCTCTCTACGAACACCAGCGCCGCTCCACGAACACCGCCACCATCAACGCCCCCACCACCACCACCGCGGTCTCTCTCTCTCTCTCTCTCTCTCTCTCTCTCTCTCTCTCTCTCCGTGTCAATTTTGAGTTATTGGGTAATTGGAAAAAAACCTAATTCGAAAATTTCCCCCTAATTTAAGTTCCTCTAAAAATTAGGGGAAAGTTTGGGAAACAGGTTATGGAGAGTACATGTGGTGAATTGTTTGATATGGTTGGTCTACAACTGAGATTCGATTTCAATCCCTCTGCTGGTGGTGCATCTCTTCTTCCACCACAGCACAGAGTAAACTTCTACAACATGGCCTAAGAAGATGCACCAAAAATATCCGGTCCAATCTGCAGAGGGATATCGGTCGAATCTACATCTTTGCGTTTGACCTCGTCGATCCTTTGTCTCTCTGGTTCGGAGTCTGTTGTCGGTGCGGTGGTTGCTAGTGGATTCGACGATGGAGGTGGGAATCGGGGTCGATGCGGTGGTCGCCGGTGGACGTGGGAATCGGGGTGGTTCGAATCGCCCCTCTTTCTCGCGCGTGCGACTGGAGAAGGAATGGCAGAAATCTGAAAATTTTGAGTATTTTTTTTTTGGGAAAATTATCCAAATGGTCCCTGTAGTTTCACCCGAGTCTCGATTTAGTCCCTCTAGTTTCAATTGCACTCCAATGAACCCTGTAGTTTCAATTTTGGTTGAATTGAGTCCCCGACGTTAACTTCCGTTAGCAAACTTAACGGAAATCCCAATTTGGGGTTTTTTTGAGGGTCGAACTCGTCTTTTCACCCACCCTTCTTTTTCCCCAATTTGAAACCCGCACTTCTAATGCGGCCTTCGGGAGGGATGGTACTTGGTCTTGTGGATGCTTGAATACTCCCGGATTCACCGGAAGTCTTTGTGAGCTTTTGGCATGGCTTTAGCCCACCGGTTTAACCTTGTGACCTTTCGACTTCCCGGGCTTTAGCCGAATCTTCGTTACTTGGCTCTTGAGGCCCGGTGGTTCTTGGGATGTTCCCAATGCGCTTCAAAACACGCTTATTTGCTTGTTTCACCTGTAACTAACAAAAACCACACTACGCGCACATCAAACATATAAGGTGCGAAAACGTGCGCGTGTGTGTGAGCAAAATGAACTAGATAAGCCCCGGATATATACAATATTGGGGGCTTATCACTTGCACTCGAATCGATTCAATAAAATCATGCAGGAAGATCCTTTAGAGTGTTGCAATCTGCATTTTATACTCCATGATCATATCTATACACAAATAATAAGAGGAGAAACATTATTTACACCGGCTGTGTAAACTAAAATTTTCTCCAGATCGATTACATTGCGCCATGTATCCATGTTCTAACTTTTGGGACCACTGTTTTCCAAATAAGTACATCCCTTGAGAAAATACTGATGACTATCATTCCGGGAATCGAAATGGATGTGGTGTGTCTGGAGATAACGATTTTGACTGGATTTTCTTGGCAGAATTTGATGTAGTTATGAGTCATTGGGAGTCAATTTATTTACAAAAAAAATAAAAAAAATACAATGTAAAATTATTTACCTAATACGCGGAGATCCTTTGGCCGGAGTGTACCGCAAGTATTTTGTGTGTGAAGGATTGAAATATTTAGGCAGAATTATCTGAAATATCTAACTGAAAACATTTGAGCGAATCGTTAAAGTGCACAAGATTTGGCCATATCATAATGATTTGGAAGAAATGATTATTCCGACATTTGAAAGAAAAAGAATTAGCTTTGAAGTTTGAAATTGGTAAAACAAGGTTGATGTAAAAGTTGCACTTAATATCACTTCTTTTCTTAATAGCTCATCAAAAAAATTTGGAAAGTTAATAGCTACTGAAGCTTTCTCTTCCTAAACTCAGTGGTGGCTAATAATTGTGAAATCACATACATGCACAAGGCAGAAGATTAAGAAAATTAAAAAACTTCTGTCTAAAATGGGAGAAGAATTTGGGTGGGTTTAGGGTATGGGTGACGTGGTACCTGAGCACGAATTTCGGCCGTCCAATCTCCTGAAGTGGGAATAATAAAAGCAAGATATTACGACGCAATAAATTTGATCAACTTCCTAATTTCGTCTCATTGTGATCTCCCTTTTTTTGTGATTAAATTTTTTTATTATAGAAAAAATTCTATCCCACGACTATGAAACCATGAAACAGAAAGGACATGTGAGATTGTATGCAGTAAGAAGAAATATACAACAGGGTGCCCCTACTGGGAGCGCACTGCAAGTCTGCAACGCCCCGGATCCGCAGTAAATATTTTCAACTTTGTTTTTAAATTAGAATATGGCCCACCATGCACACATTAACTGCTTCAAGTCAAATACATGTTACATATAAATAAACAAAAAATACTACTACTTGTATTATAGCCAGCATTAATTTGTGAAGGGAAACAAAAAAAACTTGGGAAAAAGAAGAAGACATGGGCCAAATCTGCAATTTCTTAAAAATCCTAGAAGATACTAATAGGAAAAGAAAATAATAATAAAGGAAAAAAGTAAGGGAAGAAGATATGAGGTGGGTGGAGGGAAGATCTCTGAAGGTCAGGGAGCACTCAATTGATATACTTAACTCGTTCCGCCAAGGGGCTTTTTGCCTTCTTCTTTTTGTTGGGTTATTGTGTTTTTTGAGGCATGTCATTATCTCATAAATCATAATACATCAACAAAAAAACTCCACAAAGCAAAAAATAAATAAATAAATAAAAATAGCGAAACAGGACCTTATTCCCATAGAGGTTCTTTATGCATATTTTTTAACACATGAAAAAGATAGTATTTCTGTAAGGTAACGTAAGTTAAAAAAAATAAAACACTTTTATCCCTAAATACTCAAATATTGAAGATATCATTATGCATCATCTTTTTTTCAATTTCGGACATTCTAAATGTATTGCTACATACTCAAATATTGAAGACTTTGGGTGAGGTGTGAAGTGTCACGTAATCTATTTTCCATTGTCAAATTAAAAGGAAATCAAACACTTCATGAACCTGTGTCTGTATACATATACATAGTTTGCAAGTGGTGGCTAACTCATGCGGTAGAGCACTTGGATGCCCACACCGCATCCCGGGATCGAGTCTCATTTTTCCCTCCCCCACATAATAGATTAGGAATGATGAATGATATAAAAAAAATACATATACATAGTTCTATATATATTCACGTCAAATTTGGAGGCTTTGTAGCTGATCAAATCGAATGGCTCCATCATTTTCGGTCGCTGTTTTTACCACCGAAAAACTACGTCACCTAACCCGAGGGTCGAATCCAAGACCTTCCAGTTGAGAGAGTCAAAGAAAGGGATATTTACCAGCCGCTCCACTTTTGGAGGGCTGGTGACAACGCACTCCACAGCAAATACAAAAAGCACCGATTACTCCACCCTCGTGCGCAGGAACAGGTCCCTTCCGTCAGTCCCACCTCTCTCTCTCTCTCTCTCTCTCTCTCTCTCTCTCTACCCACGCCACTTAAACCACAGGGTACCCTACAAAAGTACCTAAACCTAAACCCTAGAGTACCCTATGAAAGTGCCTAAAATCCTAGGGTACCCTATGAAAGTGCCTAAACCCTTGGGTACCCTATGAAAGTGTCTAAACAACTAAAAACCCTATAATAGGAAAGTGCACCCTAAGTGCCTAATCCCCAAGAAATAGTGATTGACATTAATGGAGTTAGTGGTAATTAAAAAGAATGATTGGAGTTAGTGGTAATAAATATTTGTTTTTTGTACTGGCCCGTAATAAAACCTCAAAGGGTTACCAATATGGGCCGTAGCCCATTGGCAATTCTGTTGCTGTTCGATGTTTTGAGATCGGATTTTGATGGACAACGGATTAGTCAAATCCAAGACCTTCCAGTTGCAAGTCAAAGAAGTGACTTCTGGGCCATAGCCCATTGGCAATTCTGTTGCTATTTGATGTGATCGGATTTTGATGGATAACCACTGAAGGAGAATTATTACTACTATTCTTCACTTTCTGTTCGTGAAACACATTTTTCCAGAAAAAACCTGCTTATGTATAATAGTTCTCCTGATAATCATTTGCACCCGTGATGCAAAATAATATCTATCCCAGCCGTTAATTTAGTAGGACGACAATACATTCATCGTCCATGCCAAAAAACTCAGGCCTGCAAAACATAAAAAGACTAGGGGCACCGGTGTGGTGTTAGCCAACCAACCTCTCATGCTTAAGTCAGTCGAACTATCGTGTAAAATAGAATATTGTTCAAGTAAATGGAATACCGGAACAACGTACCTTTTCCTTGGTTAGTCTAGTGCTTATATAGGCATTCACGGTGGTTGAGTCCAGACTAGGAACCTTGGCTCCTTGCTAATCGTACTTATCCTTTTAGTTTCCTCGGTACATTGGGTCTCTCAATCCTTAATGGGAATTGGGTGGACAAGTATCACAAACCCTTACGATTATCTAAATATGGTTTTTGTCCACATCCCCAAGTCTTTGGGTTCCCGTGGAGCTCAAAGACCTCCTCAGAACGTGGCTTACCCGTCGTTCCTTTTTACATGACCGACCTGTTTTGAGAGGTCGGGCTACTTTGGCTTTACCAACCTGACCTTTGGAGGTCAGTTCATCCAATTCATCCTTATCACTCAGATTGATTGAACATCGACAACTCTTAGTCGAATCAACTTTGACAGGAAAGAGAAATTGACAGTTGTAGTTTAATTATACATTTCCCTTTGTGACTATTATGATTCATTTATATGGTATGCCAATGTCCAAAGTGGATGAAAGCACATCCAGATCGAGTTCGAATCCACAAAATCAAACCAGGGTTTGTCTTATTTTTCATCACCCTGAGGAATCATCTTCGGATACATACTCATCAAGAGTAGCGTTCCATTGAGCTAGTTTTCCCACGAGTGCGTCCCAAAAAACTGTCTAGAGTCTTGACTAATCTTACATATTTACTTTGAGGCCGAAATATACAGACTAAAATGTGGGGACCCAAGTGATAAAGTGCTTCCCGCAATGGGAGGTTGAGAGCTCGTTCTGTATCCATGGCAAAAATCAGACACGAATCGACATCGGTACCAGACATCGGTACCATCGTACGCGGTGTGCTGTGTGGCATGGAAGAGTCCAGGCAACCAAGTATTTGAATATCTGGAGGACCATCCACTTCCTTCAGAATGATTCAATCATTCAACAACAGAATAAACACCCACCATTGGTTGCATCATTTTCACATTTTTACCAAACAATATGAGGAGAAAAATGGGACCACAACAAAACAGCATACCCATTTGACTTTTAGGAACAGTAGGGTATCCAGGTACAGTACAACCAGCAGTAGCACTGTAGTAAATTCAAACTAAAGCTCATTACCAAAACAGGATCTGTGCTGGAGAGGTCCCCCCCACCCACATTTGGAAAAACTCCCATAAACCCAGAATTAAACCAACCCAAGTGCCCTCCTTTACCTATCAAATAAACACACAAAAACATTAAACAAAACCCTAGCAACAAAGGAAAGAATTCAGCATCTCAATGGAAGCCAACATAGCAAATGGGTTATAAAATATGATCTGTGAAAGCCAATGAGATTAAGGCACAGATGCAGATGGAATAAAATTTAGGGCAAAGTGTACTTTGTTTCTTGATGGACCAAAAGGAACAGGAATTTAAAATCTAAAAAGCATTACATTAACTTGTACTTTCTTTCTCGATGAACGAAAACAAACTGGGATTTTAAACCCTGAAGGATACATGAACTCCCTACTTTGTCGACGCAACTAGTCATTGAAGTATGCGATTTGCTAGTACGAAAATCATATTTATATTCAGATTAGATTAGAAAAAAGAGCAGAAGTGCGACGTTTTATTGTTTTTAATGAACTTACACAACTTTTTAAGGCCGAAAGTTTTTCTGTAAGAGTTGTATCTGAAACCAAACCTAAATCTGCCCCAAGTACAAAGCTTGAAGACGAAACAATGCACTGAATATACCTCACTTAAGAAAAAAGCACCTTCCGGAAACTTAGCTCCCACTTCCAATCTTCATTTCTTCGTCGTAGCACAGCAAAAAGGTTAAACGTAATTCTTCTCTAGACAAAATGTTCGACATAGAAAGGAAAAAATGCATTAGAAAGAATTGTAAAGGGAAGATTCACTTTTTCATTTACTAAAATAAAAGATGAGTTTCCCATCTGAATAAAAAAAGGGAGGCTTTTAATAACGAACCACGTGAAGCTTCTGTGGGTGAACATGGTGGATCTAATTGAGACTTGAGGAGGACAGCCACTGATTAACAAGCATGGAAATTCAATAGGCCAACCACCTTAGAATGCCCAATCCATAACAACATAAAATTCACTTTTTATGTGGTAAAATTCAATGATCTAAGAGCACTATAGTCTGTACTCTGTAGTAAGAGCAAATTGCAACATAAGAAAAGAAAGAACAGAAATCAGGATAATAAAAGAGAAGGTAGCAAAGGATAACCCTAGCTACACATATATTAAGGAGAAAAAACAAAAGGGGAACATACGGATTGAAAGAAGATTGTGGTTACCACAGTAGCCAAATTTTGCAGCAAGGAAAGGAATGCGAAAACAGTGAGGAGATTTGTGAGGTTTTCCAACTGCACAAATGCTGACCGGTAATGAGCCTTACAACGTGTTTGGATTACGATCATTACTTAATCATGACCTGAAATAACGTAGAAGACGATCAAAAAATTGGCGATGTAATCACAAATTAAGTTCATATGGCTCAATTTATTAGAAATTAGCAGAACACTTACATGGATTTAGGCCCAACCTACAAAAACAACTGATTTACATGGTTCACCCAATAAACCTTGCATCCACGATCGCTATTGTTTTAACTACACAATAAAACATAAGAAATTGGAGTGCCTTAGTGCTACAATAATTCAAAAATTACATACATGATTCAAGAGGAGGAAGGGGGGATACAAGGCATCAGAAAGAAGGAGCTCCCTTCAGTCCAAGCACAGAGGGAGAAGAATGAAAACTATCTCCCGCATCATTCATGCAACCACAGTAGCAGGCAACCAGCGAATGTCTTTTCTACTGAGTGGTCGGATGAATGAGTCGGCAGCTAATTCAGACCCCTGATTTCCTCCATGGGTGGGCTGAAGGAAGCTCTCTCGGACCACTCCTCTGCAGCTACTTTCTTGAGACTGGTTGCCTAATCAACTGCATTCAACCGACACAAATAAGAAGTAAATGAAATTTCTCTATTTCCAAGGTAAATTCAACAAATCATAAATGGCGAAGCCATGACATAATGGTTAATAAAACCGATGGTGGGTTTTATACAGTGTGAGAAACATTCAGAATATATGATCTCAAATGCTTAGTTTCGCTTATGCGACTCATTATAAAGAAAACAACAAACAACTAACTATACAGTTATTTCAAAGGCCAGCAAAGCCCTAATTACAGAACTTGTGATGCAGTTATAACTCCGGTGAGTCCAGTTATAACCACAAATATTCTGCCATCAGACATAGAAAGAGAGAAGATTAAATTTGCAAGTTATATACAGGCCACGGGAAATAATACTCGTTTCTTGATTAATTAGGTCAAAATATGATTACCTTCTTCATGTTTGAGATCAAAACAATCATTTGAGGAAACTGATTATGGTGAAATGCTTTTTTCGAAGTTAATTTGAGTTGCTTTCTTCAGTGAGATTGAAAGAATAAGAGATAAATATACAAATAAGGGCAATTCACAGTGCTGATTTAAGGAAAAACATTTATACGAAGAGCTTTAAGAGCAATTTTTACTAGGAATCAGACAACAAAATTGGCAAATCATACTCTAAAACTTTCAGAGTTTCTCCTTATGGTTAGCCATACACTAGGTATTCATTTCTACCTGTAGAAAGACTAGTTTCAAACCAATGGCAAAATCCATATGACAAATGATATCAATTCAACACTAGAAAAAGAAACAAAACGAAATAGAAGTAATCATATCATTGTTTCAAAGAATCAGAAGAGACTAAATTTTAAACCCATCTATTAACAGCTACCATAAATTTTGTAATTAACCTGGTTTTGTATTTTTGTAATTAACCTGGTTTTGTATTTTCAAATTTTTTCAACAAATTCAGTTACAAACTATAATCAAAGATTTTGATCTGTGCACAAAAAGCATTGAAGTATACTTACAACCACTTAGTTGTTTAATAAATCACAAAGAGATTGTGAAATTCAACCCTTAACATTATTAAAACCTAACTTAACTTGTGTATTTAACCTGGTTTTATTTATCACATTTTTGGCTTAAATTTTTGTTACTTATAAACTACAACCAAGAGATTGACCAATACAAGAAAAGCAAGTACATCTTGTTGAAACACCAAAGGCCCTAATTTTGCAATAAAACAATCAATAAATTAATCCATAGTAAGGAAAAGAGCTTGGCAGAATGAGCCTACACAAACCCTAACCCTAACCCTAATATTAAGCTTGATATAGAGAAGAAAGTCCCAGTTCCCATTTCACTTTTAGATTTCTTAAACTGAAGGGTCCAATAAAGAACAGATCATATTCACTTTACTTTTTATATTATGTTGCCAAAACCTAATTTTCTTAGCCTTCTCTGACAGAAGACAAAATTTTAATGAAATCCCAGCAAAATAAATACTACAAAAAAAAAAACATAAAAAGTGCTAACACATCAAATAAAGTTCACATTTATTTTCAAGAAACTGTTCCCAAAAAAAAATAAAAATTCTTCAAGAAAGGAGAGGAAAAAAAAAACTTAACTGAGGGTCTGAGAGAATGGATGAGTCTTGAATACATCAACCCTAAAACTCCACGGATGCTGCAGATTAGTTTCAAATTGAACCATTCACATCCCCCAAAACTGAGCAAAAAAGCATAAACAGGATAAGAAAGAAAAAAAAACAAAAGTGGAAGCTGAAAAGGGTTATGCAACAAAATTCGAGGAAATATATAGGAAAGGTGAATACATGAGATGAGAAAGTGAAATTGCAAAATTGCTAAATTGGAAAGAATGTAACAAATTTATTTATTTTTATGCAGAGAGAGAGAGAGAGATAGGGAGGGAGAAGATGATGGGTCGCTGTCGTCATGAGAATCAGAGACTGGAAAGCGACTTCTTCCAAAAATCTAACACAAGAAAAGAAAAAGAAAAATTGCTCTAATACAACAACAAAAAAGAAAAGGAAAAATCTGAACACAAGGGGAAAGAAAGTGAGAGAAAAGAGGTATACATGTTACAGATATGTGTGTAAATATGTGTATAAATTAAAGCCCTTTTGACGTTTCATAGGGCATCAGCTGCTCATCAGAGGGGAAAAGAAAGTGAGAGAGAATCCCAGTTTTCTTTCTCTCTCTGGTATGTTTGGTCTCTGATGATGAAAGGAAACTGGAAGTGAAAGGGCAGGGGGGTGGGGGGCTTTGCTTTTAACTTCTTCTGCTACTGCTACTGCTACTGTTACTGTTTAAAGTGAAGCATTAAATTAGAGGCAGTTACTTACAGATGGGAGTGGAGAGAGGTGAGTTTTGACCGCCCATTAACCATTAATTACAAACTATATCTCCTCTCTCTCTCTCTTCTCTTAAAGTTTACTCTCCTCTCTCTCTCTCTCTCTCTCTCTCTCTCCCTGCCTAAAGTTGGTGAACACATCATCCATTGAAAATAAGAGGCATGATAGAGATTCCCTGACTTAAAAATAAGTACGCGATTAGTAAACAGGTCGAGTTTGGTTTCAACTCGCATAATTCAAGAATGACAAGAATTAATCGTGTCAATTCCTATTGTGTTAGGGTCAAATTTGGCTAAACAAGTTGTTATCAAGTTAATCGTGTCAATCCGTGTAGTGTTCGGGTTGACACGATTTAAAGGAAGTCGGGTTAGGATTTATTTTTTTACACGATTAGTTAAGCAGGTCATTTTGCCACCAACCCCATTTCGCACGACCCAATACGATGCACGCCCAATCTTACATAAATAAGTATTTAGCTAAATTAGGAGTAATTTTTACTACCACTCCAACCTAAATACCCATACTGAGCAATCAAGAATAATAATAGAATACTGTACTAAAAATCAACTAGACGAAATGGCAAAAAAACAAGAAAAGGATTATATATGTATGTGTGTGTCTTTGTTATATACTTATATAGCTTTCTATCAGAGCTAAGTTGTATATTTACGTTATGTATAGCAAGAATAACTTTAATTTACTGAAAGCTATATATCATAAATATATTGCGGTTCGGTGTGAGTTTAGTTACGGTTTGGTGTCAGTGTGGTTATCATATAAAACAAAATCAAAACTGAAATCGAACCAGTTAGCTTTTTCAAATTAAGAACCACAACCGTGGCTAAAAAATAAGTTGGAAAATATCCCGCCCGATTCGTTTCGATGCGGTTAGCCATCATTTCAAGAGAAATTGTGTCTCTAATTTCAAATTTATAATCTACCACCAAACCCATTTTCACAAATAATTACATGATGAGGCCCATTTTCGTGAACAATTAAGTGTTCATGAAGTACCATCACGTGTTGTTTCACAACCCTTCAACATCACAATATCTCTACGACATCCTTAATTGAGCGATGAGTTGTGAATGTGTGATATGGGGAATCCTGTTCTCCAAAAACACCACGCGACTGTGCTTTGTTCGCATAAATGCGGGGTCACATACTACAGACACACTAGTGTCAAAAGGTTTTTCTTTTTTCCTTTTTTTATCGCATGAAAAAGTTTATTTACTCAAGCATGTCCGATCCTTGCCCATTTTTTTTACTCATACCCAAATTTTTAGTAAAAGACTCAAAAGTTCATTTCCAATGTCATACTCATTTTCTACCCATTTTGAATATTACCCTTTTCCTTACTCAAATTTGGGGAGACCCAACCCATACTCATTTTTTCTGAACACTCTTTTCACTTCCTTGGTAGTATTTACAAATGTGCTATGGCACATATTTTGGAGGGAAATTTGATAAACACTAGATTTGGATTTTAAAAGGTTAAGGTATATCATAGGAGAGGCATACCCAAACAAAGCTTTTGAACCCAATTTTCTACCCAAATATGGGTAGAAAAATGGAAAAGGATTGAAAAAGTAGAACATTTCTACTTTTTTTATGTTGGTCTCAACTAGGAAAGGCAATGGGCGGGCAGGGTAGGTTTGGCCATACCCTGACCCGAAAATCTAGCTCCACTCCCGCCCTGCTTCGAACCGGGTAATGGATGGGTACCCCTTGCCCCACCCCCATCGGATAATGGGTTTACCCGCCCCATTCATTTCCAATGTTATACTAAAATTAATGAGCACAAATAATAAAAGTCGGGCCGGGTGTCGCCGTGTCGGTGAGGGGTGATGGTTACCTTAACCCTAGCCTAATCCGGCAAGGTTTTTACAATTCTCCCCCAACCTCGACCCTATACCCGAAAAATTGAACAAATACCTGCTCCGATCGAGGCGAATTCAGGGCAAGGCGGATTGAATTGCCATCCCTAAATTCCCCACTGTCCAAGCTTCTCATTTGGGTATCCTTTTCGGACACGCTTCAAGATTCGAAGCCATTTGTATTTTATGTGGATCATTCACAGTGTTAAAATTCCTATTTATCAGTTGCCTATTGCGGACGCATTATTTTGAGAACTTTTTTTGTGATAAATCTCATTTGTACCAAGACAAACCTTATCATGTGTTGATTAATAGTTCATGAACATTAACTTAATTAGTTGATGAACTCGGATCTAAAAATAAGCGGTAATGATAATCAAGTCTAGCCCATAAAAGATTTAAAAAATGGGCAAAATTGGGCGGTTCATCTTTTTTAGAGTCCGGTTATGTAATGTTCTTTCGTGTTTTTTTTTTTGAACTTTTTAAAGAAAGAATATGAAGGGCTGTAATTCAATTAACCAGTAATATGAAATGCTAGATTCAGAGTATATTACCTCATGCTCCATCTCTTAAAATTCGCCTAAACTCTCACTTCTTTTTGCCTAACGCCAAATCCATTACCATTTACCGGTGCCAGCTCTTGGCTAAAGTCCAAGGTATGATCGCTTTAAGTTTTAAAAACTATTCAAATTTTATAGATCCTTCTATTTTGGAACAGAGGATCTCACACCGAGAAGCAGTCGAAGAGGGGAGAGAATGGCAGGCAACAAAGAGAAATATGCATGGGGCCAAAGGGGTTTTGGGAAATTAGGCACCCGAATTATTTTTGGATGGGGTGTGTCTAAGAATGAAAATCACAACCAGCCCGCGCCCCTACGGAAAGTGTTTTTTCTAATTTGGGTAAATGGTAGGGTTAGGAGGAAAATATAAAAATCCAACCAGGGTAGGGTAATTCAATGTTTAGTCATGGTGTATGAAAGCTGGCTTGGACACCTTTTCGATTTTCGAATGGGCAGATGGAAGAAAGATGGAAGAGGAGAGAAACCAGTAGAAGGAAAAAAAACAAGGAGAGAGAGAGAGAGAGAGAGAGAGAGAGAGAGAGAGAGAGGTTTGTGGGTAATTGGGGATATTTTGGTAATTTGAGGCCCAGATAAAATTTGGAGGGGGGAGGCCGGGGTGTCAAAAATACAATAATGATTGTGACACAAACTTTGTGCCACAACCCCACTCATATGGGGTGTGGGTCCCACATGGGCCTCACGTGCGGGCCCTACACCCCATGTGAGTGGGGTTGTGGTTGGTTGTGGCACAAAGTTTGTGTCACTATCATTATTCTCAAAAATAATCCCTCTCCAAGGTGGTATGTATATCGATGCCAAAACTTATCGGATTCCTCAATGCAAACTAACGCCAGATGTAGCACATCCAACTTCTCCCTATATCCGACCCTCTGGCTTTTATATCCTTCCAATAAATTGCCCGTAAAATCTAATGTCCCAGCGCCAATGTTCATCCGCTGAATAATACAAAGGAGTAATATTTTATGTTCATTCTTTATTGTTTGATAAATGTTTTTGAACGTTTTTTTTATCATCCAATAAAATGTAACTTTACGGTAGTTAGAAGGGTTATTCATTAATAATTAAATAAAACTTGAGAAAATTTAAAATTTTATAATCGTTCGTGAAATTTGAAACCACAATGAAAATTAAAGTCAAAATGAATTTAAAATTACAAAATTGAAAAACTGTAATATCCTAAGGTTCCAGGGAAGTTGACTTTGAATTTTTCTATATTTTGATATGACAATTATGTTGAATATTGAATCATATAAACTCAGCCTTGTATGACATTCTGTAAGAGGCATTTTAGTATCTTATTCAGAATAGAATTCACATCTCATGTTATGTCATCTCGCTCATTCTCAATTAGTATGTTTCGAAGTAGTAACACAGATTAGTATTACTGTATTAGTGGAACACCCCTTAAGGTTCCAGGGAAGTTGACTTTGAATTTGTCTAGCTATGTTTTGATATGACAATGACGTTGAATATTGAAATCCTATAAACTCAGTCTCGTATGACATTGTGTAAGAGGCATTTTAGTGTCTTTTTCAAAATTCACATCTCATGTTATGTTATCTCGCTCATTCTCAATTGTCCTGTTTCGAAGTAACGTATTAGTCGTTGTTGAATAAAGGGCAGAGGAACAATACAAGATAAACTAAAGAAAGAAGTAGAATATAGCTAAAATAGAGTCTATGGAGAAAAAAAACTGGCGGTACTCGTCGCACATATCAGCTGTCCTAAAGTGTTTTAAACGGTTCGGATTTTAGAGAAATAAAAAGGAGAGAGAGAGAGAGAGAGAGAGAGAGGGATGGAGGAAAAAATCTGGAACGTCCAAAACAAATTTTGAACGGCTGAGATGCGCTTTAAAATTCCGTGAGGACCTCATGGATCGGGGTCGAATCTCGACGATCCGAACCGCTTAATGTGTTTTAAAACGTGTTCTAAAGGGTCACCGCGAGGAATCTCCACAAAAAAAAAAAAAAAAAAAACCACAAGGGCTTCATTCGAGCATTTTTCGATAAACTCTATATGTACGGTTATTATGAAAAACTACTCGAATGAAGCCCTTTCGGATTTTTTTTTTTGGCGATTCCACTCGGTGACCTTGGAAAATATGTTTTAAACACATTGAGTGGTTCGGATTGTCGAAATTTGGTCCGAAAAATTAAAAAAGGGGTGGCCCTAACGGAGGAGATCCGTGAGGGAGTACTTAGGAGATCATGATTGTGAAACTATATATATTGTTGGAAGAAATACAGTGGCAATCCGAAATTTCAAAGAACAAATTCTTCTGATATAACAGATTACAACGTAATTGAATTACATAAATAGAAATAAACCTGACAGAAACTAAATATGAAATACAGAATCGAAATTGAGATACAAACAGTGGATTGAAAAGGCCGAGTCGTGTGTAACACACTCTCCTTAACAAAGATTCGCCGCCTACCGTGGGTGTTGTAGGTTGAACCGACGTCTTCGTACCAGGATACAACGGCTAGAACCACGGCCGACAGAACACCTTTATCGACTGCCTTGGCGAACTAAAGCTAACGTCTGCCTCTCTCTCTCAATAACACTTTCTGGAATATGATGTGATGCACGAATTTCTGATGTAGAAACACACGATGGAGCTGCCATTTTATAGCTGGAAAATGGAGCTGAAATCATCAATACGGGAATAAAGAGGAGCCTCCCAATTCAATGATGAAATTGAATCTGCCAATGAATTCTGCAATTCATTTCAGAATATGTAACAGCCATCTTGATTACGAATTTGAATGGGTTGAAATCTGTCATTCAATCTCCATTATGGGGAGGTTATGGGGTGTTTATAGCCAGCAATAAACACCATAAAATCTGCCATCGTATTGAATCCGTGGGGAGGTCTCGGTTGCCTCGGGAGACCCTCCGAGTGCCCCGGTTTCATTCACTAAATTTCCAACATATATATATATATATATATATATATATATATATATATATATATATATATATATATATATATAGGAAGCGGATCCTATCCGGACGGCCGCATTTTTTAAAATATCCGAACTTCTAATTTAAGCCGTTGGATGAGATCCAACGGCTGGTAAAAGAAATGGGATCTCGCGGGTTAAAATGCCGGGTTAAAACAAGCCTGGGTCTCCGGATACGGGTTAAATCTCTCGCGGGTCAAAACACCCCCCAAAATGGCCAAAACCCTCTTCATTGTCATTACGTCCAATTTTAGAGAGAGAGAGAGAGAGAGAGAGAGAGAGAGAGAGAGAGAGGAAAAGAGGCGATCGATGAAGACGAAGAGCACAACGAGCTCGAAATACAAGAAATCAAGGGCTCTCTGGGTATCGACATCGAAGGTCTCTCTCTCTCTCTCTCTCTCTCTCTCTCTCTCTCTCTCTCTCAGTTGTTCGATTTTGTTACAAACCCCTAAAATCTAGGGTTTCGAAAATCTGGAATTACTTGTTCAGCTTATCATAGATTTCTCGTTCGATTTGTATGATGAAAGTCCATATCTTGAACTGCTTTTTGTATGATGAAGGATTTCGCTCTGTTAGGACCTTTATTGTTGTTCTGTTGTTCTTTGATTTTGAACTGCTGTTGGCCAATGGGTTGCGGTCCTATTTTGTTTTCCTATTTGAAAAGTTAGGGGTTTTTTTCCTTCAAATGTAGTACTGGGAATTTTTTACTCCCAAGCCATCCAAACTTTGTTTTACAGTGACTTTGTTTCACTTATACATCAATCAAGATTGTTGCTTCACGCGACTTGATTGCTGTGTAGGGAATTGTTGTTATGCCCATGTAACATGTAAATTGGGGCTTCCAAGAATATTTTGTTCATATTAGCTACCCACTTGTTTACTGTGGAGCTCACAATTTTTCTGGCTATGTGAAGGTTGTATGCAATTGAACTGCTTTTTGTATGAGGAAGGATTTCGAAAATCTAGGGGTTCGATGCACCCAAGTGTAACAAGCTTGGTCACTTGTTTGGTATGCAAGTATTTGTAATTTTCTTTAAGTGTAAGCAAGTGTTTGTAAATTCTTACCTATTTGTGTTTCAGGTGGGAAAATGACTCCTGAGAAGATGGGGGCATGCGGATATGGAGATGGAGATGGAGATGGAGATGGAGATGGAGATGAAGAATTTTTTTTTTAGTAGCTTGTTGAAGTAACATTGTAATCTTTGAGTTTGGCATTTCACTTGATCAATGAATGAAACAACTATTCTAACAAGCCAAAGTTCATTCTCAGAGTGCCTATGTTGCTTCTCTCTGCTAGTGCTTATGGTTGTTTAACTTGAGTTGTTGATGTGTACTTCGGTAAAATAGACATGAACTTGAACTTGACTTGTTTAGTACCAAACATGAACTGGGGAGATTCATCTTGCTCTTTTGTGTTTTTTTATTCGGAGATTCATCTTGCTCTTGGCAGAGAAAAGACGTAAATGTGAAAGGGAATTTGAGAGCCCACCAAATATCCATACAGATTTCAATCAAATGAAATGTTTATACTTGCACCAACAGTACTAGACAAGGCAACGGCCTCCTTAGGTGAAATGTTTCAGAATACAACTGATTAATTGAAGACTCAATAGGAAAAAAAAAAACTCCGGCACCAGTGTCCTATGGGTGAGGTACTCGAACAACAAGGCTTGTCATGCTCGGAGAGCAAAGCGTCCCGTTCAAGCAGTCAATGGAGAACACACGGCTAGCTGCCTCCGTGAGATGCATGCCACCGGCGTACAGGACGTGGTCAATGGAGAACACACGGCTAGCTGCCTCCGTGAGATGCATGCCACCGACATACAAGTAGCGTACAACGACCGTGCCGCATTGCCAATTGCAGGGGTCAATGGTGTTTGTTATACCTACAATTGCACAAAAAGCAAAATAAACACAATCAAATTAGCACTTTCAGAAAAAACAGGAAACTCAGTAGCATCTCCAGTGAGAGCCAAATTATCCAACATCAAGTAATAGCCAAACAACTTATAAGATAGCCAAAATTACATCATTCGAATCAGATTCAAATGCAGAGAGAAATCGAACCCTAAACCTAATTAGGGTATCATTCGCATCAGATTCTGTACCAAACCACACACAGAGAAAAAAAACGAGAGAGAGGAGAGAGACCTTCGATGATTTTGTCCTCGATTTCGTCTTCCTACGCTTCGATGATTCGATCTCTTCCTTCTTCGTCGTTCCTCTCTCTCATACAAAAAGCAGTTCAAAATCTAGACTTTCATCATACAAATCGAAGGAGAAATCTGCGATACACTGAACAAGTAATTCCAGATTTTCGAAACCCTAGATTTCAAGGGTTTGTAACGAAATCGAACCACACAGAGAGAGAGAGAGACAGAGACAAACCTTCGATGTCGATTGCAGAGAGACCTTGATTTCTTGTTCGATTTCGAGCTCGTTGTGCTCTTCGTCTTCTTCGATCGCCCCTTCACTTCTTGCTCTCTGTCTCTCTCTCTCTCTCTCTCTCTCTCTAAAATTGGACGTAATGACGATGAAGAGGGTTTTGGGGGGTGTTTTGACCCGCGAGAGATTTAACCCATATCCGGAGACCCAGGCTTGTTTTAACCCGGCATTTTAACCCGCGAGATCCCAATTCTTTTACCAGCCGTTGGATCTCATCCAACGGCTTAAATTAGAAGTTCGGATTTTTTAAAAAATGCGGCCGTCCGGATAGGATCCGCTTCCTATATATATATATATATATATATATATATATATATTCCAACATTGACCTTTCATATTAATGACTAACTCTAAAATACTTTGACAAGAAATTAAAGACGTGATTAGAAAACCCTTTAGTTCAGCTGGATTCATTATGCTCCTGCATCAAATTGAGTTTTAGTTAGATACTTTCACATACTCTAGCAAAATACATTAGCTCAAACAGGAAAAAGGTGAAAGCTAACACGATATTTAGAACACATTAGACTTGCAGCTTTACTCTGAACTCATAGCTTTGGAAGTTACGTGTTGTATATTTCAAACTGGACGAATAGAAATAGAACAAGACATTATTCGCTAATGCTGATTCCCCTCAGAATGCTTGCTTATAAGTTTATCACCACTTTCCTTTAAGGGGTGGAATAGTCCAATCTCAATCTATTGTCATGTTTCCCGCATTTCCTC